>OX421886.1:14683124-16084773 GCA_949128085.1 Cetonia aurata | reverse complement strand
ATTTAATTTACAGTTCTACTAACTTATAAGATTTGTCAACTGCTGTCGGGTGTATCTTTCAATGAAATCCGCCTACTAGAGTTACTTCTAAAAATTACGATAAAAATGTTGAAGTCCAAATTTTGAAGAAAAGTGATATTATCTCGAGAACTGTGAGATGAATAAAAAGTAATTTGTGTTTTAGGGGTTTGAAAACAAGCAGAGTAAATCATTATGAGTGAAATTTTCTGAGTCGATCCGGGGGACATACTGTATATTCCGGGTGTTTTCTTTATCTTGATACATATCTTGGGAGTTACGCATCGGATCCAAAATTTTTCTGAATAGAAGGGGTAAATGATATGGATGTCGACCGTCCATCCCTACATAGAGAAATATTCATACAGTAAAATCTATACTTTCCTGTTTGACGGAAATTGTAGTAACAACTTCTAGTATTGTACGAAATTTTATAATAACTCATTGCAGCATCTTGCACCTATCACAGTTACAAAAAGAGCAATAAAATTGTTAGAAACAATTTCAGGACAAAGTTCTACAAAATATGGTGAAATGCTTTACAATATTTTACAACTAATACTGATAAAGTGGAAATCCCGTGAAAGATTTTTTACGATTTTTTGCAATTATTACCACTGCAGATAGAAAACTGTCTAATAGCTAGAAACAAAAATATTTGTATATATTAATGCAGGTAATAATATGTAATATCAAGAATTAAAAATGTTTGTTGATTCTCTAAAACTGGATTATAGCAAGGTTTACTACCTATATAATAGGAGTACTATAATACTTATAATTGATTTAGCTACATAAGAATGTCGTAAACATGGCGCTACGCTTGTTTCATAACCGTTGGGATTCTTACTCAATGTAAATTTTAGTTCGGTTAAAGCGGATATGTAATTTTTGTTTCATACTTGCATATCGCATAAAAGGTACTATGGTTGACAATCGCCCACAGTACGAGAATTACGAAATGTTTCCGAAATGCCGGTCTGATCTGCGCCCAATGCGACAGCAATTCGCGCGTAGTCGCAGGCTAATGAAATTATACGCAGGGTGTATTAATGATAGCAATAGCAAGACCGTGGCAAAACAATGTGGGATTTCCATTTGAGATGTGGAAGTTGCCCGCGCCTTCAGCTACAGCGGATAGGGTGAGCAGTCGAGAATGATATCATTCAGTAGGACTCTTCCAGGATTTTTATTTCATATATTATATTAGATATGCCTAAAACTGTTATGGGTTTACGAGTATCAAAGCCATCCTCAGAATCTCAGACCAATTGAGGTCAAAAACAAATTTAAAAGAGGCGTTAGGGCGTTCCTTTTAACTCAAATGATATTCTCGTTGTCAGAATATTTTAATCAACAAACTGTACTTCAAATATTTCCCTGTGTAAGCTTTGTATAATATACCCAAAACATTACGAACAGGTAATGCATTGACAATATATTAGTTTATTATTTTTTTACAATAGATATACCAGGAGAGTCTGAAAGGTGGCTCGCTCCAATAATTTCTAAAGTATTTGCTAAAGAGAAACGCAATTTGGGAATTAGGAATAAGACATAAACACACATAAAAACATTTTTTGATATAGTCAATAAATTTGCTTCGCTTCCGGTTTAACCGAAAAAGGCTTTGATTTTCGATTTTTAAATGGAACTACCTGCATATATTTTGATGTGGGATAACATTTTGAGTATCAAATTTGTCATATTTTGATATAAAAAGAATTATTTTCTTAATCTTCTTAATCTAGAGCGCTTTGAACTTCTTAAAATGCTCCGTTATTACTGTATAAGCATAACATTTTACAATTTTTAAACAGCATTTTTCGTTTTTTCTCTATACAGAGTTTTTTACGCGCATTTGTAGGTAAAAAAATAGTTTCCATGTTTTAATTTAATTTTTTCGAATGGGAACCGGCTGGCTCACTAGGTCATCACGAAAGAACATTAGCAATTACCTTCAGTTTGATACTATACGTTAATATGCCGATGAAATGTTTATTAAGTATTCTTTGTAAAAGCTCCTAATAATGTAAATATGCAAGTGCGGCAAACACATGCAAACAAATTTGGTACAGTTGTATTCAAAATGTTATCCTGAATCAAAATATCGAAAAATATACAGACAACATTTAAAAATCGAAAATCAAGGTAATTTCCGGTCAAACCGGAAGTGACAACAATTTATTGACTATCTCAAAAGATATTAATTTATGTCTCATACTTAATTTCTAAATTCCGTTTCCCTGTTACAAATACTTTGGATGTTATAGGGGCGAGCCACATCCCAGAAACACCAAGTATATTGAATGAATATCGTTTCCGGTTTTATTTTCTATTACTCTTCTAAAATACTACACCTTGAAATCTGATTTTGTAAAAATTTGACATTTTCGACTACTACTAACAAATTGAACACAGATATTTGTCAATAGGTAGGCCGTGTGATTTGTTGTGCATAAACGATAAAAATGTATTCGTGAAAATGGCTCCGCGGGCAAAAGACGGCACCAAATGCAGAAAAGGTTCTAAAGATATGTGTATTGGAGGTGTTTGTACGGTGAGCTCATAACAACCAAGTAAATGATTCGTATTTCATTTAAAAACCTGTAGAAAGTAGGTTGTGATTACCAATTAAACTCAGACGCAGTGGAGGACGTATGTGGGGTTTGCCAAGGAGATGGAACTACGTGTAAGATCGCTGAAGGTTGTTTCGTTAGCAAACCTGGAAATGGTATATCTTTTAACGCACATTTCACGATAATAAATGATAAACAGCTGTAATGTTGCAGGATATACTAAAGTGTGTATCATCCCAAAAGGCGCTACGAATTTTGTCGTGGAAGAGCTTTCACCTTCAGCTAATACCATCGCCATAAGCGACGAGTCTGGAAAGTATTGCTTAAATGGAGATATGTAATACTACCAACTAGTTCTTGAATTTTATTTAATTATCGTTTCTATTTTAGGGTGGAAAATATAGATGACGAGTATATATGCGCAGGAACTAGTGGCGTCTATACGCATCCAGAACCGGACAGAGAGGAGTTTGTCATGCATGGACCACTTCAGCAAAATTTAGTTTTATATGTAGGTATCTCTAGGTTTTATTTCTATGGGTGAGTCAAATTCGATGGTTGTTTAAGAATAAGTTATTTTTTTATATTGGGTAACATCTCGACCTTGACGCTAGATACATAATATCCTAAGCCAACACGCACCTCCTACTAACACAGATTATTTTGGAGCAAGATACATTCTACTGTAGTAATCGTCTCAACAAGGAACTAACTGTTTATAAAACTCTTCCTAAATGATATGATTTCAAACAACTTATGCAACGTTTTATGTTAAAAAAAATATTTATTAAAGCGGTGTTTGTAAACCGATTTAAAAACTTGTTGAACATTGTTTGAACATTCTTTGGCTATTTAGAATAAAGCCAAAAGAAAATATAAAACCCATATGTGTGCATGTTTAGGAAAATATTGTACATTTTGTTGTTTATGTCAGTGACATATTTAATTAATCTACGATTTCGTTTTTTTGTTTCGCTTTTTGCAAAGAATTATTAAAGTAGAGTAGTGTGGCAGTTGTCAATTGGCAACTGTTTGGTATTTTAAATAAATAAAAAGTAAATATTAATATTGCATTAGTATTGATATCTCTAAGCAACTTGATGTTGCCATACCAAGGCTAGATCAGTTTAGGAATGAGTGAATGAGAATTGTTTTTATTACGACCTTCCCAGATCTACTATGATCATGATTATTTTCCGAAATATCCTCAGTTTTTCCTTCTTAATTGGACTTATCTCCCTAAAGGACCGTTTCTGGTTTTAGTTTATTTTTAGGTACTCCCAAGTTAGTAGTTGGAAGTCTGCTAACCCATCATAGTGACACATGTTTTTGCCTTGCCTTTACAGAGATGCGAGTTGGTCTTAACAGCTTTCTTATTTTTATTTACATAAGCAGATATTTGAGATCACGTTTTTTATTTTTAGAAACTGTTTTGCAGAATTTGTTACTTGTGAGTTGCAGGTTCCAATAAAAGGCATCGACAATCCCTGTTTAGGAAATTCAGATTTCTTTTCATTGTCTTTCACATCTCTGTCACTATGCATAAGCTATTAGGTAACTCCATTGTTATTATCTTTTGGGGCTCCAGCTAATTTCGAGCACCAATGCAGTATCAAACTAGTTAGGATTTATTGAAGTAGTTGCTTCAACAATAGTCACGGGGCTGAAAGTCTAATGACTTGCGTGCTAATGACTGTCAGTCACGTGGTACAAGCCCCAGAGCGTAGTTTCAGGTTAAAGTTCTCGTAGATTTCCTCAGACCTTGACAAATGCTATTAGACGTACAACATGCGTCTTGAAATTTTTCCATGGACACAGGCGTAATAATAATTCATGACCCTTAGCACTGTGACCAATAGATCTGTTGCATTAGTTTGTACTTGGTGTTTTACACAAACAGCTTAGTTCTTCCTTGATTAGGCAAATCTCTTATCGTTCCGCCGGTGTTAAAAACCAAAAATTTTTAAAAAAATCTAGAAATTAAAAGTGATTTTTCAGAAATTTTACTACTTGATTCCATATATGGGAATCACTAAGAGAATCTAGTAGAAAAATTCTATTAAAGCTTTTTAGAGATCCATCCAATTATCTCTGGACAAGTTTCATTGATGAGAACAAATTATTCCCAAAACTGCAGGGCTTATTCTGTACAACATTTTTGCAGTCACTTTGGATTTTAGATATCTTTGAAAATCTCTGTTCGCATGTTTCCTTAATATATAAATACCAGCTCACCTTTTTATATAAAAAGACTTTTATATGGCTTTTTCTCGGGGATTGGATTATCAACTGCCTCAAATACTGAAAGACACTTTGTAAAGCCATTAGTTATAATGCAAAATTATGAAAGGAACATTTAAATTCGTTCAGGATCTTCCTCTTTATTGTAGACTCGTTTCATTTTGATAGCGGTAGAAGTTTTTAACGATATGGACTTGAGAATGAGAACTGAAGAGTAGATAAGCGTTTATTATCTAGACACGTGCATCTCTCACGTGCTAGAAATCTAAATGAGTCTTTAGCATTTCGCTTATTGTTTTCGTAAGTTACCTTACTTACTCTATTCTCGGGTAATTACAATTAGTGGCCCCATTATTGTAAGAAGTAACTTCGCTCGATCTATGAAATAAATTTCCAATACGACTCAACAGCGAAACGACAATTACGCCTAATCAAAGCGCTATCAGAATCAGTAACTCTAACTGCAAAGTCGGCTGACCGAACGACTGCAATTTCCTGGCGCTCGTTGCAATCCTACCGGCAAACTGGATATGCCACGGAAATTGTCTAAATTGCGAAGGTAGATATCATTTGGTAATTGAAGGTCTTGCTTCTGCCATAACGTCGACGATTCTCAGGCTTTTATTTACTACAAATTGCATTAACGTTCATTTCTCCTCGCCAATCCAGGTCGTCTTTTATAAGAGGAATGAAAACGTCGGATATCGTTACAAGTACGGCGAACCGACGACGAACTCCAACTATCAGCCGAAATACCACTGGGAGTTTTTGGACTGGGGCGATTGTTCGACTCGCTGCGGAGGCGGAACCGAAATTTCTCAAGCGTCGTGTGTAGAAGAAAGAGCTGGAAAGGTATCACCTACGTTGTGTCATAATATCGACAGGCCCCCGCCCAGAAGTCGAATGTGTAACGAGCTTCCTTGTCCGATAAAGTAAGCATTGATTTTTTTTAGCGTGTATTGACACTAACACAGAGCACCTAGTAAAACGTATAGCGGTAAAATTTCCAAACGCACTTAGTTTCAAGAATTTGCCAGTGCACAGAAAGTTTGGTCTAGCGCTAATCTAAACCAAGAGAATTAATAATGCCAACACACACGTTTACTAAATTTCAAGCAGAAAAATAAAAAACAAAACACATAAGAAATAACGTAAACCTACTCAAAAACAGATTAATCCGTGATTAGCCAATTCATATTTTCCTTAATTTTGCTCTATAATTTTCTTGTCTTATTTCTACTGGAATTTCATTGTAGATCTTTGCCAAATAGACTTTTCGTGTTCTTCCATAATATTTATTATTACATTTAATAATTTTATTGTTTTTATCATCAGGTGACTTCATTCCATACTCCTGGTCGGCCATGTACATCTTCCAGCTTGTCGAAATTGCTAACCAGCGCTCTTAGCATAAACATTCTTTTTACATTTAAAATTTTGAATTTTCTCCATATATTCAATCTTTCTTTCTCTTAATTTTTTCCCAATTATAGAAGCTATCCTATTTTGTAAGTTTTGTAGTTATCTTAATAATGTATGTGATGCTAAACCAAATATGGTTATACCAGAGTTTAAGCTAGATTGAACAAAACCATAGGACACAAGCATTAATGCTTCTAATGATACCAAATGCACAATGTGGTAAAAACACCATGTGAAATATTTCAGTGGATGATGAGGTTATATCTCATTCCATATAACCTCATCATCCACTATGGCTTTTACATATTTAACACGAAAGACCTCAATTTTTGCAAAATAACTACAATCTTTAATATGCCTTACACAGACTTAATGAAGACAAAATAAATTGACTTTCCAATTCGATTTTTAGTGGGGCGATTTTATGTGTATAATCTTCGCTTTACTAAAATTTGTGCTTAATTCTTTATCATGTGGCATCACAATTGCAGTAGTAAAAGCTCTCTAGCTAAAATCTCTTTGGCAATACGCAAATGTTTATGCACCGCTACAATGATATATTTGCAAAATTCAAAACAATATAATTAGCAAATACTATGTATAGTAGAGGTCCTAATACACTCCCTCGCGGCACACCCCTTATCATCCGTGTCTGGCTGCTATTAGAGTTAACAATTGTTGTCATTAAGGATCTTTTCCAAGATAGTCTTGCGACCAATTGTTCACATGTCCGCGAAAACCATAATCACACGCCACCTTCATCTTTTGATGGTTTAGGCAATCAAATGCCCGTGGAAAGTCAAAAAACGCAGACAAACATGCATACTCCTATTTAAACTCATACTCACCAACTAGGAGAAATCCTGAGAGAAATTCTGTGTAACTCTTCCCGGGCTGATTTCCATATTTATTATCTGTTAGTTAATCCTGACGGGGTCAGCTGCTACCTTCGCTTTCAAATTTTGGTTTTCATTTTTAATTTTATTTTACTTTTGCTAATGCCTTAGAACTTGATAATTAGTAGACATAGTTTTGTTCATAATTTCTCACTTGCTAATATGCCCAATAATGCCCGCGAAGATACAGAATTAAAAATCTATGCAAAAGTTGTGCCTTAATAAGGTGCACAGTTTCATTCCCTCCCAACTATATATTGGCAGCATTGACACTAGCAATTGATCTTCAGACTATTCTATTTTTTTATCACCGTTTCTGTTTAACCAATAGATTTGAAATTTCACGGAAATAACTTTTCTGGTTAGAACTCCATTTTTAAAAATGTTGAACTTTCAGGGAGGTGGTTTACTCCGCCAGTACAATTTCTGTGAGCAGGGTATCGGAGGCACTCCAATGTTAACTTCAATAGTTTTGGTGTTTTATCCCCCTTCAGTACTCCGTTTTTCTGCTTATCATCTACTACAGATTGTACTGAAATGCCAAAATCTCTCCATAGACGAGTTATTTTAAGTTTAGGGCTTTATATGCTGGAAATGGTTGCACCTCCATAAAAGACTTACTATTACCACTTAGCTAATCAAGCAACTACATAACTTTAATAGCAACAAAACTTTTAGTAATGTCTCAGTATTTGTTTTTCTTTAATGCAAATATCCTTTTCTATCTATTAGTGCCCTCATTTTAACTTTCTCAAATTAGGAAATTAATGATACATTAGGCAGAAATATTCAAACTTGCGGTATAATATACTGATCTAAAATATAGCTTTGGTAAAATACCTTTATCAATGAGAAACCAACAGTATCCAGACATTTTTACAACTACTACAACTAGTTCACCGCAGTTTGCTAGCTAAAACCTAAAAAAAACTTACATAAATACCTGCAGTAATACTAACTTTTTTATAGATGGCGCGCTGGAAAATGGTCAAATTGCACTGCTTGCAAAAGTCGGGCGGGCGTTAGAGTTAGAGATGTGGAGTGCGTTCGAGAATCTCCAATTGCTGGTGCGGACGACATCCTTATCGAAGATGATCAGTGTGTCGGAATAAAACCAGGTAACAAAGAACTTTGCAAATCCGATCGACCCTGTTCGAAAAAGAGGGAAGACGTGGACGCCATGACAGGTAAAATGAAGGAATTGTGGTACCAAACGATTGTAGACTTGGTTCAAGTGGATCCTTGGGTAAGTTAATCATGCTTCTAACCTATTAGGTTAAGATAAGAGACTTTAGTAGCCATATTATCTAGGTGCAACAGGATATCTTAAGGAACGCAAGAACAGTTAGGAAGATCAATAGGGATTTAAAACGTCATATATACGCCAAACAAACTCCTTCGTCATCGTTAGACATGTGTGGTCTGCCAATCGGTGCTGAAAATAATAGTAAGTCGCAAAAAACAACCATAAAGATTGGCGAGGTAGTGGAGGATATAGTACAGCCAGAAACTATGAGATTAATGGTGATACCAATTAAATCTATGGTACCGTCGAGTAACATATCAGATAAAGCGTTCGAATCTATGGGAGATCAAATCCCGGATACCTTGGACTTCCAACATGAAAGGAATTACACAGGAGCACAAGCTGTACAAATGATAAAAAATATTGACAAGCCCAGTGATAGCGCTAATGATTCATGTGCAAGGTTCTTTTAATCTTGTACTACTCCACGTTGGAGTTAATGTCTTTATATATTTTTAAATACGTATATTACCTAATAACTGTTTTATAGATATAAATATATAATATATAAATATGTACATATATAATATATAAGTTGTTTATTTAATAAAGGAGTCACAAATACGAACACTAATTTTTATTTCACAGTGATTGTCTAGATATATAATTTGTAAGTACAGTAGTAGTACAGATAATAGATTCAAATGTCTGGTTATCACAGAAGATCGACTCACAGAAAACGGTGATCTTTTAATATCATCATTAAAATATTATGTAATATTGGTATAAATTAAAAATAATTAGAATGAGATAAAGACATCGCGCTTGGTACTGCAGTTTATTCTATATTTTCAACATCTACCGTTAAGTAGCGTAGATGTTGAAGGTATATTTTTTAATTTTTAAAAATGTATCCACACCAAAGCGGCGAAAACATCTAAGAATGTTGTTAGCACAGCATCTACTGTTTTAGTGTTGGATCGTGTTACGCGCCTGCCATGTGTTTGCTATCACTACTCTTACGTTCTTAATTGTTTTGATAGCCTTAAAATTTGAAAACTAATTTGAAAAAAAAAATTACTGAGTAATAACCATATATCTAATACTACTATATTGCGGGTCGCGTATAGAACCAGTGGCACAAATTTCCGCCGATGAAGGGGGATGGAAGATACACTTCTTTGTCTTACTTGGTTCTCTGACAGTTCTGGTTTTGTTTAGTCAAAAGTTAGAATATAGGTTATTTCTGGTGAGAATATACATGTCATATATGTATGTAAACAATAAAAATTATTTTAAACTATATTATTGAATATAACATGGTGCAAAATAATACGCACCTAGAAAGAATATTGTTTTTGCAAGATTTTTGTGTAATTGAATTACACAAAAGGCGAATCAAGCATTTGTCAGCTTCGTAACAATTAAAAGAAAAGTCAGAAATTACGAATGCACAGATGAAAAAAGTATATGATGAGAGTGTGTGTAGTAATTGAAGTTTTTGAAAAATCTAGAGAAGTTGAGAAGAATAAAAAATTAATGTTTGATATAAACAAAGCAATTGAAAGTAGGTAGCCGACAACTGGTAAAAGGTATACATGCAGAGAATTAAGTAAATGGAAGATAAGGTAAAGCTTGTACTAATAGCATGAGCAAGTATTAAAAACATGTGGATATTGTCTATTTAAACATGTTTATGGAAAATGTCCAGCTTAAGGTAAGATTTGTGATATTTGCAACGATAATACATTAGAATGTAGTCAATGTAGGGAAACGAAACGTGTTAAAACAATACAATAAATACAGGTGTAGCGCCCTTGAGTTGCACAGTGCATCGCAGTTTGTGAGTAGTTGAATGGATGTTTCATCATGTTCCCCACAAAATCTACATTTGGCTTCCTCCGCTATTCCAAGCCTGCTTAGGGGTCCGTTCAGTTTACAATGGCCTGTAAGGATCCCTGTCAATATGCGAATATTATTTTTACTCAGGTTGATGCATTCTGCAGATCTCTACTCGTTATAGGTTCCCAGTAGTTTTAGCTTGGCTCATTCCCTGGAGATTCTCCCAGTATTCGATTTTCTCTGCTCTACTTCATTTTTGAGTTTGTCCAGTATTATGCTGCTACTTATACCGCAAAAAGGTTCTGGCCCTACAAATGGTATGGCTAGCCAATAACGTAGTTGGGTATTCCATACAGTCAAGTACGACATTCGTTTATGTTACGAGGTTTGAAATGTGTAACTCTTTATAGGTTTATTTAGCTGATCGCAAGTGATCCGCGAGGCAAATAACTTATACTACGTAACTTGGACGGATATTCGTTGTTGTCTAGCTGTAGTTCCCAACGCCACCGATAGCGGTGACAGATATTAGCTACAGCTATTTCCTCGATAGCTGCTATTTGACTAGTTATTAGAATAGCTAACCACCATTAGTGAAAGCTAAGCATGCAAAATATTCAACCACTGAGACGGTTACTATAATATACTCAATTTATTAGTATTTACATCTCCATTACCTATGCATAGAACTGCTTACATTTCTCTTTGATTGGAGATAGCCACACAAGTAGCAAAATCTAACCATTTTTATTATATTCCTAAAAACTAAATATTTGTACAGATTCTAATTTATGCCACAAATAAATTATAAAATAATGAAACGAGAAAATATGAATATGTAACCAAATAGACACCATAAACGCACTCGTCAACACTGGTTCGAACCGTCACCTCACGTCACCTGTCAACAAGAATTGATGTTTATGGTTAAAATATACGCGTTTGCGCACTTTACGTCAAGAACCAACACGAGTTTCCGATATATATCCATCTCCCTTTGATTTCGGAATTTTTTTCGGACATACTAGCAATATAGTAGTATTACATATATGGTAATAACTATGAAAACAAGCAAATACCTCAATATCTCCAAAAATGGAATAATTGTAATTCAAATATATATTCAATAGAAAGGGTGATTTAGGTGATAAACTGAAACTGGAGAATTAGAGAGGCCGATGTGTCTACTGTAAACTCTAAATAAGATCTTCCGCAAGTTGGTCGAGAGTTAATTTGCTTATACTGGGTTCGTCCAATCGAGCGACCCCTAGACAGCTCCGTCTCTCCCTGTCCACTGCCGGGCAGTCGGCAAGGAGGTGCATAGGAATTTCTTCTGCTCTCCCACAGTTTCTACACAGGGGAGAGTCCACTCGCCCCGTGCGGTGCAAATGCTTATCTAATGAGCAGTGGCCGGTTAGGACTCCCGTAAGAAGTCTCAGTCTGGCCCTGCTCATAGAGACTGCCTTGCGGAGTCTTTCGTCGCCCGGATAAATACCGAGGATTTTACAGTGTCTCACGCCGACTAGTCCATTTCAATAGGAGCGCTGACTAGCAGCGAGTTGAGATCTGACAAGGCTTTGATACCGCCATAGGAACTCCCGCACGACGGTTCTGGACCAGTGAACGGTAGACCACTGGCGCCTCTAGCTAGTTTGTCAGCAATTTCGTTGCCTCTAATCCCAAAGTGACTAGGCACCCATCTCAGCGTAATGCTGTGATGCTCCGCCAATTCTTCAAGCGTCCTATGGCACCTCAGTACCACTTCGGAAGCAAATTTGACAGCCTGCAGTGCCCTGAGGGCAGCTTGGCTGTCGGAGAAAAATAAATAAGATCTTAGGAGAAGCTCTACAAATCGAAATAAGCAACTATTTAATGGAAAATAACATAATACATGAAAGACCATGTGCATTTAAAAAAAAATTAGATGACATATGCGATCAATATGATAAAAATCAAAGTAGAGCAAGGAAATACTGTAATTGCACTCTAAATATATATATGGATGGCCTTATAACAACGTTATCTATCGAAGTGATAACACAGTACAACTAATTACCAAAAGAAATACAAAAATTAAACCACACACGATACAAAATAGTCATTCGAATACTCGTGACGAGGCATGGGATTGTCACCATCACGAGGAAGTGCAGGACATCGACACGGCATGATATTGTCTGAGCAGAATAACATTAAAGAATTCTATTGAATTATAGCAGGCGTTAATTCTTCAAGAATATGTTAACATTACAAAGAAATACAAATGGCTTTGGTCGCGGTCAGCAAAGGCTTCTGTACTCAACCCTGTTACAATACAATACCAGAAAGAAATGAAAATATATCACATGTGAGGGAGGATGTTTCCGATGACAGCCTCCAGAGTAAATAGGACGTGTCTCACTGGAACTACCGTTAGCTGCTCCATATGCAAGGTGCATATCTGCCAATTATGCTTTTGTGTAGTGATATATTGCTTTCAAGCTTTTGACTATCTAATAATTGTAAACAATCATTAACATACAACAGGAAAATGGTACGGCGGAGTTGATAAATTTAGTATTTTATAGGCTAAGGTTATCATCACTAATTTTACACGTTTGATTGACCGATGTCAGATGGGTCATCATCTCCAACCGTTCACCTCTCCCTCACCATGAAGCTCTCATATGAGGTAACCTATGTAAATGGCGCTTGTTTCTCTGAAATGAGACATTTCCGGATATGAAATTATTATGAAAAATGTTTATATGGTGTTGTAAATCTTATTCCGACTTACCTAGTATATTTATATTGTATATATACTTTTTCGTATAACATTCTAAATAAATCGTTAAACAAACATACTTTTCGAGAACGTAATTTAATAGGCAAAGATGTTCTTCAGATGATTGCATCAATTCGTGAAGCCAAGCTCAACAGATCGCTGTGTAAACTTCTCTTGGAACATTTGTTAATAAAATAGAAACACACATCTGGATTTTAAAGTATTTTAAACATGCGATTGAAGGGAGAGGTAAGAGTGATACCTTTTGTTGATTTGTATACTGGATTTAATAAGTCGGTAGAACACCTTCTCGCTTAAATATTTCTTGAGACAAGTAATATCAAAACAAGCATACCTTTTCTAATCAAATGAATTTAAGTAGTTGCTACCACATTAAAGCTGCTACTACAATTCAACATTTTTCTTAGGGTGAATTGATGATTCAAAACAATGAATTACATACTTTATTTATAAGGTAGACTAAAACATATAATTATAGAATATAATATCTATATTTGCTCAACTATCTATCTTAGGTTAGGAGTACTAAATCATATTTTCGTTTTATTATTGTCGTAATTCTTTTGCATGGAATTTATGAACTCCATAGCTTCCTTTCCACGCACATCGAAATTCTGTTTATTAGCTTCCTGTTCATTGGCCGGAGGTGGCAATCCAATTGGTCGTTGTCCGTGCTCTAATTCTGTGTGCACTGTTAACGATAAATTATCATAATTCTCTTTATCCAGTGCAGTTTGTCCGATCAGCTTCGCCTAGAAACAAGGTTCTTAATACTGCGGCTATTATAACAAGTTATACTGCATATACTTTGCATTATGTTTGATTTATTGTAGGTACCTAATTCTAATTTTGAGTTATTATCTACTTTGATTAATCGAATCGTATAAGTTCTAAGTAGTTCCAATTCGACTAACTAGTTTGTAGGTTTTATCAATAGTATGAGCTGAGATTAGAGAGATATACAGTGTGGCAACCGTTCATAGCACGATGCATGTATTAGTAACTACTGGTCGACTATAAATGGGCGTGCCACCTTGAATTGCCACGCCTACTTAGCGGCACGCGGATGGCATTTACAAACGATAGCGGACGTATTATAAGTTACACGTATAAATGTATTGGGGCATATAGGCAAATCAAAGTTTTTTAGAGTTCTATGTTATAGCATAAGTGATTAATAACATTACATGTGGTAGAAAATACTATTCCTGAAAAATAAAAAGCACTGTTAGAGGTAGTGTGTTCCCGATATAAGTAAATATTTTTAGTTGTTTGAAGCATCAGATAATCACTGATAACATGTCAGTGAAGTAATTCATTACCGCCTCATAAACAACATAAAAAATCAAAAATAAATAATCAGAACTCCTAAACTTTAAAATAAAAACTAAAATAATATTGTTCAACAAGTATAAAATCTAAAAACGCAACTATAATAAAATAATGGAAAATAAAATATTTAATTCTTAAAACAGAATTGTATTCAACATTGCAATAAACCTGCAATTAGCTAAAAGAGAATATTATTCTTAAACAATAATAAAATTTGAAGTAAACTAATTTATTAAGTGTTCAAATAAACCTCCCTCTTGATAAGAACAGTAACCCAACCGATCATAAAAATTCCGACGAACTATTGTTAACATATCTGCTGTGACAGTATTACTGATTTCAATAATTCTCGGGCGCAGTTCCTCTAGGTTTGATGGCCGTTCATCACCGTATCCGTATATTGTATTATATAAAAAGGGCCATAAAAAGAAATCGATTGGAGCTAGATCAGGGGACCGCGCTGGCCATTTAATAGAGCCCGAGTTACCGATCCATCTGTTTTCAAAAACCGCGTTTATAAAGTTTGTTAACCAAACTTCATTTATATTAAATCGCTCCCGTATTGCCGGAATAATATTATTTTCAAGTAACTGTAGGTATCTATTTCCGTTTAAATTACCGTCAATGAAAAAAGGCCAATTATATGATTTCCAATGATACCTGCCCATACATTTATTTAGCTTCTGTGGATACTGCGTTCGCGTTGGTATATTTAAATGTAGATTTTTACGCGACAAACTGCGCGGTTATGATGCCCGTGTAGGTAAAATGTTTTTCATGTGTGAATAATACGTTGTTAAAAAAAAATTGGTTATCGTGATATTTATTTATCATTCTTTCGCAAAATTCCATTCGGCGATAATAATCATCGGGAAGAAGTACTTGTGAACTTGTAAATTTGTATGAACGATATTTATTAGTACGTAAAACTTATGAACCGTTGTTTTAGAGATACCTAATTCGCGAGCAATTTGTCGAGATGACATATGGGGATTTACTTCAACTAAAGCACATACTCGAATTTCTATATCGCTTACATTCTTATCCGGAACAACTTTATTTTTATTATTTACTAAAGAAAATGTAGTTTCAAATCGATTAACGGTCCTACGAATGGTGCTTGCATTGGTAATTTGACTTTCGGGTAAATTAGCTGCAAATAAATCCCGAGTTACTTCCGCGGAATTACCACCGTAAAAGTGTTTAATCATGAAGAGTTTTTGTTCCGGCGTATAGTACTCCATTTTTAAAATAACCGTTATCTACCTACCAACAACGCGTTTTATTACATAGTACGAGCGAATAGTTCTCCCGACGAAATATAAAATGCATCTGACACGCACGTGTACGAGCGACGGCTCAAGCGCCTCTGCGGCGACAGCGTAGAAATGTGGATTTCTCGGCAAATACGAGTGCATGATAGCAATATGCTAATGTAATCCAGTCGAATATTCCGTATACTTCTTTACCGTTCTAATGCACGGATACCTCTGTGTATCTCGCTTACACTACAGGATCGCTATAATGCGGACGCAGGCGGACAATTGACATATATATAGCAAAGGTTGCGTAGAGTTGACCTAATGTAATTACATAATTACAGTACTTACTAATTTTGAACAAGTCTCATCACTTCTGTTTGCTGTCAAAATCGAGAATGTCGATATTGTACTCGAGCCATTTGTTAGAGTTTCGTTAGCGTACAGATCCATGGGCTCCGTCGTATATTCTTCCTGGTAACTGGTAGTAGCATTTTCAGTTACATTTTCCATTTCGGCCACGCTTAAAATGATACATGTCGTCAAATTTACGGTGCGCATGGTATTATTGAACGTGTTATCGAAATTCTCCGTTTCGTTACAGTATAAGTCTTCATCGTATTCCAAATTAGTTGGGCAATGTGGTGCACTTAGGTTCGCTTTTATTCCTTGGTATTGACTAGCCAAACTAGCGTTCTTACATTCCTCAGCACTTAGCGAGTTATTCTGTGTGGTGGGAGATATTGTCGTGTTAAATTCTGTAGTAAAGTGTCCATAGGGCTCTGTGGTGTTATGTCCTCTGCCGGTAGAATGGAGAGCGTTTGATTGCTTAGAGTTGGTGTAATCTGATGCCCTCCCAGTTGATCGGGAATCATCTGTGGAATTATCTTCTTGTACTTTCTCTCTTGCTTTCAAAACGTTTCCATTGGCATCGACTTGAATATCTTCTCTTGTGTGTGCTTTTGCACCAACCGGTGCTGACACAACTACATGTCCTGTAGAATCTACAGACACATCTCGTTTAACTATGAGAAGAAGGAATAATTATTATTGGGTATAAGTTATTTCCTTTTTATTAAATTACTTGGTGGTGCACGCGTTACCGGACAAGTGCACGCTTCTTTCGACTTCGGTTTTGGTCCAATGCAATGCCAATCCGATATAAATGTTACTTCACCTTCTCCCTGACCTGTTGGTCGCACACATTTCACCACTCTTTGGCGTTTGCCTTTGGGGCATTTCGAACATGGCTGCCAATCACCAACAAACCACCTGTTGTCATCAAATAAATATATTTACTTTAAAATTCATGAGTGTTGTAACACCACTGTACAAACGTTGTGTAGGCGTTGCTAAAAGCTCTATATTTTCCTGTTGGAGTAATATGTTCAGTTGACACAGTGTGAAGGCTGCTAGTGTGTTTCTTTTATGGAATTAAAGATTATTGCCTACCTGTTTACGCAAGGTGCTAGCTCACATGAACGTATTTGAACGTTAGGTTTCGGTAATTTTTTGCAATACTTCTCGTCAACTTCTCCGCCAATCTTCTCCACGCAAGAAGGAAGAGATTCTTGAATGCCTGGTCCACATTCCGCCGAACAGCGCTCCCATCTTAAGAAATCCCAATAGAAGCTAGGTTTCCGCCGCTTTTCCGCTGGTACTCCATACGAATACCTAATCGTAACATTTTCTACAACTACTAACTACAAGAGACAGTAATTAAATAACTGATTTTTATAGAGACATAAACCTAACCCATATTGATATCGCATCACTTATTGGGCCTGGTATTCTCACGGATTCCTGTTTAGGTCTGATATTACCCATCCATGCTAAAGAGCCTGGCACATTGAAAGTACCAAAGACATTCCTAAAAAAAGCCGCGTAAATTCACAAATACAAATAGTCCAAGTTGAGTTAACAATACAAAGCTTATAAGGGTAACATACAGAATTGTGCAGTTGAATTGTTGTCTTCGATTGCCCATTTGCTATTAAATTGAGATGTTTTATTTAAACATATGGTGAAATTAGGTATTAAGCGTAAGCACAAGTTCTTAACAGGCACCCTCGCAGAGCCAAATCTCCCTCCCCAGAAAAAAAAAGAACGGTTATCGGAATTGACCACAGTGAAATTTGAACCCTGGACCACACGACTGATAGCCAAGTATGCAAGCCACTAGACTATCAGTTTATATATTTTAAGATCGATATTTCATTCTTTCAATAAAGTTCCTAATAAAAGTTGTTAGCTGAATAACTGTAATAACCTTACAATGTTCCTATGCTTATTAGCTGAATTGTTATTAGATACTTTTATTAATGAGATTGAAATACATACTTCTAAAAAACAGATTTGACAGTTTGGGAAAGACGAACCTGTTGGTTAGTGTGAAACCTTTTAGTCAATGTCACTAACCAAAAGGGCCATTTTCCCGAAATTCTCAAATCTTTTTTTAAATGTATTTCTTTTTAACCTATTCAATGCTTTATAAATATATATCAAAATGTATATGTTGTTGAAGTCATATTATAATTTCTTAAAACATGAGTTCGAAAGTGTTCAGTAAAAAGCAAATAGAAGGTTAGTCAATTTTTTTAAATTGAGCAATGAATTTTGAGTATCCTCTGTATAACTATAGCTTAAATGTTTTCCAGAGGTATCTTCTATCCCAATCACCAAGTATCCCATTTTAAATTAGACTTTTGTGGTGGTACTGATGTAAATATAAAAACAGTTTCCACAAAGTAATTCCACCAAACAAGAAAGAGCAGGGTGGATGCGTGCAGACAATAGTTAGCAGTTAGCTGGTTAATTTCAACAGTCTCTGAGACACCCGCTATACCCCAAAATAATTTCTAGATGGCCATGCTTTACAAAGTCAACCTTCACCATGTCTGACGAGCAAATGAACAGTCGGAGACCAGAGTTGATCTACTAAATCCTGTATACGTGTACCTATATTACTCGTACTGTAAACTTGAGTGATATATACAGGGTGGGGCAGAATAACGGGCGATTTTAAAAAGCCCGCGATTCGCGCTGTGTCATTCGGAGGTGGTAGGGACGCTATCGGCCATGTTTCCTGGATATTAGCATTTAGTAACAATGCATCGTTGGACCCCTCAGCAGCGCGGGTACGCTGTTAAGGCGTTTTATCAAAATGGTAATTCTTACATACGCGCGCGTCGTGCCTTTCGAAATCATTTTAACATTAATCGCAATCAACCAGTGCAGGTTCTTAAAGGCACGAATTATGTGAGTCGACAACGATTCTGTGAAGAGTTTTCAGATTTAATTAATCAAGATGAAGAAATTTTAAACAACTTATGGATGAGTGACGAAGCCCATTTCCATTTGTCCGGTTACGTCAATAAACAGAACTTTAGATACTGAAGTGATGTAAATCCTAGACAAATGCATGAACAACCCCTTCACTCCACAAAAGTTACCGTGTGGTGCGCTATGTATTCATCGTGGATCATAGGGCCTCACTTTTTTGAAGATGCTCGTGGCAATGCTGTGACTGTAAACTCACAAAGATACGCCGACATGTTGGAAAACTTTTTTGAAGCACAGCTTGCACGCTACGAAGTTAACGAGGTAACATTTTTTCAACAAGACGGAGCAACCTCCCATACTGCGAGAGTAAGCATGAATGTTGTTAACAGATTATTTCCAAATCATGTGATTTCTCGATATGGGGACATCACATGGCCTTCCTGTTCACCTAGAGATTTCACAACTTCGAAGATGAAGAGTTGTGGAGGCCCCTTGTTAAATTTTGTTTATTTGTTTGCTGGCTATCAACAATAAGGCTTGGGGTTGTTTTCCCAATGCCACTCTCAGAATGGGGTTTTCGTGGTTTTCCTCATTCCTAGGCGAATGCTGAGAGTTAACAATATAAGTCGCTCCACGGGCGCAAATTTCATAATAACGTCTGATAGTCAGCTATTTTAAAAGTACTTTTTTGGAAATTTAATAAATTTATTTTATTTGTTAAATAATTAGGTGGAATAATTAGTTAGAATAGGGAAATTTGAAATGTTATGGAAATAATTGAATACTTAGAACAGGTAACGCAGTGTAGTACCTTTTAGGTGGAGCACTGGGTTTTTAGGATGATTTGTAATATTTAACTTTTCTTAAATAAAGTGCCTGTTCACACCGTGCGACTTTTTCTTGTGGGGGTACTTAAAAAGGAAAGTGTTTCAAGATAACCCACCACAAACAATTCAGGCCTTGAAAGAACGGATTCGACAGGAAGTGGAAAACATTCCCCTAGCAATGCTGCAAAATGTTATGAATGGTTTCAAAACACGATTGGCAGAATGTGTACGCCTGAACGGACGTCATCTTTCCGGAGTTATTTTTAAAAAATAAAATAATTAATGCTTTTTTTATGTTCTTTAAGAAAATAATAAATTTATTCCTAAATATTGATTTTCTTGTTTTTTACAGCTTTTTTAAAATCGCTCGTTATTCTGCCTCACCCTGTATATATACATGAAATCATCTCATTTCTAGTCTTACCCTATAACATAAACCGTTTCACCTTCGCAGTTTCTTATCTGGATCCTCGATTCACTTGGCATCATCTCTTCAATTTTTATATTGATTGATTTAACTGGTAAGACCATTAATTCTTGTTCAGCTAGAAAATATCGATTAAAACAATAAGTGAACAAACAATTATGCTATACGTGTACATACTTATGTGACCGCAGCAAGGGACTTGTATTTCGCCCATCTTTAAATCGCAAGAAGTCGAATCTCCTCTGCACACACCGCAAGCATCTTCTACAGCGTTCGATTCTAAATCTAAATCGCACGGAATTCTCTGCAGGATTGAAGGAATGAAATGATGATCGTTTGCGCGTAACGACTTTACTATTCAGGTTTTTTTCTACCCACCTTGCACAAGCCATTAATGCACACATCGCGATCGCCACGTTGGCAGGTTGTGCCATCAGTCACTCTAGGACGTAATGATGCTATATCGCCGTAGTCATTAATGCAGAATAATACGCAAGGATTCTCTGAAATGCATTATGGAATAATTTCGTACTGTAGGGAAGTATGTTTGGGGAAGACTCTATACAAATTTTTTTAATTATTCATACAGCAAATCCCAACATATTTTTTTAGACTAAGCTATTGTTTAGTATTTTATGGCGTCCAGTAAAATTTTGCACTTTATACGGTGCTCCCATAAATATAAGGAGGGGTGGATTTAAATATTTTGTAGCGGAGGAAAGAGTGAAGAGTTTTGCTGGGAAATAAATCGAGTTTCCCTTTCCATTAATCCTCTATTTCAGCGCCAACTAGAAGATGGGGTGTAAACGGTCCTTTTTCGTACCTCGAAAATTATAAAATCCGTTCGAATTTCTTACAATTTTATTGGAAAAGCGTTTTATAAATAAATTCAAAAATAAAAATAAGTATAAGCAAAAAAACCTTATAGGATATGACCTTTTATTTCAAGTTTTATGACTACAATGCGTCAGATTTTCTTGTAGAGAATTAGGTTTTCTTCAAGTTTACCGATAAAAATGTTAGAAGCTATAGGTACAGGCTGTCCCATAACTGCCACAGCTTTAGAATGTATTGCTCAAGCAATATCAAGTAAAAATTTTTGCATGAAAGATATTTTTGTTTAAAAAGTTTTCTTTGTAACTTTTTATTTGTTTTTTTTTTTATTGTAATAAGCTCTTCTAGTAAAGCTATGTTTTTTCCCAAACATTATACTTTTGCTGAGATAAAAGTGAAAAAAACCTTTTCACGTCCCTTTTTTCAAGATGGCGCTTTAAGGAGGAGGGGAGATGCCAGAAGTGGAAGAAATACGGATTTAGCCAGTGGGTCGTTTCTGCACTACAAAAATTTTGAACTCACCCCTTCTAAAAGTTACGGGAGAACATTTTGCTGGAAAAATAGACCTTTTGGTGTATTTATATTTATCTCAATAGTGTTGGGAGGTAAATATGATGCACCAATCCTTTACATCACCGTTATAAACGCAGTACAGAAGCCAATCTATGCGTGTAATATAGTAATTATCCGGAAGTAAACTAAATTCAATACATGACCAAAATATTTGCTGCTCAAAGGAATATGACTAAAACCGTAGCTCAAAGGTCTTATCAAAGTTTGTCCCATAATTAGTTTTCCATAACTTAATTCAAACACGTTGTAACTAGATTAGAATGTTGTTACACGCGTAAGTTAAATAATTTAGGGGCAAGTTATGTACATAAGTGTCCGCTAAGGGAGAGCAACTCCCACCGCAACAATTTATCCCTAAACTCAACGGACGCACACGCTAAATCACTTTGAAACGTTTACCATCGGGCATCGGGTAATTTTTCCAAGTATGTATTTTCTCGTCCTCCGGGTACACCCAAGAGTTAAACTCCGCACACTGGACGTCCCTGAAGGATGGCTGACTCGCGTCGCAGGGCTACACAAACCACGAAAATGCATTAAACTTTTCTGACGACATTCGAGATGAGATCGTCCTATTTACTTTAAAAAGTTGGGATTATTGATTTAACCTTCATTTTACACTTTTCGGTGTCAATTCGAACAACTTCGTTTTCTGTTTTATGTTCCGTCGGTAAGTAAAAGAGGAGATGCAAAGAATGTACTTTTAGTTCATTTACGGGGATTTAATCCTTTAAATTTTATCATAATTCAATAAACATGTAAAATTAATTAGAGATAGGGTAAAAAAATTGTGCGTTATCAAAACATGTAATCTGCGTCATCTGCGTATCTATTCCGCTTTTACCTTATACAGTGTGTCCCACATCTATTTTCCCAAGCATTTATTCGGAAACTAATAGAGGTAGAAAGTTGCAGTAAAATCCAGTGGAAATGAGACGACATTGTACATCAGATTTTGCCATTATAACACACCCCGTATAAATAGCCTTTTACCCCTCTGCCCCACATTATTTTTTTTAAATTGCACCCCTAATTTTTTTCGCAAGTTTTAGGTAGTTGCCAGACTTATACATACAGTCATTTGTATTTTTTTATTATTATACGAAATGTTCTCAAAAACTAATTCCAAAATCTATGCAGTTAAAGCATAAATGCTGGACTGAAGTGTGCCGCTCCCATGAAATATGACTTAGCATCCCTTCTAATGTCAAACCAATCCATATGATTACAATAACAATGACAGGAACGTCAATGAACAAAAAATGTAATAAAAAAAATATACATTTCTTTTTTATTTCTCGAAATAGAGTAAGTAGATGATTTTGGTATATCACACTTATAATTAGCAATAATAATAACGCGTGTTTGAGACTAGCCGCATTCAAAATCACTTAACATACGTAACGTAATATAAAAACATAACGCAACGTAAAATAAGAAAAGTTGAAAACAAAGATTTCAATGAATGTGTTCATAATCACTTAAAACATGATTGACGTAACTTAGCATACATAACGTACGAAAAAGTTGGTTGAACTTCAACTTTTATGTTATGTCTCCCCATGTTCCGTATGCACAGCCAATAGCATTCCAAGATAAATGACACAGAGTATGCCATCATATTCGTTTCTGTCAAAGAAAAGTACGTACTACGCCTGTTTGTATTGTGAGACATATATGGTATTGTGACATTTTAAATGTCATGTGTCAGGTAAAATTTATAATAAAGCGATATTTAATAAATATCAATCAGTATATCAATTCTATTTTTTTGTAAAGAATAGATGACGGAAAATTAATAGATTTAGTTAATAGCTTTCCCCATTTATATGATCGAAAACGTAGTGATTTCAAAGATATAAAGAAAAAAGAAAATTCATGGCAATATATTGCCAAGGTTTTAAATTACACTGGTAAGTATAACAAGTTTTAACAAATAGCAAGATACTTTTTCATATTTATTATTTATGCCACTTGCATTATTATTTATTTTAGCGACTGAAGTCCAACAGCGTTGGAGATATTTAAGAGAAAAGTATTCTCGAGAGAGGAATGTGCAATACAATTTACCTAGTGGCAGCAGAGCAAAAAAATCAGAGTGGGAATATTACCATAGTTTAAAGTGGCTTGAACCTTATATGCAAAAACGAAAGTATGTATTACATAATAATAGTGTTCTTAGTGATTTATAGTGAACATAAATATCTTTTAGAACTAGAAGTCATATAGAAGCAGTGATGGACATAGAAACACTTGAAGATGATCTAATAGACACCAATTCTAATTTAGTTTGGAGTTATACAGAAAATATATCGGATGAGTCAGAAGTACTTGTGGAAGAAGCAGTTCAAATACAAGAGCAACCAGAGCCAGCACAAGATACCACAATGACACCAAAAACATCAAATTCTAAGTCAATACGAAATAGACGAGAAACAGATATGGAAAGCACTATAAACGCTATGGGCTCAAGCATTTCTAGTGTAGCTGAAGTGCTAAAAAAAAGAATAAATAATACTGCTAGAGAAGATGAAGAAAAGGATATTTTATTTGGCAAAATGGTTGGAATAATGTTAAAAAGTCATAGCACAAAAAGAAAAAAGCAATTGAAGAAACAAATATTCAATAGCCTGTTGGAATCGGAGAGTGAGTGATAGCCGAAGATATATAATTATCATTGTTTTCTTTTAATTAATATTTATTACAATAAAATAAGTTTGAAAATATTTAATTATGTAATTTTATTATATTACTACAACTGATATCATTAAGCAAAATTCAGAGAGTGAAACACAAACTTGGAAATATTCCTATAGTTTAAAATCTATTAATTGCAATTACAGAAAGTTTATGCGTGTATTTCTTGAATAGTTCCTCCAGAAACAAACGTATCCTGCCACGGCAATGTACCTTCCGCAGAAATGAAATACTCTGCCAATTTATTTCTTAACAAAAAAACATCTTTCTTGGCATTGTTACTACCAATTCTTGTAATGTTTGTAACTAACTCTTTATTTCGCGTATCATTACGCCAATCTCCATATTGCAAATTTCCATCCTCCTCATAATCTACAAAATGTGGAGGACAATATTTTCTCTGTTCTATTGATAATTTTTCTTCTTTTAATTTTAAAAAATTGTGCTGTGTCCTTGTCAGATTCTTTCCCGGGTATGGCCTCATTAAATAATTTTTCAACGGAAAGGCTTCATCTGCCACTATAAAGTATGGTAGACTACCTATATGTCCAAATTTATTTGGCATTGGAAAATTCATGTCACTATTTTGTAATTTATATCCTAATAATGACCTCGAAAAATATCCTCCATCACTTTCTGATCCTGCCCCACCAATATCTACTACCGTAAATTTATAATTTCCATCACATATAGCTAGCAATATGATACTGAAACACTTTTTATAATTAAAATATTCTGAACCAGTATTCAGCGGACATTGAATTCTAAAATGTTTCCCATCTAGTGCACCTAAACAATGTGGGAAGTTCCACTTAAGAAAAAAATCTGAAATTCTTTCCTAGTTTTCTTGGGTATACTTTGGGGACACATATTTACTCAGAACTTTCCATAGCAATGCACAGGTTTCATTTACTACATTGCAAGCAGTAGATTTTCCGATCCTAAATTGAGAAGCTAAGCACTGTAGCTATGATCCCGATGCAAGAAATCTGAAAAGATTTATTGTTGCAGAGTATGACTATGAAGAAATTTACCGTAGTATTATTGCTAGCCTTTGTTCTGGATTTAGGGGTGTCCGCTGACTACGTTTTGTCAATAACGGGGCAAGAAGGGATAGTAACTCTTCAAATTGAGGCACTGTCAACCTTGTATATTGGAAAAACATATCTTGGTCATACATTCGCATTTCATTCATGAGATTGTGGTAATCTCCTTGTCTCACACGAGACTGGTAAATAGGTCGCACCCACCATCTGTTATTATAAATTCAGTAGAGCTAAATATGGCACCTACATTGCTTTCCTGTGATGGGTGGAGACTGTGGCTTGAAAACTATAACAAAAATCCCAAAAGAAAGGTGAAAAATCCCTTACCACAAAATTAGATAACAAATCTAAATACGTATTTCGGCAACTAAGTTGCCACCTTCAGTAGAAACAAGTGAAGAGCAGTGTTAAACATAGTGTTTTCGGCTAAGGTAAACCTTGGAAGATATGCTCTTCACCAAATCACTAGTGGAATAACACTCAGTGTTATTCCACTAGTGATAAATATACTTTACAAACCTTCGTCGTCGCTGTTTTTTCTTTTTTATTAAATTTATTGCTGCGCATGTAACCGTAAATGAAGAGTGTAAAAATAGTAAATAGTCTTCCAATTGACGGATTTGACAGTCAATCACGCATACGCAACGTTAAGTACATATTCATTGTGAACTAGCAATAATTTTATTATGTTTCTCATGTTATGTCTCTTTGTTACGTTACGTATGTTAAGTGATTGTGAATGGGGCTATTATTCTTCTAATGTTATCAACATTACTTTCCGTTTCTGTCATATTGCACAATTGACATTTATTGTTCATTGACGTTCCTGTCATTGATATTGTAATCATATGGATTGGTTTGACATTAGAAGGGATGCCAAGTCATATTTCATGGGAGCGGCACACTTCAGTTTAGCATTTATGCTCTCACGGCGTACGTTTTTCGGAACTACTTTTTGAGAACATTTCGTATAATAATAACAAAAAAATACATATGACTGTATTTATAAGCCTGGTAACTATCGAAAATTTGCGAAAAGAATTAGGGGTGCAATTTAAAAAAAATAAAGTGGGAGAGGGGGTAAAAGTCTATTTATACAGGTTGTTTTATAATGGCAGAATTTGATGTACAATGTCGTCTCATTTCCACTGGATTTTACTTCAACTTTTCATCTCTATTACTTTCCGAGCAAATGCGTGGGAAAATAGATGTGGGACACACTGTATATTTGCTTGTATATACAAGTATGTCTTTCTCGATGTCAAAAATGCGCATTTTGGAAACCAGTAGAGATAGAAAGGCTACCAACGTTTAGTGCTTTTGTTATTATTCATTTTTAAAAACGTATGAAGCAGAAAGATATATTTAAGGAAACAGTAATTCGACTTTTTATTTAAGCTACAACTTTTGAAGCAATCTGCTGTTATGTGACTCCACAAAAAAAGCATATTTTCAACGATATAACTATTTTTACAATTGTAGTAATTACTGCTATTTTTCCTACTCAATCACAAACTATGGACGTAGTAAACTATGATAACGATTGGTAGATGCAAACCACAGCTATCGACTATATAATTCTACTACAGAATACAATGCGCTATGTATTCATGAATATACTTACCTCTGATGCACAAATCTTATGGCGCATGTGCTCTCCTTGGCAATATTTTCCGCCATTCTTCGGTCGCGGGCTGTCACAATGTCTTTCCTTGGAAGCCACACCAGAACCACATGTGCGGGAACACTCTGACCACTCTGACCACGATCCCCAACCACCATCTACAGCTGTTTCTCTTTCGCCTATCTCAACACATTCACCTCGATAGCACCACTAGGGAAACAGATTGTAGGTAAAGTTATTCCTGGGTAGCAGGGAGGTTTCAATTAATCGAGTAACAAGCAGTACTACTTGCCAGTGTTCCCTATACACTGCATTACTACACAGTGTTGCCAGATTTTTCACGCGCTAAATTTTGGCTAATTTTTCTATCAGAAACGTGAAGAAAGGACTTAATCTACTTGGATTTGAATTAAAATTTAATATTTTTGCGTGATATTTTATTAGTAGTAGAAAGTCCTTAGCGTGGCCATATTACCTGCAACTACCTTATTAAACCGTTTTGAAGTGCAGCAGAATATCTCCTAGATGGCGCACAACGCCAATATAAAATTCTGTTTACATAGTGCGCCATCTGGGAGACATCCTGGTGTACTACAAACAGTTGAATAACTATAAATACATAATAGTATTTTTTCTAATTGAATGTTGCAATAAATCTAAAACAAAAGACGACGCAGTGCTGATATGAATATTACAGCATACTGTGCTGTAATGAGATATTAACGTGGGTGCGGGGTACTCTTGCCGGAACGTAATATAGGCGATTAATGTGCAAATTAGAAAAAATACTGTAAAAAAACGTGTGCCACAATGACTTGTAATGCTCGTAC
This sequence comes from Cetonia aurata, assembly GCA_949128085.1. Classification (NCBI taxonomy): domain Eukaryota; kingdom Metazoa; phylum Arthropoda; class Insecta; order Coleoptera; family Scarabaeidae; genus Cetonia; species Cetonia aurata. The sequence continues at coordinate 16,057,013 of OX421886.1, read as the reverse complement.
TTTGAATCTCTCGCCGCTACGCGGCTCGAGATTCAAACTTGTACTCGCATTACATAAACGTCTGTGACACTTGTGTTTTAAAATACTATTCTCTAATTGGATGTTACAATAAAGCTAAAACAAACGACGACGAAGTGCTGAAATGATTATCACCGCACACTGTGTTGTAATGAGATATTAACGCACTAGTGGGACGCTTGCCGGAATGTAGTGTGGGTGATTAATGTGCAAATTAGAAAAAAATAGTGTAAAAACTCGTGTCACAATGATTTGTAATGGTCGTACATTGAATCACTCGCCGCTGCGCGGGATAAACTTTTATATGTGGTAATCATACAAACTCTATAAAATGCGCAACCAACATAGTGGAATATACTAAAATTTCCCTATAAGGAATATTTTGGAGTTTATATTTTGTACAGTGAAGATTGAAAATTAATCGCAACCTAGACAATTTGAAATCGCGCAGTTCGCGAATTGCGATTTCGTCAAAAAAGTTGGCACAATTTTGTGTCAGAAGTCGCCCAAATTGCGATAAATCGCCCAATCTGGCAACACTGTTATTACATTTTACCGAATGAAACTTTGCTCATTGTCAATTACACAGTACTGCCATTGATACTGCTTAAATTAATTGCCCCTTTACGTACGCAACCAATGTTACAAGCGTCAAATGAGCTCAACTTGTATAAGTTAGCCCATAAGCCATAAACTACTCTGGAGGAGAAACGTTCCACAAGAAAAATAGGTATATTTGATATGTGGAAATAATACTGATAGTATAAAAATATTGATGTAAATCATGAATATCTAGATTTGATGGAATCAAATAGTATGTAAATATAGTATTTGTTTAATAGAACAAAACTGTAGTTCACATTGCTTGCTTATATAACGGAAGATTGTAGTAATATTACAATATGGGCGCAATATTTATTTTAAAATTCATGCATTGATGTGTTATTTGTGTAAACAGAGGTTAAAGATTGTTTCTCATTAAATTGGGCTACCAAATATATTATACAGTGTGCAGGTATTCGCTTAGGATCCTCAACAAATAGGAACAATAAACTTTGTTCAAGATTTGTACAGGTGTGGGAATTAGGAAAACACAAACATTCTGCAAAGATTACTCTATACGTATTATATGTACGTAGGAAGTCGTGGTGATATTGTAGAATGTAGGTAGTTATAAAAATTTACATTTACTTTAGTACACTGTTTGTTTAGGATCGTTTAAATTACTTATCAAAAGTATGCAAACTGTACTCTTTAATAAAACTTATAAAGCTGCTTATATTACGGTAATACGCTTTCAGTTAAAACAAGAAAACCTCAATATTATAATTTCACTTCCTTGGATGTATACTTTGGATAATAATTTCTTTTTTTAATTCGCTCGAACATCTGATACAAGATTTCAATTTACATATGTAGTTTATCTGATATCCTTTTACTAATATATTTGAGTTTTATGATATTTATTGTATAATAAGACCTGACATACATTTTTTGTAACGAATATGGCAATGTTAACTAATATGCAATGAGAATTGCATATCAGTTGTCAGATTTTTATTCGGTAGAGGTGAAACTCTACAACATTTATTTGAATTTTCCTTTTGTAAATGTAATAGTAACGGAAGTAGTATATTATATTTAAATTTAGACGAACGATACCTTTGGCTAATATTTATTAAAGCCGCGTTTTGTGTAACGAGGCTGTCAAAAAGACGGTATCTTCAATATTTAAGCGTACCGTCTAAAAGTCGAGAAGGAAAAATAGGTCTCTTACCATGTTTTCCCCGCAGCTAGTCCCAGGAGCCACTCCTGTGTGCGTTTCCACGCATCCTTTATCCTCAATGTAACATATCAGATTCTCGCATTCCTGCAAAACAACATCTCGTTGATAAATGGGCCGATAAAATAAATGAAAACAGACGCGTTCACCGAGGCCCCCGTGCGTTTCGCCGCACACCGTACGCTGACGATGCAATAAAGGGACCAGGTAATGTAAAAATGGTATATTTGATGATTTCGTTTTGCGGGCGGTGCCCTAGTTATCGTGGAGTCCCGACGTCTCTTTAAAATTTCTTCCGCCCATATCGAATGATCGTTATTCCCTTTATACGCAGACGTTATTTAGATCAAAATATTATGTCCGGACATTATTACCGAGCATTTTCCGCCGATATAACGCATCTAGAAAGGTATTTACTGGAAATACCTGCCTCCGTGAACCCTCATACGCATACCAGCTGTACACGACTAAAAAGGTTTTATTGAAACTGGGATGCTGTTAAAAAAAATTGTGTAAATAACTTCTTAATCTACCTTGTTTTTTTTTGTATGGGAAAATGTGTAAAAGATCTTTACATTATTTAAAGTTGGCGAGCAAACCGACTCAAAAATTATGTTGCAATCTGTTAAACAAATTTAACGCATGTTTACCATAACGATAACCTACTAGAACATACAGGGAATCTATGCCAATTGCAATAATAGACGTGTCCAGACGGAAATAACATACGCCTGCGCTTGCAATACCTATTCCTCCCATCGCTGTAAATTGATATTGTTAAAACACATCACTCTCTACTATTGCAGTAAATACTGGTATATTACACCCATGGGGTAGTAACTTAAATCTGATCAAACGTCTCAGCGGTGCAAGACAAGGATAGCGAATGATAGTTCCCGCAAATCTCTATAGATGGGAGCGCAATACTATATCTTTAGTAATATTTATACCGCAGAATAAATTATTTTGTGGATGGCATACTCTATCAGTGCGTGAATCACTTGTTTTTTTCATCTTGTCATCTTGTTGTTGACGCACGTGTCAAATTTCCATAATAATATTAATATCCGCTGTTTTAGTTTTATTTCTTTAAAGTATTTTTTATGTTGGGAAGTGTTTTTTTTGTGTTTATAGAAAAGACTTTATTTTGAGATTTAGTTTTCTAAAGTAATATATTTGTAAGTATATTGCACTATATTATATCTAGCTATACATTTAATGCTGGATTAGCAACTATACGTCTTTTGGACGCATATTTACATGTAAAAGTATATATAAAATGTTGGTGTTCCATCGTTAAGAATAGCCAAGCAACTCCGATTTACGATATTTTCGCAAATATGATGCAGAATATAACAAAAATCCCAAAAGAAAAGGTGAAAAAATCCCTTACCACAAAATTAATTTTTTCACCTTTTCTTTTGGGATTTTTGTTAGTTTTCAAGCCACAGTCTCCACCCATCACAGGATGATGCTGAATGATTCCAGAACTGCAATCGTATTTTCTTATGCGCAAACGACACTTATTTAAAAAAAAAAAAAAATAGATACGCGGCATACAAAGTGCACAGATATTTTGCAAAATTTCATTTTTATCAACAAAAATCCATCAAAAAGGAGATCTAAATTGTTGCAAGAATCTTCAAGAATAAAACATCTAAAAATAAAAAAAAATAAAAAAACGTCTAAAAATTACCGCCTTTGTGAATAGTTCCCACAAAACTCATTAGATGGCGCGAACGCGCGCGAACGTTTCTATATACAAAAGATTCCGCTCTATACTAACCCTTCTCTATGATTACACCCATCGTCTTATAAGTAATCACGTCAACATATAATATAGGCTACATCTTATGTTCCAGATTTACTTTGTTTGAAATATCTCGATCATGTTTATTAAAAATTCCTTTTTTTTAACCTTTATAAAATTCAATTGACACAACAGTTGCAGAAATTTTTGGCGGAAATTCATTATGAGCGACGAGGCGCATTGACTTCGCTAGCTTTGTTAGTAAGCAGATTGGGGCGCTGAAAACTGTCACATCATTGATACATCACAGTCCACCACACCATTGTAGAGTAACTGTGTTCTGCGCTATTTGGGCCGCCGGCATCATTCAGCCATATTTATTCGAGTATGCTGGAGAAGTTTAGCAACTAACAGTTAATGGAGACCCCTATCGGAACATGTTGGAAAGAAGGTTTTCTAGCATGTCCCGGTAACGGTCCCCAGGAACTCTTATAATCTGCTCGAATTGAATCAGTTAGGCTTACAGAACATGTGGTTCCAACAAGATGGTGTCTCCACACACACAGCTGGTGCTACGTTGCAAATTTTGCGAGATTTTTTTCCCGCCCGAATAATATAGTAGTAGTAGTATACTATATTTTATTATTATTAGACACACAAAGTGTATATAATAAGTCAAAACAAAGAACAGAAAAAAAATCATTACTATCATTAATCTTTATAATTAAATAAAATACAAAATTCTAAAAGCAAAAAAAAAAAATTATGCTGATGCTGCATTAAAGAAACAAATGAAATAAGGTAGGTAAGTGAGTAAGCCTACAATACAAAAAGATAAAACTTAATAATAATTAACACAAAGATAAGGAAAGATAGGCAAAAAAAAAAAAAGGACTGAAACTCATTGAGAGAATAAAATAGCTTGTCCAGTAGAAATGATTTCGGGTTGTTTTTAAAGCACCCAATCGACTTACTTTCTCTAATTAGTGTAGGTAATTTATTAAAATAAATTATGCCAAGATTGTATGCTCCAGAGTGTGTCATACACATGGTATACTGAGGTGGCCGTAAATTACGTCTGTTTCTGGTATTATACTGGTGAATGTCAGCATATATATGTTGGAATATTGTTTTGAATCTTATATATATAGCAGCTTCAAAAATATATAAACATGGCAGAGGTAAAATGCCGTATCTTTTAAATAAAGGTCTGCACGGGTCATTATAACGAGCACCAACTATGCATCTTACAACTGTTTTTTTTTTGCGGCAGGAAGACCTGCTGCATGCTAGAACAAGAACCCTACAGTAATACCCCGTATTCCAGCCGTGAGCGAATCTCAGAATAATACCGCATGCACCGAAAAGCATAAGTCTTAGCATGTAATTTCTTCATTAGATCATTGCAGTGTTCTTTCCAAGAAAGAGTTGAATCAAAGTTAACCCCCAAGAATTTAATGGTATTACATGTTGCCAAATTATGGTCAGCCAGCTTAATATTAATGTTATTAGGTTTTCTCTGCCGTGCATGAAACAACATGTATTTAGCCTCAAAGAAAGCTTGTTTTGAGAGAACCAATCATGCAAAACGTTGACAATTCTATTAGCTGTCAGTTCAGTTCTTTCCGTGTCTGCATCTGGAGCAACTAGTATTGCTATGTCGTCAGCATACATAGTTGAATAAATGTCCGCAAGGAAGAGCGCTATATCATTAAAATATAAATTAAACAGAGTAGGGCCTAAAATGGAACCCTGTATTACGCCGCATCGTACAGGAAGCCATTCCGAGTAATAAACTGTATTTAGCAGAGGCGAGCAATCAAACGAGCTTGATAAGACGCTTTCCAGCCGTGGTGCGTACAACATTTTTTCGACTGCCACGATTACCATTTACTAAAATCACTTTACTTGCATTTGTAGTATTCAGAATACAGATTGTTTATATTTGAATGACAAATTGTTTGACAGCTATTTTGACAAACGAACCCAAAAAAACTTCAGAATGTTCTCGGAAGTGGCGCTTTCTATCTTTGAATGAGTGTAGTAAGGTTGTACTTTGTGGTAGCCGAAAAGAACTATTAAACAAAAAAAACCTGGAACACAAAACACATCCTGTATTAATATATACTGACTACTTGGTTAGATTTATTGTAAATAACGCATCCCTATAGAAATAATTATCACTCAATATTTAAATTGTGGAGTCACAGTCTTACCCAATTAGTGTCAACCATGTCTTTAAAATTTATATCATATAAAGTTGAGTAAAATCTGACATACTATGAAAGTAGAGACTCGAAATAACTGAAAGTATGACTAATCGACTTAAAAATCGCACACAATATTAGCTATTTAAAGGTCGTAGTTCAGGGAAACGCCTTTATTTCGAGAGAAAGTATAAGGTGGTGGGCGTAGTACAAAATTCACGTAGTAGCACGCATATAAATCGTTCCTTGAAATAAAATATTCGTACTGTATTATTCAACTATAGACTGCCAGTCGACGACAGGGTGAAAATTGCAATATCGTTCTATAAAGCTTGTAATTTATGGGTAGCCAAATTGTTACGCATACGACGTTTTGGAGTGTTTAATGACTTAATTAATCTTTTTATTCCATGAAGAGTTTGTTCGGTAATTTTAGCGTCAGACAACACTTAACGTTCTGCAAATGATATGGTATGAAACTGTTGAGGATGATATTAGTATAGCAAAATTTAACTTCAATGAAATTATTAGATTAATCACATTAACAGGAAATTAAACAATATTACTGGCACCTCCACCAAAGTTCTAATACATCTTCAGTTACAGGTTATAACACAAAAGGAATACACTTATTGTATAGAGAATTAAGGGTACTGTGTTGGATATTCTGTAAGATTCTAGCTTATTACAAATGAAAATGTTTTTGGATTGAGTTAAAGTGGGATATTCAATCAATTCCATGTAATATCTATAAGCAGACGAAATTTGGTTTTGAGCATAGTACTTCATTATATTCCAATTTCTACGAATTTTATTATTGAATACACTGTTAAAATTGGAGCCGTATATAATAGAGACGTTGAATAAATTGGTGATGGCGAATCTCGACAGGAAATTACGCCGCAACTTGAGAGAGTCATAATATGCAACCTTGTTATCCAGCAACGTCTCTACTTCCTAACAACAACAACGCGAATGCATAAGAAAGATAGGTACATACCTAATGGCAAGCGAGCGACTCGCCTCGAATTCCAGCAAAATATCAACTAATTCTGGTAATGCACATTTGACAATGTCAAGTTCGTAGAAATTTATCTTGAACGTTCACGAAGGAAGCGTTTAACTGGGGCTGCCTATTTCACGATTTCGTCGGAACTCCAGTAACCGCTAAATTTTCAATTTCCAGGTCGAGGTGCGTCTTATTTATAATTCGGGCGGTATTTGCATTAATACACAGAGTTGGAATAGTACTAGGTGGGGTTGAAATTAAATTAAGAAATGTAACAAGAGACGAGAGTATCAAAAGACTGGGAAACGTATACGGAACTAAAGCGACATTATTCCGACGCTTTATAAAGTATATTCCCTGCCTCTGCATTGCCAATTTCTGTACCTAGTTTCGTAAACTGTATTTTGTTCTACACATCCCTACCTATTTAACTTGGTACATTGTGCGGTATATTATTTGGAACGAATTGTAACGATTGTGAGACCCGCAAAAAGGGTTAATACTCCTCGATAACATTCCAGCAAGTGTATCCCTGTCTACTAACATTGATATACATAACCCACTTATTTTGTATATCAATGCTAGTAGACAGGGATAAAATTTGGTGCAGCTTATTTAATCGAGAAAAAAGGTAAGAACAATGTGACACAAAGGTTATTTTGTAGAAAAAACGTTTATTACGGAAAAGCTCAACTAACTTTTTTATCATTCTAAATAGAAAGATTGGGACTGCATACTTTAGATTAGCATTGCATGAGATTAATTGACCGTACATTTTTCAAATATTGGAATCACACCATGAGGTAAGGCATTTGACCGCATACGTTTGGCAAGATAAAACCCAATGACATTTTACGACACCAATAAAAGTGAGGGCATTGTACTGGGCCATAAATTGCTAAAGCTTACCGTCAAAGCCATACGCGCACATTGTAGTCTTTTAAACTGCCACATGCATACATTGCATGCACTAATGCAATAGTAGAGCTAGATTGCCTATCTAAAACACGTATTGTTCTATTTCATAGATCATATTATGGAAATGCAATGATTGTGCATTTAAACTTTAAAAACAGAAGATAGGAATTTGTGTAGGATTTAATCTGAGAAATGTGTGGGACAATAACTGTATTTATTTATTAACCTCCAATCCTTTTTACTACCACGCAACATTTCATCGTTCAAGGAGACCGGACTTTTTTCCGTCGGTGTTCAGCTTAGTGCGAAGTATTTGTCTTTGCAATCCCATATTTCTTGAATCGATTAATTAAATTTTATGAAAGGTTGTAAATTTATAATAGAAATGTTGCTAAATACGAAGAAGTTGTAACATCTTGAACATGTACAAGAAAAAAGTTAATACTTTTCTCAAATTTGGACCGGCTGTAAATATAGATGGAAGCTTTTTTGGAATTATGAAATAGAAAAAAAATTGATTTATTTTAACAAGAATTAGAAAATATTTCTTTTTTTAAGGGTATGAAGTTTTTTATCTATTTGCATAGTTTCAGTCTAAAAATCGCGTCATCCATTTTCTTTTTGGATAGCTATCTAAGACTAACCAGGAACAAATCATATTGATGCTTCAAATGAAATTTCGAGGAAATGTACTTCTTCTTTTTCTTCTTCTTGCTTTCCACACGTGGTAGGCAGACGGTTTTGTTCCTATGCCTCTTCGGATGTAGATGTCCAGCATTCTTTCCAGCTGTTTTGACGGCTAGCCCTGATTTCTTTTTCCAACAGGTTTATTTGGCATTTTTCACCAGTCTATCATCGCCCATCCTACTTACGTGTTTATTCCAACATTTTCGTTGTGTTCTTATCCATTTCCCCACGTCTTGTATTTTGATTTGTTGTCGTAGATCTTCGTTTCTAACTCTGTCAAGTAGTGCTTTTCCATGAATGCTTCTTATTATTTTCATTTCGATTGTTGGTGTCTTGGAGATATCTGGTCTTCTTTCAGAGAATGATTAATGAAATGAAATTAATATTATTCGGAGTGCCATTAGTGCTATTGTAAAACGAAATTTTAAGTGATTAGTAGAGTCATGTCTAGTAAGTGCCTTCGTGTTTTGAAAAAAGAGGTTAAACGTGGGGAGGCATAAACTAGTGGATAATCCTGGTTCCTCTTTTTCAATTTCTACTTCCGATCCCGCCTCTTGTCATATTTCCGGTCATTCTTTCTCTATTCTCAGTCCACGGTTTTCCTATTCAGGTAACAGGATGAAATATGATACTTTCGGTATCGTGGATGTGGAAAAATTTGGAGAATTTCTTTCCGATTTGGCTTCACGCTGAACGGTAGATTTGGTTTAGCCTTTTCTGTTGTGCCATGTACGTCTATAAAAGCGTAAAAAAAGGAACTGAATGCCTCAGAAGCTATGTCCATTGATCATTGTCGCAATATATACGACATAGACCCCTTGCTTTATCCTTGCTCTTAGAGCGCAACAGCATGGGCGAAGCGTTTTATGCTCCATGATGAATTTGCCTCCACCCATCTAAAAACGTCCCTATATACTAGGGTGATTCTTCATGCTTGTAAGGAAGAGAGCAAAAAATATATTCAAGAGGCTATCGAAGTAGTAGTGGTAAAGAGTGAAACAGACACTAGGCTTGGACACAACATGACAGAAAGGTGAACATATTTTATTGAATGGTACTGTAGTGTAGATACTGGCAAAATGACACTTTCACTATGCCGCAGTATTGCACTTGCCCAAATAGAGGAAATAAAAATTACGATCCGAATTGTAATATATTGCTTGTTATATTTCTGGCAATAGTCCTGTGAATTCACTCAACCCTGAAGTCCCATCCCTCGAAGTGTTCATTTAGATGGTGGTATTACTAACGTCAAAAATAAAAAGAAATACTTAAAGTTATCCAAATTTCATTTTATTTACACCAAAATTTGCGGAAATGCATAGGTCTACTATATAAAACCAAAAATTGAATTTTTGATCGAAAAAAAAGTCCCTAGGTTGCTTGTTTGCTGTTGGACTTCTTGCCAGTAATGTCTCAATAGTTATTTACATTAGAGTGGGGTAGATATCATTTACAGCGTGACAGCTTAGAGCTAGAGCATGACCTAACATTCTTATTAGATTTTTCTGAATTGATTTTTAAGACTTGCTTCAATTTGTTTGTGTGGACATTTTGTATTCTATGTAATATACTGGCATGAATTAAAAAAAAGGTTAAACATTTTTATGCAACGTTTACAGTATTGCTTAGGCTTAATCTAATGCAGTTAGAAAACTCTACTTAATCCATCTATTCTGTTATTCACATTAGGTCCGTGTTATTGAGTTTCCCCAACGCTATAAATTAGAGAGAGCGAAAACAAGTGTAAAAAAGCAAACAAAAAGAAAACAAATAATCATTATTAAAACCAATTAATCCTGGATCGTTTAAAATTGCCTGGAACGCTAGATGGGTAACTAAAATGGAGGAGGACGGAGCGCCCTCCGACAGAATTAATTAGTCGTGGATATGTAATTTCAAGAATCGTTTTAAATTGTCAAGTGCGCTATGCACCCCAGTTGAAATGGAAAGCGTCCACGCTCTCCTAAACGAACTAATTAAATTGTTAGGAAAATTGAAGTATATGTCATTTACGTTAGCAGTCGAAGTATGTAATTACTAGCGATTGCTGGAGGTAACTTCATGTTACTAAAATAACAAATTATTGTTCACAATTCATATTTAGTCGAAGATACTGTGTTGGTACTCATACTCTATATCCCTATTTAGCTTCTCCAAATTATGAGTTTGACCCAGGAGACGAAGAGTAAACCGTTGTGTGCACCTGAATGGATTTATTGGATTTATTCAATGGATTTCAAGATTTGAATGTATTTATAGGGATTTATTAGAATGTATAATGGCTTTATTAATATTTATAGTTGGATTTATATGGACTTAGATAGATTAGAGAAACATTAAAAAGTTGAATAAATACATGACAAATACTTCAAGTGAATAGAATACTGGTTTCTATGGAAATAAGTGTGTTTATACTGTTTATCAAAGATTAAAACTGTGTGTTATAAGTTACTATTGGTAAACAAATATGAATTTCTCCGAAATTGAGCGCATTGGATTATTAATAATTGGATTCAGTGATCCTAGAAGGTTCCGTTCTGCCATGTGTTGTAACGACAGTTATCCAAAGAGACCACCAACCAATAGATTCACAGTATCGGCAAGAGTGCAACGATTTGATGAACTAGGAAGTGTAAAAAATTGTCCAACTCTCAGAAGAGCAGAACATGAACAGCTGATTACATTTCATTACAAGTTTTACTGGATGTTCATGAAAAACCACAAACCTCAATCGAGCAACTTGCAGCAGATCAATGTGTCTAAAAGATCAACAAGAAAAACATTAAAGCAATCTAAGTATCACCCCTACAAACCACGTTCATGAATTCCTAGAAAACGATTTTGATCGGAAGATGCAATTTGCAGAAATTATGACGAAAAGAATTGAAGAAGATCAAAGTTTTGTAAGAAGCATTGTTTTTTTTTTCAGATGTAGCTTCGTTTAAGTTAAACGGTTCCGTAAGCAGGCATACCTGAAGATACTGGCACCCTGGTAATTCCCATGTCAACTTGGAAACACACACGCAATATCCAGAAAAAAATAACTTTTGGTGTGCAATATTGGACGAAAATGTCATTGGTCTATTCTTTATATGTGATATATTAATTCTGTGAGATACTTGGAACTACTACAAAGTCAAAATTGTACCAAAAGTAAAAGCAATAACAGCAAAACCAATTAATCCGCAAGGCTTGCACACACGTGTCTAGTATCAACAAGATGGTGCTGCATTTCGGTCAGCAAAATTTCGGTCATGCTATTTATTGAGGTTAATGATCATCATTCTGAACGTTTAATAAAGTAAAATTTAACCCACCAAATCTAAATGTTAAACCGTTTCTATGTAATGTCGTTTGGTGCAATACTATTTATGCATCCTGTATTGCAGATATGATACATAAAATACTCCAATGTGAACCATAAATTTCACATTTCCAATTTCACGATTACGTACGAATAGGTATTAATAATAAAAAATAATAACACTCACAATTCCCGTCATGCACAAAGCAGCGTTCGGTCCCAACAATTCCCTGCACTGAAAGTTACCATCGTACATGACGCCGGGAAGAATGTCCACTGGTTTGAAACTGTGCTCGGTCGGAGTATCATACATACATTTTCCAAAACCTGAACTAAACTACAACGGTTTACTGGAACAATCCGTTTCAGTGCCTGTCAGTGCTTACTCAACAAAGAGCTGGAGAAATTTGTTACTGCACGGAGACCATCCTGCCGTATGTATGCCAACATTCGGGTCCATGACCGTAGTCAGATTAGTACCTGGGATTGTCGAATTGCAACCCGAATCCTCCATGGTGTCGTGTAGTACGGCGAGCCTGTTAAATGACGAATACTTTAGAGACGACACTTTACAGGGTAAAAGAGATGCGATGCATTCCACCGACAATCATAACGCGTTCGGTCGTCGGCTCCTGAAGCGACGAGGCGAAAAATCGACACTTCAGCTGACGTATTTGAAGGACAAAGGCAAGAGACGTCATACGAGTTGATGAGAAGAACAGAATATATATATATATATATATATATATTGTCCTGTGAGGTTAATTGCAATAAAATTAAACATGAAAGCCGATAAACTGCTCAAATTTGCATTACTGGAAACTGATGTTGGAACTAAATACATAATTTTTGAGTTAAGTTTCTCTCTTTTTGTGTATGTATGTGCACTGAAAATAGTATTAGGCAATAAAGATCCCAAAAGCAAGAATATTCTGATAAAAATGCGTTTTAATTTTATTTTTTCTCTTTATGCAAATCAAATCTAATAACCGAAAGGATCTGTGATCGTTTAGCCTTTCTTTTTCTCTTGGTAGGACCTTGTATGTATGAAAAAGGATATAGTTACTGACGTGTGCGCAATTTCGTGGGCGATGACGAAGCCCAAACGAAGGCCGTTATCCTCACATACCGCTGCTTGGTTGTGGGGATCGCACATACCGCCTATTTTGGACGCTCCCAGTAGACCGCAGCTGTTGTCGTTCCCACAAATATCTATCCTGTAGGAAGTGAAAGTATTAATGAAAATCTACACGGCTTTGTTTCGGATGTCAGAGAGTGTGTGTTGGTTTTCTAATTCTTTTTTTGGTGCTTCGCCCATGACTGGGAGGGTGGGAAAAGTAGTATTTATACGTTGGGATAATTAATGAAGATAGTAACTACATTTCTGGTAAGATGAAATGATGTTATGTGTAAACCAACAGAAACACGCGTTACTAAATGCTTAATAAAGTGTTCATAAGAGTAACTGGCAGAAAAAAATGATTTTTGAAGGACTATTTGATTTGTTAGGACTATGACTATCACACAGAAGTTTTAGTGAAAAGTTAAAATGTATGAGGTTAATTTTTATAAAATATGAAACACATGAAGAAGCAACTGCGTTTTTTCTTTCAGATTGTTCATCGGAGTTATTCCTTGGTACAGTAATGCAGTATAATTTATTACAACAAAGTCCTTCAAGGTGTAACGAGAGAACGTAATTCTTTATTTGACGTTTACGGCAGTTCATCAGAAATATTTGATATCAACGACTACATCTTCTTTAATTTCTTGGAAAATAAACTGACTATTTGTTGTACTTGTACTCATTTCGTTCTTTTTAAATTTTTGATAGAAAACGATATTTACATAGTACAACTTAAAAAAGTGTGTGATGCCACAAATTTGAAGTTTAAGATCAAATAATTAGGAATTCTTCCATCGAGAAATACCTACCAGACCTGTTATAAAATTTTCTGAAGAACACTTTCTATTGATTGTGCGACAGTTTTTAACTCATATCTATTATAGGCAAAATAGATCAACAAAAACAGTGTTAGTATATATCTTAATGTAATAGATCTTATGGCATGTTATAGATGAATTAGAAGAGGGGACACGACACAATTTCTATATTTAACAAAGACTTTTGATAGCGTATCACACGGTTTATTACTTTCAAAGATCGAACAAGTTGGGTTTATAGGGAACGTGTTGTCCTTTGTTAAAAGTTATATAGATAGATAATTTTATTGTCAGAAATCTCCGATATCGACATTGTCATGGTTACAACAAAGGTTATAAAAAAATAGTACTTTTGGTGATAATAATGATAGGAACAATACAAACAAAACTATGGAAATAATTGAACAATACGACATAATAATAGACATTCAACAAATTGAAAGCCGATTGATGGTCCCAGTGACTGAGTGAAATGCATTATGTACTGGTGAGCGTTAGTTTAAATTATTTGTTAAAAATTAGAAGAAATTCAATAATGGAGTACACGCAGATAATTAATGAAAACAGTAGTGGTAGTAAAAATGACCATATTTAACAAATCGATTAGTGAGCACCAAGTCTAGATTACTTGTCAAAGATTACAAGAAATTCATCATTTGGAATACACACAGTGGTCCAGAAGAAGCCCTCGCACTCTCTTTTTTAGAAAGTTTAGGGTTTTGAATAGCCTTTAAATCGCTCGAAAGCACGTTGAACAGCCGGGTACCCATTGCCAGATGGCCACGCTGAGTCAAAGACAGTTTATTGCATGAAGTCCTAAGCAGGTAGTTATACCTAATATTGTATGAATGGTAGTCTGAATTTGGTCTTATACTGGATTGAGTGAATGTACGAGAGAAGCTCCAGAATGTAGATACTTGGTAAAGGTAAAATCTTAAATTTGGCAAAGAACGGCCGACAAGACTCGGTAGAACTTATACAGCGAATGATGCGTTTTTGGCTAATAAATACTCTGGAAGAGAAACTCGAGGAGCCCCAGAATATGATACCATAACAAAGTCTGGAATGAGCTTCGGCGTAATAGAAAGACAAGACATGTTCGATACGAAGAATATATTTTAAATTTCCAATTTGAAAACATATTTGATTGAGCCTAGATAACAGATAGATATTAAGCTGCTTACGCAGGAGACGAAAAGTCGCAATTGAGACTTCTTAAGTACGGTATTCCCCAGGGCTCGATTTTGGGACCAATTTTCTTTATTTAGTACATTAACGATATAATTCCTCAAAAACATATCGTAGACGGACGATACTTGCTTACTGACATCTGTAACCGCTTAAATGATTTAAAATGAAGCTCTTTCACTAGCAAAACTTTATTTTACAAAGGCAAAATCATTAATTTTCACTTTAAAACCTTTTGTAGATTTCCCGTCTACAAATGACCCTGTCAAATATTTAGGAATTTTTCTAGATAGTAAATTAACCTAGCAGCCACACATTAAAAACATTGGAGGCAGATTATCTACTTGCATATATTTATTAAAAAAATTATCCCTATCAGTAAAACAAGAAGTATTTATACTTGCGTATTATGGATTATTTCAGAGCATGTTTTGTTTTGGGTTGGCTCAAGCTATGTAAACAGGGTTTTAATTTCACAAAAACGAGCCATAAGAATTATAGCCAATGCAAGTCACATGGAGTCGTACAGACCATTTTTCAGGAGATTTGGTATTTCGACCTGCATAAGTCTATATGTTTAAGAAGCCATAATGTACGCATATGACATAAAAAGCAAATTGCCCAGACAGGAAGCGCATGAAACCCGCTTTCGGCCGGTAGCCGCACCGCATTTCAGATTAGCAAAAAGCCTGAGGTTTTTCAGATTTGGATTCATGAAGTACATACTATAATAAACTTCCACATAGTTAGAAAAGTCTGAATCGTTCATGCTTTGTAAATAAAATTAAGAGCTTCTTGCGGGAGAATGTGTTCTACGACCTCTGGGAGTTTGTAAATTATAAATTTTAGAGTGTTGTAACATCTTAGCAATTACGAGTTTTAGAAATACAATATATTGCAGCTAGTGTCAGGCGATTATATCGACGATTTTTAGAAGAACCTATGTAATACAAAACAATTTGCACGTATGCAACCAATTTCGCCATGTGTTAAAGTAAAAGTTCTCAATTCAATAGCGAATAAGCCTATAAAAGTCACAAATAATTTGAAAATTTTGCGGGAAAATATCACCTACCCATATATTATTTTTTTTTTAGATAAACAATCTTAAACATTATGGGTATTTAGAGTCCAAAAAGAATCTTCTGTGTCCCATTTCCGCTTGGAGACTAATTAATTAATGTTACAGCATGGAAGGAATAACGAGATGAAAGGAAAACAAAATGTGAATAGCTTTAATATATCTCACTTAACCATTTGCAAAATTAATATTTGCATCCTAAGTATGCTAAAGTAGTGTATTATCGCTAAGGGTATTAGTAGTGCTACTAATAATTTTCTCAGAGTAACGCTCGTTTATATACGCAAAGTGTCAACTAAACTGTAAATCTCTGCAAATCACGGGAATAATGAAATCCTAGCACCTGCTTTAGGTACGAAGTAATGAAATCTGTTGCAAACTATGGTGTATCAGCGGTAAATAGGTGAATTATCTTCATTCGTTTACTTTATATTTCAGACTTTGTTTCGTTAATAAATATTCCTTATGAGACCTAATGTTCAGAAAATGGAATTTATCAGATTTAATAACGCTTACCTCGTAAGGAGGACAGCGACATCGTGATGATTGGGGTGGGTATCCTCCTTTGGATTAATCTTGTTTTGCCATTCTCGAAAATATTCCAGCGTTTTGTTGGCGTCACGGTTCACCGCGATATTCATCTGCGAAAAGATGCAAACTCGTAGTTTAATGCCACCGACAGTAATTGGATTAATTCACATCTCGGAGATCAAGTGAAAATTTATTTTTGGTTTTTAATTTCCGGAATATTTAAGTAGCTACTTTAAAAGAAATTTTAAGTAACCACAACCGTCTTTCAGTTTCGACTGCTTCAAGGGTAAGATTAATATAACGGCTCAAAAGCATACACCTTTCGGTTTTGTTTGTTGTAGGAAATAGTAAGTATGATTACTTATTTTTGTCGTAGGTATAAGGGAAGTTGAAGTGTTTTATGACCACGTATACGAATGTTCGAATTAGACAAGTTAACGAAACTTCACTGCTATGATGAAGTGTTGAAATGACCTTTATGTTATATTTGTACTTTATTATTTTAAAAAAGCATGTTGCTGTTTTAGTTAATGCATGCGTGGAGGTGCCAATCTATTGGAACCTAAAAAATCTATCCCGTCCCTTATTCTTGTTGCATCTACAGCTGATCGTTAAGGGGTTAAATATTTGTATCCTTTTCGACTTCATGTATACGCATGCCTAGCGCCCTCAATTCGCACAGGGCTGCGCATTTTGGGAAAATGTGAATTCTTGTTCCACAAGGCATCTACAAGCTCCTCCTACGGCTACTCCATGCTCAGATGTCCTGTCAGTTTACAGTGGACTGACAATTTCCTTTTGGCATGTCATTCCAAGATATGTCTCAGATCTGGTCATCTTCAGGAGATTAAGGTCTATATGTAATAATTTCCTCTCTAATCATTCTGCATATTGTCTTTTTTGCCACAATCTACACCAAAATCTGAAGGGAATAAAGTTTAGAAACACCGTCAGTGAAGTTCTCATTACACCAGTCGTGCAAAAGCTGATTTAAACACTAATTAGTTCTTCTTCACCAAGCAACTGACCCGTAAGTGGTGATCGATTACACCTAAGGTTTGCTAAGGCATTCCATTGTTGTGTTTCTGACTGCTGATCCTCTCACTCGATATTATTTCTTCGTGAATTAGTGTTTGCAAAAGAACTGCTCTTTATCGCACATTTTTAACTATACATCACTCCTTCATGTTTGATTCCTGTTTGATTTTGTTGACTGGTCGAATCCACTGAAGTCAGATTTTTTCTTATAATTTCCAGTTTTAGTACAATTGATTTAAATGAGTGTCAGGAACTTTGATGCCATACTCTCAATTGAATAATAAAATTTTAGATGTCCGAATTGAGAGTATCACATCAACGTTCCTGATACTCATTCAAACTAAATGTAACACAGTTTAAATTTTCGGCATTCTTTCACCGATTGGACAACATGGCTGTTAGTTTTCCATGACGTAAAGCTTTTATGTCGCATACTTTAAAAAATGATGTCACGTATTTCACCATGTAGCTTAAGAAAAGTCATTTCAACCTAGATTACTTGTCAAAAACCAAAGTTAACCGCTGTTCTTGAACCTCACTTAATTTTAGCATAATAAAAGTTGGTAGAAAACGTTTCTTCTAATCATTCTAAAATGGGTATACTATTCTCTGCCACCTTGCATAATAAAAACTTATACAAAAACTCTGCAGTAATCGTGAATAGCAGTTCACTTACCTTTTCGGCAAACTCAAAATAAACGGTAGATAGTGTGTTGAGACTTACTTCTTTTTATATACCGAGTGTTCGTTTGAATCTTCCCACTTTCAGTTTCTGGAAATCTTTCGCAAATTTCCAAATTACCAGAAATTTAGAGTAGCAAGTTTTCAAATGAACACCCGGTATATAATGCTATAAATATTTGTAAGAGAGTGTACAAACTAATTTGAAATATTGTTTTAGATCATAATAATAAATAATCAAAGTTTTCAGCTGCATAGGTATTAAAATATGAGTGGGAAATTGACTTTTGTTCAAAAGATTGCGGTTATATAAGCTTACCTCGTGATCCTCTTGCTCAAGTCGAATTAACCTAACAATAGCCAAGTTGATATTAGTGCCTAACGAAGCGTCGTGATACATATCGTGCGCCTATAAAAAAAAAGCAAACGTTACTAGAAAATCATGGTGATATTTGAAATTATTAACCCTTCCATTGGGCATATATTCCGAGAGATATGCTAAAGTCATTAAAGCAGGCTGGTAATCTTTTGGCTCGTTGATAAGTTTTGCACTTCCTGGCAGTTTAATAAATAAGCGCGGTAGTGAAACAATATTTAATATTAATATTCATATCTCACAATCAGTTCCTTCGAGATTTGGAACTTTCTCGCGTAGAAATAGTT
The DNA here is from genome assembly GCA_949128085.1 of Cetonia aurata. Taxonomy (NCBI): domain Eukaryota; kingdom Metazoa; phylum Arthropoda; class Insecta; order Coleoptera; family Scarabaeidae; genus Cetonia; species Cetonia aurata. Next base: position 16,038,208 of record OX421886.1, on the reverse strand, counting down.
ACTTATTTGTCAATGATCTTTTAATTTTAAAAATTTGTTACATTATTTAATAAACAGCTGTTCTTGAAATAAATCAATAGAACCTTAGGTATTTTAGTTATTAACCTTAAGCCGTGTTATAGTGAAAGATTTTTGCTGGACATCCTTCTATGCAATCAATCCCATTAAGCTCTCATAATCTTATTGCAAAATCCTCCTTAATTTCCCTTAACCACCTGTCTTTGACATTAAATTTCAATTAAAAACGAAATATATGTGCGGTTGCGGGACGAAATAAAAAAAAGAGATTGGCCTAATGAAACGTTGAAATTGCGTTCGTTGGTAATACGATTTTACATCCAATTTAACTCTTAAATATTAATTCCTCGCAAAATGGCTTTTTTCGGGTTGGCACGACTTTTATCCCTTGATCCGTAATTGAGGTGAGCAGAACGGTACACAAGGACAAATTGCAAATGTGGAAAAAAGTCTGTGAAAATATGACCTAATTTTTACGCCTGCTGCCCTCTAAGCTATACAACAAAAACTTCGGCTTCCGACTAATAAGATGAACGTTTTTATCTAGCTAATAATAATTGCTAATGTTTTGTTTGAAAATGTGTTTAGTAAAGAGGTTTTTCGCGCAATATCCATATGATCGCTAATATTTCTTCTATAGGGCAAAAGTTGAACGAGACATTGCAATTCTCTCAAAATCAGTGCGCTAGTTTTCAAGAAACTACTGGGTAATAAATAGATTTGCTTTAACGGTAAGTACTATCACGGTTATGGTAGATAAAGATTATAAAGAAAAAACGGAATAGAAGCTGGCACAAGCTGCTACAGTTATTGTATTGGCTCTGAGGAGGCAGTAATTAGCGTTGGATAAAACGGTAAATTGAACACAAATCTAACTAAAAGTTGCGTGAAAAGCTGATATACTAGAATTTCAAAAGACATCAAATACCTATGCAACAGGTTTGGTGTTGCCCAATAAAATTAAGTTTAATTTACATTTGTAACAATTAAAGGTTTTTTTTTTATATGGGAGTTAAATACATTTTTATAATTTTATGTTACAATAAAGCTAAAACAAACGAGGACGCAGTGTAGTAATGAGTTATTAACACACAGTTGTGGGACTTTTACTTATATTACAAATCCGTAATATGGGCGATTAATGTGCAGTTAGAGAAAATACGATAAAAAAACTCGTGTCACACACTTGTACAATGCTCTTACATTGAAATCGTACATCAAGCTTGTACACACAGTACAACAAACGTCATTGTGACACTTGTGTTTTAATATACTATTTGTAACTCTGACTCTATATTAGTATCAGTTGAAAGAAACCATTATTTTTCGGGCATCTCTATATGAAGGTGATAAATATTTTTTTAATGAAAGAGTAAGTATAAGAATTATTTGTGGATTTGTGAAGATGTTATGCTATATTGTCCAAATATTCTACAACATGTTACTGAATAAGAACACGATCTTGTAGTTCGTGCGTTTATAATCAACGTTAAATTGATCAAATTTGATAAGCAGCAGTCATTCTTAACAGACACGTTTCGCCTTACCAAGGCTCATCAGTGCTACTGGATGACATGTTTAATTAATTCTATAATGCAACATGTCATCTAGTAGCACTGGTGAACCCTGTTAAGGCGGAATGCGTCGCTAATAATGACTGTTTTTTATCCAATTTTGGTTATATTTTTGTTTGCCGTGTATTAGTGTGTATGTAGACATTGCTCTTTCTATTGGTGTAAAATGCTCAAGAGAGCATTCTAACATACAGCACTTAAGTGTCTTCTTTTACATTGGCATCGCAATTATAAAACACACATATTGGCTCTAATAAATTTCGGAAAATCAATGGAACAATTAAACATTTCTTTGTGGTGATATCTATTAAACAAACTCACCATGTTAAATACAGTCAGTACGTAGTTTTCAACATCAATTTCTTTGTGATAACTTAGCATCGAGTGATCAATTACAACCAGCGTTTCTATATGAAGTTCGGCCACACATTTATTTAAACTCCCTCGTTGGTATCTCGAAGACCTCTTAGCTATAACTTCTGCGATATCTCCACTAGTTTCGCAATTTATGTCAAAGTTGTCGTCAATGCTATGCATATTGACAACATGAGGATGAGGTTTCGTAGTACCTGGCGAGTGACCAGGCATCGGTTCTATGAAAAAGTAGTGCCGCTTTGTTCGTACGTAACCTGTCTTTTAAAAAAATACATGATAGAAAACTTTACTTTTCTAGTAATAGCTGTCAAAATACCAACCAAACCGTTGCAGGTGGATATCGCAACCTTGGAATCTTTATCTCCCCTAACATATCCAGTATAGTGACACTGCGTATTATTTGCATGAGATATGCTCCTCGCTGAAATTGTTTTCCTATGGTTTTCTACTACCATTCCCGGACTTATCAATAAATGGTTTGGGCTTAACTGGAGGTGATAGTCTCTACCGCGCAAAGGAACTAAGTAATGAATCTCACCATCTATACTACGTCTAAAATCCTTATTTCGTGGATGACGTTTATATGTGTTAGGTAAAAAATGTGAGACGAAATCCCCTCTTCTGGTTACTCTCCTCGGATACACTATATTAGACTCCCTATATCCATGTGAGTCTGCAAAAGAGTTATTGAATTTACTCTGCTTAATATTTGCTGCATCGAAGATATTTAGTTAAACTAACACCTAAAATTCTTGGATCAAGACAATATATTCAACATTTTGTTGGGAGTTGGAATAATAAAATTGTCCAACAAACTTGTAAAAAAAATCCATTAGTTGTCATATTAATACCTAAGGAAATTATGGACAACTTCCAAAATGCTCTCACGTTACTAAATGCACACGAAAGCAATAAAACCTATTTTCCAGGCGATAGAAATGACTGTCACTACAACGGCTTTTCTAGCAATAGATGCACGCCCATAATCTACGTTGATGTAAAAAATTGCTTAATTCAGGGAGTTTTAAACGTTCGAATGCAGCAGTCGCTGCGGTAACTAAACGTCAGCGGTGGAACATGCAAATGACTGGAGTTTGAAAAGTCCATCACTATATTGTACTGAAACTCACACCACTCAGCATTTTATAATTTACCTTTGTATCCTGGAGCAGCGTTGCTGCCGGTTGCCGCGACGCAACAAACAAAGTACAGAGTCGAACAAACCAAAGCTCCGGTTATATAATAGACCATTAGATGGGAGATTGCTTGTTAATCATCGGTTGTTTGCAGTACTAAAACGTTTCTCTACTGGACGTATAGTTTATGACATTTGACCGACATACGAATGTATAAAATGGAATTTAATGGATTGACAGTTATAGATTACTTGATTTATTGCAAACGCCGTGGGGATTAATAAAGTACTGGGTAAACGTCTATGTTATTAAATGTTATTATTGAATTTTCACGAAAGTGTAAACTATTGTAATTTATCATGTAAGAGATTTTGTAATCGAGTCTGTTTCAATACTAACCCAACCAAGCTGCAGCGATAAAATAAACGATAAAACGTCCGCGCTGTAAACGTTAAACCATCATTTATAATGCACAAAATAGGATGAATATTTAACATTCATTCATACCTAGTATAGAATCAGAATTATGATATTCCGCTAAAGTACAGTTTATACCTAATGATGGGTACTTAATAAACTGTATTGCAACATTTTATACGGCAGAGAGTTCTTTTATACAGTGTGGTACACTTATGGAAAAAAAATTTTTTTTCATGTTATCGAGTTCTATGAAAGATGGTCGAACATGTCAATCTTTAATTTTAAAGATACACCTTTTGAATGAAATTTAAAATATACATGATTCATATAAGTGCAACACAAAGTAGATCGCCTTTTTAAATTTAACATCCTGTATATTTTTTATTTTTGAAGCCTCCTTAATGAACTGATTTCCAATGTTTATAACACTTATGAACTAAGTGGTTGACTACATTAATTACAGGCATTAAGCCTATGATATAAAATTTTTTATTAAAATTACTGTTACAGTTTAAAGTATTAAAAAAAATGTTCGAAATGTTCTCCAATAACCTAATCTATAGTAAAATTCTTCTCTAAACTTTTTTTAAAACTTGAAGTGAAATATTCCTTATTTCTGTTTATATTTTTTGTTCAATGTTGTTTGGCTTTGTTGCATAGGGGAAAGTTAGGCAAAACGGGATACTTAGTGTTTGAACTTCAATAACTTTTTTGCCAAAGAAGATTTTTTAATGTTTTCTTTTTTTACAGTTTCGCTTAGGTTTTTCACTTTGTAAATAAATCAATACTCTTGTGATTTGGTAATAGATATAGTGGTAATTTATAATTACTTTTTGGTTTACAGTAACAGCGCGTCCTGGATGTTGTTGCATCCATTTTTGGACTTTTGAATACGTGCTGAGTGGCGCCATGAAACTAACGTCTAGCGGGTGCAATCTGTGAGTAGTGTGTGGTGGAAAGCATAGCAGTATAAAGTTGTTAGCTCTGGCTTTTTCAATTAAGTTTTTAGTGTGAGTTGAATGACCGTCCGGCTTGGCAAACTCTATAAACTTACAGAATCAGTCTGTAAAAATCTCTTTTTGCATCCAACCTGTTGAATGATAATATGCTATGCTTCCTGGAGGAGCATCGTCCAAAAACTCCGGCTTTGCTCTTACTCTTGGGAAAATGAATGTTGGCGGCATAAACACTCCAGCGGCGCTCATGCAAATTTCCACTGTGACAAGAAGACCACGTTCTGCTGAAGATATACAGCCAACTTGTTTTTTTTCACGGAGTGATAGACATTTGGACCTCTTCTTTGGTACTGTCATAATGCCAGTTTCGTCAACTTTATAAATACATTCGGAAAGAATCTTATGTTTGCAGAGTACATCAGACAACAGTGTAAAATATTTTTGAACAGCATGTCTATTAAAACTCATGGCTCTTGCAAGCGATGTAGGCTCAGGAGTGCGCAGCTTGATGTTTGGATGTCTACTTAGAAATCCATATAGCCAAGACTTACCGGCTTTTTTCTTGTTCTGATTGAATCTATGGTCCAAGTGATTTCGCTCTGCCATTTCAAACGCCAAAGTTCTGAAGTCATTTAGTGTGAAACCAAATAATCGTGCCTCCATAAACAAAATATATTGCGCTAGCTCTTCTTCTTGTTTTGGAGAGAATGTTGGTGTATGGCGGCCCAATTTTTTTCAATTTCCCAACATAAAACTAAGAGTTTTACATTAGGAACGGGCAATGTGTTAGCACTGTTCTCTGCAACCGCCCTCTTACATATTCATTTAGGTACTAACCACGGTCAAAGAAATGGAAACACCAACGTTAATGAAGTTTTCATAATTTTATTCAATATTCACTGGGAGCTTACCGCTATACATTTATAAATGTCGTTGAAACTTTCACAATAAAGTGCCACAATATTAGATTAGATTCGTTTTTTGATGAGATAAGTGGTGTTTTAGATTCAAAATCAAATTCTCTTTAAAATATTAATATAATAATTATAAATATAAAATTTGAGTATTTTCACAAAAAAAGTTGTATACAGGCTGATTCATTTTCGATCCTCACCATTGAGATCTCCCTTATGATTCACGATAGATGGTAGGTTTAAATTTGGCAAAGTTGCTAAATTTTGTGCTTATTATGATCCTGTAAAGAAAGTAGACTTAGAACAAATGACGTTTGAGATTTTTTTAAAAAACGGATAAATCTCATTTTTTTATTTTGCCTCTAGCACTTTTATTTGGCCTTGCAGAAAAAAACTAAAGACACGTTCTCAAGGCCACTTTTAATGTTCTAAATAATCTTGTGCTTGAATTTTTCATACGTTGTTTCGTTTTCTTCTGGTCATCATCAACTTTCTATCCATATTGAATTTTGACACCGTTAGAAAGAGTCTTTTTTTCTGATTTCAACCATGTGTAACATGTTGACAATAGTTTTTGAGCTATTAAAAATAACGTTTATAAAGGTAACCTTCCACATAATAATTCCACCTTCCACATCGAAGAACTTCGAGCTAGACTAGAAATTCAATGCAGTTCCTAGGAGAACAATACAAAGAGCAGTTCAAACAGCTGGAAAACGTGCGTAATTGTGCATTAATGAAAATGGCGACATATTTGAACATTGACTGTAATTATTGTTTTCTTTATATTAATTTAATTGTTATTTGGATTCATTGTTACAAATAAGATACAAAATCAACATAAACTTTGCGAAAACGCACATTTAATTTACCATTTGTAAAATATCCTGTTGATTTCTATCCAAATTCCGGTTACCGTAAACATTACGCGGCTTGGTACACGATCCATACTCGACTAACTTTCTATCAAAATCTAGGAAAATGGTACGATATGGTTGTCGTTGTTCAGGATACAATTGTAAATATCGTGTACTAGCTATTCTTGCATTTCGATTCGATGATTAAAGAATACATAACATATCTCGTTGGGATACAACATTTTTCCATTACTAATGCAACGATAAGTGAGTGGCAGTTCGAAATTTCATGGCTACCTTATTTAATCTTCAATTGAATTCTTCGTCAGTTAAAGCATATCAAAAACTTTTGCTGCACATGGTTGAAATCAGAAAAAAAGACTCTTTCTAACGGTGTCAAAATTCTATATGGCGCCCATAAGAAATAAGAAAGTTGATGATGACCAGAAGAAAACGAAACGTCGTATAAAAATTTCCAGCACAACATTGCATAGAATATTAAAAGTGGCCTTGAGAACGTGTCTTTAGTTTTTCTCTGCAAGGCCAAATAAAAGTGCTAGAGGCAAAATAAGAAAATGAGATTCCGTTTTTTAAAAAAATCTTAAATGTCATTTGTTCTAAGTCTACTCTCTTTTCGGGATCATAATAATCACAAAATTTCGCAACTTTGCCAAATTTAAACCTATTGTCTATCTTCAATAATAAGCAAGATCTCAATGGTGAGGATCGAAAATAAATCAGCCGTTCCGCGTCGATCTAAAACATTTTGTAGTCTTCTGTTCATAAACAGTCTTATATTTTTGCTAAGCTTACTTGTTCGTGGGAACTTTTAAACTTCTCAGGCTTTAACTGCGGTGGAAAAAGGCTCTTCTACAACTTGGTTTATTAAAAAACCGTCTTCTTCTTCGTACGATACTTTCGGCCTGATCCTCTTACTCGTTCAAAAATGTGAGATTGGTGCCACTTTTTCTTAACCCTACGTTAGTCGCATCACGTTTCGTCTCAAGTTTGGTAGCGTGGGTGACGTATGTCAACCACCTAAAATCGAATGGATTGAGCAATATTTTTCAGAAATTATTTATTTGTAAGGTCCAAAGAGTGCTTCAAACATAAAATAATATACATAGTAAAACAAAAATTTCAATACAAAACTAAAAGAATGTAATTTACAAAATACGTTGTTTTACTATTTTCTTTCATTTTCACAACAACTAATGGAAATTTCTTTGAGATGATCATTGCACGCCCAGTTTTTACATTTTACACACCATTTTCTTGTTGTTTTATCACGAGTTCGTCCACCGTAAAAACAACGTCCTCTAGATCTCTGCCGTGGTTATTTCGGAGCGTTCGATGTAGATGGTTGTTCTCCTAATAGAACCCCAGCTCTTGAAACTTATAATATACTCTTCTCTGTATTTGGGGCTTTATCATTTCCCATACCGCGGCTTGAATAAACTGCTCGATTTACCCTTAATATTATTATTACAAGAAGAAATGCAGAGGGCGTTTATTGCAGCGATATTCAATAAATTGTAGAATACCACAATGGGCGAGCGCCTCGTACTTCTTGCTACGTTATTTTCTTTTGGTAAAGTTGATCCACTAAATCAACACCTACTTTGGTACGATTATAAAAAGTTATAATCTCTGGTTTTTGCATCTCGCACGTTTCATGATCCATGCACCTATCATGATGCATGGTCGAAATCATCAAAACTGCCTTGTTTCTTTTAGGGCAATATGAAAGTATGGTGCATTTCTCTGGAAAGCCAAAAAGTGGTGTGTATTGTTTTCTTTCCTTGTTTGGCAAGAATTCTTTTGGAATTTCTCTTTTGTTTTTTCTTATTGTCCCAACATATGTCAATTTTTTTTTCATTTAGTAAGTCATTAGCTCACATTAGCTATTGGGATGCTGGTGACCCAATTATCTCCAGTTATATTTCTGGAGGTGCCCTGAACTGGCCATTCGCATAACAATATCCCTAGCATTATTGCTTTGCCTGTATGGTCCTGGCGGTTGCAAACCAACGTACGTTTCTAGTTTGACTGTGTAAGCCGTTCGGGCATCTACCAAAGCAAACGTTCTAATTTCATATTTGCTTGGCTTATTTGGGATGTATTGTCTGAAAGAGCAGCGACATCTGAAGGCAAGTAACTGCTCATCAATGGTAAGGTACTCACTAGAAGAATATTGCCTATTGTCACGTAAATAGTCGCGTGGGTGACACTTGTCAACCGATACACTTCAACCGTCGATATGTTCTGACTGACACCTACAAAACGATTGAAACACAGAAAGGGAGTTGGTCGAATAATGAGTCAGAGGTACTTAAAGCGGCGTCCCAAAATTTTGTTTTTAAAATTGGGCGGCACTCCAATGAAACTAGGTGGGGTCAACCGCGCGACCAACGTAGGGTTAATTTTTGAAATGCAGCTGTGGCTTACGTGTAAATGTATTGCAACACGTGGTAATGACCATCTTTCTTCCAACTTAGAAATAGCTCTCCCCTTTTCTACTTCAGTTAAATATCTAGGCATTTTCCCGTTTGAAACACATCAACTTTTGACAGCAATTGACAATTAAACTGACCTAAACAATATGAAATCAGTAATGTGTCAAAATTCTATAGATTAATCGACCAGTCAAAATGAAATTCAATGTGGCCGTTGAGGGCAAACGTCGCGCTACTTTCCGCAGTTTTAATGTCAATATTTGCTTCGTTTTGTCGAAGTGAAGTCAGTTTGACATAAAAAAATGTCACAAATGCATAGAAAAACTGAAAGCGATTTATTTGGCCACAACCCTTCCTGCTGCCAATGCGAAGATTAATTTGGCTTATTTGTTCCAACATACCAGATTGCCAGACATCATGCATACCGCACCTGTATTAATAAATATTATTGGGGGCACAGAATGACGGCAGTGATTGAAATTAGGGGAGGGCAGCATGGATTAATCCCCATCCCCAACACTACAAAGAGCAAATCGTCTTAAACTCCTAACTCGTAAGTGCAAGACGGAGTTGCAAATTCTGGACAGTCTTGTACAAATTCTGCGCAGGCAAATCATGCCAATGTGCTTCCACCGACAGAGAACGAATATGGCGACCGTGATGGTATATTTCCTAGGGAATTGACTACAAAGGGATAAACAATAATGCGAGGAGATAATGCTCTTGTCAGGACCCTCCAAACGATCAAAATTGCGGTGTTGTCATTTCTATTACGAATATTTGAATTATTACACGATTTCATAACATTAAATTTAATTAAGTATATTATTTATTTCATTTTGTATTGTCCCATCCTCTTTGTTTCTGATTTTCTTCGTACTATGAGGAGTTTTCCAGATATTTGGCGCGTTCAAGATACTACTAGAAAACAAGGATTTTTTAATTACTTTTTGAAAAATGGTTAATCTCTGAAGCCATCTCTGGTCATCTGTTGAATGTGAAGAGATGATAAAGGCTCATACTCTTGCAGAACTAATTTGCTTTTTAAAATGAATATAACGATACCCAAGGAAGCATATTTTGGGAGTTATAAAGCAAAATCTTTAAAAAGTCGGGGGATATGGTAGTTTCTAATGCACCTCCTGATTATCACCGACCTTTCGAAGCTGCTGACGGAACTTGCACTGACGGTGCTGGTAGACCGAGTCGGTAGTTGAACCTTCACTTTTCATTCGAACGACGCGGATTTCATTCCTAGTTCAAATGGTTTGGTCTTTAACTGTGGATAAACAGTCAGAGCATGTCTTCCTTTTGGGTAGTAGATACAACCATTGATGCCGCACCAATGCAATATATATTTTTTTATTGAAACTCTTTAATATCTTTAAAATAAGAATGGTTTATACTTAAGACTATTTCCTTTCTCATAAATTATAGCATAGTTAAGTAATTCTGAACATAAGATAATATATTTCCAAGCACTAACATTTATGTTATTTTTTTATTGTCAAGGGTACTAGATAACGTTCCTGGATCAACAAATTGGTGATTTTGATTTTATATTGCTAAAGTTATATATCTTTACTTAGAATATCTTTTTAATGTTCTCAACTTTACGAAAATCTAGAAATGTAAAATTTGCGGACAGTAAACGAAGTATTGCATAACCGGTAACCCCGAAAACTATTTAGCATAATCGTAAAATACGAAAGTTAAGCGGTAAGTTGGACGACGCTTCTTAGACTAACTTCCCCGCTAATGCAAGTGCGCGTGCTTATCAGCGAAGCTCAGGCCGTGTCGTCTTGAAAAACTGCTTAATTGTCGCCAGCGAATCCGCGTTCGTTTTCTGTTTCGACCGCTTCAAATCTAATTTTAGCGTTTGCTTATTAAATTCGAGAGAATATTAATCCTCCTGTCTTCATTGACATGTAATCTTAATCGTCGGTACCCGGTTTAAAGGAATTCCAGCTTAAAGTTTACTCCCATGATATTAACCTGATACTATTGAAAATTGCGAAAGCAGATTGGGCAAGAGATATACATTTTATTGTTGTGTAAGTTCGTGGAGAGTTTCTTAAGATTATACCGAACTGACATTGTATGTGACTATGTACACTAAAATGGCTATATAAGTCTTTCCAATTTTTTCCATCTTCCGGCATTCCGCAAGGATTGAACCTGAGACCTTTGTTTTACATTTTATACATTAAAGATCTTTTACAAAATTTCTCTTGTTTCATACTTGCTTATGCTGACGATATTAACATTTTAATTAAAGTTACTTTATTTTCATGTAAGTGAACACAATTTTGCAAGCTTTTTGGTGACTGCGTATATTTAGTAGATATTTTCTGGAAATAAAGAAAATATACTTTACAAAAATATCTACCGCACTGTTGAAAATAAAGCGGAAATATCTCATCGATATGTCTATATAAGATCTAAATCAAATAGGAAATCTTTAAACGCTTTCCTGTAATACCGAAATAAGATAGAGGCAGGTAAAAGGCTGCGGGCAAAATAAGCGAACGTAAAAGTGTGTGCTGGATATCCCTTTCTGTTCGACCCTGTTTTTTTTTAGTATTGTCTGGGTATAAATAAAATGTAATACAGCGACACCACCTAAATTAGATTTTAGGACTTTGTTCTGCGGATTTTCGTTTGAGTTTCTCCGAGATGAAAAAGAAAAACGCTATAAATTTCGCCGGGAAAAAATGAAATCGACTCCTCTACGTTCTCGACAAAAGGTATGGCCGCCTCGCATTCCGCTGACAGCTATTAGACCTCCTAATTACTCGTTCAGAATTGAGTTAATATTTTGGAAAGGGAAGCGTGAAATTGGAGCTGCTTTGATGGTAAAAAGCAATGCATCGATTAATTTACAATTGGAATATTAGCACACATTTTCATATAAAAAATAGAAAGGAGTGCCGGCTGTACTCGTTAGGTTCACAGAAAAAAGAGATTAATACCTGATATGGCAGCTATATTTCAAAGAAAATACTGAATTATTCAGATTCTAAGCTTTTGTAATTTATTTATTGCTTTGTCAGAGAATTAACTAGAAAGTAACAAATCAGACCTACAAAAGAGTATGCTTGGCAGTGAATAATATTAAACATTGTTTAATATTATTCACTGACACAACACGTGGCGAAGGACGCCAAAATCTAAAAGAGGTGATGTTTGGACAGTTTGGTAACACCAGACGTTGTACCAAGATAGGGTGTTCGGAAAGCAAGAAACAATCACTAGTGGCAAAGGAAGTCGGGGTAGATTATCTTTTATTGTGTATTACATTATCAATTTTAAATAAATAACAATACCTACACTGAGAGAAATAGATTGTACTCTTTAACATAAATATAGTATACTTTAATATATTTTATAGCTCCTATAGGGACAATCATATTTTATATTACCGGTGACAATATCTGTATAGTAAATTTATGTGAATAGTTTTTATTAACTCGTATAGTTGGTGTACTATATTTGTATTATTAATTGAGCATACATGTTAGTAAATGTGAAAAAAATGTCTAGTAGCACTGACTATATTTGATAATAACTGTTAAATTTTTTATTGTACCCAGTATAATGTAATATTTTACTATGTACGATACATGATGCTCATACTTACCATATAGCCTTGTAGTACTTACAATATTATTTTCTACTATAATAATCTAACGTCTCTTAGCATTTAAAATAGTAGATAGTAAACAATAATATAATGGATCATATGCGGGCACTATACAGCGATACTTACCTGTAATTTAAAATATAGTACTATACAAGGTTTTACCCAGTTCATGCATAAGGAAAGTGGAATATTACACAATAAAAACTATAATATTGATTTTATATTTTTATTTGTCCTTAAAACCATTATTACAAAAATCCAACGTGTATTACTTTCATTAACATAACAATCACTAGTAGGTTAGATTTAGGTTAATGTTCTATCAAAGCATAAAGTACCCACTACGAAGTATATGCATATAATATCTATTACTTACCTTTGAATATATTAATTAACTGTGGAAACTCCCACTCGATTAAAATGTTTTCCACGTTTGCATTCATTTCTGCTTACGATGCACAGAAATCAACGAACGACCAGACACAAACATGCACTGACACGAATACGTACACCTGTATCACACGTAGTACATAACACGTGTCAGTAATTTTGTCGCGGCAACACAGCTTATTGGTCGATTTCTTCGGTAAAGATCGACAATGAATAGAGCAAGTGGTGGGAAGAGCGTTACAAACATTTATGTTAGAAATTGAATATGCATCGAATACCTGATAATATCGCAGTCAATCGCAGCGACTATCTATATAACCCACGTCATTATATAGGCTTTCAGCAATAGAGTATATTAATTGTTACATCCATAAGATGTAGATGGTAACATCCAGATTTTGCCTCTTACTATAACCATGATAAAATCTGGTTATTTTACTCTTAATACGCCACATATTGTCGTTTTGACAATAATTATGTTAGTAATTAACATAAAGAGATTTACGATCTAATTTCTACAATCCATTTTTCTCAGTGTTACTGATACAGATACTTTTTCAACTTCTAGTATTGCGGAGGTTTTTTAATAAGAAAATTGGAATATATTTGACGTTTCCTTGTTGTTAACAACAACTTCTTCAGAAAAAAGTTACAAAATCTTATTAGAAATATTCTTCTATTCTTCATATTCCCAGTTTATTGATGTAATTTAAGAAGCTCCGGAATACTTCATTTCCATATTTTTCTTTTGCTCCCTTAAAACTAATTTTATATTTGGTTTTTCTTGCAAATGTTATCGCTTCAGTCTTGACGTAAGATTACCACATTGCCAAAAAACAAGTTGAAGAAATTATGGCTGTTGGGTGTAACACTTCTAATATCACGGAGTATATTTAAATTCAGCCAACAGATTTTGCTAAACACAAAGGTATTCCAAACAAATTTTCTTACAACTGCGTTTTAATCTATTAGGTGTACCTAACCTAATAGAAAATTCAGTATCTTCGAAATAGGTTTCCTAATTTGAAATCAAAGAAGAAGGTTGAATTAATCGAACGGTAATTTAGATTTAAAATGTCCCTCTACGGTTTTTTGTTTTTAATTAAGGCTTCCTCTTTGTTCTGGAAAAAAAGTCCCACGTCCGCTGAGTGTTAATTTCAGGCAATTGCAGTGCAATTAAGTGAATCTACTGACGCGTGGAAATAAAAATTACCTCTGCGAATCAGTAAATCGCTGTATTTTTTATTGGCTGTTAACGTGAGCCGTTTGAACTTTGTTCGAAACTTTTACGTTTAGTCCCATAACGAAAAAAAAAGTGAATACGGGATCGGGGATAAATAGCTCGTTGATTGTTTTAGTAAAAGTTTTTTCGGTGGCATAGCGCCGCGCTTATATGAAGAGATGCAATTTTTTTGTTTTTCTTTTTAACGAGTTAATATCTGCGATTCATTACCCCTAGATTAGCTAGGGGAAAAGTGTTTATACAGTTTATATACTTATACACTCCGCCAAAAAGTATCGCATAAACTAAAAAAGCGCATTTGTGAACCAAGATATTTTTATACGTTCACAAAAAGTTTGCCTCGTGTATGTGAACTATAAAAACACTAACAAAATAATGGAACTTAGCGTTTTTACTTTTTTTTTTCTCTAAAAGAACACATTTAGAAAAATGCATATGTGTAAGGTTTGTTCAGTTGTTTATTGAAAGTCTTCCTATACGGACAAATTTTAAAGTGCGAAGTTAGAGTTCTGTACCAACGCTTTTAAAACTAAAATGAGCAATTTAACTTCAGAACAAGTGGCTGCTATAGTTGCTTTAATCGAAGATGGACGATCTCAAGCATACGTTGCTAATTTGATGAACATCAATCAGTCAAGTGTTTCTAGAGCCGTAGCCAGATATAGGGAAACAGGCATTTACAGTAGAAGACCTGTACCAGGTCGTCCAAGATGTTCGACTCGCCAAGATGACCGCTATTTACTACTACAAGCATTACGTCGAAGACATGTAAGTGCGAGACAATTGCAGAACGACTTGGCTAGAGTCAGAAATACTCGTGTGAGTACTCAAACTATTCGGAATAGGTTACGACAGAGTGGATTAAGAGCTAGAGTAGCTGTAACAGCCCCTCGTCTCACTAGGAACCACCGAGTGGCTCGCTTAAGGTTTGCCAGAGAACATGTAAATTGGAACATTAATGACTGGGCCAATATACTCTTCACAGATGAGTCAAGATTTGGTCCTTACACCTCAGATAGGCGTATCTCAGTGTACAGACGAGACGGTGAGCGCTATTCGCAGTGTAATATCAGACCCAGACCTAATTTCGCTGGTGGCTCTATTATGGTTTGGGGAGGCATCTGTTTAACAGGTCGTACAGAGTTAGTACCAGTAGACAGAGGTACACTGGCTGCCCACAGGTATATAACGGACATTTTAGAAGAACATGTAGTACCATATGCGCCAATTATAGGAAACGAATTCATGTTAATGCACGATAATGCACGACCGCATGTTGCAATAATCGTCCAGGAATACCTTAACGATGTTGGTATTCCAGTTTGAGATTGGCCTGCGGTAAGTCCGGACATGAACCCTATCGAGCATGTGTGGGACCTCCATCACAGACGGATACGAACCCAAAATGTTGCCCCAGCGGACCTGCATGGACTAGCAAATGCTCTCCGTGGCGAGTGGGAGAATTTGGATCAGGCTTATATACGGAGGTTAATCGAATCTCTGCCAAACCGTATGCGAGCGGTCATAAGAGCCAGAGGTGACAATACTCAGTATTAAAAGCTACTGTTATGACATTTTTCTTTCCAAAATTATAATTTCTTGTTTTAATAAAAATCTCAAGTATGAGTTCTTGTTTTTATTTGGCCTGTATTTTATTTAAACAATCATAGAAATTATATCTTAGAGCGCATTAAAGTATATTTACAACTTTATGCTACAAACAAAGATTATGCGATACTTTTATGATTCAAAACTAAATTATGCGATACTTTTTTGGCGGAGTGTAGTTGAAATTTTAATTTCGGTTTTGTTGGCAATCGTTTTAAAATGTTATACATAGAAAAGGCGTGATATACTTCAGCTCTTTTAGTTCGTGTTTTATAGTACATTACGGATTTTATTTATATTTGTGTTAAAATTGTTAAAATTGTCGTCTTTTTGCAAAAAAGCGTAGGAGGAATCTCATCAAGGTTTGTACTTCAAAGCTCGTGCTTATTATATTCCGATAAAAAGCAGGGGAATTTTCGAAGCCTCTTGTAAAACTTTAATAATATTAACAAATATTTTTCAAAATATTGAAATACCACTACGTTGGAATTCTGAAATTTAATGTGGTGTCACCGTATCCAACAAAATTTATAACCTAACTTAAATATCAATCAACAAATAGGACACCGTTCTGTTACACCAGAGGCATGCTTCATAAGTATCCTTTTCATTTACTAATTATTCATTAAACAATAAACAATTGTGATAATAATTATTTCATTATTTGTATATTTATGAACTCATACAAGATACAAGATATGACAAAGCGATGATGAATATCTATTGAGGACCAGTGCATGACCAGTGTTAGCTAGCGATACACACTGCTGTTATTAATATGAATAGAAAAAAGGTAAATACCCTGAAGAAGCCCTCCCCCATAATCTGGCAGGCTATGAAAGGTTCAATATTCCGCAATAGAGAGATAGCATTGCATCATTGATCTAGCATGCATCATTAATTCACATCATCTATCAACCAGTTACTAGAGCTATAGAATATTGAGAATTCGAGCCCTTTACCATAAGGTATTTGATTGTTTCTTGCTGAGCGGGTTATGAAATTCACTTTGACACTTTTAGTCATTGACATCTATTGACGTATTGCGCCATGTTCACTGAAATTTTCCAGAACTCGAAGGAGTTTTAACTTCTAGAATAACTGACATCAGTTTTGCGTGGAATCGTTTGTTAGCTCTTATTCACAAGAATACAGAAATAATAATCGTCCTTTAATGATCATATAATTACTTATAATACTTATTTGACAAAGAATCCAGTCAGAAAAGACATAGGTTGTCCTATCAATCGGAAATACAAGAATATAAACGAATTTTTAACGAAATTTTAGATACGTTAATCGTTCAGGCAGAAGTTAGATTTCAAGATATACACAAGTTACGTTTCTTTGATTTATTGACTTTTGAAAAATTCTTAATTTATTCAAAAAACTTTCCGTAAAACTTCTTAGAAAACACTTTTACAACAATAGTTTTGTTTTGACGAAATTCATGATCCTCAAATGTTTGGAAAATGTGAAACGTCAACTGGATTATTAAATTTTATTAATAAAAACGATTTATATGAATGCATGCCGGAACTGAGTAAACTTATAAGCAGTGACTAAAAAAAAATTAAAACTACAGCCGCAACACTATGTATCAAAATCGATTAAACAGTTTATCCTTAATATCAATTGACACTGATGTTTTTATTACATTAACGCAAAATGATGTATTTACGAACGGGTCAGAGTAAGCAATAGAGTTTTCCGTGTTTCAAAAAAATATTAAAATATTTATTTTAGTTTCTAAATAACGTAGATCTATTTAGTTGTTATTATCATTTATCAACAACTTATTTTTATTTATCGAAGAATTTTATGAGTTACTATTATATTTGTTATTTATTATTAGTTTATTTTTGGTTTATTAAGAGTTTATTTTAACTTTTTATTAGCTTTTTACCTTACACCATTTATCCATTTTCCTATTCAGGTAAGATTTCACTCTCGTCTCTACGTGGTTCTTGCTAGACGAGTAATTTTATTTTATTTTGATTTCTTTTTTATGTCAATTTTTATTCTAAACTTCCAACGATACAGTAATAGGTATAAAAATATAATTTATTAACTGAGAAGAGCTTGGTTACACTAGCCTCCCTTGGGCAAAAAGTCACGAGCCGCCACTGGTCCTTGATTGTTGATGATCTGCCCAAGCAACTGCACGATGAAGAACATAATGTCCAAAGCTACCCAGAAGAGTTAGGCAATACAAGCAAGGGCAATTGTCCTTAATTTTCTGAGCGATTGGTGCTTGAAGCGAGAATTTTAAGTGAACAGCGACAAAACTACAGTTATACCATTCACAAACAAGAAGAAAATATCTTGATAAAGTTTTTCTGAAAGGTGAACATCGGAAATCCTATAACGAGAGGGGATTATTCTTGACTAGAGTCTGAATTAGAACAGGCAAATAGATAAAATATCGCATGAAGTAAGCCAGGGCATATTAGTTTTGCCAACGGCTTTTTGGATATACTTAACAGCCGAAGATGAGATATTGATTATATCTGGCTGTCATGATACCAATGCCAAACTGTGAAAGCTGCAGTGAATGGAGGTTGGTGAAGTTAGCTATCACAACTTCGATGGTTCTTTTGACTATGCCATTTTGTTTTGTTGTTTGTTTCATCCTCCTTGTGCTGATTTGTGCTGTAAAGAAAGAAAAAACTATGGTTTTTTTCACTCTCGATATATTCACGATTTAAGATGGCCGATATAAGTTGATGCTGCGGGCACACTTTTGAATTTTCTAAATTTGACTAGGCCATCGGCTTTTGTTGATTTGTTCTGCAAAAATAATGTGTTTTTCCCGTTCTCTAGATAATCGCGATTAAAGATTGGCCTGGACTTGGCCCTCCGAGCACACCTTCTAATTTTAAAAATTGGTCTATGTCAGCTGTTCTTTTACGTGCCCTAAATTGTTGTTTAAACATTAAAATGAATACGTAATTATGAACTTAATATTACGGTACCATATTTAATCGGATATTAGAGACACTTTGCACATCAAACATAAATTAACAATAAGTTGTACTTGATGTGTATGTTTTTAAGGGACTTCTTGTTTTGTCTAGCCATAAGTAGACATATTATTACACTGAAACAACTTATTAAGAAAATCATTTTCTTAACATTTCTTAACGAGTAAATATTAATAATAATGTGAAAACGAGGGGAAAATGCATTTATCTGCGCGATGCACAATTAATATTTTTAAGCCTACATAGCTTTAAAGGTTTTTTTTCTTATTTCTATAAAAAAACCATAAAAAATATTTTATAATGTGTTTTCATTTCAGCACAGTAAACTATAAATCACCTGCTGATAATATACCTAAATGTTCTATTACAAAAATTAGTATTACTTCAAAGTATATTCATCTTTAACATATACGTATATTAGTTAAAACTAGTCAATCACAAACGATATAAAAAAGAAAATTCAGCTGCTTCGGCGGTTACATGATATCAGTTATGCATGTCTTCAAATTCCTTCTTCGGATATTAATGAAATTAAATGAAAAGTAGTACATCTGTTGGTGTCTAAGTTATTTTGAAAGATAGAGGTGGCGCATATTTTAAGAGCGACCAGGATGCACGCAAAAGTAGTACACCTAAAAAAAATGTAAGGCTATATTTATAAAAGCAAGATTATTTTGATGTTGGTTTCAATCCAAACCAATTTAGTCAGAGTACACAGCAAAAAATAAATATTATGGGTTAATATACTCAGTCGTATCCGTAGTAAAAGCTAATGGGATGTAATATAAAAAGTACGCCTTCGTTTTTAATGAAGAAGGAAAGTTACCTCTACAAATAAAACATGAAATATATGGTATTTAGTTTTATTAATTAGGTAAGGTAAATCAAGTATGCTCCATTCGTTGCAGCTGTTATAATAATAATAATAATAATAATAATAACCTTTATTGCCCAACAGGT
Organism: Cetonia aurata; assembly: GCA_949128085.1. Lineage (NCBI taxonomy): Eukaryota > Metazoa > Arthropoda > Insecta > Coleoptera > Scarabaeidae > Cetonia > Cetonia aurata. The sequence goes on along the minus strand of OX421886.1, from coordinate 16,018,674 downwards.
GAAACACCCAATAACAGGACAAATTACAAACATAAGTAATAGGTATACTAAAAAAAAAAGAAAGAAATTAAATTGAAAAATGCACACCAACATAGCAATATACTGTTAAATGAAAGAAAAATTAAGCACACCACATATAATACTAATGCAATTATCGATTAAATAATAATGAAAATAAATAATTAACATTTTTGCAAATATAGGTTTAACCCTGAAAGAAAAGATCCTCAAATAATTTATTTGCAGTGTTACACATGACACTAATAGGTGACCGACGAAGCAGGTTCGTTCGCGCTGTGGGTAGACGAAAAGAATTTTCATAACGTGAACTTACTCTAGGTACGTAGAAACATATTTTTGATAAAAGATATTCGCAGTCCATCTTGTTGTTCACTAGTTTCCACAAAAAAACAGCACACTGACGATCACGTCGTTCAGTAAGGGACGGCATGTTGTGACGCAGCAATAGCTCCTCCTGACTAGTGCCCACTGTGGGATATACTCCATCCGCTTTGAAGGATAAGAATTTCAAAAACCGGCGGTTGATACGGTCGAGCATTAGGCGATGCGAGGTGTAAAAAGGATACCAAGCTATAACAGCGTAATCCAACTTGCTTACCACGAAGGTGTAATATAGTAATTTTATGAGGTCTGCATTGGTAAAATGACTAGCCACTCTCATTACAAAGCCCAACATCTTGTAACTCGCCGCACACACCTTCTCAATCTGCGGTTTGAACGTTAATTGCGGATCGAAGGTAACTCCAAGGTCATCAACAAACTCCTTCCGATCAAGATAAATGCTGTCAATTGCATACCGAGAGGGAATGGGAGACTTAGAACGAGTATAGCTTACAAAACAGCACTTACTAATGTTTAGGTGCAACTTGTTCGTACGAGACCATTCGGTGATTAGGTCTAAATTATGCTGTAGAAAATAAATGTCATCCGCGTTAGATATCTCAGAGTAAATCTTTAAGTCGTCCGCATAGGCCAGAACTGAGCAGGTGATATCAGTTAATAGGTCGTTAATGAAAAGTATGAACAGCAAGGACCAAGATTTGACCACTGTGGTACCCCTGACTCAGCAGTAAATTCGTGAGAGTGGAAACCGTTGTAGGAGACATAACACCTACGATTGGATAAATACGACCGCATAAGTTGCAATGCCGATGGAGCAAAGCCGAAAGAATCAAGCTTAGATAATAGTGCAGCATGGTCTAAGGTGTCAAAGGCATGTGAGAAATCCGTGTAGATGACATCAGCTTGACTACCCCTGTCCAGAACCTCACTTAAGAACTGTGAAACGGTGCATAAATTAGTTGTCGTCGATCGTCCGCGTATGAAGCCATGTCGATTCGGTGACAGATAAGAACGAACGTTATTATAAATTCTAGCGTAGAGAAGTTGCTCATAGACCTTACTAAAGTTAGATAAGATAGAGATTGGACGATAGTTACATAACAAGGATTTATCACCTTTCTTAAAAATGGGGCAGACAATGGCACGTTTCCACAGGTCAGGATAAACCAGTGTCGATAATGAGAGGTTAATGATAGTTGTTAAAGGTCCAGCAAGAACAAACCTACAGTCATGTATTAAAAAACTTGGAATTAAATCGTCCCCAGCCGTAGATTTACATGCAAGGGTAGACATAGATTGTCTAACTTCGTCCTCAGAAACCAAAGCCAAAGTGAAAGAGGGATAGTAAGTCAAAGCAGCAGGGTAAGGGGTATTATCGCCGGGTAAGTAAAAATTAGAGAAAGTTTTTGCAAAGGCATTCACAATTTCAAACGGATCGACAATTTCATTGTCGTTATCAAACAGTTTGCCAGGAATACGAGTAGTTTTACGTTTATCATTTAAAAACTTCCATAGATCATTAGGATTTGATTTTATATTTTGTTCCACATTGAACATGTAAGTATTATATGCTTGTGCAATTGAAACTTTGGTTAGGGATCGTAGGCGTTTAAATTCATTCAAAAAAGCAATATTTTTCGTATTCATCCATTTTTTACGATAGTTATCTTTAAGTTTTAAGTACTTAATTATCTCACTAGTAAACCAGACAGGATAATGACTTGTGGAACTTGTTCTAGGAGGGACGTGTTTGTCTAAAACTGAGTAAAGCAGATCATAAAAACTAGTCAGAGCAGAATTCACATCACGGTGGTTATCTAGAGGCGACCAGTCCATCTGCTGTAAATCATAATAGAGTGAAATGTAATCGGCCTTGCGAAAATTATATCGAAATCGATAAGTTGGGAATTGTGGCGGAGTACATGTAGGCAAGCAATCTAAGGTGGTCACAAGAGCCGGGTGAAATGGATCTTCAGGCACTAATGGCATATCTGAACGAGCAATCACAATATCACTATTAACATTTGAGAGAACCAAATCCAGAATTCGGCCGTACTCATTTTTTATGTTATTATGTTGTTGTATTTGTAATAAATTCATGAATGATGTAAGAGTCTGAGATTTGTAACACTGTAAACCATCCGAACGAGACAAATTAGGTAAATTAAAATCCCCAATTATAATAAATCTTTTATTAAGTAAGCATGTGTCTAAAGCACTAAAAAATATATCAAGGTCAGCAGGCGAAATTGAAGGGGGGATGTAAACAACTGCAATTAAAATAGAAGTAGAACCAAAATTGCATTCACACATAATAAGATCAATAATAGGTACCAAATTAGTTATGTAGGTAGTATCTATCAAAGAAAAGGGAATTGATCGCGCTAATGCAATCAACACACCTCCATCTCGAGATTTATTTACAAGGGAAAACTTTCTATCACACGGAAGTACCTCGTAACAATCTGGAAATAGTTCACTAGAATAAACAGAGTCAGTTAACCAAGTTTCCGATAACAATACAACATCATAGGACATGTCAGTAATGTTTTTATAGAAAGTGTGAGTTTTCGAATTCAGTCCTCGCGTATTTTGGTAATACAGCGCTGCAGAAGTGGAACAGCTGTTGGGATGATTTAGTTTTCCGGCGAAATTATCATCGGTATTCCGTTTCTGTATTTAATTTTAAGATTATGTTCACCCCTTTCAAGTCGACCGCCGAGTTCGACCTTCAACAATTTATAATATGCAATTTGCGCCGGTGTTCTGTCGGGTGACAAATTAATATTGTGATATTTGTCGCAGGTGGAAGATGTCTTCAATTTACCAAATTTTCGCAAAATGTTATGGGAAAGATTATAATAATAAATACATGGTGAGAATTCCATCTAAAATAATGGACTGCTCTTAGGTGAATTTTATAAAGCTTCTCTCGAAAATGTTTTTATCAAAATGGAGTTTTAAACGAAAATGCAATTTATACTAGGACACCTGTACATATTTCAGGGTTCTTTACAATACATATCGTAAGAGTGCCAACATTCCACAGTGGAAACCGATATTTTAATATTATAAACCAAACGTAACTGCGATTACGAGATTCCTGACGGAACGATCAATTCCTGTAATTTATCCGTCAGAGAGTTGCACAAAAGTTCTCAGCTAGACAGACGTTGAATGTGATTAATGTCACGACAAAATCAAACTATCAATTACAGCGTAACAAGAAACGACCTCCGTGCAACAAATTACGCCCGTACCTACTTTAATAAACATAATTTCGCATAGCATATTCGTACGTACGTGCATATCAACAAACACGAATGCTGAAAACACGTCGCGTAATTAGAATTCACTGATGCAAATGAAGATCGTCAGTGACATATATACGAACGTATGTGCGCAAATCCATACACATATACGCGTAACCTAGTTTATTTTAGATTCGTTTACACACAGAGAATAAGAGAGTACGAAAACATCAGCCATTATCAATGCTGACAAGCAGAAAATGAAACTGTTTACTGTTACCCTCCGGTGTATCTTTATTCGTAAACATCAATTCTAGATTTATTGCAGATGATATAACATACCAGTTCAGTAGAAAGGGTTAACAAGCCGTAATGTTTCACCTCATTTACTATTCATATCTGGTGTTTCAACAATACATCTATCGATACTGCATACTAACAGACGCTAATTGTGCACACATTGTTTTCAATAACAATCAAGCATGAAAGACGAAAATCATGTGTACCTAGTTGAATGCCTGGAATGTATACGATATATTCCAGCAGACTTTAAAGAAGCCATATAAGTCTTTTATACCAATATTTATATCAATAATTAATAATAAAATTTTTTACTGCTTGTTTGTCTTCCTATAAATGTATATGCATTACGAAATGTAACGTAATTATACAAATACATAGATTAACCAATTAACAAGCTAATAACACAAATTGCATTGCAATATAATGCATAATACGACTTGTACTTTTTAGCAAAATCGCATTGTGTAAGTTTCTGGATTCAGTCTTGTATGAATCATCATATACTGCAAATAAAATGTTCTAAAACGCTTGTAACTAAAATATATAATTGCTGTTAGATTCTAATCACAGACTTAATTGACCATATCCTGCGCCTCCACCATTTTTTAGCTCAAGGTAGTAATAATAGTGAACGATTCCTGATTGCTGCTAACAAAAATGGAATTAATAATTGTCCTGAAATTTATGAAAAAGTATGCATTCTAGGGAAAGTTAATCCTTTTATAAATGCTTTGAAATAGGATATATTTACATTATTTTATCTGGGCCAGTAAAATGGAAAATTTTATAACGAAACTAAATTTGTTTTTTACTGATTTACCAAACTACGGCAAATGACATTTCCTAACCTGATTACACATGCCTGTTTTTATTCGTTTCAATATGAACCAAATTCTATTAAAAAAAGTAATAACATCATTAGCAGTTAGCAGCATTCAACTAGCAATTCCAGAATATAGAGCATCAATAATAAAACAAATGAAACAAATTTTAATCCTGAATAATAACCCATAATATTTAATTCACATTTTTTTTTAAACAGGGTGGGCCAAATTCGATACTTTTAATAGGAAACTTATATTTCTGAAGGAATTAGACAAAATCTGACCTATGCTTCTGTAGCTCGATTTTAAAAAGAAATCGATTGGTGAAGTCCGTATTTTTATATCTTCCGTAATATAAGAGATACAGACCGTTTTCGTAAAATATGCAATTTTCAAAAGCCCTTGTAACTTTTTAACTTGTGAAAATGCTTGATTTATATAAGAACTTTATTAGGACACTTTTTGACGTAGAATTCAATGCTCTAATTTGTTTTTTTTTAATTCGTTTTTTTTTTTTGAGATATTATCAAGACTTGTGTTTTTTTATATGGAACACCCTATATATTTTTACACTATTCAAAAGCAGATAAAATTGCCTTTAATATGATATAACACACTTGATATTTTATTTAAAGGATTTTCAAGATATTTGATTTTTTGTTTGCAATTTAACAGTATTTCAAGGTGGCTCTGGCTGTAACTAAGCAATACGCGTATTTGTTTTATATTGTCAAAATATTTTGAAATGTCAGTTTGAATGAATGTTACTGGTGGTTTTATTATTCAAGATTTCAAAAATGTATGAAAACTATGAAAAATACGACATGTTAAAGTGTTTTATAGAAGCAGATGAAAATGCGGAAGCTGCGTGTAATATTTACTATGAACGATATCCTGAAAGACAACAACCATTCAGAGACATGTTCACTAGGTTAAAGAAAAATTTAATAAATTTTGGATCCTTTCAAAAACCGAGACCTAAAAATTATGTGGCTCAAAATAGAGACAAAGAATTAGAGGAAATTGCCGTTTTGGGGGAAACTGTAAATAACCCAACACATTCCACTCGCGAGATGGCACAAACAACAGGTTTAGCAAGAACATCGGCAAGGCGCATTTTAAAAAAGTATAGAATGAAACCCTATCGGACAAGGAAAGTGCATTACCTTTTTGCCCCGGATTTGGAGCGTCGTATGGCATTTTGTCAATGGTTTTTGGGAAAATGTGAAGAAAATCATAATTTTGCTCTAAACTGTGTATGGACGGATGAATGTAACGTAAGCAGTGCGGGAATTTTTAACAGATATAATTCTTATACTTGGTCGCGTGAAAATGCCCATGTTACTATTGAAATGAGAAACCAAGGACCATATAGTTTCAATGTGTGGGTAGGAATTTTCCGTGCCAGGATAATTGGACCCTACCTATATAACGGAATTCTTAACTCCGAAAGCTATTTCCATATTTTACGACAATTCATTGAACCTCTCATAGATGAAATACCTTTAAACCAATTGGAATTCGTTTACTTCCAGCATGACGGAGCACCCCCTCACAATGCTGCTCGGATTAATGAGTTTTTAAACCAACAATTCGGTAACAATTGGATTGGAAATCGGGGACCGATACATTGGCCGGCAAGGTCACCAGATCTAATCCCATTGGATTTTTTCCTTTGGGGAAAAATTAAAAATCTTGCGTTTAAGCATTCTCCCAATTCAAGACAGGAATTAGAGGTTGCAGTTTTGCAAGCGTTCGACTCTCTATCTCCGCTTGAGTTGGTGAACTCAGTTCAGAATGTAAGGAAACGGTGTCGATTATATTTACAACCGAATGGCGGACAATTCGAACACTTACTATAATTCATAATGCTTACGTATTTTTTTTTGTATAGAGGGGTATATTCTGTAAATATTTCGTTCAAATATGTCTATAAGAACTTACAACTATAGTATCAATAATACTATTAATGGTTTCCTTAGTTTGTTGGACTTGTTATTTCTAACATTTAATATTAAAACCACTTTTTTTCTGCTTTGTAGAAATCTTTTATTTGCTTATATACGAGCATCCACGGCCAAACAAAAAATAAAGAAATAAAAAAACAAATACGCGCATTGCTTAGTTACAGCCAGAGCCATCTTGAAATACTGTTAAATTTCAAACAAAAAATCAAATATCTTGAAAATCCTTTAAATAAAATATCAAGTGTGTTATATCATATTAAAGGCAATTTTATGTGCTTTTGAATAGTGTAAAAATATATAGGGTATTCCATATACAAAAACACAAGTCTTGATAATATCTCAAAAAAAAAACGAATTAAAAAAAACAAATTAGAGCATTGAATTCTACGTCAAAAAGTGCCCTAATAAAGTTCTTATATAAATCAAGCATTTTCACAAATTAAAAAGTTACAAGGGTTTTTAAAAATTGCCTATTTTCCGAGAACGCTCTGTATCTCTTATATTACGGAAGATATAAAAATACGGACTTCACCAATCGATTTCTTTTTAAAATCGAGCTCCAGAAGCATAGGTCAGATTTTGTCTAATTCCTTCAGAAATATAAGTTTCCTGTTAAAAGTATCGAATTTGGCCCACCCTGTACATTGCATAAATATTATAATAACACTAACATAAAAAAATAAAGATATTAAGTATGAGCATGTGTTCAAAATCTTTCAGAGAAAATAAATAAAATTCTAATACCATGCAGTCTTAAAGTAGTACACCAAAAAAAAATAACAATTTAAAATTTCGTTACTCAAACTAAAAGATATTACTCCTATACAAAATAAACACATATTGTACATAAACCTCCTTGCCAAAGTTGTAATGGTGTATATGTCGGACAAACTTTACATTTATCTGGACACAAGTATTCAAATATTTCTGAAAAAAAAAAACAGGCAATTAATAAGTTTTCTTGAACAAACCGAAATTTTGAAAATAGAAAGAAATTATAAGGCTAAAGTTATTTTAGAATTAATTCAAATTAAAAAAGGTAACAATCCTGTAAACACTGTGCAAAATTAATTAAATACTTTTCAATACTCTTTGTAGACTTCATATTATAATATGTATACCATAAATGTATTATCACACAAAATCAAACTATGCATATTACATAAACAAAAACATTTTTATTATACATGACTACAATATGTTTCAAATAATAGTTTTAAAACATACATTTATATTCCGAAGAAGAAATAATAAATTATTTCGAAACGTCAATCTACAAGTAATTTTTGCAAATTTGGTCAAAAAGTCCGCAACACCAGGAACATTTAAGGAATAAAATAAAAGCAGACAAGAAAATACCTATGAATATTGCATAACTTATATACTTGTAATTTCCAAGTAAATACTACATAGGGCCATTTTTAAGTTACCTATAACCTAACTAAAAAAGAATTTTCATTTTGTACAGAAATCTATAAATTCCACTTAAAAGTAAGAGGATAAAAAATCGTTTATAGCTTTTACGGATTATAAGACTTTACACATAAGTAGCTACTTGGTTAACTAATATCAAAGTTAATTTCAATCGTTTAAAGAAAAATCAATTATGTCGCACTCAGACTCATATCGGCCGTTGAAGTTGTTTGATACTTTTATGAGTTTTAGTTTTACTACATTTTGACAGAACGTATCTTTTGGTTCTTTTCTCTCTCTGCGATGTATGTATTTCACAAAGCATGAGCTTTGGGGTTGCTTCATTGTATCTTTCTCAGTGTGCTTGTTATTATATTATACATATTGTTTAAATTATGCGATTAATTTGCAATTCCAAATTAAATAATCACTATGATGTGAAATATTAGGGCGCAAAATCATTTACCTATCAACTTCCAGAATACTTTGTTTTTACTAAAAACTTGTAACGACACACCTATATTTTATTCATTATCCGTTATATATCAGAGGTACACGCATTTATTCGTCACTTTGAGATACTAGGTACAAAGGAAATTCGTTAAATTATAAACAAGCTGTCATGAGAGCGAGTTAATAAAGTTGCTTGTTTCTTTTTTAATTAAACACTTGAGAGGTACTCCAGGTGTGCAACGATTAAATAAGACGAGGGTTATTGTAGGAAACACCAACATCATTGCAATGTGTTCCTGTGCCAGGTTGGCGGTATACGACGAGGCTGAAGTAAACGTGTACTGGCAAAAGGCTTCTGCTCAAAGTTTATGTAAATAGGCTGCGGATACAGACCGCAATATTAAGAGGATTTACCTATTTGAATTCGCTCTAGTTACAAAGTTTGCGCTCTAAACTTAGTTAACCCAATCAACTAGTAGCACGCAGCTTTTATTATCGAGAACTCCGTTCTATAAGTTTTCACATTTGTAGGATAGTCAAAATAGGTATTGTGAGATAATTGTTTGGGACAGCTTCCCATCTCTTGTAAAGTGGTTATAGAGTTATAATAGTTCAATAGGAAAATAACGATGAGGATGAAACAATTACCGACTTACGGTATTCTTCAAAAAAAGTGAATGGTAGCCTTCTTCTTTTTACTTCGAATACAATTTAGTAATTAAACTGAGTGACAATAAAGTCTGCTGGTTAGACTTATGTTGTTTTGATAAAAGTTCTTGAAATCTTGGATAACAAGTAACGAATTTTTTGTCCGAAGTGTACATCTAAAGTATTAGAAACCCTTCGAATAAAATGTTGCTTCATTACCTCTCCAAGCTAGTTCTACTGTAGCTATATGAAAAAAACTTGTCTTGGAGTCCCTCGGGCCTGTCTTCATCCCATTGTAAGCACATATTTCTATATTCTAATTTTTCCTTTTTCGGGTACAGCTTGCAACAATTTTCTTTTACTATCATGAGCCGCTCTCGCCTCGTTGAAGAGTACAACTTTGAAGTGATCAATATGTTTCTGATACTCACAAAAATATTTTTCTTGTACTAATTTTGCAGCAGTGTTGCTCATGATTTTAATAACACTCTCCTTGTAATCACCACCATGAATTTTCCGCATATTGAATGCCCAGCCTTTTGTTGCTATTTTCTGCATCTAATTTGTAGTTACGTTCCACACACAAAGTCATAAATTATCCCCAAATTATTGAGTATATGAAATCTAACTATGGACAACCACACATACTTTTCTTTCACATTATCTCTGTAACACACAAACCAATATATCTGCAAGAATTATTCTCCTTCAAATTTTTACATCGCCATCTATCTCTACTTAAGCTTTAGATTTCCTCGAAATAAAATCTACATATCTACCTCATATCCTAACTATTTTCGCATCTACCTAAAATTTTCCCATTTTGCTTCCACTTTCGCCGAATTCGAGTATCGATATCGAATCACCAGTCCTAGCACTTTATATACACTCGCACAAGCTATATCCTCAGATATTAGGGATCAAAAGTTTTCGTTTTCATATTTAGGTTAACGATATGCAAAAACCCACTACTGAATATCGTACCGTAACGACGTCAACACACACCAAGGCATTATCCGTATACTTAAAATTCCCACCGATTCCGAATAAGTTAAATCTGAATTACATATACAAGTAGAGTAAAAAAAAAAATGTATAAATCAACTGATCCACTGGAATATAGCCGTATTTACTTATGTTCTTCTTGGCTTTCCCATAATTATATTCAAGCAAAGTAGAAGCAACGGTAATGGAAAGCACTGTAACATAAGGGACAAGATTTTAAAAAGTAATTGGCGGTAGATTTAAAAGACATAGAATTCAGCCAAAACACTGAAAGAAACTATTTACAACTATACGAAATAACAAAGCATTATTGTTATCAAAGCCATTATCCGAAGCTGTAGTAAAACTAAAATAAAATAAGGTACTAGCGCACAATATTCATAATTTCGTTTTTAAGTGATTTTCTGAGAAATGCAGAAATAGGTATTTCAGTTTTATTCCTATAAGGTTGATGAGAGGAATATTTTCTTTAGTTTCCTAATTTCATGATGATTTTTATAAACAGCAGTGGCATTTTTCCCACATAGAAATAAATTCTCTGCTCTATGTCGAGTATAATATTCCATTGTAACAGACAAAAAATTGCTTGAAGTTGTTAATTATATTTTACCGGATTCAAAACAAAGCAATAGCAGTATAAGCATCTTGAATAAGACTACCGTTACGGAGCAAATATTAGGTATTCTGTGTACGACTATCATGTGTCTCAATTTTCGATGCGTTTACCATGTAAATTTTGTTGAGATTATGTTGTCACACCCTTATTAAAAAATAAATAAAACTGATCACTTTTGCAAGTTCATTTACATATTTTATTTCTGTTAGTATACAACTTCTGTTGTGCGCATAAATTTCATTTGTTATTTTCTCTCATTTTTATCGGCACTACGTTACAAAGGATTTTTATGTAGAGAACTCCTTTATATTTAAGAAGTTTAACATGGAGAAAGGAATATCTACCTTATTTGGAAGACGCATGTTACACACACTATAAAAAGAATCTTTGGTTGTTACACTTTCCGTCACTTGTATGTTAGGTGAGGGAAAAGTCAAATGTCTGGATGTGCACGCGTATGTTCTTCGACAGTGGAAATATTTTGAAGTATTAGACATAAAAATATCGAGGGGTTTACAAGATGCCCTAGATTTTTCGACACATTTCCGCCATTTGGGAACACAAAAGGTCTGCAGCACAAAGAGGAATATGAAGGAAATGTTGCATAGGTATGTAGTAGTAAGTATTTGTTTATCTGCTGGAGTTTCACTATTTCAAATATCCCAAGCACACTATAAAGGTCGAGTAAACTTTTAATATAAAATATAATGGAAAATAAATTGAATAGCCGTTTATAACGGACAAAATAATCAAATAATCGTTTAATATTTGCTTGTAGCCAGATTAAATAAAAACGTAAAATTCCCAGTTGAAATATAATTTATTATATATTACTCTATAATAAACTATATTTCAACCATTCATCACGGGGTCATTCTATTGTTTATAAATAATTCTATAATATTGTAAAATAACCTACCATAAAATAAAAATTAAATCAATAATACAATAAAGCTGTTGCCAAGGGAAAACACGTTGATGATATAAACATACGAGTCAATCAAGTTAAAAATTGATTTGAATTACAAAGCCAGATTCATAGAACGCAGTATGCATAAAATAGAGATTACCTTAAATTTTTATAACATTTTAATGTTGTGTAGGTAGGAGGCATTTATTTTTTCAAATAAAACTGTTTTATTTTCAGATGCTCCTGTTACAAAAGAAACAAGAATTTTGATGTGTATGGGGAACGTTAATACATTTTGATGCAAAATTTAATAAGATTTCAGAATATTGAAAAAAATGGGGCATTGTATTTGAAAAAATCGAGTTTTGATAGTCTGCAGTTGCACTAAAGGACAATTAAATTTTGGACACCCTGTAGATAATGCAACAAATCTAAAAACTTCGACAGAAGCGTCAGGGTTTCTTCCATCGATAGTCTTAATTTGAGCGTTCTCGATTAAAATTTCGCGACAGTACATAACGTTAAACATCGTGATGTAAATCCAAAAATTTTCAAAATGTCGAAAAGTCTCCAAAACGGCTGCACTTGGGTATAGGGAATACTAGTAAAAGTTCCTCTAGAATAACGTTTAAATTTCAAAAGTGCAAAGAAAACTATACCATTCCATTTGAAATAAGAAAGTTGATGTCAATATCCGGTGTTTCCGGAAGTGCCGCCATCTTGAAAATATTTTCAGGGCATAGATTTTATTAGGCTATGTACGTATGCAACTTTACAGAAATTAATTATTACTAGGAGGCCCAATCTTTCTAATGGACCTTCTCGATGAATCACCCTGTATATATATATATATATATATACACAGATATAAAGTATAGAAAAGTTCACGTGTTGTTGAGACTTCACTTCGAGGATGAAGAAACAAAAAAAGCCAAATTTAAATTTTCGGTTTGTGTGTGAACATGCTGTTTGGTAGTTTTCTTTAATCCTGTTAATATTTGTAGACATTTAATGTGTATTTAATGGTGCTTGTCTTATATCTCCGACTTTTTATATAAAGAATATAATAGAGGTTTTCCTTTGCTGTAATACTCATTTTTCTGCCACAAACTTCCAAACAAACAAGCAATTACATGAATGCTTGCCGCTGATGTAAACAGCTACGAAGTTCTGGTGATTGTAATTCTTTCCAGCCGTATGAAAACAAAAACAGAACCCTGTTATAGGTCAAGTGTAAATATATGCCAGTGAAATGTGCACGGTTAATGCTTGGTATCCTCTTTGAAATTGTTACCTCTAAACGTTAACAAAAACATAGTATCTTAAAGTTTCCAAGAAACATCGGCCTACTACATATTCCAGGACGAACTGGCTGACATTAAGGTACGTCTATCAAATGAACGAAAGCTCCAAATTACAAATATCTGCAACGCTTTAGCTGGGAGATTAAATGGACGGGGCTTATTTGTATACCATTTACCCCTTATATTTTTGTACCTTAATCGAATATCAATACAAATTAGTCACGAGTTTGTGCACAAGACCTGGTGGTCCACGCAGCCTAATTATCCAGTTAAGTTTGATCCTAGCTGGTAATCAAATTTTACCAAATGTTACGTGCGTCCTGTATATACACAAGCAATCATCTCAGGAGGGTTCTAATTGATTTGCGGAGGATACCGCTCTGCGTAATCAACATGTTGACCGCGATTTACCGAAGGAACAGAACGTCTCCTGCTGTTACTTCGCTGCAAGCTGTGCAAATCCCGAATAACAAGGGCTTAAGTGTTCGCCGAGCTTAGGCGGTGTGCGTCTTACTATTACCGTTGTTCAGGGTACAGCCGCTTGTCCATCCACTCGAACAACATTATTCTGGAGCGGCTAAAGCTACGGCCCGGAAACTACTCATAGCACACTGCGAGACTGCGGAACTATATTTAAGACAAACAATCTAATAAATCTGCGTAACAACAGCCTTGCTGAAGCTGTTACAGTTCGATGTTTTAGGCGAGGCTTGAAATGAAATTATGAACATAAAATGACTATCTGTGAAACTGTATAATTAGCTCTCGTTTTTTAGCTTTATGTGTCTAGACGCATTAACAAAAAAATAGGTGTTTTTCTTTATTAAATGTAAAAGATTTAATGAAGTTTGTGTTGGTTTGAAGTTCAGGATTTAAAGGGGATAGCAACCGAGGAATAACACGAAAAAGAATTATCTCTTTTGACTGAGCCTTTAAATAATTTATTAATTCTTCAAAGTAACACTGAAAATAAAGAAAACAGTTGTAGATTAAAAATAAGTTAGGATATTATCTATAATGAAGTTCTAAAGATTTTAGTTAGAAAATCAAGTCACATTTTTTAATCAACGTATAAGCTTCATGCTGCATTACGTTGCTAACTTCCAGTCTTCTGGATAATATGTTGTATATCACACTATCTTTGACTTCACCAAATCCTGTAAGTCGTTTCCCAGTGCAAGTAAGCTACATTATGTCACGGCTAAGTTGATGCAGCTGGAGCATACGGTGCTGGATGTCGCCTCAATGTGCTGAAGGTTTGTTTGTATACCTCTCAGCACCTGTAGAGTTTAAAACCTATGGTATTAAAATTCTGCAAGAAATTTTCGTCGATGTACAATAGATAAGCTGTCGATTCGGTTGCTTTTTGTTTACACTGGTGCACAACTTTATATTTGTTAACCGTATATTCTGTGTTTCCAGGAGTTGAAGGAGTTTCTGAGTTTGTGATGTCACCAATTTATTTTTAGAATGCAAGTGATGACTTTAGTGGCCTAGATGATGTCCTTAAGCTGCCCAACTCTACGGACTACTCACCCACTGCTTCTCTTTTGGCCATAGTTTACACCAGCCATGGCTCCGAAGTTGCGCTGACACAATTGAACTAAACCACTTCTTTTTCAGCGTAGCTATCCTTGAATTGGGCTGCCTGGTTCACATGTTCAGGTCTCCCCGATGAAAACCATTTATACTTGCTTATATTGTTCTTTAGGATTAGGATAGAGGACGCGCTGAATTTTACTTTTGTAGCTTCGCCACTCTTAGATTTCTCTACCTTTGAGGATTTGTTTTTTGTCGAAAGTGATGCGCTTTCCTATAGATATTCTCTAAGAGGAAGTTATAGTACTTTGTCTAATTGCTAAATTACCTTGGGCATTTTTTTAGCGATTGGTTTGAGGTTTTCTGGGTATATATATATATATATACACATATGTATATTATATGTGTAGATTTTCCGATAGCTATCGTAGCTTGGATCACCAATTTTTGTTTTTGTGTACCCAGAAGCTTGGAATTAGTAATATGGATGCGTTTTATCGCTTTACCGTAGTTTTATCTATTGAGTTTATGGAAATGCCACTAGTCCAAAGTGGCTGCTGTTATTTATTCTGCGCAGAGCTTTGACTTTAGAAGCCTTCCTCAGTCTGCATTAGTGGATTATCTCCAATCAAGGGTACACCAGATTAGTTTTGGGCAAAATATATTTCTGAACTTATATTGCTCCCATGATACGGAGTAAGGGCTAATCCGCTTTCTTGGTGCCTCCTTTGGCTTTTCTCCTGTTGGCTTTCTCATATTGGTTTTGGTCAAAATATATTTCGTTACTTATCATGTTTCTACAAATATGGGGAAAGAGCTAACTCGCACTTTAGTGCCTCTTTGTGAACGTAAGTGCTCTGGATTGTCGTTTTCAAAAGGCTTCGTTCGCAACTCATTTTGATGACGGCGCCAGCGCCATCAATACATTAAATTTACCCCAGTCTTACTTACAAAAGATTAAAGGGTATACATAAATTCTAGCCATTAAAAGTTATTAATCTCGGCAATTTCCATTTATTAAAGAACTAGTTAAAAATGTATTAAGCATTTACATATATATACATAAAACTAATATCCTGTTTCAAAAGGAAACCTTCTAATTTCCAAGGGCGTTAAATTGAGTTCATTCCATGCGAACAAATTAGTTCATTTGTATATGAGTGTCATAACTTTATTTGAAGAAGGAAATCCGCTACGACATCACCAAGAGTAATTAAAGTATACGTGAGCCTGAAATACTGCTTCTAGGAAATAAAGAAGTGCTTTCAACATGATTAAAAATTTTATCGTGTAAGTTGCACAGTAAAGCGAGTTAATGCCAATTTATCTCGACACTTATTGTAACGTTGCCAAAGGCATTAACGATGTAGTTCGGGGCCGATGCCAACCGAAGCATACGTTTGTAAATTACGTCTCATCAAACGTCCGCAACTGTCGGGGATATTACAGGAAGCGCGAGGGTGAGCATGTAGGAAATCAGGGCGTTTCGCTTGGAATTTTATTAAGAAGATCAGATTAAATTGTCTTAACTGAATTGCTTTAGTTTGGATTACTTTCGATGGCCTAACACGACTTAAACTGATATACCATTGTCAATTTTATTGCGAACGCTGTTAATGATACTTTGGCGGTCAACTTTGCAGTCGTTAAGGCTATCGTTCCACTTTAACGTGAGCCTCCTGTTTGCCCTTCCTATATTCCGCTGGAATAATCTTATCTGTGGCAACATGCATCTAGGGACGCGCACTAACTTGGTTGTTTGTCAACAGTACGTTATTAATTACACATGTACACTAACATCCCTATAAATTTGGTTAAAAAAATCATTACAAAAAAATGGTCTAATCTCAAAAATCACACAAATTTACCATTAAACGATTTTCTACATGCGGTAGAAATTACACTAACATCAACATATTTTCAATACGAAAACTCTTTCTACAAACAAATTGATGGACTAGCTATGGGTGCACCTATCTCTAGTGTCATTGCACAACTTATTCTCGAAGATCTTGAAGAAACCATCATAAACAAATTAAATTTTAATATTAAACTTTACAAAAGATATGTTGATGACTGTCTATTAATCTTGCCTTTAAACAATATCCATTCGACCTTAGCGCTTTTCAATAGTTATCACCATAAATTACAATTTACTTTAGAAATAGAAGATAAAAATCAACTTAATTTCTTAGACGTTACAATAACTAGACACAATAATCAGTTAACAACAACATGGTATAGTAAATCAATCTCTAGTGGTAGATATCTCAATTTTAACGCAATTGTACCACTTAACCATAAAAAAAATGTTGTAATTGCTTTAATTGATCGGGGAATACAACTAACAAGTCCTGAAAGTAGACAAATAATTTTAAATAAAATCAAAACCATCTTAATCAATAATAATTATCCACTACAATTTATAAACAAAATTATTAAACATCGCTTACATAAATTTTATAATACATCTAAAACTAATCATAAACGTACACTTCAAAACAACAATAAAAACTATCTCACAATTCCTTATATTCAAAATTTATCGGAAAAAATCAGTTCTATATTTAGGCATCATCAAATACAAGTAGCCTATACCAATACTAATAACTTAAATTCATGTTTCACCAAACTTAAACCCAAAACCCCTATTTTTCAAAATTCCAACTTAATTTATTCTATCCCATGTAATAATTGCAATAGTGTCTACATCGGACAAACCAAACAATATTTAAAAAATAGAATCGCAAATCACAAATCCTCAAACAATGTAACTGCCCTTAAAAAACACGAAACTAAATTTCAACATTGTTTTAATTTTCCTAACACTAAAATTTTAACAAAAGAAAGCAATTACTACAAACGAAACATTTTAGAAATGATTTTCATTAAAAAAAACCAAAATAGTATAAACGATCGAACTGACGTTGCATTTTTATCAAAAATTTATTCCCCCTTAATAACAACTTTAAAATAATACCTTGTATACTAACATTTTTCCTTCTTCATATATTTATGGCCTTGCCCATTTTTTCGTTACCATGATCTTGCACTTGCTTTGTGATAGCGATCTCATTTTTCATACGTTTGTAATATTTTACGTTTGTTCGTTCTCCATAATGTTTTGTAATTTTATTGTCTTTTACAACGCTTTTAACATGTAAATTGTTTGTTATTATTTGTATTTAAACTTTGACGACAATCAGGTAATAATTTTTATATTTTATCCATAAGTATTAACTACTTTATAATTTTTTCCTTTTCATCGCAGTTTTCTGATGAAGGCTTATATAAATAAAGAAGCCGAAACGTTAAAAATGTAAATCTTTTATTCAATCACCAGCCACATTTCCAACAAAAAAATATTTTCGTCTACAATACACTACTCCTGGCTAAATAAAATTTCCTACTGTTATTAATTACTGTCACATGCATTGTGCATAGTTTTAGTAAAGATGCGCTGTTTGAGTAGATCATACCGAAGAACTTAAATCGATTAATTAAATTATGTATCTTTTGTTCGAGAAGTTATATGCTACAAATTGTAACAATGGGATAAGAATAACTTATTCAGTTGAACAGATGAAAATCCGATTACAGGGGCCATGACTAGTGTCTTGAAGAACATTGGAGGCAGGACAGATATAAGGAGAGTCGTAACCAGTAGGTAGGCTAGGTGCCTACGGGGCCAGTTTTTAGATAGGCGTATCGGGTGCCGGTACGGGGCCAGTTTTCAAGATGGCGGCTACCCCAGGTAGACGTGTTGGGACACGATTTCGCGATCGCGGCTTAATTATGAATTATTATGGATTGATTATTTGTTTAATTAGGGGGGTGCATTACGCTAATTCGCGGAACGGGCGAGCTGATTGATTATTTGTTTAATTAGGGGTGCATTACGCTAATTCGCGGAACGGGCGAGCTGATTGATTATTTGTTTAATTAGGGGTGCATTATGTTAATCCGCGGAACGGGTAAGCTGTTTCTCAGAATCCCCAATCATCTTACACACCTGCGCTCATAGCAATAAAAAATTTAAATTATTATGCATAACACGCAACTACAACCCCAGCTAGGTACATGGGATTTCGGCATGTTAATTATAGGATGAGTTTATCAGAATTTACAATCATCTTACACACCTGCGCTCATAGCAATAAAAAATTTAAATTATTATGCATAACACGCAACTACAACCCCAGCTAGGTACATGGGATTTCGGCATGTTAATTATAGGATGAGTTTATCAGAATTTACAATCATCTTACACACCTGCGCTCATAGCAATAAAAAATTTAAATTATTATGCATAACACGCAACTACAACCCCAGCTAGGTACATGGGATTTCGGCATGTTAATTATAGGATGAGTTTATCAGAATTTACAATCATCTTACACACCTGCGCTCATAGCAATAAAAAATTTAAATTATTATGCATAACACGCAACTACGAGACATTGAATTCAGAATCTGCAATCAGCGGAAGAACATAACATTTATATGATAAGTTTCTCAGAATCCGCAACACCTGCGCGCATAAAACGCTCGTTATTTATGCAAAGCATGAGGACAATGGGTTTGCTAGAGATATGGAATTTATGAATATTAATTGTGGGATAAGTTATCAGAATTTACAATCAGCTTTATGCGGTAAAGCAGCTTATGCATTTTAATCAGCATGCTCTTCTGAGAAGACTCTTTTAATGTAGGGGTGCTATAACTCGACCCCCTGCTAGGGATGTGCTACCACCCAATAATAGTTCTTTAACCAATAGAATTAACGCCCTTTTTCTCCGCCAATAGGAAGGCTTCACAAAGTATTGGGTTATGCGAGTCCATACCTACTAGAAACAGCGCCATTATGCCTAATCATGAGAGTGGAATATATATAAAGAGCGCGCAGAACGAACTTTCAATATTCTGTATCCACAGAGAACAACAGTGCAGTGCTTCAGTACTCTATAACAACAGTGTGTATTTCAGTGGTTAGTTTTAAAGTTATCTAACGATGGCAGAACAAAACGTCGAATTCCAAGAATTCTTAGAGGATATCGACGACGATATTCCATCTGAAATCCGAGAAATGACGGCTTCCGATTTGGCCAAGCGTTTGGTGGACAAAATGCATAAACTTTTAAAATTTATCCAAAACGTCGAATTCCAAGAATTCTTAGAGGATATCGACGCCAATATTCCATCTGAAATCAGAGACTGCATTTGCACATCCGAGTTAAACGATGAAGATTGCTTATTAACAGCTGCATTTGCGTACCAGAATCGAGGGGTTTTCAATATAGCTAAACTTATTGATGTTTTATCCAATTGCAATCCGCATTTCAACACCGAAAAGCATGGGAGGATTGACTTGGATTATAAAATGTTTTGCGAACCTGATGCTGCTGATCACCGTGCCGAGTATTACGCGTTCGACATTAGATCGTCACGAGTGTTAGATTTAAATGGGGAAGAGCCTGATTGTGGAAGAAAATTGAAATCGCCATCAAAAGTATAGATGCGAATTATGGACGGGGCATTAGAAACTGTGTCGGCTGCGTTAATCACCCGTGAAATGTATATGCATATGTACTTATATCCATAGTCTTTAATAAATAAAACAAACATTTTTGTAAAATTGCTGTATTATAAATAAAACCGAGGATGCGTTAATCGCCTGTGAAATGTATATGCATATGTACTTATACCCATAGTCTTTAATAAATAAATAAAACAAATATTTTTGTAAAATTGCTGTATTATAAATAAAACCTATAACTAATTTACAATTAAATAATTTAACATCATTTCCACATTACGCTCTGTACACATACTTGGTTTATCTTTATTATGATAGAAACAGGCAAAGTTAGTCTTTATAAAATTAGGAATACTATTTTCAATATATTCTAAATTAACAATACTTAAGTCAACATATCTTCTTAGGAAAGTAGCCTTTTGATGTCCCTTTACATAAATTGTATTATACCACTTGCAAATATCGTTTAAAATTTTTCCAACATCTTTCAACTCCAGATATCCGTCATTATAATTAATATTCAAATAATTTCTCTCCAACCACACTATCTCATTTTGCTTAAACTGCGGTATTTTATGAAGCTCTCTCGGAGGCTTAAACAATACGTGTATTGAACGGTTCCCATCGGTAATGGACATTTCTTTGGGTGTAAACTCGGGGGTGTTGAAGCCTTGTATGTCTATTACTAGAAACGGCTCGTATATTCCGGGGTGGTTCTTGAAAGCGACTGTCATGCTAAATTATTTTCTTGACTATTCCGCTAAGGGGGGTCGTACTCCACAGCAGAATCATGTAGAATGAGGCAGTATGCAACTGTGTTATTATTAAATGCCTCATTGGATGCCATTTGCAATTTAACATCTACAGTACTAGATTTTACCGCCTCATTCTGTTTAGAGCAATCAATCACATATACTGCACTTTCACCGAATTTCGCATAATCCATTAATGGCTTGCTAGCCCGTCCGTAGTAACTAGACTGGAAGGAGGCATACATGTGATATGCCACAGCATAGCGCATATCATTCATATCGATGTTCATGTCATTATACGGATAATTTTCTGAATTAAGATATAGTTTGATATCGGTTATTTTAGAATGATCAAACACTGATGCGTCCCTTTTAAAATTATCTTTCCTGCCATGTTGAAACGCAATGATCACATGGCGGGGTTTCTCCATGTTTGTGCTAGATTTTATCGGCCAAATATCTGTTTGCGTATTACGCAGCGATGGTAATTCATGCAGTTGCCATTTTCGAAATGGAATGTTTATCGTCTTATTCTGTCGAATTGTGTCTAATAACTTAAATCGAATTTCATCGTTGACGCTTACGTGAGGTACGTGCCACTCGATCTTCTCAATTTGTATAGAGGCCTTCTTCGTACCTGCATCATCCGTGTTTTTGTAGCAATTGTCGTCTGTACGGCTTCTAACGAGTACTAATTCTTGACTAACATTTATTAATATACGTTTATAGTCCTCAAACACTCCCATCAAGAATTTCAACGGGATGCATGCGTTGAACTTATTATCCGTTAATGTAGGTTGACTGTCTTGGAATGGTCCCCATCCTGCCATTTGTAGCAACTTACTTTCATTATCGCTATAGGAGACTAACGATTTCATTGTTGTAGTAATACCAGGTTTGGTACACCGATCAATTTCCACTCCATTAATTTCATAGCGTAATTGCTCAAACATAAAAGCATAAGCATTATTCGTTATAGTACAACTTCCAGTCCCTTCATCATCAACATTAAATTTGCCTTGCAAATATATGCATCTTATTTAGAAGAACATCGGTAGAGAAGTTAGTTTATTAAAGCGGAAAGATGTGTTTCAATATAATTATATATATATGCTCATGAGAGAAATTAACCGAAGCTCAACTGCCACCAATGGAAGCCTTCCACAACGACCTGACAAACACACCCCATCAACATCGCTGATTATGAGCACGCTCAAAGTGTATGGCGTGAATTCGAGTGAGGCGATTTAGGCGAGTATTCGGACTTGTACATGAAGACCGATGTATTATGAACGCGGGAGAACGCCGTGATATTAAAATTGTGAGTAAGTGGGAGGGTAGATATGGGGCAGAGGCGTTGATCAGCAAACCAAATTTTAAGTGTTCAACGATTTTCAACAATGAATTAGTTGGCGTGGAATTATTTAGGAACGAAGTGCTATTCGATAAGCCAATCTATGTGGGAGTGTGTGTATTGGACATATCCAAAACGGCACTCTACGAATTCCACTACGACTACATGAAGAACTATTACGGGGAAAATTGTAAACTATGTTATACCGATACCGATTCCTTAATTTATTCTATAAACACATTAGACGTGTATGCAGATATTAAAGTGAACATTGCGCGTTTCGATACTTCGGACTACACCGAAAACAATGTGTATAAAATGCCGCGGGTGAACAAAAAAGTGCCGGGACTTATGAAAGACGAAGGTGCGGGCGATTTGCTTTTGGAGTTTGTTGGTTTACGAGCTAAAATGTACGCCTGCAGATTTCAAAATAGTGTTATGAGAAAAGCGAAGGGCGTGAAAAATTATGTTGTGAAGCAGAGCATCGAATTCAACGACTACCTAACTTGCCCAAAGGAGGAGCGAGAAATGGCGCATCAGCAGCGAAGGGATACGTTCCTTTAAACACCAGCTCTTTACTACCGCCCAGGAGAAGATCTCCCTTAGCCCATTCGACAATAAGCGATTCAGAGTGGTTGGTTTCACCGACACCTTACCTTGGGGGCACTACACAGTACCAGTATAGATTACATCACATACCATATTCAACGTCAATGAAAGAAAGTATGATCTCGAAAGAAAAACATCTAATCGGCCAATCAACATATTCACTAAACAGAAGCGGTTCCAAGTGGCTCAGCGTCGGTCTTAGTCCAGAGGCAGGCTTTATCCCTATCATCCAGATTAAATCGCATTCTTCATGCATATACTTCGACGAAAATGAATGGTTCGAGTTTTGCGAGAAAGAAGGTTACAGCGCAAATCATCATATCGAAGCCAGCACTTACAAACATATAAGCGTAATACGACTAAAAAGTCGGGGTCAAGAAATTGTTTTATCTACAGAAACATACAACAACATATATCATTTACAGCGGCTAATTAAAATCAAACTATCTTTGCTATGGTCTTGTGAATTTCAGACATTTTACAAACACACGCTAACATCCTGTGCATCGCTAAAAGGTGATTTGTATCAAAATGTTACTAATTTCTTAAGCAAAGGTATTAATTCGCAAAATGTATACTTTATGCAAGAAGCTTTATATATATTGCATATAATACTGTAACATACGATTTTGAAGTAATGAAACTAGGTGTCGAATAAATTAAAATAAAGAAAAGTTATTATCGATATTTGTATTTTTATTTATAAAATGCATAAGTTTATAATACATTATTTTTATCAATCCAGCTGTTGTGCGAACTATCAAATCACTTGCATATAATACTATATAAAAACATATGATTTTGAAGTAATGAAACTAGGAGTCGAATAAATGAAAATGTTTTCGTCTATGTGTGTGTGTGTGTGTGTGTGTGTGTGGGTGCGGGTATGTATTTGAAAATAGTAAAATAAAGAAAAAGTTATCAGCGATATTTGTATTTTATTTACAAATATGACTTACAACATATAAGCATAATACGACTAAAAGTCGGTGAAAACATACGATGATTGGCTAAAACGAATTTGTAACAGATGTTCTACCGTTTGTACGGTAAGAACCAAACATTAAATCAGCCTACCAACCTCTCGTTATTATACAAGTTTTGTCAACCGCAAATGATGGATACTACAAAAGAACACAAGAAGAATTGTTTCCCCTATTGTCATCGGACTTTCCGATACTGGGGGCGCTTAGTATGCAACAGCTAGGCCGATGCGTTTGAACGGATACCCGTTGCAAAGAACAGCTAGGCCGATGCGTTTGAACGGCTTACCCGTTGCAAAGAACAGCTAGGCCGATGCGTTTGAACGGCTACCCGTTGCAAAGAACAGCTAGGCCGATGCGTTTGAACGGCTTACCCGTTGCAAAGAACAGCTAGGCCGATGCGTTTGAACGGCTACCCGTTGCAAAGAACAGCTAGGCCGATGCGTTTGAACGGCTTACCTGTTGCAAAGAACAGCTAGGCCGATGCGTTTGAACGGCTTACCTGTTGCAAAGAACAGCTAGGCCGATGCGTTTGAACGGCTACCCGTTGCAAAGAACAGCTAGGCCGATGCGTTTGAACGGCTTACCTGTTGCAAAGAACAGCTAGGCCGATGCGTTGAACGGCTACCTGTTGCAAAGAACATCAGAGCCGATGCGTTAAACGGCTACCTGTTGCAAAGAACAGCTGTTCTTTGCACCGGGTAAGCCGTTCAAACGCATCGGCCTAGCTGTTCTTTGCAACGGGTAGCCGGTCAAACGCATCGGCCTAGCTGTTCTTTGCAACGGGTAGCCGTTCAAACGCATCGGCCTAGCTGTTCTTTGCAACGGGTAGCCGGTCAAACGCATCGGCCTAGCTGTTCTTTGCAACAGGTAAGCCGTTCAAACGCATCGGCCTAGCTGTTCTTTGCAACAGGTAAGCCGTTCAAACGCATCGGCCTAGCTGTTCTTTGCAACGGGTAGCCGTTCAAACGCATCGGCCTAGCTGTTCTTTGCAACGGGTAAGCCGTTCAAACGCATCGGCCTAGCTGTTCTTTGCAACGGGTAGCCGTTCAAACGCATCGGCCTAGCTGTTCTTTGCAACGGGTAAGCCGTTCAAACGCATCGGCCTAGCTGTTGTTTGCAACGGGTATCCGTTCAAACGCATCGGCCTAGCTGTTGCATACTAAGCGCCCCCAGTATCGGAAAGTCCGATGACAATAGGGGAAACAATTCTTCTTGTGTTCTTTTGTAGTATCCATCATTTGCGGTTGACAAAACTTGTATAATAACGAGAGGTTGGTAGGCTGATTTAATGTTTGGTTCTTACCGTACAAACGGTAGAACATCTGTTACAAATTCGTTTTAGCCAATCATCGTATGTTTTCACCGACTTTTAGTCGTATTATGCTTATATGTTGTAAGTCATATTTGTAAATAAAATACAAATATCGCTGATAACTTTTTCTTTATTTTACTATTTTCAAATACATACCCGCACCCACACACACACACACACACACACACACATAGACGAAAACATTTTCATTTATTCGACTCCTAGTTTCATTACTTCAAAATCATATGTTTTTATATAGTATTATATGCAAGTGATTTGATAGTTCGCACAACAGCTGGATTGATAAAAATAATGTATTATAAACTTATGCATTTTATAAATAAAAATACAAATATCGATAATAACTTTTCTTTATTTTAATTTATTCGACACCTAGTTTCATTACTTCAAAATCGTATGTTACAGTATTATATGCAATATATATAAAGCTTCTTGCATAAAGTATACATTTTGCGAATTAATACCTTTGCTTAAGAAATTAGTAACATTTTGATACAAATCACCTTTTAGCGATGCACAGGATGTTAGCGTGTGTTTGTAAAATGTCTGAAATTCACAAGACCATAGCAAAGATAGTTTGATTTTAATTAGCCGCTGTAAATGATATATGTTGTTGTATGTTTCTGTAGATAAAACAATTTCTTGACCCCGACTTTTTAGTCGTATTACGCTTATATGTTTGTAAGTGCTGGCTTCGATATGATGATTTGCGCTGTAACCTTCTTTCTCGCAAAACTCGAACCATTCATTTTCGTCGAAGTATATGCATGAAGAATGCGATTTAATCTGGATGATAGGGATAAAGCCTGCCTCTGGACTAAGACCGACGCTGAGCCACTTGGAACCGCTTCTGTTTAGTGAATATGTTGATTGGCCGATTAGATGTTTTTCTTTCGAGATCATACTTTCTTTCATTGACGTTGAATATGGTATGTGATGTAATCTATACTGGTACTGTGTAGTGCCCCCAAGGTAAGGTGTCGGTGAAACCAACCACTCTGAATCGCTTATTGTCGAATGGGCTAAGGGAGATCTTCTCCTGGGCGGTAGTAAAGAGCTGGTGTTTAAAGGAACGTATCCCTTCGCTGCTGATGCGCCATTTCTCGCTCCTCCTTTGGGCAAGTTAGGTAGTCGTTGAATTCGATGCTCTGCTTCACAACATAATTTTTCACGCCCTTCGCTTTTCTCATAACACTATTTTGAAATCTGCAGGCGTACATTTTAGCTCGTAAACCAACAAACTCCAAAAGCAAATCGCCCGCACCTTCGTCTTTCATAAGTCCCGGCACTTTTTTGTTCACCCGCGGCATTTTATACACATTGTTTTCGGTGTAGTCCGAAGTATCGAAACGCGCAATGTTCACTTTAATATCTGCATACACGTCCAATGTGTTTATAGAATAAATTAAGGAATCGGTATCGGTATAACATAGTTTACAATTTTCCCCGTAATAGTTCTTCATGTAGTCGTAGTGGAATTCGTAGAGTGCCGTTTTGGATATGTCCAATACACACACTCCCACATAGATTGGCTTATCGAATAGCACTTCGTTCCTAAATAATTCCACGCCAACTAATTCATTGTTGAAAATCGTTGAACACTTAAAATTTGGTTTGCTGATCAACGCCTCTGCCCCATATCTACCCTCCCACTTACTCACAATTTTAATATCACGGCGTTCTCCCGCGTTCATAATACATCGGTCTTCATGTACAAGTCCGAATACTCGCCTAAATCGCCTCACTCGAATTCACGCCATACACTTTGAGCGTGCTCATAATCAGCGATGTTGATGGGGTGTGTTTGTCAGGTCGTTGTGGAAGGCTTCCATTGGTGGCAGTTGAGCTTCGGTTAATTTCTCCCATGAGCATATATATATAATTATATTGAAACACATCTTTCCGCTTTAATAAACTAACTTCTCTACCGATGTTCTTCTAAATAAGATGCATATATTTGCAAGGCAAATTTAATGTTGATGATGAAGGGACTGGAAGTTGTACTATAACGAATAATGCTTATGCTTTTATGTTTGAGCAATTACGCTATGAAATTAATGGAGTGGAAATTGATCGGTGTACCAAACCTGGTATTACTACAACAATGAAATCGTTAGTCTCCTATAGCGATAATGAAAGTAAGTTGCTACAAATGGCAGGATGGGGACCATTCCAAGACAGTCAACCTACATTAACGGATAATAAGTTCAACGCATGCATCCCGTTGAAATTCTTGATGGGAGTGTTTGAGGACTATAAACGTATATTAATAAATGTTAGTCAAGAATTAGTACTCGTCAGAAGCCGTACAGACGACAATTGCTACAAAAACACGGATGATGCAGGTACGAAGAAGGCCTCTATACAAATTGAGAAGATCGAGTGGCACGTACCTCACGTAAGCGTCAACGATGAAATTCGATTTAAGTTATTAGACACAATTCGACAGAATAAGACGATAAACATTCCATTTCGAAAATGGCAACTGCATGAATTACCATCGCTGCGTAATACGCAAACAGATATTTGGCCGATAAAATCTAGCACAAACATGGAGAAACCCCGCCATGTGATCATTGCGTTTCAACATGGCAGGAAAGATAATTTTAAAAGGGACGCATCAGTGTTTGATCATTCTAAAATAACCGATATCAAACTATATCTTAATTCAGAAAATTATCCGTATAATGACATGAACATCGATATGAATGATATGCGCTATGCTGTGGCATATCACATGTATGCCTCCTTCCAGTCTAGTTACTACGGACGGGCTAGCAAGCCATTAATGGATTATGCGAAATTCGGTGAAAGTGCAGTATATGTGATTGATTGCTCTAAACAGAATGAGGCGGTAAAATCTAGTACTGTAGATGTTAAATTGCAAATGGCATCCAATGAGGCATTTAATAATAACACAGTTGCATACTGCCTCATTCTACATGATTCTGCTGTGGAGTACGACCCCCCTTAGCGGAATAGTCAAGAAAATAATTTAGCATGACAGTCGCTTTCAAGAACCACCCCGGAATATACGAGCCGTTTCTAGTAATAGACATACAAGGCTTCAACACCCCCGAGTTTACACCCAAAGAAATGTCCATTACCGATGGGAACCGTTCAATACACGTATTGTTTAAGCCTCCGAGAGAGCTTCATAAAATACCGCAGTTTAAGCAAAATGAGATAGTGTGGTTGGAGAGAAATTATTTGAATATTAATTATAATGACGGATATCTGGAGTTGAAAGATGTTGGAAAAATTTTAAACGATATTTGCAAGTGGTATAATACAATTTATGTAAAGGGACATCAAAAGGCTACTTTCCTAAGAAGATATGTTGACTTAAGTATTGTTAATTTAGAATATATTGAAAATAGTATTCCTAATTTTATAAAGACTAACTTTGCCTGTTTCTATCATAATAAAGATAAACCAAGTATGTGTACAGAGCGTAATGTGGAAATGATGTTAAATTATTTAATTGTAAATTAGTTATAGGTTTTATTTATAATACAGCAATTTTACAAAAATATTTGTTTTATTTATTTATTAAAGACTATGGGTATAAGTACATATGCATATACATTTCACAGGCGATTAACGCATCCTCGGTTTTATTTATAATACAGCAATTTTACAAAAATGTTTGTTTTATTTATTAAAGACTATGGATATAAGTACATATGCATATACATTTCACGGGTGATTAACGCAGCCGACACAGTTTCTAATGCCCCGTCCATAATTCGCATCTATACTTTTGATGGCGATTTCAATTTTCTTCCACAATCAGGCTCTTCCCCATTTAAATCTAACACTCGTGACGATCTAATGTCGAACGCGTAATACTCGGCACGGTGATCAGCAGCATCAGGTTCGCAAAACATTTTATAATCCAAGTCAATCCTCCCATGCTTTTCGGTGTTGAAATGCGGATTGCAATTGGATAAAACATCAATAAGTTTAGCTATATTGAAAACCCCTCGATTCTGGTACGCAAATGCAGCTGTTAATAAGCAATCTTCATCGTTTAACTCGGATGTGCAAATGCAGTCTCGGATTTCAGATGGAATATTGGCGTCGATATCCTCTAAGAATTCTTGGAATTCGACGTTTTGGATAAATTTTAAAAGTTTATGCATTTTGTCCACCAAACGCTTGGCCAAATCGGAAGCCGTCATTTCTCGGATTTCAGATGGAATACCGTCGTCGATATCCTCTAAGAATTCTTGGAATTCGACGTTTTGTTCTGCCATCGTTAGATAACTTTAAAACTAACCACTGAAATACACACTGTTGTTATAGAGTACTGAAGCACTGCACTGTTGTTCTCTGTGGATACAGAATATTGAAAGTTCGTTCTGCGCGCTCTTTATATATATTCCACTCTCATGATTAGGCATAATGGCGCTGTTTCTAGTAGGTATGGACTCGCATAACCCAATACTTTGTGAAGCCTTCCTATTGGCGGAGAAAAAGGGCGTTAATTCTATTGGTTAAAGAACTATTATTGGGTGGTAGCACATCCCTAGCAGGGGGTCGAGTTATAGCACCCCTACATTAAAAGAGTCTTCTCAGAAGAGCATGCTGATTAAAATGCATAAGCTGCTTTACCGCATAAAGCTGATTGTAAATTCTGATAACTTATCCCACAATTAATATTCATAAATTCCATATCTCTAGCAAACCCATTGTCCTCATGCTTTGCATAAATAACGAGCGTTTTATGCGCGCAGGTGTTGCGGATTCTGAGAAACTTATCATATAAATGTTATGTTCTTCCGCTGATTGCAGATTCTGAATTCAATGTCTCGTAGTTGCGTGTTATGCATAATAATTTAAATTTTTTATTGCTATGAGCGCAGGTGTGTAAGATGATTGTAAATTCTGATAAACTCATCCTATAATTAACATGCCGAAATCCCATGTACCTAGCTGGGGTTGTAGTTGCGTGTTATGCATAATAATTTAAATTTTTTATTGCTATGAGCGCAGGTGTGTAAGATGATTGTAAATTCTGATAAACTCATCCTATAATTAACATGCCGAAATCCCATGTACCTAGCTGGGGTTGTAGTTGCGTGTTATGCATAATAATTTAAATTTTTTATTGCTATGAGCGCAGGTGTGTAAGATGATTGTAAATTCTGATAAACTCATCCTATAATTAACATGCCGAAATCCCATGTACCTAGCTGGGGTTGTAGTTGCGTGTTATGCATAATAATTTAAATTTTTTATTGCTATGAGCGCAGGTGTGTAAGATGATTGGGGATTCTGAGAAACAGCTTACCCGTTCCGCGGATTAACATAATGCACCCCTAATTAAACAAATAATCAATCAGCTCGCCCGTTCCGCGAATTAGCGTAATGCACCCCTAATTAAACAAATAATCAATCAGCTCGCCCGTTCCGCGAATTAGCGTAATGCACCCCCCTAATTAAACAAATAATCAATCCATAATAATTCATAATTAAGCCGCGATCGCGAAATCGTGTCCCAACACGTCTACCTGGGGTAGCCGCCATCTTGAAAACTGGCCCCGTACCGGCACCCGATACGCCTATCTAAAAACTGGCCCCGTAGGCACCTAGCCTACCTACTGTAACCCATATATCTCACATAATTTCCCATATTTTTAAGAGAAGGTGTAAACAAGGTAACAATTTCAGTAGATGAACTAATGGCATCTTACTTAGAGTTGATTGTCGTCAATACAATCTAAGGATTTAGTAAAGTCCGTGACAATAAGATAAGTTTTATTATCTTGTCTAAGAAGTGATAGTTAGCAACTAATGCACAATACAATACAACACAATACAACAATAAGTCGCTAAATGTATGTGGACCAAAGACTGATCTTCACCGAACATATGAAAGTAGTAGCACGGTAATTATTTGCGATTAACATTTATTATTTTCAATAACAGACTGACACAAACAAAATTAAGAGGCAATATATTCCAACTTAATTAAAATAAGTAATCATAAGCAAATTGAAAACCATCTTGCTCTTGCTATTTTTATAAATCCAATTTAATATGTCTTTGGCTTTATAAATCGACTTTATTTATTCCTCGGTTGTTTATATTATATTCTTTTCTCCGATCGACGTAAAAAAGTAATAAGGTTCTTTATGTAGAAGAGATATCCCTACATGACAGCAATAACTTCATATTTTTGATATTTCAAATCAATAGAGCATGCTGGAACTCAAAATCAACAGCAAGATTTATTTTATTACAGCACTTCTTAATAAAAGGAAAAAAATATGCCCATACTTTTATACTATGTGTTTAATGGATTCATTCACTACAATATAATAATAGAATTTAATCTAGTAATGTTTTGCTCCGAGTTGATTTTTGATCTTTTGCTATGCTTTTCAAAATAAATACTAGGTTCCATACAGTGAATCTTCCTTGTTATACTTACCGCACTAATAATAAATCTATTACAACAAAATATACATTAACTATTGTTTAGATACGTTTTGAAATTCAAACTAAAATACTGTGATCCTCGTGGTGGATGGCTTGCTTTCTGATCTACGGATGGCGGGTTTCCACGCGCAGGGCTACGCAGACGATATCACCATCATGGTCTGCGGAAAGTTTGAGGGCGTGGTTTCCGAGAGGATGCAAGTCGCACTCAAACTCGTGGAGAGATGGTGTCAACAAGAAGGGTTAAATGTAAACTCTCGGAAAACGACAATGGTTCCGTTTACTTGGAGGAGGAAACTTCCAAAACTACAGTGTCCAGCCATCTTCGGCTCGAAGATAGTGGTCTCTAGTGAGGTTAAATACCTAGGTGTTATTTTGGACGCAAAACTGACGTACAAATCTCACCTTGAACAAGTGTCGAACAAAGCCACAAAGGCCTTTTGGGCCTGCAGAGGAATGTTTGGTAAAACGTGGGGGCTAAAACCGGCAATGGTGCACTGGCTGTACACGAAGGTCATTGTACCTTCCATAACCTATGCCTCGTTAGTCTGGTGGCATAAGGCTAGTCTGGGCTACGCGGTAAACGCGCTCAGCAAGGTTCAAAGGACTGCCTGTTTAGGCATCACGGGAGCCATGTCCTCGACGCCGACTGCGGCCATGGAGACCATTCTTGGGCTTCCTCCGCTTCAGTTGGTGTTGCGGTCAGAAGCTACCCTGGCAGCTCACAGAGTAAAATGTAGCGGGCGTAAAGACTTCTCTGGCAAAACTGGAGACCATACCAGCATCTTCAACTACATCGAACAGACAGTACCTCTGTCCACTAGGGCGGACAAGATTCCGCCCGTCTTCAGCTTCACTAGGAAATACTCCGTAGATATTTCCAACAGTGAGATCTCCAAAGCATACATTCACAGACCGAGGCGATGTTTTCATCGCTGGTTTGTGGATGCCTCGAAGACGGCGAATGGCACAGGCATTGGGATCTGGAGAGATGGAGAACCGAATGGCGAAGCCATCAGCTTAGTG
This sequence comes from Cetonia aurata, assembly GCA_949128085.1. Lineage (NCBI taxonomy): Eukaryota > Metazoa > Arthropoda > Insecta > Coleoptera > Scarabaeidae > Cetonia > Cetonia aurata. The sequence goes on along the minus strand of OX421886.1, from coordinate 15,986,035 downwards.
GGCTCCACTTCCATCTTCCATGCTGAAGTTATAGCCATCCAGACCTGTGCAGAGAGCATCTTAAACTGCCCGCATGGGAATGGATCGGTCGAAATTTTCTCCGACAGCCACGCTGCCCTCAGGGCACTACAGGCTGTCAAATTTGCTTCCGAAGTGGTACTGAGGTGCCATAGGAAGCTTGGAGAATTGGCGGAGCATCACAGCATTACGCTGAGATGGGTGCCTAGTCACTCTGGGGGTTAGAGGCAACGAAATTGCTGACAAACTAGCTAGAGGCGCCAGTGGCCTACCGTTCACCGGTCCAGAACCGTCGTGCGGGAGTTCCTATGGCGGTATCAAAGCCTCTGTCAGATCTCAACTCGCTGCTAGTCACCGCTCCTATTGGAATGGACTAGTCGGCGTGAGACACTGTAAAATCCTCGGCTTTTATCCGGGCGACGAAAGACTCCGCAAGGCAGTCTCTATGAGCAGGGCCAGACTGAGACTTCTTACGGGAGTCCTAACCGGCCACTGCTCATTAAATAAGCATTTGCACCGAATGGGGCGAGTGGACTCTCCCCTGTGTAGAAACTGTGGGAGAGCAGAAGAAACTCCCGTGCACCTCCTTGCCGACTGCCCGGCAGTGGACAGGGAGAGACGGAGCTGTCTAGGAGTCGCTCGTTTGGACGAACCCAGTATAAGCAAATTAACTCTCGACCAACTTGCGGACCTGTTTGTTCGAGTACAACCTGGTCGAGAGGGTTAAGACAGCATGGGGGCACAATAGGTCTTAAGGCCGAGTTGCCTCACGGGGTTAAACCTGCCCATGAAAGCCAAAAAAAAGAAAATACTGTGATTGCCTGCGATCGAAGAGATAGGAAATAAGTTTGGTAAAAATAATTTGCACTGAATTATTAATAGTTTCTTTTTAGCCATATTTTATCCACTGTTACATATGATCACTTTCGTTTAATAAAATTTGCTGATAGATGCTGACTTTTCACCAAAATTTGAGCAATTCAAGAGCAGTGTGAATTATTTTACATGTATATGTATATGTCTTCTGCATGTACAATAGAGATAATGTTCATTGGACGGTTGGAATAGGCAGGCTCGTCCAGAAAGTTTAACGGCAGTAGCATGTGCAAATATAAGATAATAAACTAATTAGTACTTACTAGCTACACCAATCTCATATCTACAATTTAATGAAATTTGTATATGAATACGCAGATGTGTTCGTGTGACATACATAATAGTGAAACGTGTCACGAAATTACGAAATATTTAATTTACACTAGGCGCACCCTATTCCAGAAATTCGCATGTTCGGGACTTACAAGTTCAGGGAGATCTGGGCCATTGTAGTCAGTTGAGGTGAAAATCGACCGACCCTATCACATAAAAGTCGAGAACTAAAGTAATTCGGTACCGTCTGGGTCGCCTTATATTGGGTGAACTAACTTTCAAACGCAAATAAAGATAGTGGCAATATCGCTGTTGTCCTTTTAGTGTAAAAGAAGAAAATATCGTTAGTATGTAAAGCTCACTCATATTAATGGTCATTTTTAGTAGATAACAAATAAGGGAAAGTGAAGGTTTTGAATAATAGTGAACCTCATCTTTAATGATACACCACAATCTTTGAGGTAGTACTGTAACACAGAAATAAGTTTTGATGTTTAAAATAAAAAAGTTTAGATTTCAATAATTTTGAAAAATTGGTTCAAACCTTGAAATATGTTTTTTTTTAAACATAGATTCATAACGATTGTGATTTTGGAACACTTGTATATGTATTTATCAATTTTAAAAAGGTTTTAACAAGTTAGTAGCTTTTATAACAATGGAAAAATTTGTATTATTGGGATTGCTCATGGTCGATGTTTAGTCCTCACTTTATATGAGGCATCTTCAGCACTGCTACGCATGTCGTTGTTTACCTGAAACTGAAGCACTAACAGATGGGGATGTGCTTTTGTATGGATATTAGTTATTGTTCAATGATGCAGAATGGTTACGGTTGGATTATCTGGAAAGAATCATGCTGGGGACATCCATCCTCACGATTAAGGTTATCAGAAAGTTTGTAGATATAAATGGACTGGATTTTGTGGTAATAGTAGTGAGGATTTCAGAATAATTTCTTGGACATTGGATTTGGTGGCTGATTTTCACCAGTTTTGTATTAACTCTCATTTTATGCAGAGGTCCATGAGCCTCTGCATAAAATGAGAGTTTTCCTTTTCTTTAGTAAAGACTACCAAGATAATCTTAGTGGGGATGACATTAAGTCCAAATCATTGACACCATCTTCTCGTAAAGGAATTTCATAGTGATAGTTGGGGGAAAACATATTACATACCTAAGAAAATTGCGGAAAAATTGACATTTTAACAAAAATGTCATGTAATTTTTTTGGTGTCTTAAAAGACAATATTTAAATCATCACTAGGTTGCATTTAGAACCCAGTCCTACTTAAACCAAAACATCTTTAAAACCCAATGTAATATAGAAAGAACCTAAAATATACAGAGCATCTTTACTATAGGTAATTTACCAAACTTATTGTTGTAGTGCTTGGCAGTAACTGCGGTTTTTGGTATCCAAACAACACAATAATAATCTGTCATGTGCTAATATTATGCGATAACATTTTATCTTAATGCAATCATCTTGCATGCATGTTGGCCATAAACCAGGACAGGAATTTCAGCTTATTAATAATAGTAGATGTGAACACGGCCACCATAAAACTAGAGCTGACAATGACTCATTACGGATTTATATACACGTTGAATATTTATAACGTACTTTGTACAACTAATACGTCGCGGAACCTAGACTTATCCCACTTTTCACGGCGAACGTTGTACATTTAATCCGTATGCATGAAATTTTACTCGTGAAGAAAGTTATAAAGCTCCTTGCGTACGAGTTTAAGGTTTGAAATTGTCCGCAGTAAAATATACGGCGAGGGAAAGACCTATGATGGGGACAAGCTGACAAATTAGGGACTAACAAATGCACAGTTTAAAGAAACCCTGTTTTCAGGCCCAGCTGATTTAAATATTAAACTTAATTAATGAAGCGAACTGAAGGATAATCACCGCCCGGAGAATTGCTTATTTTCCTTTGTGCGAGTTCATTTGCAGAGAACTGAAGAGGAAAAACTTTTACATTCATGTTTATTATGCAACTTTTAGCACAATTAAATTCAATTCTAGCACGATGAATCATTTTTATTACCGCTAAAGGAGGATATATTCTTTCATATGAAGGTCTATATTTATGAAAATGTAGATTTTAATTGTTTTAATTAAAATTTAACACTAGCCTGGTTATACTAATGAACACATACGCCTGAAAACAAAAGAATTTATATATGTATTGTTGCTATTTATGCAAACAGTCATAAATGTAATTCATAATTTAAAATAATATAATGTTTATCCTCGTAAGTTTTAATTATATGTAAAGTATATCAAGAAAACCTAAGTGGTTGGCTACACATTGGTAAAAGTAAGAGATATGTAGAGACGATGGACAAAATGTATATCGATGGAACGACAAGCATGTTTTTGTTTTTAAAATATGTTTTGCAACTTGCTCTATATTCCAGTTTGATAAATACCTTACTGCTCTTTTTTGTGGAATGAAGGTTTTGTGCGCCTCGGCTGACACACCCCAGAAAAGGAACCAGTAGCATAACAGTGGAAAGAATGCCGCTCTAGTTGCTTCGGGATTTACAATATGTTTCATTCTTCTAATGACGAACAATACAATCGTGTCTCTTCATAAATTACTGGTCCTACAAGACGATTTCCCAAAATGCCCATCCAAACGTTTAATCCGAAACTATATTGAGGTCTGCACGCCCTATTTTGTCTAGGATTCTGCAATGCCCAATTTCTATTAAACATTCCTCAGTTAGTAAATTTAGATTCATCTGACCAGCTGATTTTATTTAAAAAATCTTCGTCGTCTTCTAACTTGCCTAGTAACCAATTACAGTATTCCAGTCGCCTTAAATTATCGCCAGGTAGTAAACTATGGCTAACATGGACCTTGTACGGTTTAAGCTTATTTCGACGAAAAGTTCTCCATACTCGAGTCTGGGGCAAATTTAATTCTGACGCTACTTCTCTTGTTCATGTTGATGAATTATTATTTACCTAATATACAATACAAAATTTACATTTGCAAAGACGCACATTTAATTTACCATTTGTAAAGTATCCCGTTGATTTCTATCCAAATTTCGGTTACCGTGAACATTACGCGGCTTGGTAAACGATCCATACTCGACTAACTTTTTATCAAGATCTAGGAAAATGGTAGTTTATGGTTGTCGTCGTTCAGGATACAATTGTAAATATCGTGTACTAGCTATTGTTGCATTTCGATTCGACGAATAAAAAATACATAACATATCTCGTTTCTCTTTGTTGGTTACGACATTTTTCTATTGCAACGATAAGTGATTGACAGTTCGAAATTTCATGGCTACCTTATTTAATCTTATATATTATTATTAGGGTTCTGGATTGGTGGATATTAGGAAATATGTATTAAATAATCAATGAATATGTTCTATCCAATCCTTAAAATTTTATTTTAATGTTGTTACGACTGGTTTCGGCTAATTGGCATCCTAGCTACGTCCTTAATTATGAATTTGTCACTGTTGCAAGAACACATTGTCCATGTATATTAAAATAAGACACCACACGAAAATTAATTATACGTTAAAAACACGTTAAAATATATAAAAATCTACTACTTATGTGCGTTACACGAGAAGGAATGGATATACGCTGAATTTATTTAAAAAAAAAATTTAAGGATTCGATAGAACATATTCATTGATTAAACACCTATTTTCTAATTTTTTTTTTGCCTTAAGAAGTTTTTGTCTTGCGGATATTCAAAACGTAGATTTATTTGGTCCAAGACAAATTTATTTAAGGTACTGACCAATCCTCTATATAAGTAGGCTTGCCAATTTAATTTCGTCCATTCGCCAGTACATCCACATGCTGATGCCATCGCATAGATGAGTCCGTAGTGAAGCGAAGAAGTTTCACTACAGACGACCGACCAGGACTTTCGGTGGATAAGATAGAATTCGTGTTTTTTTCAACATTTACTTTAGTTTATTGGCAGTAAACCAAATGAAAGCACCTTTTATTGCACTTTTTGATTCTTCCTTTTTAAAGCTTCCGCATCAGTCGCTTGCATTCCTAAGGGCGCATGATGACATCATTAATGTTGGATGAGAGGTCGTTCAGGCAGATTAGGAAGAGCAGCGGATTAAGAATTGAACCTTGCGGGATACCCTAACTTACTTCCCCCAGCTTGAATTGTTGAGTTTTTCCATACTGTGAGTTAAATAGATAGGAATTTTATTAAGCTGACAGGATGTCGTCTGTACGCCAGAGTATTTCAGTTTGATTAGTAGTCCTCCCCTATGTCATGGGCCACGGCGTGGAACGCTTTCGTCAGATCCAACAAGGTAAGTTCTGCAGACATATCTTCATCGAGAGCTTTATATACCTAGTTATTTAGAATTTCTATGATTCCGATAAGTGTTGGCTGTTTCTACCTGTAACCGTGCTGTTCATGTGCTAAGTATCCATTATATTCAAAATATTTCACTAATCATAATCTGATCTGTTTAAACACCTTGGACATGGAGGGGAAGATGCTAATGGGACGGTAATTGGTGCATTTACTTGTATCGCCTTTTTTATGTACTGGTCCTAACTCTTTCCACTTTAAGTACGGTAGGAAATACCCCCCTGACTTTTAACAAATGTGTTACATTTGTTAAAAGTCACAGATTCATCGAAATACTACAGACACTTTAAGTTTGCTTATCCAAGTCTTTTAGCAATGTTTGTTCTAGTTCTGCAGCAGTTGTTAAAGACAAGTGGAACGACACGGGAAATTGTGTCTTCTATTTTGTGGTTTTATAAGAATAAATAATAAAAAAGCTACCTGCAGGTAAACCTATATTTGCATTTGGTCAAATTCGTTTATTTCCTTATATCTTTATGACTTTTATGTATCCATATTTACCTCCTCAATGGTATAGTTATATAACTTATCATTTCGTATGAAGTTATCTTTACTTTTGTAATCACTTGCTGCATTATTTCTTATTTAATTCGAGTAGTTCCCTAAAATTTGCTTGTTACTCCAGCAACTATTTCAGCTACACTTTAAACAAGAGAAACTCAGAAAAGTTTTCTTAACAGGAAATTTAAGGATGTTTTCCAATAAAGTTTTTCACTAATTCATGATTTTTCTCGAGAAAAATAAAGACATCTTTTAGTTTGCTTTATAAAATAAAAAAAAACCTTGAATAGTCAATAGAAAGGAAAAACATAAATTACGATAATTGTCCAAAATAAAAAGAATAAAAGCTAGAAAGTATTACTCCGAACCAAAGAAATTTTAATTTGCACTTTTTACTTTGCTTACTGTTAGCCAGTTTATATCTATTACCATCATAATCAGTTCCGAGCAATTTTAATGGTACAGAATGAAAAAGGAGCATAAATTATGCAAGATGTTTAGTTAAAACCTGTGAAACAGTTTCACGTATTGTTGTTCCTTTTCGCGTGCTCAATAGCAACTTTAGTTTCGTACTCCTTGCCTTATGAGAAAATACCTACACTTTTCCAGGAAATGAAAGTTGCCATGATTTATGAATGATAATGTGCATGAATTATCAATTATCAAAAACTTCACATTTATTCGTAGGAAATTTCCGTGAAAAAGAGCCATTCAGGGTGCGAACTCAATTACTTTGGAATTTCCATGAAGTGTGGCACAAACGTCTCAATTGCGAACTTCCGCGGAAGTTGTTTTAACAAAACTGGGCAAATTTAATCAAATCCATGAACGGCAAATGTTGAAGTGCATCTTCCATAGATAACTTCCAGACTCCGCACCCAGGAAATTTGTATTACTCAAGCGCAAGCTCTGCCGCCGTGCTCTACTTCGCGTTCGTCAAACAAACCTCCCCTTTATAATAACTTGCAATATGCAACAATGCTTTCTGAATGGATGTCGTCCAAAGTTTATAGAACCGGTATAAATTACAAGTCGTTAATTATTGCGTTTACTTGTTAGAGCTATCGTTTTGCATATATTAGGAAAGATAGTTTTCTATGTTTAGTGGCTGTTAGCTTTGATTATAATCTTAGAGCAACAATTACCTAGTTCGAAATATTGATTAAATTTATCGTAAGCGAATTAAAAAATGTGAAAAACAAAATCTTCACGTGTGTTGCATGATGTAATAACTTGTTAGTTAGGTATCGAAAATTTTACTATTTCGCGAGGAAAAATAAACCATGTGTAGCAAATTCTTTGATATTTCTGCCTCCAGAGAAGCTTGCCTCAACGATGCCTTTGGAAATTCTCGAAAGTAGGCCATAATGGTCATTATTGTGCTATAATTATCGACAGTATGCTTTCTACTTCGGATTACAGCTCTGACTGAGCGATTATTTTTAAAACATTCTGGTGGTATACATTTTCAAGCAGTTACAGAGGAATTCTGGTTCTGTGGGTATAGCAGAATCATAATATTTTGCTAGTTTGTTGCCATTTGTCGCAAATTTTTCTCCTAAATCAATATCCAACCCTGTAATTTTAAAACTTGCAAAGTATCAAAACATAAACCATCGCTTCAATTTACGTGTCTTCAAAATAATGGACATTCTTATCACAACTTCAAAGCTTATTTAGAAATATTTTACATTTAAACCGTAAGTGATTCATTAAATACAATTTAACTGTCTCTGAGCCAAAACGTATCTGAGTAGTTAGTACAGAAAATATTTTTATTTTCCTTTAAACGACTTATTTTCCTTTAATTCACTTTTCCTATATGCTTGCTGCAGATGACTGCAGCAAGTTCCGTAGGTATGCATAAAACTCTGATTGCGGTTATACACCTGCGTACATATTTCGTATTCTGAGTTTGTGCCACAAATCTCTATGATGTTAGAAGCGGTTGTTATTGCCAAGATATAGTAGCGCGCATTCGAGGAAATGACTGCATTTTCCAAGCTCCAGTCTATTTCGGCGGACGTAGCAACGGGTTTGCAAAAATTGTATTTCCACGAATTCTAAGAGATACTTATATGACTTTTCCTTCATTGCTCCACGATATTGATATTCATCACAAGTACGTATGGTATTCTATTGGTAAAAATGTATTTACTTTAGAGAGAATAATATCTGAAAGGCACCTTGTTTCTGATTTTAGGAATCCAATACAACAGTTTTATGAAGTAATTTGATTCAAGAAAGTACACTGAATAATATAAATAATTTAGTTAACTGCTTGCATGTTTCAATTTAAATATCAGCAATGCGGTTTAACATTAAATTTGCACTTAAAATATTATTTCACACATTTTTAACTAAGCATTTATCTATATTGGTTTAAACATTTTATTGCTACATTGATACCTAATATTTGACATTACAAAGATTTTGAAGTGCCTTTTTTTTCTTAGTGTAAAATTATCACTGGTTTGAATTATAGATTAGATATACAATAGTCAACTAGCAAATGAAAGCTGGTGCATATAACGATCGATGTAACTGTTCTCAGTTGGATGGTTTACTAAGGTATGTCGCATTGAAACAGCTGAGTACCAGTGTTGATAACACTAACATGGCACTCACTAGCCGACAGAAGTTAGAAGGATTAAGGTCATTAATGCTAATAAGAATGGAAATTAACGTAGTGGAGGAGGTAAAGCATCTCTTGCGTAACGCTGGACCAAGTTTTGCCAAACCTTTGGCAATCATCATTAACTTGTCACTGACTACGTCAACTTTTTACAAATTCTGGCAAAATACAAGAAAGGTGAAAAGTCGGAGGTTAGCAACTACAGACCAATATCAATTTTGTCAAATTTCGCCAAGGTTTATGAAAATATTTTGTTCAACCACCTTTATGAAAATGTTACATCTTTTATTTCACCATACCTACACGGATTTGTTCATGGCCGTTCAACTGCCACTAATCTTCTCACCATCTCGCAGTTTATTTGGCAGGAACTGGACGGGCAGGGGCAGGTTGATGTGGCTTATACAGATTTTAGCAGCGCATTCGACAGCATTGATCACGGTATTTTACTTCGGAAATTATCTTCATTTGGGGTTACTACTCCTTTATAAAAGTTAATGGAGTCATACTTAAGTGGCAGCTGTAATTATATACATTATAATGGGTATAAGTCCTCTCAGTTTTTCCCATCTTCAGGCACTCCGCAGGGATCGAACTTGGGACCTTTGCTTTTTATTTTATATATTAATGATCTTCTACGAAATTTCTCTTGCTCTGTGCTTGCTTATGCTGACGATATTAAAATTTATTCTTCGATTTCGAATTTAAATGACATTCTACACCTGCAGGCTAATATTGACTACTTATTTGATTGGTGCACCAAAAACAACTTATCTCTAAACTTCAGTAAATGTTGTTCCTATACTCGGAAAATCAATCCAAATCCCTCTCTTTACATGATGAAACTACACTCTTTGCAAAAACTACGATCGGTGAAGGACCTTGGTTTTTTATTTGCCAGTTGTATGAGCTTCGCACCACACATTATCAACCTCTGCCTCTCAGCTTCTAAAACATTGGGTTTCCTCATTCTTTCTTCCAAATCTTTTAACAGCAGTCAGCTCCTTAAAACTTTATATTTTAGTTTTGTAGTAAGCAAATTGGAATATGCCTCTCAAGTTTGGTCTCCTCGGTAGGTGTATCTACAATTAGCACTTGAGAAGGTGCAGCGTCGGTTTCTCAAGTATCTTTTCTTTAAAGAGGATGGAATCTACCCCCAGAGAGGAATTGACTATGGATCTTTGCTGGATAGGCATGCTGTCACATCATTGCCATATCGTCGAGAGTGTCATGGAGCCCGCTGCGTATGGAAGTTAGTGCACGGAATTATAGATAGTCCTTCTCTTTTAGCCTTCCTCAATTTTCGTGTTCCCCGACTTTCCTCCCGTTCCTTTTCTTCCTTTGCGTCACCCTTTTCTAGAACCAATTTAATGCACACCTCAACAATGTGCCGCTCCGTGGATTTACATTGTACCGATATTTTTTTCAATATTTTAAATGATTTATAACTTACTTATTTTTTTATTTTTATTTTTAGTTAAAAGTATCTATTGTATATACACATATGTTATATATATTATTATCCTGTAATTGGGAAACTGTTAGATAATAAACATGTATTATTATTATTATTATCTCTGGGTTACGTTAGATACCAAGGTTACCTGGAATTATCATCTGAATAGAACTATCGAGAAGAAGGTTGCAATGTACATACATCCGACAACATTAAGTCTTGGTACACCACTCGATGTGAACCTGTCTGAATATATTGCCGTCGCTGTCATATCGTCTTGTGATAGCAAGAGACGGTGCGGTGTCTTATTACTTGATGTATTTTGGTGTACATTGGGCATGGTGAACTGAATATGCAATAGTGTGATGGATTCGTCATTCACTTACATTTGTTTGGTATGCTGATTTAAGTAGTTTTTCAGTCATCATTTTGAAGCATTTAAAAACAGAAGGAAGTAGACGTAACATATGGTATTCATTTTCAGTTTTCAGTTGACAAATTTTGATTCCACATAAAATAATTAAAGAGAATTTGCATTAAAGTTTGTTTGGGATGGTTTAAATGTTGTTAAATGATTGGGGAACAATATTTTGATCTGCTTAAGACAATCTAGCTTAATCCTTGCATAAAAAAATAATCAAGAGAAACTATTCTGTCATGGCATTCATCAATCAATTTTTATCCCGCATTATAGCGTTATACAAATTACTACAGTACTACAGAATATCAAGGCTACAAATTCAATAGGGCTAGAAGCAGTTACTAACAACCGCATTATCTTCCAACGCGTCTATTATTTCATAAAATTACTGTAGCTGCTTCTAACAATGTTTTACTTCAGCCAACATGCAGAGGCATAATATTTAGTGAATAAATATAGCTGAGCCTACGCATTTCTTGCGTCGCTACATGTCTCTGGATTTTAGCTATTCACTAATATTCATTATGAAAAATAAAAGAGTGGTATTCATGACATGCACGGGGGAGCTATTAAAATTTCAATGGGCGCAAACTTATTTATCGCGCCAGATATTTATTTTACCGATGAATAGGATATGCGATATCTTAAAACATGCCGGAAGGGTGCCTTTTCTTATCAGTAAATTTATTGCTGTAAGGTTTATCGCGGATTCAATTTCCTTGGAGAATCACATTCCATTAATTTCTTTATATCCTTGTCTCATAAAAGAAATGTATATTGTGCCTTTCTTTTATCAACTTAATTTAATTTCAGGCGATTCAATAATATCAGAAAACATGAGATGAAAAAGAAGCCTAAGTTGATTTCGAAAGAAACTAGCTTTCTTAGTGTAAAAAAATATTTTTTACACAATGTCATTGTTCGAATCATAAACGCAAAATTTTATCAGGAATAATATAATTGGGTATCTGCTGTTTCATTATCAAACACTCACATAGTTTTTCCCCGTTGTTATTCGTCCATTATATCCGCCATCATATTTGAAAAACATTTCGGCAAATAATATTTGCGTAAAGTAAATTCGTCTGGTATAGCGATGTAGGTATATATTTTTTGAAAAATTGTTCTGAACTTTATGCAGCAGGATTTTGCCGCAACAAAAGAGTTGCATAAATGCTTGAAAATGTAGGTACCTTTTATGGGTTGCTTTTTACAACGGCATTGTTTGTTTCGTAGCGACATGTTGTGTTATTTGCATTTTTGTAGTTATTGTACATTTACATGGCAAATACTACAATGTACCACATCATTTTTGGCTACGGAAAAATTATGGTCACATCATATCAGAAATGTATGTACATTTATGGTAAAATAATCGCCAGAACACATTTTAAGGCAGCAAACGACGATAAAACATGAATTAATTTTAGCGCTATCGTAATCGAGAAACCTAATCTAAGTTATATCGAAGGAAGAGGAACTATAATCTAATTTTCGCGAACTTACTTAAAGTAATGAGTCTACTAACTATCCGAAACAACTAGACCTTCTTTTTGTAACTCGGAAAACGGTCACTGTATAATTCTAGCTAATTGTGTTAAATGTGTTTCTAAGACGTTCAACTTAGACAACTAAAACTATATTGCAATAGTAATTATCAGGATATCTAAATTCATATTATTTTGATCATGAAAGGTTTTGTCAATCATACAGTAGCAAAAGGATCTACGCAGAGAGGCAGTAATTTATGTGTAATATTAAATATTCCATGCAGGTAAGTAAATTTACATTTAGTTTTTTTAATTTTAGCATTTCATCTCTTTAATATTACCATATTCATTATACATAATATGTATATTATACGCATTTCGTTTTTCATGCATACTATTCTTCTACATTGTAATTAAGTTTCACCTTTTCTACGTTCCACATTTTTCCCGTGGAAATTTTGTGGAACGTGTCGCTCATATATTAATCAATGTGATGTTTGCATGTCGCAAACATGTCCGCTGCTAAAATTAAAGAAGATAAACACGCCGGGAAACCATTAATTTAATTTTCAGTAATCTTGCACTAAGCACAACTAGACAACGTTCATTTTACAGAAATTTAATTTTTGGGAGTGCTGTACACGTAAATTATGCTAATGCGTTTGGATCCAAATAAAATACCTGCGGTGGGTATAATTTTTCATTGCGCTACGCTGACGAACAGACAATTGTGATTATTGTATTGCATGACTTGAATAATCAAAATTGATTTATGACTTGAGGATGTAATAAAGTAATGCAATGTCATTCTTAATATCACCAATGAATCGGCTGAAGCTAATATTTCCAGCTGTAATTGCTAAATTCCCGCCAAATAGCAAGAAACGCGCAGAAGAATTATTGATTCTATTTCGACCTAATTTATCTATTAAACTGAAAATATGTGTTTAAAGTAGCTTGAAACTGGTAGCGCATAAAACAGAAATTGTGCTAATGACGGTATGAGAGTAGGGACTGAAACAACCTCTGCTTCAAATGTAGTTAAATACTTAGGGATTCACCCAGATAATCGAATTATGTTTTGGCAACATTTGATGCATAGGAAAGCTGCTCAACTGGTTGTTTCATTAAGCATATCGATGACAAATATTGGCGGACCATAATTAAGTAAACGTAAATTGCTCGGGTCTGTTAGGAATTCCATTCTTCTCTATGGAAGTGAGATTTTGGGCGGAAGGATTGGATAAGGAAATGTATAGAAAAAAAAAATGTGGACAATTCAAAGGAGAGAGGCTCTGCGAATAGCAAGTAGGTATAGAACCGTTTCGGAGGCAGCTGTACTGGTAGTAGCTGGAGTAACACCTATAGACTTGGTGACTAAAGAGAAGAAATACGTTTATAGTAGAAAAGCAGAGTTAGGAGAAAGAAAGGCAAAAATTTAAGCATGAAATTATATCAGATTGCTTTGGCACAGGCGCTGGGACACATTAATTAAAAACATTTCAGCATGAGTAGATGGGAAACATGGAGAGGTGGGTTACTATCTCACTTAATTTTATGTACAGGCTATTTCAATCGATACGAGTCACCTCAACTCTTTACCTCCTATAATTTATATAAAATTCCGAAATCTGTCAATTGCCATATAAAGGAAGACAACTACTATTGACGGGGTTGACGATTTAAAACCATTGCTGGGGTGCAGCAGCCCCCACCCTTAAAATTTGAATGGGGAAGACGGGTCTCATTCAAAAGGAATTCTACTTCTCGTTACGGCAACATGTATCAAGAAATAATTTTTTTAAACAAAAGGTGCATAGCTTGCCACCTGTGTAATAAAGCACGATTAGAAGGAAAGGACTTCAAATGCTGTCCCTATGGGGTCACAGAGGGAGGAGAACAATTTATTCTACGCAAACTAGCATGGTTTTATGAAGGGTAGATCTATTGAAACCGCCCTTCTTGACTACCTGGGCGCAATTTATCAGGCTCTGGAGGATGGTAGCATTCCCCTAGGGGTTTTCCTGGACTTCTCGAGAGCTTATGATTGCATAAGTCATGATAAGCTATTACTTAAATTAAAAAGCTGTGGTGTAAGAGACATAACTTTGAAATGGCTGGAATCATACTTGAAGGGTAGAAAGCAATTTGTAAAAGTAAACTTAGATGGAAATATAGTCAAGGCCGTTCCAAAATTGAAAGAAGTTTGCCACAGGGTAGCGTATTGGGTCCTCTATTATATAATATTTATATCATTAATCTGTGCAACATATTAATTATGCAGACGACAATGCATTACTTGTAATATTAAAAGATTTAATTACTTTAAAAGCTCAAGCAGAACAAATATTGTATAGAATAAGACAATGGAGTTTTGAAAATCATCAATTACTAAACATAGCCAAGACTAGAATTATAATATTTCATACAAAAAAATCTAATATAGAAATTGACAGTATTAAGATATATGACAATTTACCTCTAAGTAAGTCAGTAACCTTTTTGGGTCTCACTATGGATCAAAACCTAAATTGGAGCTCCTATCTGGACATATTGGTAAAAAAATTAAATCAACTCAGCTATTGCATAAGAATTCTAAGTAAATATTGTGAAAAACATGTATTAATTACTATATACTACGGAGTTTTTATATCAAGACTGAAATTTGCTATCCTGTTATGGGGCAATGCTTCAGGTATTATTAGAGTGTTTCGAATTCAAAAATAAGTGTTACGTACCTACAATTTTTGGCCTTTCTTTGAGGGAATTGTGTCGTGGGAAATTCAAGACTAACTTACAGTTGTTGCGTTGTATATTTATGAGTGCTTAATTTTTAATTTCAAATATAAACAAAAATACGAACATCTGCCAGACCATTGTCATAATACAAGATTTCAAACAAATTATAACTACCCGTTGCACACCATGTCTTTATTTGAAAAAGGTCCTTGCTACTTAAGTATAAAGTTTTTCAATAAACTTCCCCAACAAATTAAAAATATAAATAATTTGAAATTATTCAACAAAGAAACTTTTAATTTGCTAATTAATTTGTAACCTTATGAATTTGAAGATTACTTCAAGATGTAGCTTCTGAGTTTGGTGCTAAGAAATATATTTACCCCTGGTTGTATTGTAGCTTAATAGTTAACTTTTAGTAATCATATAGGTTTTATTTAAAAAAAATTTAAAACCCACTTATGCTTTTGTGGCTGTTCGAAATAAAATTATCTATCTATCTATCTATCTATCTATCTATCTATCTATCTATCTATCTATCTATCTATCTATCTATCTATTCGAATGAGATCCGCTAGAATGCTGATAAACCTTTCATGATGTGGCGCAATGTCGCACAAATAGTGAAATTCCGATGCTCTCCCTATGCTTTCTTGACATTTCGCAATTTTTTTTGGTAACCAAACCTACTTATTTTTGTCACATTCACCTTTTATTTTTAATTACGTTTTTCTCCACTTTCTTTGCTTCTGTTTTCAGCTTTAGGGACTTATTTTGTACAGTATTAGTTTATGTTTGCATTGTTTAGTGTTTAGTGGAATGTTTTTTAGTTGAGTTTACTTTTAGTTTAATCGTGAGTTCACAACAACAATTTTATCGCGTTGTCAATAATAAAAATATTAAACGTCGATGCAACAGGTATCTCAAGCAAAAGGGGTAAGCCGTTCATCAGTTTCTAGAACACTTAAGAAGTTCAAATTTCATCCCTTTAAGATTACACTTTTGCACGAATTGAATGAGGATGATACCTCATGATGAGTACCTCAACAATAATCGAAACTTACTGTATAATATCTGTTTTTTGGATGAATCATCTTTTTCATTGAATGGTGAAGTCAATCGTCACAACTGCAGATATTGGAGTGACACCAATCCCAATTTGACACAAGGTGCAGAAAAACTTAATTTATGGGTTGGTATCTTTAACGATCATTTATGGACGGTACTTTAAATGATCAATTGTATTTGAACAGGCTGTACGTTACAATCAATTTTTTGATCACAGAAAAATTGGAGCAAGATTTGTTAGAGATTGAGATAGTATTTCAGCAGGATGGAGCAGCACCACATTACACTGCTGGAATGCGTTAATTTCGGGATCATTACTTTCGCGATCATTGAATTGCTCGAAGGGGGCCTAGAGGATGTCATGCCAAATCACCGGATCTTACATCACTTGATCTCATTCTCTTGGGGCATCTTAAATCTAAGGTGTATGCCATACTGGGCTTTCCTGTTTGAAGGTGCATTAAGCATTTTTCCCCTACACAAAGAAAAATGTCGCTTAGACAATAACTCGATGCATTCTTAATAATTTCGTTAAAAATTGATATAACTCGTTTATAAATAATCAATTGACTTGTTCTAGTATACAGTGCTTCTAGCTAAATTCCAATTTTTTTTTGGATTTATTATTAAGAGTGATGTGGGTAGTCTCTAGAAACTGAAAGAAAAAGTAGGTACGTGCGGAATTCTTCCACTTTATCTGTTCGAATAAAGTTTCGTCTTAAAGTTTATTATATGCCGAATTCTGACCTCCTGATTATTTAATAGGGAAATTCCAGAACCAAATTGACAACTTAGTCCGGAAACAATATCAAAAAAACGATTTTGTTATATAGAATACGTTGTGCTTATTATTTTTTCAAAACTGTTTGCATGTATTTTATTAACTCTTGTGTGAGAAATAAAATGGTTATTTCAACATATTGCACTGTTAAATATTAAACCTACATTTATGCTTAATATTTAACACTGCAACCATTGAATAATGTAATGAATGCAAATAAATATTAAATTGAAAGTGTGTCAGATCAATAATAATAACATTTTGAGTGTATATTTACAAACATTAAAACCCTAGTTAACTGGTAAGTAAATGTTTACCTTTTTATTTCCTCTTAGTACGTTATTTTGTTTACTTCTTCTAGATGTAATCTGTCAGTAATAAAGTAAATGACTTTAAGAACATCTTTTTAAACGAAGAATACATATTCTTGACTTGTTCCTTTTGCACCACACTTTAAGGTTAGTGAGGAAGGATTACGTGTAAATAAAACAAAACAAATGGAATCATAAAATTTTATTGAAAATAAATTAATAACATTTTTGTTGCTCTTATATAAACAAACATTTATTTCATTGTTTCAATACATCTATTTAGTGACATTTTATTAATTAATTTATGTACAATGCTTACATCTTTTAGAACGTATATGTAATATATGTATGTATATTAGTAATGTACTTTTAAGAATAATGGCAAATTGCGAACAACTATATTTTACATTCACCGTTCACTTGCTTTAATCTCACTAAACTTGGTCGAGTTTTAGTGTCGTATATATTCATTTTTAACGAAAGATATAAAATTTACAGCTTGAACAATTCACATCTTATCCATAATACCCTTATAATTACTGTACAGCTTACATTTCATGTAATAATGAACTACCTTACCTATATATTAGACTAAAAGTGACCAACACCTATGTATTCAAACATTTATTTAGATACCTAGTCAAAAAATACCCTGAAATCTACTTAATTTACGGTTTATCGACTTAGGATTTATGACTATTGCACATAATATTGATATTTTGATTCACTATATTAGCAGATATGTACCATACAATAATTGTGTTGCACTTTTGAGTCTACTATATATGGGTAAAGAAATCAACAAGTTATTTAGAAAATTAATCTAGTTAATCATATTACTGTCTAATGCTGCGAAGTTAAATAATAAATATTTTTGAGAACAATAGTATAGAGTTATGTAAGAATCAATATTCTTTACTATCAGTATTCTAAAAACAGCAAAATTCCTTCCTTTTTGTATTATTTGTAACCCAAATAGGACTAAATGAAAAAAACATTACCTATTGCAAACAAGCGTATAGTGAAATACAAATTGTAGTTTTAGTCCAGATATTTGTGATATATTGGCATACATTGACATAAATTAAATGTAAATTAATAGGGTCTCTAAACAACAAATACACATGTTACTGGAAAGGATAGGCGGCTAATAACTCCATAACATCTTATATAATATCTATTGTCAAATATTTGCAGAAAAAAAAGGTAGATACAATTGGGTTTTGCTAACAATTTTGGGACATAGTACCTATATAGTAAATAAACTTACATAATATGAAATTCTTCTTACTTTTAATCTTTATTGTATTAAGCAGCCATGTTAGTATTGAAACACAATTTTGGGTTTCCCAGTTCACTTCCTCCAGACAAAGGTGTGTTTATATCTACATTCCATTTTACATTCTTGTCGCTTTTTGTGTGGATTCGATAATTTAATGTACATACATTTATTACGTTTGACAGCGACTTTTTTATATTGATTATGTAAATGCAGTAACAAAAAATGCACACATTGGAAACCAAGTGAACACGGGCATCGATTCACAGATGAAAATGTATTTTACAGACCGGCTGTCACATTTCATATAATTTTCTTCCGTTCACGATGAAAAAAAAAAAAAAGGAACGGAATAGTATTAAAAGGGGAGATATTCTGAAATTTAACGGTTTGAGTCTCTCACACTTGGCCGATCATTTGCGGAAGAAAACTCGTTAAACCTCTTTCTTTTCTCTCGCAATTGAAAACCTCCTATTAAGGAAAGATTTAAGTTAAGAAAATTCATGGTTCACATATTACGGTATCCTCCAATAAAGCCCAGTTTTTCTAACCAACTTAATTTTTTGCTTTGATTGTTTTTATATAATGCAATTAGATACATTTCAAAACTTATATGGTTAATTAATTCTTCCAGTGCACTGGATAATTTTAACATATTTTATCTAGGTAAGCGATTCATATCCATATTTCTAATTTTGCGTTTTATAAACTTATTTACTTGCAAACCAAAATAAACGAAAGAAAATAGGCGTAGTGTGTTAATAAATCTTGTAATATACCTTCAAGGGCGACCATCTATTAATAAAGAACTATAACAGCAGTTGCCCAAGTTTTATAGATGTAACTTTCTACGAAAATCATTTATAGGTTGAGTTAATGGTTTATGTCAAAACTTTTCCAATAAAATATTTCTTTTAGCATCATTACAATTTACTCACGTTAAAATAGCACATGGAGGTTTATATTGAAACACCTGATCTCAATTCCTATGAAATTTCACAGAATTACGTAGTCAAGAGAATACTGTTATCCATGTTTTGAGAAAATTGCGTAAGAATGGGTATTTTTGCTATTAAAAGAATTTTAAATTTTGTTGTGGTAGAAAATTAAGGATTTTGATAAATTTATATTTACATATTTGCCTTATAAAAGAAAATAACAGAAACTGTTAAACCATGAAATGAATCTGGAATCTTCAATAGAATCAATAACCTGTATATTAAGAACGACAGAGGGAACTGTATTATAGGAATTTATTTATCCCCAAGGAAAAAATTTACACTTCATAAGATATATATTTCGTTACAAATCAATCAAGTTACTGCTTTATCTTGTTCTTGTTTTCTTTTTTAGATTTCTTCCCTTTTTTTACGTTTCCAACACGTTTTTGTTTTCTGCTTGATGTGCAGCTTTCTAAGTGGGCTTAATTTTTTCAAAAATATTATTTTGGACTAGGACTTCGACTATACGGTTGTCAAGACGTAATTTAGAACACGTTACCACCAGCACGATCCTTGTTTGCCAGATGCTTCATCCATTAACGTTGCCCCACCTAAGTTCTTAAAAAAACGCTGGTCATTCCCAAGGGGAGCTTTTATGACGCTCGTGATGTCAAGCCGAACGTCCCAAAGTATGGTTTTCCTGAGGGTGATAGGGCAGGGCAGTCACAGAGAGAGAACATACTCAGACACTTCATGCTTTAATTAGCAGCCCGCACAAATTGGACTCGTCTCTAATTGTGGCTTAAAAAGGTGCGCTCTTAACTGACAGTGTTCGGTCAGAATTCCCACTTTAAGCGAAGGTTCTCCCTGGATACTCTCAGATTGTTTGACTATCGGGATATGATAAAGTACCGCTGGTAAGGCGGAATGCATTGTTTTCATTCCAGGTTTGAATAAACTACTCATGGGTGATAGTTTTAATCTGGTCGCACAAGTAAATATGGCAGGCCTCAGGAACGGTCTAGGGCTAAGCAAGTACAGCATCAAGAAAGTTAAAGCAAAAAAGAGCTGACAGACTCGCCAAGAGAAGGTCAAAAACCAAACTGTTTGGGGCCGAAGTTGGCCCGAAAACATATATGAGACTGGTTTTGGATAAAACTACAGGAACAATAGAGAAACCCCCAGGTTAGATGGAATTTAGTGAATCTAACGTTAATTCTATTCCTAATATTATTCCAGTAGGTGCGATTTTATAGAAAACACTGTTAATAGAACTACACATAATTTTTTTGCGTTATAACTGTTTTCCAAGTACAAACCCTTGAATAACGTTTCTTGTACATACAAATATATTCTACGCAAAAGAGTACAATGAATGCCATATAGCAAAGATTGAATCAAAGTTATAGCACAGTATTTTATTCAGGTATTTATAAAATTCTCATAAAACAAGGTAACATTCCTCTGTAAGAATACGTGGTTTAGGAATGTATCGAATAAAATTTCTACCTACTAACTAAAAGGTCTGTTTTATTTGAACCCGTATATCTACGTCTTTGAAAGTACTTGAAGCGTGCTTGAGAAAGGCATTGTGCTCAATGTAGAATATTCATACAGCACGTTTCGGTGACTAGTTTTTGAGTAGAAGAAATTGCCATAGCTTAAATGTAGTATACCAGTCCTTCAAGTGAATAGCGTATACTTAAAGAGTCTTGGAATTTATTCGCAAAATATGTTTTTAGATCGACTCCCAAAGTATACAAAATAAAATCAATTTAAAAAAGGGCTAAGCAAACAATTTCGAGTATCTACCCATACAATTAATTGAAAACAAAAATATATTACTACTAATGGAGAGCTTTGAAAGGTTACTAAAAATACTGTAATCTTAACAAACCTTAAATAAACGTTTAATTTTTGCATTTTACAATATACATACTTGATGTATGCCAAACTATATTCAACGCCTTATATCATCGATGTTTTATTGTTTATTCTAAGATTAAACGTTTCTTAAATTATTTGGCCATTATAAAATGTTTATGGTAGTACTGTGTACTACACCATACGATGTAAGATTACATTGTAAGATGTTATCCACCTCCATTACAAATACTTTCAAGTATAGTGCACTTGGGACGTATTGTGTTCCGCAATTTGTGAAGAAATGTTTCATGTTGTTCCTTTTAGAGTTTACATTCTGGTTCCTCTGGTATTGGAAACCTATTCAGATATCCTTTCAGTTTGCAGTAGGCTGATAGCATTCCTGGTGGTATGCTGATACTGGTTGCTGCATTCTATAGATCTCTTATGGTTATAGGTTTCCAGAACAGTTTTAGCTTTCTTCATTTCCTCTATCTCACTTCAGTATTTTGTTCCTCCGATATTATGCTGTTACTTATCCCCCATCTTAGAGGTAATTGCGTATGAGCACAGGCTATCAGATATCATGATAATCTCTAGTTTTTCTTTTTTCGTAATTTCTGTCAATATTGAGCTGCCGCATCATTTAATAGCGTTCGTTTCCGCCTGGAAGATATATGACCAGGCTATAGAAATATTTGGTTTCAGGCGAGTGTATTTTTATTCCAGTTCCCATGGAACCATTTGATGGGATTTAAATTCAGTTGCAACATATTATCTTGACCCCATTTGCCCTTGAGGCTAAATTTCACAGTAAATTCTTTAGCAAAGCGGGCTTTTCTATGCTTGTCCTCTTGAGACATGACTTAGGTTAGTCACATTCAGGAGGTGTTCCTGATTATTTTCTGTGTAGTATTTCGCATTACACTCTCCAACAGAATTTTGAGAAAAGTTAAGTTTACCAGCAGTAGCTACCGTTGGACAGGTTTTTATTGTCTCGATTATGTATGTATACACATGCTAATATTTGCAATTTGAAGAGATTACACTGATACATAAGCGATCATTAGTCTCATTACTGCTCTGTACATCCAAGACAGTATCTCTAAATTGTTTTCCTATTTCTTGTTTGTAAAGCCCTTGCGCACTATTAAGGTATTATTGGCCTTGTTGGTTCTTTTGGAATTGTTGAGATATTTGACCTCTATCTTCCAGTCCATGTCCATCCATGTCTCCCTTTCTTGGTCTTGGGATTGGGTTTTCTTTCCCCGGGTAAAAGCTACTAAGGTAATCGTCGTGTAGTTAACATTGAGGTCCCAACGCGTTTTTGTGGAGATCATCTGCTTGTACACTGACCGCTTATATACCCCTCCGTTTCAGTTTTTGTAAATTAGCTCCCTGAACTACTTCTGAAAATTGATAAAATCGTACGTGTATTACTTGTTCGCTTTCAGCTGCATTTACCAGAGCTGATGTTAAAGGTGGAATTTTTAAAGTTTATTACAATGACACGCAAGAAGGAACTATTTTTTTTATTTGCAACGCCTTTGACTTTAAGAAAAAAAACAGGTTTAAAGTAAAAAAATATTCTAAAGGACTATATGTGACTATAAATCATAACGAGTGGTAATAATTGTATTTTTAGGTGATCTCTCAGCGTGTCTATTAAGTGTGTAACAAATGATTTACTATAGGTGGTGTCAGAAGTTGTGATGAAGCATTTATGCGGTCCTACGCACTGAACTAAATTCCCTTATCGTAATATTAGGGAGGGATAGCGATATTTTCTTTGTTGAGGGTTTTTTTGACCTCTCTGCTTTGCGAATATAAAAGGATTCTGGCGAACGGAGGATCACATGGGAGAACTTACGCAATCGTTGACGACGATTCTAGCTGACAAAAGGATGTAACTACAAACCTGCGTCATATGTCTACCTTTCTCCATTTACCAGACATATTTTTTTTTGAATTTTCCCAGAAATATTTCCCAGCAAATAAAGATACTTTATTTCATAAATAGACTTTCACTGTCATCTCCTTTGATCTTATATATGTATATATGTCACTAAAAAATGCAAAACATCGACTAAATTGATGTTGTAAGTGCATAATTTTACGTATTAATATGTTTTATTGATATTAAATCGTAAATTTTTGATGTTATCTTTTACAAATACCTTCTTACTGAATTTTTATTTGTTTCACCGCAGATAGGGAATCTGTCTAAATCGAGCTGATCTAGGAAACTAGATAATCCTGAAGCCCTACAAAATTGAATTTACTAGTAAGTTGCCCTGTGATTGTTAACTAAACTAGAATATACGACCTACAGCTTTGTATGTGCTTTTTTGTGTATCTACTAAATTAATTAAGGAGAGCTGTTTAATGTTGTGCACACAGAAATACAGAAGTTCAGTAAGTGGAAATTCTACTTAAAATACGTTATAACCTATAAACCCCGAATATTCAAAGAAAAGATATTTTAGCGCAGAAAACAGTTACTAAAGTGTTGCAGTTATCGGAATTCTGAGATAATTTGTTGCTTCTGCTTATTATATGCGTTTCTCATGTCGTGGAAGTTCCTTGAATTTATAAACCTGGTTAAACTATATCAACCTACATTGATAGAAACAATCAAAGCAGTAAAATCCGTTTAACTTATTAATCTTGAAGTTAACAAAATAATAAAATAAGGTTTTCTATCCGTTTCATTTGTAATATTAATTAATTAAAATACTCTTTTTAAGGTGAAATACCAGATGCAATGGATTCCTTTAAATCACAGGAAGTACCGACTGCAATAGCTGCTGTATGTAGCTTTGAGGGCCCTTTTTTATCTTAGAAAATCCGCTGCGCTCAACGTCTAGTAACCCACATATGTAATTGTAAAATTAAACTTAGGTGGGTTTCAAAGGTGTGACACTGTTTTTCTGGAGCAATTACTGCAGGACTACCACGCTCAATGATCGAAGGACAATTGATGGGTCCTAAAAAGTAGATGCCTAGCCATCATTAACAAATATTTCGAAAGAACACTCCAAGGAGCCCCTAATACCAGCTGGAAAAACTGGGACAAAAATTGAACTTAACATCTGGTAAGTTTGCCTCGTTAGCTTAACTTAATTTTCTTTTACAGGAATCAAATGTATTTTACGTTAGATTAGGTGAGGATCTGAGAATTATAATCTTCCAATAATTAACTTAATCTATAATTAACTATATCACACTTTTATTATTGGTTGTCAGTTCATTTATAATGATTTTTAACAATCTTAAAATATGAAATTAATAATAATAATAACATATTCTGTAATATTTTTGTTGCTGTTGTAAATATAATATGTCCTTTTGTGTAACAGTGGAAACAATAATAATGCAAAGAAAGGCAAAATAAAGAAAAGTTGATTCAAACAAGAAGAGAACTCCTAAGTGTATCAAGACCTGGAATGAACTAGAATCGTTTTAGTTTAGTATTTTAGATCTTGTCGAATTTTTTTTGCAAGAAAAGTGCGTTAAACCAGCTTCTTGAACAATATTTTAGTATCAATTCTTCTTTGGTTAATCGAAAAATGATTGACTACTGAATTACGCAAGGACATCCAAGCTATACTATTCCTCACCAAATCCCTTTGAAGAAGACGATCATTTTTCTAAGGATATAGGTATGTATGTATGTTTTTCAAGAGGACTCTAGCCCTGTAATTTTTTCACATCTTGAGTTATTCCTAAAGGGCATCGGTGATTGATGTTATGAATTTTGATGCCGCTCTTATACTTCCACCTCTTGAAATAGCTTTTTTGTGACACGTATGTTTCGCTGAAGCAAGTTGTATCACACACATATGAAAATATACATATTTTATGTTAAAGCTGTTACTAGTGTTTGTTTTAATACATTTAGGTAAATCGTGAATTAAATATTAGAACATACAACACATATTGTCTTATTGCAATGACAAACTAATATTTTCCTTAGTCTTGGTTAAGTATTGTATCAAATTTCAATATGTGTCCCGCGGTTGTTATCTAGACCATGCGTTATCTGTCATAAGAAATAACATCTGCTTTTCAATTAAGCCACTGTTTACTTGTGCCGTACACAGAATACTAAGGTTATATAAAGTGTTAGCGGTAGAGATTATCCACCATAGAGCGTTTAATTTAACAGTTTACTGGTAAGGGCAACAGTTCGTAAAGCAGTGCAATTTGACGCTACCTGTGGCAGGCTCATAAATTAACATCTTCACTAAGGAATAGGTAGTTACAGTCACCTTTATGAGATGTTAGATATGCTCGATAAATATTCACTGTATTCTATGTTTGTAAATATGCTATAATTACGTTATTATTTTGGTTTTAGTAAATATTTGTTCGTCTATGTATGCAATAAGAATGAAGATAGGCGAAGTGGGTACCAATATACCTGCAATTTTATTTTCATAGGCAAAGTGCGCACCAACAAAATAGAATCGCGCTAATACTATAATATATATCTATATCTATAAAAATGCAATCAGTGTTGGTTGCTCAACGTATCTATTGAGATCTGTCACATTTATATTTACAAAAGGAAAACGAAATTCAAGAATTGTAAAGGAATATTCAATTCACTTCTAGAAATCCTATTGCCGTCATGATTTTGGAAATGTTCAACCAATAGCAGTTCAGGGAACATCATTTAAAACGTAATACTTTAATGGGGGTAGATTATTGTAGGTGAGGATCAACTTCTAGCTAGTGCAATGCATTTATCAGTCATGAAAGTAAATCTGTTGAAGCATCCAGTTTGACTTCTTAGCATTCATTTTCAGCGGAATTTTACATTTATTTGCAGTGTTTGGCCTATTTAACTAATAATTTATTAGCTGATTAGCTTACACAGTAAAGTAAATACTATTAGTTGTTAGTTGAACACAACTGTACAATCAACTAGATTGGTTCTAACAAAGTTTTCGCGATGAAAGTAACTATAGTTGAAGAAAGAAAAAGAAAAGCAACTAAAGAATTTAGTTGCTTTTATTTTTTAATTTAGAAGAGAGGTGGCTATCCTAACAACTAGTTTAGTTGTAGTCTATTAAGGGGAGGGGGTAATTCTTATAAGCGAACCCCCAACACATTTGTTCCTTTTTTTCAAAAATAAATTGGTCCAATTTTGTTAAAATTTTGACAATATCTTCACCAAGGTACGCCTAACATTAAATACACAGGGATTCATTCTAAAAGTAGCCTTTCTTAGGCAGCAACCTAAGTATATGACTAAGTTTTCAAGATCAAGTTTTTTTTTACAAAAAAATTGAATTATTTTGTCTGGATAAGTATTTAATGCATTAAAAAACTAATCTAACGGCGCTAATAGTTAATCTAATAGTACTAATTTATATTCACAGAAAAAATTGTGTTTATTAGTTCATCAGGTTTCGAGCAAAACAGTTGAAAAAGGACATGATTCTTCAGAATACATGTCAAGTCAATATCCCTGCAACTGCTGCGTCTTGTTACGAAAGTGTGGCCGCGGCCAAACTCAGAATCCAAACAAAGATTTCAATAATGTGATTTAAGTTTGGCTTTTAAAAACCAGTTTTATAAAAAAGAAGACTTTAGAATTTGTGGTTATGACGCTGTCTCAGATTAAAAAAAAAGCGTTTATTGACCGAAAGTAATTTATCAATTCAACTAATAAATAAGTTGTCAGTTGCAAAATGCAGGGGTAACCAATTTATTGTTGTTTTCTCTTAAGTTGATTTTTACTGTTTATTTGCAATAAATTGAACGCTTATTAAAATGTTATGTCGAAAACCGATAAATTACCACGGCGCAGGAACCAGCATATATGGGAAGAAGCGTAGAAAGGCCCTTTCGATAAGCTTAAACAGGGACGGTATTGAAGGCTGAGGTTCCTGCAATTCATCACTGTATCAGAGAAGGAGGAAGATGGACCGAATTGGATAAAAGTGTCGCTATTTGGCCTGATAGCCAAGCAACATTTAAAGCGAACAGTTAAGGTGTTGACTCAAAGCTGGTTTGGAACTGCGTAAGCACCCAAAGAAAGCTAACATTGGCCTGGGTTCCCGGCTACAGGGTCTTGAAGGAAAATCAAGCGGCCGACTATTCGTTGCAGGTAGCCCTTCCTAGCATTACCAAATCTCAAATTAAAAAGTCAATCAAAGAAATGACCACATAATAAACCCAAGGAATGGTGATAAAAATCACCAGAGCAAAGACAGGCAAAGGAGTTCTTAAGGGAACAAACTAAGGGCATTTACTAAACACCTACTGGGTAAAGATAGGAAGACTGTCAAAATAATAATAGATCTGGTGACCAGTCATTTTAGACTGAATAAGCATTTGTATAACATAGGCATGATAGATGATGCTCTCTGCAGATCCTGCCATAAGGAGGAAGAAACCCCAATTATGATGGCCTGGCGAGGACGAGGTTTCCAAGTACTGGAAATTAGAGAACCCCACAGCTAATAGCTACATGAAGGAGCCACACTCAAATATGGTAGGCCTTATTAAGAAGGCAAAATTAGAGAGCACCTTCTAAGACAAAGGAAATCACAATGCATCTAAAAAGATCGCGGTGAGTGTAGCCCAAAACTTAACTAATCTAATCTAACATTAGAAAAAGATTAGCCTGCAAACAATTCTATTACGAGCGAATAAGTTGATATTCAACAAAATTCATTTTTCATCAACTAAATCTTAATGAGGCATTGTGAGCTGGTTAAATTGTGCACAACAATTTTCCTGTTCAGTATACGCGTAGCTACCTGGTGTACGTCTCGCGCCTTTGACATGCTTTCAAGCGATTTACGAGGTGGGTGATAGCATAAAAGAAGCACCCACAACGATTCCCAAACTTAATTTAACTCCTTGAAACACAATCTGGGTCTCATTACTTGCTCTTCCTTTAATTAACGACGGCTTCCGTATTATTGTATGCACGTTTTTCAACTTCCGCAAGTACGAATAATAAGGAAAGTTGCTTTGTCTTAAAATTTAATCCCGACAGGGCGTGACGTCGAAAGGCAAGTGCGTAGAAGGAATCCGGGAGATTGTGAATATACCGAATATTTCGGTACGTGAACGTATAAAGTATGCATGGCTGGAAAGAGAGTAATTGAGAAATGAGAGAGACTGAACATAGCCGACAGAAGATCAAAGCGTGCTTTTCTGCCATTGAAATTTGCCCATGGAAATACCAAATGCAAATCTGCATTTTCTGATAAAACGTGCGCTGAAACGAAAAATGGATTTTTGATATAGGAGGGAAATATGTAAGGATTCTAATGCGGAATTCCGAAATGGATCTATACATGTGCTGTACATAAATTTGAACTAGGTTCGGTATTTTTTAATGACGTGGTATGCGATAAAATGGAATATGAAAATATTGCACTGCATAGCTATTACCTATAAATATTCATATACTATTCAGGGCCATGTGCACCACGATAATAAACTTTATTTCATAACAATAACGAAATAAAAAATAAAGAACATATATTTTTTATGCCTTCAACATATTTCATTATTGCATACATCTAGTTCTCCATTGCATAAACAGAATAGTGTAAAATATATCAAAGCAATTAAAAAATCCACTACACACTTTTAGTATATGGCGGTAAATTAATAGCAATTTCAATTGGAGTGCTATAGGGTTCGCTGCTGAAACCAACTCCGCTGAACTTTCTACCTAATGGTCTTCCGCATCTGAACTTGATAGTGACAGTTGTAAGCTTTTCTTTCATGGATGATGCAATTCAATATTTTGAACCAATCGGTAGTAAGATGGAAAATCATGGATTAAGACTGTCATCTGAAGAAAAGGAACAATTTCAGTTCAAGGAAGGATCAGCGAAGAAAATGAACTTTTAATTTAAATGAGATAATAATATTAATAAACAAGATTGAAAATGATTGTGGAATATCTGGAAAGAATAGCTAATAATGAGGAAAGCAAATTTGTTGAAAAGGTATTAACCAAACTTGTGAAAATCTGATATAGATGCACTTAGGATCTCTATCGTATGATGCTCAATACTTTATCTTATGAATACTTGAGAAACTAAATGGATCAGAAAAGATGAAGCAACTGAGAAAATATGTGAGAAATAAAATTAAGGTTAAAACCCGTCTCTGAACCTATAACTGGTTTAGAGATCTGTATAATACATCAGCCTAAATAAAAAGAATATCCACATACCAAGAGGAACCTGTCAGTGAGTGATTAGACTAAAATGTTAATCCAACTTTCTTAAATTCCTTTTAGGGTTTGGTATAAAATAGTACATAATAATAGTAATAATAAAGTAGTTTTAAAAAAAGTTTTTCACTTATAAAATCAATGTTTTTTATTTTCTTTTTAATATTTGCTTCGACTACGATCTCTTATTTCCCTTGCTTTTACTAGAGGATAATCTGTAGTGTGATGAATATTTCTTGACAATTTAGCTTTGGGTCCCAATGTTTTAAAGGTAATTCAATCAAATTATTAATCATTATGTAAGCGTTATACATCTTTACTGTCAATTTGTCTTGTCTTCTGTGATTGAGCAAAACTTAGAGGAATGATTTTGAAAATATTTTTAGCCATGTGAATTTCTTTAGGAATTATGTAATTCTCTCTTCTTCTTAAAAAAAAATAGTCATAAAATCTCTGTATATTCATCAATACCGATGTGGGATTTGAAACTGTAGGAAAACGGCTGAGCTCGTCCATTTTCCGCCTTTTCCGACGACTTCCCTCGATTTTTAAGTATATATTCGAAGGTTGAAGGTCGGAACTGCTCATCTAGGGTGGTGAGCCTGGGGTCCTATACCGTTTCATCTCTGATAGAGCGGCACGATCAAGCCGCGGGGTGTGTGAAGAAAAGTTTGTAATTAAAATACACTGATCGAGTGAAGTATATATTCTGGTTCAAATATTATATGAAATCTAGCCGATTACAATCACATTCTTTATCATAATGAATTGTCGGAATTTATTGATGTGATTTTAAGAGTCCTAGTGATAATTTCCAAAATCTTCTCACTAGGTTAACCATTGTATATTGAGCTGTTGATGAATGCTATATATTTCGGTCTTTTAGAGCTAGACGTTTCTTCAATTTTCTCATAAGTCCTATTACCAGTTCTATATACATATATCACAAGAATCAAATCCTCTATTCTATTAGAACCTACTATTAGAATAATCATTTACATGTCGTAGCATCTACAACTTTAATATATTTGCTTTTAACAAATGTATCAGAATAGCGTGTTAAGTTGTTATACTTTTAATGAGATACACAAGCCTCAAAACTTTCATCAAAAGATTATCAGAATATATCGCAACCTTCATACCTTTAATGACCTACAAATGATTGATTATTTACATCGTACACAATGTTGCGTGTCATACTAACTAAAACAGTTCGTGATTAGCTTTTTCATATCTTAATTTCCACATTATTAGTTCGCAAATTATAACTTTCTGAAGCTTGTGGAACCATTAATTTATATTTCGCTTCTCTTTATAAACATTATTGAGCTAATAGTAGCCCTGAACCTTAATAGAAAGGAAATTCCTGCTTTTCTTTTCTCTGTCATGTCCCTGAAGTCAAGAAACTGTGGCAATGTAGTTCAAAAAGTTTATAAATGTCTGGAGGATCTATCAATAATTTGTGCCTTAGAGAAAGTGGGACGGCCACATAGACGATGTACGCAAGAACAGGAAAGTTACCAAAACTTAGCAGGAAGTGTGGATAGAAAGTTAGCGTGTGCGCAAAACTACAGACTATAATACAATAAATGGTTAGGCAATTAATTTGTAGAAAATTCATAGCTATAGAAAAGCTTTTTTTTTAACTCAAAAGCAGTGATCTATTTTCTCATCAAGTGATACTAATATATGGGGTGCCCTGAGAAAACAAATTAAAACCAAAAATACCATATGTAGCTAAGGACGACCCTAATATAATAGTTGGATCAGGTTCTGTGATTTGCATTACATGAAATCTCTACTAATATATCATTCAACACATATGAAACACTCCTATAATGTTTATTTAATGTAAAGTATATTTAAATGTTGCTTATCGCCTAATTCGGCATTCATATGCGACTCGTTAGCAGAGACATGTTTTTCATTAGTTATTATATGTTTGCTATTTATTACTATTACTTCTATCATATTGATTTGAAAGCAATTCTTTTTAGAGCTAGTTGTTTATTAGGGTTGACATTCAGGTATGTTTTGCAAAAAATTTTAAGGCAAATTAAACTGAACTGAAATCTTTAATTTTTAGCATGCCTTTTACGGCCGAACAGGTCGCCCTTTATTGTAAAAGCACGTTACTGGAGTGGCATTCACCACGAGGATGGGCCTTGGACTTATTCTATACATTCATGCATATAACAGTTTCATGAAGAGTATCCTGAGCTTATTGTACCCTACAAAGTGTTCGCTCAATACAAGGACAGAATGGTCCAATGATTTGAGAATAAGCTCTGTATTTGTAAGAGCAAATCTGCAGGACGACCTCCAGTTATAACAGGAGAGGTTATTGATGATATCATGCAATGGATAGATGCAAAATCAATTTGCAAGTTAGCTACTCAAACAGGTTTTATTGCTTGATATATTATGTTTTTTTTTTATATATTTATGTGTTCTTTAATTTAGATTTCATATTCAGTACTGCTAGGAAATCTACATATGCACCCGTACAAAGTAACTGTGACACACCAATTATTGACCATTGATCTTCTACGAAGAGTTGAGTATTGTCGCTGGTTCAACGAACACATAAACAACGACAATCTGTTAAATGTGAAGTTTATGTCTGATGAGGCATGATTTCATTTATCAGGCTATACTAACAGCCAGAATTATAGGATTTGCCCTCCTTTGCATCCGTAGAAGATTGGAGTATTGGTAACCATATCTAAGCGTCGTATAATTGGACCAATATTTTTCCGTAACAACAGCAATGGTGAAATGTATAACATGCAATTTTTGAACGTATTTACAACCAATTACATGTTGATGAACTACCAACCAGTTATGTTCAACTTCATGTAGCCTACGATACGTTAGAATATCTACAACAATTTTTTGATAATAGAATAATTAGTAGAGGATGGTGGCCTCCACGGCTGACCCATGTATGTGTGATATTAGGGTGATAGTACACTGCGACCTAAGAGATCTATTGTGTCCCCTCTTCTCGCTGTATTTACAGCTGGCCGTCCAGTCTGATTCCTTTTAAGAAGTGCAGAATGTCCGAAGGCCCCAGATTAGGTAACTCTTCCTCTTCGATTTCACATGCAGCGCCCTTGAGTTGCACAGTGCAACACAGTTTGTGAGTAGATGGATGGACGTTTCGTCCTGTTCCCCACAAAATCTACATTCGGCTTCCTTCGCTATTCCAAGCCTGCTTAGATGTCCGTTCAGTTTACAATGGCCTGTAAGGATCCCTGTCAATATCCTAATATTATTTTTACTCAGGTTGATACATTCTGCAGATCTCTTCTGGTTATAGGTACCCAGAAGAGTTTTAGCTTGCCTCATTCTCTGGAGATTCTCCCAGTATTTGGATTTTCTCTGCTCTACTTCATTTTTCAGTTTCTCCAGTGTTATGCTACTACTTATCCCACAAAAAGGTTCTGGCCCTACAAAAGGTGTTCTAGCCCCTCTCTTAGCGAGATTATCTGTTATTTCGTTTCCTTCCACTCCCGTGTGTCCCGGAACCCACAATAGGGTTACCTTGTTCTTTTTGCCTAGCTCGTTTAGTTTTTGTAGACACACTCAAACCATTTTGGAGCTGATTATGTTTGACCTCAGCGCCCTAATGGCTGCTTGACTATAAGATATTATGATAATCTCCTGCTTTTCATAGCTTCTGTCAATGTTGACCTGGACACATCTTTCAATAGCGTATATTTTCACCTGGAAGATACTTGGGTACATCCCCAAGCTTTCGAAATATTTGGTTCTAGGCCCATATATCCCTATTCCAGTTCCCTCTGCCGTTTTGGAGCCATCTGTGTACCATTTAATGGCGTTTCTATTGAGTTTCGAAATGGTATCTCTATCCCGTTCACTCTTAGTGCTAAGCTTTGTGGTAAAATCTTTCACAAAGTTGAACTTCCTTGGCATGTCATCTCGGGGCATGTCCCAGATTTGGTCACCTGTAGGAAGCTGAGGCCTGATCATCCTACGTGTGGTCCTTTTAGCTATGCTCTCCACAAAAATGTGAAGAGGAGTAAGATTTAGTACCACTTCAATAGCTGCTGTTGGGCAGGTTCTCATTGCGCCAGTTATGCATACACATGCTAATCTGTGCACTTTAGAGAGATTAGCTCTCGCAATGGCCACATTAGTTCTCTTGCTCCAAGCCACTGCCCCATAAGTGATCATTAGTCTCACGATTGCTGTGTACATCCAGAGCAGTATTTTTGGGTTGCAACCCCAGTTGTTTCCTGCAAAGTTTCTACAAACCATTAGAGCCTTCTTTGCCTTGTTAGTTACTTCAAGCTCATGCTTAGTCCACAGAAGCTTATTATCCAGGATGAGTCCTAGATATTTCACCTCCTTCTTCCAGTCTATGTCTTGCCCATTTATATTTATGGTCTTGAGGCTGGGTTCTCTTTTCCTTGTGAATGCTATTAAGGTAGTCTTAGTGGCGTTGATGTTAAGACCCACTGATTGGCACCACCTTTTCGTAGTGTTGAGTCCTCTTTGAACTATGTCGCAGAGGGTATCCTCAAACTTTCCTCTTGCAAATATGACTATATCATCAGCATACTCTTGACATGGTATGCCTAGATTAGACGGCTGACCTAACACCATTAGACTTTTATCTAGTTAAATTATTGAAAACGATATTCCAAAATAGACTTCACAACTTGGTGGAATTTAAATCAGCCATTAAACAAGAAATTTAAAGTATTAATGAAAATTGACTGCTAAACAACGAACGGTTTATTTCTATTTTTCTCAATTATGTGTTACACTGGCGTGTTATCAATTATTAAACATTCATTCCTGCATTAATTCAATTTTATCCTTGTGAATTTAAATTATCAATATTTCCATGTTAAATAAATTCAACTTTGGCAGGTTCTCTTGGGATGCATTTATTATTTATATAATATACCTACGTCACGTATTGTACAAAAATTATTCTACAATTTTACATTTTCAATATGTGTTCAATGTGTGTATATTAACACTCAACTATAACATGATGCTAATCGTTGATACATATAACAGGTCTTACCACTGATTAGTAAGAATATTTAAGCATGAAAACTATAGAGATTATCAGAAATAAAGTCATTAATAGAAAATACAGCATCATTAGTATCCGATACCTCTTGCTTACAATTCTATGCCAATATTTGAAATTTTAATAGGGAACTAGAATCATTCGAAATACATTTAGCTGCAATTAGGCTTAGATCTTCATCACTGGTGGTGTCTATGTGCCTATACACCTCAATTATCCTACCGATGCAACAGCTGCTTTAAAAGCCAAAAAAAAACAGACAGATTTAATGATAGCGGAAAGTTATTCGTCACTAAATAAGAATATCAAATGAATAAACATCCTTTATTTTTCTTTGCAATTTAACGACATGCGGAAGAAAATGTTTTATTGACGTTAAAGAATATATTATTATTTTCCCAACAATTTACGCAATCTTTTCTTTCAAAGTTGCTTATTAGGTTACGTAAATATTTCCATTAGAACATACACCCTCCTGTTTTAATCGCTTGGAAGCTAACGAACGAAAATAAGGGCCGTCTGCGCATGAAGGATGATTGTTTTCGTTTGAGAGCTTTATTTCAACAGGGATAACAGAAATATTTACCTAATCTGGAACTTGAATATTTTTACCATTCCAAACAGAGACTGGAACATAATATATTCTTGATAGGAGGATATTATGCTTGTTGGGCGCTTTGAAGCATCTAGATAATATGTGTGGGATACAAATGCTAATCTTAGAAATTTCTAGATAAAAGATGCCTGAAACGACATAAAACACGTAAATCCCACAAAATGAATAAACAAAAAAAAAAAAAACTTTTTGTAAGAAATTTTCGCTAGTACTAATGCATTATAATACAGCAATAAACAAACGATGGTTATTTTTAACAAAAATAACCACCTAAAATGGACGTGATAGTACATCCTGCTAATTGTTAGATCATTTCACACGTTGTCATTTGCTATTCCGTTTTGATTTTAATGCATTGAGTATTTAAACTATTTGGCCTATTAAAGTAGAGGGTGATGTTCAAATAATTCCATAAAAAATCCAGTAGACTTAGATCAGCTGAACGAGATGATGTTCTCCATCCACGCATATTTCGTACCAGTAGGATGGACTCATTTTTGTGTGAATATTGGAATATTTCTCAAAAATGCTTTCCTTAACAGGTGGATAGATCAGTGAGGAACAACTGAATCGCCAGGTGCGTGAACTGATCAAAATGACGTTCTAATTTTACAAGTCATATAATTAAATGATCTTAGGTATTCCAAAACATAATGGAAAATATCACGGAATAAATGAAGAATGTGTGCAAAGTATTTAGGTACGCAGTGGTAAAAATTTATTGCAAATTTTTTAACGGTATACGTCTTAAACAATGGTAAGGAGTGCTATTACCTCCACTTCAAATCCAATTTTCTTTATCCAAAATAACCACCATTGATTATGTAGAGCAGGAAATTTATTCCTGTTGAAAAATAATACCATATCTGGTTAAAAAAGTAAATGGCAATGCCACAGTTAGAAAATATAAAAAGAAAAGTCTTCTATGAAAATAAAATTGACGTTTTTCAGAAATTTTCAAAAAATCACTTAACAGCAACAGTGTGAATATTCTGCGTTGTTTTATCGACACTCTGTATAAATAAGGCAGCCAATATGTACTTACACTTCATTTCTAATATATCAGAAACTTTTCAAATTTCTGAAGTATAAGGAATGCAACAAAAATTCTTAGATTTATTAGTTATTAGGAGCAGTTTCTACTTACTTATTAAATTTTCAATTGAGCACTTAAAGCAATGCAATACGTTGCTTCATTCACTTGACTCAAACATTAATCTGTAAGTACCTACAGCACTCCAGAATGTATTGAATTAAACCGTTAAAGTACTTCAAATAGCTTTCTTAACGCTTCTATGCAATGAGATTAGAATAGTAAATTTTTAGGTTTTCATCTTCAAACGTTGTGTTCATATAAACAACTTTCCGCACAAATACAATTACCATTCCAGCGTCTCATAATAGCGTCTCCTATTCTACCACAGATGGCGGTGCTAGATTACTACAAACACTTTCCTTACTTGTTGGACACACATAGATTCAGCATTTACTACTTCTAACATATTGGAAACTTTCGTATCCGGATATTTGGTGCAGTTGCGTTGATTTATGTGTATGAATTTTATTGTTACGAAATTTCAGCAAACATTTCTTCACACTACAATGCTATACAAAAGGTTTATAGCTACCTTTTCTTTAATTTACTTGCTAGAAGTTGTGTTTAGGAGTCAAAAGACCGTGTTGATATATTGCAAATCAAAACAAATGAGATCAGTTATTTAGTATCTACACGCTATTTAAGGATGGAATTAATCACTGTAGAGCATTAAATAAGTATGTGACCAATGTTAAAATGGTGTTGAGAAATTGTTGGAGCATTTATTTTTCTCTGTAAACCAAACATTGTTGGAGTGTACAATTGCTTTTTGTAATCAGTTTAACATTCCATACTAGTTGCATAAACTATTCATAGTGTGTTAAAGAATTCAATACCCAAAATCTTAAACGTTAATAACTGTTTAGAAACTCAAAATAGTTAAAGACATGTTCAAGATTACTTTATTTTTTATATGGTAAGCTTAATGATTGTTGTTCCAATAATTAGTATATTCATTCAATTTGATTTAAATTTTCATAATACATAAACGAAAATTTTGTAAAGAAATTCAAAACTACCTCACTTCTGGCAATATTAGGTAACGAAATCATATAAAACATCTTCTGCTTGGATGATTTCAAATCAAACTTATTGAGCGTGTAATAGGAGCCTCTTAATAAGAAAGCTCCGACAGCCGTGCCTTATAGTAACTGTGTAACTTTCCCGCTCGTTGAGAGTGCGGTAGTAAACTTTCAAACGGCAAGAAAGTAAATATTTTTATGTTTCAGAAAGAGAAACTGTGCTTTACCAGGGCTTAGATATTGTCAAGGAATAACTTCTTCTCCGAAAAATATATGAACCATAAATGTTATACGACACAACAGACAGGACCTACATAACGTTTTACGCGCAATACGGAGGACTCTCATTATGGATTCCCTAATTGGAGTGTCTACCTACCCATCGGCGTAGAACCTCCATTAATTTACTAAATTAATTTATTTCGTGGGATGAATTTGGAAAAGAATGGACAAAATTAAAAGCGTTTCGCTGTTAATTAGCAGGTGTGGGAATAATTTTCTCTTATTTAATACGATTAGTTCACACGCACACGGCAGTGCTTTTTCGTTTTTTATTTGTCTACCATACAGATAGGGAAAGACATCCATTCGCATGCTATAGTAATACAGAAGGTAAATTTTATGAAGTACGGTGGTTTATAATTTTTCCTTTAACAATGTAAATATATAATTTATTGTAGAACTTCGAGAAGATATATGAAAATAAAGAAATTGCTTCCAGTGCTTTCTACTGCTAACAAAAAAACAAATATTATAGTAATAATAATAATATTTGTTTATTGCCCAACAGTAAGTACCAATAACAGGACAACAATAAGCACTAGAATATACACATATAGTAAAAAATTGGTATAGTATGCACATAACGAACACATAGTACATAAAACCTACAATTATTTGAGAAAAATGTCCACGTAATGAGTGTCAGCAAGTTTACACATATTCACTATGGAAGAATTCACTAACAGATTAGTTCTAGGTGTGGGTAACGAAAAAGTTGATACGAATCGAGATGGACGAGACGGTACATGGAAGTTCAACTTATATAGTAGATCACTGGAGTCAAAGCATCAATTCACCAGCGCTCATACGAAAAATGACGAGTGCTTCTGTCTACGCTCACGAGGGAACACCGGCGGGTGTCCCCCTCCGATTTCGATAAAACTTAACAGATCGAAAGAGTACCTTAAAATAAGAGACACGTATTTTTTTTTATCGGCGGAACCGCACGATTTTGGGGTACAGCCCCCTCCAAAGTTTGGACGATTTTTCAATTTTTGCAAATATTTCCAAAATTATAACAGATATTAAATTTTCTTCTTAACATAATTTGCAGCATATTGCATGGCCCTAAGGGTGGCGTCGTCCGTATTCGCAAAAAGTTAATAACGGGGGACGGGGCACCCCGTACCCCCCATTCTTTTTACATCTTTCTTTTTCTTATTCATCCAAAGAAGGCCGATTTTACATAGAATACGATGATGTATAACAAGTTTAGAAAATTAATAATTGTAAAAATAGAAAAATAATAATAATGCTTCAAAATTAATAAACTTGTCTATTAATATAAATCAAATGAACTATAACAGAAATAAGTTTTTATCCTTAACATAATTTCCAGCATAATACATGGTCTCAAGGTAGATATCTTCATAAAAAGCTAATAACGGGGGACGGGGTACCCCATACCCCCGCATTTTTTAATAATAAGGTTATTCATTATTCATCAAAAAAAGATCGCTTTTATATAGAAAACAATGGTAATAAATTAGGAGGATTAATAAAAATAATTGTAATAATAATAATATAGTACATTAACAACAATTATTTGTTATCGTTGCTCCGCTGTTCTCCTTACTTAAATATTTCTTAATTTAGAATTGTATCTTCTCGACAAGCTATGGTCAAACCTTTCTATGCCTACTAACTTGTACTATATACTATACGAAACTTTTATCGGTGGTAGCAATATAAATCGTTTTATCAACTGCAGTTAGTGACTGCGTTTTATATATTTCCTTAATAAAATGTTATTCATTCTTAGAATACCATAATCCTTTAGTGCGTATATATGAACAAATTTGCTACACAGGACGAAGGATTAAATAATACATACATATATATTTTTTAATTTATTTCAAGTTTTTCGTGCAATGTAGGTGTACAATGTAAGTATTCAATGGAGCATAAATATAACTAATGTGTTTGTAACGATTATAACATTTCGAAAACAATAGAACAGAATTAGAAAAACATTATAATGCTTATAAATGTTGAAATACATGACATACTGTAATGCGATTATTGGTATATATGTATTGCAATAGCGAACAAGATTAATATCATACAGTAATTAAGCTATGTAAGTACTACAGTAGTGATAGTCTGTGTAAAAGTGTTTAAAGCACAGATTTTGTTTGCACCATGAACACCGCACAAGAGCTGGTTTATTGCAAATACTACACAAGGGTGTAGAATGCGCATCTTTGTTCAAACAAAACTCTACAGGATTTTTAAAGGGCCCAGGTCTTTCCTCAAAGTATCCACTCTTATACCACGAGTACTTGAATACGTCGAAAAATCTTGGGGAAGAAAACTGATTATGGGTTAGGGATTGCAACTTAATAATATTATTTCTCTGATGTAAATCTATCTCGTAGTTCATAAGAATCACTATATCCGAAAAAGTTCTAACAAAATTTTTCCACAGTCTAAAACCATATACATCTAGAGGTTGTACCATCGCTGTCGTTTTTTTTTGGTATATTTAAAATGTTCAAAGTTTTGTCTTTTGGCACTAATTGCTAAAGTTCGGCAACATAATGCCCACTCCAAGAATCAATCAAAAGGACCCTCTTTAGCCCGGTATTCGAGAGAAAAACATCCGTTAGCCAGGTTTTGAAATGATTTGAAGTGAGCGATCTTTTTTTGATGAATAATGAATAAACTTATTATTAAAAAAATGCGGGGGTATGGGGTACCCTGTCCCCCATTATTAGCTTTTTATGAAGATATCTACCTTGAGACCATGTATTATGCTGGAAATTATGTTAAGGATAAAAACTTATTTCTGTTATAGTTCATTTGATTTGTATCAATAGACAAGTTTATTAATTTTGAAGCATTATTATTATTTTTCTATTTTTACAATTATTAATTTTCTAAACTTGTTATACATCATCGTATTCTATGTAAAATCGGCCTTCTTTGGATGAATAAGAAAAAGAAAGATGTAAAAAGAAGGGGGGGTACGGGGTGCCCCGTCCCCCGTTATTAACTTTTTGCGAATACGGACGACGCCACCCTTAGGGCCATGCAATATGCTGCAAATTATGTTAAGAAGAAAATTTAATATCTGTTATAATTTTGGAAATATTTGCAAAAATTGAAAAATCGTCCAAACTTTGGAGGGGGCTGTACCCCAAAATCGTGCGGTTCCGCCGATAAAAAAAAATACGTGTCTCTTATTTTAAGGTACTCTTTCGATCTGTTAAGTTTCATCGAAATCGGAGGGGGACACCCGCCGGTGTTCCCTTGTCAGTAAGACTATCGAAGTCATGTCGCCTTATTCCTTATTGGAGTTGTAATCAATGCCTCGCAAAGGATACTGATTATCAAGCTTGAATGATAGGTATTTTAAAAATCGTCGTTGAATACGTTCGATTGTCAGCTGATGAGATATATAAATCGGTGACCACACTACTGAGCAGTACTCCAAACAGCTTACAACAAAGGCATAGTAAAGGGTCTTCAAAGTACTAGCATTATGAAAGTGTTTGCAATTTCTGATAATAAATCCTAATCGTTTAGATGCAGATGTTGATAAGTCATCAATACGACTTCTAGAACTTGTTTGTCGAAGATTATGCCCAGACCTCTCATAGTATCAGCTTTAGACAAAACTTCGCCGTTGATAAAATAAGAAGCGTTGATAACATTGGCTTTTCGTGTGTAGGATACCACCAACTTAGCGACGTTTAGTTTCAACATATTAAACGAGCACCATTGTGAAAAGCGGTTAATATTGTCTTGCAGAAGCTCCACGTCATCGATATTAGTAATGGCCTGATAAATTTTTACATCATTAGCGTAGACCAATACGGGGCATTTAAGACTGCTGAAAAGATCATCCAGATATAATATAAAAAGCAATGGACCTAGACAGGAGCCCTGAGGCACGCCAGAAGTTGAAATAAAGGGCGCAGAGTAACATCCATTGTAGAATACTTGATTTGCTCTGTTCGATAAATAATTTTTCATGAAATGCTGAAATCCGGTCGACATACCAAACAAATCAAGTTCCTCAACAGAACATTGTGGTCTATGGTGTCAAATGCTTTAGAAAGATCTGCGTAAATTACATCTACCTGACCTTGAGTGTCTAGGGCCTCACTTCTATATTGTGTGATGGTAGTTAGATTTGTCACAGTAGATCTTCCTGGTATAAATCCGTGCTGGAACACAGATAGATGCGACTTCACGTTGAAATAAATTTGGGAGTAAATAACATTTTCAAATATTTTTGCGAAGTTTAAGAGTATCGAAATTGGTCGATAATTATCTAAAAGTGAAGCGTCTCCTTTTTTATGTACTGGTATAATACGTGATTTCTTCCATACATCGGGAAATTCACCAGTTCGAATAGAAAGATTAATTATTTTAGCTAGAGGCTTAGCTAGTACGTACCTGGGATCATAAATAAAAAAAACTGGGAATTGCATCTTCACCTTGGGAGCAGGTGGCCTCGTGTACTCGAAAATTGATATACCTAAAAATCTAAAAAATTAAACAAATTGGTTTATCCGAATTCATTAGATAAAAATTTACAATTTTTAAACAATATATCAAAATATTCTAATTATTTCCAAGTACACGAGGCCTCACCTGCACAAGACCTCACTATCACCCTTAAATTTTATTAGCTAGCATGTAATATCAATCGAATAAATTCGGCGAATATTAATTTGCAATCGATAATGCATTTATCAGTGGTAAAAATAGGATACCTACCGGACATTATGTGTGACGCTGAGGGTACATACCAAAGTTCAATAATACATCAAGGAGAATTTATACTTGTGCTGACAGCTCTGATCAAAAACAAAAAAAGAAATGCTTTTATGGGGAATTTACGGGGCATGATTTAACTTTTGACGTAACACTAAGCGCAGATAATTATCCAAACTAGCTGGG
Organism: Cetonia aurata; assembly: GCA_949128085.1. Lineage (NCBI taxonomy): Eukaryota > Metazoa > Arthropoda > Insecta > Coleoptera > Scarabaeidae > Cetonia > Cetonia aurata. The sequence continues at coordinate 15,943,780 of OX421886.1, read as the reverse complement.
AAGATATGGAATATTACAGATGGAATGCATATGTTAAAATATTGGCGGAATTGTAAATATTTTTAAGTTAGTTGAATTTAGAGGTAGAGTACTTTAATATTAATGACTTTAAAGTAGAATATAATTTACCTAAAGTAGGTAATAGAAACAAAACTTCATCAGCAAAGTGAAACTTTCCAGGATAATAAAGAACAATTCGCGAAAAAGTTGGTGATAGAAGAAAAGTGAATATTTGTTTCTTTAGAAACATACAAACGTTAAAAACAAAATATAAAGGTTCATTACGAGATGTTTATTAAATTGTGGTAGTTACTGCAGTGTAATTCTACAGTTGAAGAAATTGGTATAGTAAAATAATTTCAAATTTATGAATCACAACAGTTAACTAAATTACTACCGGAAATGCTGGAACTGTCGTCCTATAACTGACCGCATAATTACAAAACAAACTTTATACAACGATACGCAGAACAGGCTATTGTCTACAATTCGAAAACAGAAACATGTTCGTTATTGGTTTATAGATTAATTTAAAATTTTGCGTACGTTTTAACGAAGCCACGTTTCGAAGTTCGAATACGATTAAATACGGAAGCAAAAATGAATCACCGTACTTCAAAGGTTACATCAAATCTAACATTATTCGTGGACAAATTCAGCTATTTACAGTAACTCTTTGTAAACTTTTCTCGATATTTACAACGACGGTTTAGCCGTTCCAGTTCGGTCCTTGATATGTACAAATTCCCCATAGGTACACTTTTTTAATACCACCACTACCAATCACCGGAATGTCGAATCGTCTACCAGTTTATGTATACGCTGTTATCACGTCCCATAAACGACGGTCATTTGTAATAAAACGAGTCCGTCATTTGTCATTTGTCCGCGATTGCGGCTTTCGTTTGTTTCTTTTTTTCTTTGTTTAATGCCACAATGTGTATGCGATTAATCACACGTTTCATTCATTTGGTCTTTTATGTCTCACTGATCACCTGATACTGCTACGTCGGCGTCCGCAACAGCAACAGCAGGATGAGGCTGAACACAACGAGGAGTTTAGATTGGAGCGACGATTTGCTCCCCCCGTGATGCATCGCCGCTGGATGTTCTCCTGAAACAAATCGTAACTAGTAGGATCTGAAAGTGTACAAGCATTGCTAACCAATTTAAACATTTGAGTATGTAATATGCATAAATTACTTATAAGAGTAGATAAGGTCATTCCACTACGTAGAGTCATTTTGTAGATTTCAGATAGATACTTATAAAGAAAATACTAATATGCGTAATCACAGTCCTTTTCCAGAGAACATAAATCGTTCACAGAGTGTACTAACTTGTATAGTTCTTTTCAAGATAGAAGAAAGTAACATTTTAAGCCTGTAATGATTTTATTGCATCTTATGTGGGGATAATTACCTGCCCGCCTCACTGAAAGGGTACGGGTTGCCTGCTTGCAGCATATGAATGCAGGGGCCGGATTGAGTATAAATTACGGCACTATAAGGTAATAGTAAAACGCAATTTTAATTTTAAATATATATAATAAATAATATACATTAGGTTTATTTACAAAAAATAATAAGTTAGATATATGAAGCTTAACAATTAGTTGGTAATGCACAATAAAATTGTAAGTCATGTTTATATAAACTGAGACCGTGGCAGTATTATACAATATACTTAATATACACCGTATTTCACAAATCATCATCTGATGTGATTGAGTCGTCTTGGAAATCGATATCTGTGTCTAACTCTGAATTGTATTGCAAGTTTATAATTAAAGGTGGTACTATATTATACATATCCATGTATTCGTTTTCTTTTGCTCTTGCGTGTTTAACGGCATTTTTCCAATTATCAGCAGTTATATGTTCCATCGCATTTTTTATGTGTGTTATAGTGCTTTCACTAAATTTAGGCGTTTGATTTGTTCGCCTTATGGTATTTTTAAGTTGGGCCCATATCAATTCAATTGCAGTGAAAATACAATGGTACGGCGGTAAACGTAAAATTGTATGTCCTGCTTCTTTGGCTCTATTATCCACATAATAATCCTTCAAATATTCTTTTGTATTCATCACTTCTAATAATTGGTTTTTTGTATAATGCTCCTCAAAATATAAATTATTTGCTTCTAAAAATTCTTTAATATCTTTCTTATTATTACTTTTTGTAGGAACTTTATTTTGCTGTCGTGAATGATACGCGTTGTCCATTACTATCACACTACTTTCTGGTAAATTTGGCAGTAAAGTATTACAAAACCATTCTTCAAATAAGGATGAAGTCATGTCCTCATGGTAATCCAAGCTAGAGCATTTTACATTTTTTGCAGATAATAGCGGCTGCGCGATCCATCCTTTCTCTGATCCAGCGTGGAGAATAATTATTCTCTTCCCTCTCGAAACCGGCGCGTCCAACTGACACGTGCCTGAATTGTCTACCCAACCTTTGCAAATAGTGTCGTGGGTATCATACCACGTTTCATCTAAATAACATATAAATCGCCCTTCCTGTCTATATTTTTTTATTGCCATCAAGTATTCGTACCGCATTTTCTGCAACCTCGAACTTTCCATAATTGTGCGGCGTTTATCTATAGTACAAAATTTAAAACCCGCTTTTTTTAACGTCCGCCACAAGGTTGTTTTAGAACATTGAATATCAATACTTTCATCATTAATTTTTTTATGTAAGGACTCAATTGTAGGTACAAGATTTTCGCTATACATGCAATATACTTGTTGCCTAATAATATCAATTTCATACTCTTTAATTTTCCTCGGTGCTCCTTTGTCACTTCTTTGCTTTCGAGGCTCTGCGTTATTTTTAATTGCCTTGTACATTGTTCCAATAGGCACTTTGGTTAATTGCGACGTTCGTTGAATGTTCTTGGTTTGTCCTTCGTTATTTTCTTCCATCAGAGTATTATAGATATTGAGAAGTATCTGCTTTGCATCTTGTGATAAATATTTTCTCTTCCGTGCTCCAATTTCATCATCACTATGCACATCACAATCACTAACACACTCAGCAAAAGGTTGCCACATGTTCGTGAAAATTCAAATAAGTATACAGCAATAAATGTTAACAACAAATGATAAGTAAACTAAATATTACATGTATATATACCTACCCCCAAGTAATTTCTTTTATTTTACCACTACACAGAAAAAAATAAAATTTTACCATTAACAATAATTACAATAGATGACTGAATATTAGTTGAAGTATTATTGCAAATATATCATTTATCAAGACTAATTGTTTAATTGTTTATTTAGGTTTTCCATTTTATTTTTCTCTGTGTATAGATCTCATCGGTTTGTTTCCGTAAAACATAATCGGATTAAAATTAAAATTACATTAAATAATAATGTAATTTTAATAATATAGTAAGTTATATTCATACGAAAGGCAGTACGCAGCGGCAGTATTACGGGCCGCTTAATCCAATTATCTTTTACGCAAACAAACCGATGAGATCTATACATATATGACTTACTATATTATTAAAATTAAAATTATATTATTATTTAATGGGGCCGTAATTCATAGTTAATACGGCCCGGCGATTCATATAGTGTAAGCAGGTAAACAGTACCCTTCTCAAGAGTATTACTACAGGAGGTGCAATAAAAGCATTAAGGATTTAAAAGTTAGTTTCTTATAATTTGAAAACCACTATACACAATTCATCTTTTATTTAGGTACTTTCACGAGTTATCAAACAATGCGCATGCAATATCTACCTGAGTTCTATCTGGTGAACACGACGTGAAACGCAGGAACTCTTCGACGAATAAAGAAATTGCTTAGTTCGGGTTTCGATTGTTCGTAAGATCTTCCAAATTAAATTTGCAAAAGGGACACAGGTACAAAGACGAACTTTAATTATCGCAGGTAGTTCAGGGAGACGGAATCAAACTCAATTATTGAAGGGATCTGTAAATATCTGTACATGCCGAACTAGTTCCAGAGGGGTAGATTTCCTATTATCATGTGCATAAACAATGAGAAGGGATTTGCAGGTACACATATAAATTTCTTCATTAAAGGTGATTGATTTCTTAATTCTTTTTCACTATAGTACGTTATGTGGCAAGTCCATACTAATATCTACCAAAAAAAAGTTATAAGAACCTGTAAACACTCTACTTTATTATATATTCCTTTATTTGCCTCTCGATCATTATGTAGGTATATACTAATAGATAATTCAAAACTCTGACCTGTTCATTGTGCTTGATCTTTAATTCGTATTTTACAAATCTTCAATCTAGTTCTACTACTGCTTTAAACAAATGATAATAATGGAGACTAAGGTATATATATAACTGCAGTGCTTATACAAAAAAATACAAATCCACCGACAGATTTAGACACGTACAAATAGTTCATTAATCCTTTTCACTATTCGGCGTTATAAATTTGTGAAGGATATTCGCTTTTATATTCATCTTTAAGTCTTGGTGTTGCTAGAATACCTTTTGTAGGGCTAGAACATTTTTTCGGGATAAGTAGCAATATAATACTGGAGAAATTCAAAAATAAAGTAGAGCAGAGAAAATCCAAATACTGGTAGAATCACCAGGGAATGAGGTAAGCTAAAACTCTTCTGGGAACCTATAACCAGAAGAGATCTGCAGAATGCATCAACCTGAGGAAAAATAATATTCGCATATTGACAGGGATCCTTTAAAGCCATTGTAAACTGAACGGACATCTAAGCAGGCTTGGAATAGCGGAGGAAGCCGAATGTAGATTTTGTGGAGATCCGGATGAAACATCCATCCATCTACTCACACACTGCGCTGCACTGTGAAACTCATGGGCCCTGTACCTGGGAGCATGTGAAATTGAAGAGGGAGAGTTGCCTAATCTGGGGCCTTCTGACATTCTGCTGTTTTTTAAAGGAATCAGACTGGACGGCCAGCTGTAAATACAGCGAGTATGGGGGACACAATAGATCTTTCAGGTCGCAGTGTACAATCACGCTAATACTACATACATACATACAAGTCTTGTTTTTTAGCAGGTCAAGGTAGGCGTAAGAAAAAAATTGTGAATATATTTTAGGAAATAACTTTCATTCGGTCTTGTCTCGAATAAATAAATTAGTGTAACGTGGGACAATCGGATGCTTTGTGTGTCGACTTCAGATTTCAAGTGTGGCCTAATTTTTTTCTTTTGTTTTTTAGTTTCGCTATCCCATAAATTTGTAACATGCATCCAACGTAATAACATTGTTTGATTTCAGTTGGTTAGTTTTAGCGGAAGAGGGTGCTCAATTGAGCTCGGTTTTTTAAATTCTTGTAAAAAGAGCTTGTTTTTTATTACAGGTCAGTTTCCTGCGTTAAATTTATCAAAAAATCTACTTTAACATATAACTGTTAAAGAGTTCTATAAACTTTCCCCGAGAATTAGCTTGTGGCTGTACACTGCCATAATAAGGCCCATGCTAACCTAACAGCTATCCTAACCAGACGAGTGGTAGCCAGGAACGAACTGGCACATATGCAGCGCATCGCATGTCTCAGTGTAACAGGAGCAATGCGCACAACGCCAACGGGACACGCGAGCATCATTTATAAGGCCTCCGCCAAGGTGCCTCTCCTTGGTGACGCAAAGGATGCTGTGCCTACCGTGTTTGCTTTCAACAGACACTACCATGTTCTTATTGACCCCGAGGTCGAACTACAATCCTGGATCCCCATCTTTACAGATGGATCGAAAACGAAAATGGGAACGGGGGCAGGAGTTTTCTCCTCGGACCTTGACCTCAATCTAGAACTGGCGCTAGGCATGTTTGCCACTGTTTTTCAAGTCGAGGTGCTGGCGATCCTGCACGGTGCCGAAGAAATTTTAGCAAGGGGCATTAGGGGACGGCGTATTGTCCTTTATAGGGGCTATCACTTCGGGCTTAGTACTTCAGTGTCACAATGCCCCAGAAGCGGTCGCTATCGATAATGCCTTGACACTCAAGTGGGTTGAAGGTAATAAAGGAAACCTAGGTAGTGAGGCTGCTGATGGGCTGGCAGGGCGGGGCTCGCGCTCTCAATTTGTGTGGCCGGAACCTGCTCTTCCTATTTCATCGGCTACACTCAACACCATGATAACGCAATGGACTGCCACTCTTCACGAGAAAAGATGGAAGTCCATACCCACCTGCCGTCAAGCGCGTGAGGCCATGGCCTGGGATCACCGAAGACAGTAATATATTGCCTGCGGCTTTCTCGCAGTAATCTACGTCAAGTTGTGGGGCTTTTGACCGACCCCTGCAAGCTAAACAAACACATGCACTGCATGGGCTTGGCTATCAGCCCACTGTGCCGGGCATGGTGCCAAGAAGACGAGACGCCGGAACACATTTTATGTGACTATCCGGCGCTTGTCCAACTTAGAGGTTCCATTCTGGGGGAGTACTGGCCCAGTATGGCCGATTTTGGTGGCGCCTTGCCTGCTGCTCTGCTTGAGCTCACAAATGTAAAAACTTTGGTACTTACTTACTAGACTGTGAGTGAATCAGTACATAACAATGAGTTCATCAACTATATATCGGGATCTTGAGTCACTAATAAGGTTTAACCAATTTCCAACTCTTCGGCATATGTTACTTTGTTATCACCACAGATTAAATGAATCAAAGTATTTGTAAGATTCGCCGCATATGCTTAATCAAGATGTCCCATACACCATGAATTGAATCAAAATTGTAGAAGACATTTTTCATTGACAATGATTATTGATCAAAGAGATGAGAATGAGATGATTATGTCTTCTATTGACAAAAAAACTATAAAAAATCAATGAACGTTCTTTAAAATGAAAACAAAGAGCTGGAGAATTAAGAAAAAAGGCCGCTAAAGGTAATGCTGCAATTTGAGTAGCGTCATGCCAAAAAACAAGAATTTGATCCCAGCTTTTCCTTTGCCACGCATTCTTTTGCCTGCGTAAGTTTCAGTTTTTTTCTTATTCAGTCTTATTGTGTAAGTAAGGTTACCTATCATTAGTTATAATTTCGGTGTTGTTTTGTTCTTGATTAAGTTGCTTGCGGACATTGCTTAGAATAGACTTGAAAACGCAGATAGGTAATCACAAATCACCCAAGTTTTATGGGAAGAGAACAGTACGCGTTAAGAAACCATTTGCACGTATAGCATCTTGTAGAAAAAGCGACAATCTTGCCCATAATTGCACACTCAGATACATAATTCCCCAGTGAAATCAGCTCTTCTCGTGAAATTAGAATAAACCTTAGGAAAATGAATTTATGACTCTGGAACGCATTCACTGATTTAATAGTCGCACCCGAGCAACTAGCGCTCAGATAATTACTTTTTAAGACGTCATAAATTAAAGGCTTTTACCACCAGCGGTTTGCTCCGCCGCGGATAGGTTGAAACGTTATATACACAACAGTTCAGCGCGCCACGTCACTTTCCAAACGGCGACGTCGGCTTAAGTAAAATATTACATCGCTCCTTGTGGGATTTCCCAGATGCGAGGAAATTGTTCCAGCCGCATTGCCGTTTTAAATAACGAGGCGCGGTCATTACTTTTTCGCGCCTCTTTGTCTGTTTGCCCGATGATTAAAATTAATGTGCAAAAAGGGAAACTGCACACAAGTTGCAGGAAATATGATAATATCTGCAATGATGAAAGATTTGAAAAGATCTCACTAGTAAGATATCTTCAAAATTATTTTCAGAAGCGAAAGCTTTTATTTTTTCAATAAAGAGGAAAGGATTTATTTCTTCTCTCGAAGATATCTAGGTTTCTGCTTATGCATTATAATTACTGAAGAATATAATCCAGATGAGATCGTTTTCAATAATCAATTAACTTACAATATCATACACGTAGAATAAATTTATCTTTAGATGTTGTGTACAGTCACATCGTTAGCCCTGACAAATACGTGTAGATCAGCTCGTAACTATAGAAACCTCTGAGCACATAAACTTCCTTAAAACAGTAAACCAAGAAGCGCAAAACGAACAAACGCTGTACTTAACGCCAGACTAGTAATTCCCGCTGTGACACGTTCGACGTAGCTGCGGGATTAACGAGATTCACAAGAACAATGTTAGAAGATAATCTATTAAAGCTAAGTTGTCCGTATTTCATTGAGATATGTGTACTTAGGATGTCGCTATCATAAATTATTAAATTCACCGGAGCAAACTGTACGCTCCATATCTATTCATGCTCTAAACAATTTGCATTGTGCAAGCCTATTGATTTATATAGTATTTATGTGGGTACTTTGCGTCTGTACAGTAGTTTCAAATCTGAAAACTTTAGCGAGCGCACTGCTCTCTTTGTCAGCTAACTTCACACAGAGATGTGCTATTGATCTCTATACCACTGATATCGGTAATAATCAGCAACCTCTGAATTAAATTCAAAATTTAAGAAAAAAAAAAAAGTAATGGATTTAATCAGAGCAACTGTTTTGGAAATTAACGAAATTCCATTTTCATTTGGTGTACTTGAGAATTGGAATCCCCAAAAAAGAACGTGATGTTTCTGTTTTTCTAACTTAATTATTGAATATTCCATTTTGTCTTTCTCAAATTCTCTCGTGTTCATTTTCAAATTTAATTGCGTTTGTACAATATAGTACTAGCTATACTACCGGACTGTGGCCGTTTGTTTTCGAATTTAGTCCAGAACAACTACGACTAAATCCATTCAATGCAACAGCACGAAGGTTTAGTTACATTATTCCAGGAATTTGATTTCGAGCGGAGATTATAGAAATCTATTTTAGATTCCTCTGGTTGATTTCTGGAATATAATATCCAGTTCTCGTTTTCGGTAAGATTCCGTTTACAGATTTCTATAATAACTAAAACGTTGTGTACAATGGTGATATACCCATGTGAAAGGAGTTGCAAAGGAGTTATTTACAAAAATAGAGGTACATAAATTACGTTTTACATTTTTATATTAAATCTAGAATAAATATAGTGCTTTTTATCTGAAATGGCTTATGTTAATTTAAATTTAAACTATGTACAAACTTTGATCGCTAGAGTATCTAATCTAAAATATATGGTTGTAAAACAGCTAGATTCTGCAACCCAATTTACTCGGGTATATCTGTATGACTTTTTAAATAAGCAAATTTCTTAATCAGCTTTAAAATTACTATACCGGGTGTCCACACTTAAGTGTGCACTATTGATAACTTTGTTATCTTTGGAGGTTCACAATTGTGAAAACAGAAACAATTGACCGCTGCGTTCTCTAGATATTCGTCCAAAATTATTTTTTTTAATGGAACGCCCTGTATATTTTTTTTGCAATTTAAAAGAAAATTCCAAACTGAGCAAAAAAGTCTTAGTACACTATTATAAAAAAATGTCAAATAAAGTAGTTACTGAGAAATCTTTATCTTTGCTTTGTTGGCATGAAATTGATATACCTATGGAAAATTAAAGCGTCACATTCATTTAAGCGTTTAATTTAATAAACAAATAAAAATAAATACAAAAATAGTCAAGAAAATTACTCAAATTAAATGTTCAAAGACACCTCCTTCCATTTCAATACATTTTATCAATCTTCTGTGAACATTACGAGTAGCTCCTGAAATTGTCCTACCGTCGATGTCGTCAATGATGTTGGAAATTCTTTCCTGAAGCTCATCCACTGTTGTATATTTATGTTTGTAGACTTGATTTTGTACTGCTCCCCACAAGAAGAAATCTAACGCGCGGGCCACTGAATAGGACCATTTGTGCCAATCCATCTATTTCCAAATAATCTTTCTAATAACTCACTTGTGTCACGGTGATTATGTGCGGGCGCTCCATGTTGTTGAAAGTAAATAATCTGTCCGTCTACCAAATTTAATTCATCCAGAAAATTTTCTAAAATTTCTGTCAATAATGCCACATATCTTTCTCCTGTTAAAGAACCCCGATAGAAAAATGGTCCAACAATTCGAGATCCGATTATACCATACCAAACATTTAAACTAAATCGGTGTTGGGGATTACAAGGATAAACAGCAAATGGGTTTTCACGACTCCAGTAATGATTATTTCTTTTATTGAACATCCCGCGATTAGAAAAGTTAGATTCATCACTCCATAAAATGTGTCTAAAGAAATTGTGATTTTCTTCAAAAGCATTGATAAACCATTGAGCAAAAGTTAATCGTCTTTGATAATCGCCCAAAAGTAGAGTTTGAACAGGCTGATATTTAAAGGGAACATATTTATATTTGTTCAGAATTTTATGGATCGTGCTACGAGAAATACCTGATTCTCTGGACAAATCCCTTACAGAATTATTTGGATGTACCTGAAAATATGCCAACACATTTATTTCTATCTCTGGTGATAATATAAAATCATTTTTTTCCCTCTTCTGTATAAAAATTGTTTCGTTGCTTCTTCATCTTCGATAAAGTTTTAAAAAATAGCGACGGTCTGGTACATCACAACATATCACACTTTTTCAAATGAGTAAATGCCATTGTTACAGTTGAAAAAAATTGTAAGAACAGTACTTTTTCCGCACAGTAACTTTAACAACAACAAATATAAATAATTTGACAGCTACTAAACAATGTGACGCTTTAATTTTCCATGGATATATCGATTTCATGCAAACAAAACAAAGATAAAGATTTCTCAATAACTATTTTATTTGAAATTTTTTTATAATAGTGTACTAAGACTTTTTTGTTCAGTTTGGAATTTTCTTTTAAATTGCAAAAAAATATATAGGGCGTTCCATTAAAAAAAAATAATTTTGGACGAATATCTAGAGAACGCGACGCTCAATTGTTTTTCTGTTTTCACAATTGTTAGCGCCATAAAAAATACTACTTTGTCCATTTGACCGATTCTGTACCTCCAAAGATAACAAAGTTATCAATAGTGCACACTTAAGTGTGGACACCCGTTATATAAAGTTATAAACTGACAGTTAGTAAAAATAATTTAAATAAATATAATACCAATATAAATACAAGTATTTATAACATGCAATTTTAAATTTACGACCCTTACCATTCAGAATATGTACGCGTACGTTGGCGGAGTTGGCGTTAGAGGGATCGCAAGTGTAAAGTCCGGAATCGGGTTGCACCGCCTTCTGGATTAACAGTCGGCTCGTCGTGATGGATCCCTTCTCAGTCACTAAGCTGATGCCCCCGCGAGGTGAATCGAAATTTATTGCTTGGGCGTTGTGGGACCAGGACATTGTCGGTGGTGGTTCAGGTGCATATCGGACAAGACACGTGAGGTTTATAGTAGATCCCATGTTAATAAACAGATCCGGTCCTCCTAATATCTCCGTTATTGGTTCTGGAATAAATGAAGGAACGTTTAATCACTTAGCATATGTACTTAACAGATATCCACTACTATGTTACTACTAAATTACTGTTACGATGTTTTTCTAGTTCTTAATGTCAAAAGTTTTAAAGAAAACGTACGCCAAAAACTATGCATAAAATACATATATCAACTAAAGGTATTGAAGTAAACATCCACTTTAATACAATATTGGTTTCAGATTACATTTGGTGCTGTAATGAATACTTACTAGGTGAATATAAATAAATAAAACTAACAATGGAGATGGGTTAAATCATTGGCTATTTTTACGTTAACCAATTCTAAAGGAAGTTTGAAGATGCCCAACATTTTGCACATACCACGTTTTTTTTTTACTTTAGTTTTTACCAAGATGCTACTAAAATACTTAAATACATTTAACTACTCGATTGTGGTATGATATCTTCTACTGTTTAAACCTTTGAGCTGACCAATCATTCGAAATTACAAGCAACCATAACGAATGTATATGACATAACCCTTGATTCGATTAAAATTCAGTAAAAGGCTTTATTCGGTTAAATTTTACTTTCTAACTTTGCGTTTCTGGTAAATAACTGCATATTTTCTTTCATTCAATAGATATATATGCATTCCAATCCTTTATGTACTCAGATACTTTATATATATTTTCATATTATAATCGTAAAGTGGCAAAAATAAAGGGAATAATGGAAGTATGGAGGAATGCTGGGCCTCTATCTCCATCTTCCTGCTTAACCTGTCGTTATTCGGTGGAGGTTAGAGGCTGCATTCTTTTCTTGCGCAATATTTTTAAATATTTATTTCTAAATTAGAAGATAATCTACTTGCAGTGAAACAATGTAAATCATTGATTAAAGACAGAAAGGATTTGCAGTTTATTGAGACCAGCTTTAGATATACTTCAGATACGTATCTACCATAAACATATCAGAGTATCGCGGTTTAAAATTGTCAACTGCCGTCGAAAAGCTTGATGTTTTATTAACAAATTTGAAAACCGTAGAATGGTCACAAGTGTGGTTATTACAAGAAATCCATATTTTCAAACATTACACTAAATATCGAAAGGTGAATTTATTACTGCTGATACTCCCTTCTACACTTTGTGCCAATAACAAGTTGCGATGTAGAAAGATCCTTCTCGGGATTTAGAAATGTTTTCACATCGAAAAGAATGCAATTTGTTGATCAAACTTTAGAAAAAATAGTTAATTATTTATTCCTATACTCGAACGACAATGAGAGGAAGGTCTGAGTTTTATTTGTACGCAGTTGACGCATCATTTTTCACTATTTTCAATCAGAGTACGTATTGACAGCACACCACTGAAGGCTCCAGTTTTTCAGTGACTGTGTTAATTATCTTACCGCGTGTTGTCGGCGAGAATTAACTTCGACCGCAGCCCAAGCATTTTTGTGACATTAAAATCGCCGCTCCCTGATTATAATATATCATGTGTTGATGTAAATACGATATAATATAATATAATATATATTTTATTGCCCAACAGAATCTATAATTCCAATTAAAGGACAATATATACAAACCAAATACAAATACAATGTGAGTTACACAGCACTGAGGAGAGAAAAAAAACAAATTAATGTAGTACTTAAATTTAACTTAAATCTAGTACATATGTAAATTAAGAATTCTATTTAACCTACGGGTGAAATTTTTGGTAGATTTCGCAAATAGACTGTTTTAAGCTGTTTAAATTTTGAAAATAAATGTCACTGACGTTCGAAATTTTATTATAATTGTCACACATAACGTATAGTGGCGACTTAAGTAGTAAGTTAGTTTTCGCAAATGGTAAATAAAATGTGACGGATGGTCTTGTATGAAATTGGGGTACAAAAAAAGTTACATTGACTTAAGAGATGAGAACAATCAACAACGCCATGAATCACGTTGTACAAGAAACTAATACTAATGGTTACACAACGGAAATACAGGGATGGAATATCGAAACGCGATAGCAAGGAATGATGATCAAAATTTTTAGGTGGATAGATATTATCTATCTGGAAGCACAAGTATTTTGCAAATTTACGTTGCACCGTTTCAAGTTGACGTATATGAATTGAGTAGTAGGGATACCAAATCAAGCAGGCATATTCCAATCGAGATCTTACCAAAGCGATATATAGGCATTTGAGTAACGCTGGGTTCGAGAAACATTTACTATGCCGAATTATGAATCCCAACGACTGTCTTGCTTTTGTGCAGATAGTTCGTATATGTTGTTTAAATGATAACTTGCTATCAAAAATTACGCCTAGATCTTTAACGAGATCAGTGCGAGCATAATTATAATCGATGGACTTGAGCCGACGGTTGTAAGTCATCGTTTTACATTTTCCTATATTCAGTGGAAGGTTATTTCGCATGCACTACAAGAAAATTCTATCCAGGTCTAATTGAAGCGCCTCGCAATCCGCAACGTTAGTTATGGTACGATATAATTTTAAATCGTCGGCAAATAATAGTTCTTGCGATGATATGATGCTAGTAACATAGTAATATATAATGGGCCCAGGTTAGATCCCTGCAGCACGCCCGATGTAGCAATAAAGGAGTCCGAAGTGTATCCATTGTAGTGAACATATTGAGTTCTGTCCTCCAAATAAGTCTCAAATAAGGATGTCAAAGAAGTACTAAATCCAATAGCTTGAAGTTTCTTTACGAGAAGGCCATGGTCAATTCTATCAAATGCTTTAGCAAAGTCTGTGTAGATAACGTCCACTTGATTGTTAGTGTCTAAACCATGCGAAAGATACTGATGGAATACAGCTAGGTTTGTAATATATGCAACGACCCTCCGTCTTGAGGAAACAAAATATTATTTATTTCGAATAACAATATCTTTAGTGTAAATCATATTTCGTTGAAAGCGAGAAATATATTTAGAGATGATTATTTGTTTGGTTTAAAGAACCCTCTATATCAGCAAACGCTTTTATTTCCCCAAAAATTTCCAACTTATAAGTTGAGATTGGATGTCTAAGATAATGTGCGCAACAAGATTGTTATTCTATTTACTTACCTAAACAACCTTGGGTTAAACATTACTTTTTGAACAGTGTACAGGTAATCTAAAACCATTCTCTGCTCAGATATGTAATGAAAGTTAATAACTTTGACGTGTTGTATAAGGAGCAGCAAATTAAATTCAACGAAGTAGGAATCAAATTATCGAAATGCCGCTTTAATTAAAATATTATGACGGAAATGAAAATTGTCGGAGGAAAAGCTAATTAAAATATATTTCATCGCAGTTCCCACGTGCCGAGCAGACTTCGAGTTTCGCTGCTTTTTTTTTTTTAAGGAAACCTACACATTTATCAAACATAAATGAAAATACTTTTTTCTCAATTTCCATGAATTTTTGTGGATTAAACTATATTTAAGCTTAATCGATAGAGTTAAGTCAACTTTTCCTAAAAAAAAACGGAACAGCACAAAATTCTAGAATAGTTTCTTTTATTCTAATAATTTTCAGAAAAAGAAAAAGATTCAAGATAATAATATACTGTTACTATGTGTCTAAAATACAAGAAAAATATTGCATTATATGAAATAATTTTTAAACAAAAACATTTTCAAATTTTTATATTATGCAGCTCATTTACTCTCTATTTTATTTTGGCAACTTTCTATTACTATATCTATATTTTCGTTTAATGTCACAATTATTGGCTATATTAGTCTCTATTATATTATCATTAAAAGTGGTATAAACAAACTATTGACCTACCGAATTACAGACGGTCTTTGTGAAAGTTATAAGTGAACTCCAAAACTATTTTGGATTAAACCTACACGTAGACTATCCCACCTCTTTTTCCAATTCCACGGCTGCTACTATGAACAAGTTTCACGTGCAGCTATGGGTTCCCCTCTTGCTTCTGTTATAGCCAACATTTTTATGGAGACATTCGAACAACAAGTCCTAATGTCCTATTTCCAGAAACCGAAAAACTGGTTTAGATACGTTTATGACACCTTTGTAATCTGGCCACATAGACGTGATTCCTTAGATAATTTCCTTACATCCCTTAATTCCCAACACAGTTCCATTAAATTCACCATTAAAGTCTAGTCGGAAGGTATGCTTCCTCTCCTAGACATCTTGGTGAATCCTCGCTCTGATAGCTCGTTGGGACATTAAGTGTGTCGCAAACCTACACACCCCGACGATTACCTAAATACCCTCTCACACCATTATCCGGCTCAGAAGAACGGAGTCATAGATTCCTTAGTGCAAAAGGCCATTCCCATATGATATCCTAACTCCTTATCCCAAGAACTATCCCATGTTACCGAAACTCTAACCAAGAACAACTATCTTAGACATCATATTCAACGCACCATAAACTGACACCTACATCCTATATTTAATATATCAAAAACACAAATCTTTCCCTACCAATCCAATGCCCATCTCCCCTACTTCTAAGATATTATCGACCGTTTAGGGAGAATTCTATCTAAACACAACATAGAAACCATTCTTAAACCTAATTCCAAACTTTGAGATTCCTTTCCTATCAAAGATCGTAATCCTCTCGAAGCTCCTGGTGTTTACCGAATTCCATGTTCGTGCGGCAGTGTTTACATTGGTGAAACAAAGCGTTCGATGAGCACTCGCGCTGCAGAACATGAGCGTCGTACTCGGGTGTTGCGTGTATACCTGGGTCTGCACTTGCTAAGCATAGGCTGGACCACCAAATCAATTTCAACTCCGCAACAGTTTATAATATAATTTGAGCAAATATACTTTTTTAATAAGGTGCATATGACTTATTTTTTTCTAGCAATTTGAGAAACCGAATTTTACGTCTAGGAGTTTTCAAAAAATACAAACCCATTCGATGTAGACTTTGTTTCCTTCTCCCTAAGCAAAATTTATCATTAGCACTATTACGACCTTTAGATCCACTTCCTTTATTTGCTGTAACAATTAAGTATATGAAACTTGGTAATTGCTACAGATCTTATTTCAGTATGAGCCATGTGTTATTCTCAAGCACGGTAAATTCCCATACTATGTACTTTTCTTAAGAGCTCTTGTACGTTATTAATACCTTCAGCCGGACCTCCCTAAAACGGAAGTGCCTCTTCCACTAGTGAGCAGAACCTTAAATTGACTCGACTGTATCTTAATTGCAAGACGTACGGTTTATCTCTAGCAAAAAATTAAATTAACTGCCACTCCGATCCTCTAAGAAGTATCCACTAACAAATTGTTCTCGGTGCCTCATAATGGTATAACTCAAATGGAATTTATCCGAAGTTCGATTAAAATACAAGATGGAACTGTCCCGGTCGGCAAGTGCCTTGAATAAATTTCAAAATCTTTAAATTAAATTGGTTCTAAAATCGATTATCCTTCAACTAAAACCAGGTTGTTGGCGGAACGGAAGAAAAACGATCACTGAACGCAGGAAATCAATTAAATTTCGCGGTGTATGAATGATGTCGGTTCTTTTGTATCCTCATAATAATATCTTGGTCACCAGTTTCGATGAATTTTATGCTAGAAGGAACCCATTATTCTTCCTTACTTCCTTAAAATACATGTATACATGATGACATATGCTTAAAACATCAAATCACCTTACGGTCCTTTCCTTTAGCTTTTTAATCGCATCCAGCATAATTTATTGGGAAAAAAGGATTTTTGTAAAGACAGTGTGATGTGGGACTGTTTTTGCTAAAATAGTTTTGATTTTTGTGTGTACACTTCTCAATGGTAAGCTATAGAACGTTTTTGTTTTCATTAGTTTAATATGGTCTTATGAGATGGTATCTATACTTTGTTTGGATATTGACTACTTTTTCCTGCTCGTGAGCCAATAATCTTTCAGATCTTTTTGTTTTATTAACGGAGTTTCCTTGTGTCTCACAGTATTTTCTAATTGTGTTTTCCAGAGTTGTTTTATATTCATATTCTTCTATTATCATAATCCTCATGGTATACCATGAACTTTGCTTCTTATTCCAATGATTACCAATGCATCTACCTCATTCTTCACAATTTGTACGTGCTCGAAAGCTTTGTACTTTTTATGTTTTCTTTTTATTACTGTTTACGATTTTTGCACGGAAACATTTTTCATAAGAAATTATGTTGTTTAAAAAAAAATAGTACTCATAACTTGCGCAGATAATTTAGTTAAGATACATTTCTCAGGTGAGTTGTATGTCTCTTCATGAACACTTGAAACCCTAAAAGTCAAATAGGTAGTATCTTTGTTTCTCTGTTTGTAGGCGAGATACGCTCCAAATGTGTAGTATTCTTCTATGTGGAGATTTAACGTCCTAGTGTAGTCATTTTCATTTATGTAGGTGTAAGGTGATGTCAAAGTGACATGACCCAATATTTAGGGATTTAGGGGAAGACCATGGGTTTTTGGAAAATATGATGGAAATAAATTGGAGAAATGGAACGTGCATCGATGCAAATAAATTATACCTTTGGCCAAACTTTTGGAAAATTTGGACGTGGTGAAGGGCTAAAGGTTTAGTCCTTTGACAGTTTGATATACCATAGCTACCTTATTTTTAGTCTTAAAATGCATTCTTCGTCAATTAAACCATAATAATAATAATAATAATAATATAATACCTTTAATGTCCAACAGTGTCTACATACACCAATTACAGGACATATATACATTAATAATAAAGTAGTGCACGGTAACATAAATATAACAAAATTGCTACTAATGTAATATAGAAATAAGTACTTAAAAACAAACAAGCAAAATACAATGAACTTAAGTAGGATAAATGAAATTAACTAAATGAAACTTCCGTGTAAATAGCGTCCATATTTTGAACCATGTGTGTTAGTGGGGCCTTTCGTAAGATATTAGTATTATATCTGGGAACGCGTAAAGTTTCAGAAGACCATGTGTTATACCTGGGTATTACGAAGTATAACTGAGATAGTAGTCCAGGCGAATCAATTCGGTGTCGTAGTATGTTTAATGCAAACGATGCACTATACCGTTGCCTCCTTTGTTCCAAAGACACGAAACCATGTCGTTGAAGAAGGTCGCTGTAAGGTGAGCCTCTATCAGGGTAGTTAAAAAACGCTTCTGTATGCGTTCCAGAGACAGGTTTAAGTAAGTATATAGTGGTTCTTACCAGTGTGCAGTATCGTGGTTTCATTGTGAGACGGTTATGAAAACTGCGACAAGATCTAATCAAGAATCCCAAACTTTGTAATGCAGAACGACAAATTGAGGCAATGTGCAATATCTGTAACTCTTGTCAGTAGTGTCAAAATCTAAACTGAAAGAAAGTGGATGCAACATCATTGAAAAGAAAAGTTACAGTATGGGATGAGACCAAAGACCAAAAGTAACATTAGAAGACGTTTTCAATTTTTCTCTAAATGAAGATGTCGACAATAAAAGTAAGAAACCAACTTTCTTCGTTTCTTAAAAAAAAATCTCGAGAGTCGTTTATCACAAGTTCCTTTTTTCGACGGATTCATAACAAACACAGAAGTAATAATAAGAGAGATCCCCATAGCGAAGGCCGAGAATAAATCAACTTGTATAAGCACAAGCTGCAATATTTCAGGATTTAGCACCTTGTTAGAAGTTACAATTGAGGATAATTTTAGCAATAAGCAAGTTAATTTTCGTGCATGGAGCAGGAAACGATAAAAAGTGTTTCTTTACTGATTCTCATACTTCGAAGCTCCCACATCTCGAAAGTAAAAAAAAAAAAAGGAAAATGGCGCATAGGCGCATCCCATTCGGTTATAATGGCGATTTATTAGAAAAGTTTGAAGGAATTTCTTACGGCATTTATAACTCTTAACAACTTCGACCATTCGACCTCTAAGATCCTGTAATTTTTTCATAAAACCAAGAGCATTTTCTCACGCCACTAAGGATCCCTACCCATTCCGTTTTAATGACAAAACTCATTGCTGTCGTTCTAAGCCGCGTCTGAATTAATGAGTTCCGTTCTGCGGACTGAATGCGATATTGGCGGACCGTCTCCGCACTAGTCAGGCTTCGTTATGTAGTCGTGATGATGACTGTAGGAGGGAATTGTCTTGAATACGAAAAGGTACTGCAATATCCCTCTGTTCGTCCTTGCTCTAGTGACAGGTTAACATGAGTTGACGTTATTTCTCTTTTCCTCTGTTACCTGCCCTGTGTTCTTTTATTCATACCGTATTCTGGCGGCGTGGGGGCTTTTGTGATTTGCACGAATACCGATTCTCTTGTGTTTCTCGCGTTCTAGTATCCAGGGCAAGAGGTGGCAAACCATGCAACGTGGGAGGTGTAGAATAGCGGACAGAAATAAGACACGGTGAATTTCAACGGAAATATTAACTGGACCTGAATTCCTTTCTTCTGAAAAGGTTTTAGACTTCAATAAAAAAAAGAGGAAAATATCAATGAATTTACCTTCGCTTACAAAAAAGCTCTCTGTAAGCTGGTGTATGTACATAAATAAAGCAAAAATAATGTGAAAAACTATTCATCCACAACTAGATAGGGCAAAAGAATAATGGTAGATATTTCTTTATATTAACGTACCTATGGGCTTAGCTCTCCGATGCCCATCGGCATGAATCGCAAAATGTATCCCTTATGTTTGAAGGTTGTTTTTTAAAAACGCACACCCGCCCATTGTTTCCCTTTTGTTAATAGAAATTGAAACACATTGAACATTAAAACATTCACGGGGCTCTGGTAAAGCTTTTGAAATCTAAACGCAGAAACTAATAACTGTGTTTTGGTTAATAACATAAAGCAACAATCTATATATGGGGGTCGGTCGAAAAGTACGCGGAAGGTTTCCACCGACTATGACGGTTGGATATCGGTAACGGCGCTAATCTCTGCGGTACGGTAATGACTGTAAATAAAACCCTGGGAGCGTCAGAAGTTGTGCCGACGCAACGGCCAGAGCGGAGAAAAATCGGTAAACTGCCAGCGAGCTTTGCCAGCGCCACAATCGGACCGGAAAGAAGAAGCTCGACGTGTATCAGAGACTTTGCCGACACACCAGTCAGAGCGGACTGGGAAGGACTCTCTCTGGAACTCTCTTCCTACTCGTGCTAAGCGTGTGGTTTAAATACACTTGAGGTTCTCCCCACGCGGTCGCGATGGCGGGAGTTGAGCTAGCGTGAATCGGGCACCGTCTGCTGAGGGTCGCGTCATAAGCAATTTCAACCAAATAAAAACCCGACGAAATAAAATCATATGCGGTAGTAACACTACAGAAACTAGATGGCGTTATCTACTAGTTTGTCCTATTTACATGATTTAATATGCCCACCTTTTTCATAGCCATTCAGTATAATATATTATATATGTAGGTATATTAGTAGTGCATCAAAATAATTGCACAAGGATCATTTGGTATGTATAAAATAAGATTTTCAAAACTACTATTTTCTGTATCTAATACAGCAAAATTAAGAAAATAATGTATGCCATCTCTTCAAGAGCATAAATCTGTGCAATATGTCTCAGTAGAAATCTAGGTCGACTTTTACACGTAGAAATGGAATAATTCTTAAAGTCTATTCGCACGCGCCCTTGTAAAACGTTCTATTATAAAAGGAATCGCTAGTAATATTTCAGATTGAACGTTCAGAAAATTGATCCATTTATTTTCCGTCATTACAGAACGTGAAGTGAACATCGTATTATATGAAAAACTATAGATTATGGGTCTTTCTATAGCAACGAGTTATCCTATTGCAAACTTTTACATTACAATAAAGCAAAATACTACCCGAAAGGGACAAATTTGTCATTCAAGTAGAAATTCTTGCTAATTCAATCGTGTTCTAGTTATTTGATTACAATAGTATTACACATAGACAAACACGCTCTAGTTATCTATGCAGTTCCAGAGTAACCAATACATGATTTTATTGACGTTTCTTGCTCTATCGACCGTATCTTACTTGCAAAGTAGGAATTTATATGCGACGAGGATTGAAGCCGCTGGTATTACAGTAAGTCAGCGCGATTTCAATTCCGGATATGATCACGCTCGGATAGACGTCACCAACCTGACAAATTCAATAAACACGAACAACTAGTTCACGCGGCTAACGTCGCGAAAATTTCATAATTCACATTTTTCGAAGCGGAACGCTCAAATAGAATATCCGTTCGTTGGCCAGAAGGTGTGCAGCGGACACGTGAATGACATAGGAAACGAGGGTACAAATTAACAAAAAGGTAAATAGGAGCGGGAAGGTATGTGTGTTCCCTCCTAAACGGTGCTATTAAAACTTTATAAAAATTTTCCAGCGGCGTCGTTGAAATATTAGGTTGTAAATTATAGCGAGGGTGCGCAAGGTTTAGGGGCATTTAAAAGTACTTATTCGTTTTAATTATGTCTGAGAATTTATATTTGCCCCAACCGGGAAGGAATAAGCCATGAATTTCCGTTAAAAAAACTTAATCAGGTTTACGAATACCTTGGACGCTTAAGGTATGCGTCAGTTGGGTTTTGAAAGAAGCGATTCTCGTTTAGGCCAGTAGAATGTCATATTTTAAATTGCACCCCTGTGTCTTAAAAGACGTAGACTTAGTTTTTCTTTTAAGTAAAGCCGGAGAGCGATTTTGCTGAGTTTAAAACCTCACTTCCTTGGCCACAAATCTTTTCTTCAAATTTTAAACAATAATCCTTATCAAAATTTACTAGGTGTGTAATTAATGTATAATTAAACATGAACCTTCGAAAATACACGTAGACCTTTAAACTGGACGTTTTAAACTCCATCCCGCATTATTAGCTTCTTGCGGAGATGGATTAAGTTCATCATTGGGACCGAGTAATTTGCTGCAAATTATGTTAAAATACTTTTTGAATATCAATTCGGAATTTTACCGGTGTTCTTGTCAGCAATGCTTTCCCGGGCATATATATTGAGCGACGAGCTCAAGTCAGTCAGAGTAAAAATGAACAGGGGCTAATGGGGACACTCGTCATAAAACACTTGTTAAAAATAGTTTATCGAATTTGCCGCCGCGTTGCCTTTCTTGACGCCCACGCCATCTAGTAGCAGTTGGTAAGGGCCTATTACAGGCATCTGCTTATAGTTCACGCGGCATGCAGATATAACTGAAAAATATTTGTGTATGTCGGTTATGTAGCGTGCCATGAAATGCACTGAAATTTTTTGAATTTGACAAGTGTTTCGTTATTATTTCTGTGGTGCCTATCAATTTATGACATACAACACATGCTTGTTGTCGGCATTTGTTGAAAATAATGGTAAGCCATTTATATAGCATGTTCCCAATTACCCCGAAAATAATATGTTAAGGGGCAATTGAAAACAGAAATTGGGGGCAATTGAAGACATGTCTCCATTTGCCCCTAATTTCATGTGAAAATGCTTAAGCACCTATTTAAATGCTTATTTATTGTTTTCTTATATTCAGGTTAATAAAAACTCATAATGGTGCGAAACTATATTAGAAAGCGATCGAACAAAGCTTACACAATAGAAGACGTATAAGCAGCTGTAAATGCTGTTAAGAGTCGTGTTCCGTCATATCGTGCTGCATCAAGCACATACGGTGTCCCAAGAAGTGTCATATTCAATAGAATAAATGGACGCAAAATATCATTGGAGACTTTAGGTTCTGGCCGGAAAAATGCCTTGTCTAAGGAAGTCGAGGATCAGCTAGAAAATTTAATTTTAGCGAGAGCTGAATTTGGGTATCCAATGGATAAACAGGAACTGTTAGATTTTGTGAAACAATATTGTTAACATTGAAATATTTCTAATTCTTTTAAAAATGACAAACCTGGTCACGATTGGTATATAAATTTTATGAGGCGCCATCCCAAACTATCCCTGAAAAAACCCCAAAGTTTACAGAACAAGCGAGCAGAGGCTCTGATACATTGTTGTGGCGGATCATTACAAAAATTTAAAAAAAGTTGTGGAAGACACCTCTCTTGAATACATGCCAGAACTCTTTTTTAATTGCTTTAATAAAGCGCTATATCAACGTATTCGTGGTACCGGCCGCAAAAATATTACAATAAACTGTTGTGTAAGTGCCGATGGCTCATGTTTACCGCCACACATTATTTTTCAAGGCGGTGCGGTATTACCACGATGGACTGGTGGCGATTCAGATTATTCTGGTACTATGTACTTAGCAACACCTAAAGGGTATATGGAAGAGCCGGTGTTTTATAGCCGGAGAAATTTATAGCTCATGTTAATAAGATTAGAACATCTTTGCCAAATACAGGTCCCTTTCAGAAAGCGCTTTTAATGTTTGATGGACACAAAAGCCATATTAGCGCAAGACTCATACAAGCTGCTCTATATAATTTTATTGCGGTTATCTAGCCATTTAACCCATCGATCACAGCCTCTCCATTTTTCTGTATTCAGGCCGCTTAAGAAAGGCTGGGACAGAATATTGCTTTCAGAAATGCGAAAATGCTTAGGCGTCACTAATAAAAATAAAATGACAAAAGAACAGTTTTCTATCGCAGTGAAGGATTTATGGACAAAATACCTTACGCCAAACATTATTGTTTCTGCATTCGCTGGCACTGGTTCCTTGCCAGTAGATCAAACTAAATTTCCCGAAGATCGTTATGATCAAGCGGCTTTAGCAAGATACAAGGCTACTCTAAAACAAGCAAATAACCGCCGAAGACGCGTTACTTTCAGCGAACGTGACAAACCAGAACAGTGGAGTTCAACTCTATAATGATCTGATTGCTTCCAACCTGCCTTCCACCAGCTAAACTTTTGATGAAAATCATTTGCTGTCTAGCAATTCCGTAAACATTTCAAGAATATCTGATAAAGGAAACAAAAGAAGTGTTCTGGACTTTTATGTTGATAAATTAAAGGGGAACTTACAAAATACACCTACACAGGCACCTACAGAAAAGCAAATACGACTTAAACAGCTCCAGTATGGAGAAGTGCTAACATCAGAACAGGTATTTAAACGATTACATCAAGAAGAAGAGCGTCGAAAAAAGAAGGTAGTAAAACGCAGAATAACTACAAAAAAAGAAACGTTTAAGAAATCTTTGTTAATTTTCTTATTTGAAATAAATTACTGCTTTTAAAAAAACTTAAACTTTTTATTCAAAAAAATTACATCTAATCTTAACTCTAACTGTTATGTATGAAGCCTAATCGTAATCTATTTCTTGTAACTCGCTCGCTTCTTCGCTGTGTGTAAAAAAGATGACTTCGCGCAATTCTACACCGCCTTGCGTCGATGTCCATATGCAGGTATAGTGTCGTTCAAAATATAACTTGTTCAGATAGCGAATCAGAATCAATTGAGGAATTAGAAAAAGAAATGATAGAAAATTTGGAGAATAACAATAGTCACATGGATGATAATAGCAAAAATGACATATTGGCAGATACTGTGAGAAGAGACCAAGCCAAAAGGAGTCTTACAATATCAAATAAGGAATACGCGTCTAAAATTGGAGAGAAAATTATAATCAAGAAGACATTAAATTTAGTTCTAAAAAAGAGAGATAACAATAATCAAAATATCCATTTGCTTAATAAATACTTTGCTGTGAGCAGTGTTAAGACTTGTACATTGGTAAAGTAACAGAAATTCTTCATAGCGAGCAGGTCACGATGACATTATTAGAGAGAATGGGAAGCTACTTTCGATGGCCAAAAAATCCAAAAGGTGAACTTGTAAACACAAATTCATTTTTGATAGAGGTTTCTATAAAAGGTGTAAATAAAGTTACAATGCAGCCATCAATTGACAATGTAGAAAAAACTTGGAAAAGCGCCAAGAATTTCATCACTAACTCTTAATTTGTATTACTTTTATAAGTTTAACCACGTTTAGTTTTTAACAATTAAAATTCCGTTTTTTATATTAGCAAATACATCTACAGTTTAATGAAAACCTTTATTGTTCTTATTAAGTTTATTACGCAAATTTTAGAATTCTGTTCCTTTTTTTTCCGTTTTAACGCACATACACTTTAAATGGATAAATTTATTATGTCTTTATTTACCCCCTGATGCGGGGTAATGGAGGACACAGGATAAAATATTTAAAAAAAAATTCTTCTGTTTTTTGTTTACTAATAATCACGACTATCTCTATATTCCCGTAAAGCTTAAAGATCATTTATTCAAGTAATAAAAATTCAGCAATACAATTTCCATCGTGTTTTTTAATATAGAACATATAGTAAAAAATGAAGAAAAGTGTCCCCGATTGCTCCGATCGACCTTATATTCCTTTCTGACAAGTTATTTGAAATGTATCCTTTATATTTACAGACTTAATAAAAGATCACAAGCACTTCAAAATACAAAGAAAAATATCAGGTCAGAAATAAGCGAACAATTTGTTTAAAAAGCCGGTGAAAAGATTTACATGAAGCATTAATTTCAAGAGCATCAGAGCTATCTGAGCTGAAATAACCATTATTAACAAAAAAAAAAAAAACAAATATAGAAACTGCTAAATCAGAACTGAAATGAGGGACGATATTTTCTTGGAAATTCAAGTCAGCGTTGTTTCAAATTGCACAGCTCTGACAAATGTTTTTTTTTTTTTGAAAAACACTTCTCTCAGAAAGCTAAAATCTTATAGGTACAAAGACATTTTTCAGATGATAAGGAATTCAGTGTAATAGCCGCAATAGTTTTTAAGCGATATATCCGGTTATTACCATTCACCATAGATGAACATGCGAAGTTCAGTAATAGTCGAGTTTCTAATCAAGAAATTCCGCTTGTACAGGGCATATACTTTCTTTATTACACCGACTACAGAAGCTGGAATACTGAGTGCCGTAACATGTTCAAAATCAACCCACATCATCGATCTGTCTAGCAATGTATTTCATCAAATTACTGAAACGTGTAATTACAATACCATTGGCATATACAGAGCGCAGCAATAGTACGTCCGTCCTTTATTACGCCAGCTGTATGCTAGATAGCAATTTTAAGGATATAATATAATGTTAGTCGCGTATCTTTATAAAATCTACTCCGATATACAAAGTGTTTCATAAAAAAAGTGGTGCAGAACAATTTATTTTTAAAGGGAACATCCATACAGGATATTTTTATATTATATAAATCTCTAATCACGTTCCATTCGTCTGCGGATTATCAAAGTAATTGGTTTTGTGTTTTTCGATTTGAAACTGTCTTAAAAATTTTAGAAATTACACAATATGCCAGAGAAAGTCTTCCTACGGCCAAATGCTTTTAAATTTCACAATAAAATTATTTGTGTTGATTGGCTAAGATTAGCTGAAGATGTCAGTAAATTGTTTTGATCACTGAATGTACAGGGTCGTAATCAGGGAAGTATTTACTTTACCATATTCAAAACGATTTTTTTTTTAAATGGAACACCCAGTACATTACAACCAAAAGTGATGCCGAATTTCGCTTTCCATCAATCCATACTAGGTTTCCCTATACCTACTTTTAGCGGTTTCTGCAATAATCCAGAATAATCAAAATTCTAATATTCAATTTTTCTTTGTATTTTAAAATAAAATTTAAGTGAATCAATTTAATCAAAAACAGACAACGGTTTCTTTAAGAAGAAAGAAAGTAATTTATTGAAAAGTAAAAGCAAATATGAAATATCAGCATGTATTATTAGAAGTAATGCAAAACAAAATTAATTAAATATATATAGAAATAATAATGTAGGAAAAACTAAAGCAACAAGTGTTCAAAGTCTCTGAACTGGCTTTAATTCTCCAAATGTTATGTTTCAAAAAGCGTTACTAACTCTTTCCTTTATGTCTTCTATGGTTGTTGAAGCCTTCTCATACACAATTTCTTTAACACGTTCTCATAAATAAAGATCAAGATGTTATAAGTCCCGACATCTGGGCGTCAATTTTGTAGGACTTCTTTCCAACTATTCCTCGGGATACGTGTTACTTATTTAAATAACCTCGTATATCAATAAAATAGTGTGGAGGAGCTACGTCAGTCTGTACCCGCATTTCTAGTCGAGTTTCAGCAGAAGCATTTGTCAATAATCGTAATTGTTCATTTTGTTAGAATTGCAAACAAGACGCTACAACTAAGAAGTTTTATTACTTTCAAAACTCTTTACTAACAAGAAATCGCCTAGAAAATAAATTATTTTATCTCAATAATTATTGATATATAAAAATAAAGTTGATTTATTTGATGATTTGTAGCAAACACATTCATAATGTTTTCTTTTTAAAAAACAAGTTTAGCGCACGGCTACATTTGAATATGTATAACAGCAATAAAACAAATTCTTTTAAAGATCCTCTAACGATACAAAACAGCTTTAGTATCTGAGAAACCCCTTAAAAGTTAAAGATAGGTTCCTATAAAAGTTGTCTTTGAGTCGTAAAGCAAGCACACATTAAAGGCTGTATAAGTGAATAAGTTATGCAGTCTATTACGGTTTCTTTATCTTTTTTTTTACAAAAACCTTATCCCGTAAATATTGTCTGTGTGCATTAATATCAAATGAATTTAATACATTTAAAAAATTCATAATGCCAACTTAAGAGAGATGTTCGTTTAATCGATGTGTAAATTAAAGGGGGCATTACTGAATGTACATACATTTTATTTTCAGCAAAATTTAAACACATCTTTTCCTTATTTGAAAAGCTTTGAAGTATGAAAGAATTCATTGTTCTTATAACGAAAAAATACAAAAACTCTTTATAGAAACCGTTAACGGAACAAATCACTAATCACTTCTAACAGGGCCCTCGACAATTGAACGAAGCACTCGCTGCAGATGGATACGGTTTTGATGAAATCCCTAAACTCGACACAAACATTCTGTAGGAAGCTTATTGCTATTTTGTATTATGAGGCAGCGCTTATTAATCTTGTGGTAAGTTCGTGGTTTAGGATGCCATAAATACGAGCGCAGATGAATTTCGCTATGTAAATAGGAAGTTTGGTGCTCAACTACGGTAATGTACTGTGTTATATGTGCTTTGAAATAATTGCAGCACGGTGTTCATTGATTTCGTAAACTTTCGAGAGTATTTAGTTAAATATCGAAAAATATATTTACCTACCTATATTCTTATAAAATTTTAAATTACTAAATCAGATGATATGTTTTATAAAATGAAAATCGAAACACTATACAACGCGAATAACGAAGTTCCTATCTCCCGGGGTGACGCCAAAATCAAGATACAAAAAGGCAGAATATGTCTTTTACACTTCACCTAGCAGTGATTCAATAACAGCATAATCTTGTGATCTTGTTAAATGTATCGTGCGGGAATTGCAAAATCTACCGTGAATTTTAATATAAAATTCACATACTAACCTACTACTGTTAGATGAACTGGATGGCCGATAGGTGGGGTTGTGCTGATCTGACATTCGTAGATTCCGGAGTCTTTGCGCTGAGGATAGCGGATCCTCAGTGTCCACTCTTCCGTATGCGGTGAGTGAATCGCCTCGAACCTTTGATCTGACGTATAGGTGTACCTTCCGACGGTCAACAGATGTATGTCCCTGTGTCTCACCCACGAAACCTGTAAAAAAGAGGAGAATTTATGTATCAACTGTGAATTTCTTTGCTAGATTTGAATTGGAATTGTTTTGGAGCTAACCCAGAAAAGTATTTCGGTATAATATAAATTAATGACTACAATATATGAAACTAGTCTTTAAGTTGTATCGCCGAATATGATACGTAGATGGTAGTGCAAGTTAGAAATTTGATGAATGATGGAAGTCCAAGTAAGCCTAAGGGTTGAATAACCATTTATATATATATTGCTATGACATCAAATACCTAACCTAAAAAACATACAGCATCATACGTTTGTTATTGTATAATGTACCTATAAAATGTATTCTGATCTATGTATTTATCTTTTTGTAAATTTATTGTAAAAATCTAAACTAAACACTCACTATATCGTATCTAATTAAAAAAGGCACGTTTCCATGGATTTTTTAGGTATAAAGTTCATTCGCTGATCGTACGAACGTGGGTTGATTTAAGGTTTCGTATCGTTGGAAACGATATTCTTTCACCGTTGCTGGGATCTATAATGCCAAGGAGATATGAATGTTGTTTAAAACAATTGTGTGGACTTCTTTTTCGATTTTTTCCTGAGTTGGTTGTATTTTCGAAAACATCTAGAAATTTCAAAAATTTAAATATTTATAAGAGTCATTTAACTTAAGATTTACTTGCAAAGAATGAAGTGTTGTGTGTGTTGGGCAAAGATGATGGTAATCCAGTAAATTTCGAAGATTTGGGTGGCGTATTTTCTATTCCTGGAGCCACAATTGGGGGACTTCGATTCGAGTCTTAGTAGCTGAGACATCGATAACGCAGATTTGGAGCTGAAAAGATTGTTGCAGAACTTGAATCAGTATTTGGAATATAAGAAAGCAGTTTGTCGTACTTCAAGTAAGCGATTATTCATCTTTTGAACGTGTAACCGGTGTTCAGAGCGTAAATAGAATTCTGAGGTTAGAGTGTTTGGATAACAGTTATTTCTAGGGATTTTTGATGTAAACGAACGTATGTTGTTGTAAAACGTTTTTGACAATACGCGATTGTATGACGGGAGGTTAGCGGGAGATTTGAATTCAATTTTGATATTTAAACAAGATATATTGAGTTTAGTTTGGATTAAGATTCAAGGAATCTTATTTTTGTACAATTTAAATAGTATTTGAACTTACTTACTTACCCTGAGAGAGAGAATATTCATCTTAATTTATTCATCACTTTTTATTAACTCGAAATAAACAAAGTTATGTATACAAAATTGGTTTTTATTCACTATAATATAATAACGTCACAAATGAATAAGTAATACAGCTTTTACAATCAAAACAAAGAGTACAAAAAGTCATTTAAGCTAATAATCATAGGTTGTCTAGAGCACTATATCCCACCCACGTCCCAGGAGTTACTGAAGATATAATAGTATAGTCTTACGATTGGTATGCGGTATACTCAAAACAGGTAGAGGCGAAGATTTTATTCACTTGTGTGCTACAGTGGCATCTATTTATTGAGGCATAGCTTATCTGTGGAGTAAATTTAGCTTTAATAGAGGACGCTGCATGTATGAATGTTAATAATACAGGGTTGAGTTAATTTAAAATCAATTTAATAAAATTATAAAAATATCTACAAGTTTTGTAGCAATATATATATATTGGCCAGAACATTCCTTCGGAATAGGGCCGCTCGTAGAGCTCTTCAATTCGTTTTCACGCGGTGAATTACTCCGCTATTTCTTCCTGTATTTTCTCCTTTATAGTTCTGTGTCTTCTAATTATATAACTACACTGTTCCATTCCTTTCTGTCTTTTATTATATTTCTTGCATCTTTCACTCCAAGTCTTCGTATATCATCCGACACTTCGTCCTCCCATTTTAGCCGTGGTCGTCCTCTATGTCTATCCTCCCCCGACTTTCAGTTTTTTATCTTCCTTATTAATGTGTTTTCTTCTCGTCTTTCTATGTGTCCAAACCATCTTAATCTTTGTATTTGTTTGATTATGTTTTCTCCTTTCATGATATTATTTATTTTAGTGTTCCACCATGGTCTGTATTCTACATGTCCCTGTTCTCCTACTATTTTTCTTGGTCCTAGTATTTTCCTTAATATTTTCCTTTCAAACATTCTCAGGTTTTCCTCGTCTTTACTACTGAGACACATAGTTTCTGCTGCATAGGTAGCTACAGGCCTGATAGCTGCTTTATATATCTTTAACTTGGTGTGCTTGCTGATGTTTCTATTTTTTAACAGTTTTTTGTAGGCCTCTATTTCCGGCCTGTATTCGCTCTTGTATTTCCAGGCTCCTGTTGTTCGTGTTGCTCACTATCACACCTAAGTATTTAAAGTTATCTGCCTTTTGGAAGCTGTAATCTCCTATTTTAGTTTCTCTATGTTTATTTTCTCTCTGCTAATGATCATGTATTTTGTTTTATTTTGATGTATTTCCAGTCCTCTCTTTTTTGTTTCGTTTGCCGGACATAACAGTGCGCACTCTAAATTTTTACGGCCCCTTGCCATTAACACTATGTCATCAGCGTATGCTACTATTTGTGTGGAAGCTTGCATAATTGTTTTCTTGATGTTTGTCGCTCTGATTGCCCCTTCTAATACTATGTTGAATAATAATGGTGATAAACTATCTCCTTGTCTTACACCATATTGATCTTTATTTCTTCCGTTAATCCTTCCGTTGTTACTACTCTTGCATGGGAACCCTTCATTGTCATAACCGTCAACCTTATTAATTTTGCAGGTATATTCATTTTTTCCATTTCTTCCACCACTGCTCGTCGATCTACTCTGTCAAAAGCCTGTTGAAAATCTATGAATAGTGTGTGGAGTTGTATTTTGTGTTCATAGCATTTTTCAATTGTTTGGGTCATAATATGTATTGCGTCTACCGTTGACCTTCGTCTTCTGAAACCTTGTTGGTAATCTCCTATTTGTTCTTGCACATATTTTTCTAGCCTGTTTCTGACAATCGAACTCATTATTTTGTACATGGTATTCAGTAACATTATTCCTCTATAGTTTGCGCACTGGGTAGGATTTCCTTTTTTGAAAATTGGTATCAGCAGTCCAGATCTCCATTCGTTGGGCATTGTCTCCTGCGTCCAGATTTCGTTAAACATGCTATACACTCGCCGCATTAGTTTCTCTCCGCCATCTTTGATCAGTTCATTAAGGATTTCGTCCTTTATAATGCCAAAATAATTGAATAAACGTTTGATTTCGGTTTATATCCAGAATAATATTCGATAAAATATGCGCGGTATAAAATGTTGAAACACAGTTTATCATGTACCAATTATTACTATATGATAAACTGAATTTCAACGAATATCTACGTTTATTATACCAGATATAAACCAGGATGAAACGTATACTCAACTATTATAAACAATTATTCAATATTTAGGATGTTGCTTAGAAAGCATCATTAGATTAGTTATAAAAATGTTTAGAAATGTATTGTAAGCCTATTTTATAAAGGATATGCTTTAAATTGGGCTGAATCTTATACACTTTAATTTGACACACGCAATTATGTCTTCCAAAATGTCTAAAGGAACTCCGCAAATTTTGCTTTCATATTTTGCCTTTCCTTTTTGTAGACTTTCAGTCAGATTTTAGTCTCAATTTAAATTTCTTTTGTTCTCTATATTAACAAACCGAAGGAGGAAACACTAGAATATTCTGAAATTAAGAGACACAATAAGCGGCTTTGGAAAGAAATTCTATTTAACTATGGTGATTACATAGATCCTACACTTTTAGGGAGTTACACAGCAGAGTAACTTACATACGAAAAGGAAAGCTATTGTTTCCAATTTCCATGGAAAGCGATTTCAATAAATACAAGCGAAGATTAAGTTTATAGCTCACAATAGAATATAAAGAACATTCTCCGTATTTACTTTACAACTTTCACCGTGCGGTATAAACGATTCTGTGCAATTTATAAGGCCTATGTATTGGATTCCTAGATATTCTACTCTTGAGGGTTGCTTTATTAAGTTTACTGTCTCAACTAATCTGAAACGCCATTTTATTAAGAATATTAGCTTTGGGTACCTACTTTATTTTGAACTTTGTTACTAGTTTTGAGACTAACTTAATGTCAACCACAAGCAAAGCTGGTAACAAATATCTTTGAAATTTACTTAATAGCAATTGGAGAAAAATTACCTTTTACACATATGAAAATTACCCTGAAAATTTTATAGGATAGTATTCAACTTCAACTCCTTCTCTTGTTTCAAGATGGTGCTATTTTATGGAAAACCTATTGATTTTTTAGCTAACTATGGTGTAAACTATATTCAGCATAAATAATTATCGGTAAAAACTAAAAATATACAAAAATAAAAAAATGTAAATGTAGTGATGCTTGTTGCGCTCATTAATACGCAAATTCCAGCTATATAAAGCTAACTGTGTAGCTACACATAGAACTGAAAACGAAGTAATTAAAACATTCTTTGGTTACGTTTTTTAGTACAAAGAGAAAAAAAAGTGTATAGCCAGAATCAAAAAGAGTGCTATGCTAGTCGAGTTACAACACCCAAATAACATCAGTTATTGAACCAAGTTATTGCCTTTCATCAGCGCATTATAAAATGAAATATTCGGTTCGGAGTGCAGGCCAGGTTCCGAAAAAATTAATTAATCAATGTGGGGTTGTCGACGTTATAATGAATTATGTGACGTAATTATTGTAAGCTCATTAATTCGTCTTTATACTTCATTTGAGAAAATAGATTGGAAAATTATTCGTTAACGCGCTGTTATAGTTTACATATAGCTTTTTTTGATAAAATTTGCTAGGAGATAATTAGAATAAATAGTCATTTGGTTGTACTTTTGCATAAGTATTTTATATATCGCTTTAAGCAAATAAATTAATTCCTATTTCCACTAAAATTGTGTTTATATAAAATGCTTTTCCGAACAATTTTATGTAAACTAATAATTCATTATACAGAAATGTGCACACATGTTTAACATGATGATCGTATATCGACAATTTGACATCAAATTGAATCCATTAGGAGTTTACTGATACTTTGCCTCAAATAATTACAACGTATTACAAACCGTATGATAATACGTCAGTCACTCAACGTTTAAATTTACATACCAGCCAAATCCATTACCGTTATTGTGCCATGGAATAAATCAAATGGGATATCCCTAATAAATGTATGTATATGTCATGCCGTGTGAATATTTAGCTTTCTAATGGCAACCGAGGTTAACTGTATCTCCATGTTTATGTAGCTAGATTTGATGTATCTTTCACTATGATAATATCCCTAGCAGCACAAATCATCGGCTAATGATCGGCTTTATATAGGGCCGATATCCTGATGTCGGGTCGATATCAAAGATATTGTGCCGATATCGGCTTTCTACCAGTATACGATATCACTGCGATACAAAAGATCCATTATCGGTAAAATATCGGTTGAACGTTTGATGTATCGGCTGATCATCGGCTGGAAACTCAAGACATATATCAGGGCGATATCATTAATAAACGCCGCTGCGATATTGATAGAAATGAGGTATATGGATTTGACTATTGTCATTTTTTTGACGATAGGAAGTCGGCTAATATCCTAAATCTATACGGACTGGTTGATTGAAATATAACCGCATTACAAGAGCGTTCAGATATAAAATTTCAACGTTTGAGACATCAATTGTGAAATTAAAATTAATATCGACTATAAAACAGTTTTAGAAGGTGAAGCGATTTATAACTTAAGAATATGCAAATGCAATTTTCTAACTCAGCCGTGATTATAAAAATTGGCATCTAAACGCAATGTTTATGGGAGTTAGATCTACGCGCAATATCTTACCACCACCACCTACCACAATCCATCATAGCGTTCCTTATTGCAGTGTGAGCATGACGATCAGGTGAAGTGGTTGCCATTATTTATTTTGTCGCTGCATTATAGTAAGCGTTGTGCACATTACAAAATGGATGAATGAAGCTTATAAAGGTAAGGAAATTTTTATGAATAATGTTTTATGTATGTATCAAGTATATAATTTAATTTAATGATTAGTACTCATTTATTATGTAAATATGCAGCGTTAACAAAATGGAAGACGCTTGTAAATTTCTTATTTTACGTGAAAGCATTGTTTCTACAATATGTGTAGCGTAAAGAACGTTTCGCATTAATAGAATGAAATAAATGACAAGCGTACTTCAGACAAATTAAAGCTTTTATACACTGAGAGAACAAAATGTGTTAAGTTAACAAAAAAATTGTCTATCCAACAAAAACATTTGGTTAAATATAGTCAAACAAAATTTTTTGTCAAGGTAACAAAATGTGATTGTTACTATAATTGTGTAGATTAGACAATATTTTTAGCATTGTCTTAACAATCAAGGTAATTTTGATCTGAATCTTTGAAATTGTTCGGGCAACAAGTGCCTTGGGTTAAACAAACAGTTATTTTATGTTAAGTTTACCAAAAGAATTGATTAACATTAAAATTAGAAGTTGTTAGGTTAACTATTTACTTTTGTTTGTAGTAAATATGTACAGTTGTTAAATCAACGAAATAGGAATGTTGTTTCTATAAAAACAAATACTCTCTTCAACCAAAAAAATGTATTCATTTAAATAAGATTTTTTGGTTAAATTAATGATAGTCGTTTGGTATGGAATAATCCTCCGTATATTGCGTTATACTGTACCTATACATTTAGCTACACTTATACAGATGCATATTGTGGTTGTTCAAGCAAAAATTATTAAGTTCAAATTGATAATTTCCTAATACCTTAGCTTAAAAAGTCAAATGATCAGCCGAATCATTTTTATGTCGGTGATATTAGCTATTAATTTTAACTCTATCATCGGAAATGTAATTCAGCAGATTACTTGAATTTTTAATCTCAAGTATTACAAAACCATAAATTTGAACTTAATGAACTTCGACTTGTACAACGATCTACCGATACAATTGCAATATATACATATACACTAAATATAAATGGAGAAGGATACACTCTAACTGCCTTAAAGGTAATGCTGACTAACATAATTATTATCGCGAACAACCCCGAAACACAGAACATCTAATTCTTATTGCGCAGCTACACTTGCATATATAGCCATAGGTAAAAACATTATGATTTTCCGCAACTATTTTATTAGATAAAACATGAATTAAGTTTGGATTAAATGATAAGAACAAATTATAAATTACAAGATTTTAATTCAAAAAATATTTCCATTAAAAGATGCCGACAACAGAAGTACATATATTCGTGGATATTTCATTTTAACCTCCATTAGGATCAAGTTTTATAGGTTGTTTAGTGTTTTAGGCGCAGGAATGATTATTATATAGATTTTTTTTTTTAACTGTTACATTAATAATTTCTTTTACCTCTTCAAACTGCCAATTTAAAAGAAACGGATGCATAAAGGCATATGTATGTTTGTAACCTAAGGTTACTACCGTAGAAATAAGAGATAAGTACATAGTGTTGTCTTGGATACTTTTCTGTCATGTTAATGCACATTTTGTTTCGTTTAACAATACATAACAGATCATGCTATGCATTTACATTAACAAAGTGAATTTGTTAAAGTAAATATTTATGTTTGTCAATATATGCTAGTGTAAAGTTTTCCTTCAACAATTATGACTTGGTCAATATAACCAAATATTTTTAATTCAATGAAACGAAATATTTTGTTGCTCTTCGTGTTAACAAATGGTATGTTGTTGGGCTAACAAAATATTATCAATCATTTTTTGCAGTTGTTGTAACCTTTTATTTTGCTCGATTTGATTAAAAAAGTTGTTGATATAACAATATTTTTTCAACAAAATGGTTTTTGTTAATTTAATGCATTTTGTTCTCTCAGTGTACGATGCTGAATATACACACTAAAGAAAAACACTTTTTTTTAGATACGTATGTGGTGCTTAATTGGGGGAAGTACGTTAAAGGAAGCATATATCTAATATTAAAACAAATCCTCTCGAAAAGTATTAGTGTAAATTATTCATGAAAATAGAGACAATCTAAAGAAGCTTTTGATAAATTGGACATATACATAGTATTTCTAGGTAATGTTACATGCATTATTATTTTATTTGTAACTCTATATCAATACTGTTATTTTTATTTACAGAAGCAATTGGAGTCAAACAGCCGGATGGGACAGAGACGAATATCAATAGATGAGATGGGGGCAGAAAAGAAAGGAAGAAGAATATAACGTCTTTAGCGAACGAATAATTTAGACGACTGGATTTTTTTAGGTATTCCTTAGAATTTTTGTTGTTATTGATTTGTAAAAAATTAAACTGTAACAAATGTTAAATTACTTTTCGTTTAAAATATGCACATATTGAGTTTGTTTTCGGTTTCATGTTTTCCTAGTTATTTTCAGTTTTTGTTTTTATTAATTATGTCTTTAAATATTTGTGTCAATTACTCATAAATAAACATATTAAGTATTTTTATATTAGTACTTTTTCTTGAAATTTATTGCTTTATTTACTTTCTATTACATAAAGTCTTCCCTTCATTATGTATATTATTTTATGCGCATAATATTCTATTTTGTCAGGAATTATTATACACAGAAAATGGTGGCAAATAATTTGAAAAACATTACATGTGCAATGTGATTATGAATCTGATGTATTTTTTCCGTATTGTTCAATATGAATATGACTATAGAGACTGCCCCGAAATTAAATGTTCAAACACAAAGGTGTTATAGTGGGTGTCATTTCCAGTCGAACTAATCCTAGGTGTGATTATTATTCGATGCATAGTTTACGAATCATTTATTTTTTCTAAAAATCTTCCTTCATATAAACGTTCATTAAACTATCAACAAACAAAAGAGTACGACAATAAGAATGAAGTTAAATTGAAATTAAACATTGTGATATTATCAAAGGTACATCCTTTTGTTTAACGGCTTTGATATTTCAG
The DNA here is from genome assembly GCA_949128085.1 of Cetonia aurata. Lineage (NCBI taxonomy): Eukaryota > Metazoa > Arthropoda > Insecta > Coleoptera > Scarabaeidae > Cetonia > Cetonia aurata. Next base: position 15,905,877 of record OX421886.1, on the reverse strand, counting down.
AAGACGTTGATGGTTTCTAATTTCTTTCTAAATTCTAACATTACAAAAAAATACTGTTTTTGCCTATAATTTTATGAACGTTTTTTGTAGAAGATCTTTATAAAACTCGCAAAAACCTTATTAGAATTGAATAATCACATATGGGGCTAATTTGACTCGAAATTATACTCTTTATAACCCTTTTCCGTTTCGGGAACTACTTTTGGGACAGCCTGTATAAATATCCACTATAGTGGATAGACAAACTACATACTTATATGTAGAAATTAGTCATCACACCAATATCGGTGCGATATCCCAGGACGACTAAAACTTTATCGGCGGAGCATAGAAAACGTTGGGTAAGTATCAATCATGTATCGGTCTACTGATGATATTGTATCTAATTTTAATTGTATTGATATCGGATAGGTATTGGAGTTTCGATATCGGATAGATGTTGGAATTTCGATATCGGATAAGTATTGGAATTTCGATATCGAACCAATATTGCAAAATGTTCACATTTTGTATCGGTATGATATCAGCGGCCGCTATAATTACGACATCGGTCAGCAATATCGGCGAAGCTTAGCCGATATCATGCCGATTCTTGTGCTGCTAGGGATTGTTTGGAAATTATTACTAGTGGGTATATATATTTGAATATGTAACATGACAGCCACACTAATTTTAATGCTCGTGTGCATTACTATTTTTAAGAACTAGATATATAATCCAAACCATCTGCGATGAGCTACATCCATCCAGTGAGACGACACATCTGGAGAAAGCACTGAAGGAGAATGATTACGCTGACATAAACCTAAGAAGAGTCGCTAGGAGGAAGACAGAACCGCAGAGAGGGATGGCGTGTTTACCATACATAGCGGGAGTTACCGAAAAGGTAGGACGAATTCTGTGAAAACGTGACATAGGAGTACGCTTCGGAACTGTAAAATCGATTCAGCAGCATCTTCCGACCGCAACGGATGGGATAGCAGATATCGCTCAAAAGGCATCTAGAAGATACCATGTCCATATGGACAGTACTACATCGGACAAACGGGAAAAGCTATCGGTGTGAGAGTGAAAGAACACGAAAGGAATACAAGATCTAAAGGAATCGAGCAATCAGTCAGTGGTGGCAGAACACGATACTGGATATGAAATGGACTTCGTAAACATGAAACTAATAGCCACCATTAAGAACTACGGAAAAAGATTCATTAGAGAGGCCACAGAAATAGAAAAGGATAAGACCGCCAACAGGCAAGAAGGGACCACTTAGTAACACGTGGAAGAGTCTTCTATGGAGGACCGTCACACTCAGTGGAGCGGAAACTTCACAGTTGACTGAACTAAGATGAGTGCCGTACCGCGGAAAATCAGTTCGGTTATCCTGAAGAAGTTGTCAGCATGAACAGCGAAATGTTGAGCGAAGGTTTTGGCACACGGCGAAATCAGGAAGAAGTTATCAGTAGTAACTGCATGTATATGTTAACCATGCAAAGCACATCTGCTTCAGGTCTTCAAAACCTTTAATTCAATCAAATTGAGTTGTAAGAAAATTACCAAGGATTCAACTTATATCTAAGTATTCTGAAAAGCATTAGTTTCAATAAGTTAACTTTACTTAAATAATGATTTAATTTATACCTCAGTATTCTTCTGTACGCTCCTATTTTTCAAATGAAGAGTTTCGAACCTCGGTGCTTTCACAAAAAAAAATGTACCAGGTGTAGCTAGTTTTAATTTCTTGATATAACTAGCTCTGATATATCGATACCTGAGTTCAAGAGTGTAACAAGTCAAAAAACACCGTTTTCGAGTTAGTACGTTCATCAAGTAGGCGACAATAGGTTCTTTCAGTTTCTATAGAGTAACAACTCACACTGCGAACGTTAATCACTAGATGTCTCTGGATACACTACGAAACAATCCAAAATTCAAGTATGGTTTGTTTCTATAGTGTAACAGTTTGAGTTGTTACAGTATAGAACGGCAGTAAGTGGTAATGAATCAGCTGCTGGTTGTTATTGTGTCTTTTATAAACGTGCCTGTGTGTTCTAGAGACCAACAATGAGTTCATTTAATTTAAATACCTCAAAAAAAGGGCCTAACGAATCACGTACCAGTTATTTACTGCGTTTGGCTAAACTAAACCTCCAGAAAACTAATAATACTTTGGTAAGTTAAAAAAATTTTGTTTTGATAGGATAACTAACGTCAAACTTATTTTTATGTTTTTCAATTAATATCATTTCAATATACTTTCAACCTAATCCTGTCTAGTATAAAATTAGCGATGAATAATTCCTTTTGAAGTTTATTTGAGTTCACTTTTGCGTTGTAAGAATTATATTTTACAAATGAGAAATTTTGGCACATTCTTAGTTGAGCGTTTTTTATTTTAGGAATTACCTTCCACATCCACTGAAAACCTCAACAATTTTAATGAAAGTAGTGATGACAGCATCGCTGACAAAAATTATGAACCATCTCATTCAGGTTCATCAGTTAGTGACGAAGACGAATATGAAGCTAACATTTCTCCACTGGAACCAGAACATGGTGACCCTTCTAGTAAAAACGAAGATCAGTCAGTAGTAGAAGAACAGAAAAGAAAAAAACTTACCCGAAAAAGAATAAGAAATACGGACAACTGGGAAAAAAATAAGAAGAAAATTAAACGAAACTTGGGACAAGAATATGTGAATGCAGCCAAGAAGAAAGTAGGAAAAAGAACAATGAAAGACCCATGTAACGAAAAATGCAGATTAAAATGTATTACCAACGTTACTGAAGACCAAAGAAAAACTATCTTTGAAACATATTGGAAACTGGGCTCTGTGGATAAGCAGCGAAGTTTTATTGACAAAAGTATATCCCAAATTACTCCTACATACAGATACACAAAAACGGGAAGCAATCGATCACAAAACCTAAAATACATCCTTCAAATAGAAGGGCAAGCCGTACGTGTTTGTAAAACATTTTTTAAAAATACTTTAGACATTAACAATAGGACCATTTTTACGACAACCAAAATTAGAGATGAACATGGATTTTTAAAGCCAGACCAACGTGGAAAACATGGAAAACAAAAACGTGTTAAACAAGAAATTGTTGACGGCATTAGGAATCATATAAATTCTTTTCCACGAGTAAGTTCTCATTATTGTCGTGCTAGGACAAAAAAAGAATACTTAGATGGCAGCCTGAATATAGCCACCATGTACCGGCTGTATGTAGAGAACTGTACGCAAAATAATCAAGAATTTGCCAAAATTTCGTTGTACACAAAAGTATTAAATACAGAAACTAATATTGCATTTCATAAACCAAAAAAGGACCAGTGTTCATTATGCGCACACTACGAAAATGGCGATGAAGAAGTTAAGGAAAGAATTAGGAAAAAATACGAACAGCATTTAGAAGAAAAGGAATTGAGTAGACAAGAAAAAAAAGAAGACACAGAAAAGACTGGGGAAAATATCGGTGTATGTTGTTTTGATCTGCAAGCAGTTCTAACCACCCCATGCGGAGAAATTACTAGTTTTTTCTATAAAAGAAGATTGGCTACATACAACTTTACCATATTTGATGTAAAACAGAAATTGGGGTTGTGTTTTCTTTGGCATGAAGGTTTGGCGAAGAGGGGAGCCAATGAAATTGGAAGTTGTCTCTATCACTATTTAAGGAGTGAAGACTGCAAAAGTGAGCACATCATTTTTTATTCTGACAACTGCGTTGGACAGAATAAAAATAAATTTGTTTTTGCCTTGTATTTATTTTGTGTGTTGAATATCGATAAGGTTCAAACTATTACTCATAAGTTTTTAGTAAAGGGGCATACCCAAAATGAAGGAGACAGCGTCCATGCCTGTATTGAAAAAGAAAAAAATCGTTTACTTAAAAGCGGCCCAATTTATGTCCCAGCACAATGGGCAACCGTTATAAGATCGGCTAAGAAACGTGGAACCCCATACAAAGTCAACGAAATTGACACTACAGATATTTTCGACTTAAAAACGTTATGTGCTGAAATGGGCGAAAATTATGTAAAAAATACAGAAAATGAAAAGGTCATTTGGAAAGATGTCAAAATTGTCAAGGTAGAAAAAACCCAACCTTACATAATCTTTTACAAAACTTCTTACTCGCAAAACTATTTTAAGTCTATTAATGTAAGACAGAATAAGAAACGGCTGAGAAATAAAGAACAAAAGCAAACTACATTGCTACCTGCTTTTAAAAACGCTCCTTGTATTGGTGCTCAAAAGATGGAAAACTTACTAGAGCTTTGTAGGGCAAATGATATCAAGGCAATGTATTGGCCTTTTTATGAAAGTTTATCACTAAACAACGTTGGCAACAATGAATCGAAAACACCAAATGAAGACGGAAGTAGCGATTCAGATTCTTCTGATTAAACTATATTTTTTAATTTTTCTTTTATACGTGGTTTTCATAGTTCTTTTGTACGAATCTTTGTTAATTAAAAGAGTATTCTTTACTAAATGGTTGTTTTATTTTTATTTATGAATTCATAAACCTACACCTAGTATTTTAATTTTAAATTAGTAAAGGTGATTTACTTAGTTGTTACAACCATAGTTAGTTTCGATTTGTATAACATGCTAAGTTCAATAGGGCAATAACTGTATCTAACTTCAAAATTTCAAACTCAAAATCCATAAATTACATTACTCTTCCAATTACATACCTGTTATGCACTAAATTTAAAAGTTTTGCCTATTTACCTTAAAGCAATAAACAATAATCAATAACTAAAAATACTACAATTTTTAAGTCTCAGTTTCTCAACAAGTACGTTTTTAGACTTGTTACACTCTTAAACTCAGGTATCGATATAATAATTGTCAGAACTGCAGTTTGAGGTGGTTATTTTTATGACTACAGAACTGCTAAAACAATGAGGAAAATATTTATGGAAGCAATCCGTAGAAGCGTAAGTTCTAAGCAGTGTTATTACATCAAGAAGTTTTAATGAATATCGAACCAAAATTTGCCCATTTGAGAATTGCCCATGAGAAAGGATCAAGGAGCAATACCTATTCAAAACTAGTTGCTGAAATGCCCGTATTTCTAAAATATAAAATTTGTGGCTTGGTATACTTAAACTTAGCTATCAATCGTACGACTAATACGTAGTATCTACTGGAGCAAGTGAAGTGAACATAAATTATGTTCCGAACACTTTCGACACAATTGATTGCAGATTACTACAGCATAAATTAAATTCTTTTGGCTATAGGGCTACAAATGTGGTTCTTGTTTTGGAGTTCCTCAGGAGTCTAACCTGGGTCCCCTCCTCTTGACGCCTACATTAATAATCTACTTAATTTTTTCCACTGTTGAGCTTTAACTTGTGCAGAAGATATTAACATTTTTACAAGTTATCAATTGTGTTGATAACGTTGATTCATTGCAGCATAGTTTGATTGATTTATCCATTCGCAGTACCACTAGTTCTTTTAAAATTAGTATTAGCAAACGCTGTCTGGTTTCCTATTCTTGGAAATGTGATTTTTTCCCTCCCTGGTACTTTCGGAATGTTTGATATATCAAAAAGTGGGATCTTTCCATTGTTTTAATGATTGTTCTATATTTAATGCACTGACGTATTATATCTGTTGGAAAAATGTGCATTTCAAATGAGCGCACTATTGAAAATTTTATATAAACGTAATAAGCGCACAACAGTTAAAACTTTTCGAGCGTCAATTTCCATGCGAATGCGGTAAACAAAAGGATTTGGGAATTTATGTACATATTAAACAAACTCCTCTTTGTAAACCTCGACATTATTATTCCTCTCGCAAATATTGTATAGATTTATTTGTTTTAATTCCGCATGTTCTACCTGAGTTCAAAACTAGGGACCCTCGCCTCCAATGTCTGCAAACCGTTCCGGCTTAATCCCTTGTATCGACTGAACGGGGGTTTTGAGCTTTATGCAGGAGTTGAGTACCGAACCCCAAAACGAAAACGCTGTAACACGAAATCACTTAAAACTGATTGTTCTCCTCTTCTAAGTTACAGCAATTTACCTCCGCGCCGACAAACAATATAACATCCATGTTTAATGAATCTAAATTATATCTAAAGAAACAAAATCGAGCTTATTGTTGTGATTGTCTAATTATAGATACGTTATACCTATATACAATTACTTACAGTTAAGGACTTGGAACACATTGTAAGTGGCTAAAAAATCAGTTAAATGCATTGTGCTATACGATACCCTCACTGTAAGGCAATCTCGTTTCAAATAAAATAAATATCTTGGAAAATTGCGGTCTGGAAAATATAAGTCCGGGCATTAGTGCAAAAAGAAACAATTTTCGTTTGAAATAAACGTATAATGATATAAATTCCGTAGTACAATTTAAAGGGATTTAGGTATAACAAATAGAATCATTATCTCTATGAACCACCCCTATATTTCACTTGGATGCTCAACGTGTATGGGAAGATATGCGATCCTCCTGAAACAGTTTGTACTATCGCAAACTTTCACATGTCACAAACATAAAGAATTGTACCTACGTCGTAAGAGAAAGGTATTGAATTGTGTATTTTATGATAGTTCTAACATCTGTTTCTTTTGAACACTTAAACAGTTAAACTTCTTGTGATTATGGGTACATTTATCGCAGTTTAAATAAAATTAATTATACAGCCTACATTCCGGGAAGAATAAATAAATAAAAACACAAGAAGGGTAACAGAAGAATAATGATTTACTGGGTTATTCATACGCTACAAGTACGCGATACGTAATCTTGATATATTTGCTTTGATATAACCATAAATTGTAATAAATATTACATATCTATTTGCAAAAATATTCTTGGTAGGTGTAGCCCTTCGAAAAGCTTAAATAAAAATATTTTATTGAACTAAAATAATTATAAAAGAAGTGTTACCCTACTTCTTTATACCTACATACTTTATGTTTCTAAATAATATACGTCTCCTTACATACTGGCTATTACATGGCAAATTATCTTCTAAGAAGAAGAAAATATCTGTTGACGCTAAAATTTGACATGATCACTAAACTGTAATCCATTCATTTGAAGACAACATAACGTACTACAAACATGGCATTGTCACAGTTCACTGATACTTACGTCAATTTATACTCCCTCTGTCCACAAATAAGTGTCCGATTTTCATTGTTTTTAAAAATTAAAGAAAGGTGGCGCTGCTTTCAAAAATTAACTGCCATTTTGAAAACAATTTTTGTATGTCAAGTTTTTGACAGCAGTTTGAAAGTTTTGTAGTTTTTCAAGAATTTATGTTTTCAATCAAAAAACAAGATTTTCTCAAGACTCGATATAAATCTCCGCCTTAAAAAAAATATGGCAGATGTGGTAAATATTTTGGCGAGAAACCATGGTAAGAGACCTAATTTGACTCTAAACACAAGGCAAGCGGTTTACCATGCATTACTTGAATTGAACGACAATAATAAACTGAAGCAAGGTTCAATCAAGGCGACAGCCAATAAATTCAAAATTTCTGTGAAAACTATAAGCCGAATATGGCATCAAGGACGAAAATCATTAGCCGATGGTGCTGAAGTAGCAGATGTCAGGTCACGTAAGAAAGGACGCGTTGGTCGAAAACCAAAAAGTTTCGAGTCAGAGCTAATAAAGTCACTACCACTCAATAATCGTCGTACAATTCGTTCGTTGACTACCTACCTCTATTAACTTATCAAAATCTACAGTTCATAATAGACTCATGTCAGGAAAATTACGGCGACACTCAAATGCAGTTAAACTTTATCTCACAGACGCCAACAAAATTGAAAGACTCAAGTATTGTTTGTCAATGCTGAAACCTGAAAGTTTAAATGTTCAATCACCCGAATTCATCGACATGTATGATCGGATTCATGTAGACGAAAAATGGTTTTACATTAGCAAAACAACTAACACATACTACCTTGTAGAAGACGAAGAAGAACCGTTCAGGACCTGTAAAAGTAAACTTTTCCTCACAAAGGTGATGTTTTTAGTCGCTGTTGCTCGTCCACGTTGGAATCATACCGAAAATAAGAATTTCGATGGAAAACTTGGTATTTGGCGATTTGTTTTTTCAGAACCTGCTAAACGGAGCAGTAAAAATCGCGCAGCAGGAACGATTGATATGATTATTGGAAAATTATTACCCGCCATTCAACAAAAATGGCCAAGAAGAGCTTCACGCAAAAGAATTAGCATTCAACAAGATAACGCTAAACCATACATTCTTCCTGATGACGTTGAGTTTAATGAAGCTGCGAATAGAACTAGATTTGAAATCAGAATAATATGCCAGCCACCTAATAGTCCCGACACCAACGTCTTGGATTTAGGCTTTTTCAGTGCAATGCAGTCATTGCAGCAACAATCGGCTTGCAAAACTGTAGACTAATTGATCCGTGCTGTTGAAAACGTCTTTTTTGCATTAACTCCGGATACTTTAAATAAGATTTTTCTTACTCACCAGCAGTGCATGGTAGAAACTATGAAAATAACTAAGTGCCTCATATGAGAAAAGACCATTTACAAAGACTTGGTAGGCTTCCAGTTTCTATAAATTACGATTTTGAGCTTTATCAACATGTACAAGATATTACTAATTAAGCTTAAATAACTCAAATTATTCCTAAAAGTTTGTTAGTAACAATATTTGTAGTTAAGTTTCAATAAAATACAACTTTAAAAGAAATCGGACACTTATTTCTGGACAAGCAAAAAAAATCAAAACGGACACTTATTTCTGGACGGAGGGAGTATGCTTAATTCTAGATTACAATTGAAGGTTTACTGCAAAAAAGACTTTCATCAAATATTCGCTCTTCGCATCATCATAATTCTTCATCTAGTAATAGATATTCAAAGTATATAACTCCTTTTTCTAACCTTTGATATGGTAAAACATCAGCAACGTTACAATGCAACATACTCAATTTGAAGAAACAAATAATATTTCAAAGTTATCTAAAAATATGTTGACACAAGTTTCTCTCTGGACCAGCATTTTTTCATACCATCGACGCCTCCTGCTTCAATGTCGCTTCTCACACATCTACCTTATTTTTTTATATCGGTAAGACCTACGAAGTAACTTTTCTTTTGCTAGCAATTGTAAAAACCCACAATTTTGAAATATAGCATAAACTTACTGTAACTTGTACGATTGCATCGAGTCGGAGCTTTAATTTCTTGTAATTCTACCGGAAAATCTTCACTGCAAGGGCAAAAGCATCCCTGACCAATCTTTGACAGATCTTACAAAGATGCCAAGGCTGTTCATTAGCCATCATACCAGGGCAGTAGAAACCATTATGGGATAAAGCAAAAGTGTGGGATATCGTATGATAACTTGTACATAGCGATATATCCTCTGCGTAACTAAATAAATTATATATAACAGCCTTCTCGTTAATAAGAGAGCGAAATCATTGAGAGGAGGAAATCCCAACGCAGAAATGGCGCCCAACGTGGGACCAATTAAATATGCTACGAAATTCAGACAATATTTCAAATTTTAATTATATTTTTCACAATTTAAATAACTGTTTGATTCAATTAATTGCCACACTGAGTCATCTGTGATTCTCTCCAACAAATGCACTAATAAACCCCCTCACAAATGATTTCGCTCTCATACTATCGAGAAGGCTGTTATATACAATTTATTAGTTATGCAGAGGATGTAGGATGATATGTATCGCAGTGAATTCTGCTCCCTACAAATGCTTTAAATTCCCATTTACATTCAACAAAATTGTACTGTGATTAATTGGTTTATAGTAGAACTTACTATGTACCTAAAAATATCTGAAAATACTGTCGTTAACCAACAGCCGCAAACAAAACTAGGATTTAATGACATATCTATCTTATATAAACCAAAAACTGACTTGACAGCTTATATTTATAGCAAAAGCATATTTCAGTCAAAAGGAAACAAGAAATGGGATAATTAAATACAAAAAAATCTGGGGATTGTAGTGTTTCCGGAGATTTCGCTACTTTACATAATGTGAAAATGATGTTTTTTTTGTATTATGTTAAATTATACGTTGTGCTCACGTCTTTACATAAATCTGGCCACATTAATCATGCTTCCATTTACGTAGCAAAGTTAGCAGTAAATATATACATTCTTTAAATCGTCAAGACTAACTAGTCCCTAATTTATTCATCTAGAGACTCTACAACCTTTTATTATATTACTCGTTCAAGCGATTTAACCTGTCACGTAGCTCATGCTGGGCCAATGAAATTACTACGTGGTACATATGCTTTCATCGAGTTCATACTGCCATGCACTTTCTGCTTATTTTTCTTGCCTGTCGTATTCCTTTCAGAGAAATCGCTCATGCATCGAGAACCGCTGTCAGCGCGGAAATCTAACCGTTTCATTCTCGGCGCTGTTTTTCGTTTGTTCTAAATGCGAAGCGATGTAGTGTGTTTTGCAGATGAAATCTAAAAAATGAGAAATGAAGCTGTTGCCTGGGATGCTGGCATCTTCGCGCCCTTTGTTTCACGGATCGCTTACTCCCATAATCGGATATATATTCGTCTTGTGTATTATTAGGTTCAGGAAAGGAGGAATTAGGTCAACTCAGAATTGTAGAAAATCGTGCAGCAATTTATATACGCTAATAACGTATATGAAAAGCGGGTTGGCAATTGAGTTATTAGCTGTTAACTCTATGCATGTTATATGCTAAAAAAAGATGGAATTGAATGTAAAGAAAGTTGCAAAAAGAATGTAATATTTAGGGCTGTTTGGGTTTGATGAACAAAATGAGTTGGGTATATTATCGGAGTAACAATATTGTAGAAGTTTACACATGCAATGTTCAACCGAAAGGAAAAACGTTGTATATGAACCTCATCAGCATCCGATAACTTGTAGAAGTGATTTTATAACGTAAAAGCTGTTGGGATTGTAATTACTATTCGTCGATTCCACTTTAAATTTTCTCGGGCGTTGAGGGTTGTTTTCCGGAAATTATTAGACATTTCTGTGGAAGGACTAACTTATTAAACCTTAGATTTTAACACAGTTGTGGTTGCTAACTTTATACGTTTAAGACGACGTGGCTGCGTGGCTACAATGTAAGGCGATAGTCTTCGTAATTAATAGCAAATTAAGTTGGAAAGTAATTTCGGATGTTCGGTGTCCGTTACGCCGCATCCTTCTAGAAGCGATACGCGCCTTGATACGTCAAAATGTGCAGAATCCATTTTCTGTTGGTTTAGCCGCTAGATTTATGTGGTAGCGAACTGGGATGTCCCCTGCGTACAACACAGCGGAAACGATCGACAGGGAAAGCTTCTAGCTTTGAGTGGAATTTCTTTTGCTTCTTAAACTATTATTGCCTGGGGACAGAACGGTCACATTCAATCACACTTCATAGTTTGTTTTCCGTTAGAAGTTATTGTCGCTTGAGAAATCGATATAATTTCGTCAGTGTCGCTACACTAATAAAAGTGACATGTTTTTAATTTTACAACCGACAGCATGCAGCAATTTAAAAATGATGCCATAAAAAAGATGTTAATTTTTGCTTTCCAACAATTAAAGTAAGCAATATGAGCTAACCATATTGGTTAATGGTGGAGGCAATGTTTATGATAGTTGACGTTGATTATTGAGACTATCAATAGAGGTATGCATATCCTTGCATATTGAAGGCGCTTTGTTCTATGCTATGCAGGCTGTCCATATTATTATGCCCCACAATTGAGATCTTGTAATTGGTGGGGGACAGAGAGTTGGCTAATTGGGACAAAATGTACGTATATTGTAATATAATAGAATTCCAGACTAATCCATAATTGTTTTCTTTTTAATGAGAGTTCTGTTTCAAAATCAATATAACTAAGAAATTATATGTCAGTTAACTTTTTGAAATTCTAGGATCGGTATTAAATGAATTAAGATCAAACCTGGACACATTAACGGTAGGAATCTTCAAGATTCATTGAATAGCATAAACACAACTCGATATTATACTAAACTTATGTCTACAAATATCTAATGGCGAAATTGGTGAATTCCTTACATATCAGAAAGGTAAGTTGCCTCATTTTTGAAATTGTCGTAGTACTCATAGTCTATTTTTACTTCCTATTTACAGATGCTCTTGCATAATCGTGTATTTTACTGAAAAATTCTTCGGTTATCCTGGTATCCTTCCAGAACTTCTTATTCGTTGAATTCGGTGGATTTTATAATTTTTATAAAGTTTAATGCAGTATTATTCCTAATAAAATGTTCCTTAACTTCACTCTGTCCTATTGTAATTGAGATTGTTTTTAAAGATTTCTAGTTTACCTTGACAGCGAGAAATTTCCAGACATTAGTTTATTAATAAAAAATGTTTATTTCGGTGTCCTCTATCATTTCCCAGAATTAGGAATAGTTATTCTGTGATACCCTATATAACTAAAATAGGTACCTTAGAGAACGGAAAATGGAAGAAAGGAGAAATGTACGGTTACAGATTTAAGATTTAATGCAGTAGGCGGAAAGAGATAGTGGAGATGTTAAGAAGAAGTACATGTATAAAATGGATTCAACAATTGGAACAATCGATCAGAGACATATATGAACCCGCATGAGCAACAGGATAAATTGCAGGATAAAAATAAGAGCATTTAATAATAAAAAAATGCTACATCAATGAAACAGTTTGAGATCCTTACGATATGTGCTGATTATGGATGCACATGTTAAAAAACAATTAAGACTTAGACTGAACATAAATATGTACGATAATTTGATACAGAAATCTAGCATGAGTAAAAATGCGCAGCCTTCCACAGCAAATTCCGAAAAGTAAAATCCAAGAACTATAGTGGGTGTTTCTGGGACCCCTATAATTTCTAAAGTATTTGAGATAGAGAAACGAAATTCGGGAATTAAGTATAGGGCATGAATTTACATTTTTTGACATAGTCGATAAATTCTTGTCACTTTCGCTTTTACCAGAAATGACTTTGATTTTCATGCACTGCATATTTTTCGATATTTTGATTCGGAATAACATTTTGTACTCAAAATGCTGCACCAAATTTGATACTTCTTGACGTAAAAAGAATTCTTTTTTTAATTTTTTTTTTTCATCGGGAGTGCTTTGGAGTTCTTAAAATCCTCAGGTGTTACTGCATAAACATGATACGAACAAAGCTTTTCGTCTTTACTGTATACGCAGTTCTTTACGCGCATGTGTACGTCCAAAATTTTTTAAGTTTTAATTTAATTTTTTGGAATGGAAACAGGGTGGCCCACTACATCATCACGAAAGAGCATTGGAGTACCTTGTATGTATGTGTATGTGTGATATTAGGGCGATAGTACACTGCGACCTAAAAGATCTATTGTGTCCCCTCTTCTCGCTGTATTTACAGCTGGCCGTCCAGTCTGATTCCTTTTAAGAAGTGCAGAATGTCCGAAGGTCCCAGATTAGGTAACTCTCCCTCTTCGATTTCACATGCTCCCAGGTGCAGCGCCCTTGAGTTGCACAGTGCAACACAGTTTGTGAGTAGATGAATGGACGTTTCGTCCTGTTCCCCACAAAATCTACATTCGGCTTCCTTCGCTATTCCAAGCCTGCTTAGATGTCCGTTCAGTATTGGAGTATCTTCATTTTGATACCCTACATTATATGCCGATCGAATATTTATTAAGTATTTTTTGTGAAAATGTATAATGATAATGCAATGATATCATACGTAGATATGCACTTAAGTCCATATAACCAAGAAAAACAATTTTTGTTGACACTATACAAATAGTGACAAGTGACAGATAGTAAACTTTTTATAAGTACTGATTGGTAGGTATAAGCTGTCTTACGCATCTAAAAAATGGCAATACTAGTAATAAAAAATAATAACATCAATATTTCTTTATTACAAAACGTTGAATTAAAATAAAAAAGAAATATACTAATACTATACCGAGAAATAAACACATATTAGCATGCTTACCAACATGATTACATAAAAAGACTTTAATGCTAAGGCTATTGAAGTTGTTCAAAAATTAAACCATAAAAACAAAATTTTTGACATACAAATGCGCGTAAAAAACTGTGTATACAGTAAAAATGAAAAACTTTCTTCTTATCTTGTTTATGGAGTAACACCCGAGTATTTTAAGAACTCCAAAGCACTCTCGATGAAACGAAACAAATTAAAAAAAAGAATTCTCTCTATGTCAAGAAATATAAAATTTGGTACAGTTGTATTCAAAATGTTATCCCGAATCAAAATATCGAAAAATATACAGGCAGTCCCATTCAAAAATCGAAAATCAAAGTCATTTCCGGTAAAACCGAAAGTGGCAAAAATGTATTGACTATGTCAAAAAATGTAAATTGATGCCCCGTACTTAAATCTCATATTTCGTTACTCTATCTCAAATACTTCAGAAATTATAGAGGCGAGCCACCTTCCAGAAACACCCGGTATATAGGGGTAGGATTGAAAACAAAACTTATCAGACAAATAAGTGGACCAGGACTAATAACGGAAGAAATAAAAATCCATGGTAAAGGAGAGCAGCAATGGAAACAAAAGGCGTTACCAATACGCAAAGGTAGAGACCAAGGAGAAAGTGAATAGATCAAGTATAAGAATGGAAAGACATAAGGAAATACTTTAGCAGGAATTGAGATAAAGCACGAAGTAGAAGAGAATGAAATCCGTGGAGATATGATGAACCAAAACTTAAAATTAATAACTAAACCGGTATGAGGATACCAGAAGGTGTGGAATATTATGTGTAATCCACGTCTCTATAAATGTGATAAATTGTTCCTTCTGTTGCATGTTTTCTTTCGTGTAAGCCACACCCTTGTATAATGGATTGTAAAATCTTGTATAACCGCGGGTTATATACCGAAAATACGGTACTCAACATAAGGTGCGCTAATAACCCTTCAGGTAGATCATAAAACAAGCATTATTAACATGTTCTTAATGTGTTACGCCAAATTCGTTTGCTTTCACATAAAAAAAATCGTACATTGTACTTTACAATAGAGTTAGTAGACTATAAACTGCTATAGGATTAAAACTGATGTTATGCGATTTTTTATTTGCAACATTCAAATTAGTGTTTTAAGGAATTTTGATTTGTACATGGGCGTTCTGTTGTGCAATCCTTGAGAAATATAAACTTTTAATTAACGGTATATACGAATACCCTATACAAAAAAATTAAGGCCTTATAATTATGCAAACAAGGAAAGTTCGTAAATAAACTCGAAGGAACAGCAGAAAGAAAAGGCGAAGCCAGGAAACTAATTATCGCTTTGAGGAATACACAATTAAAACAAGGAAAAAGGAATAATTGGTTTGTGTTTTAATTGGAAAATGCAAAAATAGGAATGCAAATTAATCAGTTAAGGGTAAAAACGTATCGGTGACGTGAAACACTGTCGACGAAATACTTACTTCAAGAGGGAACACGAAATAGACAACAATTGCTATTCATTAGTGAGAGCACAACAATGAAGTTCCTGTTTTTAACGACATTCAGCTTGCCAGGCCTGATGGTTTCATTTTCTCAAACTTTCCTGCTGAATCAGAAACTTCGACGTCGTTGGATTTGAAGATTTTCATTTTTCTTTCTAGCTTTGTAGTAATTTTCTTTGCGCAGCATAAAGATGGTTCTATATATTTTATTTTGTAACATTCTAATGAGATTTGTTGGTAGTACTAACAACTTTGAGAGATAGCCTGTTTCTCTGTTTTCACCATCTGCTTCTTATATATTCCATTCCTCTACTTAATGTTTATTCCCTACCAATTAGTATACATATATTTCAACCAAAAACCTTTTTACCCTATCAGCGCTGTAATATATTACTGTTTAATGAATTTATATACATTGTTAAGTAGTAACACGTTTCCCAAACAAAAGTCAGACAGCAATTTATTTAACATCCTCACCGAAAAGAGCAAATGTAAAGAGGAGAAAAAGAAGACATTAAAACGTGATTGTAACGATAGACTGCTGGCAGGCCTGTCTGAAAAGAGAATTGAGATTAACTGGAAAGTTTCTTTATTCCGCGTAGAAGCAAAGGAAACATTTGTTTTGAGAGCACAGAGCTTTTAAATCACTTTCCCCTCGTAAGTTATGGGTACGATGGGGTGGCAGCCATGCCCTCGCTACCGGGGCACGAGTTTCTCTTTTTCAATATAAAAACAACAATGAGTATTCATTGAGTGGGAGAATATCGAGAAACTGGGGCCAAAAACTACCGCAATACCTCAGTTCCTGACGGTACACTCGATCACAACTACGAGAGCAACGAAAACGCGGGTTTTTTCATCCGTTTCTGTGCTTTTTCTTGCCTGAATAATTCTCCAATAGTCAAATGTATTCTGCTTTGCGAGAAACAATAGGAAAGAGAAAAGGAGATCCGACAGCGAGGAAAAAACTGATTTATTCGTCGTATATGGCCGTAAAGACGCAGAGTAAATCGAAAAAGTAATTCTATTATCCATTTTTGAAGTTGTCTTCAAACAAGGTTCTATATATATATATTGCTACGAAACTAGTAGATTATTCTTTATAATTTATTAAATTAAATTAAAATTATTCAACACTGTTTTATTAACATTACATACAGTCAGCGTCATCTATTAAATATGCACAGATATGCTACGCCCCAATTGTTAGATATCACTGTAGCACACAAGTACATGAAATCTACCCCTCCACCTGTTTTTTGAGTACACCGCAAACCAATCGGATACTATTTATACTTATTATCTTCAGTCCACCTTGATACGTGCTAGGATTATGTCGCTCCAGTAAGCCTCCGATTATTACCTTAATAGACCTGTTATACTCTTTGTATCTTTTTACTGTGACTATCTAGTTATTCGTTTGGGATGTTCTTATATTATAGTGAATAAAAAACAATGTTGTTTAATTGAAATTTATTTATTTCGAGTTAAACAATTGTGATGAAGAAAGAAATGAATCTTCTAATGATTCTCTCAGGGTAAATAAGTTCTTTACTATTTAAATTGTACAAAAATAAGATTTCTAGACATCACCACAGCATCATACGTTTTGCTTACATACAAAAATCCCTAGAATCACTGTTATCAAATGATAATCTAACCTAACAATCCCTTTACGCTCTTAACGCCAGTTATAAATTCAAAAGATGAATAATCGCTTACTTCAAGTACGAAAAAGTGCTCCAAATATACTCCAAATACTAATTCCAACTCCGCAACAATCTTTTCAGCTCCCAATTAGTGTTCCAATGATGTCACAGCAAAATGCTCGAACGAAACTTTTCAATCGGCCCCAGGATTAAAAATACGCCACCCAAATCTTCGAAATCACTGGATTTCCACCATCTTGGCACTACATACGCAATACTCTCATACTTGTAAGTGAATTTTAAAGTGAACGAGTCTTATTATGATATAAATTTATAAATTTCTAGATATTATTCGAAAATGCAACTACACTCAGGAAATACCGAAAAAGAAGTCCTTTACAATTGCTTTCAACAAATTGATATCTCCTAGGCAAAGAGGACCCAGCAACGATGATAGATATCGTTTCCAACGATACGATACAGGAAATCAACCCCATGTTCGAACAAACAGCGAAGGAACCTTAATGCCTTAAAATTCATGGAAACCTGCCCTTTTTGAAATAGATACGATATAGTAAGTGTTTAGTTAAGATTTTAAAAAATATGTTTGCAGAATAAAATAAATACATAAATCGTAACACATTTACATAAATAATTTAATAATTAACGTCTGATGCTGAGAGAGTAAGGTTAGGTATAGCATGATATCATAGCAATATATCTATTTAATAATAATAATAATAATAGCGATTTATTGGCTGAAAAACGGATACACTTACATACATAAATAATGCTCTAATAGGGAAAAATAAATACATCATCTCAGCCAAAAAGACGTTGCGTAATACACAAAGGCGCTCTTCCTATAGTCTTGTACAGTAAAAACCAAATAAATTATAATAATAATGAAATAAAGAGAAAAAAAGAAAAGTATTCACCCAAAATAAGGCGTAAACGTGCACCCGACGTGCGAAAAGCAATAACTACAACTGTTAAAAGTGAAACACGGACAGGACAGAACTAAAAGCACTCATTAGTATAAGTTAACATGGCAGCTTATTTATTTTGCAGAAGGATTGGTTTAAATTTTATTTTTACCGCCTTCGCAGATAAGGAACCCACCGAAGAAAGATATTTATTAAAAACCCTGGCAATGTTATAGGAAAAACTTCTCTTATAAATCTCCAATCTGTGTTTCGGAATATTAATCAAATAAGAACCGCGAACGATTCGTGGATGTACTTGATTGCGAAATTTGACTTTATTATATAAATACCGTGGTCTTTTTTCTCTCAAGATATTATTAAATAAGGGGATGGTATGCAGGGTACGTCGATTGTCCATGTTCAAGTTTGAATTAGTTTTTAACAAGTGCGAAGTTGGACATCTTCTAGGCAAACCATTCACCAATCTTACACAGCAGTTCTGTACACGCTGAATCTTCGCTACGCACCGTTTGTTAATACAAGGAGCATACACTACATCACCGTAATTAAAATGAGACAAAACCAGTGCCTCACACAACAAAGATTTAGTAGGTTCATCAAAATGGCGACGATTAATGAATAGGGATTTCAATGCGCTAAAGGCCTTCTGTACCATAAAGTTCGTCTGTTTTACGAATCGTAACTCAGAATCCACATAAATACCCAGGTTCTTAACGCAATCCTGTGATCTTAAGTTGTGAGAGGCCAGCTGAATATTCAAAGCAGATGAGGCAGCCTTCCTGGCTTTGCGGGGTCCGAATAAAATGAGTTGAATCTTTGTGGGATTAATCTTTAGATGAAACTGATCAGAGTACCTGCATATATTTTCCAAGTCCTCATTAATCCGCTTCTCTGCAGACTGAATTTCCGTTAACTCAAAAGAAAGGTAAATTTGAGTATCATCTGCATATTGATGACAATTGCAATGCTCTATTGCAAGCGGGAGGTTAGAGGTATATAAACCGAACAGTAGTGGACTTAGTATTCCTCCCTGCGGTACTCCGCATAATTGCATTTTGTTTAAAGTAAGATGCATTCTTTCAGAGAACTCTTTTAGAATTACTTCCTTTTCCTCCATAGTTAATTCCATAATAAATTAACAAGAATATAATTAGTCTTTCGGAACGCACACATTAAAGCAACTAATTACTACTATCAAATGGAATACTTTATTCGAAATGTAACCAATCTATTACAATCACAATACAATTTGGTTGCTTTGTTACAGAAACGTGTAGCTACTATTGGTGTATACAAACCAGACACAATATAAATTCATTTCAGTTTACTGCACGCGTGCTTTTTCAGATTAATTTCAACTTTAGATGCTTTCAAATGAAACAAACAGATGTCGTATAGTTTTCATATTAAACTTCCAGCGCGTAGAAACGTCGTGTCGTATGAAGTACAAACAATGTTCCCCAACTACGGCTGCTGACTAGCTTTTGGGTAACATTTGTTTCCGTAAATTCAATTCAATTAATTTTGTTTCGATGTTTTCCAGTATTCGTTGGATATTCACCCTATTCATATTTTAATTCAAATCGATAAGTTCGTAACCTGTGCACCAAAATAATTATACAGCGTTGGATAATGTTTTCAATAAACACCACTTGTGGTACTTTGCGGTAAACAAGGATGCCGGAGCGGGTCGGTCAACGATTAGTTTTTCTTCTTTTCCAGTCGCCATAAAATACAAGCAAGACATGGGATGAACTACAACCCAGTAATTATCGAACTTTAACCATAATTTCGGGTATAGATATTTACCCCTAAGAGAATATAAATCAGCCGTTTTGATAAATGTTGCTACCATATGCAATTTCGCTATGTTTCGTAACGAATCTCTAAAGTCGTCTTTAATAGGCCGGCAAATAACGTTCGACAATATTTCACCAAAGAGGAACAGAAGTAAATTTCACAACAACATTTAACAAAATATCGTAATCGCAATGGTTTCTATAAGCCGTAATGCCACGGATTCTGATACGTGCTGTATGTAACTGGCAGCTATGGAACGTCGTGGATTTGCACTAGTGATGACCTGGTGTTTTATCAGCATTTCAAACTATTCCGCCAAGTCGAAGGATGCATTGTGTGTTGCACATTGCCCTTTGTTCAATGTCAATAGTCCATAGCGCTAGTGTAGTTTACAAGATATTTTCTTTATTATTTAATGTCTTAATAGTATTGAGCAAAATGCAAAAGTTGCTACTAACCAATCTGTTAACTTTGAGTTTCTGATTCGTAATTATACGTAATGTAAGACCGACATCTCCTATATTATAATAATAATAATAAGAATATATATTTATTCAGAATGCCAATCTAACATTGGTTTGAATCGTCATATAAAAACAAAAACATATAAAGCACTTAAAGCAATTGTATAAAAAGTCATTTAAAACACATAATATATCACAAATATAAAAATAACTACACAAAAATAAACACAAAGTCTATTCATTTACGTATTCGCTAATGGTATAGAATGCCCTCTCCAATAACATCTGTTTCACGCTCTGTTTAAAAAGTTTAGAGCAACCAATTGACCGTACCTCGCCTGGAAGACTATTATAGAGTTTTAGACTCATTAGTGCCGGAGATTTTTTTGTTAATGTTAATTTGTGTTGTGGAATTGTCATAATATTTAATTCTCTAGTTTTGTGCGAATGTATTGTCTTATACCATTCAAAATCATTTATGTGTTCCTTAATGTATGTTACTGCTTTGTAAATAATAATGCAGGGGAAGGTCAGTATTTTTTTATTTTTAAATGTTTCTCTACAACTGCCTCTATAAGGTAGGTTGAAAATCAATCGTATAAAACGTTTCTGTAGAATAAAAACTCTTTCCCAGTTGGTGGCCACACCCCAGACAACGACATTGTAGGAAAGCACTGAGTACACCAATGAATAATAAACGTTTACTAAATCCTGCTGTTTTAGAACATTTTTTAATTGTAACATTGCATAATAGGTTTTGTTTAATTTTTTACATACATTATCTAGCTGGTTTTCCCAGCTGAGATTTTTATCTAATATTACACCTAGTACAGATGCATTGTCAGTAAAAGTTTTGTTTATATTTTTGATAGGCTTCCGTATATGAAAATTAATAATTTTTGTTTTTTGTTCATTTAAAATCAGTCTGTTTTTACTACACCAGCCCGTCACTTCTTGAATTGTTCTTTCAATTTTGTAATTAATGTCATCTAACGCAGTGGCCTTTACAATTACGGAAATATCGTCAGCAAATAAAATAGGGAGCCCGCAAGTTATTCTTTCCGGCAGATCATTGATTAGTAATAAGAATAACAATGGACCTAAAACTGAGCCCTGCGGAACACCTACATCAATGTCAAATTTAGGTGACTGTTCATTTCCCAATTTAACCACTAGTTTTCTGCATTCTAAAAACGATAATAGCCAATCTAATGGAAGCCCTCTAAATCCCATGGCATACAGTTTCATCGCCAAAACAGTACTATCTACGCAATCGAACGCGCATGTGAGATCAAAGAAAATACCGGCTACGTAATTATTTGCATCGAGAGCAGTGTAAATACACTTCAAACTATGAAAGAGCGCGGTCTCAGTTGACTTTTGTTTTACGAATCCATGTTGGCTCGGGTGCAATATTCTATGTTTATCAAGAAAGTCGGTTATCTGATCAGAGACAATTTTCTCAATGACTTTTGAAAACGAGCTCAGTATAGAAACAGGTCTATAATTTACAATATTAGAGGGATCATCTCGTTTGTACACGGGTATAACCGAAGCAGTTTTTAAATCTGATGGAAATTTTCCTGTTTCAAAAGATTTGTTGATTACGTGGGATAAAACATCTGAAATATCCGAACTTATTAATTTTAATAAGTAGTTGCTAATTTCATCAAAACTAGAAGATAATAAACTGGTATTAGTCCTGCTCAATAATATATTTTGATCGATTATAGTATTAATCTTAGATGTTGTCACAATAAAACGAGCGCATGAGATTCCGTAGATCTGGGAATAGCTACTTCTTTTTTATATATCATCAATATATGTGGATTTACTTGGATATCTTGCAGTACAGAAATTCCACAAACAGGATTCGTTGTGCAATGCTTTCTCAAAAGGCAGATAACTATTACTAGAGACGTAATACACGGAAAATCTATATTTGTGGTAAAAAAAAAACTATTTGAAATGAATATTTGAGGGAAAGCTTGGCCATTTAAATTAAAATCTGCATATACGACTCCTACGAACATTTTTGAGTTTGGTTTCCTCCTTTGTTAGTAAAATATCTCACAGCTTTTGTCCTATAACAGTATATATACTCTTTGAAGTTTGCATTCCATTTATTTCACAGCGTCCTTTCATCTACAAATTTTCTTTATACGTTAGCTACAATTCAAACGAGCTTTTCTTTATTCCATCTGAACTAAATATCTTCGGACTTGTTTGCAATAGTTCTTTGTTTATGTTCAAAACTAATACTTGGAATAAAGAGCGGTTGCTAAAGTTCTACTTGCATTTGAAACATTTTGTTACCGTTGCGATTATTAAAGTAGTAAAAATAATATAACAAATACAAACTGATACATTCGACAGTAAACGTTCTAAATCTGCAAGCGACGATATTATTAAACAAGTCAGAATTCTATGGCGTACGAGAAAAACCTTTGCTTTTACTGCAATCCTATCTCGGTAATAAAACACAACTTATAGAATGGAACAGTTTGCAATTCATTCCTGAAGTTTGTTAAATAAGGCGTTCCTCGAGGGTCAATAGTGGGGTCCTTATTAAAATTACTAGCAAATTTAAACAAGCAAAAGGGAAATCAGCTTATATTGGTATTAATAAGAGCATAAGATCAACCTAAGGAAAATTATGTTAAGGAAGTGAAATTCGCAAAAGAATAATTTGAAAAAAATGCATAAGGTGGAATTTGGATAAACCGATTATCTTAACGCTTTATTCCGCGAAAGCATTTAATTAAAATTCGAATTCTTGGGCATAAATGACTAAGAATGACAGCAAAAATGGCTAACTGGGCAAAAACTTAATTTACCTTTTTTTATTAATTGGTCGCTTTTACTTTCATTTTTAGACTTATTCAGCGTTGTCTATATTAAATTCAATTAAACTTGACTACACAAAAGAGATGTGCTGGGTTTTAAGTAGAAATGTTTATTTAATTTTTATGTAAACGTAGCTTTAGCAAGCAAAAGAAAAATGTCGAATTTGCACAATGTTCAATATTCTTAATCTTAGCGTTCGCATCCTATCGCGATCCATAGTGGGCACCCAAAAACGACTAAAAGATGGATTAATGCAGATGTTTCTGCTGCACAATGCAGTCTTGCACTGGAGCTGACGTACTGCAGATTTAGCTATTCCTATTCCCTCGAGATTTAAATGCAACGAAATATTTAAAAACCCTTCGCTAGCAGCTATTCGTTTCTCATATCGTAAAAATCACTTCACATAAATCTTCAGAAAAAAACAAATATTTGGAAATGAAATAAAAATTGTTTCCATCTTATTGGAATGTGTATGTATGTTGTACATATAGGCGTCGTTGTAACTGACTATTGTAACTATTGTTTCCACAAAAAACAATTATCCCCAATTTGTGCGCGATAATTTCGTATTGTTGTGTGATTTTACTAAACCGACGTAAGCACATCGCACTACAGATAAATCAAAATACAGGTGTGTAATAATTTATTGTTTACTCCATTATGAACCGCTTGTTATCATCATTCACATAATGGTTTTAAAATAAAGCCAGTGATGCACCGTATATTGATCGTCCCTGAAATAAATACGTATAGTAAACATATTTTACTTAGGTATTGATTTGTGGCCGACACCAAAGCCTTCAAATTAAAAGCATTATGATTTATGGCGAAATAAATAACATAGTAACGTAAATTAATAGCTGTTTTGGAAGAAATATAAATCAACTTGAAATTATAAGCTGATGTATGTTGGTGATTATGTTTCGGCACATGGATTCTATATTTTTAGGGTTAGAACAAAAGGACGTTTTGACAGGCTGTTGAAATATGTAGGTATACATATAAATGCGGTATCGTAATATATAATTCGATTGGTCTGTATTACTGTTCGCAGCCTTCCCCCTTCGATTTACAAATGTTCCTTCTACGGAAATTCTCCTTTCGATAAAATATAGCCTACATAGTATGAAACTGTACGTTTCTAGTTATTTATGAGTAAATTATTTTAATTGGGTGTACGCCTAAAATTCGATTTTACTGGATATATAGTCCGCCAGTTGTAACGGTTATTTTATTTTGGGTTTTATTTATTATTTTATTCCATGTGCTCATATTTATTATTTTTAGGTATTTACAATTTTAACTTCAATTATTGCATTATTAAATAATTTCAATACCTTGAATATTTAAACAGAAATTTCATTTGAATAATTCTATCTTTTTAGCTTTTTTTGACATCTTCTTTGTAAGTAATTTTTGTGCTGGTTGTCTTTGCACGTAAGGTAATCCGAAGGTTCGTCCTTTTCCTGTTTTAACTGTTAGAGTGAACAGGCTTGAAACATCTAGGTAACATTTTAGTCTTTTAATATATTAAAATCTCAGCATTTTTACATTTCAGTAATTAACTAGAAAGCCCGCGTTCCACCTTGGAACCCGCCCTATTGAAAAAGTTGGTACCCCTAGCCCTCGATCCACCTTGGCCCGCGCTCATTATAGAAGATTGATTTGAAAATCTACACACTAACAAGATTTAGTAAATTTACCAGGTTTCGTCCGAAAAATTCCAGTACCATTTGGGGGAAAATCACCAAAAACTTAGTAATTTTCCGTTTTTTAGCAAAATTACCTATACTTTAGGAAATTTCCCACATATCGACCAGTATTTTTCATTTGTAGGTAAAATTCCTACGTAAAAACGTAATATTACTAAAATTTTTATGCTTTCACAGGGATTCTTACTAAATTACTTGGTGATTTTATCTACAGTTAGGAAACCAAATACATACTTACAATGCGCGCATGTTCAATTCTATGGGTTCAATTTGTAGGTAGATACATAGACGCACGGAAGTGGCAGGTGCCAGTGGTCGTCCTTTTTGTTTTATCTATAGGCATATTTAGGTAAGTGACTAATTTAAAATAAATCTAGTAGTTAAATAATACATTCGTACTACTGTGGGTGACCTACAGCTGCATTTCCATAATTTACAAACGGTGAAACATATAGGTTTGTGCATATACAAACACACAATACACCTAATTGAGTTCCAAAAAAACACATTAACACGCCTCGACAGGGTATATAAAATATATTTGTACTTTGTGTATTACCGTAATGTTAAAGTAAATGGTTATAGAAATTGTTTATTGCAGTCATATTTCGCTTTGCTGAAGTGGAGGTTATGAAAGTATTATTCAACTTGTCTATTTATACTTAGAATATTATCTCATACGTATCTATGCATTTGTTTTTATGGTTAAGAAAGCGTTTAGGTATAACAACTAAACAAGCACATGACTATTATACGCTTAGTAACATTAATGATTTCTTCTACTAAATTTCGAATGCACAATATATATAATACAGTTAGCCTTCTTCATACTTTATTTTTTATATTCTCTTCAAATAGATAATTTAAAATCTATATTTTACACACATTACATATTGCATACTAAGATACTAATTGATATCTAGGCATTCATTAAAAAAAAGGTTTTCAGGAATATGTTTAATTTTTTCATTTGTCTTAATTCTTTAATTTCTTTATTATTTTTTTTTTAAAGTTCTCTAACTTTTAAAAAAACTCTGTTGTAGCAAAACCTCGACTCTACGCGTCTCGTTGACAACATGTAATTTCTTAATTTTTTAATTGTTCTTGATTTACCGGGTTTTTTTTTTTTTAATGCGGTTTGACTTTGGAAAATTCCTTGCTGGATATATATTGAATTTTTTCATTTGTCTTAATATTTGTTTTTTCTATTAAAAGCCTCTTACTTTTAAAAAGATTCGACGTAACTTTACCAGGCCTCGGCAACTAAAGCTAAACGAAGCGAAGCTATGGAACTCATTGTCAATAAAAGTAGTTTCGCTCAGCTTAGCTTCGCTCCGCGCGCAGTGGCCGCTCGCCCTAGGTGATACTTATTCGTTTATCAAACAAAGCGCAGTACAATACTATTGGTAATAACTATATTCTTGTAACCATTATATTTTTTTGGCGCAGGAACGGTTTTAGACACTGGTTTCACTATATGCGGACGCCCTAGAAATTGATGCCAGGTGTTTCAGACTGCAAAGATCTGAGCGAAATTATGGGCCGCGTAATATCTTGCGGTGATAATATCCACTAAAAGCCATTAATAAACTGTGCCCGCACTTGACCTACTATTTGAATCTTTTTAGTCATCCACAAGGAGGTGAGGGATGGATGCCGTCCTGCACAAAATATAGCTTTCATGATCTTATACGACTTCTCCATATTTCAACTTTATACCTAGATTCGTTCAAAAGTTATGAGGATATCTCTATATTTTTGCCACACTCCGCGTAGACGATCTTATTTAAGATTGGAAAGTTGGATAATTTCAATTTAAAACAGAAACAAAAAGGTATCCAAGTATCGGAAAAATGGGCACCTACCAGAAACACTCAGAGTATTTTTTCTAACACTGGATTATCAATGCTATAAATACCGTCCCACCAGATTATATTAGATTAAGATTAGACTGTTTTACCGCGACTTTTCAGATTTAATGCGATGTGATTAATACTGGAAGACGCTCTGTAGTTTTGTCTTTCTGATTGGATCTTTTATTTTTGAAAACGGCTCCCATGCAAATATATCTGTTCTGAGATTTTAGAACTCTTAACCTAACCGAGCCGTCGAATAACTACAGAACATGAATTGCTGAAACATACATTGACCAAATTACAAATAATTTAGCAGGAGACATTCGGTGCATTCATTTACGTAATCTTTAAATTTCATTTCTTAGTTGCAAATACCTCTTGGCTATCTACCTTTTAGAAGCACTCAGCACACGTATGTACTTTATAATATACGCTTTAACTTAAATTTATTAAAGCATCGTAAGCTAAAAGGTACTTGTACACAGTCGTGATATTGAATGGAGTTGAATATCGAATGAGCTAGTGTACTTAGTCTCGATTATAGTACCAGTTCTTTATATGTACTTCCACAGTGTTCTTCCCTTAATGCATTTCCCATTTGACGTCTCCACAAAGCTATTACAAAAACACATCCAAAGCAATCCTTCTGATATCGGTGTGCGCACTGATTGAATCGGAACTTTAGTGCCGCACTTAAAATTTGATCACGGATTCCGAATTAGGATGCGGCCATGATTGCGAGAGATAAAAACGAGCAACAGAGAAATGCGCTAGATAAATGTTTTCTCGAACTAAATCGCCTACAAGCATCGCTTACGGTTAACTGAAAGACTTATTCGATTATCCACCATGAAGTCTGCATCCGTCTATTATTTAGTAATCTAAATCTCTTTTAAATTATAAGGCGTTTTAATTTTCTTGAATAAGTTATATTTATATATTTTTACATATTATAACCAGGCTACTAACGTTTTCCATGATAAGCTATACACAATTTTACGACGATTTGTAACGCTCCAATCTGTTAGAAAAAGAAAGTATCCGCCACGGTTGAATAACGCTATTGCATTTTCTAGTAAATAAGCACAGGGTTTTGTTGCTGTAGCACTTTCTGATTTTGGAGATGCACTGCCCTGCAGCATGCCAAGATGATGTTAAAATCATGTCTACGTTCTCACCTAAATTTACAGCGGATGATGACTTAATTCCAAGCGTTTTAGTTCATGATGCTAGATTTGTGTTAGCAAAACTTACATAATTAATCTGTGTAATACAGCGTCAACTTTTCTAAAAATATAGAAGAATAAGAAAGACGATGAACACTAAACAAACAAACACCAAACTATCTCCTTGCTTTCTAATTTTTCCAAAGTGTTTGAACAGTTGTTTTATGCAGCAATCTTACACGGAGAAAAATTTATGGTTAAGGTGGCACCAATTGACGCACATTGAACAACAATTTGTGGGTAAATATATGACAACAACAACCATTATTCAAAACAAATTAAAACTTGTTGTTGAAAAACTTTGTTAGAATTGCCACAAAATTTGGAAGGATATAATCCCAAAACATGTTACAATCAACCAGTTGCTTGTTGTTTAACGAATCACAAAAATATGGTGTTTTCAACAAAATTGTGTGAAATACAGTATTAAAAATTGTTTATCACTACCAAAGCAATTTGAAACTTCAACAGCAAGTTGTGGATATTTAACTAACAATTGATTTTCCGTCATCATTTTCTACGTTTATAGTGTCACTTGATTTTGATTTCTGTAATCGCAATTTCTGTTCAAAGCGAACAATATTTTAGTAGATTCACACACAAATTCGGTGCTGTCTTAAATGTAAGCTGCGGAGGGTTCAAGTAAAATATCAGCATAGGATAACACATTTTTTTATTAATAATTAACAAAAAAATAAACAAGATAAATTCTAAAACTGGGAAACACTAAAAATGAAGATTAAAATTTCAAATGTATCTAAGTCTTATTTTACAAATGTCTCAAGGCAACGTATATTCTAGATCGTTTTGCAACTTGTAAACAGGGGAAAACACTAGGTAATTTATCGAAAGGTTTAATGTACTCACCATTAGCAATCTGTACTTCGTACGCATAATATTCCATTCAGCTAGCTTCTCTATAAGAAAGTTATCCATATCTAAGAGTCAGTAGACGTCAGAAGTGAGCCCGTTTTCTTCAATTTTAATACACTGTCGTTCTTTTACACAAAACTAATAAGCTAACACAACGTCACAACCGAAAATATATGGCGTGGTCTACTCCGCCTGGTAACTAGTCTGTTTCTTCAAGGCTATATAAGACCAATGAAACACGCGGTTAGAATCACGTGATACTACTGTCCATGCCGGGACTTCCCGCATCACAAATTGTAATATCGACGACGTAGGCGCCCTGTTGCGTCAACTACAATTGTGTGTAATGTAAATATTTCTTGACTGTACTGGTTTGAAAAATTGTGTTTACATCTACTTCACTTCATCGCACACGTTGTTCTGTATTTTAGATCTGAAATAACTACAACTATAATGTTATCGCCAAAGCGATTATTTGTACCGTAAAATATTTGGAAGTTTTGGAATATACTTACAAAACTTTACTGCAATACCAATTTATTTTTGAACCGATTGCAACGTGAGGACAATACTTTTTTTGTTGGATTTGCAATGTCATTTTTCTCCGTGTATCAAGTATATAACAACGACTTTTATCATTTCAACACGGCTTTCTGCCGTGTTAAAATGGGAAATCTACTATCCCCGGCTTGGTAGCAGTCACGCAGCTTATTTCTGGATATCTGAATAAGCAGAATCAGGTTGATGTGGTTTATACTGACTTTTCCAGCGCATTTGACATAATGGGCCACGCAAAACTGCTTTACAAGTTTATCTGTTTGGGTAGCAGCCCAAGCTCTACAAGTTGCTATCTTCTTACCTACAGAACAGAATCAGTTGGGTATATCTTAATGGCTACAGCTCCCACGAATTTACTTTGACAATCAGCGTACTCCAAGGAACTAATTTGGGGCCCCTGCTTTCTACGCCTTATGTAAATGATTTGCTTAACATCGTGCAATGTCCGGTATTAGCGTGTGCGAATGATATAAAATTGTATAGTGTATTGATTTTCCACAAGATGTTATTCATTTACTGCAGCATTGGAACACTGTGTCTGAATGGTGCGTCGCCAATGCTCTGAAGGTCAACGTGAACAAATGCTGTACAGGGTTATTTGACAGAAGTTGTAATGCGATCAGTTCACTGTACATGGTTGATTGCCAATCTATAGGAGACAATACGACCTTCAAAGATCTAGATGTATGACTTGATCCTCGACTCCCTTTTATACATCACATTCAATATATATGTTCAAGAGCTATTAAGAACTTAGCCTTCATAACTCGACCGGCAAAACACTTCGGCGATTGCAACACTTTGAATATACTATTCTTTGTTTTTGTTGTCAGCTCTTTAGGATATGCAGGATTGAATTGATTCCTATTATTCCTTTTGTCTCATGTGAATTTCATATTTCTAATTTATTTAATTTTGTACTTGTTATTTTTACAACTGCCCTAATTATATCCTTCTTATGTTATATTACCCGTTATTTCTAATTTTGTCTGTACCCTTAGTTCTTGATCATTGGGTAATAGAAATTATTTATTACCCAATTTATCAATTGTTATATTTCAAATAAGAATACGAAGAAACCGCTAATGATATAAAATGAAGATCTTGCGTGTACTTGTTTGCAATTAAACTGACTTCCTAGGTGCCCCGAGATATAATTCGTTTGCATAATGCATTTTGTCAACTTGTCTCTAACCCTTAATTAATAGTTTTACACCAGAGAATTTATAATTCATAATATACAGCACACTAATAACATTCTCTTAGACCAAAGACTGTACTTCGGTGAACATATCAAGTACGCTCTTAGGAAAGCAGACGAGAAACCTTGCACGATAACCCGGCTAATGCCGAACATAGGTGGTCCTAAAAGTTCTAAAAGAACGATGCTGTGTGGAGTAGTGAACTCTATTTTCCTATATGGAGCCCCAGTCTGGTATAAAGCGCTTGAGAAAAGGGTCTACCGTGGCATGCTAGAAAGACAGCAAAGGAAGAGTTTGCTAAGGGTGGCCTCGTCCTTCCGCACCGCTTCGACGGCGGCTCTGCAAGTAATAACGGGTATAATACCGATAGATTTATTGGCATACGAAAGAAAATTCATACACGAGAATGGGGGCGTAGTCGCGCGGGGTAAGGCACGAGAAATTACTATCGATACCTGGCAGAAAAGGTGGGACAACACCGACCAAGTAGCCCAGTGAACAAATAAGTTAATCCTAAGGGTATGGTTACAGTGTAGCTTCAGGAGTTTGGACTATTACCTCACCCAAGCGCTAACAAGGCACGGCGTCTACAGGGCATATGCCAAGAGGTTTACCAAGCATCAGGAAGACCAATGCGCATATTGTGAGGCCGAAGACAATGTCCAACATACCATTTTCGAATGTCAACGGTGGACTACAATGCGGACGCAGGCCTTTAATGCCCTGGGACATGATCTAAGACCAAACACCATGGTGGCAGAAATGACTCGCTCGGAAGGTAGATGGGGAATAATTCACCGGATGATCATCGATATCATGAGGAATAAGGAACTCGAAGAAAGGGAGCGACAGGCCGGGACCGATGTCCGAGCAAGGTGGCAGCGTGAGACGTAACAATGATGGATGAGACTGCCGCTGGCATTCCAACGTTATGTCTGAACAGACGGTTCCGGACTGCCAGAGAGGGCCATTGAGGTGTTTTAGTCGGAGTTGCGCCCGACACTATCTGACCGCATTGAACCAGCGGTTAGATGCCAAGCGGTTTCCCCTCACAAAAAAAAATAATGATTAATAACATTACATGTGGTAGAAAATACTATTCCTGAAAAATAAAAAGCACTGTTGGAGGTAGTGTGTTCCCGATATAAGTAAATATTTTTAGTTGATTGAAGCATCAGATAATCACTGATAACATGTCAGTGAAGTACTTCATCACAGCCTCATAAACAACATAAAAAATCAAAAATAAATAATCAGAACTCTTAAACTTTAAAATAAAAACTAAAATAGTATTGTTCAACAACACATACTAGGAAATACTCCGTAGACATTTCCAACAGTGAGGTCTCCAAAGCATACATTCACAGACCGAGGCGATGTTCTCATCGCTGGTTTGTGGATGCCTCGAAGACGCCGAACGGCACAGGCATTGGGATTTGGAGAGATGGAGAACCGAATGGCGAAGCCATCAGCTTAGGGGGCTCCACTTCCATCTTCCATGCTGAAGTTATAGCCATCCAGACCTGTGCAGAGAGCATCTTAAACTGCCCGCATGGGAATGGATCGGTCGAAATTTTTTCCGACAGCCAAGCTGCCCTCAGGGCACTACAGGCTGTCAAATTTGCTTCCGAAGTGGTACTGAGGTGCCATAGGAAGCTCGAAGAATTGGCGGAGCATCACAGCATTACGCTGAGATGGGTGTCTAGTCACTCTGGGATTAGAGGCAACGAAATTGCTGACAAACTAGCTAGAGGCGCCAGTGGTCTACCGTTCACTGGTCCAGAACCGTTGTGCGGGAGTTCCTATGGCGGTATCAAAGCCTTTGTCAGATCTCAACTCGCTGCTAGTCACCGCTCCTATTGGAATGGACTAGTCGGCGTGAGACACTGTAAAATCCTCGGTTTTTATCTGGGCGACGAAAGACTCCGCAAGGCACTCTATGAGCAGGGCCAGACTGAGACTTCTTACGGGAGTCCTAACCGGCCACTGTTCATTAAATAAGCATTTGCACCGAATGGAGCGAGTGGACTCTCCCCTGTGTAGAAACTGCGGGAGAGCAGAAGAAACTCCTGTGCACCTCCTTGCCGACTGCCCGGCAGTGGACAGGGAGAGACGGAGCTGTCTAGGGGTCGCTCGATTGGACGAACCCAGTACAAGAAAATTAACTCTCGACCAACTTGCGGACCTGTTTGTTCGAGTATAACCAGGTCGAGAGGGATAAGACATCATGGGGGCACAATAGGTCTTAAGGCCGAGCTGCCTCACGGGGTTAAACCTGCCCATGAAAGCAAAAAAAAAAAAAAAAAAAATTGTTCAACAAGTATAAAATATAAAAACGCAACTATAATAAAATAATGGAAAATAAAATATTTAATTCTTAAAACAGAATTGTATTCAACATTGCAATAAACCTGCAATTAGCTAAAAGAGAATATTATTCTTAAACAATAATAAAATTTGAAGTAAATTAATTTATTAATTGTTCAAATAAACCTCCCTCTTGATAAGAACAGTAACCCAACCGATCATAAAAATTCCGACGAACATTTGTTAACATATCTGCTGTGACAGTATTACTAATTTCAATAATTCTCGCGCGCAGTTCCTCTAGGTTTGATGGCCGTTGATCACCGTATCCGTATATTGTATTATGTAAAAAGGGCCATAAAAAGAAATCGATTGGAGCTAGATCAGGGGACCGCGCTGGCCATTTAATAGGGCCCGAGTTACCGATCCATATGTTTTCAAAAACCGCGTTTATAAAGTTTGTTACAATGCGTGTATTGTGTGCTGGGCAACCATCTTGCTGAAACCAAACTTCATTTATATTAAATCGCTCCCGTATTGCGGGAATAATATTATTTTCAAGTAACTGTAGGTATCTATTTCCGTTTAAATTACCGTCAATGAAAAAAGGCCCAATTATATGATTTCCAATGATACCTGCCCATACATTTAGCTTCTGTGGATACTGCGTTCGCGTTGGTATATTTAAATGTAGATTTTTACGCGACCAGTAACGACAAACTGCGCGGTTATGATGCCCGTGTAGGTAAAATGTTTTTTCATCTGTGAACAATATATTGTTAAAAAAAAAAATTTGTTATCGTGATATTTATTTATCATTCTTTCGCAAAATTCCATTCGGCGATAATAATCATCGGGAAGAAGTACTTGTGAACTTGTAAATTTGTATGAACGATATTTATTAGTACGGAAAATCTTATGAACCGTTCTTTCAGAGATACCCAATTCGCGAGCAGTTTGTCGAGATGACATAGTGGGATTTACTTCAACTAAAGCACATACTCGAATTTCTATATCGTTTACATTCTTATCCGAAACAACTTTATTTTTATTATTTACTGAAGAAAATGTAGTTTCAAATCGATTAACGGTCCTACGAATGGTGCTTGCATTGGGAAATTGACTTTCGGGGAAATTAGCTGCAAATAAATCCCGAGTTACTTCCGCGGAATTACCACCGTAAAAGTGTTTAATCATGAATAGTACTCCATTTTTAAAAAAACCGTTATCTACCTACCAACAACGCGTTTTATTAAATAGTACGAGCGAGTAGTTCTCCCGACGAAATATAAAATGCATCTGACACGTACGTGTGCGACGGCTCAAGCGCCTGTGCGGCGACAGCGTAGAAATGTGGATGTTTTGGCAAATACGAGTGCATCATAGCAATATGCTAATGTAATCCAGTCGAATATTCCGTATACTTCTTTATCGTTCTAATGCACGGATACCTCTGTGTATCTCGCTTACACTACAGGATCGCTATAATGCGGACGCAGGCGGACAATTGGTATAGTGAAATGTTTCTACAACAAATAAGTATGTACATATTTATAAAAAACAGTCAAATAAACAGAAAGATTTCAAGCAGGTATATTGCATCTGTATTTACCACAAGATGTAAATAAACATTTCCCAAAATAAAAATGAAAATATTGAGGTTGTTTTTCTGCTTGTGTGAGAGAAATGTTCGCAATTATACTTCTTCCAGCTTAACACACAAGAAATACGTACAAAGAAAAGATAAAAAGATATTTTGATATGTGTATAATATTACATAATACGATATTTCTTTGTCCTAGCGCAGTTAGTGTGTATTTTGAAAATTATATAGAGATAAATGGTAGTGTAAAACTTTAAACCCTTTTTGTTATGTTCTCCTTGCGCTCAACTTAAACTGCTTAAAATACAAGCGGAGAAGATTGCATTCTAGGTGTTTTGTGAAAGTTTGCCGACTTAATCTCTGACAATTCAACCTGGATAGTTTGGAATTTTGCATTTCTTCTTTGATGTTTACTAGATTGGCCAATCGTATTCTAAACTATAGACCGGAATATAATGAAATATTTCCTGTCGTTCGCCTTATTTCTAATTCAACGTTTTTGTAAGATAATAAAATCCAATATTTAATTATGCTTAAGTGATAGTCGAAGGCTTATTTCTTATTTACACTTTTGTATAGTTCAAAAACATTTTAAAAGCTATAATGTACCTAAAAAAGCTAAAGTAGCGTTTTAATTAGTCATAAGTAATCACATTAAATGCTTTAAACTTTACAAAAGCTGTAGTAATTCTTCTCGGTTATACTAACTCTATCGATGTTAAATTTAGTGGCAGTTTTAATGTCATTTTGAAACGTTTGGGTTTACGTAACGGGAATCTAATATAAAACTACGAAACTTCTAATCGCATTACGGCGACGTAAAGCGGAATATGATTTTTGCTCTAGAACTGCACCGTACGACCTTAAATCAGTTACCGTGGCTGCCATTTTTCCCTCACGCTCCCTTGATTAAAATAAGTTCACTTGCCATGTTGTTTTAGAGGAGTCACTCTAGACCGTAGCACCGCCAGCTTGTTTATTAAATTTTCGTAATGAAAAAATGTGCTTTCTCAAGATTACTTTAAATCTGCCGAGATTGCATTTTAACTTCAGTACTCAGCAATTCTTATTAGGATGTTTGCAGTAAGTTGCAACGTAATTACATCTTCCGTTCTTGTTTACTCACTGGGTATTCTATATCCAGCGCAAATGTATAAATTAACGTGAAATAGGAAAATGCAGACATCGAAACTAGTTTTCGCAGTCTGCATGGCGTATTTTATTTTGCGGATGTATGTATCTACTTACATATTTAAATATTCTTGAAGTGTATATATTACATTTGATAAAATTTTAAGGCTGATCATAGAACGAAATATTAAAGTTTGAGCGTTGTTAAA
The DNA here is from genome assembly GCA_949128085.1 of Cetonia aurata. Taxonomy (NCBI): domain Eukaryota; kingdom Metazoa; phylum Arthropoda; class Insecta; order Coleoptera; family Scarabaeidae; genus Cetonia; species Cetonia aurata. The sequence continues at coordinate 15,869,984 of OX421886.1, read as the reverse complement.
AAGTTGTGGTTGATTTAATTAATCCCGATAGATACTAGAGAGATATGTGAAATTTGAACTATACTGAGGTGAGGCGCTTGTTATTCAAATTTAATTGGTTAGGGTATGCTCTGGATATAATATTATTTGCACTGATATGATTGTTAACCGTCCGTTTGATTTTCTACGATTACATTTTGGTGGGTTTTTTGGATCTCAATATCTAATTACATATAAATTCACTTGTAAAGCAGTTTTTTATTATTAGTTAGTACACAGTTGAAGAAATTCGTGGATAATACATAAAATACTACATTAATTTAGGTTTTTATTTCATTAATAATTTGAAGTAGTACCTTTCAACATTTGTACGATACAGAGAAATACTAACTTGTTGACTGCATATACCTAATGTCAGATATAGATAATAGATATGCTAGTCGAGATGAACTACATTTTCAAGATGTTTTGACTCAACAATTTTTGTTAATTCAAATGGAGCATACAGCATATATTTCTATTATCGAATCCCTTATTAAACTTCTCACAGATTGTTCTATTTGAGTCATGACTAGAGCAGACCACTTTCCGTGCGCGCCATGTGCGCCGATGTGGGGATGACTGTTTATGCATATTACTTTAATAGCAGAAAACCAAATGTATATTTAATTATTTCTGATAGAATAAATGTCTTTACTTCTATACTTATATCGGAAACAAGCTCATGTTGCGTCCCTATTCTATCGCATATTCTAGTATATTACGAATTACACTCCCACACCGGCGCACATGGCGCGCACGGAAAGTGGTCTGCTCTAGTCATGACAGAGCAATTTCTCTGGATATTTCGCACATTCTTTTGTTTATCATAGAGCCGGAAAATGACCACATTAGTTTCAACATAGAAAAATGCTATCTTTATATTAACGTTAGGTGAGAACTATGCATTAAAAACCTATACAAAGTAATTCTGTCTACCTGGAGATAAGGTCGAGCTCGTTTGTAAAAATTGCCCACAGTTGTTTGCAACATAGCAAATTCGTGCAATTCTTATGGGATCTGAGATACCTTTGCACGTTATAGGTTGGCTCACAAAGCATGACTTCTTTAAAGGTGTATAGAGCTCACGCAAAGATAATAGAGGAATTTTGATAAAATGTTTGTCTCATAATGTTCCATTAGGGAAAAGGTAATTCTTTTAACCGAACACAGCGCCATCTATATAATGAACGAAAGATTGTTCCACACAAGAGTGATTTGGTTTTTAACCTTGAATTACAGTAGAAAATAAAACAAATAAGAGTGCCTGTTAAGAAAAACAATGCTAACCAATTTTCATTGATACAGCGCCATCTACGTTGAAACTAAAATTGTTCTTATGTGTCTGCTTTGCAATTATTACCACTGCACAGAGAAAACTGCCCAATAGCTAGAAAGAAAAATAGTTGTAGATACTAATGCAGTTAATTGCCTCTATAATACAAAAATAGAACGATCGGTTTAAATCGGCAATTAAAAATGTTTAGCTACATAAATATGTGATACTACAGAAATTATCGTAAAGATGGCGCTACGCTTGTTTCATAACCGTTGGAATTCTTACGCTATACACCTTGAAACACTTGGTATAGAGGAGAATTCATACACCTTCAGTCAACCTTTCGTGTTAAGTAAGAGGGATCATCGTTCATATGGTACTAAATTTCCGTTTTGTGAAACATGCGTACTTGCGTGTTAGTTGCTGCGTAAAAAACCCGCGAAAACATTCCAAACAAACGAAACTACCGTACAAAACTCTCGTATTAGTAACTTACGTGTAATTAATTAGCTGTATAATATTATATAACGCAGTAAGTTTACAAAATAAATTGCGCAATAATTGCCATGAGAATTAATAGTAATTACGTAAGACCCTTCTACTGAAGGCTTGACACGTACCCCTTAGAAGGTATAAAGTTACGCCATATTCTTTAGACATTGCCATTGTTATTGTAAATGGTAGGCTTTTTAGGCAAAACCGAGCAATTAAAGCTAACCGCGCATATACGCAGAGATCAAAGTGATATAGGCCGCGCTTAGGTCGCTTTCAAATGCGTTCACGTATTCACCTACTTTAACGGTACGGTGTGTTTGAACATTGTACTGTATTCTGAAGCGTTCACATGAGCATGGCAGTACGTATTAGGTATTATGTAGATTTTGATTGAACATTTGCTGAGGTTTCAGGACGCAGGAATCATTATAAAACGAATGGAACGTCAAATAGAGCAATTTGGATTGGGTTATTAAAGGAAGGACACCATTGTAACTGCGCAATGCAAATATCTTGATATGTATTTTGCAGACCTGCACGATGTGTATAAGTGCACAAGGCTGCTGTTTTTGTAAGCACTATACGCTTTCCAATATCGTTATTTACATCTCTTTTTTTTAACTTTTCATGTTGTTTAGAGCAAATCAATATTTCCACATGAGGAATAGTGCCCGTGAACAAAAGTAAACTGCATATCTAACAAGATTAAAACATACTCCGTTGTAGTTGCTATGAATAACTAATCTTCTACTTATCTGTACTCAGAGCAGTTTGGGTAGTAAAGGTTCCTAGTGTACATTCGGAAATTAAATATTAAACACAATCATTTATGAAAAAAACAGTTTGGTTCTGGATTCTGGATTTTAGGTCGAGGAAGGTGGTAACCACTTAAGCCACCAGGAAGATTGTGCTACCTCCCCTAGACGGCGTCGCTCGCCCACAGCCTATCTGAGCCAGGCCAAACTGAACATGAGCTCGAGCAGAGCAGCAGGCAAAACGCCGCCAAAGAGCTTTTGTGGTTTAAAGTTCATAAATTCTTATAGCGTAGACTCTTCAGCTTTGTCTTCATTTATATTAAGACGTAGATTTCATGTAGCCGCGGGCGGTTTCATTTTGCATAAGGACCCTAACTTTGACCTTGTTTAGATTAGATTAGATCAGATCTAATTAGGATAACCTTGCACCGCGACCTACTGATCTATTGTGCCCCCTTACATCAGCTGTAAGCTGCTAGGGTTTGCCCGCACTTATAGCTCCCCATCCAGTCTAAGAACTTTAATAAATTGCAATAGCTGTGATGGTTTCAAGAGGGTATTTCTCCCTCGTCTATGACATATTTGCCAAAATAGTTGGCACGAGTTTCTGTGATAGCAGTGCAGTTGGATATTAGGTATTCTGGACTTTCACCTTCCGCTCCACAAAACCTGCAATCACTATTCTGTTTCAGACCTATCCTTGTCATGTGTTCCCCCAGATGACAATGCCCTGTAAGAAAACCTGCAAGGATGCGTAGTCTGTTTCTGCTTAATTCTAGCAGGGTCTTTGCTCTTTTCTTACTGTAATTTCCAAGGAATATCTTGGAATGTCTCAGACCAGGGAGATTTTCCCAGAGGGAAGCTCTGAGATTCTCTTCCCTGTCTTTGAATTCTCTTTTTGTAGGTGCTCATCCCTATGCCGCAGGACGAAGTTGTGGCGGCCCTCCTTGCTAATAGATTAGCTACCTCGTTGCACTGATTCCAGTATGTCCTGGTACCCAGCATAGTGCAACTTTGTTTTCTTTGCCTAGGTTATTTAGGCTGCCAAGACATTCCCAGACTAATTTCGAACTGATGGTATTAGAGCTCAGTGCCATTATGGCTGCTTGGCTATCGGAGAAAATCACAATGCTCTGCTTCCGATAGTTGCTATCAAGGTTCAATTGAGCACATCTCCAATCGCATTTACTTCCGCTTGGAAGACACTGGGGTATATTCCCATTGGCTCTGAGTATTTGGTTCGTAGCCCGAATACTGTTCCTTTATCAGTTTTGGAACCATCCACATACCATTCAATGGCATTTGCCTTTAGGGAGTAGGCGGAGGATTCTCCTTTCCAATCTCTCTTTTGCTCAGCTTCGTAAGAAAATTCTTTTCGAAGCTGAATTTTCTAACCAGTTCGTCATTCGGTAGACTTAGAAGTGGGGAGAGTCCCGCTCTGACCTTGTGTAAAATCACAACACACAATGAAACCATTTTGGTAACAATTTAAAAAAACAAAAATTTAGTAGTAGTCTTTAGGCTTTCACGGCCGTCGTTGCTGGCTGCTCTTCGGTTCTCGGGTTCTCTGCCGTGTAGAAAGTTTAAATTACTGGACGTTTCGATCATCTTGTCGTGATCTTCTTCAGAAGTGAAGTGACTAGTTTGTCCTGATCCGGGGTTAATATATGGTCCTGTGTCCGTTGGTGCGTAATCGTTCCGCTCTGTTGAGGCGTGTCCGTTGCTCTCCGTTGGGCTGTGAAGAATGATTTCCAGATACTTGGTAATTGTAGTCCGTCTTCTCTGTTGATATTGTTCGGATTTTTCTGTATTTCAATAGCTTCTCTGTACAATCTTCTCCAGTAATGTGGTCGACGACACCTTTGTCATATGGCCGCATGGAACTGACACTTTACCTCAATTTCTGGAATACCTCAACAAACAACACAACCAAATACAATTTACCATGGAACTCGAAGAAGATCGCTCCTTACCTTTTCTGGATGTGCTACTCAAGAGGAAAGAGAACCACACACTGGGACACCAGGGTTACCGTAAACCAACCAACACGGATCGCTATCTCAATGCAAATTCTCACCATCACCCCGCACAAAAACGGGGAATCTTAAACACATTGGTGCATAGAGCTAAGACGATATCAGATGAAGAACACCTCGAAGCCGAACTCCAACATCTCAAGAACACACTACAACAGAACGACTACAAACTCAAAGACATCACAGCTACCATCAACAAACAACCAAAACATCCAAAACAACAGGAAGAAACAACAACTACTACTGGAACGACTTGCCTGCCATACATCAAAGGATGCACTGACAAAATTGGAAGAAAGCTGCGCAAACACAACATCAAAGTAATCTTCAATGCTCCAGAAAAACTATCTACAAAATTACCTTCACCGAAAGATCGTACCTCGCCGCTCCAAAATCCAGGAGTCTACGAGATACCCTGCACTTGTGGAAAAGTATACATTGGACAAACAGGCAGAAACATCAATATCAGGCTAAAAGAACATATGCGAGATACAAAGTATGAACACACAGACAAATCAGCAGTAGCAGAACACTCAACAAACATGAAACACGGAACCAAGTTTGACAAATGCAGGAAACTAGCAACGGAACCACATTACTGGAGAAGATTGTACAGAGAAGCTATTGAAATACAGAAAAATCCGAACAATATCAACAGAGAAGACGGACTACAATTACCAAGTATCTGGAAATCATTCTTCACAGCGCAACGGAGAGCAACGGACACGCCTCAACAGAGCGGAACGATTACGCACCAACGGACACAGGACCATATATTAACCCCGGATCAGGACAAACTAGTCACTTCACTTCTGAAGAAGATCACGACAAGATGATCGAAACGTCAAGTAATTTAAACTTTCTACACGGCAGAGAACCCGAGAACCGAAGAGCAGCCATTCTTAGGAAAATGGAAGTGATCAAGAGAATTGTAAGATCAGTAATGTTGTATAGTAGTGAATCTTGGATTGGGCAGTAGATATGAGATTCCTAAGAAAGATAAAGGGCAAAACTAGGAGAAACACAATAAGAAATGATGTGTTTAGAGAAGAACTGAACATTGAGCCGGAGCAAGAAAAGATAATGGAATATTAACTAAGATGGATTGGACATCTGCATAGAATGAAAGAAGACAAAATAACAAAAAGGATTATGGAAACTAACGCGCAAGCAAGAAATACGATAGGAAGGCCGAGAAAAACTTGGAAGGAGGAAGTAAGAGAAGAGAGGCATCGCGTGGAAGAGCATAAGAAAAACTGCAGAAATTGAAAGAAATAATAATTTAACTCTACGTCTACATCTAACGGTAGATGGCAAATGATTAAGAAGAAGAAAGAGAAAAAGATCATAAAGGTCAATGACTGGTAAGAAAACCAATAAATAGACTTGGAGAGTTTGAATATAATCCTGTCGGTATTGAGTGAATGGTTTACCAGCTCTTGTGTTAGTAGTTTTCCAGCATCTTATCTGAACAGACACCAGATTGAATATAGAATCAGCCATAATACAGCTGACATCATTTCTATATTGTAATAATAAACAGGTGGGAAGTACATAAACCATGTTGGACCAAGAAGAAACCCTTGGGGCACGCTATATTGAATAGTGTTGGAAGCAAGTGCTCACTATGTACTTACATACATATTTAATGCAACTTTGAACAATTACCATTTACGTTTATATGTAGCTATCATACACCCATTACTGCTTCGACAGGAAGCTGTAGTTTACAATCTCGAAGGTAAAGAGGAACATTATCTAGCCTTGGTACCAATCATACCTTTGATACGAAAATTGCGCTTCGAGGTAGTCGCAGATTAAAGTATTAATTATTAAGACAAATTGAGAATTATAAACTTCCTTTTGTGCGCGAAACGAAAGAAAGATTACAAGGTATGTATTTAATGCACCGGGAAGCGGCTTATATCGTGCATACGAAAAGCAAATTACATAATCGCAAAGAGCAGCAGTTAAAGTTTTGAGGCGGCGAAAAGGAGAGGATATTCAAATAGAATGAGACGATATAAGCGGGGAAAGATGTACACTTCGTATTTCGGGGAGCATCTGCGAATAATTAAACTCGTTCATCTGGCGTTCATCTCTTCCCTTTTTTGCGCGCAGTTTTTCGGGTTCGAATTTCTTTTGTCTTTCAAAAATAGAAATGATCCGCAATGCAGTGTCTGCGGGCTTCTTTCTCTTCGCTTTTTTTCCACCTGGTAGGCGCCCTGTTATCCGTGTATACGAACGCCAGTTGGAATTTTTCTTCAGCCTTAATTAACCCGCCATTTATCTATGTGGATAATCTAGTTGAGCATTTGCTTGCTTTCAATCTACTGAATACTTTAATTACAGACTTAATTATGAATTATACCGTATAATAAGGTAGTTGAATACGAGGTATTCACCTGAAAATCTGTTTGTTCCATTTTAGATTTAAATGAGCCATGAAGCAGGCTTCCGTTACTTTGAGCACTCACCCAAGCAATCCTTTTTAAAACATTAAAAGTGGTAATGTTATGAAATACTCTGGTTTATGTTTAATTAAGTTTGAACAATGCGTATGATGAAGACTTAGTATATGTACTTTAAAATAGTATTGATTTTTGTAACTAAAACACGGCCTATTAATATGGCATGACACGAAAGGTGATTTTTTATGGCAACATAATTCTTTTACAATTTTTACAATCTATTAACCAAACGCTTACTCTCTTTAGTTATTAGGTATCTTTATATCTATCTATTACAAATAGTAATAATCATGCTTATTTATGGATCTTGAGAACTCCTTTTGTAATGTTAGAATCTACTGTACTAGCTGCGATTTCAAAGTGAAGGTAATTAATTTTCTAATTGTTTTAAATGAATACAAAAGCTAATTCTATATTGTTGTGCTAATTTTAGAAACCTTTTACTACAAAAAGCTTTTGTATTGCTTTATGAATAATAGAACGTTTTCCGACAAGGAAGTAGCATTGCCAGGTAAAGTTTAGAATTGTGAGGAGAGGGCACTTCAACTAAAGTATATCTAAAACCATTGCCTAGATATTGAAAGTCACAAGTTTTCAAGAAATCACTCCTTATAATGCACAGTAATATGTCTGTTAATTGTAATATGTAATAATTTATTACAAATGGTCATATAGTCATGTTATTTCAAAGATTTTTACTGTCGGTTCTCTAAATTTTAGGTTAGTGACTTGAATTTTTAGTTCTTTAGTTTTCTTTTTTAGTTAGTTTTTATAATTTATTAAATTGATTTTAATTTAATTCAACACTGTTTTATTAACCTTTCATACATGCAGCGCCCTCTGTTAAAGTTAAATTTACTCCACAGATAAGCTATGCCTCAATAAGTAGATGCCTCTGTAGCACACAAGCGAATGAAATCTACCCCTCTACCTGTTTTTGAGTATACCGCATACCAATCGGGTATTATCCTTAGTAAATCTTGGGACGTGGGAGGATGTACTTCACCAAACAAAGAAGTATATTATTAGCTTAAATTGGCTTGTTATAATCTTTGTTTCTTTACTAAAAGCTGTATTACTTATTCATTCGTTATGTTCTTCTATTATAGTAAATAAAGACCAATATAGTATAAATAACTTTGTTTATTTCGAGTTAAAAAATAGTGATGAACAATTAAAGTGAATATTCTCTCTCTCAGGGTAAGTAAATAAGTTCAAATACTATTTAAATTGTACAAAAATAAGATTTCTTGAATCTTAATCCAAACTAAACTCGATATATCTTGTTTAAATATCAAAATTGAATTCAAATCTCCCGCTAAACTCCCGTCATAAAATCAAGCATTGCCAATAACCTTTTACAGCAACAAACGTTTGGTTACATACAAAAAAATCCCTATAAATAACTGCCATCAAAACACTCTAACCTCAGAATTCTATTTACGCTCTGAACGCCGGTTATAAGTTCAAAAGATGAATAATCGCTTACTTGAAGTACGATAAACTGCTTTCTTATATTCCAAATACTGATTCCAGTTCTGCAACAATCTTTTCAGCTCCAAATCAGCAATCTACGATGTCTCAGCTACTAAGCTCGAATCGAAGCCCCTTCAATTGGCCCCAGGAATAGAAAATACGCCACCCAAATCTTCGAAATCACTAGATTTCCATCATCTTGGCACAACATACACAACACTTCATTCTTAGCAAGTAAATCTTAAGTTGAAAGACTCTATGTGATTTAAATTTTGAAATTTCTAGATGTTTTCGAAAATACAACCAACTCAGGAAAATATCGAAAAAGAAGTCCTCAGAATTGTTTTAAACAACTTTCATATCTCCAAGGCAAAACAAACCCCAGAAGAATATCGTTTCCAACGATACGAAACCTTAAATCAACCCACGTTCGAACGATCAGCGAAGGAACTTTATACCTAAAAATCCATGGAAACGTGCCCTTTTTAATTAGATACGATATAGTGAGTGTTTAGTTTAGATTTTTACAATAAATTTACAAAATAGATAAATACATAAATCAAAATACATTTACATATATAGGTACATAATTTAATACTTTGCGTATGTTGCTGTAAGTTGTAGAGGTTAGGTTGCATGAAATCATAGCAATACTTATTATTAAAATGCATGCTAAACTTGAACAGAAAGGAAGCACGGAAGATAAATAAAGTAAACTCATGGTTGAACCAAGAAGATAAGTTTAAGGTAAAGTAAACTCCATTTAAAAGAACGAAGTATTTTGCTCTAAGAATAAGGTGTAAAAGTTTGATCTCTACAACGATATTATACCGAATTATGCAGCATTATTTTCTATGATTCGTTGAGAAATACTAATCGATCAGAAAAAAGCGTGACAATATTTAGGTAAATCAAATGTTTCGAATGAAGACAGTTTTGATTTTAATGCTTTTATGCGACCTAGTATACACTAAGCTGAACTTGGTGGCAAGACAAAATTGCACATAAAATATGTGTCAAAGTAAACCATCTCGGTGGCTGAATGGTTTGCATGCTGCCTTTCATCCTGTAGGTGCTGGTTCGATCCCAAGCTGAGGCGGTGATTGTTTAATTGTGGATTGAAATCAGAACATGTTTTCTTCTCGGATCAGAAGTAAAGCCGTAGGTCCCGTATCAATTCAATAACTATTTAACATTGATTACATAATATTTTAATTTGTGTGTTAATTGTGTTAAATTAATATTGATAAACTTTGTACGCAAATTAATTCATTAAGAATATAAAACTAGTAAAAGAATTCAATCTATATTGTATCACCTACGGGTGTTGCAAAATGTATTTGGAACAGGATGTGGATATCCAATACTCCGAGATTAAGTTGTGTTGCTTTTACTTTACCGGGGGGAACCTTAAATTTTTGTATCTGATTCCAAAGACACGCTATAACAAGCGTTGGAGGGCTGACGTGACTTCACATACCAGACAGTGGGAACAGAATGCGTAAACAGGCATGGAAAATTTAAGCATTCAGCGTACGTATCCGCTACCACACATTGATATCATTTGTATAAACAACTTCCGCTTTATAGAGCTATTTTTTCCAACGCAATTATGCAAATCGCTTTCCATTATCCAAGTATAGCATTGTTTGGTAAAATGTAGTTATTTCATCTGCATTAAATGGCAACCCCGGTCATGTTTTACTTCGTTTATCTTGGCACATGTTTATGAATTTAGATTTTAAAATAGCCATGACGCCTAGGTAGTAAGCTTGGAATTATGATCCAGGCACAAAATGCAATGTTAATTAATTTTTATTAACTTTGAAAGTTAAGCATTGCCTACAACGACCCCATTAAATTGCCTATTCTTTTAAATGCTTTTTTAAGATATTTATTCTGAGGCATTTCAAGTATCATCTTAATAATTCCTTTAGTCCATATACATGCATTTATATCTTTCACAGCTTTAAACAATCTACTGTTTACGAACTTAACTACATACTTACTTAGACTTATGTTTTACATCCTATTTACCTTAAGTATAACGTTCTATGAATAGAAAATATAATGTAATAGGACCCGTCGTCTACTACAATACACTTAGAGAGAGTACATACATACATAATATACTCCATCGGAGTGTATTGTATTTGTAGTACTCGTTTACGTTGAAAAGCGGCTAAGCGTGCTGACTTTTACTGAGCAAATAGTGATTTGTAAGATTCGTATGTTAGATGGTTACGTGAATTATTAAAACATCTTGCGAGCAATTGTGCACCGTAGGGCCATGTTGAAAATGCGCATCGAAACTCTCCGCCGTGACTCTTGTAGCATTTCTCCTCTGGGATTCGCGAAATCATTTACCGGGTTAAACGCGTTGCAGTAAAAGATTCAGAAGGGTTCCAAATACCAATAAAGTAAAACCGCACAGAAATGTAGAAGAAAAAAGTGTTTGCAATTGCTTCGATATTCTGGAAAACATTTCTTTTTTCGCGTTTTATAAGTAACTGCCACTTCTGTTTGATATATATATATATATATATATGTATGTAATCACTTTTTTCAATATCTTTTAAATGATCGTTTGGCGATAGTCAGATTTGCATGGACCTTAAATTTATACCCTGGTTTCAGCGTAAATAATTATGATAAAGACAGCTTTTGCTGCTACATTATTACCAAAGGAATAAATGTAATTGCTTTGTATTTCAACAAATACAGTTTCGCATGAACAAAGGCGAATGAATTAATGAATTGAAACATTCAGGCCTTTAGTATAGGACCAACGCAATGAATTTCTTCATTCAAAGCCTCTTCGAAACACTAAACCGAAGTGCGCGGTTATTATAGGGGATATTAATTACATTAATTCCTCCATATAGACTTTGTCGGGAGTTGCGTGTTCAAAAACCTTAAGTCACGCTCACAAGTTCTAGGTTAGGACACCCCGCTATGCCAAATATACCGCGCTGACAACTCACTCTAACGATTGGACGGTTGAGATAATTAATCGGCCGAAACGGAGTGACAGAAAGGCACGCTAAAGAACGGCCAGTCTACGTAATTAATTGGCTTAGCGCGTCAATTAGACGCAAATGTTGGGGTCTCGAAATTACCATTTAACTTTTACTTACGCACCATTATATTTAGCAGACTTTTGTCGTCTTCATTTCGTTTTCAATTCTTTTGTTTTTAGGCGTAGCATATATATAATTTTTTCTATTTCTCATTCATTTTCAGGGTATGGTACTAAAAAAAAGTCATTAATCTTATCAAGAACAGTCTATGAAAACGGAATCTACAATTGCTGCAACTTTTGTTCTAAAGATCATCTGAAATAATACCTATGAGTAGTTTGGTTTAAATATGATGCTCACTAACGTTAATCGAGTTCGGTCATAGGACGACACTAACAAAAATTAAACTGATAGAACAAGACTGCAATCCTGTATTCCATTGGATCTTCTTCCTTGGACGGCGTCATATATAAGTAATCCTTTGCAAACCCTGCACATGAACAGTTCTATATCTGATGTGATTTCTATCAGGTCTTCTTGGTGTTCCGTAGGATCCCCAAGTTTTCGACATTTTTGTTATACGCTCACCATATTAAATAAATATCATAGAAAATCGAAAGGTTAAACAGATTTACGGTTAAAACAGAAAAAACTCTCCTTCGTTTACCACTGTCAAGATACCAAATAAATTTTCCCAAAGAGTTTTCTACAAAAAAATACTAAAGCTGAAAAGAAGAAATCTGTGTTTAAAATAGTACAAATTAAAAAAGTTGATATTTTTTCCAATCAAGTATGTCCTCTTTCCATTTTTTGATTGTTGGTAGTATTGTGTTATTAAGATTCCTTAGATAGCACAGGAGTCTGATGGCGTCTGTCTTAAATATCATATTTCGATATCAAGGCATTTTAAATTGAACTGTTCGCCAAAGTAACCCCACGTCTAGACCTGAGTCATGTTACAAATGCTCATGTTATACGATACTTTCAAAGTCTAATACTTGCATATATTAAGCTCTTAACAAGGTTTCTTCGGCATCGTTTTATTTCTTTATAGAAAAACAGAGCGAGGGAGCTAAAATCGTTTCACGGACACTAAGAAACTTGCTTGCCTATCCCCCTTGTGCAGCTGGTATTGATTGATGAGGTTTATATTTCACAATACCAGGTAAAGTTTCTGTATATAAGATACGGACGCCTATGAGGCATTCGCTAGAATTTCTTTGAATATATTAAATTTACAATTCGCTTAATACATCGTCTAACTTCTTATTAAATTGTTTAAATTAGATTTCCCCCTTGGTCAAATTGTAGATGCTAGATTGAAGACACATCCACATAAGCACAATATTGTGGGTATAGAAATGGAACGACTAAGAAGAAATAATTCCTTAAGAACAAATATTTACTTTCCTAACTTTGTGGTTGCTGCTTTATGTCATGTATTCACGTGAAGAACAGTCGACAGTTTAAACTGATTAGATTCTGTATATTCTGTGCTTCATATAAAGGCATTTATTTTCATATGGCGCTGCAACTTAATTTTGTAGAATTCAGCTAAAGACCTCGTCATCCGTTGATGCCTGCAATGTCATACCACCTGAACATCAAGGACTGCTTGATATGCTAAAGTAAAGTTGAAAGAAATTGAAGGAAAGGGAATTTTAAGAATAATTTGGCAGCAACATTTTACAAATTAGAAAGTTAATCAACGAATTGATACATAGTAAGTCCAAAGGGTAGTGGCAAAAGATCACCTAGATAAAGATAGATAATACACACAACATCTATAACATTTCCCAATGGGGAAGATGACGCCTAAGCAATTTATGTTTGTCAGGCACATCCGCAGAGCCAAATCTCCTTCCTAATCATTCTTACGACCCCGGAAAAATCCGTTATCGTAATTGACTAGAGTGCGATTTGAACGCGCGACCCTATGACTGATAGCCAAGCGTGCAGGCCACTAGACTATCAGCCGGGCAAAAAACAACGAAGAACAAATGCCTTAATTTACTTAAGACATTCTGAGTGAATGCTTAAACAATAGAGTTAAATTGTATCTATATCTTTTGTTTTTTTTTTGATATTTCGGAATATTAAAAATTTAATTTATTTGCAATAAGTGTCATCATAGTACATACTATGTAAGCTGTATAAATTTTCCCTTTACTTCCGTTCTTACAAACGAGAAACACGATTACGGCTAAATTATTTTGCATCAAACTTCACGACTTCCTCTAAAACACCATTAATTAAATTAGGCAATGATATCCTTAGCGTTTTTTATGGGAGGGCAATTTATACTTGAAAATTATTTGTCATCAAGAGAAAATAAAAGGAAGTTTAAGCGAAATTTCCTCCTTCTATAATCTTTTTCGCTTTTAAATTTTATGATAATGAGGCCGCGTTTCCATTATGGTGGGAAAGTGGCGTCGCTTCCACGTTTCTCTATATTGATATTATGCCGAAGACACAGCAAATATGGAAAAAATTGCCGCTTTTATTATATCCGTCTAATGCGTTTTCATATACAAAAATGAGATGTGTCTTGGGGTTGTTCCCTTTATTAGTTATGTTTCATCGTTAAGCGCTTATGATTATAATACAGGGGTTATTTTTTTACTACTGATGTGACACATTTTTTAAGTTTTAAGAGCAAAAGTATGCCATTAACCATTTCTCAATAATGTCTGAAGATTTTGTATTGCAGTGGCGAATTTAAAAGTTTAATACAGGGCCAAATTTTCTACGTATTTATTTGGTTAACGCCTAAGCTACTCTAGAAACAGATATAATAGCTCCAACCATAGTCAGAAATCGCTCGAATAGCTCTAAGATCACTGTTAGCAGCTCTATGAATAGACCAAATAGCCCAAATAGCTCGTTGGAAAGCTCAAGAAAGAGTCGCTCTTTATTAAACTGACCCACCTATTCTTAGAGCTGTTTGAGAACTGTGTCAATGCATTTTTTGAGTACTTATATTAAATACATGTATTGTGTTATACAGATAGATGACAATATGCATTGCCTGAACTATTCCAGCTATACCAAGAGCTGTTTAAGCTATCGCTGGAGTTGATATAGCGATGCCCAAAACTGTTCAATGTATTTCTAAAGCTACTTGAGCTGTTTCTATCTAATGTGAGCCCCCTCAGGTAGTACACCTGCCGTAAAATGAGAAAGCCTGCTGGCTCTCATCAACCATGTTGCTAGTTGGGCAGTAGAAAAGATGGAATATGTGATTGGATTCGCCGATTAACCTTATGGAGTTTTCTTCGATACAGCAAACATTAAATAATAAAACTAGTCGTTGCTATAAAATAGTTCGCTATCACTAGTAAAAAACAAATCTCTTTTGAAATATATTCACTGTTGCCACGAAAAAAAAAACATCAAAATATTAATGCATGCTATATGTATAGTTATAAAGTGCACTTGTATTTTGCTCTACACAACATTGTGGTGATAATAAACTCCAGAACAACGTAAATTTTATTTTTGCGTATGTACTGTAACAGCATTAAATTTTGCACTTACGCTGTGTATATTATTCGACGTTACAGCAATAAAGGAATACAATTTTAGATCTAGCATACTGTAAAAGATTTCATAATAGCGGAAATTTCTCTGGGAAATATACTTGGACTCTAATTCACTTTATTCACAGCATTTCAATGCATTTACTGCTTCACTATTTTAAGGAACGCAATATTGAGTTTATGAATCGAGTTGTGAATTTTATTAAATGCATTAAGTTCCCTTTTTGACGTTTCTATTCTTACAGCTCTTCATTTACTTGCGTTCTAGAATATAAATTATATTATATTAGACACGAGCGAATCAACGGGATCTTATGTTAGAGGAATTACAGGAATTGTTTGCTGCAACTGCTTCGTGGCACTTTGTATTGCTTTGTCTATAAATGAAATTCATTATTTGAGGTAAAAGTAGTTTTGGATTTAATTGCTTCTTATGCCAGAAGAATTCTAACGGTATAAACTAAAGTTGCCGTAAGGCAGAAGGATATTTCCAATTAACATAGTAAACGATACTGCCTTAATTGATTTTATTTCCAAGTTCCATTCAATATCTGTATGGTGGACGCCATAATACATACCTTTTACATATTTCTAACATTTAATTTTATCTTTTCAGCTTAAATATCTGCTTGACAAAATATTTTTCATGGACCTTTGTGGAATTGTCTCTTTAGTCTTGCTATCCAAACATTTTCAAAATAAGTTAAACTAAGTTAAACATACTCTAGAAGTAATACTAAGCATGTGGTTGTAATAAAATTTTCAAAGCTATCAGGCAATAGTTTACCAGCTCTAGTTGCCAAACTCTTAACTTCAATATTATATGCTAAGGGTGTAAGTAAAGACAAAGAAAAGAAATTAGGGTGGAAAATTAATTTCTGGGCGAAACAGAAAACGCTTTGTGGATATAAACTAACAATTCTGTTGATCTACCAGATGCGAATGAATGCATTATATGGAATAATATTTAACCCAAAAAGATACTAGAGAAGATCAAATAATGGAAAGATGGAGACAACACTTCGAAGAATTAACCAAAAGACATAAACGTTGTTGAAGGACAAGAAGAGTTAAATGATACAGAGGAAATAAAAGTAATACAGAAAGACGAAGTCATGGACGCTCTGCAAAGATTAAAATTAGGAAAAGCACATGGAGTAGATAATATAACACCGGAAATGATGACATATATGGGAGAGAAAGGTATAATCAAATTTACAGAACTACTTAACGAAATAATGAAGACAACGAAGATACCAATGGAATGGAATATAGGAATAATACTCCCAATATATAAGAAAGGCGACAAAAGAGTGTGCGATAATTATAGAGGAATAACAATAACAAGTATACCTGTCAAACTGCTCGCTAGAATAATTGAAAGAAGAATGAAAAACAAGATCGAAAATACAATAGAAGAGACACAATGCGGCTTTAGGAGTGGAAGAAGTACACAAGACGCAATTTCTATCATCCGACAAGTAAGCGAAAAATGTATAAGCAAAGGTAGAGACATACACATGTGTTACATAGATCTAGAGAAGGCTTTTGATAGGTACAAAGAGAGCACGTATGGGAAGCGCTAAGGAAGAGAAATATACATAGCAGAATAATTGAAATAATAAAATCAATGTATAAAAATAATAAGAATATGGTAAGGACAAACAATGAGCAATCAAAAGATTTTGAAAGGAAGGTAGGTGCATAACAAGGATGTGTGTTAAGCCCCCTACTATTCTCCATAGTACTAGATGAAGCTATGGAAAAAGCGAAGAAAAAGGTGAAGACATTGAAATTAGGATACTGGCAAATGCAAGAAACACAAATGAATGAACTGATTAATGAGTCTGATTGTTTGCAGACGACATGGTTATAGTGTCGGATTCGGAAAAGAACTTGCAGTATAATCTAGAGGTGCTAGAATATAAACTCAATGAAATAAACATGGTGATAAATATAAAGAAAACAAAAAGCATGATAATGTCCAGAGAAAAGAAAAGCCATAACATACGCCTACATGGAGAACAAATTGAACAGGTATAACAAAAATCCCAAAAGAAAGGTGAAAAATCCCTTACCACAAAATTAGATAACAAATCTAAATACGTATTTCGGCAACTAAGTTGCCATCTTCAGTAGAAACAAGTGAAGAGCAGTGTTAAACATAGTGTTTTCGGCTAAGGTAAACCTTGGAAGATATGCTCTTCACTAAATCACTAGTGGAATAACACTAGTGGAATAACACTGAGTTCAAGCCACAGTCTCCACCCATCACAGGAAATTGAACAGGTGGAAAGTTTCAAATACTTAGGATCAATAATCGAGAGCAATGGGAAGAGAAATAAATGACAGAATGGGAAAAACATGAAGGCTATTTCATATGATGCACACTACATTTTTAGGGAGGAAGGAAATACCCAGGGACATAAAAACAGAAGTAATAAGAAAGGTAGTAAGACCATCAATAACCTACAGTAGCGAAACATGGACTTTAGCAGATAAACATAAAACACGCCTGGATGCTATGGATATGAGATTCCTAAGACACATAGAAAATAAAACTAAAAGAGATAGAATAAAGAACGATGTATACAGAAAAAACTAAAGATAGAAGCTGCAAGTGAGAAGATAATAAAAATCAACTTAGATAGTTTGGACATGTGTGCCGTATGCCAAAACAGAGACTAACGAAAAGAGTATTTGAGACCAGCGAAAAAGAAAAAAGCAAGACCCAGAAAAACGTGGGAAGACAGAATAAGGGAAGCAGCACAAAACAAGGGAATACGATGGAAAGAAATAAGAAAGATAGCCGAGGATAGAAAATTATGGAAGGAAAAGTGCAAGTGAGATAAAACCGCCTTACAGCTAACGGTACAAAGGCCTAAGATTAAGAAGAAGAAGAAGTTACTCGAGGTTGACCCTAAAAGTCTCAAAATCAAATCAAAGTCTTCTATTATATAAGTAGCTGCAAACTCAGACAAGACAACACCTAAATAGAACTTGATGAAATGGATTGTGTATGGAAGATAAGACAGTGAAGCATATCCTCTAACACTGTCAAATCAGAATCAGAGAATTAGAGAACTTAGATTATAATTTCTCTGGACAGTCTGACGAAGATCTTGTTTAATAAGATTCTGAGCTAACTTATGCGCTGAGATTTGTTTGGTAAATTTTAAGAGAACATCTTTTCTCTAAGAGACCATAGAGGTCCAACTTATACACATAATTACAAGTTCTTGTGTAACACTTCAAGGTTTTGTCTCACCTAATCGATAGTTTATCTAATTCTACGGGTATAATCCGTCTTAGGAGGTGAAATTTGAGGAGAAAACAAAATCCGATCTTCAAAACAATATATATTCGTTGTGATAGTCACATTCTTACACCACAATCACAATAGTATAGTTTCGTGAATCGCATTTTAGACTCATATATTACTTTTCTGTAATATGGCAAGATATATATAATATATGGATATTTATAGCCCAAACCCAAAAGGGACGTTAAGCATTACGGCCCTAAATAACAACTTCCTATATAATTCTAGTAAGGTGGATATTTGGAGCTTACACTTAGATGCTTTCATTATTTGCCAACAATAGTATTCGCAGTATAATGGATTTCCACTCTAAGTATTATCGAGCCACAGCTGTAGTTCGTTTAATATCAGCAACTATTGCTCGCCAGTTCGACCAGCAGAAATAGGGATCGCTACTTATACAAAGATTATCTAACGAGCATGTATACAGAAATGCAGTAAGAGCTTTTAGTGGTAAACCGGCGCTTCCACCATTAGCAATAAGGTGAGATTATGTATTTGTATTTACATATTAACACCTACGGGTGTAAGTATGGGTATTTTTGAAAAACAAACAATATGGCATACATAAGGTTTACTTTTAAACGTTATAGAAAAAATCATCATCCAAAACTAAGTACGAAATGAATACTACGCCATTTCTTTTCAAAATTCATAGTGTCAAATTCTAGCTATGAAAGCTAATATAGATAATAATAATGTTTCTCCAAAGAAAAGAAACTGTAAGTAAGAAACGTCGTATATATAAAAACGCGGCAGTAAAGTCGAGACCGTCTAGTAAAAATCCAATATGCGGTCTATAGGAACCGTGTTACTTTATGGCTCAATAAAAAGACGTATGCCGCTGGATCCCGGTGCCTTTTAATCGTTACATAAACTAGAAAGATAAAACGGTTACGGTCTACTTGTTAAGTGATACAATATTGATGCTTCCAGAAGCATATGTCTTTAATGCAGACGTTTTGCGTATACCTCATCTGCAGTGAACATCTAATGAATTCCCGCTGTGAAAAGGCTTCCTTCATCTTTGAAGTGTGTATGTAATTATTCGGAACATTCGCCTTCTTGGAAGAGTAACGAATGTATGTATTTGTCTCCGAGAGGAGCATATACAGCCTGCTTTTACTAGTCACCATATTTAAACACTCCACGCATAGAGCAACTGCCTTAGAGCTAACTATATTAGGGAGAAGATAATGGGTAATTTGTTTGTTGTGCGCATAAAATTAAAGAAAAAATAAGACAGCTTAACACCCTAGCAATTTATATTTTAACTAATCATGGATCACCAAGGTAGTAATTTTTAAATACCCCAAAGTCACATATATATGGATTCTAAAACATCTATCTCTCGACATAATAAAATAAATATCTGGCAGGCTTGTTCGAATGTGTAACAGCAATTCTATTGATAAATTCTGTCTGATTTTGTTCATCATGCGGAAATGTTGAGAGGTTGGTGCCACAGTCTTGCGCTTTTTGTGGAGAAACATTTGAGTTTCAGTATTTATAGATAATTC
This sequence comes from Cetonia aurata, assembly GCA_949128085.1. Lineage (NCBI taxonomy): Eukaryota > Metazoa > Arthropoda > Insecta > Coleoptera > Scarabaeidae > Cetonia > Cetonia aurata. Next base: position 15,850,053 of record OX421886.1, on the reverse strand, counting down.
TCAAGAAGATTTAAATTGTAGCCAACACGAATTTCGTTCTGAAAAATCAACTATATCTGCTGTAACAATCCGACTGATAGTTTAGTGGCTTTCACGCTTGGCTATTAGTTATGGGGTCGCGGGTTCAAATCGCACTCTGATCAATTAGGATAACTGGATTTTTTCCGGGGTCGTAATAATGATCCGGATGGAGATTTGGCTCTACGGGTTGTCTGACAAGCATCCATTACTTAGGCTTCATCAACCTCACTAAACAAACACAAGAAAAATTAGATATAACGCATATTACTGATGAACTTGAAACAGATAATGGGGTCATGGGTAAATTTTTAGATTAGCCCAAGGTGTTTGACAGTGTATCTCATGAACGCATACTTGCCAAATTTTCTTTCTGTGGTATTAGAGGATATGCTTTATTTTTCGTTGAGAGAATTTTAAAAGGTAGACACTTGGAGGCACGCTTGAAGCATATAGAACATAGTGTGCTGCAGGGTTTTGTTCTTGAACTCATTTTTTTATCATTTACGTTAATGATATTGATGCATTTCATTAAGTTCAAAAATATGAAATATGCCGATGACACTACCATTCTGATTAGCAACAAAAATTTACAACTTTTGAGCTAATTGGGGGAAATTTCCTTGCAACAGGTAGTCATACCTTAGTAATATTAATTTATGCTTGAATAGAGATGAAATTCAAACTTGAATTTTCAATTTAAACACTCATATGGAACAGAGCGATCCGGTCAATCCGGCAGATTGACATGGGGATCTCATATTGAGGCTCTTACGAGTGGTTTATCCACAGTCATATACATTTTAAGAAATTTGATTTTGTTGATTACTTTTGGTGCCTTGTTGATGGAATATTTTGATTTATTCCATTCAGTGATGAGTTACGGAATCCTTCTATGGGGATGAGGAGAAGGTAGTTCTTCACATAAGAGAGAGAGGTGCTAATTTTGCGGAAAATATCAATTGGGGTAATTACTAATACAATACTAACCATAGAGAATCCTGTAGATCCTTATTTAGAGAACTTGAAATTTGAATTTTACTACTAATCCGTTCATTCTTCAATGTTTAATGTACAGTAAAAACAATTTGATTTCTTATCGTGATGAATCGCTGTATGATCCAAGATACAAACATTATCCGCTACCACGATTATCGAAAAACATTAACTTATTTAGTTATCTGTGATTAAAGTTTTATAACTTGCTTCCTAACAACTGGTAGAGTTTAAATGGTAATAAGTTTGAAACTGTAATTAAAACGTATTTAAAAAGTTACCCATATTATGAAATAAACGAGTTTCTTGATAACATTAACACTGCATATTAAGATGTTAGCTTATGCAACTGTTTGTTTATATTATTTATACGTCGAAGTATTCCATTAACCAAAATTCCAATCATTCCAATGGAATGCACAAGAAATCTTCTAGATGAGTGCCCAATTCCTGCTCTTTTCTGAGCACAAAAATAATAGAAATAAAAGCTAAACTCGCTCGATAAAATTTATTTTCTCCTACTGTGGTATTGACATGTCTAGTATTTTATGGATTGGGTGTGATATCGTTTTATCGGTAAATTGACAGACGATTCCGGTATAACCGCAAATAGTTCAGTATTAGCAAAATTTTTACTTGAAAGATCAATACCAAAAACCCAATTTTCAACTGAAAATTCTCAAATATATTTTAGAAAATGTCTGAACCTTAACAAAAGCATTTCCAGTATTAGAGGCTAGTATGTAAATACAGAAACATTCAATTTCTTCGGCCAAACTTTGAAGATTGTTAAAAAAACATCAGCATTTCATATCTCTTATACAAAAAACTCCAACCTTCTTGCTTAGAATTTACCGTCAAAGAATTTTTATTTATAAATTATCGCCATGGATATGCATGCATTACTTTACGGTTTATCTACTCACCGGTTATAAAATATACAATGTTTTTTTTTTTCAGTATGAACCTAAGACTGCACAAGCTTCAGTTATTCTCATTCTTCTTTAGCCAGTCATCCATTTTACTACGCGATGAGTTTACATTCAACAGCCCCCCATAAAATATTCATTTGCACTTTCCACAGCAGCGGAACAAAGTTTCTTCGGCCACCAAAACAAAACTTAGCAATGGTTGTGCTTACATAAACTTCAGTGATTACTTATTTAGTATTCTTTGAAATATTAATGTATATGGACTGTAGATTATTCAAGTTATTCATGAGTTTAATGGCATTTGAAAGAACAACAGCGAGGTGGGGATTACTAAGGGCGTTGCATATTGTTTCAAAGTTGTTTTTTTATGATCTTTTTAAAATTTCTCCCAGTTTTTGTGCTTTTAGTGCTCCTGAGTAGAATTGAATTATTAATACATGAGAGGAAAAATTTTAGGATGTTTGATGACATATTCCATATATCCAATTATGTATATTATTACATTTTCTGTATTATTTTGGATTTGCATTTAATCTAAGGATGCGCAATGAAGCAAAGATAATCCAGTATACTTTCCTACTGAAATAACCTTCACTCTAGGTATACACCTAGAGTTGCCTTTTATCTGGTGCCATGCTCTTACTTTTATTTAAGTTCCGATTTTAGAATACACAGCGAATAATACTAGATTTAAGGTGATGTATTAGATATATGATTTAATTCAGTTGAGTAACTCCAATTATAAAGTCTGAAGTTCCAAAATCGACTCATCCAAGCTTAGTAACTACTGGCACACATATCCACGTATGTACGTTCGGGCAAATAGTAGCCAATTTTGTGAGCTCGGTTGTCCTTAACAGCTCCCGTTACTTAACTCATTATACAACTCTATTTCTAGGGTATAATTTTCAGTTTCGCAGAATAATTTAGCGGGATAACGGCAATTTGAATTGAGTTAATTCATTTCGTTATTATCAAATTAGGTCTAATGTAGTTGGAAAATTTGCTCCTCAGATATACCGCGGTTAATTCATTTCGCACAGTTGCGGTCTCCATATGTTTGGTTATGTACACACATGTCACCTTTTAGGGCAAACATATTGAATGATAGCTCGTAAGGGAAAACTATGCATTTTTATTAACATAAATAAAAAAAAAATACATTTTAAGTTTAATTTAACTTAATTTTTGGTACTGTTAACAGTTCATTGTCAAAGAAAGTTTTGGATATATTGTTTAGATGTTGACTACCGCGGATTTAATTACCTGTTACGAATTATTTTATATACCTTATAACGAAATTCATTCGAAAAAGAAATCTCTCTGTTCTGATTTCAAAGCGAACATAGCATAACTTTGTAGTAAACCTCATTAAAATTGTATCTTAGCAGTTACATAAACTCTTTTGCAGGCAGAGAAGAAAACTACCACCTACTTTTTTGCATTCGATAATTTCTGTAAAAAAACGTTAAATTGTTATATATCTTTTACGACTTATATTTACTGGCTATAATATTATTAAATATTCATCTTACAAGACAATAATTTGAAATAGGTACACACCTATACAAAATTTCAATGATAACATCAAAATATCGATTATGTAGTAGATCAAAGAGGAATTGTAATTCTTGCAGTTATAGAAGAGGCTGGTTGACTTTAAGGTAGTTTACTTCTCCTTCGCATATCGTGTATACTTTTTATTAAATGTTTTTCAGTATAATTTTGTTTATGTGTACATTTACATAACTACATTTCTGCACAGTTTGACGTGTAAAATGTAGTTTTAACATTGGCTGGGTGCGAGCGTTAATATAGGTACACGCATTAAGCGCCGAACGGCCACGGAATACTTGTGCAATTCCTGCTTAATTCCTTTTTCTTTCAACTTGCTTTCCCCTCCCCTGTAGGTGATGCATCTGGATTTGCTAGCATTTAATGATATTTTTTGTTAGTACACCATAAATGCAAAATATTAATTCTTCTCTTTGCAATTGTGTGAGGTATCTAATTGTTTGTTACAAAAATTAGAAATAATTGTGGTTCTGGTAGTATATAAAATTTGCTATATAGATTAACATGAAATAATTAATATGGTTTGAGGTACGATAGATTATCTACATACTACGCATATATAATTAGCAAAACAAATGCTTTTAACGATAAAAATTCCCACTTTTATATTGATTTTTGTTTCTTTTTTGCAAATAGAATGTAAATATTGTTATACAGTTTTTTTTGCAGTGCTACTGCTTTACTATCGAACAACTGCAATCATTTAAACCCACAGCTCTCAAATAATGTAGACCATGTATGTACATATGGTTATGTAAACAATCTCTCATATTCTGACGTAGTGCCAAGCAGAATTCAAAAATTGCGTGAAATAAGCGCCACATAGGCAGAATATTATTGCAGCGCTGGTACATTTATTACAGGAATGGGCTGACATTCAACGAATACGCAGACACACGTTTGCTTTGAGCTGAAATTAAAACATTTTCCCGCCGGACAAAGACAGCAGTAAAACGTTGACGTGATGACACGTTTTCAGAAAGCACGTATGAAACTAGAGCGCAAAATGAAGAAATTATATGACGCGTTGAGAATAGTATAAAGTATTTGGCACGAATGTGGGCATAATAAACTTTGCGTTTTCCTACAAACTGTTCTAGGAAAACTAGCATTTCTCTTTGGTTAAGATAACTCAATTTCCTATCATATACTGAGACCGTTTTCTGTGTGATTACAAATTATTATATTTATCTAATCTTATGGCACTTATAATTCCACAAAATAGCATTTATATAAACAAAAACTTAGAATTATAAGCAAGAGGACGAATCTAAGTGTATATAAAACTGTAATAAGACCAGTAGTAGTTTACGCAGCTGAAGCAATGTGTTTAACGAATAAGGAAGAAGAACAGTTAAAAGTGTTTGAACGAAAAATAATTAGAAAAATTTTTGGACCCAAGAAAGAGGACGACGAAAACTACAGAAGACTGATGAACTTTGAAATAGAGAATATTCTAGAGGAAGGAAATATAGTGAGAACAATAAATTCAAAACGAATAAGATGGTATGGACACGTAAATAGAAAGAGTAAAGGAACAATAATACGAAAGATAATGGAGTGGAAACCCAAGGATTCCAGGCCCAGGGGAAGACCAAAAAGTAGATGGGAAGATCAAGTAGTGAGTGATATAAAAAAGATGGGTGTAAACGGATGGAGAGACAGGATGAAGGACCGGAAGGAATGGAAAAAAGTCGCGGATGAAGCAAAGGATTCTTTTCGTTTGGTCCCGAAAGGAGGCAGAGAATGACTTTTTATGTTGAAATTTTTTGTTGCAACATCGAGGAGCAATAGAAAATTAAAGATATCCGAACTGAAAGCATTCTTAATATTACCCCCTACTGGGCGCCGGCATTCTGAAAAATTAATTCAACTTTTAAAAAATTCTTTAAGTCCATATACAGGGTGGGCCACCACATACGGCGCGGGCTTTGTATGAAAAAGCATATGATTTCTTGAAATCCTTTTTATTTAGTTGAATGCTAGACCTTTGTATGTACAATTTAAAATTATTTCAAATTATACAGGCTGTTCGCGAAAAAAGATCCATAACGAAGTTATCTTTTTTTAAATGGAACATCCTATATATAATGACATATTTGGAATCTAACGACCAAATTGGGGCAAGTTTATGTAATACTCCATATTCCTAAAACCATCGGTTTTCGAGATATTTTAAAATTTATGAAATTGCAGTACAAAATCTACGTTTGATTTTTACTGTGTAACCCAAAATTAAACACAGCTACCTACATTTATAATTCAGCTAAGAGGCTAAGCAATGAAATGAAGTGGAATGTTAGTCACACAGTTATACTGAGTGTTCAAACACGCTTGTTTAAGTTTGATGACTTTTGCAGTAAATTAACCTTCTTATCTTAAATAGAACCCCCTATATCTGATGATACTATCCGACGTAGAATTTAATTCCCTTTCAAAATATATTAGGGTTCCCTATACCTAATATGACTACTTTTCTTGTGGTTAGCGTTTCATTTTTCCGAGGACTACATTTAATACAATTTATTTAAATTCATTTGGCTTAGACATAGTTACTAAGCATGTATAAACAATTTATCATTATTTGACAGCAATCAATTGTTTATCTTTACAAAAAATTCTAAATATATTTCAGGGTTTGCAGGAATTTTAATAAAATAAATCAGTATATTTTAAAACAAATAGAAAGGATATACAGCCAATAATAAGCAAGTGCGATGGAAAAAATATAAACAAACACAATGAATATTTTTTTCTAAATCGGATGTTCAAAATGATTTCGAAAAATGATTGAAATGATTGATGCACGTTTGTTAACATATCTGGGGTAGTAGCCTGTAAAGCAGCTATTATCCTTTTTTTCATATGTTGTATACTCGGAGGTGTAGCATAAACTATATATTTAATAAATCCTCACAAAAAAAAATTGTGGTCTATCTCTGCCTAGCCACTAGTTTGGAATTAGAACATTCAGCTGCTCCCGAACGTTAGTATGGAAATGTGGTGGAGCACCGTACAATTGTAGCCACACACTTTCTTTTACAGCTAAATGAATATTTTCCAAAAGCTCTTGAAGATGATAGCGCAGAAATCTTCGAAATTGTTGTCTATCAAGGTTACCGTTAAAGAAATAAGGACCTATTATATTTAACCCCACGATTCCTCCCCATACGTTAAGAGACTAGTTGGTGGTTAGAATCCGGAAGAAATGTGGTTTTTCATTAGTGTAAAAATGAAAGTTGTGTCTGTTAACAAAACCATTTTTGTGAAAGGAACATTCACCCGAAAATAAAACAGAATTAAACAAAATTTTATCTCTGCATTTATCCAAAATCCATACACAAAAGTCAAGACGACACTGGAAGTGTCTCTCACTAATCTGTTGATGCATTTGAATATGGTACAGGTGAAATTTTTATTTTTTAATAATCCTAGCAACAAATTGCTTACATTTTTTCCGACTAATTTTACGATGACTGATATGTGGATTTTCCATAATAAATCCGACTACAAGAAACTCGTTTTTTTTATTTCCTACAATGGACTTCCGCCGTTGGTTGCCTTTTTCATATTTTATGCTCCCAGTTTGCCCAAACATTTGAAGTACGCTTTCAAAAGCAGTTTTTCTTGGATGTGATCTATCTGGATATTTTTGGGTGTACACCCTTGACGCAAGGAAATAGTTTTCTTCACATTCATCAATTGTTAAAATCATGTTGATTTTTTCTCACTTGCATAGAATAAATTTTCATTTTCTTATAAAAATTTAACCATAAATTTCACTGTTCAACAAAAGTAAGTTTTGAATGCTGTCAAATATGATAAATTGTTTATACATGCTTAGTAACTATCTCTAAGCCAACTAAATTTAAAGCAAATTGTATTAAATGTAGTCCTCGGAAAAATGAAATGCTAACCACAAGAAAACTATTCATGTTAGGTATAGGGAACCCTAATATATTTTGAAAGGGACTTAAATTCTACGTTGAATAGTATCATCAGATATAGGCTGTTCTATTTAAGATAAGAAAGTTAATTTACTGTAAAAGTCATCAAACTTAAACAAGCGTTTATGAACACTCAGTATAAGTATGTGACTAAAATTCCACTTCATTTCATTGCTTAGCCACTTAGCTGAATGATTAATGTAGGTAGCTGTGTTTAGTTTTGAATTACACAGTAAAAATCAAACTTACATTTTGTACTGCAATTTCATAAATTTTAAAATATCTCGAAAACCGATAGTTTTAGGAATATGGAGTATTACATAAACTTGCATTAATTTGGTCTTTAGATTCGAAATATGTGATTATATATAGGATGTTCCATTTAAAAAAAGGTAACTTTGTTATGGATCTTTCTTTTCGAACAGCCTGTATAATTCAAAAGACTTTTAAATTGGACATACAAAGGTCTAGCATGCAACCAAAGAAAAAAATTTCAAGAAATCATATGTTTTTCTATATAGAGCCCGAGCCGTATATGGTGGCCCACCCTGTATATCTATAGATTGGTGAATATATATATCAAATAAATCAGAAAAAGTCGCTCTTCTATACAATATATTTTAGATCCATATTCTTATTTCTTTGCTCATCCTTCTCTATGACGTTAAAAACATAATTTCATCTTTAAAATACATTTGATTCATGTCCCCTTTCTCTTCAATGTTAAAAATAATATACGTCATTACCTAAAATATTAGTCACCACTTTCCGGTGTTAAAAAAAAAGTAATTTTCATATAAAAAGAAATATTTTGCCTCTCAAAAAAAAAAATTCTCTTGCCCTTCCCGGTACTAAAAATTAGTAACTTTCAGCACCTAGAGCAGCTTTGAATTTCCCCCATCACAGTGCTCTAGAATAACTAAATTGGTCAATTAAGAAAGAAATGTTCATCTTGCCCCCCGTTCTTGCAGTTAAAAAAAAATAGTTATTTACGAACCAACTGCGTGAAAACATATTTCGTGAATGAGTGGTAAGTTTGAAGCGCGAGCCGTTAGGCGAGCGCTTCATGGGCAAGAATTTGCATTTTCGTGCCCATGAAGCGCTCGTCTCCTGGCTCGCGCTTCAAACTGGTCACTCATACGCGAAATGTGTCACGCATGAGGTTTGTACAATATTTTTTGTACGAATAATACATAGTTTTAATAATAACATTATCAAATCCCGTTTATTATTTTTTCTAATTGGATGTTATAATAAAGCTAAAACAAAAGACGACGCAGTGCTGATATGGCTATTACAGCATACTGTGCTGTAATGAGATATTAACGTGGGTGGGGGGACTCTTGCCGGAATGTAATATAGGCGATTAATGTGCAAATTAGAAAAAATACTGGAAAAAACGTGTGCCACAATAACTTGTAATGCTCGTACTTTGAATCTCTCGCCGCTACGCGGCTCGAGATTTAAACTTGTACTCGCATAACATAAACGTCATTGTGACACTTGTGTTTTAAAATACTATACTATTGTCTACTTATGTACTGTCAAATATGTATTATGTTTACGTCATTTAACGTTTGACAGTTTAGTCACATTACTTTGCTAAATGTCACCAGATATGTCAATGCATTTTTATACGTCAGTTAGTACCAATTTCACTTTACGCACGCTTTTGAGCGCGTGAAGTGAACTATTACACAATATCAGTACAAACAAATAATTTTGCATTGAGAATGAGTTTGCCCAGTTACTTTCCCTATTATCTCTCAAGTTTGGAATAATTATTCGAATCGTTTTCATGATGATTACATTTTGAACATCTCTCGAATCATTTACACTACATTTTGAAATATCATTTGAATTGAGCGTATGTGCCTATCACTAGTCATAACTATTATTAGAGCGCATACTCAAGTATATTTATAATAAACAAAAATACATTAGAGTATTTGTACAACGGCCAAAGATAAAAAAAATCCTTTGAACAAATTAAAAAGAAAAACCTTTTTTTAACTTATTGTTATTATCTCACGTTCCAGTATTGACGTCTAAGATGTATAATAAGAAAGTCGTCACCAACTGTCAGAGGGCAAGAGGCATATCCTAAACCAATAAACACGAAACCCTTCTGCATAATGACTTCCATCCTCTATTGTTCACGAAATGCTTATGCTCTAAGGTCTCTTCTAATTTTGATAAGGGCGTTATCTTTATTCCTGAAGGAAAAATTCATTTTTATGTCATCAAGACCGGGAAAATGAGAGAAATAAACTGCGTCGTAGACAAAAGAAAAGAGATAAGGATAATTCTCTATATAAGATGAGAGTATACGATACTGTGGATATTTAATACGTTTAGGAAGAAAAAAGGTAGGTGGTAAAGGAAGCATTTTATGTTTCGCAAGTGCGTTGCATGAACGGCATAAGAAAAAGAAAGTCGTTAACCCTTAGCTTTCTTGCCGTTCTAAAATAACTAAATAGGCAAGCGGCTCAAGTTAAACCCTTTGCTTAACAATTTATCCAGTATAACAAATACATTATTCCGTTAATTTCACATCGCGGTTAAAGTATTCAAACTGTAATTCTTGTTATTTTAAATGGCTATATATTCATAATCCATATTCTTTTTATTCCCATTTGTCCTATTATTGTTTTACTGAAATATTTGCAAAAATTTGTAGTATTTTACATGTGAAACGGAATATTCCGACGGTAAAACCCTGCAAAACATTCATTGTAATGTACGAAATTGAAGTTTATATTCCAATTTAATTCCGTTCAGCTCAGACGTAAAAAAAAACCAATGCGAACACCTATTCTTCACATATGAATTTATATACATATACCCGATGCGTATATTCGCGCAACAGATTCTGTTTTTTTTATACTAAAAAGTTACACTGATACAAAAACCGATATCGTATGTCGACATGTGGTCTTTATTGACGAAACAGTTGCTGACTTTTTACAAATTCTGTAAATTGCACGGCAAAATCCGCTGAAATATAAAAAAGCAGTCAGTCGGATTTTTCGTTATACTTGTTTGAAGGGAAGTATAAAAATTTATTGACCGGTTGTGCAGTTTCCCAACGTTTGCGAATTGAAAAGTTCAGATATTGTTAGCAATGTCGTCAAGCGCTTCATAAATGTCTTTTATTAACATACATATGTACATTGAATTGTTGAAAATATATGCAGGTGCATGAACCAACTTTCGAACGCTTCCGAAGTGAAAATTGCTTTTATTATATTTCTTTTTTTTATGAAATCACCTATCTTTATATGTACTCGCTGTATTTATTTACACAGTTATAATGTATAGAAGTTCAATATTGTCGAAGAACGAGAATAGAAGCTATTTCAGTTCATACACAAAATTGCAAACCGTTCCTTGGTTATTTGAAACTCTACAGTAAATAAGAAGGATAAGCTCGACGCAGCTGGGTTTCCAGGTTCAAGTTGCGTTCTGGAATTAATTAAAGCCGACGCTGGTATTGTCCTCACTTGTAATAGTATCAGCTGGAGTAGCAACATGACATTGAGAGACGTTTTATATCAAAAAATACATGCAATTTCAGCTGGCGGATGCGCGACAACAAGAGGGGGTGCTCAATGGAGTGAGATACACCCGAAGAAATATACAGGGTGCGCCATTAGTGTGTCGGCGGAATTTAGCACGAAAACTACGAAATATAGGAATGTGAGATTTTCTGTATGTATATAGTTGATCAGTGCGCATATGGTAAAATTATTGTTAAATATACAGGGTGTTACAAATTCCCAGAGCCACTTTCAACTTTTTTATTTTAAATGGATTGCTATATTTTTCAGTTATTATTTCGATAGCCACCTAAAACACATTTGCAGTGATATATGGTTATGTGCGTTTCTGACTGTTAGTTTAGGCTATATTGCAAATTTTGTCAAAATTTTGGCAGTTGCGGCTTTTGAGATTTTAAATTTTATCTTAAAAACTGTTTTAGTGTCGCGCGTGAATCTTTTGTTATGGATTTGGGGGCTAACAGTTAGCATGTATCAAGGTGGTATAACTTAGAAATATATACAGGGTGTTAAATATGTTATGGAACGTTTTTCGAAATTCAAACGCTTTTCTTTCGATTTTTTTAAATAGAACCTATATTTTCCGATATAATCAGCAAATTCCTTGTAAAATTGTCTTCAAAATGGTACCAATAACGTAATATTTATTTTCAGTATTTTCGAAGATATTATGGAAAATATGTTTAATAATAACATGAATAGGGGTAACTATTCATTTGTTCTTTTTTATGTAAGTTGTTTAGATTATTTATAACGTAACAAAAAGAAAGCGTACGTGACATAAAATTATTTTATTTTTTACACTTTTAGATATATATAATAATTTTAAATCAAAAGATGCTCAAATATGTCTCTATTCAACTCCGTGTGTATGGTCTGCTTTACATTTTCAAATATACATATTATCATATTATCCACATTTGATTGAAGAGAAGCATTTCTTATGCGTTTGCTGTTGCATCGGGTGTCATGCATATGATGGTTTTTTATAGTAGGCCGTAGAATCACAATGGGTCAATCTGGTGATGCGGTGACCAACTTAATGAATTCCAATCCGTCTATTAATAAATACCTTATAGGGTGCGCTTTAATAGCAGCACCGTAATGTGTGAATGCACAATCGTGTTGGTACCACAATCTCTCTATAAAGTTCCTATGGAGGCCTTCTAGCAGTATTGGTAAATAATTTTTCTATAAATCTCACAATTTAAGGTATTATCAAAGAAGAATGGATCCACAACGGTGTTCCCTGATGTACCCCCCCCCCTCGTTTGTGTTGATACTAATTGGGTTTTGTGTATCATAGTAGTGTGAAGTTTTTTCCTTCATTATTCCAGAATTGACAAGTGTTGCTTCATCTGTGAAAAGCACAATGATCTAGAATATTTTCACCGATACACAAGTTTCTTTTCAAAATCCCTGTGGAGTAAGCCATGGTGAATATTAATTTTATAAGGGTGAAACTTATGTTTCATTACAATTTTCCTCGTGACAGTGGTTGCAATTCCATGATGTTTCGAAATTGTCCTTGTAGAGATCGGCGATTTTTTCACAACGGATTTTCTATAACCATAGTTTTTGTCCTTCCATGTTTATCATAATTCACATAACCCGACCAAAGAAACCTTACCAACAAAGTCTCAAATCTTACTATCTGACGCTCTACAGGTAGCATGATCCGCTGCATACATTCTTGATGCTGATAGTGGATTTCTGTTGCAAGCATCAAGAACAAATATCATGTCTATGAGCTCCTCCTTGGAGAAATTTATTTTTAATAAATGAATTTAGGTAAAAAACAGGAACAAGATGATATAATTAACAACCAGATTAAAGTAATACGTAATAACCAATAATCCACAAATAAATAATTCAAATATTATAATAAAATCATAAAAACATTGTAAAACGCTATGACACCAAAAATAAACTACAGAAAACAACATTATGTGGACATTTAAACAGTGATTTGATGTTGCTAACCTTTTTTGTTTCCCATATATTGAATATTGTCAACATATTTTCCATAAATTTGTAATATCTTCGAAAATACTGAAAATAAGTGTTACGTTATTGGTACCATTTTAAAGGTAATTTTACGAGGAATACACACTACAACTAAGTTTGTTCCCCGTGCAAAGCAGTTTAATTTTTAATGTGTTCAGACAAAATTCAGATCGTGTCTCCTCCTTGTATAGAAGATAAAGCTGCGGGTCTTGTGTTAATGGCATATCGGGTATGTAAACTTTGTCAGAGCCTGCAATTACAATACTTATATCAGTATATTGTTCAAAAAGTTAATACATGATTTCCTTAAAATTATATTGATTAAGAATTAGCTTCTTCGAGACTTTTTTGACGTACTGTCTGTTGTTTACTAAAGCTTAGTGACCTTTTGCCATTCTGGAACTTAATAAATTACGTTTTTGTAATTATTAGTTCACCGTTGGTGTACTACAACGCCAAGATCAATAGCTGTTACTACAGCTACATATGTACCTATTTTATTCAATATTACCTAAAGTAGTTATGTACATATGTAATAAGTCAGAATCATTTATATGACGATGTTGTTCATTTAACCAAAATGCACTATATTTACCGAGTCGGTTTAGTGATATTTGCATCTTCTCTTTTATGCATTCACATAAAATAGTTACATTCGTGCATACGACACAAACTAAACGTAAGCAGTACGTATCTGCCCATAAACCAACATGAAAAATGTAATGCTTTTAGTCGTTGCGTCGTCGTATAATATAGGTATATGTATCTAAGCGTGTGAGAGAGAATTGTGGTAAAGTTTTCGAGCGAAATTTCTATCGAACAACTGTCATAGACTGAAACGGATGACCAGGATATCTACAATGCATGTATGTACAATGCTATGATACTATGTGGATGACTAGTAACTCTAGTACTCACTGAACTTCCTGTTCCGTTCATTACAGTATCCTGTACAATAATTCGTATAATAAGAGTCTTGAATGGAAGGCCTTCGTGAAAATAATGAACTGCCTGACCGCAAATACGGAATGTTAGTTTAATGACGATGTTTTCAAGAGCACTAACTTTGTTATATAAAATGCATACTTCAATGCAATCTATGTATAATATATACTATAGTCTCTTGGCCCGAGAGAGTTTATTATTCATTTCCTTCCAATTATTGGTCTAAAGCAAGCTCACAATTCATTAAACTATAAGACATACTTACTTAAATAAAAACATGAAATAGAAAATGCCTAAACAATTATTCGAAAAAATACCACCATGGTGGCGCTCATAATCCATGATTGGAATCATCATACCAGCAAAGTAATGAAAAGGGAATAGCACTAGAGCGGGACTGACAATCTATGAATTGTCCGAGTTAAATCTGTGACTGCATTATCTGCTTATGCTGCCTGCGGTCGTCTTGTGAATTGGGAATTTGGCTTGTGTCTTTTAGGGATGCACATCTAAGCTCTTGATTCGTTACACTAAAAAGTTTTGTGTAATGCACATTTTGCTGTAGCGTGTAGAAATCTTGCGTATCAAATAGTACATTAAAAAATGCTATTGATAAAATCATAAAGTTTAATTCGACACCATTTTCAATTTTTGCACAAATTGTGTTAATTTTACGAAAATAAGCGTTGAAAAAAGTAATTTTTTCAAATCTGATACACACCGTGTGTGGTTTTGATGCGTGTGTGTACATATATCATCCCGCGCGCAATATTTTGTGTTCCGCCACTTCCGTGTTTGGTGGCATTTCTTATTGTAACGTTACAATAAGAGTACAGGTGAGAGTTTGTTGCATTTATTTCAAGGAGTGTGTTTAAAATGGAATATAACGCCGAGTGAAATCAGCTCTGATCTCCGAGGCTAATTTGGTGTAAAATATTGGTTGAAAATTAGATGATTTTCTAATATTCATGGATGTTATAATTTTCCCTATTCAGTGTGTTTCGTAATTCCAGACCGAATATATTTATAATAGCAGCTTACTTAATAGCTGACTTATAGGATTCGGCTCTTAAAATTTCCTGTAACTACACTCATTAAGAGAACACCCAGCGATACCGAACATCGCGCGTCGTCAGTTAAGAAACTTTCACACACAGACATTCAAACGCACACAAGCAATCGTCGCCGAGAGGAAATGAGGGACAGGACGGTCAACCGCAGCACAGTTTTCCTTCATAATACAAACCCATTTGTTCGTGACCTTTTCCGTTCAATTGCAAAATACGGCGGGGGTTCAACCATTGCTAAATCTGGGCGCCAATTTAGCAAATTACGAACTATAACGAGACTAATCAAGTTCTCGAGAAGTGATATCAAAACTGTTAAACCATGAAAAGAACACATTTCTAAAAGCAGCGGTTGTTATAAACAACTTCCTTAAATACTAGGGTTAATAACAATGCTGTTGCAACTGTATTACAGCTAACGATTGAGATTTTCTATAGTTGTATTATATTTTTAGTCAAACCCTAAGATCACAATTACATCGTATGCATTATGTTGAATGGTTTTAAATCACAATTTGCTTCAGGGTTCTTCAATATTAGAAACCTTAACCTAAACAGAATTTGGGATTCCATGAAGGTTTTGTAGAAAATACTTATTTTAAACTGAAAATCGAATATTCAGAGTAATTTAGATTTAAATGAATTAAAAAATGCCCATCTTACTGAGGGAGTTTACAGCACTCGTGTACCTAAGAGAAGAAACCTATAATTGTGTCTAAACTCTTATACAAGCTGCCAATTAGCGCGCAGATATCCCACGGCATCTCGTTCCGATTCCTATTGATACTTTTAGGAAAACTTTGTTTCCTTAAGTTATCTTGAGAACAATTTTATCGCACGCCGAAACTCGATCGGAAAGTTTCAACAGCATATTGCCTCACGGACCCGGCACACCACTGCAGGTAACGATAAAATAGAAATAAATTTTTTGACAGAAAACGTGACTAGCTTCCTCTAGAATAACCGCAGTAGTTTCACAATAGCTGACGAGATTAGATCCGATATCACGGGAACATGACTCGATTTGGAGAATTCCAAATGCAGTTCCATTACCGAAAGCAGTATAAACTTATCGTTGATTGTATTGTTTGTGTATAGATAAGTGTTCAATTTACTTGAAATACATGTGGTACGTTTGTGGTAAATGCACCCGTAGTTGGCTTTTTAATCTCCCCTTTTGTCAGAGACATTAGTACACTTACCAAACTACAACATGAAATTTAAAGTTTAATTTGTTTGGTTTGTTATTCCTTTTATTTAAAGTATGTTTCACGTACCCATTTAGCTGTTCTGCAACAATTTCAAATTCTTCCTTTATTTTGAAGCTCCAAACACGACAAGATATACACAGTTCCCAAGTTTTCTCAGTTCACAGTAATATAGGCAATGAGCGCAGCAATTTGGGTAATTACTGGTGTTATTATTACAGCAGAACAGAATAGAATAGTAATAATTACATTGATGGATGCTGAACATTGTCTAGTGTCATATTGGCTAACACTGATAATGTAAATATAGTGACAGAAAAAAGTAATTCTCTAAATGGAGGAAAATAAGTACTATGGTTTATATTATTTCAGGGACAGCAATACATTATCTACTTTGTTTACATTATTATTTAATTTATTCTCAGCAATGTTGCTGGTGTTGTGGTTAATGCAGACTGTTCCGAAGAGCAAACCTACATTACTTTGGGGAGGGGCTCATTGAACGCTCAGCCCAGACTCTCATTTTCCCTGAGCACCATACGTACTGCCCTACAGGTGCTTAATAGCACCGCCTTTTGAAATTGTCTGTAGAGTTCCCGTGGCAGGCGCAAGATGTCAAGTCCTTGGTACAGTTTATGCAGAATATCTCCAGTGGCTCCGATTATAATGGGAATTATCTCTACTCTTTCCTGGTGCGACATGGCCTTGATCTCATTTGCAAGAGGTAAGTATTTCGTAATTTTTTCCGCATGCTTCTTTTCTAGGTTCTGGGTCAGGGGGACTGCCACATCTATTACGTAGGTGATATTCTCCTTCTTGTCCACTACGATGATATCTGGGACATTCACTTGGACAGAGATATCACTTGGTACCTCCAAGTCCCATAGGATCTTACACCTGGGTGTGTCTATTACTTTTTGGGGCGAGTATTTGTAGAACTTTTCGTCGGTTTCGTGTTCGTATAGTTCGCAGATCTTCAGGTGCAATATCTTGGCGACGTTGTTTTGCCTGTCCGTATATTCCTTTGGAGCTAGTATCGTGCATCCGCCCACCACATGGTCTATTGTCTCCTCTTTCTGGCCACACATCCTACATCTGTCATCCTGGGTGTTAAGGTCTTTCATGATATGTTTTCTATATGATTTAGTGGCGATTACTTGATCTTGAATTGCGATGACAAATCCCTCCGTTTCACCGTACAGATCTCCTCTGGTGAGCCAAGTAAACGTGGGTTGGGAATCTCCTCGAGGGTCCTCGAGGATAGTAGGGTACCGACCATGTAGCGGCTTCCGCTTCCACTGCCCCATCAGGGACTCGGTGTCGGTGATGTCTCCTGGGTGCGCGTTGGTGTCCTTCTCTTTGAGCCTGAGAGGTGTAAGGTTGTCATCCCTCTCAGCCACGGCCGCATGCAGCACACTTGTTTCGCTCTTGCGCATAAAGTAAGTTCGTAGATTATCTATCTGGCGAGCGTGCATGTCAATCGCTGTGGGTGTTCTTCTTCCACCATCAGCCCTCCGCAGGTGGAACCTCTTCACCGCACTCCGGCGGTGGTGCAGTCGGTGTTTTGTGAAGGCTTTCCTGGTTATTCTATCTAGGTCCTGCAGTTCGGTAGTCGTTCACTTCAGGATGCCATAGCTGTAGGTTAGCACAGGCGTCGCGTATGTAATTATTGCCTTCATTTTATGTCTGCCTACTAACTGGGTTTTGAGGACCAGGTTTAGCCTGTTCGAATACTTATCGGTCAGCATCTTCTTACATAGTTTATGGTCAACCATACCGGCCTTCATGTATCCCAGATATTTATATCTTCCCTGCTCTGCCAATCCCCAGATCGCTTCTCCCTCGCCCAACTCATAAGCTCCACTTTGCTGCCATTTGCCCTTCTCCATTGTATGTATTTTGTATTTCTCTAGTCCGAAGTTCATCCCAACAGTTTTAGGTCATCCATATACAGTAGATGGCTGATGCATACGTTGGATCCATTAAAGATGGATCCCTTTCTGGAGTTTCGGAGGAGCGTTGTTAGTGGTCTTAATGCAAGGCAGAACCAAAGTGGGCTGAGCGCGTCCCCCTGAAATATTCCCCTGCGGATAGGTATCCTGTTTGAAGTTATTGTTTCGGCAGGCGTTCGAAGATTTAGGGTGGTGTTGCATCGAGTGGCCATCACCCCAAGGAGGTGACATATGCGTGGATCCACCTGGTATATTTGAAGAATACGGTTCAGCCAATCATGGGGCACACTATCGAATGCTTTTTGATAATCAATGAAGGCCGTGTGTAGTGTCCTTTTCAGTTTCTTAGCCTCTCCCGCTATGGCGGCATCAATTATTAGTTGTTCTTTACAACCTCGGGAATTTTTCTTACAACCTTTTTGTTCTTCATACAGCAGTTACATTATTATTATTATTATTATGATTAAGGAGACGTGCACGTCGTTAATAACGTTTCCGCCCCATCCCCACTTGGTTCCACACACGACGACACTGTGTTCCCAGTGAAAAGTAGCAGCTTTAGCCATCGGCTTATATTATGTCACTAATATACAGACAAAAATACTTTGTATGCTAAATTCGAATAACAAAGCGGTGCGAAATAACACTACACTGTCTATTTCTAGTGCATGCAACTGTTAGAGTGCGTTGGTGTGATACTTAGTATTTGTTATGTTTATAATTTCTAAAGTTCTATTGATGCGTCTTCTTAAAATGTATGAGTCTTCCAAGGTAACAAGTGATCTTTATATCATACGTGCATCGTACCTGACGTGAAATTTTTATCAACCATTTTTGCGCTACAATGTTTGTGTATCAGTATTAGAAATATTTCACGGTAAATACGGTGCCTTTTGTTGCCTGTATAGCATACAGAATTTTGACAGAGTACTGTGCTAGTCACTTTAGACATTTTGATTATCTGTAATTATAACCTCTTTGATTATTGTCAGCTCATAGTCTAAACATGTTTATCCAGCAATACTTAAAAACACGTTAATAGTGAGGGTCGTTTGCTACTATTAAATTTGATAATACAAATTGTACTATAATTTTTGCTGTACTTAGTGCCTCACATTAATAATAATAGAAAAAAAAAACAAGAAAGAAATAATGCCTAAACATAATCAACCGAAAGATGCCACCATGGTATCTGTTGCAGCATTGCCGGTTTACGTTGCGATCGACTCTGAGAGTTTGGCTTGTGTACCCTAGGGAGCGCACACCTAAATTCTTGAATTCCTAATGGGCGATCGCGAATATAACTTGAGATGCGATAGCGATGAGAGCGAGTTTGCAATTAGAATTATGCTGATGACTTGTTTCGAAACTCGCGTCTGACTGTGGTGCCGCTCTCCTTTTATTCTTTCTGCTAGTATTTTTCGGTTACCTCATATTAATATTCAGTAGATAAATAGTAGGTATCCCTTAAAAAGGGGAACTATGTATAGGCTAATCGCTTTCCACATGAACAGAATTGAATCATAATAGAATCATTCACCACAAACATGCGATACTATCATTCTATTATATTATAGAACCATAATATCAGACGTTCATTTAAAAGCGTCGTCAATTAGCGTATGAAATTTTTAAAATAATTTAAAGTATGTTTTAGACCTACCATCGATCAAAGTGAGAATGTCACTATTCGTATGAATTGTTGTAAGTGGTCTTTCTATACTTTTCAACACTCTGTGATGGACATTTCCGACAAAATTTCTCAACAACGCTGAATATATATTATTGCTTCATATACCTAAGGCCATCAAAAGAACACGGTGTCAATCACATGACCGTGAAGGCAACGGAAGTTCTGTAATAATAGAGTAATATTATGTATCGAATATTTACATCGAATAAGAACAGATAGCGAAATAAACGGTAGCATTACCTTTACGAGAGTTTCTGTAATACAACGTAATTGTATTTTTATTCAAATTATACCATAATGTAATTTCATTTATAGCTTCAATTGTAGTATGTAGACGGTTTTGTCTGTGTAGATAATGTATTATGTATGGTGTTGCTAATAATCTCGCTAAGAGAGGGGCTAGAACACCTTTTCTAGGGCCAGAACCTTTTTGTGGGATAAGTAGCAGCATGAAAAATGAAGTAGAGCAGAGAAAATCCAAATACTAGGAGAATCTCCAGGGAATGAGGCAAGCTAAAACCCTTCTGGGTACCTATAACCAGAAAAGATCTGCAGAATGTATCAACCTGAGTAAAAATAATATTCGGATATTGACAGGGATCCTTACAGACCATTGTAAACTGAACGGACATCTAAGCAGGCTTGGAATAGCGAAGGAAGCCGAATCTAGATTTTGTGGGGAACAGGACGAAACGTCCATTCATCTACTCACAAACTGTGTTGCACTGTGCAACTCAAGGGCGCTGCACCTGGGAGCATGTGAAATCGAAGAGGGAGAGTTACCTAATCTGGGGCCTTCGGACATTCTGCACTTCTTAAAAGGAATCAGACTGGACGGCCAGCTGTAAATACAGCGAGAAGAGGGGACACGATAGATCTTTTAGGTCGCAGTGTACTATCACCCTAATCACACATACATACATACATACATACATGGTGTTGCTAGGCGAAGCTACGAGTTGTGGAATACACTTTGATACTTCTAAGCACTGACATCTATTTGTATATTTGACATATTGTACCAACCCCACCGAAATTTTGCTATGCTACAAATAATTACACTGATTATGTTTCTATTACAAGGTAATGTCTTCTTTGTCCAGAATCTAATTGTTACAATTTAATTCAAAAGTCTACTAGCACGTGTACTCAATAATTTTCAACTTATTTCAGCGTATCTAATATCACATTGTCTGTAGTGTCTAAGGTTTGCCTCCTAAACCGCACGAAAGTTTGCGATATAAAATTTTACGATGCATACCGTATAATTATAATATGTATGTATCACGTTTCCGCAGCCGCTTGTATAGAGAAAATTCGTTATCTCTTGGATGTACTAAGAGTATACAAACTTAGACCATGTAGCATTACGTACGCTTTCATTACAATGTTTCTTTTATAAGGTTTATACCTCATACAATTAATGTTCCAGTTGGTTACATGACCGAGCGTATATTGGATGTGTTTCGCTATGGCTTCGTAACTTATTTTGTTTGTAGATAGAGAAAAAAAAGTATCGTAATGATGCGATCCTACGCGAGTAGAAACGGGCCGATTGCATCATCGATTTGCACATCGATTGCCAGGCACTGATATCTTTTCTCTCGCTCACTCAAACTTGCATCGTTCGGAAACCTTTTTTTTCTCTAGCGCTGTACGACAGAAAGTCCATCTTTCTATCGTAGATTTGCAACAATTGGGTACATTTAACATCCCCATGGAGTGGGATTTCGTTTGAAGACATGTAGGTATTTTATCCTGCTCACAATTGTTGTTGAAGACTTCACCTTCCAAATAAAAAAAAATCAAATCGGTATTTTGTGACGTGAAAGAATCCATTTCGTCAAGTAATGAGAGTTTCCGTATCTACTGAGTACTAGTTCTTAAGAAAATGTGGTGATGGTTAACCATAATATTAACTCCTAGAGTTTCAGAACGAAACAACTTCATATCGATATCAGACCCTCTGAACAATTCAGCTTGCAAATTTGGGAGTTATCTGTTAGTGTTTCTTTTTCCCAGTCGGATGTTTGTTACAGCTAATTTGGTCTTCCACATCTAATTCTTCACTCCATTGTTCTGTTCCAGGTAGATGGAGTTTATTTTTAATTTCTATTTTTTTCTGCATCTACACAGAGGCTATACAGAATCGGAACTATATATACTAAGGCCGTAAGCCGTGTGTATTAGCAAGATGAGGAGGCAGTGTGGTATATCATCTGGCATCGTCTTCAATTAACTCCCTGAAAGATCTGAAGGTATCGTTGAACAAAATTCTGAATTATATTACGGGCTTGAACTTGTTTTTGTATGTTATTTCATACCCAATATCAAAAATATCCAAAAACACTAAAAATACAAAAATTTAAAAAATACCAAATATACCAAAATCACAAAAAATACCAGAAAAATGAAAATACCAGAAGTATTAAAAATATAAAAAAAAACAAAAAGTATCAAAAAATAGCAAAAACATTAAAAATATCAAAAATACCAAAAATATAGGAAACATACCAACAACACCAAACAACCAAAATACCAAAAAATACCAAAAATGCAAAAAAAATCCTCAAATACTAAAAAACAAAAAAAAAATGAGAACGAATACCAAAAATACCAAAAGTACCAAAAAATACCAAAAATTTAAAAAATACCAAACATATAGGAAACATACCAACAACACCAAACATAACCAAAATACCAAAAAATACTAAAAATACTAAAAATACCAAAAGTACCAAAAAATACCAAAAATTTCAAAAATATCAAAAATATCAAAAATACAAAAATATAGGAAAAATACCAACATAACTAAAATACCAAAAAATACGGACAATACCAAACCTATTAAAAATCCACAAATACTAAAAATACAAAATGAGGACGCCAAAAATACCAAAATCTTAAAAAAAAATACGAAAAATCCTAATTCTTTGTTCTTTTAGCCATTTTATTTGGAGCCCACTTTTCTTGCTTACAAACATTCTTTAGATACATCTATAGAAATTTGCTTTTTAATCTGCATCTGATCAAAAATAACATTTGCTTTAAGGAAAAGTAAGGCAGACTTCCCCCACTTCCCCTTCAAGCAAGTGGAATCTTATATTCTCTCATCTTACATTATTATATTCATGTAATTAACGAAAATGCGGATTTCTCAGATTAGAACATCACTTACTAAATGCGTTTTAATGAATTTGTATGTACAAACACTTAAACAAATGGAATTCTGCCGTCGATATTATATTAATGAACCGCAATTTTAACAAATTTTATTTACATTAGATAGGTATGTTCATACAATAAGTTATGTAGAAAAGTTAGAATGAATTTACAGACATTAACAACCTTTAACAACAAATGTTATTAGTTCAAAAACATATATTAAAAATCGTCTTATTTCCTTATAGTATACAAATTTACTCTAGTAAACTATAGTAAATTTGTACCAATTTACTCTAGTAAACTATAGTAAATTTATACCATCCATAAAAAAATAAAAGCATTATTAATATACATTTTTGAACTTATAATATTCCTTTCCTTACGACATGGACCTTTACCGAATAACTAATTTTATGTTGGCAGAAAGAGTGATGAAATGATGAAAATTTCAAGAGTGATAAAATAGTTATACCTAATAGGTAATTCTATTATTTTTTACTAAACTACTATCGTACATGCACTTGTATGTGAGTAAGAACAAGTTTTTCCGAGTTTCCCATTTTGTTTTGTTCTTTATATACCTAATTTACAACAATGTTCGCGAAGTTTTCCCATATATTCTGCTTTCTTCACTACATCCCTCAACGAAGCCAATTTATTGTTTCAGTTATTTTCACCCTAACAAGGCTGAACAGCCCTGTTTTTCTTTTCTTTAAATAGTTCATCATATTTTCACTGGGATACTATAGAAATTACCTGCAGGAGAGACTTATTAGTAAAGCTCGGATTATATGCACAAAAAAAAAACAACAAAATATGCGCATTTATATTATTGACAAATATGCTCTGCTATATGCGAAATATGCATTAGTATGCACTTAAAAAAAACATGAAGATAACAATTTATTTTACATTTTAAGTATCTTACAACATAATGCTCGTACAACATTATTATTCCTTATTAACAATATACAAAAACTTAGAGGTTCTGTGACGTTATAATTCTTATATTATAATTAAAAAATAACTTAATTTAATAAATATTTAATTATTTAACTAGCAATATAATATCTACCTAAACACCTATGTATCTATTAACTATTTGCTCTTGGTCGATCTAGCTACTTAAACTGCTATTATTTATTATTAAAATTGACAATTAGATGCTTTTCTAAATTTTCTATTTTAAATGAATGACGTCTGTCATCTAACAAGTGTTTGAACGTCGAAAAAGATCGTTCTACATCGACAGAAGTAATTGGAGCATGTTTTAAATTGCTTACAATATTAGGGTCTAATTCAATGTCCTCCACAAATTCCCCATTTAAAATAAGATAAACTTTTGAAAGAATTTTAAATCCTTGATTTTTCTCCAATACTGAATTTAGATTTTTAAAAATTGTTTCTCCGTTTCCTCTAACAGTTGAGAGTTATTTATGACATTTGTTTACTAAATTTACAGAGTCAGTCAAGAGCAGTTCTCTTGATTCTAATGTCAACATTTTTTCTGATACTATAGAAAAATGTGTTGCAATAAATGCTAACTGATTTGGTATTATATTATTTTCTAAGGTCTTTTTAGCTTCTCTTATAGCATTTGAATCATCATATAATTCAAAAATAAAGTTTTTAATATGTATGTATGTATGTAAAGTATTTATTGGCTGAAGTAATATACAAGAGAAAAAAAAAATAACAAGATGCCAAAAATATTTTGATAATTTTTTGAATAAAAAGTTGCGGCATTTAGCCATGTACCCACCTAGTAGTTACTGGTTGTGGCGGTAACGGTAAATCGGGAAACGGGTTCTTGTAAAATTGAATCCGCAATGGCGCTTTTACAAAAATCTTTTTTTGTTACTAATTAACTCATTCACAAGAGGGAATTGGTTTGTTACTTCTTCGGCAACTCTATTAATACCGTGAGCCAAACAAGTAGTATGAATTAAATTAGGAAAAAATATTTTTAAATTAACTGAGGCTTTACACATGTAAGCAACACCATCGGACAACATTAATATTATTTTTTCATGTGTTCATTTTTCGATGAAGGAATTACAGGTTTACTTTTCACTGAAATTTCCAATCTTTAACATTCAATGGAATTTTTTGGAGGAAATTTGTAATTTGACGAAAATATGCACAAATATGCAATAATTCATGAAATATGCATGAAGTAGCAAAAATATGCAGAATATGCATTTTTTAATAAGCTCATTTTAATAAAAAAAAACATTAGATACAGCCAAAATACTAAAAATTTGGTTGATATACCTTTAAAAAACAAATATGCATTTTGCATATAATCCGAGCTTTACTTTTAGTGTTGCTACTAGTGTTGCTTGTTGTATATTTATATTTATAATTAAACTAAAATACGCTTCAGGTGCAGGTAGATTCAAATATAAACACAAAGATGTCAAGTTACAACTGCAGGTACTGCGAAGAAGAATACACACAGAATATCTGTGCCGAACAACAAACTAGTTTGTAAGTTCATATCGTGGGGTAATAAAACTCCTAATGCTATATTATTGTATGAACCTCTGGGCGCAGGCTGTTTAGGTATATTCGCATAGGTCACACAAAGTCAGTACGTTTTCTTTGTCTAGGATGATATGAAAGTTAGCATTTTACATTATTCTTACGCAAACTTAAATGAATCTCAGTGCTGATATCTATATGAAGAACATTGTCAAAAAAGGTTTAAAATAAAACACTTGGTTTTTAGACATAGGTAAATGGTTTAAGCGGTTTAAACTAAAATTTATTGTCACTTTTTTTATATGCGACATGCGAATATAGTGCATTTAAACTTTTACATCAAAAAATGAATTATCACACAAAATATTAAAAATATACTGGCTGTTCAATTTCAACAGAACTCTGTCATTGCTATATGATTTATTTGCATTTTCTTATCTATTTTTCTTTCGTGAACCATTCCTAGATTGTTTGGAATATTGACTAGAAATATTAGACATGTATTAGATAATTTTGTGATTGTATCTGCAACAAATATTGCATGGATTAAGTAAACAGTTATTTAGAATAAATAACATTGCTTTGCTTTTTTTTTAATATTTATTTGGCCCTATTTCTGTGATTTGGAGAATATTTCTTTGAATGAAGGTTCAATCGATGTGTTTCAACGATGGCGATAAATAATTAGAAAGCATGGCTAGTGCAGATAAAGTTTCAACATCAAGGCACAAAATAAAAAAAAACATTGTCATTTAACATGCCTAAAGTGTGGCGAAAATTCCGTAATTAGCATATTTTTTAATGAACTTTATTTATTGACGATATCATTTAAAAATAACGGGACTGCTCACTTTCACATACATCATCAGTAATATCCATTGCGGAAGGCAATAGGTCGGAGTATTGATTTAAAAAAGGTGCCTGCCCTTGCCATCATAAAATCTAATTAAATTTACTAGCAGGAAACCAAAAGATCGGACTTTTCTAAATTCAATAAACGGGCTCCCACTAATGCCAATAAAAACGTTGAATCTAATTGTTCAAATATTTCACTCCGCCGGGATAGTCGCAGCGCTTATTCGAAAATTTCCTTGATTTAGCAAATTGAGTAATACCCAAGGTCTTTAATTAATCCCAGAAAATTAAGACAATTTTAGCGCAGTGGGAATTTTACAAAACCGGGGGTTTACTTAGAATTACCGTACGCTGGCGTTCGCTCTTATTCGATTATTTTTAATCATCTCGGTTTTTTGAGCTTCCTTTAGAGCAACATGATTCCCTCGCTAATTTCTACATATTTAATTTCCTTTTGCCTTCGTGAGCTCCTTAAATGTTAACGATTCAGGAGCTTATTGGCTCACGGTATTATTGAAGTTTCTTTAAATTAGGAAGCTAAAGGCACGTAATTGAATATTTTCGATACAATGTATTTCAAAGACCAACAAAAATCAGCATTGTCAAATAAAAGTTTTTTGAGATAAATATCAAAATACACATTTCATAATTTATATGTTCATTGACAACACCTAGGGTCAATAACGAAAGGTTAACCTAACAAGTTAATCACAGACTTGTTATTATTGAGTTGCTCAGCTCACCTTCAGGTTGGGATCATATTTTATTTTAAATAATAAAGAAAAGAAAATATAACAGAGTTTCTATAACTTTTATACATGGTAGAGGGTAGTAGTTAACTTCAAACAGTATTTTATTTGGTGAAACATGTTATGTATTTGCAATTAATTAAAGAGAATAGTTTACAATCTATTTTTTTTTTAAATGTCAGGAACTGTAAATATTCTACTGATGTTCTACTGATTTTTAATGAAACTTAAATTACAAAACCAATATTATTTAAATGTGTATTAAACATGAATTCTTTAAAATTAGTATTTTTTACATCTTTATCTGTTAAACCATTTTTAAGTATAATATGTCCATAAACAAAATGATATTGATAGGGTATTCCAATTCTTTTAATACGAAAGACGCGTACAAGAACATCATCGGGGTATTGGAATAGAAAATAATGATAAAAAAGAAAAAGGAAAAACACATGTTTTACACTCACCGTTCTGTTGCCCAAGTTTTTCACACGGCAATGGAGTAGAACCGTTTTACCAACTAGTCCGGTTATATTGGAATTGATACTGGTATCGAAATAGGGTCCGGTCCCTGGAGTGGGCCACTCCTGCAGAAAATCCCGAAACTTCTTCGAGCTACTGTCTTCGGCGACTGCAATGAGAAGAAACGGTCCTTAAATTATTCATTGAGGAGAACCTAGACGATCAAATACGTCGTTGCACATATTGCACATCTACACTAGCAGTTTACAAGAGATCTCCGCTTTGATATTCGTATTATCAAAGAACCATTTCATGTTTATTAAGGAGGTCAATTTGCTCTATATGGGCGGGCGATCTTCTACAGGTTCATGAAATTTAATTATGTATACAGGAGCATATCAGACTGATATTCCGTGTGCAAGGAATATATGCAGTATATCAGTTCATGACACGCAAATCTGATGTTAATGCGTTGTAAAGAAACAATGATTCGCCTAAATGAAAATGTAAACTTGAAAAGTAAAAATACGATTGTATACAGTGTGAGACTAAAGTTTAAATACACCGCACAAACATCACTTAAAAAGCAAACAAAGCATTTTAACACAAATATAAGTATGCAGTTTATTTATAGTTCGACAATAAACAGTACGGAAAACTAAACATATTTCTTGTCGCATAAATAATAGCAAATTCGCCGGAAATAAAAAAATACGCTGGACAAAAGTTTAAATACAAATCAAAATATAAATCTGTTTTTGGTTACTTTTAATTAAATTGATAAACATAAACTTTCATTAATATATCGTATATACGCCCCAAGCTTCTATGACTGCCCTTAGACGACGTATAGATAAATCTAAATTTTCTGTTTCGGATATCATGATTTCTGACTAGGATTTATTAGGGCTTCTTTAGGGGATTCTTTGCTGTTTGAAATTGCAACATGAATTTTTCCAGACAATAATTTCCAAAACGTGTTCAATTGGGTTTATGTCCGAAGATTGGGGAGGACTAAAGAGGTGAGGTGGAGCACAACACAGTAACCAATCTTTCACCAAACGCGCGGTATGCTATGTGTCGTTGTCCTGTTGGAATTTTCAATTTCTTCCCAGACCCAAGCTATCCACAAAAGGCTGCAAATGTTCCTCCAATATACCTTTATACAGGTACCTGTCCCCCATTATACCATCGATAAAAGCTGGGACACTTAGCTTTTATCGATGCTATAATATTCAGGACAACAGCTTTAAGCATACCGCGTATACTGTATTATGCTCCAAGTCAGCTCTATAGTCCTCCCCAATCACCGGACTTAAACCTAATTGAACCCGTTTCGGAATTATTGGCTGGAAAAATTGATGTTGCAATTTCAAACAGCAAAGAATCCCTTAAAGAAGCCCTAACAAAAGCTTGGTCAGATATCACGATATCCGAAACAGAAAATTTGGTTCCATTTATACCACGTCGTCTAAGGGCAGAGAACTACCAAATATTAGTTTTAGTTAAGTTTTTCAACTTAATTAAAATTAGCCAAAAAATATTTATTTTCTGATTCGTATTTAAACTTTTGCCCAGCGTATTTTATTATTTCTGGAGAATTTACTCTTAGCTGTGCGCCAAATTTTTCTTTTTTTTAGTTTTCCGTGCTATTTATCATGAACTATAAATAAACTGCATAGTTACATTTGTGTTAAAATGCTTTATTCCCTTTTTAAGTGATGTTTGTGCGACGTTAAATTTCAGTCCCTCACTGTATATTTTTTAAAAAAATATGAAAATCTGAATACACTATGATTATTCAAAACAGAAGAAACATTCCACGTGTAATTTTTTTTAATTAAAACACCACCTTATTTTTTACTACAATTAAGTAGATAGTTTCTTTGGTGTGATGAGAGATATTTTATACTGTAAAACATATTTATTTTACACGTGTTCCTAACAAAATTCTTGTAAACCACGAATCATATTCCACTAATTTTTACTTTTTAAACTAATAATTTCATTTATAGAAAAATATGATACGATTTTGTATTAATAAATTCATTTTGCGAGTGCTGCATTTCCTCGGTTGTTCTATTGTGGCAAGTTTGTGCGTCATCTGCTGACTATGCTCATATTTCTCATACGGTATATGTATATTTAAGTGCCAACGCGGAAAGTGTTACTGGATTTGTGCGGATATGCTGCATAAGAGATGTAATTGCTTATACAGACATAGTACATAGGTCGTACAAAATTCAAGACCTTCCTGTTTGAAGCTGTGATTAAGGAAGCTAGGAAGCAATAATACCCTATTATGTATGCAAATTTGTTAAACTACATCGCAACCCTGTATCCAACCGAGGTGCATGATCCAATGCTTACAGCTACTTATTACAATTTGAAACTGTCCATTCAAATAAACAAATCATGGCTAGATAGATATATTTAGTTCTGTCTACTAATAGTTAATCAAATATTCAAAATACAAACGCTATTTGAACATGTAAATTTATGTTGTCATTTTGTGTTCGCTTTTTGTAATCTTCCAGCTTTCATCTTCTACACCAACAGAATTCCTCCATAAGATATATTGGAACATGGAGCATCAGCTTTTTCAAGACGTCTCCAAATCTTAGATCATTTTTTTTTCGATGATATGATAAAGCAGGTGCCTGGATATGCGTATTGTATGATAGTTTCTTCCTACTTGATGCCTTGATGTTACGTTAAGTGGTACGTGGTATTTATCGACAAATAAAATGTTATAATCATTTAATTTATCGGAAACGAATCGGAAAAGAAAATAATACCCAAATAAAATGTTATATAAATTATCCGAACGATGACAAATATATTTTGCTTAGGAAGCATGAATATCTGATTACTGCCTTTTATTGCGTAAAGACCTTCTAAGATTAGACAATCCAAAACTATATAATATTGCGTATTACACCAACATTGCCAACACACGTGTGTGAATCTCCACCAATTGTTGATAATAGTTTTTACGTAATTAGTGAATATTATTCGACTCAATGTAGGAATAACCAGGAAGCAAGTAGTAGAGGGATCAGTGAGAGGTGTCGTCATTCAGTTACCACATACTGAAAGCCTCGCAATGCAAATTTTTTCTAGACAAGGAGCCGTTCTCTGGTATTACTTCTGCACAATGTGGGAATGCTATGACGAAAAAGGACATTTCACCATTAGCGATATTCTAAGATATATCATTGATGTACCTATACGTATATCAAAAAGATTTTAGGCTGCAAAACCGATTTCTGAAACTGGCTGTCTCCACTGTGGTTATTTGGAGTCCATTGCAATAGAGTACATATCATCACTAAAACCTGCCCAAAGTGTGACGTTTAGCACTCTCAATCAGGCTCAATTGGTTGTTGCCAAGCAACCAAGACCGATTACCAATATTCGTTCATTGTGCATGTGACGACATGTGTCATTCTTTATTGCAACGGACTCTACTATGTTTCACCTTCCCAGGATGTGTTCTCCCAATTAAAGATCTATAAAAAAGTAATTAGAAACGCAAAGTTGATGTACAATAACAATATGATAATGAATTCAGTAAATATGTCAAAATCTGTATGGAAAATTATGAACAAAAAACACAATGATCAAAATAAAGTCGATTATAAAATAACTCTTAAAAATCATGACAAACTACTAACTGAACCAATGGAAATAGCCGAATATTTCAATAAGTATTTTAGTACTATAGGTGATTTTCTTACGAATGATATTAACGGGTGTAATATCAACATTCAATCGAACCAGCATACATTCTTTTTGGATCCAGTTAATGAATATGAATTGCAACAAGTAATTTTAAACTTAAAAAATAAATTTTCTGCAGGCTACGATAATATAAGTTCAAATTTTCTTAGACAATGTATCGATGAAATTATTTTGCTATTATATATCATGATTAATAAGTCATTTATGGAAGGAGTTTTACCAGCACAGCTAAAACCAGCAAAAATTATACCATTGTTTAAAAAAGGTAAAAAAGAATTAATTGAAAACTATAGACCGATTTCCCTTTTAAGTGTATTTGCTAAAGTGTTAGAAAAGCTATTTGCTAATAGATTAGTAAGATTTATGGAAAAATTTGAATTATTTGGTGACCATCAATATGGTTTTAGAAAGGGGCGTAGTACAAGTTCCGCAATTACAGAATTTTTAAATGAACTATATAAAAGCGTTGATAAAGGCGACGCGTGTGCTGGAATTTTTGTCGATCTGAGCAAAGCTTTTGATCTTGTCAATCACAAATTGCTGATTCAAAAGTTTTCGCGTTATGGAATTAGAGGCAAGCCTCTGGAATGGCTCCGAAGCTATTTGAGCAATCGTAATCAGTACGTACAGATTAGTGACGTTGCATCAAGTACATGCACAATACAGAGAGGAGTGCCTCAGGGTAGTGTGCTGGGACCTTTATTGCACATTATCTTCGTAAATGATATTCCATCGGACAGCACTGTCATGTATGCTGATGATGTTTCACTGTTGGTCTCTACGAAATACTCCAAAAATATAAATTTAGATGCGTCCGGCAAGTTAAACATTTTAAATAATTATTTTATGGATAACAGTCTCAGTTTAAGCAACCGTATAATCGTATTTATTGAATTCAAGACAAATTTTTGTAGTAGAGATCGATCCCGTCTGGTCAAGGAACCTCATTCCAGTATAGCTCAGGTAGATGACACAAAATTTTTAGGTGTAACAGTTGATTTTATGTGTAACTGGAAAAAACATATAGAAACTTTATGTAAAAAGCTAACTCCAATATGTTTTGCTTTATATTTTAATTATTAATTCAAAGGAGCTACTACTCAGTAACAGAATTTTTAGATGATGTTTTGTGATATGTGTTTGTACTATACTGTTTAATTTTATTGAATTGTATTAACATTTTTATTGACGTTTCCCATACTCTATTGTGAGTCGAGAGGAATAAATTAAGTAATATTTTAAGATGTTATGTATTGCTCGAATGTAAAAAAGAATCTTCAAAGAGGCCAGTAAAAGAGGATTCTAAAACACATTTATTGATTTTCATTTTGCATTTAACAAAACACGTTTTTATTCTACTTAAATTCTACGTGCTATCAAGAACAATTAATGCTAAAATGGATCACCAGCCAATTAGAAGGCCTTTTTATGTTTATCAGACATCATAGTTAGTCTTGTTAAGTTCGGTTATTTAAACACAGCATTTTATTTTAATTGAAATATCAGGTTTGTTCTCTCCAGACAATCACACTTTTTGTACATCTTAGTTTTTCTGCCCTCTTAGATTTCACAGTAGCTTAACAATGGTGTTTGGACGAAACAATAGACGTCGTTTTTACAATAAAATTGTGAAAGTAAGTATTAAAAGGCTTTGAAAATGAGTAATTACCATAAATTGCAAAAAAAGGTTGGGCCATTTGAAAGAGGTTTTTTCTTGTGTGTAATGATATTTCTTTTAATAGTCTTGTAGTCAGAATATACCGATTCTTTCATTTGTAACAGTTATTGTGTTTATATATAAATGGTGTTGACCGGGCAAACTCAGATAAAAGAAGAAAACATAAATGTTAGACGCAACCATTTCTGCGTTAACATTTTATTTAACAAAGAAAAAACGACTTAAACTTATAGGAATGTTGAGTCAGGGTTTCCATAACAAAGAACTTTTAAAATTAATATATTTACTTTTATGTAGAATGATTAGGTTTGACGGTTCGATGTTACATATTGCATATATTCTTAATATAACTTTAGAAATAGATAAAATTGATCAAGTTGGGAGCTCCGAACATCTTGGAAATTGATTGGTAAGAAATTCTGTTGGTTATTTAACAACAGAAACAAAAATTATAGGTTATTCAAAAAACTAAGAGACCTCGATCTACCTTATTTTTAACAAAATTGTGGTTTTAATTTCCTGTGGAATGCTAATTGATTATTTATTTTCACTTTTACACAATACGTCTATTTAGTGTTTGTAAAGCTGGTAATAAATAGATACTAAATAGGGGACTGAAATTAAATATTCACATAAGTAAGACGACAGGCATCATGGGTAATAAAAATGATCAAGGATAAATACTTTAGTTTAAAAAAGTAAAGGGCGTTCACGCAAACGGTGAAGTGACAATTTGGCCTAGAAGCGTAAATCTTTATAGAAAAGCGCCTAAGAAACGAGAAGAAGAAGAAAAAACACACAATCTATGATATCGCTGACTGAACTGAGAGTTCAGCACGTATAAAAAGTAAGATATCACTTTTAAGTGCACATGATTGAAGTAGGCCTGTAGATGTTTTGTAATATTTATTTTACCACCACACATAATTATTATTTCTCTCATGTTTTAGCTTTATTTAAGTTCAATCACGCGCTTTGTAAAATACTTTTTTAATTACTCCTAATTTTGAGATATAAACCTTAATTAATCCATAATCGAGCGTAAATATTAGCTGTATTCTCTAAATCATGATATCTGGTGTGATTATAAACTACGAATTATCCTCAGTGCTTAGTATTTCCCACGATCCAGCAACAACATGGTGTTAATAATCGTATTTACTACAGAACTACAACAGAGATTATATTTTGAATGGCATTATTAACGCACTGGTAAATAAGATTAGTGGTCGAATAACTAGGTCAGTTCCCAGATTGCTGTAGACATATTCGAAAATAATATTACTTACTAATAACCATTTTATTAGTACGATAAAAAAATATTGTAATATAATAAAAATTTAGTAATTACGTGATGAATTACAGCCCATATCATGAAATTATGCCCAAAGATTCGTAATTTCTGACAGACACATTAAAAACAATAATTTAATGTTAATACTTCTAACACGCTTTTATATTTGGCCTAATATTAAATAGTTGATGATTTTTTATTTCGTTGACTTTGATCTAAATGTAAATTACTCAAATTGCGAAAATAGGAACTTTATTACAGCAAATGCTGCTCTTCCTTCAGTATTAAATTTACCAACGACTAAGGACTTTATTTAAGACAAAACAAGAAGCACTTTACGTTCAGGATTTAATGCGAAATGTTCTATTTATTGTTACGGAATGGTATAGACTCCATCTGCGAACTTTTAGTACGTTCATATGGGTGCCTAGCTGCAACAAATAACTGAACTACCATTATAATTCCTCTACGAACTATGCAATGAGCTATGAGTATTGTCTATCATGTTAAATCAAGTGCAATAAGGGGAATTCATTTGAGAAATGCAATATCGATGTTCGGTATTCAGAAACAAGTGTGCAAGGTGTGTATATATTTGTTCGATTGCCATTTTAGTTTGATGAACTTTTCCAATCAAAATTTATGAGCGGCAATTCAGGGAATATATTATCGTATCAGATGAATGTTCTTTGTTTAAGTGCAATCAATAAATAAATGAAATCTAAGTTGATTTGCATAAAAATCACCGAAGTATTGATAATTTTCGAATTTTATATCGATAGTATACAATTGAGTAGTGATAGTAACCTTTGTGCATTTCAAAGTTATTTGTTCCGTTTAACAGAAGCAAAACACGTTTCCACGAAGTTTACAGTTATATTAACTTGTTTGTTCCACTTGTGTATGTTATTGTGTTTCTTTATTGTTCGTATGCAAACAATCACTTACTGACTCTCACTCCTTTGCCCTTCTTTTATGCCTTTTTAAACGTTGGTTGCTCTTTTCTACCGTCGTAAACAAGGAACTTTATTTAACGCATATAAATGTATGGACGCTATTTAGACCTCTTAAGAACGTTTTTTTTTTTTTTTTCTATACCAAAACCTTATCAATATGGTTATATCTACAATTAATTGCGTATATATATTATATACTAACACACAAAAAGGCTTTAATTTTGGAGAAAATTAATATTCTATTAAAGTTGGGGACGTGTAGTTTTGTTAATACCAACCTAGCATCTGGGCACTAAATTGAGTTGTTACTTAGTTAATAATCAGTTTGGCGAAAGCAGAAAATTGCAATATAAAATAGATCTATTTCTGAGGGAGAATTGACTAAGAACATAAAAACTAAGTCAATTATATGCACTTATCGCACAATGCTTTAAAATATCTTCATATGGCATTTTTGGTAATATTTTAATTTGTTTATTTCACTAGCAAATAATTACACAGCTTGGAAAGAACATGTAATTCAACGGACTACTAAGAACAAATAGTTAAGTTGATAATCAGCTTGGTCATATTTTGAATGTAGACCATCCAATTCTCTCATAAAATAAAACTATTTTGCAGGTTAAAAGTAGGATTTATTAATTATTTTGTTGTCCAATTCATTAGTTAAGAAGTAGCAGTAATATTTTCCAAATTTTTTCTACGTTTAAATTACTTTACGAAGTTATACCCGGCGCCTCCACCATAACTTTATGTACCCAATATTGGTTGATCTGTGGTATCTGCAGTACACTAACTCAGATATCGGCATTTGTACGTGACAGAGTGCTTGCATTATCCAACAATCGAATTTTATAGCTCCTTGTATTGAAATGATGGAAGGAGGTGCATATCATTAGCATAAAAGATTTCTTTTATTTTGCACGATTTTAAGGTAATAAATGGTTTCTCTAGTTATGAATATCTTCGTTGATATTTTTTTGGATAGTGAGTAGAGATCCTATAAGAGAAATACCCTCTAAAATTTCATTTAATTTCTTATACCCTGCTTCCACAATCTAAAGAATTCTTCCCCTTTTTAAAGGTTATTTTAATTATGCGCGTATAACATTCGTAAATCACAACAACAGCTGTGAATAAGTTAAGGGTGCTAATAAAGCATACATCCAAGGTTGCTCGTTTGTTTCGATCCTGGCCCGTGGAAAAAATATCCCAACTTTAGTCATTATAAAAAAATAATTAGGGAACCACAAGATGACAAAAAATGGACTTGAATAACAAATAGAAAAGAAGGACTATAGAAAAAAGAAAATCAGAAAACCGGCAAATCCCTGGCTGTGAATATTTCCTTCGGTCTGGTAGCAAATCTTCCAGAACTTGACTCTTTGAATTATTATGATAAATAATATCATCTGTAAAAAGCCGAAATGCATATTAAAAGTCGTTGCATAAAACTTCTACGCCTTGACTGACTCAATACTCACCTTTAACCTCAATCCACGAACACGAGTGATATATGTTTTGATATGGTATATACTAACTAAGGTTTTCTTTATCCACCTATATTCTAAATGTTAATGCCCTCAAAAGATTTAATGAGAAAATCCATAGAATGGTTTTGTGAGAGACAGCAATTGCAAGATAGTTCCTTTCAAATTTCACTTAAGGTACGACATTGTGGATGATCCAGCAGAATGGCGCAGTTCCCTGGAATAAAATATGTTCTTTGTAATCCCATTAATAATCGAGAGCATACTACAATTAGTCGGCTGCGATATCCATAACGTTTTAAAAATAAGACCTACCTTACTTAGAGGTAATTTTATCAAAATCGAAAAACCATTGGAGCAAAGACGTAAATTGCTAGTAATTAATATACAGTTAGGATCCATTACTTATGGAAGAAAAGTTGATTAGTTATTCAATTTATCTCTGGTTATTAGGGAAGCTAGCAGAGTTTTTGCTTTTAACGTGAAAATATTTCACGCAAAAGAAGTGCCGTGCAATCCATCTTCCTATATTCCTTTCTTCTGGATATATAAACGCTTAACAGGGTGGGATTTTCGGTTATATTTTCGCACCTTGATTTACTTCCTTTATATAAATCACTTCGCCATGTTACTTATGTTAACGGTAGTGACAAATAAGGCTATAATTTAGCGAGTAACATATGCGCCGCGTCAGTTTTCAGTTTTCAAAACAAAACTAATAAATTCCGAGCTAACGCGAACGTGAATTTCCTTTTGCACGAGATTATGGCGTTCTCTTCGCGGAATCTTTCCAAACCACGCTTCTGTTTTCGGACGACTTTATTTCCTACACCACAAAATCTCAAGTATTACCCGCAATCTATTTAGAGAAAAGGGTGGTACTGCGAAATGTGGCGAACTTATTTTTTATGAGGCGTCTATACAATTTATAAAAACAAATGGCCCCCCCAAATTACCCCACTATTAATACACTACTTAATGCATTCGGCAAAACTAGATAGGAATTCGAAAAATACTACAAACTATTGAACTAACAACACCTAAAAGTACTGAAATGATGTTTAGGAAACGGAAAAATATGAATTGCACAATACTAACCTAGATTTCTGAATGTTGAAGTTATGTGTTGATATCGCTTACAAAGACAGAGAAAAAGAGATCCTTAACAGAGCATTAGGTTCACAAATTAATAAATTGAAAAGAAATATACAAATTTTATTTACGCAGAGGTTTGTAGATATAAATATAAATAATTTTTTTTTCTCCGCTTGTAGCTTCTTATTTTTCAATTTTTAGAGTTACTCATTTATCTGTGAAAGGTTTGAATTTAACGAACTCTGATGTTATGATATAGCGTAATAAAAACTAAACTGTCAGCACTATACACGTTCAATGGCCGTTTATAATGTACAAAATGGTAGAATAAATACTTAATATTGCCTTACGTATAATTGGTACAATAAAGGTAAGAATATTTTTTTACGTCCTGTCTTGTCTTATCCATTTGTACAGTAATATAATCGGAATTCTTAGGCAGCGGACTTGGTAAAACACTTATTTCCTCTACAAGTTTTCTTTAGTTTTTTGATCCGAAGTTCTATATCTTTGAAAAAGTAATTGAAGTTAATTACAAAACATCACATCAAGAAATTAAAGAAAACATTATAAAAGAAATAAGTGTTTCACTAATTGTAAATCCGTTACTTAAGAATTCAAATCTTATATAAGTGTAAAAGTTACTCGTCGAGATGCAGCCACACATGTGCTAGTAATTTGTGTATGATAAATCGCAATTCAATGTTTTATACCGCCAACATTTTATAGTTTATTATAGGTATAAACCAAAATTAAATGTTTATCTAATTATTTTGGCATTATAAGCAGTTAATTAACATTTATGGCGCTGGCATTCCATCATTTATTATGCGACTCATAACGTTGCCTGGAAACCCTAATGACTTTGATCAATTTCAGAGAAATGGAGAAAAAAAGAGAACATTAACGTTAAGGCAACGTTTAATTAAGTTGAATTCTTTCACTTTAAGGCAATTTTTATTCTAAGCGCGAGATATTTGAAGCCGTGGGATAAGTAAAGCTTAACTGTACGCCGCTTTAATTAAATCGTTTTTCACCTTCTCTCACATCATAAAACGTAGTACTACACTTAATATTTACAATAACATCCCTTTTTAGTACTAAATTAAAAATGTAGACGTCCCTTTTCATTTTAATCTGCTATGCTGGGAAGTCCGTAACCTTTCTTCAGATATTCGTTGTGCTGTGGAAGGGCCTCTTATTTTACTAAATGTTTTACATGAATCTAGACAGCACAATAAACGTTGAATAGAGTATTTGTTTATATTTATTGCACTTAACGAAAATACCTTGCCTTGAGGTAGAGTAGATACAATTCTGAGTATTTGATAATATACAGGGTTTTCCACGGTAGCCGTTCGTTAGAAGTTTCCGAGGTTAGAAAAAACCTGAAACTCTGAATTTTTGGAATCCGGGGCTATTCAAAGTTCTCTTTCATTTTAAAATATTTTCAGGGTCTTAACACTTCCGGTTATACCGGAAGTCGCCATAAACTTTCTTATTTTAAATGGAACAGCCTGTATATTATTTCATTTTTAAATTCCTCAGAAAATTTTATGATGAGTTCTAATAGGTTTCCCTATACCTATTTTGAACTGCTACTTAGATATCTTGATTTTTTTGAAAATTTTGAAAGATGTAGCGTTATTTGCAACACAGTATCTTTTGCCCATTTTCGACTGGTAATAAACACTTCTAGGGTAGATGGAAGCACAAGAATGATACTTTTGAAATCCACATTGACCATTGATTTGTCGCATACAGGGTGTCCAAAACTGCATGACCAATTACAAAATCTTCAAAGTTGAAAAGTTCTTTTTTTCAAATGGAACAGCCTGTATATTATTGGATGATCAGGTGCAGAATTTAATTCTGCATCGATTCGCTATGACTTTCCCTATACCTATTTACAACGGTTTCTTTGTTATTCCATATTTTTTACTAAAATCTAATAAGACTACAAAATCGTATTCAGTAAGCATTGATTATAAGAGGAATTAGAACAAGTGACTTGACAGTTGTTGATTTTATGTCAAAGTAGTACAATTCTATTTCGCTAATTCTATGAAATACAGTTAATAATGGAGAATATTGAAGAATATTCGAATAATGATCTGGTAAATTTGTGGATGTGGTGGCACGGTGAATGTGAACGAATTTTCAGACGCATATGTAGATTATTTAACGAGCGATATCCGGACTTACCAGCAATGAATCCTGGAAAAATTCAGAGTTCCCGGTTTTTTCTAACCTCGGAAACTTCTAACGAACGGCTACCGTGGAAAACCCTGTATATATTTCAACCTTTTATACTCTGGATACTTTATTTATTTATTAATACTAAATGTAAACCTAGACGGAACGTCTAGTCAAGTACCTATTTAAGTATCATAATCTGTTATTCAACGTTTCTGGCGTGTAGGACCTCTATTATTTATATTAGCTCTTCGGCAATAGAGTGCCAGTTAATTACTAATAATCTTGGTAATCACTTAATTTTAGGAAATTTAAAAAAACACTTAAAAATTATAACACCTTGAAGAAGCTAAATATTTTTAACATTTCAGAAAGAAATATGTCTTACGAGTAAAATTTATGAAATTAAATGTAGACCTTTGAGAAATGCTTCGTTGGATAGCACTAGTAGACTAGCACGTATCTAAATTTTGCATAGGTTTGCTTAAGTCAATCTACGCAAAGAACGCATAGTTTGGTGTTTGCTAGTCCCTACACTTTGAATACATACCAAAAACTTTGTATGACTTGTAAGTTGTCAAGCTCGAAATA
The DNA here is from genome assembly GCA_949128085.1 of Cetonia aurata. Classification (NCBI taxonomy): domain Eukaryota; kingdom Metazoa; phylum Arthropoda; class Insecta; order Coleoptera; family Scarabaeidae; genus Cetonia; species Cetonia aurata. Next base: position 15,809,394 of record OX421886.1, on the reverse strand, counting down.
AATCTATAATTATAAGTACCTCTATTAAAATACTATATACAGGAGTACTTAGACTTTTCAGAAATAGTTCCTATAGTCCGTCATAATACCGTACCTTTGATTGCTTCTTACCTTCGACTTTATCTTAAAAAAAAAACATGCTATTCTTGCTCTAAAACGTTACTTTGAGAATAAGGCTATAACATAAATAAAATTATTTTGTAATTTTTACAGTTTAGTAGCTGTAGAGAAATTAGATTTACTTGAGAGGTTGCAACTTTAATGGCATAATGTAAAAGTGCCATGCACTATTGCAAAAAGCCTTTTACACCGAGAAAATATGAATGGTAGTGGTAAGCTCATCGTTAAAAATTTTATACACCTAAGTGCATTTGCTCCTTGTCAGTACTTAAGAAAAAAATCATTGGGTGATTATAAAATTAATCTTAAACAATTAGACCGCAATTAAATATTTGTGTTGCTCACCCAAAGTTCATTGGCATCCTTGTATCGTAGAATATTGCATTCGCCAACCAGCATATAAGTGAACAACACGCCTTTGTGGAAAACCCAAATGCGCTTAGACTCTAAGTAAAGCAGTAGAGCCACGTCGCTTCACAATGACGGTCAAACAAGTAAAAAATAATAACCAGGTGGAAGTGCTGAACGCTGTAAGAAATTGAAAGAAACTCGAGAGTACACCCATTCACCGTTAGAAAATAACACGTAATGGATGTATTTCTTGTAGCTTTTAGTGCGATCCGCACTAATATCCCCGGAGTTTTGCCGGAGTTTTGTCGGGTCACGAGATATGTGCGAAGCGGGTCATTGTGAACGACAGTCGACTTTACGGTCCGCGTTGCTCTCTATAAGTCCCACTCTAGCAGAAAAAAGGTCGTTTTGTATATTTTTCAGTTATCTGCACACCTTGGTTGGATTTTGGCACAGTGTCAACAGCGTATCTGCGAAAGAGATTGCCTCTTTACAATAAGGTTGATGTTCATATGCGTAAATCCTTCCCCATAGACTGAACTTCCCTCTGCGGTGAATTAAAATTGCGTCGAGGTTTTTACAAAGTAAACAAAGGTTTTTGTGCTTTGTGCAATGAATTAGAGTGCACATCCTAAGATATCACACATTTTTTTTAATAAATCCCTCAATAGATTTCTATGAAGTTACGAATCCCATTTTAAAAAATAGTTTTCACTTTGTAGATAGTAATAGCATTAAAGACTACGATTCGTATTCGATTTTGAAAACTTCTGTAAATCGTTTTTATGTAGTGGAAATGCCTCTTGTTGAAAAATCAATTATAAATCTCCTAAAACAGTCAATAATAAAATTTGATTCATGTTTTATTACGTTGGCGTAATCTCATATAGCGAAGAACAAAAAATACGTATGTACAAATGCACCAAAGGACAAGGAAATTTACGATTTGTATTGATTCTATATTATCCAAATATCGGTGGGATAAGTAAGTGTACGCAGCATACTTCTTATGCAACTTATTGCTTCATCAATAGTATTGCATCCTTGTGGCTTTCTATACACCTCAATGGCATGGGCTCTCGTATTTTATTTAAATAAATAATTTGTTTAATCTGTACTGGAACTTGGCCATATCAATTTAGTGGGAACCGCGTCAATTAATAATTCATAATGCTACTAAACTAAATTGCTTTTTAATGTAAGGACCAACATATTAAATTATCGAACGTTTTCGTATATCCACGTCACTTCATCTGTAATTAATTTGACCGAAAAGAATACTAAAATATTGTGGCACTGTATTGCGTGCTGTACACTAAGGAACTCGACCGTTCTTCTTTTATCGGACTAGGTTTACAATAAACGTAAGGCACATAAAATAAAATTTTATAGCGTAGTAAATCTACTAAGTTAAAGAATTCAATTAAACTTTCATCACGACCAAAATAAATAGTTCTGCGTACATAAAATTAACATATTGATAAAAAAAGTAACCAAGCTATTTCGTGGTCGTAAACATGCCTTACCAAATCTACTGATTCTCGTTTTATTAAACCAGTTTTCCTTGAATTGTCGAATCATTTGCATAGGAGCAGTGCGCTTTAGTTTTCGCAAATTTATTCATTACCGCAGTACAAAGGGAATTCTAAAATTTTTGACGTCAAAGACAAAAGTGAACGTCATTTGCCCACCCTCTTACAACAAAGGCTTTCTTCAACGTGGTAATTAACGAGACTTCCTAACACCCAAACATATAAATACTGATTACGTTAGAATCCCGTTAAATGATACAAAGATTCGACGAAATAAGACTCGTATATTAAGATTTACGTATGCTGCCGATTTAAACATATTCAGTGAATTTTAATTCGTTGACTAATTACCAGAATTTTCGACGAAATTAATAGCTGTTTGTGGGTGAAATAAGAATTCTCCATTAATAAGCGTAAGGCCATGAATTTGTAGCAGAATGAAAATTGCTCTGCGTTTTGCTTATTTAAAAGTAATGACTATTGTGCACTGTAAGCTATTCAAAGACTAGGAGTATTTTCTTCGATTCGAAACTGACGTTGAACAAGCATGCATTGACAACGTGTGATCGTGCACCCAAAACACTAGGAATTAGCAAATTATTAAGTAATTTTACACCGATTGTCAACTGTAATACCCTTGTACTTTGGAGTATTATTCAATTATTTGCAACCTGCACACATAAAAATTTTACGGAGTTAAATTAAACGGAGTTGTAGGTTTCCTGAAAACAGTTAAATTGTCACTAAAAATTTGTTAAAATAACATTAAGAAGAAATATTTTACACTTTTCGGAAATGATTCTGACTACACCTGATGTAGTTAGAAATTTCCTACTCCAAAAAGCAGAAATATAATATCCTTTGACGGTGTTACTCTTTGTTTAATATCAGACTCGGATAATAATAACACCAACCGAAAAAAATGTAACAACTTTTGGTGCTGATAAACGATTTAGCAACAGCAGGGAGTTAACGTAACACCAAAATACGAATTAATAAATCGTAATATTGAGATTTTAATTTCGCAAGGCTGTTAGAAGAATTCCTATATGGTGAAAATTAATTCCTTAATGTTGTTAAAAACGGAAAAGTTTATGTAAGGTAAAACTGAGGGGTGCTCGGTACTTTCTGTGCTTTGAGGTGGGGTGGGATCGCAGTTAGCGCAAGCGCCTTGTATTTGCCTGTAGCAATCAGTGCAGAAGGTATTTACATGCGTGACGTACTAGGTAGCAATGGAAAATACATTATTTGTGAGGGTGAAATACCAAAACTTGAAAAAGTGGATAAAGATAACAAACGTAAACATAGATGTTTATATACTATTAACAAAACAGGTAGGTGTTCTCTAACTGTTAGAGTATCTTTATGGTATTAGGGAATGCTGCACATATGCATGCCCTTATAATTCATAAGGTTGGGCAATAAGTATACGATAACCTTCGAGGAATTACTAGAGAAAGTGTCATTGTATATTACATATCATAAAATATAAGATAATTAGATATTTCTAAAACATTTGCTATTTATGCAAAACTTCAGGATGAATATACGCTCTTTCGTTATTATCTATACAGTAGACTCACGATTATGTGACCTAAAGTTGGATTTTCGTAGGAGCAGGTTTTATGCGTCGCGTACAACGCAAAACGCACCAATTCAAAAAATAGTTGGTGTCGCGCGTCAACTATTTAGTTGGGCTGACTGGACGGTATACTACTCTAAGCGTTTTGTGTTGTATGCAATGCATAAAACCTGCTCTTAAGCTGGATTTTCCTACGAGCTGCAGCAACATACAAAAGCACAAAGAAATTGATATTGTTTATGGCGCAAAGGTTTAATTTCAGAATTAATAATTGCTTATTAGTTAGGTTAGTAATTTGTAGTGTATGTTTCTTGTAGTCGCTGATAAATTTGGCATACTTATTGATAAACATTTTTTATATTTTGATAGAGCTTGTTACTTTTAGTCCATTTTATATGGTTTAGTCAACGTGGCGTTACATTAGTTGTAAAATTAGAGGGAGACGAAATTACCAATTTGATGCCATTAAGTTTTTTTACCATACATCTATATGTATATAAACTAAAATTTGTTTTGCATTTTAAGTACATATTTTAATACATGTTTATGTCTTTAGTAGAAACTTAATTTTTTTATGCTCTACTTTACTTTTCCCATTTTAAGATTTTTTTTTTTCAGTTTATAAAATCAATTTTTATTAATCTTTTTGGATTAAATCAAATAGTGATCTTTACTCCATAAAACAGTAGTATGAATTCTCTAGTGGAATCTAATTAACACTGAAGCCGAGTACATTTAACTCCGTAAACTAACACTGTGAAAGTGTTCGCGCAGCACCGCAAGTGGGTTCATCTAACTGCGACACGGAGTTTACGTTACACCATAACGGAGTGCTTGTAACTCCATAAAGGAATTTATCCAACTCTGTAACGGAGTTCTGCTAACACAAAATAAGGGTATCTGAACTCTGCAACAGAGTAATGATCACACCGCCTCGGGTTAAAGCTAACTCCACAATCAAATAATTTCAACTCCATTAGGATATCAACCAACTCCGCACAGAAGAAATTTTAGGTAAAGTGAAACTTTAGTTACGTAAAAGTGTAATTTAACTCCGAAGCACGGATATTAGTATTAAATTATACAACTACTTCACGTTTAACTACTTGTGCATTTGGTCGCGAAGGAACTACCAGACGGTGAGAAATCGGTGTTGAATTCAACACCGTATTTCATTGTGTGTATAGGAACATGCAGCAATACTGAGGAAACATTAAAACATTTACTATTTATATCGATATCTAATAAATCTACTGATATAAATGTCTAACAAGTTATCGATATCAGCCTTAAAGAGGAATTACAATATCACAGGGTAGACATGACCTGAACCGACTTACTTATATGTTGACTTTGAATCCAGACTTGTTCCAGAATCGAAATCTATGCAAATTCTCTTGTAGAGTCATTAATGTCGTAGCTGGTGGCATAGAAGTATAAATTAAGTAAACTATAGGTGGAAATATTCCTCCTTGCGGCACGCCAGAATTTTCAAAACTAAACTTTATGAATTAGTAATTATCTTAAGAATAGTAGGTGAAATTTTGGAGTGTTGGTAAACAGCGATATACAGAATAATCGACCTCATATGTCAACTACTCTCGACTGTGATCCTTTATAAGCAATATCTACAACACCGGCAAAAAAATGCAAACAAAATATACGCTCGGGCGACGCACATAAATTACGAAAAAAAAAAACTGGAAGATACCACAGCGTCAGGTCAATCAAAAACACGTAAAGTCACACAAAATTACGAGTTTCATACAGTGAATTTATCGCATTTGTGCGTGTACCTTAAATCAACGTTACATATTTATGTAACCTATCTTGTACGATTTTGTGTTTGTGTAAAATCCGACGGAAAAAAAAATCTACCGCTCCAAAACGATGATGCAATTTAACTTATTTCTCACGACCTCACAATAATTCACCCTTAAAAGGCTTTACTGGGATAGGCAACGTGGGTTGGTAGCACTCGAGGTAGTCCTGCCGACAGGAAATCATTTCCAGAAACGATCGTCAAGAAAATCTGTCACTTAGACGTACGGACGGCTTACCTTGAATTATGATCTATTCGCATAACAAATAGTAACGAGTACAAGTAGGATATTGCTCGTGGAATATGCGTTCTCAGTCGCCCTTTTTGTGAAATCGCAAGGCAGGATTAGTGTAAATATCTTTACAGTGAATAAAGAATCTATTTATATAACCCCAGAATCTTAAATTCCATAAAAATGCAATTATTATACTCCGTATAACTACGTAGAAAGCAGGCAGATTGACACCATTACCATTTTTTAAAAGCTGAGGGTTTGCATTTCAATTTCTAGTATGGTTCTGGGGCTAGAGTGTCAACTACCTATTAATTATTACATCTATCATATTTTACGACATATCAAAATCTTTCTCATTCCCCACTACTTGATAAACTTGAAACATGTGGCTTCAGATGTTACGTCAACGCTTGATTTCGTTCGTATTTGGCTCGTTTCCATCATTATGCGCGGGGTTATATCTCCGCAAATTCAAATATTAGCCGAGTGTGGTGTGCCGCAGACCTCATTGCGGAGGCTGACCTTGTTTCTAATATCTATGAAATATTAATATTTGTTATTAATCTGCCCTATGTGGTCCGCTAATTACATACGATTTTCTTCGCGGACGAAGATTTGGCAAAATTAATAAATGTCGACATATATAACAATTTCCAATAATTAATACATCCGTAACGATAATAGAACCAAATTACTGCTATACAAACAACAATGCATCCTTAATATTTTTACTAATGATAGCTTATTTCCTTCTAGTAAAGTTAAATTTTTCAACTGCTATGATTTGTTATACTGACAAAATTATTTAAAAAACAATTAATTTTGCAGTTTTTAAGCCCAACATGAGATATTGTGTTTCTTGTTGAGATATAGTATAGCTACCAATTTGTAAAGAGGAAATATTCAACCACAGATTTATGCTCAAATGCGATTTATTTTATTAATCTTCATTTTCTTTCATTAATATTTAACTGAAAAAATAAATTACTGAGCACGTTACACATATGCAACCATACGTAATTAAATAATAGTAACATTTCTTCTCTGATTCCTACAATGTTACTTTACACAAATGTACAAATATGAAGTGTTTTGAAGGGTGTAAATCTGTATTATTGTTAAACAAAACAGTTATGATTGTTCCACTTCCGGTTGACGGATAGAGAGTTCTAGGTGCTTCACATGTGGGCAAACCTCAAACAGTTACATCCATTAATCTGGGCTGCTCTCGTATGCACAGTTGTATGTTTGCTTTGGCAATATCAGGGTGGTGGCCAAATAATACATTGAAACCGGTTTAATACACTAATGTAATTAGTACAATTGGTATCCTGTTAAACTAATTAGCTTTAAAGAGCAAATTATAAAGAAACCTACCCTGAAAATATTATAAGTATGTATTTAGTAGTAAAAAGCAGTTTTCTTTTGTAAAATATAACTTACATAGTTTATTGCCCGAAATTTTTGTTTAATGTTGCAAATTAAAATTAATATGATGTTCATTAGAAACGCTGTAAGTAGATATAGTTGTCCGCTATAATAAGTCTCGTCACTAGTATCAGTCCTATTATAAACAAAGAAGAGTATGCAACAAAATAATGTTATAAAAACTATTTTAATGTCAATTAAAAAAAATGTATAGTAACACTGATGAGCCTTTGCACGGCGAAATGAATGACTGTTGTTTATCAAATTTTAATTTAGTGAAATTAAAAACGTTCGTTTGATAGAATGTGCGCTCCACAAATGAGCGTTTGTATTGTAAGATAATTAAATGAAATTGGTTTGAAAATATCCTGTTGAAATACAGTTTATCATATAAAATAACTGGTATATAATAAACTGTATTAAAGTGTATTTTACATACAGGCTGTTTTGAAACATCGTTTAAAGATTTTAACGGCATGTAGTACGATCGAAAATAAGGTTAAAAGTCATAATAAACATATGTTCACAAATCAACCGTTTACGAGATAACAGCGAGTGTTCCCAGTAGTACATGGATATAACATATCCCAGTAAACAGGTGCTTATCAGCTATTGTTTTATGACAGTTTAATTTGATGTTTTGTGCAATTTGTAGCAATTACAATGGTTGCGTATTCTAATGCTGAAATGAGCGATATGGTGTTCATGTACGGTCGTGCTAATGGGAATTCTTTACAAGCACGTCGCTTCTATGCTGAAACGTTTCCTGATCGCCAACTGCCTTCGCATGTGATGTTTCAGACGGTGTTTCAACGACTAAGAGAAACTGGTTCGTTTGAGAAGCGGTCTTCTGATACTGGACGACAGAGATTAGCATGTACTCCATAGATAGAAGATCGAATTTTGAATATTATTGATGAAAATCCCGAAACTAGTGTTAGAAGAATTTCGACTCAAGTGGGTGTACGCAGCAATCTTGTTTGGAGAACTCTTCATGAGCAACTCCTATACCCCTACCATATCCAACGGGTACAAGCCCTTACTGCTCCGGATTATCAAGCGAGAAGGGCTTTCTGTGAGTGGTTTTTGCGAACAGCTGCTGATCAGCCAGATTTCGCTGATAACATCCTTTTCACTGATGAAGCTGGTTTTACTAAAAATGGAATATTTAATTTCCACAACAATCACGTTTGGTGTGACGAGAATCCTCATGCTACCGTTGAAGCTCGGCACCATCAACGTTTCTCTCTAAACATCTGGTTAGGCATGATAGGGGAACGGTTGTTAGGACCGATTGTTTTGCCACAACGCTTAACAGGTCCTGCATACCTCGAGTTCTTGGAAAATACTTTACCTGAACCTTTGGAAGATTTACCTATAAATCTAAGACTGAACCTGTGGTTTATGCAAGATGGAGCTCCACCGTACTTTACGCGTGCTGTTAGGGAACATCTTAACAATGAATTTTCTCGGAGATGGATAGGGCGAGCAGGTTCCATTGCATGGTCTCCAAGTTCTCCCGATTTAAACTCGTTGGACTTTAGTTTCTGGGGTTATTTGAAAAGTTTAGTGTACGCAACACCGGTAAACGATCTTCCAGAGTTGCGCCAACGTATAGAACACTGTTGCCAGAGAATACGAGAAAAATCCTTGTTTTTTGAAAGAGTGCGCGCTTCCTTTGAAAACAGATGTAGATCCTGTGTCGAAATGGAAGGACGTCATTTTGAACATCTTCTTTAGTTATAATCTATTTTATGTTAAAATACAAGAACATCTTAATAAAAACCGCTAAAGCAAACTTATTCTGCATTTGCGATAAAATCGCTGTTATCTCGTAAACAGTTCATTTGTGGACATATGTTTGTTTTGACTTTTTACCTTCTTTTCGATCGTACTACATGCCCTTAAAATCTTTAAACGATGTTTCAAAACAATCTGTATATATATAATCAGTAACTTTAATTACCCTATGGGTGTAAAGGTAAATTCTATACACTAACACTTTTATTTCTTATTATAGATAAACGCTGCCCATTCTTTCTTGTTTTTTGCCATTCTTCTTGCTTCATTCCAAGATATTCCTCTTTTTCTCAAACTTTCTTCTATTGTACTATCCCATGTTTTTCTTGGCCTGCCTCTCTTTCGTTTGTATCTTGATCTTGCTAGCCATACTCTTTTCGGCAGTCTTTCCTCCTCCATACGTATCATGTGTCCAAACCATTTCAATTTCTGTCTCTCTATGTTTTCTAAAATCGGCTCTACTCCTAATTCTTCTCTTATCTTCTCATTCTTCATTCTATCACTTCGGGTGACCCCTTTAACCGCTCTTAAATACCTCATCTCCAACGTTTGTATTTTACTCTTAGTTTGATTATTCAAGATCCAACTCTCACAGTCGTACGTTAACATAGGTTTAAATATTGTGTTAAACACCGTTATTTTTGTTTTCTTTGAAATCTCCTTCTTCCTTATAAAAGCGTCGTTCATTGCGTAATATAATTTTATCCCACTTTCAATTCTGTTGTTAATTTCTGCTTCCTCTTTACCTTCTTGATGTATATTTATTCCCAGATATTTAAATATTTCTACTTGTTCTATAATCTTTCCATCTATATGAATTATTATTTTCCCATCGTATTTCCCTATTGCCATAACTTTAGTCTTCTCTATATTTATCCTCATATTTCTCTTTTTCAGAGCTGTTCCCCAAATATTTAAATTTGCTTGCAGATCCTTTATACTCCCCGCGTACACCACCAAATCGTCGGCAAAGGCACTTCCCGCGATTTCCACTATCCTCATGTCTTTATACCCTATCTGTAATTTCTTTGTTTTCTTTTTAATCTCTTTCAAGATGTCATCAAGGACTATACTAAAGAGTGTAGGTCTAAGTACTCCCCCTTGCCGCAATCCTTCCTTAGTTAAAAATTCTTCCGGCTGCATTGCACCCACTCTGACGTAATTTCTGGTTTTATGATATATACTAGCAATTGCGTTTTTTAATTTGCTATTTATTGCTCTTTTATCAAGGCTTTTCCATATCAGATCCCTTGGTATACAGTCAAAAGCCTTCTCTATGTCTATAAAAGCCACATATATGTTATCATTACTTGTATTTTTCTCTAGCAGTTGTTTCATTATGAATATATTATCCTGTACTCCTCTACCTTTCCTGAAACCACACTGTGCCTGTTCAAGTTGTATTTCAGTTGTTACTCTCAATCTTTTCTCAAGAATCCTCTCGTATACCTTTAGCATAGTACTCAGTAGGGTAATTCCACGATAACTTTTACACTCTTTGTTGTCTCCTTTTTTATACAAGGGTAGCAGTATTCCCACTTCCCAGTCCTCTGGTATTTTTTGTTCCTTTCATATCTTATTAAATAGTATCTTGATAACTTCTATTCCAGTTTGTCCAATATTTTTCAGCATTTCAGTTGTAATTCCATCATTTCCAGCTGCTTTTCCTCTTTTTAATATCTTTACCATTTCTAATAATTCTTCTGTCGTTATTTCATCGTCCTCTGCGGTCTCGTTGTTTTCTGTGTAAATCTCATTTTCCTCCTGTATATTTACTGAGTCTGTTATTTCCATGTTGAGTAAATCTTGAAAATATTCTTTCCATCGCTTCATTATGTTTTCCTCCTCTTTCAATATTCTTCCTTCCTTTGATTTTACATAAATAACAAATCAAAATATTATATACATAACATAAATAAATTTCATCTGAATTCGACAACACACTCCTATTCGTTGTGATATTTCTAGATCAAATCAATTCTACGCACCTTATATTCGACACAGTATTCGAATTTTCAATGCTCTACCTGATGCTCTGAAACTCTACTCTCATGCAAGGTTTAATAGACAATTGAAATTACACTTAAAAACCAAAAATTATTACTCATTCGCAGAATATTTCATACAAGAATGATGGATTTGGCTCTGGATGTTGATTTATGCAGGTATTCTATTCATAAATTTATTTAAATTATTTTATGTGTATTTATTATTATTATTATCATTATTATTATTTAATAAATAAGTCTTTCGAGCAAGAAGTGTACTCGGAACAACTTAAGAACTCAAAAATAGTTCCGATATATAAAAAAAAGGGAGATTCTAACGACATGGGCAGCTACCGACCAGCAGCTATACAGAACCAACTTTCAAAAGCATTTGAATACTGCTTCTACGCGCGGCTAAATGCATTCTTCAGTCGTTATCGAATTGTGAGCGATTGTCAGCACGGATATAGGAAATCGAGATCGACCACTACCGCAATATATCAGAGCCTAAATAAAGTATATGCTGCCCTAAACAACAAAGAGCACGTTAGTGCTCTTTTATTTGATATTAGTCGAGCTTTTGACTCTGTAAATCATTAATTGCTGTTAAATAAATTATACGCGGCTGGGATCAGGGGTCAGGCTAATAAATGGATAGGTACCTACTTAGCGAAGCGTAGTCAACAAGTACACATCGGTCAGACGGCATCGGCTAAAAAAGCCGTTAACATTGGAGTACCGCAAGGGACTATTTTGGGACCCATCTTATTTAGTATACTAATAAATGATCTTCCTGACATGTGCCCGACTGCTGGGAGTACTAACATCTACGCGGATGATACTACGATCGTGATTTCTGATAGCGACTTGCGAACCTTGGCTGAAAGAAGTTCGACGGCGGCGATGGAGGTTCAACGGTGGTGTCGCGCGAATGGAATAAAGCTGACATACAAATAAAACACAACTGATCCAATTCTTCCCCAAAACAACATCGGTGGATGCAAGCATGTTAGTAAGGCTCAATCATAGATCGGTGCAGCAGTGTGAGTGCGTTGGTTTTCTCGGACTACAGATACATCAAAACTACATTGGGACACCCATATAACGCGAGTGTGTGCTAAATTGAGTTCGATGATTTTTTTTTAAATATTAGAAAGACTGTATCACAAGACATTATTTATAGGATGTACTCGCGTCTGTTTCAATCGGTCGTTTCTTACGGATTGATATTCTGGGGAGCTAGTGGTCGAACGTACCAAGTTTTAAAAATCCAAAAAAAAGTTTTGCGCTTGACTGATGGTGCGTCGTGGCGTGCACCGTGTAGAAATCTTTTCAAGAAACATCGAATAATGAGAATATACTCGTTATATATATACAGTGACCGGCAGAAAGTGCGCAGCATATGGGAAAATGGTTTACCTTTGAATATAGCAAAATTATTTTATTGCATCATATCTCGGCATGACTTGAGACCAAAATAGCACTCGCGATTTCTGCCAAAACTCTCATCATATACGATATAAAATTATAATATTTTTTCATAAAATTAGCAACACTTCTTTTTATTCAGGTTTTAATAATAATAATAGTAGATACATAATAGTAGGAAATAAAACTCAAAATACATTAACAAAATCGTAAACAAAAATATTTATTTACAAGTACATTATTTTTCTACGTGAGCTCCCCCATTCTCTATACATTTCATTGTCCTGTTGTTAAATTCTTGTGCTACGTTTCTTTAAACAAACCGGATTAATTGGAACGACACACTGCCTAATCGTATTTTCTAAATGGTCCAGATTTCTAAATGGTCGATGTTTGTATACTTGGTTCTTTAAGTAACCCCAGAGAAAGAAATCCATTGGGGTAATGTCAGGCGATCTTGCTGGCCAATGATTTTCTGAAAACCGTCCGATCCATTTTTGAGGAAATTGTTGATTAAGCCATTCTCTTACTTGCAATGTAGAATGGATCGAAGCACCATCTTGTTGAAAATACATATTCGATCGTAGATTTAAAGGCATATCATCTAGGAACTCGCTAAATTCATTCTGCAAGAATTGTAAATATCTACCTGCATTTAAATTTTGCCGGAAAGAATATGGTCTAACTATTTGAGTATTCAATATACCACACCAAACGTTTGTTTTAAATGAATATTGGCTTTTACATTCAATTGTAAAATTAGGATTTTGATTAGCCCACCACCTACAATTTTGAGAACTTACTACGCCGTTGCTTGTGAAGGTTGCTTCGTCAGTAAATAATATTTGACTTCCAAAATGGGGATTACCTTCCTTCTTGCCTTGGAACCAAAAACAAAAGTAAATTCTAGCATCTAGATTTCTTTGTTGAAGAGTATGGGTGAATTTTGGTTTATATAGTAAGTACTTGTTTCTTTTAAGAATTCTTCTACTTAATCGATTTTTCGGAAATACCTAATACTTCTTCTCTTTCAGGCAATGGCATAGTAGGAACTTCAATTACTGACAATAACACATTTAAACTATTTTCTTCATTAGTTACACTTTTCTCATGGGGTTGCTTGTATTTACTTTCCACCGAACCAGTCTGTTTAAATTTGTTCACAATTCGGCATACAGTAGAATCGTGAATATTTTTATTGTGTCTATTGTTAAAAATATTTGCTGTTTCGCGATAGCTATAGTAATTTTCACCACGAATTAGAACTATTTCTACCTTTTCTTGTATACCGATAACCTTTCCGCTTCCATTTTTATAGCAAAACTAAATGTCTAAATGACATTTATTGAATTAAGTTCATGTTTTTTAAAATCAAACACATGCAGTACGAAAAAACATCTGTCGAGGATTATGCTGAGACTTTTTTATTTTTGTCGCTCTTTCTCGTCAAGCGTTTGTTATTAAAACCTGAATAAAAAGAAGTGTTGCTAATTTTATGAAAAATATTACAATTTTAAAGATGATTAAGTTAAAATGAATCGCACAATTTCAGTTAAATAAAATTTTTTGACTTCTGAAAACGTAAAATATGGTGTGCAGCAAAATTATTTCACATTCTTGAATTTTTATTTTCAAGAGCTATATTATTTTTGTAGCTGACTTTTGCGACGTATTTATGGTTTTCTGTTACGATGTCTACAGAGAGTAAGATTTGCGTATTGTATGAGCGCGCTCAATTTCTTATACAGGGTAATTCAGAATAAACAGTAAACTGAAATTTTTCATCAAAAGTGAATGAAACTCGATATTTTACTTTAATTTTTAAAACCAAAGAACTATTGCTTAATAAAGAAAAGTCTAATGTTAAACATGGTGTACTTTACTCTTAGCGTAATTTTGTATTTTTGACTCTCCCTCGTATACGATGAGAGTTTCGGCAGAAATCGCGAGTGCTATTTTGGTCTCAAGTCATGCCGAGATATGATGCAATAAAATGATTTTGCTATATTCAAAGGTAAACCATTTTCCCATATGTTGCGCACTTTCTGCCGGTCACTGTATATAATCTGGTATTGTTCGCATTTAAATCAGAACCGGAACGAAACAAAAACTATCACGAGTATCCAACAAGAACTGCCGATTTGATCAGATTCGCCTTTCAACGTTTGTCGGTATGTCAATCCGGGGTAGACTACATGTGCGCGAAAGCATTTAATAAACTTCCAGTAACTATTAGATTAGAAACGAACTATAAGTGTTTTGAATCAAAATGTAAAAAATACTTTGAAGGCAACCCATACTATGGATTAGAAGAATATCTCGGACCCTGTAAAAATATATAGACTTTTCAATTTTCCTCTGTTAATTCTTGTGTTTTCATCTCTAATGTGTTGTTGTTTCTTTCTTTTTCACACGTTAATTAATGACTTATCACACAATGTAGTACTTAGCTTGTACACATTTTTCTGACGCAATAAATCTTATCTTATCTTATCTTAGCTGTTATGCTACACCACAGGTAAAGCAATATATGTATCTATCTATTATATGGTGTACATATTTTATTGATTCATAGATTTTAAACAAGAGTAAATAATTATTAAAGCATTTTGGCATTATTATAAACGGCTTGATTCTAATATAATTGCATTCTAATAATAATTCAAAGCTAAACTATTTGTATATTTTAACCCGTTCTTTCCATGCATCCTTGTGATAGCAAGTTTGTTCTCCTTAACATAGATATTCTACTTTTACTATTTAAAAACCAATTAATTTCTTATCTATAGTAAGAAATTTTAGAAGAGTAGGCTATTTAGGCATTCATTACATTTAAATATCCTAATTTATATAAGTATGAAATAAAATAGAAAAGAAACAAGAAAAGAAAAGTACATTAAAAGAAAACTGTCATAAATTTAATGGAAAATTGGACAGCGGAGATAATTCTACAACTAAGAAGGCTCCAGAAAAGTACAAGAATTGCATTGTAATGACGATGGCGCAGAAACTTTAATGAATACTAATAAATGGTGCTAGAAAAGAGAAAGAGAGAGACAGTAAACCTTTGGAAAAATGATATAGTTAACGCATAACCGAACTAATTTTAAGAGGAAGGAAAATTTATTTGACTTTGTTCTTCAATGCTTCAGAATATAAAGCTATCAAGGCAGAAATTATATTGTTATATCAGAATTGTTCCAGTTATCTAATATTTAAAATATAAAAGCGTTGACTATGGAATTGTAATAAAGCTATACCGTATATAATTAGAATACACTACAGCTATTATCAGCATTTGCAACTATTATTAGCACACAGCAGAGATTCAGATTTAGCGATGCTTTACGTTGTTGTAGCCAGAAACCGCTTACCTGATGGATAACTAAGTAGATGTTCATCGTCATAATCTTCGACTTCCTGTGTTTCTGCAATTTTAAAAGAATTGACTTAAAATTCGACCTTGATTATATAGAATCTGCAAGCAAATATGAATGTTTTTCACTAATCAAAATATTGAGCATCTATGCACATATAAGTGGGAACCCTTAACGCTTTAATATTTAGAACCCTATAATTGGTCCTCTCTATATTTTTCTCTATTTAAGTTCTGTTTGTATAAATGTAATTGGAAAAAATAGCTTTACTTTACTTGGTCAGTTATGGCTAAACATTAAGTCGTATATGCAACGTTCCATCTTTCAGATTGCAACTTTTAAATTTACGTAACATAGGTTGGTAAACATTATGTAAAATATGCAAATGTAACTCACTCGGATGTGTATGTTTATGTTAATTTCGCCAACCCGTAAGTTTTAATTAAAAGTAAAGCTGGTGAACTCACTATTTCAAAGGAAAATCTGGTGGCGATTTTAACGATGCCCTTATATCTACCTTGTTATTTATTGCTAGCTTACATTTATTTCCCAAACTGGGTCTATGTAATCTCGGCATGTTGATTTAATAGTATCAAAATAACTTTTAAAGGGCTTGTTAGTGATTAGTTAATAAACATTTATTCGCAATTATTATGAAATTGACAATTAAAGTCGTCACACTTTCAAATACTTCAGCGTAAACTTGACTACACCGCACTTACGGTTAGTAATCAATAAATCTTGGGACATAGGAATTTTCCTAATGTGAAGTTCATTAATAAAATTGAAATATAATTAAAACATGTTGAATTTGAGTGGCCGCCAAAATCGATGCTACTCGATGGTGTTGGCAAACAAGGGTTATAACCGTCGTATTACAAATTAGTAAAGACACGGTGCTGTTAGCAGAAAGTAAGTTTATTGAATTTAGAACAATTGTCAGGAGTTAAGGTTTTGGGAGGCGCAATGCTTAGACTCAACAAGAAGACACAAATTTACTCAATTTTCTCCGTCCGAAACAGCAATTAGTACAAAAGAACAAACAAATTTCTCTTTCAAATATTGCAAATATTTGCAGTTCTTACAGTGTGAAATTATTAAGTAATGCTTTTCTGCTAATAACTGTAATTAAAAATAGTAAATTAAAGAATCGGTGTGCAGCTAATAAAATATACTTGAGGGAAGCTAATAAGCAGCAAGATTGGGATTCGCGCAGCGATTTGCAGACAACGCAAATGTCACGATGGGTGCCGTTGTGTTTATAGACGCAGTAGCAAGATATGATTATCAATATATGAGTAGTGTAAACAGATCAGGGCATCTGGCTGTGAATGTTTGGAGGTGGAATCTAGGAATTTTGAACGAAATTATGTCGCCCTCAGTTGCTAATACTAGTATTTAGAAAAGATTTCAACATGTAAACATTAGAATTTTATACGTATATAATACCTAAGATTTTACGATAATTGCTTGAATGGTTCAAAACTATGTGGAGAAAAATAATATCAATGTTCTGCAATGGCCCTCCGATGATAATCCCATTGAAAACCTATGGGGAACATTTATTATATAAAGGCACCACAGGAAATACATAAGCACGATTTTCGACCACGAAATGTGCCCAAACCGAACAAATTACTGATGCGTGGCAGATTTTCACAATGCCACAAAGATTACAGAGAGTCATTGAAGTCAATTGAGATATAATCACACACCGCTTTAATTCCATCGGATAAGCAATGAATGAGTTTTAAATCCAACATTTTTTTCACAGGTTATGAGAATTAATGCAAAACACATAACCTCAAAGTTTGTAAACGTCAGCCAATGTCTGGCCATCTGGCACAAGACAGCGGAGTACACTCATAATATGGAAATTTTAGAATTTTGAAAGTGGTTAATGCAACACAGTGTCCCATGATTTTTTTACTAACTGACCGTCCGTTTCAATGACAACGTTATCGTCATCAGCAACCCGTTTAATTATAAATCTTTCATTTATTGTTTAATGAGTCTAAATATTAATGAATAGTAAACAAACATTTTATGATGTCGTTAAATATCAATTACATGACCTTCTGTATAAATGCAAAAGGGAGTTGATTATCGTGTGTATAGAACTCCAAACGGTATCACGCTTCAATTCCCGCCTCAATGCTTTGACGAAACAAGGAGAGAGAGAAGCAGAGACAATTAACACGAGCCGTTAAAGCCTGTAAGTCAATAGAAAGCGAAAGCGTACTCGCAGAATACGAGATGCCCATAAGATAATTTCCAGGCGAATTATTTTTTTGAATGGGGAAATCTCAATTCCAATGTCAAACACGAGATAACAAGAAATTACTGTGGAGCTATGTGTGAGGAATGGAAGATCTTATCTGTATAGGTATATATGCGCGTGTAGAATGAAAATACTTTAAATCAGATAGGTAGTAGTAATTATACGAGCTAAGGAGCATTTCTGTTGTTGTTGCTGCAACCCCTTTGTCAAGACATTTATTATACATTTTCCAGGATATCAGATCTTCTGTTAGTATCATATAAGAAACAAATTGCCTTTAAATTACCTGAAAAGCACTGTTGACAAAAAATTAATTAAGCATCAGTGAGAATAATTTAAGAGAACAATTGTTTTTTGTAATAATCGTTTCATTTCCGCCAAGGCTTTAATCATCTGTTTCATATAGATAATCTAAACTAAAGAAATAATAATGAAACAAACAGATTGTAAAGCAACAGAGAAAATTACCAAGGCTATTAGCAGCAAGAAACTGTAGGTACTTAGTCACATGTGTGCAATATACCGAATATATTATTCCTTTATGAAACGTGAGTATTCCAAAGGACCTCTTTAAATATTCGAATAGGTTTAGAGCCTCTGTTTCGCAACGCAAAGTAGAATGTATGCTAAGACCCGAATTTAATAAAATCACTGCAACTTAAAAGGGATCTTCATGAATAATCAAATTTAATTACCGGAAACCTTTCGCTAATAAAGTTTTAAGGGTCTGCCTTCCCTTGCTTAAAAAGTAAAATCATTGACGTCAGTACTCGCAGACAGTTGGTTAATTTTTAAGCAAATATTAAAATTCTATTAAAATTTCTGCCCGATTTTTCTAATATTCTTTCCGTTGTTTTGAATCGATTAGGGACGCTTTATAGCATCAAATAGTTTTCTTTTAACTACATAGATGTTTGCATGTCATTATACGCAGCTTTAGGTGAATTTTGAAACCGATTTTAAGTCAAACCAAGTCTCTTGTACGCGTTACAAGCTAGATACTTCTTATTCTTACTTATCTTATATCAGCCAACGTCCCATATGTATTGAATGAGAGTTATGAGATGCGAAATTTGAGCGAAGGTTTTCGCTAATTTGTCAATTTAAATTTTACAAATATGTTCTAATTCGAACACAAATTTGAAATAATTTTGACATAAGCTCCTAAAGTTGGGCTGGTGCGCAAATTAATTCATTAAATGCAATTTAAAATGTAGATATTCCTTCACAAATGTCGCCATTGACAGACAGGGCTCGTCAGTGTCACTTAGCGACGTTAGTCTCTCATGCTAGTCTATCAATAGCGACTACATTTGTGTTCATCTAAAATGACAAATTAGCAAACATATTCGCCAAAATATGAGTTTCACATCTTATAACTCTCATTCACTGTTATTAATATTGCAAAAGGTCCGTCAATGTCAATTGACGAGCTTTGGTAAGACGAAACATGCATGTCTGTTAACAGGGACATTTGTAGAAAAAAATCTGCATTTCAGTTACACATGTATATAGCCTACTGTACCTTGTATGGATGGCCTTTTAAATAAGTTTACCACATCCATTTTGATTAAAGTAACATGATCCTTTGAACGTAATTTTCATAATTTCTATAGTAATCCTGTTGCTCTAAACCAGGTACTTGGTTTTAGGTACTCAAAATTACTGGCAACGGTTCTACCCGATTTCGTGTATTCTGTTACGAGTATTTAATTTCGAGTACTCAATATCAGGTACGAGTATCCGTATTAGGCTAATTGAATACTTGGTTTCGAGTACTCAAAAGATGAATACCTAATGTTGAGTAGTCGGTTTTAGAACTGAACGCATAAGTAACCCGGAAACGGGTAGTAGGCTGGACGGATCCACAGTTCCTGAAAACACAGTTTAAGGAAGCATTACAAATCACTTATATTGACACGTAACTATGAATTTGTGTCGTTTTGTGTCGGGTTGTTGTTTACGAATATAGATACCATATATAAAGAACTAATCATTTTATCTTTAGGATATCATTAGCAAGAAATCGAACACAATATGATTTATGATTGGATCATGTAATGGATCGTTTTATAAGAAGGCTTATAGTACAGCGATGAGTAACTCGTCATCCTCGGTTATAACTAATTTTGTCATGGGTAACAAAATAAAATAATATTAGTTTCCAATATCATTTCTTTTTATTATACCGCAAGACGAAGTAGGGTATATAACTGTGCTAATAAATACATCCAGCTCACCATAGAACAAGGTTTCTTCCTACCAGGTGCCATCAACGTTACTCCGAGTGCAAACGCATCTGTTTGCCATCATCTGTTAGGGAATCCAGAGTTTAAATGTGCGTTCCTTAAGGGACGCAAGCCAGAGTGTCAACCGAGAAGACGACAGCAGCGCAAGCTACTAACGCAGTCACAGATCTAGCTCGGAAATTTCGCGGATTGTCAGTCTCACCTCTAGCGTAATGCTTGCATACAAAACGTATAACAAAGTCACATTACTCATAGACTAAAGTCCATCATAGAAACTGTAAGGCATTTTTTTGGATTACAATATGTGCTTGATTTAAGTACCTATTTGCTTTTTAATTGTATGAGAGGCATATAATGTATACCAAGTGTCAAAGTTTTTAAATTAGATTGCTAATTTCGAAACTTGCTAGTAAAATGTGCAAGAAAATTAGAACGCGGATTAATTAATTTCGTGTTGGTACTTACATTACCAGCTAGTTCGGCGAAACTTCTTAAATTTAGTAAAATGTCAAATAAACCCACGTAATTAAGTATAAATGTCAAGTAAAAGTTTATATTCACATATCAAGCGGCAAATCCAACAAAAGGGTATTCTTCATCCAGCTAACGCTGCAGAAATTGAATCGATCAGTGGAGCGAATATGTAACTTATAAATCAATGAAGTATGGAAATTATATGCGCGCTTACTCAGCTTCGGGAAAAGCTTTATCTTAAATATTCCGGAGATCTTTGACGTAAAATTATTCCTCTGGGAAAATATGTGTGTCATAAAAATCTCCAACCGAATTAAATTTTAATTTATATTGCCATTTACCCTTACGTTTTATCAGACGAGAATGTAAGATTTTTACGTATCTCTTTTTGTAGCAAGTGCTAAACTGAATAGTTTATAAGAACATTTGATATTTAACATTACTTTCCTATATTTCTTCACTTCCTCTTGAAGTTTTTTAAGTTAAATTAAAATAAAGTTCATTTTCCAAAGAAGAAAAAATTTATGTAGTCGAACTGTTAAATCAAACCAATTTTATAGTATTGAGATTTTTCATAATATATCGGAAATGTTTTAGAATAAATATGCAAAATTGCAATATTATGTTATTATTAATAAAGATATTTTTACTCTTAATAGGTTAGAACTACTGCTAAATTGCAAAGCAATAAATACCCACGTCTTAAGAACCTGAAACAATCCCCTAGAACATTAACCAAAAGATTAATTGTGTAACACTGGTATACTTTGCTTATAAGCGTTCAAATCTGTCAAACAAACCTATGTACACACTGATGGAGATTTAAATTACTACCTCTATAATGTCCTACTATTACGATCAGTTTAGCCATTAATGGCCACAGTATGCAAACACGTTACTAGCAAGTAGCAGACATTGTTCATAGGCGCCGAATTTCTCACGCACTAATGGTTACCCCTTTTACCCTACAACCGGGCACAAGATTGATGAGCGCGAAAATATTTCGCAAGCCCTGCCGTAAATAATGCCGGGACTTTTTACAAACGGCTCTGTTTAATGCGTTCCCTGGAAATTATATTCCGTGAGAATTAAGCACGTTGCTATGGTAGTCCTCTTAGAAAAATAAGAACGAAGATGCTCCAGAAATAAATGCTTTTTTTTATAATGAATAGGGTTGTTTTTTTTTCTCGTAAGCGGTAATTTTCTCTTAATATTTATTGAAGGTGTTTTGTACAACGTTTTTAGCATTTGAGGTACCCCTTGCTTCTGAATAAATAATCAGCATTTGTTCATTATTTTAATGGTATAAATTTGAAAAGCACGCTAAAAGACGTATTTTAACTTAAAAAAAAGAAACCAAATTAACACTTATACTGCCTCAATCTCTGCATGGTAAACGGCGGGGAAGTATATATACTCCCACCGTCTCCCACTCTACCTAACAGCGAGGTGTGGCGTTGTAGTACGATAATAGCACGTGTAGACTGATCATTAACTGATTAGTCAGTTCAAGCAAGTTGGATGTCTAAGTTTGAAATACATATTTTTGCGCAAAATGCCGCGTTATACTGTGGAGGAGAGAGCTGAGATGATGGGGAGGTATCACGCTGGCAGTTCTTTTCAAAGGGTATGCGATGTGTTTACAGCTAAATACCCCAACAGGCCTATTCCAAATAAAGCCAAAATTTCTAAATTAAAAAATAAAACCGGTAGTACCGGTTCGGTCGAAAATTTAAAAACATCACTTCCAACTCGCAGAATTTCTAATCCGTCCGTTTTAATATGTGCTGCAGTTGAAATAAATTCGAATATGTCATCTGGAACTATTTCCAATGATTTAGACGTATCCCGTTCTTCCGTTCGGCGAATACTCAAAGCAAATGGGTATCACAATTTTAAATATTCGAAACACCAACAATTATTTCACGGCGACGCATTTAAGCGTATGGTATTTTGTGAAAAGCTAAGTGATTTAATTAACCGAGGTGTCAATTTGGTAAACAATATTATCTTTATCGATGAATCTTCTTTTCCTTTGGTTAGAAGTCACAAGTTATATGTGACAACATACTGGGCCAAGCAAAACGAGCACAGATATTTAAGTTCGTCTAGTCAGCAACTGGAAAAAGTAAATGTTTGGGCGGGTTTGTTAAACAACCATATTATTGGGCCTTTTTTTATCAATGGCAATTTGTTGTAATTTAGAATTATTGAACACCCACATTCTACCTACTCTACAGCAACTACCCGACATAAATATGCAAAACATATACTTTCAGCAAGATGGTTGCTCTGCACATAATGCAGTGGCTGTCCCAAACTATTTAAGTGAACAGTTTCCTTACCGGTGGATCGGAACTCATTCTGAAAATATCAAATGGCCTACTTTATTTACCACCTAATTTATCTTCCCTCGATTTATTTTGCTGGGGTTATTTAAAAGAAATAATTGATGGCAATGAAGACGTTAGACCAGTTAATGTAGAGTAGTTGCGCAATAAAATTGTTCAAACGTCCAACAACATTAGCCCAGAAATGTTGGAGAATGTTAGAATGAATTTCTACAACACATTAGGAATATTGTTTAGCTAAGGATGGGGGCATATTTGAACCTTTTGTTTGAAGATTCAATGATTTTTAAAAAAACGTTTATTTCATCTTAATATTAACGCTTATTTTAGTTTTCTATTTTTCAAATTTATTTACCCAGAATTAAGTTTTATTTGTCCTTCATTAAATTTAGTATTTTTTTTTAGGGTTTTGCCCTAAATTCGTTTGAATGTCTTTGATTTCCCTGTCATGAACAAACCCTAATTTTATATTTCTTTATTTATTACTATTACGAATAGAATAGTAACCGAGCTGGTGTTAAAGTTTATTTCATTTATTATTAAGATTTTTCATTTTTTAAAATTATTTACCAGAGTTAAGTTTTATTTTTCGTTCGTTAAATTTATTATTCCATTATGAGGGTTTTGTTCTTCGTTCATTAGAATTACTTTAATTTTCTTGTCATGAGCAAAGACTATTTTTACGTACATAATAGATACTATAAATTACTGTTTTACGCTTTTATTATACCTTTTGAGTTTATAAGTACGTGTGTCCAAAGCAATACATATTGCAATTTATTCATTTTCATAATAAAAATACAATACGTTTCACGGTCACTAAAAATTAACACATTTCTGCGTGTAGACTGAATAGCAAAGCAACCGCTGCGCTTGCGCCAGTATTCGTTGTGAGCTATGAGTGGCTATGGCGAATGACTGAATGTAGGGGAATACCTACTGCAGTAAGAAGAATGAGCGGAAGACGCACATGCGCGGTATAACCGTTGACTGTACAGGGATTATGGCTGTATACATATTAGTCCCTCCAAAACGATCACGAAAGCATTCACGAAAAGGAGAAAGTTCATTGGTCTAGGACCGCTAAAACCCCGAAGCGAAGAAATACGCCGTCCGAAAAAATACCGTGGGTCATTCTTGGCTTCGAGCACACTTGGAATCGACACCTTCAAAGAATTAACATCATGGCTGAAACAACACTTATGCTGGTTGGAAGAACCAATGGAAAAAGGGGCTAAGGCTAAATATAATGTATTGGACATACGTCACGGTTGTCAGCGTTATGATCACTTATGCATCTCTGGTATGGTGGACAGAGATACAGCTGTAACTGAACTCAACAAAATACAGAGACTTGCGTGTTTAGGAATAACAGGAGCAATAAGGACTACACCTATATCAGCAATAGAATGCCTGCTAGACCTCCCTTCTCTCCATTTGGTGATAAAAATGACGCAAAAATGGGGCATCTCAGATTGCAAGAATTACCAAATGGAAGATATGCAGAATTGGGACGCAATAATATTCTCAATCAACTGGAAGGCAAAAAATACTTTAGAACGTGTTCACTTAGTTCGAGAAACGCAAAAAATATTGCACAAGGAACAGCATTACGGAAAAGAAAAAGACAATTTGAAAACCGACACGTTATTTTAAAAAAGCAAAACTCATCCAAAACCAAACGATACTACACCCTAGCGTCAAGCATGTGCACGTCATGAATACTTAATGCGTTCCACTTCCGATGTAAGATAGCGAACTCCATTTACGTATGGCACTGAAAAACAAGAGACACCTTTAAGGTATTAAAAATTTCGTTTTGCTCGCGTTGGAAAGTACTGAATTTAACTTTAAAATACACAGTTTGAAAAGTTTCCCAGGAAGGCGCTTTTAGTACTAGACGTGTTGTTTCATAATCTAAAGTACCGTGATAATGTCTGACAGAGCAGAAGACACGGTTACCGTGATTATTATATGTCGCGCATGCAGAAGCTTGTCGCTCATGGTTCCATTAAATTCGTATGGATAAGTCGATAATGAAATCACCGATGCCTGATAAAAATTGATGGAATCGCATATGTATGAATAGCTATGGTAGAGGGGACGCTAAATGGCATCTGGTGCGGTAACGGCAAGTTAATGAAAGCCTCGGCTGTGTATGTGCCTGTCGTCGGGCAAAATGTATGCAGGTCTTACATAAAGATTAGCCAGGATAAATCGTGCGTTCCAGCACATACAAACCGTTTAAATTTTCTATTTTCCGCCCTACTTGCAACGGAAGAGCCAGTTACAAACTCGCCGTGAAAATTAATACGGGCTAGGGCTTGAGAAAATTACCACCATATGAATTTAAATTACTCATATCGTTAGGACTAGTCTGACGATTTTGGGGTTGTGCATATAAATTAGTGATATTTCACGGAAATAATTTTTGCTTAGTGGCATTCTTGGATGTGGGAGATTATCTGTTCTTATTTCTAAGAATAGGTGTGATTTATGGTTAGGAATATAGCTGTTTCTCCACAGTGCATGCAAAATTTTCTGAATTGCTGTGCAGACAAGGAAATATAAGGAAAATAAGAAAAATAAAAGACTGTTAGTAGAAAATGCAACACCTGAGTTGCAGCTAGCGTTATCGTGTGCTAGATTGGTACCTAACTTTATTGCGACCTGAACTCATTAAATTACATATTATTATATAAAATTGCCAAGGAAGGTGAGTCAAAATAAGATTTGGAACAGAACGGGGAGTGAGCTTGTGCCCAAGACAAGTATCTGTACACGAGTCGTGATTGGCGCCATTACTTCGTTGTTTAGTCATATTGCGCAAATCAGAAAGAATGGGCGAAGAAAATATAATAATAGAGGTATCGGTTTCGCCAATAGAATGGATTTTCTTGGAGCTTCAGCTGCTTATTGTGTACCAAACTCAACTTTAGAACGAAGAGTAAGAAAAGCTCATCAATATCAAGAGGCAGATGCAGCTTCGGATAATGCATATGGAAGAAAAGGCTTTGGACGATTCAAAACGGTTTTCAATAAAAAAAAATGTTTCATACGTGAAATCACTGCAAGCACAATTTTTTGGAATTACTGCGACGGAGTTACAAATACTGGCTTTTCAGCTAGCTGAGAGGAATAATATTGAAAATCCATTTAGCTCTGAAAATAGTATGGATGGTAAAGATTGACTTCACGGATTCCTAAAAAGTCATCCAGTGATTTTAGCTGTCACCCTAGATATCTCGGCTGTTGTTAGAAATAAGACAAATTGTTAAAGAAGAAAAGTTGTTCTACATCAAATTCTCTATTATACGCCTTAGAATAAAAAACAATTGAGCATCAAATGTGTTAGATATAATAAATACACACAAAGCTTTAAATAGAATGTACCCAACTTTATAAGAGGAATAATACTAAAAACCCATTAACTCTGGAAATAGTATGGATGGTAAAGACTGACTTCACGGATTCCTAAAAAGTTATCCAGTGATTTTAGCTGTCACCCCAGATATCTCGGCCGTTGTTAGAAATACGACAAAATCTTAAAGAAGAAAAGTTGTTCTACATCAAATTCTCTATTATACGCCTTAGAATAAAAAACAATTGAGCATCAAATGTGTTAAATATAATAAATACATACAAAGTTTTAAATAGAATGTACCCAATTTTCTTACGTATTTTAATACTCTAAAAAATTCTGTTTACAACGATAGTCATATGTCATTGTTATCTCATCATCTAAAAAAATAAATTGAAAAGTTTGTTACAAATGCACGTTTAGACGAATTAAACACGTCGCATATGAAAAGGTGGGCGGTGAAGTAGTTTGCCAAACCGTTTGCCAAATCATTTGCCAAACTGTTTGCCAAATCATTTGCCAAACCGTTTGCCAAATTATTTGCTAAACCGTTTGCCAAATCATTTGCCAAACTGTTTGTCAAATCGTTTACCAAATCTTTGCCGAACCGTTTGCCAAAACCGTTTGCTATGTCATTTGCCAAATGCTTTGCCGAACCGTTTGTCAAATCAATTGCCAAACCGTTTTCCCAATAATTTGCCAAATTATTGGCAAATCGTTTGCTAAAGCGTTTGCCAAATCATTTGCCAAACCGTTTGCAGAAGATTAGAAGTTTAAAACTGAAAAGTGGAAAGTTAAAAAGTTCACAAGTTATAAGCATTTTTTTTTTAGGAATATTAAATATCAATGCAATTCTCACTGATTACGTATTTGTGAAAACGCTTTGGCCACCTAGAACTGCATTTCCGACAACTGTGGGCTTGTGGCAAAATAACATAATACATGTCGCATAAAGCGATACTAAACTTAATACCCATATCTCGAGAATTTATGGCACATATCATGTTGAACAAAAACTATAGATGTAAGAACTGAAATTTTAAAATTAATTTATTGCTACTCTGTTCATATTGTTATGTTATACATACTTATGTGGAATAGCATATATTGTCAAGAAAGTATTCAGGATCATTGTTCAACTGGAAGCTGACAAATAATTTCACTTGTTTCACCGCCTACTTTTTCAAATAAAGCTTTAATCTACCAAAGCGTGCATTTGTACCAAAATTTTCAATTAATGTTTTTAAATGATTAGATAGCTATGACATATTTCTAACATATTTGATGCTCAATTGTTTTTTATTCTAAGGCATATAATAGGGAATTAAATGTAGAACAAATTTTCTTCTTTAACATTTTGTCGTAGCTAAAATCAAATAGACTGTATATACCCTGTTGGCAGTCAGAGCTGATTTCCACTGCAAGGGCAATGGATTTTAATAAGGTGGCTGTATGAGGCTTTTTTGATCTATTAGAAAGTATTGTGGATATACATGCGCTAAGTATAGATAGAACATATAATGTGGATTAAACAGCCGTAGCAAAAACTCAGTCGAAAATTTTATCACTGAAAGGGCAAAAGTAAGTTGGATGACTGACATCAGGAGAACGAGGCTGGTGACAGCTGTAATATGTTTCAGCGAAACAGGAGTGTATGTATGTTACCGATATAATGATGTTAATACATGCCAGAAAACGTACGAAAAACTAACTCGTGAATAATGCACCAGCTGGGATTTTGGGAATCTGCAGTGATAATGGGTGGATCAGTAGCCAAATATTTTTCAATTAGTGCACGCACCAAAGAGAAATCAGTTCTGTTGCTATTAAATGGCCAGGCCTCACATACAAAAAATCTTAATCTGATTGGTTATGCCAGAGAACAAAATACTGTATTGCTTTGTACAGATAAAATCCAAAAACTAGACATATCATTCATGCGACCACTGGGTACCTATTATAGTGCACAGGTACAAAAGTGGAGAGATCATTCTTGCCGCGTGGTAACTCCTTTTCAAGTGGCCAATCTTTTTGATAAGACTTACATACGAGCAGCAACGATGTTCCTTGCCATAAATGACTTCCAAAGATGTGGCAAATGTTTTCACAGAAGCCGAGTTTATAGCTGCAGAAACCACAAATACCATAAGCCATTGTTACTGAACTTTAAAGTATGGCTGAAGTAATAAACGAAGAACAGAAGAATTAGTAGTATAACAAACTCAAATGAAAATTGCGGGGCTTGAACTGAAAAATAATAATAGTAAATACATATATTCTACGTCCAACAGATAACAATCTAATTAATAATCTCACAAATTTTGTATTATATACATTTCATTAGCTCAGCTAACATTAGCATTTGTATTATAATCTATTAGGACAATTCTAAGTAAATGACACCTTCATCGGACTCGCAGAAATATATTGCTACGAAACTTGTAGATATTTCTTTAATATTTTTATTAAATTTTTTTATCTTCAACACTGTTTTATTAACATTTCGTACAGTCAGCGTCATCTATTAAATATCATTTACTCCACAGAGATGCTATGCCCCAATTGTAAGATGCCACTATATCACACAAGTACATGAAATCTACCCCTCCACCTGTTTTTGAGTACACCGCAAACCAATCGGATGATACTTATTATCTTCAGTCCACCTTGATACGTGGGGGAGATGTTGTCGCACCAGTAACCCTCCGATTATTAGCTTTATATACCTGATAGACACTTTATATTTTTACTGAAACTGTACTAGTTATTCGTTCGTGATGTTCTTATATTGCAGTGTATAAAAGACGATGTTATAATAATAAAATTTATTTATTTCGAGTTAAATAAATGTGATGAACAAAGAAATGAATCTGCTAATGATTCTCACAGGGTAAGTAATTTCTTTACTATTAAAATTGTACAAAAATAAGATTTCTAGAATCTTAATCTAAACTAATAACTCGTATATCTCGTTTAAATATCAAAATAGAATTCAAATCTCCCGCTAAATTCCCATAATAGAATCAAGTACATCACATAATGCCAACTCAAACCTCTCATGCATTTAAACCCACGGCATCATACGTTTTGCTTACATACAAAATCCCCTAGAAATCCACTGTTATAAATCATACGGTAATATAACCTAACATTTCCTTTACGCTTTTAACGCCAGTTATAAAGTCAAAAGATGAATAATCGCTTACTTCAAGTATGAAAAACAGCTCTCATATACTCCAACTACTAATTCGAACTCCGCAAGAATCTTTTCAGCTCCCAATTAGTGTTCCAATGATGCCACAGCAAAATAGTCTCGAACAAACTCTTCAATATGCCCCAGGATTAGAAATACGCCACCCAAAATCTTGAAAATCACTGGATTTCCATCATCTTGGCACTACATATGCAAAACTCTCATTCTTGTAAGTAAATTTTAAAGGTAAAGGCTCTTATTGTGATATAAATTTATAATTTCTAGATAATTATTCGGAAATGCAACTACGCTCAAGAAATGCCGAAAAAGAAGTCCTTCACAATTGTTTTCAACAACTTTATATCTCCTAGGCAAAGAGGACCCCAGCAACGATGATAGATATCGTTTCCAACGATACGATACATTAAAATCAACCCACGTTCGAACAATCAGCGAAGGAACTTTATGCCTTAAAATCCATGGTAACCTGCCCTTTTTGAATTAGATACGATATAGTAAGTGTTTAGTTTAAATTTTTAACAATATGTTTACAAAATAAATAAATACATAAATCAAAATACATTTACATAAATAATTTAATAATTAACGTCTGAAGCTGTAAGTTGTAGGTTATGTATAGCATGATCTCATAGCAATATGCGCGGTAAATACGAGCGGGTGGTATCACTATTTGCAGAGTAGACCTATTCTTCAAGCTTCGAATACACTAAAGAAGTTCAATTGTCTAATTCCAGATCAGGTAAGCAGTTAAAGCCATGTTCCACGGAAAACACAGCAGGTAATCTAGATGCCAGCGCATTTACTATATCTTGTATACGATATCATTAGTAGGTATTTCAGAATCTGGATGTGCAAAATCTCCGAATAAGCGCGGATTATTGACGATCTCTTCCAGCAAATCATCGACATATTGACGGTATTGCTCTTCAAGAGAAAATAAATAGGAATCTATATTTGCCTACAAATGCAAATTAACTCAACGGTACCTAAATTGTAGTAATAAATTACACCCAAAGCACTACATTAAACCATAGTACTCTCGTTTCATATAGGTTAATCGATGCATGTGAAATTATTTTCCGTAATTGAGCCTCTAGAATGTTGCAGTTAATTTCATTAGCTCTACCCCCGCAAATCACATTGGCCTCGCATTTCGTAATTAAATTATATTAACCTTATGTTGTTAGCGTACACTGGAGTAGAGAATACGCAACTGTGACAACGCATGGAGGGTTTGATTATCAGAGGCAGCTAATTTAAGTAAATGGATTAAAGAAAGCACAAATAGAACAAATTTGTAGCTGCTTTATATATACATATTTCATAGAAGCTCTATAAAACCGTAGATAAACATAACATTTCTGTAGCAAAAAAGCTTTTACTTCCGCTGTATTTTATATTACTTTTTAGCATTGAAAGTTGAGCTGCATGCATACTTTGGGTTTTATGATGAACATTTTTAAGTTAACTTCAAGGTCTGTGGGTTACCTTCTGAACGTTCTTTAAATGACTTGTTGTTTCCTTCATTTGCGGGATTATTCTAAATATTTACAGCACTTTCACAACTTAAATACGACTTCTGTGCGACTATATCGCGTTGTAGTACTAAGAGGTTGTAAACCGTGACAGGTGGAAGCAATTGTTACCACAGAATTATCAACCCATTTTACTACAGTGATGTTTTCGTCAATACAGCTTTTCTGTTCTGTTGTGAAGGTTAATTCCCTAAAGTTGTTAAAAACGGAAAATGTAAGGTAAAATTGAAGGGTGTTCGGTAGTTTCAGTTGTGTTTCAGTGCAATGAGGTGGGACAGGATCGCAGCTAGCGCAAGCGCCTTGTATTTGGCTGCAGTAGTCAGTGTATTTACATACGTGACGTACCAAGTAACAATGGAAAATACATTATTTGTGAGGGTGAAATACCAAAACTTGAGAAAATGGATGAAGATAACAGACGTAAACATAGATGTTAATACTATTAACAAAATAGGTAAGTGTTCTCTAACTGTTATAGTATCTTTATGGTATTAGGAAATATGCTGAACATATGCATGCCTTTATAATTCACAAGGTTGGGCAATAAGTATAAGATAACCTTCAAGGAATTACTAGAGAAAGTGTCGTTGTATATTGCATATCATAAAATATAAGATAATTAGATATTTCTAAAACATTTGCTATTTATGCAAAATTTTATAACAATTTTTAAATGTAAGTATGCAAAACTTCAGGATCAATAGACGCTTTTTCATTATTATCTATACAGTAGACTCACGATTATGTTACCTAAAGTTGGATTTTCTCAGGAGCAGGTTTTATGCGTCGCGTACAACGCAAAACGCCTAACGCTTTGCATCGTTCACCCAATTCAACAAAATAGTTGGTGTCGCGAGCCAACTATTTAGTTGGGCTGACAGGACAGTATACTACTCTAAGCGTTTTGTGTTGTACGCAACGCATAAAACCTGCTCTTAAACTGGATTTTCCTTCGAGCTGCAGCAACATCCAAAAGCACAAAGAAATTGAGATTGTTTGTAGCGCAAAGGTTTAATTTCAGAATTAATAATTGCTTATTAGTTAGCTTAGTAATTTGTAGTGTATGTTTCTTGTAGGTGCTAATTGGTATACCTGATGATAAAATTTTTTTTTGAAGCTTGTTACTTTTAGTACATTTTATATGGTTTAGTCAACGTGGCGTTACATTAGTTGTAAAATTAGAGGGAGAAGAAGTTGCCAATTTGATGCCATTAACTATTTTTTTCTGATCGGATGTTACAATAAAGCTAAAACAAACGACGACGCAGTGCTGAAATGGTTATTACCGCACGTTGTGCTGTAATGAGATATTAACGTACTGGTGAGACGCTTACCGGAATGTTATATGGGCGATTAATGTGCAAATTAGAAAAAATACTGTAAAAAACTCGTCACAATGACTTTGTAATGCTCCTTCATGGGATCACTCGCCGCTCCGCAGCTCGTTATTATATTATTATATACTTGTACTCGCTTTACATAAACGTCATTGTGACACTTGTGTTTTAAAATACTATTACCATACATCTATATGTATATAAACTAAAATTTGTTTTGCATTTTAAGTACATATTAAAATACATGTTTATGTCTTTAGTAGAAACTTTGTTTTTTATACTCTACCTTACCTTTCCCATTTTAAGCATTTTTTTTTTCAGTTTATAAAATCAATTTTTTATTAATCTTTTTGGATTACATAAAATAGTGATCCTCACTCCATAAAACAGTAGTATGAATTCCGTAGCGGAATTTAGTTAACACCGAAGCCGAGTACATTTAACTCCGTAACCTAACACTGTGAAGGTGTTGACGCAGCACCGCAACTGGGTTCATGTAACTCCGACACAGAGTTCACGTTACATCATAACGGAGTGCTTGTAACTCCACGAAGGAATTTATGCAACTCTGTAACGGAGTTCTGCCAACTCCACAAAGGAATTTATGCAACTCTGTAACGGAGTTCTGCCAACTCCACAAAGGAATTTATGCAACTCTGTAAAGGAGTTATGCCAACTCCACAAAGGAATTTATGCAACTCTGTAACGGAGTTCTGCCAACTGCATTAGGAAAGCAACCAACTCCGTAAAAGTGTAATTTAACTCCGAAGCACGGATATTATTATTAAATTACACAACTCCGTCACGTTTAACTACTTGTGCATTTAGTCGCGAGGGAACTACCAGACGGTGAGAAATCGGTGTTGAATCCAACACCGTATGTCTTTGTGTGTACCGAAAACGGATATCAGCGTCCAAATATGTACTTGCACTCGGTTCCATTGCACACACAAAACTAACGAATCCCCAGAATAATTTTTTTTTTTTTAATGCCTTTCGGGATCTAAGCCCATTGGCCACAATAACCTAACAACTAATGAAAAAACAAGAGGATAGACAAGGGACACACTTTTCACGTTTCGGGGCCTATCGAAACGACTTCATAAAGACAAGCAAGAATCGCCCAACGGATAAAAGGTAACCCCACACAGGAAAAAGAAACATAGGGAACGACGAGAAGCTATTCAATAGTAATACCGGCCTCCTTCATAATCCAATGATACCTTCGTACACTTTAAAGTTGTTGGAACCAAGTAAGGTCACTACATTAGTTGGAAGTGGAATTGACATTTTTGTTAACTCTTCCATGAATTTCTTTCTGGGCTCCTGATGTTCCACGCAGGCAAGGATGATGTGATCTCAGTCAGCCGTATCATATCCACACTTACAAGTGGCCTCGTCAATAATACCCAATTTCTTAAGGTGAGCAGGAAGAATAATATTTTAAATGCATATCTAGCAGGTATAAACACCTCCCGCCTAGCCTCTTGAGCGAAAGGCGAACGTTTCGCTTATCTGTGTAGTAAATGTTCTAAACTTTTTTTGCCTCTAAGTGTTTGCCGTGATCATAAGAACAAGCACGGCGCTAAGGGGTTAACCACGCGACCTTCAATTATTATTGCATTACGTGAAAAGATTTAGTAGGTATAACCTCCAGCGCAACAAACGTATGCTACTTCAATGTATGTATCTGTAATTCGACTAAATCACAATTCCGCATTGAGCATCGCCATTTAATTTCAAATGGCCTTTCCGGATACCAATGCAATTTGTTTTCAATTGAATGCAAGTAGAATGAAAGCTCTGTGGGGATATTGAGTGTAGGACGCGTTTACTGTGTGTATCCACAAAAGATCGTTCGTATCCACTGAAAACATCTGTGAGTTTACATGTGTTTAAGTGCGTTCACTTATTGTTTCTGTATTATACCTACCTATAGACACATATATCTGACAGCATTGATTTACTGATATATGTGTACCATACAGTCCTTCCCTTGAGCTTTGTTTCCCCGTTTGTCAAAGCCTACATGAAAACTGCTTTAGATCTCTGCAGATATCTACTGACAATGAGTTCAGCATTGTTTGATATACAATTTTAATACCGGTAATTAACATTAGATGACAGAATAAGTGCAGAAATGCTGAAGAAAATGGGCCCAAAAGGATTCCGTTTACTAGCGCAGGTATGCAACAAGGCTTGGAATAGAGGTGACGTGCCGGAAGATTGGAAAAAAGGTATTATAGTGCCTATTTTTAAAAAAAGGAGACAAACGAGATTGCAATAATTATCGTGGTATCACTCTGCTTAGTATTCCATCTAAAATATACCAAAGAATCCTTGAGGAGAGACTAACAACAATACTAGAACCACAACTGGAGCAATCCCAAAGTGGGTTTAGGAAGGGAAGAAGCATTCACGATCACATATTCACTATTAGACAGGTGGCGGAAAAATTAAGGAATACAAGCCTGGAAGCATATTTGGCCTTCCTGGACCTAGAAAAGGCCTTCGATACATTACCAAGACAGGAAGTAGACAAGAGTTTGATGAATAGGAAAGTAGATTTAAAACTTATAAGAGCAATTATGAGTATGTACAAAAACTGTATAAGAACTGACAATATGCAATCAGAAGACTTTCCAGTCAATGAAGGTGTACGCCAGGGAGGAGTGTTGAGCCCAACCTTATTCAATCTAGTAATGGACGATGTTATAAAAGAAACAAAGAGCAGAACATCCAAACTTTTTATAGGATATAGAAATATGGAAGCAGTCTGGTTAGGGGAATGTGTATTTGCAGATGACGTGGTCATATTTGTCAGGAGCGAAAAAGAGCTGAAAAGAAACCTGGGTGTATGGATTGAAAAACTTACTGGAAATAAATTAAAGATTAATGAGGCGAAAACAAAAGTAATGGTCATCGGAAAATCTGAATACTAAATATCGAAATAAATGGCAAGCCTTTAGAACAAGTAAATAGTTACAAGTATCTGGGAGTATATATCGACAACAAAACAAAGCAGGACACCGAAATAAATGCCAGAATTGAGAGTACGGCTAATTTATATCACAGTCTAAAAAGGTATTTTCTAAACAAGAAAGAAGTTTCAAGGAAAACAAAACTAAGTGTATTTAGATCTGTATTTCTGCCCACTCTCACGTTTGCGTGTGAAAGTTGGGTCTTAACAAAAGGGATGGAAAGTAGAATACAGGCCGTAGAAATGAAATATCTCCGGAAAGTGCTAGGCATTACGCGAATGGATCGAATAAGAAATGACACGATTCGAGGCAGACTAAAGGTAGAGTCTGCAACAAAACACATAGAAAAATGCAAGCTGCGATGGTTTGGACACTTAAAAAGGTTGGATGGTGCCAGACCTGTGAAGAATATATGGGAAGCGAGGAGACAAGAGAAGAGAGGCAGAGGACGTCCCCAGACAACGTGGGACCAGGATATTGAAAAAATTTTAAGAGAAAGAGGGCTGAGAAGAGGATATTTGTATATGGGGAAGCCAAATGATGTGGATCAAGTATATTCCTCACACCTTAGGGTAGAAGAGGACTAAGATTATATATATATAATTAACATTAGATGTGGGGTTCTGTATAAATGAGTCTTTAATGTCGATTATTATGAATTATAATTCATATTTCAAATGGACATTTTTTTAATATAAAAGAATTGATATCGCCAGTAACAAGTATCAATACTATTAGTACACAACATTTTTAAAAAGTCTGACAATAAGATAAATTCTTGTAAATGAGAAGCACGAAGAGAAAATGGCTTTGTCATGGATTATAAATTTAAATAACTAGTTACTTATCATACACCAATCAGTAACTAGTAATAAAACAATCTACCATTAATAGTGTTAACAGCGTATTGTAAAAATTCTGGATATGGATCCACTGCCAATGTCCCACATAAAAACTATAACTCTGTTATTAATAATCGCATCTCAGACATAGAGTTTCTGTAAGTGCTGTACTTTGTTTTCAGAAAACCAATGGGGATTGTTGTGGAACTTCTGCAATTTTGTTTACTGACACCGCCATTTGGAACATTAAATAAATATGAAAATTTGTTGCTTTTTTGTAGGAAAAGTGTTTTGTTTAGCAGCAAAGGATATTTATATATTTAGATCAATTTTGTCACTTTTGTTCGTTGAAATGGCGAAGCATAGTCGGGTTTAATGGTTTGGCAAGAGATTTCGCTTAAATCAAGTTGTACTATTGCTGCTGGCCATAACATTTGTGCTATACCTTCGGCAACTAGATGGAATACCAAAATATCAAAAAAAAAGATGTAGTCGTTGCCATTTGAAAAAGAAGGAGTGATCTTGCGAAATGAATCGTCCAGTATATTCAGCGACTAAACCAGAAACGTAGAGTTAAAAATAAAAATTTAAGCGCTTTTGATTTTTTTTTTTTTTGATCAATACTAGCGTTTTATCGAATTCATTTCTTCCTTTTTTTTAAGGGAGTAGATAAAGCCTAAGTTGAACCCTAAACCTCGTCAGGATTTGAGTACTGAGTGGAAAATGTTTTATATTTATCTTCCGAAAAATTATGAAATTTTATCTGATCTTAATATTTTATAAACTACAATGGTTTAAAAGGTAACATTTTTGTTAAAATCTGATTTGTTTAGTGTCTTTAGTGATCTTTGTTACTCCGCAAAATAATGTGTAGTAATATAAATGCCATTTAATCCAAAATAAAGTAAGCACTGATCAAAATGTTTTTATTTATTCCTTACAAACGTGACTACATATACTAAAGCTAAGTACATAAGTAAAAAAAAAAGAAGGAATTCCTCTCTCTTAATACATATATTCAACTTAATATACCCCTTATACGTATAAAAATAAACGAGTTCTTATTTTATATATTCACAGAGGCGTTTTTTTATCTTACATACACCTTATTTGGAAATTCAACAGATCAGCAATGGCGGTTTCTCCAATGGTTTGCAGGTTTGGGCTATCACCAAAAATAATAATAGAAAAAAATATTTAGTTTGTAAGATGAAAAAAAAAGTCGAATTCTACGTTTTTAAAATTATAAACTAAAAGTGTACACTCATCTCACAGAAAAAATTAACTATTTATAATGTAAGGTCTTCTATATGCTGTTACCATATGGTTTCTCAACATGTAACGTTGCCTAATGTTTGCTATCTGAGTCAATACGTTAAATAAATGAAAAAAAAACGCGCTTGGTTGCAGAGTAAGTGCAATCAAAGTATGTACATGAAACGTATAGGGCTAACGAACTTTGCCGAAGGTCTTTCGGGTGTGTCTTCTTTCGGGTGTGTCTCGATATAGTATAATGCGGTTTTTTTATTTATTTTATTTATTTATTTATTTAGTTCTTTGGGATAGCTACAGGACGAACCCAAAAATTCTATCCACAAGTAAAAAATAATGAATACATTTCAATATTAGATGTTTAGATATAACGTATGCAAAAAAACAATATGAGTTGAAAAAAAATAAAATGAAATTACACAACTAAACCAAATGCGTAACCTAATAACATACTGCGAGAAGAGACAATTAGACTCCATGCATACCTCCCATCAAACAAGATTTTAAATATTGTTTAAAAAGTGATAAGGAAACGTTAAAAATATCAACAGATGGACATAGTCTATTAAACGAAGTCATGCCTCTGACCATAAGGGAATTCATGTGTGCATTATTGTTCGAATGCGGCGGGCGAAATGGTAAAACCGAGCGAGTGATGTATGATGGAATGTTGAAATTAACTAACATGAGAAGATCACTACAGTCTATATAATTGTTACATATTTAATAAAGAAATGTGAGATCACTGCGAATACGGGTAGACTTGAGAGATAACATATTAAATTCTAACAAAGAATGTTCGTAGTTATCAACAGGCATATTAAATCTATTTGACAGAAATCGCACAAATCTTCTTTGAACCGATTCGATTCGATCGATGTAGATATGGTATTGCGGATTCCATAACACACTAGCGAAGGAAACAACGCTGTGCACATGGGCATAGTATAACGTACTAAATACAGTTAGTCTGGTAAACCATTTCGTGAACCGAATTATGTATCCAAGCTTCTTCAGAGCTTTATTAATAATGTAGTCTACATGTTTGTTAAACAGCAGCTTGGCATCGAGCTTTACACCCAAATCACGAATCATATCGCTAACGGTTATAAAATGTGTGCCCAAATAATATGGGAAACTATAAGTGATGACGTTTCGTGTGAATCTAATAACTTTGCACTTCTCAGGATTTAAAAATAATTTATTAGCGATGCAATAATCATTAAAACGATTTAAATCTGTTTCTAATTTAAATTGATCAGAAATTGACAAAATCTCAGTAAATATTTTAATGTCGTCAGCATATAACAAAAACTTAGAAAATTGGAAACAAGAACTCACATCATTAATGTATATAAGTAATAGTAATGGGCCAAGATGGGAACCCTGCGGTACACCAGACGTGACAGAAACCGTATCAGACATGAAACTGCCCATTCGTACGGTCTGCGAACGATTACTTATATACGAAGCCACCTAACGAACAAGATCGCCGTGAATGCCAGACATTTGCAATTTACTAATGTTATGATCAATTTTGTCAGAGGCTTTGCTAAAGTCGGTATACACTGAATCAACTTGAGACCTTCGATTAAAACAATCTAAAATATAATTTGTATATAACACTAAATTTGATTCAACCGATTTTCCCCGACAAAAACCATGCTCCTCAAGTATAATGTTATTTTTTACGGCAAAAAGTAACTGGTCATATACACTCCGCCAAAAAAGTATCGCATAAACTAAAAAAGGGCATTTATGAACCAAGATATTTTTATACGTTCACAAAAAGTTTGCCTCGTGTATGTGAACTATAAAAACACTAACAAAATAATGGAACTTAGCGTTTTTACTTTATTTTTTTCCTAAAAGAACACATTTAGAAAAATGCATATGTGTAAGGTTTGCTCAGTTGTTTATTGAAAGTCTTCCTATACGGACAAATTTTAAAGTGCGAAGTCAGAGTTCTGTACCAACGCTTTTAAAACTAAAATGAGCAATTTAACTTCAGAACAAGTGGCTGCTATAGTTGCTTTAATCGAAGATGGACGATCTCAAGCATACGTTGCTAATTTGATGAACATCAATCAGTCAAGTGTTTCTAGAGCCGTAGCCAGATATAGGGAAACAGGCATTTACAGTAGAAGACCTGTACCAGGTCGTTCAAGATGTTCTACTCGCCAAGATGACCGCTATTTACTACTACAAGCATTACGTCGAAGACATGTAACTGCGAGACAATTGCAGAACGACTTGGTTAGAGTCAGAAATACTCGTGTGAGTACTCAAACTATTCGGAATAGGTTACGACAGAGTGGATTAAGAGCTAGAGTAGCTGTAACAGCCCCTCGTCTCACTAGGAACCACCGAGTGGCTCGCTTAAGGTTTGCCAGAGAACACGTAAATTGGAACATTAATGACTGGGCCAATATACTCTTCACAGATGAGTCAAGATTTGGTCTTTACACCTCAGATAGGCGTATCTCAGTGTACAGACGAGACGGTGAGCGCTATTCGCAGTGTAATATCAGACCTAGACCTAATTTCGCTGGTGGCTCTATTATGGTTTGGGGAGGCATCTGTTTAACAGGTCGTACAGAGTTAGTACCAGTAGACAGAGGTACACTGACTGCCCACAGGCATATAACGGACATTTTAGAAGAACATGTAGTACCATATGCGCCAATTATAGGAAACGAATTCATGTTAATGCACGATAATGCACGACCGCATGTTGCAATAATCGTCCAGGAATACCTTAACGATGTTGGTATTCCAGTTTTAGATTGGCCTGCGGTAAGTCCGGACATGAACCCTATCGAGCACGTGTGGGACCTCCTTCACAGACGGATACGAACCCAAAATGTTGCCCCAGCGGACCTACATGGACTAGCAAATGCTCTCCGTGACGAGTGGGAGAATTTGGATCAGGCTTATATACGGAGGTTAATCGAATCTCTGCCAAACCGTATGCGAGCGGTCATAAGAGCCAGAGGTGGCAATACTCAGTATTAAAAGCTACTGTTATGACATTTTTCTTTCCAAAATTATAATTTCTTGTTTTAATAAAAATCTCAAGTATGAGTTCTTGTTTTTATTTGGCCTGTAATTTATTTAAACAATCATAGAAATTATATCTTAGAGCGCATTAAAGTATATTTACAACTTTATGCTACAAACAAAGATTATGCGATAGTTTTATGATTCAAAACTAAATTATGCGATACTCTTTTGGCGGAGTGTATAATAGGTTCAAAGACCTTTGACACAACCGACAATATTGAGATAGGGCGATAGTTCTGAACTAAGTGACGTCCACCAGACTTATACACCGGCACGACGTACGACTCCTTCCAAAGTGTGGGGAATCTACCCAAATTGAAAGAACGTGTAAAAATGATATGTAAAGGAACGCTTAGCTCTGCGGCGCACTCCCGAACAAAAACCGCAAGTTGCAGCACCAGTGCAACTTGAGCGGTCATATGTGATTAAAGGTGTTTTTGCTCTTTTAATTTTCAATAATAATCGCGAATCCGTTCGGTAGACGGACGTTTCCTTCAAAACAATCCTAGTTTTAAATCTATCGATTTCGACTATATAAAATATTGGTATTGCAATATGGATAATATATATGTTTGTAATATGAGCTTCCTATATAATCGCAAGGTACTTTCCACAGTAGTTATTTAGATACATGTTCATGTTTACAAAATTAATTAGATTTGATACAATGTATTAAATAAACATCAGCCCTGTATTACACACATGTAATAGTTCCATGCATGCAAACTCTAAATTTAAATTTACAACTACATAGCTTGGCATGTGAGTAGTATTTGGTGAATATTTTAACTCATATTGTTTGTCATAACATACGGATATGTACGCATATGCGATGAGAGTTGGAATGTTTTAAGGGCGTGAAATTTACATAGTCAAATATTCACATTTACATACGTTAATGATTCATATGTATCGCTTTACAATTTGTGCGTGACAGTTGTCCGAAGTTTAATTAGGTTGTCAATTAAAGCTAATGGCATATTGGAAGATTGATTAAAAAAATAATTTGAAGCAATACATAAATAAAAAGTAAATTAGAAAAGGATCCAAACAAACTTTATTCAACTTCAACGTACTTGTTTATTTAAAAGAACCAAAATTTTTACAGCTTCATATTTCTTCTACGGATGTTATGTAAATAGGCTAAGGATTACTATGACGTAAAACATGCATCTAAGATTTTATTCCTAAAAGTTTGCATACTCTAAATATAAATTCAGATACCATCAGCAATAACATGCATATCCGATCTAGAGCATCTAAAAAGGGCGACCATATCGTGATATTTATTGCAACTCCAGGGATACTTAGAACAGAAGTTTCAAGTATAAAACACTTTATGCGCACAAAAGCACTTCGGAGAAGGAATAGTAATGCGATGGTAATCATAAGGGTAAACAATATTAATGCTGCTGTAAAATATATAAAATTCCTTATCTGCAGTTCATGTTTATTTTATATTCACCATATATTTATAAGCTAGCCAAGCGGACCGCTTCAGCTTCCACTCGGTACTGAACTCCATTTGAATTGCAAACTACACCGAAGAGGATCGCAGTTTCTGTGGGTCAAATGAGCAAGAACAGATATCGCGAAAACAGAAATCGTGAAAGGAAAATACTTAATTGCGTCGCGAATGTTTTCCTTTCCCTCTTGGATTTCGTATTACGTTTCTTCTTGTTCGTCGCTGTATATTTAAACAAAGTAGGACTGTATCAACTCCAGCTTTTTCCGTACCGCTTTTATTTACAATGGAAAACATTGAGTTAACATGGCACTTCGGCCGTCTAACTGTGTAAATTCCTTTTCAGCAACACATCCATAAGCAATTCGTCGCTTGGCAAATAGAAGAAAAACAGCAGGTATAAATATAACAACGCATTTTAAACAATTAGGTCACCGTATGCTTTTGTGGCTTGGTAAAAAGACTTCTTCCGGAGGATTCAATATCCGCATTAGGTTTAATTCGGAGAAGCACTTGATTAAAATAGTAATTGGATTTGACCTGAATTTCTATTTAAGGTATGATGTTGCTGTTATGGG
The DNA here is from genome assembly GCA_949128085.1 of Cetonia aurata. Lineage (NCBI taxonomy): Eukaryota > Metazoa > Arthropoda > Insecta > Coleoptera > Scarabaeidae > Cetonia > Cetonia aurata. The sequence goes on along the minus strand of OX421886.1, from coordinate 15,766,728 downwards.
CTTCATTTATCAATGTTTGCTTTGTTAGATTAATAATTTTTCTTTTTGTTTCATTTTGACTGATTCAACCTTGATTCTACAAATCAATAAAATTACTTACTTACTTACTTATCATGCATCTCTTACGTTATGTAGCAAGCGTTGTTTGCATTGGTCATTGCATTAAAAGAGGCGTACCTTGATGATTGACAGAATGGAAATGGAAAGCATTTATAATATAAGGAGCTTAAAATCTAGCTGCATTGTTTGCTTTCTAATTTTACTAAGGAGAAAGACGATGTACAGCACTGGCAAACTTTAATGAGCATTTATTTCAGTTTAAAGGCCATCATTAACAACTTTGGTCATGATACTGTTAATTCGCCCAGTCTGACATTAGTTATATAACGTGGCGATGGCATAATGGAGGATAATTAGGCATTCAAATAAGTGGGTACGTAATATGCGACCGTTCTAAGTTTTCAGTTGCTCGTGAAAACCGTTAAAGTGAAAATGAACTTCAGTAATCCACTTTTTATGGGAACATAAGTAAACGTGATCGCATTACGGAGTGGAGTCGTGGCAGTTGGGATTCTCGTAATGTGAAATCCTACGATCTGATATACGACGCAATAATTTTAGAATTTAAATCGGGGACTGAAATTTTCAGTGGCTGGAAAACGGATGTATATAGACTCCTCCTATCAGTGATAAGAAAAAGGAGGACGCCGTTAATGTCTCCTGAAAATTCGAATTTCTGAAATACGTTTATGCGTGTTACGTTCTGAATAAGGAGGTGCTCGCTTCCTCTTTACTTCGTTTCATTGCGCCCTAGGAGGAGACACTTTCACAGTAATTCTAAAGGCTGATATGTTTGGTGCTGTCATGCAAATTTAGATTTTTATGTTACCGCAATTAACTAACTATATAGCCCAATATTGAAATACTGTGCTTCGAAACTATGCATATAAAAAAAAATCCGGAAACCGAAAGGTAAACAAGTGCGTAATATCACCCTCCTACGCACTTTAAATCTGAAAAATAAATGTATCACGACCCTTTTTTATTCGAAAAAAAAAACGGTATATTAAAAAAGGCGGACCTCACATATTAACTTTCGTATTATACGGTAGGAGTTTTATATGTAAAATAACTTTTAATTGAGCACAAAATTTATGGCAGCAACAATGCTGAAAGCAAAAAACATTTTAAAACATTCACACATGAAACCGTATTACCAGAGGGAGTCGAAGGATATGAAGTTATGAACGGAACAGCGGCGGAATTCAATTTGCGAGAAGGACCGAAATAAATATGAATAAGTGGACCACCAAATTATATCCCGACAACTCCGAGTTTTCTAGCATGATAAGTTTTCGTTTCTGAAGGCCTCGCAAACTTTAAATAAATGGACGTGAAGAAGGAGAATTGCTAACTTTATTCTTATTTTCGTGTTAAATGCGTGCTGTGTAAGTGTGTACACACAAGCTACACAATTTAATGATATGTATACTATTCGCCAAAGATAATGGCATCCATAACTTATCTACTTGTATTATAATAATAATAATATTTTATTGTCATCGTTCAAAGAACATGGACATTGTCAATGGATATAATATAAATATGGCTGAACAAAATACACAAAATACACAATAAACATATAAATAATCAGTTAAATTCTGCATTCCAGATACTCTGAAACAGAATAAAAACTTTTATCATGTAAATAGTGTTTCAGTTTTTTTGTAAATTCAAGAATAGTGGTTGCTCTTTTTATGTTGTCAGGAAGTTTATTATAAAAAAATAATCCCGCTATACGCTGGGCTTTGCTCGAAGGCTTTAGTATTATCTTATCTGTGGTATTATGAACCGGTATGGTTTTATTTAGGCAAGTACGGGTAGTCATAGTATTGTAAATATCGCTGTTTTTTGTAAAGTGATCTTCATTGATCTTTAAGAAAGCCAACACTTCATATATATACAGAGAGGCAAGAGGCAGAATACTTAACTCCTTGAATAATGGACATCATTATAGAATGATGCATACAGGCAACCCAAAATTTTCTACATTTTATCGAAACGTCTGTGAGTTCTGGTCAAAACAATAATAAAGCAAATGTCTTATTTGATACATGCAAAAAATTACATTACACCGAATTATGACAACACCAAGGAATTATTTTGATTTGCCTGGAAAAATTGTCAAAATAATTGTTTCTGTTTCTACCGGCTCTTGAATAAGAACAAATCGTGTCGATTACTAAACGGTTTCCATGCTCGCTTTTCACCCCGTAGGTGCTGGTTCGATTCAATATCTCGAAGGTGATTTTTAATTGTGGAAAAAAAATCTTGACTATGGGTTAGAAGAATATGAGTTGGTATTGTTTTGACGTATTACACGTCATGAATTACTTCTTGCTATCGGATACTGACGGCAAACTGCTAAAACGTGAGAAAGCGTATTTATTTTCAGAATAATAAATAAAGCTAAAACAAAGAATCAACTTTTTTTTTAATTCAAGGTATGAAGCAGCCGGCGTAATGTACAAATTATTTCCTGCTTAAGTGTTGTTTTATATGCACTAGCTTCGCTTCTTTCCTAAAAAAGTTCACATTAAGCTTTGGAAATTTTGATTAGCACCAGTTAGCGTTTGCTTACTTTATTGCTTTCTTTTCCTTTGAGGAAGCCGTCTGCAAAGTCGCCGGAAACACTGCTTTCCTTTACCTAAATTATGCCAGCCAGTTCAATATCCTGGGGCCTTGTACTAGTTTGTACAGGTTGCTGGTTGGTCGATACAAACATTGCCTGTCTTTTTGGTTCCTCGCATTCACATACAATCTGGTATGCGGTCTCTGTCATTCTATTACACAGTTTGGGTATTTGGGTGTTCGGGGTGTTGATCTCCGTTTCCTGTAGGTGTCCGTTCAGTGTACAACGTCCTGTTAGAAAACTTGCTATTATGCAAAGATGGTACCTACTAAGCTATAGTAGGAAGAGGGAGGCTTCCTCACTGCAAAAAATTACAGTAATTTTACTGTGTAAATCGGGAATATTACATGTAATAACGTTGTGAATTTACTACGATAAATCATGTAAACCTTGTTTTACATGATTTATCGTAGTAAACCTTGTTTTACATGATTTATCGTAGTAAATTCACAACGTTACTACATGTAATATTTCCGATTTACACAGTAAAATTACTGTAATTTTTTGCAGCGTAGTTGATGATCCCTTGATAAAGATCTTTCCATAAGTTTTCCTGGTTCTGATGCTTCAGTGTTCTTTGGGTTTCTCTTTGATCAAATTCCTTACCTGCGCCGTGTTTTTGGACATTACCGGGGTCTTTTCTCTTTCTCTCTTATTCGTGCCTAGTGTTGCGGGAGACGAAGCCGTACGTTTCTGGAAGGCGAATTACACCCTTCGCGGCTCCTTAGGCGTTTTTGCTTTGACTTCTAGTTCAGCTTTCTTCCAACTTACCCTGCAGGTGGCGATGACGTGAATCGCCCTCTTCCAACTGTTTGAGACTATTTTTTACTTCCATGGACATTTTTTTTTGGCGTTCAGTAGCTGCTTTCATGCGCACTATTATCTCCCTGCATTCTCCAACCGGTGTTGATTGCATCCTGGGACTCACTAAAGCCCTCAGTAACGCCTGCTTGTCTGTTGCAGTACAGATCCGTTTGTTTTATAAGCTCTTTAATTACTCTCTGTTGCGGAATGCAATATTGCATATGCTTCTGCCATGGCATATTTTCCTCATCAAATTGTGATCATTGTATTTCTCGCCTTATCTTAAATTCCAGCTCCACCGCATTCCCGGTTTTCGGTCCACTTGTAAACCAGATCACTTCACCGAACTTGTCTCTGCAGTTGAACTTGTTCCAGCTTATCTGGTCTGTGATTTCCACCTTGAAATTTCTGTTAAATAAATATGTCGAAATCATTCTCAAAAGGCTGCTTTCAAACATGATGGACGCTACTGTTGCGTTCCAATCCTGCATATCTTTCACTTAGTATTTCTTGCATCTCTCATTGTCACCAAATGTAAGGGATTAAGTACTTTATTGTTACCTTCTCAATATGAAAATATATTTAAAAATTGGTTTGCGCGGGAACGCCGGTGAGGAATGAAGGCTATGTTCAGATTGTCATTCACGAAGAAGGTATTCTATTTGAAGCTTCTAAATTAGTGATAAACTTTTTCAGAAGCCTTGATTTTAAATTTTGTTTTAATATAGTTGTTACATCTTAGTGATACTCAAGCACTTTGCAATTTAAGATCATTAACAGCATAATCTCGCTTGCATAAGGAGTATGACTAATTGCAACTCAGTCTTCACCGATATCACGTGGGGTATGCATAGGTGCCTAAGTGAGAGTTTAGTAACAGGATATTACTGACCTGCTTTGAAGTAAAAGTAGCGTATTAGTAGTAGGATTTAATGAGATTGTAATTATATTATAACTAGAGCATCTGCTTCTAGCTAATGCAACTGCATTTTACTTGACACCAATTGAAACTAATGGTGTTTTAACGCCACTTGTAGAAATTATGTAATAGCTAGCTGTAGCGTTGTAATCCCTTAGGAACGCTTTTGTTCCCTCAGAATAGGTGGAAGTGGTTAAAAGAGTTATAAAAGCGATAATTATTTCAACCATTAGAGTGATTGCAGTTGGAGATAAATCTCAACTTTTATTATTTGAATTGTTCCCTAGCCCGGGTTTTGCTAGCGTTGATAATTAAATCCTTAGCGTTTAAAGTGGATCGATCATCTGTTACAGTCTCCGATATAATAGTTCACTCTCTATTGCCGTTTAGCACCAGCTTTTATAGCGAGAGAGTTATATCAAATTTAATGTAACTACTATAATACTAATTTCATGTTTAACAACACATTTCTCGATGTCGATGGCGTCATTCCCAGCTTGAAATATGTAGACTACGGTCAATATATCCAAGAAATTGAGTTACTTGAGATATAACAGCTCTTATCATTCATTTGTAATAAGCCAACCATTTTAAGAAAAAGTATGGAATCCAAATTTCGTCTTATATATAAACGATGGCGATGCTTAAAATGTCTAGCTCAGAGTTGTTTAAATTCTTGAGCTTCCTTCTACTTCTAGCTTCCAGCGTCTAGGTATAACAATGATTGCAAATTGTAATAACCACTATGGCTATTACCATCTTTTTACTTTCATATACATCCGCAGGGTTAAAGATCCTCTCAGAGATAACTTTCAAGGATACGACAATGCCGCACTATCAAAGTAACATTACCTGGTAGGATATATCTCGGGCATCTCGATTTAAGCAGGCGCAATATTTTGCTATGCACACTGACTTACATAGCAGACATTTCATAACCTAAGATAAAGCAGATCTAATGCGACCGCTGAAGGAATAAGATGGGTTGACCTAGTTTGCGACCCACCTCTAGGGATTTCAACTAACAACAGTGTCATCACAGTGGACATCTATGCACATATGAGGTTGACACGATAAAATTGATTTTTCAGTAGACGTGCCTGTGAATATAAATGAAGCGTTATCATATGAGGGTTAAACACATCGGTAATTTTACTCTTCTATCGGTGTAATCGGTGGTATTAATATTTAGATTTTAAAGTAGTACTAGCGGTTTTGATTAATAAATTCAATGTAAGAGAATCAAATAACATCCATACTTCACATGAGCGGTAGATTTTAATCATTATTACTCTCACTCTATGTAAGGAACTAATAAAACCGACAAACGGAATAATTAAAGACGATAAAAGAATAAATACATGCACAGAGAAATCTGTATAGCACGGAGATAACGGGTTTCCACTGATAAGGTATACTACTTTGTTTTGCCGCCAATTTGGCTGGTAGTGTAATGGATTGCACACGTGGCTATCAGTCGTGCGGCCAGACTTCAATTGTCACTCTGGTCACTTACGGTAACCGTTTTTTCCGGTGTCCTTTATTATGGAAAAATATTCGTCAAGCCAACGTATTTTAATTGCTAGAACATTTTATATAAATCAATCATCGATTACTGTAACGATGAGAAAGTTTCGTGAACTTTTTGGGAGAAACAACGTACCAACTAAAACTTACTATTTTATTCATCGTGTAATGAAAGATTTCGAAGAAACAAGATCTGCAGCTGATAGGCCCAAGCGGAGACCACAACATAGTGTAAGATCGCTTGAGATTATTGCTGTTCGAGAAAGTGTTCAACAAACCTCAACCTCAATTCGACACCGTACTCAGGAACTTGATTTACGAAGAACAACTTTGGTCACAACTCTGCACAGTGATTTGAAGTTGTTTCCAAGACAACCTTGATTTTCACGAAAACATCATAATGAATAATAAATAGAACAGTCGGTTCTGGGCAATGGAAAGCCCACAAGTTCATTCATGAATCACCTGTACATCCATGAAACGAAAGGCTAGTGTGTAGTTTGGTCAGGAGGAATCATTTGCCTTTACTTATTCAAAAGTGAAAGCGGCTTAACGCTAACTGTCAGTGGCGAACGATGTCATAATGTGATTAAAAAAAACTTTTTTGCGCCAGAATTGCATACTTTTGGCTTGATTAACATGTGATTTCAATGCCACATTGCATATAACCAGAATTGTAATGGAATTACTCTGAGCACTCTTTCCACAACAGGTTATCTCATGAAAGAGTGATATTGATTGGCCTTAATAGTCGCCATACTTGACTGCCCTGGACTTTTTTTGTGGCGATTTCTGAAGAGCAAGGCTTATGTGAACAAACGAGAAACCCCTCAGCAACTCAAACAACATATTCGTGATGAAATAAATGAAATAGCAAGTGAAATGTGTCAAAATGAAAAATGCGCTCAACAGAGCTCGCATTTATGAAGCTAACAGAGGCGGAATTTAACATTAAATAAACAATTTATCAGCACTACATGTGGAAACTATTGGTTATGTTAAAGTAGTATATGTTTATATTACTTGTTATTAACTTGAATAATACAAACTACTGTGTAGTTTTTGCCCTATTCATTACATTATTATACTTATTAATACGAAGTATTGACCCCTTACTTGGCCTTATTGGCTTCAAATTATCAATTTTTAAATTAGAAAGTTGAAATAAATTTGAAAATTGAGAGTAATATTGTAAATTAACTGAAAAAATTGATCAACTTAATTGTTCAAAGTCATGCCGTTTAAAAGCGTCTCTTGTTGGTGAATGCATTCTTGGCGTTGCGCGTTGGTACCGCAGTTCTGTATTGGTCCCTCAAATAAGTGGTTCAAAATCGCTGCAATTTTATGTCGGATTGATACCTACAATTTCAGTTTGTTTGGGCTGTACAGTTTCTGTGTCATGTTCTTCAGGTTGTGGGAATCTAAAAATATTTAGACATGGTGATATGAAACGGAGAATTAGACGTCACCGACTGTTCCTATACATTCTTAAGAAAGTACGGTTCAATTATTAACACCTTGAAACCTGTACCAAACGGCTACCTTATTACTCCGTATAGGGTTTTAGTGTAATTCTCTCGGATTTTCGTCTATAATTTACCGGTAAATTTAACTGTTTAAATATGAGCCTTAGTACAAATAGAAAATGGCGATGTACAACACTCAGTGGGTTTCACAAATGTTCCAAGTATTATTCAAATCGGTTAGTGACAATCTAGGTGTTGTTTGTAGTTATCTCCGCTTCAATAAATTCCAACCACCTCTTTATGGGCATGGAAACGGTATGTATGCTGCCATTCATGAAATACAACAATACTCTTGACCCTTCAGATTACACAACACCTACTCTTCTTTGAAGTGGGAAAATTTTGTAACGCAGAAAAAGTACATCTGACCACAGTAGAATAGATTAGATTAGGATTGGGGTGGCATTCTAACCTGTTTTACCTCGACCTTTTCAGATCTATTGTCATCTCCTTTATCAAAGAAGGCACTCTCTAATTTTGCCTTCCAAGACCCTCGCAATGACACAGCACATAAACTCTTCCTCTGGACAGAATCTGCAAGTAGAGTCCTCTGCCAGGCCTGTGCTATATATACAATATACCATTTTGACAGTCTTCCTGTCTTTACCCAGTAGATCTTCAGTAAACTGAAGCCTCTGAAGATTTTTGCCACCCTTCCATTGACGTATTCTGGATCCATTCGTTGGTGGACCTTTTAATTTGCAATTTGGTAATGCCGAAGGAAGGGCTAGCTTCAACGAATGACCTTGACCAGCCTCGCCTGCCAGATCCTCCGCTGCCTCATATCCCTTAACGCCCATGTGGCTAAAAACCCAGGCCGATGTTAGTTTGTTTTAGTATATTTCAAAAATAAACCTTGATTTAGAAATTTAAAAATTAACAAAAAGGTATATGTGTTGCTACTTCGGCAATTTTTTTTTTGATCGGTTTGCTTCTCTCATATAAAATCACCTGTGGGCTTAAACGAAAAAGCGTGGATTATTATTGAAATTTCTCAAAAACCGATCCGTGTTATCGCAAGTATTTTTTTTCCATGAAGTTATTTTTATTTATATACCTGTAGCAATTACTCACGCAAAAAAATATTCAACGCCATGCTACCTCTCCAGGTTCATTAGCGCACTGTCAATCTCATTATAATTTACATTTTCGGGCGTGACTGATATAGGTAGAACGCTCTAACTGACAGGCTATTTTATTCTAAAACTCGCTAACAAAAATAAATAACTCTCTAAAAAAGAACGCGCCAGTACTATGCTCATAAATATTAATCAGAGGCAAAGTTTCCCTTTCGGATATTAATATTGAATTAAAACCAACCCAGATCGATGTATTCAGCAGCTTCTTCAGTATAACACGTCGAAAAATGCGAAGTTTCCGACTAATCCGTATAATGGCCAGATATTTTATGCCTGAAAGTTTTGATGGGTTGCGATGAGTATTGAAAATAAAATTATATTCTTGTGTGAGATTAAATACTTACATAGAATGATTTTCATTTAAATTCTACAGCCTTCTCATATTAAACAGTGTAGTAGCCTTTACTTGCGCGAAAAGAAAATTTTGACAATTCTTAGTAATATTCTTTGTTTCACGTTTCTTAAAAAAATTCATTATGGAGACAAATATAAAAATAATCGCTCCAAATTATGCATGAAGGAAAGATATAAATGGAAGCAGTAAGAACCCTGGCCCCAGTCTAAAATTCAATAACTACCTTTTGAGTTGGCCCTTCCTTTTCTCCAAGGTCAAGTTATATTTCGCTCTTCCATTTATATCTTTTCCTTTCAAGCATCGTCCTAGCTGACCTTTTACAACAAAGTTATGCATTAAAGCGGACATCGTTAGTAGGAAGTACCTATATGGAAGTTTATTCAATCATATAAACTCTAAGATTGTTCGCTGAAAGGAATCTTTCATTCTACCAAGTGAGCCATGCACAAAATATTTTCCTTCTTTCTTAAACTTCGCAAACGATATTGACTGCATATTAGAGAGTCCATATCGATATCGTGATATGTACCTAGTTCATGTTCATCATATTTATTATAACTGTTCCAGTAATGGACATCTAAAAAAATATCGCAACTTTAAAGATACCTACTCAAAGAATGTGATACAACAGGAAATATAACTACAACAAAGTCATGCATTAAAGCGGACATCGTTAGTAGGAAGTACCTATATGGAAGTTTATTCAATCATATAAACTCTAAGATTGTTCGCTGAAAGGAATCTTTCATTCTACCAAGTGAGCCATGCACAAAATATTTTCCTTCTTTCTTAAACTTCGCAAACGATATTGACTGCATATTAGAGAGTCCATATCGATATCGTGATATGTACCTAGTTCATTTTCATCATATTTATTATAGCTGTTCCAGTAATGGACATCTAAAACAATATCGCAACTTTAAAGATACCTACTCAAGGAATGTGAAACAACAGGAAATATTACTACAACAAAGTTATGCATTAAAGCGGACATCGTTAGTAGGAAGAACCTATATGAAAGTTTATTCAATCATATAAACTCTAAGATTGTTCGCTGAAAGGAATCTTTCATTCTACCAAGTGAGCCATACACAAAATATTTCCCTTCTTTCTTAAACTTCGCAAACGATATTGACTGCATATTAGAGAGTCAATATCCATATCGTGATATGTACCTAGTTCATTTTCATCATATTTATTATAACTGTTCCAGTAATGGACATCTAAAAGAATATCGCAACTTTAAAGATACTGAAAGAACGTGATACAACAGGAAATATAACTACATTTTTTACAAAATATTTTTTTAAAATATATCAACTGTGTATTTCACGAACATACTATCATACCAGTACTACAAACCAGAAGTTCACCACGCATACTTTACGACGGATCTGTAATATGATTTACATACTGAATTAGATTAAATCCTTTATATCCGGGTAATGTGGTATAAATAAAAGCATATTTCTTAATTTATTTTTTTTTTATTTTTCAATGTAATTTCCGCGAATAGTGTCAACCTTCGAAAAAGCAATTTTTTGATTTGCTCTTGAAATGTTCAAAAAGCACAATCCCTGGAGAGTCCCAAAAAATTGTCGCCACTATTTTTCCAACCAATTGCTGCATTTCGATTATCTTTGGGGCTGGCCCACCCTTCACATACCATTGTTTAGATTCTTCATTTGATTCATGATCGTAAAAATGAATCCGTGCTTCTTTCTCCAGTTGTAATCCCACCAACGTATCATTTACCGGATTGTTCTCACAAAATTCTGAAAATGTTTACTACAATCGAAGAAATCTTGTTTCCATGAAGTGTAAGGTTCTGGGGATCCAACGCTCATTGACATCTGACATTCCAAATTACCACTGAAGAATTCTGAAAGTAGTTGTTTTGAAACATTTTTGCGGTCTCCATTTCTTGTCGACCATTTTTCATAATAACAAATTGAACTTTCATAACAATTTCGTGTGTCATGTTAGTTGGTGTTCCATGGCGTTCATAACCTTCTAAAGTTTCCGGGCCTTGCTTAAATAATAGTAGCCACTTATAAAACATAGTTTTATTAGAGCCGGTAACTCCGCAAACAGTTCTCATTTCACAAACGCATTTAATAATTTAACTACGACTGATTTCGTGCTTGTAAGTGCACTAGTTTGATAATTTAAACATTAAAGTTAATTAACTTCAAAAAGGATCGAGCAACACAACCTGTATAATTTTATCAACAAAACAAATTTTTTTATAATCGTATACCGTTCAAGGTAATGCTGATTGACCTCTCTAAAACAATCTATTGTCTTGATTATTCCAAATTACTACGTAAGTTCGAAAGATACATTATTTACTTGTCAAAGTCGGGGTAGTTTAAATCGTATTTGTCTGATCGGTGCCAAATTAATAATGGGTTGTGAGACAGATGTAATATTTCAGTCGCAGTACTCATGGGGACTAATCTTTTTTCAATTTAACAACAACAATTTCACTCCGACAAATCTAAGAAATAACTAAGATGGCAAGTTTATATAATTCATATATTTAGGATTTATTTCCTCCTTCAAGATAGAAACATTAACAATAAATCAACTATTTAAAACTGAACATTAACCCTTTTTGCACTTCTGAGGTTTATTTCCAAAATTTTACCAATTATTGCGATAGCCACTATCAGAGATTATGCAAACTCATTATAAACTATTATATTGCCAGCTAAATGAAAAACATATCAACGTAGACTCTTCTTGTTACTATGTCGCCATCAACCTCCTCATCATCTGGTGTCATATTCAAATCTAAACCACATACAGTTTCGGAATGTAAGACCGGATACCAAATCCGGTTCAAGGTGCGACCCACTTCCCTTTTCTTGAAATCATGAAAGCTCTATAGATTCTCTACGAAGGCAGATATTATACATGGATCCTGCAGATAAAATTCTGGTATAATACCTATAATAAAGAAATATTTACCAAGATCATTTAGAATTGCGGATAAAGAGTTTCTTAATTCATTAAAAAGCATATGCAGAAATGAAAACAATCCATTGAAGACATAAACAATTTTTCTTGAATTATCAGTCTGGAGTGATCAAGCACTTAGCACGAATAAAATGCACCAATGCCAAAACTGATGCCAATGTTTTTGCAGCTCTCCAATGGCAGATTTTTCAAGCCGCTGTTTTAGACATTCATCTGCTTTGGTTGATCGAGAGTTTCGCAGTATCAAAAAACTATATTGACAAGTCTTTAAGAGAAATGTTGAAGTTGCAGAACTATTGCCGATATACTAAAATTTTTTCATTTCAAGTACTCCAGCTACCTTTACGAATGGTTTTTCTCAAAATACGTTTAGAATCTTCAACAGCTTCTGTGAATGAAAATTAAAATTTATGTAGATTAAGCTAAATTCGGAATATCGACCGGGTCATACTTTTACTGTTTTGTTTATACATATTCATCTTCAGCATGTGTTTTGCATCGTTAGAAGATTCGTTTACCGAAGTCCGGCAATTTTAAAATATACATAAATCAGCATGACGACACAATCAGAAATGTATACAGTATGTAGTTCTTTTACTAAAAATTTGCTAAATGATGTAGTGTACAGAAATTTAAGCACTTGTAATTTATTGTATTAAAGAAATTACAACTTTTGGCATTGGTATAAAAAGAGAAAAAGATATTTGTTTCCGAGCTGTTTTTTTTAAAGTCCGGTAAACAACCATCAACAGAAATCTCAAAATATAGGTATTTCATGTCGTATAAGAAAACAGTATTTTTTGTTCATATACGGAATTAAATTGAACACCGTGCAAAGCTTACTACAACTTTTAATTATCAAGGAGGTTATATTATATAAATAAAGAAAAGACGGCAGGACCTCATGCTAAGTTGTAAATTGCAGTGATAACAGAAGAAAAATTACGACAGCACCCCGATACTTTCAACATTATTATTACATTTATATCTACCCTTGGAATCATGAGCGATAAATTAGTTCCATAAATGGATTCGATATGGGACTAACGGAGCTTAGCCCTGGTCGTTATTCCGGCGTTAATGTTTTGTTATTTTCTGAGATTAGAGGAGCGATGTATTATATTTGTCAGTCTTTTATTTTTCTCGTTTTCTTTCCTGGATTATTATCGAGATTTTTCCTTTTTTTTGAGAAGCTTAAACGGCGTGAAGCTTTTGTTATTTTCATCTTCTTATCGCCAGTCGTTCTCGATAATTAAATTACTTTGTATTAAGGCTAAGCGTTTTCAATGTAAAAGACTGATCTGATCTGCGTTTGCAAATATTTGATGAGGAGAAAAATTCAATAAAGCAGTAAATATATACGCTAACTTTGGATTATGTAAAACAAGTTACCAGGGAATATTTAACTTGGCCGCCTTGTTTCGTCTTTCTTTACAATTTTTAGCTGTGTCTTAGCGAATGGTCCGATCAGTGTTAGACTGGATGTGTGGGCGTAAAAACAACGCAATACTAGTAATGATGTATAGAAATATTAATTTGGAATATAGATTTATGAAATAACCGAATAATTTCATTGTTTTTGGAATTTAGTAAGTATATATACCTTGTTAAAAAAGACAAATTTATTGCAATATTCCACACTTTTACTTTTAGTAGTCAGTCAAGTAATATTCAGCAATTAATCTTGTGCTATACATTTCCTTCTGGAACTATATTCAGAGTTACATCATTACGACAGAAGCAGGGCACAATAGTTTTCTGTCAGTCACAGACTGATATAGTACGAAATGATATATTATATTCTTTCGAGTAGTACTTCCGTTGACGATCTGACATGTCCATACAGCAAACATTCAGAAATATCTAAAAAATATTAATTTTTCTAGTCTAGCCATTATGGTTAGGTCAAGCAAACATTTTATGTGGACATTTGTCATCCTGGTATTCCATATTTACTCGCGTCACACTCGTATTCTCAGCTTTCGTAACCAAACAATGAACAGACAAGAGATGGCCACTCAAAATGATAATAACAGATCGGTAACATTAGCTTGTCGCAATGGCGCTTGTTTTGATAAATGTATCGGGTGAGATGGGTCAACTATGATTTGGAAGTCGTTAAAGAACATGGCAAGGTAAAAGGAAAATAAGATTAATGGGGTTTCATTTGTTTCCGGCGAATTTCCTGCACTCAGTGAGAAAAATATTACGGCGGTTTCCGGCCTAACCAAGTGTACTTCATCGCGATTTCGTATTGATTCCGGACACATGGTAGATGTACATGAAATACTTTAATTTAAAGGTTTAAATTCTTCTTGCAAACTGTATCAATTCTATAAAAAAATAAAAAATTTAATACACTTGCGTTAGTAAATATCTATTTGGAAAGCCGGATTAAATTAGATTTGATAAAACATGTTGAAATTCCTCTTTATTTCCTCATATTTAAAAATTTTTAATTTAATTTACTCTCGCAGCCAGCACAGGGTAAACTGCAGAAACAACAACGAATGGTCTGCTTGGAAATTACCTGCCCAAAAGCAGCTACCGAGGTGCTACTAAATATCATACTCCTTCACATGCAAGTTAGGAGGATTGTGATCTTCAGTGATTATAGGTTAAAGTTGGCAAACAACTTTAAAGATGGTCATTCTTATAGGACATCTTGCAGTCCTACAGGACCTCAAATCAGATGCAAGATGACTAGAAATGCCAACGGACATTATGCCCATTAAACTAATTGTAAGCTTCAGGCAACCATTGAAAGTACTGATTCCAAATCGAAGTGAATGCGGCCTGAAGGGGCCAAATTTGTAATAGGATCCCTAGTATGGTACACAGGCGGATCCAAGATGGAACAAGGAGTGGGAGCCGGAGTTTTTGGGAAAAACTGCCGTCTTTTAATAGCTTTAGGGCAAACCCCAACAACCCAGATATATTTGATGTTTTTGTTCAAGAAAACAACAATAAATGGATGAAAGCAGCTAACATCTACATATGCACTGATAACCAAGTTATGCTGAGCGCTCTAAAAGCAGATAGTTTTGCGTCTAGTCTTGTATAGGAGTGCTTAAATTATGTAGTGCACTGGGTACGATCAGCGAAGTTACGCTAGTATGGGTGCCATTCTCAAATTAAGGTAAGGATGTGGCTGATCAACCGGCCAAGGACTAGTAGCCACTTCTATGAACCAGAATATAATATTTCGATAACCCAGATTAGAGGTGAGCTCCAGCAATGGGAGCATGTGAAAGCAGTAGCCGTCTGGACAACTCGTAGCTAAAAGGTCGGTCAATCCTAGGCTAAATACTAAATACTAAAATTTTTTCAGATTCGACAAACCAGAACTGAGAATACTTACTAGCCTACTCACCGGCGATTGTCCTCTGAAAAATCATCTCAAAAATATAGGTAAAGCAGAGACTGACATGTATGGATTTTGCGAATGCGGAATCGAGACTGCGGAACACATACTTTGCTATTGCAAAGGTCTGGAACCACAAAGACTGCAACATTACGAACAGGAGACAATGTATCCCCAAGTGATAAAAATGGCAGCACCAAAGAAAATCCTCAGATTTGCAATAAGCACTGTGCTTATGTGCCTCAACCCTGTCACAATATAATACAATAAAAATATTGTAGTAGCCAGAACTAGTCCTGGATCAAAATTTAAAATTTTTATTCGGGAATAAAAAGCAACTTTCACACAATTTATCAAATAAGTACTTCCGCTTAAGTATATTTTGGTGAATCTATTTAGAAAGTTTAATAAACAGCATTTATTCTAGTTTCAAATTTGTACTGCCCCAGTTTGTGTATCCGATTTAATAACGAGGCAAATTCTAAATGCGAAATTTTCCTTGCAATCCAGTTTTGGAGTACTACTAGAGGACACTTGCCACTTAACAGAAGTACTTCACACAACCGCAACTCGCAGTTTTCATTTGTCGTAGAGAAGAAGACAAGTGGTTATAAAATTTCTGTTGCACAATTACGAGAATAGGCAAGAGCATGTCACATTTCCTCGACACAATTAAATTAAAATACCCTTAGACCTGATTTGCAAATAGAGGGTTATTCATTGGCCTTCGTTGACTTTGTGGTGTCGTAAATTACTTGCAAATTAAAAGAATGGGATGAGATGCTGTAACAACACGTTGGTGAGCAAGAAGCTCGTATTGCAACTGTGGGAGCAAACATTCCTGTAGAATAATACTATGACCATTCAGCTTTTGTAAAGTAACTTATGTTTGCCCGTGTATGAAGAGATAATATTATCGAAAATTATATGAGTAAAAAGTACATGGGTACTAAAAATGTCTTGAAAATTAAGTGTTTTATGAAGTTCCTATTGTTAGATTCCTGAAGTTTATCTTCTATCCACTTCATTGTATAAAATAACTGACTTATTAAACATTCGTTTGTGCAATTTATAATACCAATTAAATTCTTTTCCATTTAGTTGTGATAGATATATTTTCACTAAAAACAAAAAAAAACAATTATATTCTACAACATTATTAATCTATACCCTTGTTGTCATCTATATCTTGACAATACGCTTGAGTACTTGTTATTATATCACGACAATCGTCAAAGTAATAAGTCGGCCTCTTTGATGGCGTCATAAATTTTCTTTATTACATTTGCTGAAGCAGAAATATTGCTTGAAGTGACTGGCTCCCTCTGCCTTAGCATGTATTTGTGGTGATTTACTTATACTTGTGAAATAGTAGAGGGCGTGTTGTGGATCATTTCTAAGCGAAGTTCAAATTTCCGGTAAACATGTACGGTTATGTGGGAAATGAAAAAAGTTTTTTCTTCCGAAAAAGTTGTGTTTAATTTAGACCTGCTTAAATTGCCTCTTTGTGATGTCAAACTCTCTCATGTATTCGCCCTCTAACATACTTCACACTTTCTCCAGCATAGGAGTAAATCAAGGAAAGAAAAAGTTTCCATTATATATAGTGTAGATACGTCAAGTAAGTGCTATGCTTATTTTCAATAGTTTTTACTGCTGCTAACGATTATTTTCTCAACTATGTTACGTAATACCCTTATATGACAATACTTTTGTCGAACCACTTACATGAAGTACCCAGGATATTTGTTATGATAAATACTGAAAAGAACCCCTACCATAGTATAGAGATAGTCCTAACTGTTGTAACTGTTTGAGTGAGTTCCGTATTTAAATGCGTGAATTGTTGGTTTTAATGAGTTGTTAATTCAAGAGTCTGTGCCAGTGGCAAAGAGAAATTAATAGTGTATGTGCCAATACCATTTCTTATTAAAAATATACAACATATCGCAATTAAAATCAGTTTGATAGATATATTCCGCCAGCGCTCGCTTCACCAGCGAAGAAATTCACTAAAAAGAAGGACTGAATAAAGAAACACATAAAAGGTTTTGTGCAGTTATGAATTTGGATGAAAATTCATTGGAAATTCCTCTTAAAAATAAAATAATTGAAGCAATAGTTGATATAACAAATCAACAAACGATAATACTTCGACAAGAAATAACTGAGTTAAAAAAGGCATTTAAATCAGATTGCAAGCGGATTAATGATGAGCTAAAGCGATTAGAATACAAATGTGAATATTTGGAAAAAATAACCAGAAAGAATAATATAATTATATTTGGTCTGCAAACAACAAAAACCGACCTTGTTGATGCCGTAATTAATACTTTAAATACCCACTTAAAAATAAATATTAAGGCATCTGATTTAAACGATATATACACTGTTGGCAGAGAGAAAGAGAACAGACCAGTTATCGTTAAATTTGTTACTTACTTAAAGAAAAAAGAAGTGCTGTACAACGCTACGTATTTAAAAGGCACACATATATTTTTGTCGGAGGACCTTACGCCTGAAGAGCGACTGCGTAGCAAAACTTTAAGGAAACATTTAAAAGAAGCAAGACAGAAAATATTAAATGCTCATATTAAGAGAGATAATTTGTATATAAATGGTGAAGCATTCACAGCGGAAGAACTAGAAAACATCGATGAAAGCGATACTTTAGAAGTTGAACTGGTGAAAAAGTCTTCCAGTGCTCCGCCGACACCTTCAGCTCCGTCTTTTGACGAGAACCCATTCACTCCACCTCTTGCGGACGATGTGTGTGTGACTCCCAGTGGGATCTCTGTCAGTGAGCGAAAGGAAGGAGAAGCAACCCCAATAAGGATTCAAACATCATCTAAAAGTAGATCAGACATCAGAGAACCACGCAAATTGAGATCCGGTTCGACTAGTGAGGGAACCCAGCAGAATAAGGTTATAGTGTTGAACCCTAACACCGGTCGTCCAGGAAATAGCACTAAGAAATTGTGTGCTGGTAAATCTGTGAAGGAAAAATCAAATGTAATGTAATCTTTACTTGTATGTAGAATAATGTTTTAGATTTAAGTGAGTGTTGTTGGTATGAGTTGCTATTGAAATTGTTCCGTCTTATACCTATATCTAAGTGAATTAGCTACGAGATAGAGTCAAAACTGCACGGAGATGTCACTAAGGCTAGCTCATATCAGTATACGTTTATTGTCGGCGCATTTTGAAGATCTTAAGGTTATGTTAGAAACTGAAAATTCTGATGTTGTGGCACTATCTGAAACCTGGCTTTCGCCGGATTTACCTAGTCATTTGTTTCATATTGAGGGATATAACTTATTTAGGAACGATAGAGTACTCAGGGGTGGTGGGGTGGGGCTCTATTGCAGAACTCACATTAAAGTTACTGTTGAGAGAACCTCTTCAGTGGATTGTATTGAATATCTTTGGGTTCGTCTGCAAGGACTTAATCGATTGGCGTACATTGGTGTTTACTGCAGACCTCCCAAAAGCAATTTACAGGAGTTTTTTAATGAATTTTGAGGATAGCTTAGCTGAATACAGTACCTTGTCCGATATAACTATCTGTATGGGCGATTTCAATGTAAATCTATTAAGCTTGTCTGATTCGGGCGCCGTTAGATTGAATGGCCTGTTTAATGAACTTGATATTACTCAAATTGTTGATGAGCCAACACGTGTTTGAATAGTCATGTGCCGATAATAAAAACACGAATATTTCAGGTTGCCTTTTCTGATCACAAGTGTGTTTCATGTACCATATCCTTGAAAATTAAAAAATCAGTAAAAAGATCTTTTCAGACAAGATCTTTTAAACATTTCAATTACGACGACTTTTGTAGAGATTTATATAGTGTGCCCTGGTACTTGATTTACGATCTGCCTACTGTGGACTTGAAGGTGTCATTTTTTAACGCCAACGTGGTCCATACCTTCAATAAACATGCCCCAATAAAACAAGTATCTTCAAATAGATTACCCGCTCCATGGCTTACATACAACATTAAGTTAATGATAAATTCAAGAAATGCCGCTCTTCGACGTTATCGTAGAACTAGGAACCCGTCCCACTTCGATTTTTACAAAACGCTAAGGAACGAAGTTAATCGAGCCATCAGACGGGAAAAAAAGGCATACTATTTATATAGGTGTTCGATGAACGCCACTTCCAGTAAGACCATGTGGAAAGAATTGAATCGGCTTAATCTCGGCAGAGCCCCTAGTGACTGTATTCCAGATTTTATTGGCGATGCAGATGCTTTAAATAAGCATTTTGCGTCTTTAGCGAATCTTCCCGCTTGTTTGTTTTTCTACTCGGGCTGTGGATGATGAATGCAAATTCACATTTAGGTTCCTCACCGCGTTGGATATAACTGCTTCATTACGTCGTTTGAAGTCAAACGCACGTGGGCTTGATAATCTCGATATGAGAATGTTAAAGATTTGTGTTCCCTTGCTTATAGATTACGTGGTACATATATGCAACATATGCATTGAAACATCAACGTACCCCACATTGTGGAAGTCTGCGCTTATTAGACCAATTCCCAAAACGCCCAATGTTGAGGGATTCAAGGACCTTCGCCCAATCAGTATATTACCGGCTTTTTCAAAAATATTTGAGAGATGTCTTGAACAACAATTACAGTTTTATGTTAATGAGTCGGAGGTGTTGCCCGTGTGCCAGTCAGGCTTTAGACCTGGTCATAGTTGTTCTACAGCGCTGAGTCACATTGTCGATGATGTATTGAAGGCGACTGATAGCGGCCAAATTACTATTCTCGTGCTTCTTGATTTCAGTAGGGCTTTCGATAGGGTTAGTCACGACATTTTACTGCGGGTATTGAACTCCATCGGGTTGGGAGCTCCCGCTCTATCGCTGATGGGGTCTTACCTAACCGGTAGAATGCAACAGGTTCTGCTTAACGGGTCGCTGTCTAGGAAGGTAGACATCTCTATGGGAGTTCAACAGGGAGCGATTCTCAGTCCTCTCTTGTTCTCGATATACACCAGTTATCTTCCTTCTGTCATTAAATATTGTGATTATCACATGTACGCTGACGATACACAACTGTATCTCTCCTTTAGCCCCTCACAATACCCCGAAGCCCAACGTGAAATTAACGAGAACTTGCATCATCTATCTCTTTTTTGCGATGAGCATCAACTTCAGATTAATCCTTTGAAAACACAAATGATAGTATTCGGACCCAAAACATCTCGTCAATCGGTGCAATGTTCATTGGATATCCACATTGGATCAAATCGAATTGCACCCGCTGAATGCGTGAAGGATCTTGGCCTGTTGTTGGACACGTCTCTAAGTTTTAGACAGAACACCTCTCATCTTATCAGAAAGGCAATTCTCGCTCTGAAGTCAATATTTATACACAGACATTTGTTTAGCACCCCCACAAGGTACATACTGTGTCAGTCGCTCGTGTTGGCTCATTTCAATTATGCGGACACAGTTTATGCTAGCTGTTTAACAAAACACGATGAATTGAGGATACAGCGTGTGCAAAATAGCTGCACGCGCTTTATCCACAGAATGCGGGGTAGGAGGGGAGTTTCCGGGATGTTGAGGGACACTGGAACACTAAATATGACTAAGCTGAGGATGCTGCACTCGGCAATATCATATGTAAAGATCGTGAGACATAAAAGACCAACATACCTATATAATAAGGTTAGGTTCAGATACCAGTCGCATGCCCGGAATACCCGTCATAGTTACCTTTTGTCAATTCCAAGGCATAGAAATGAGATTTTTAAGCGTAGCTTTTCCTACAATGTGGCCAAGGTCTTAAATAGTTATGTACTACCAACTATAAATATGAATATGCCCATCTCTCGTATTAGACATAAACTTAAACAGCATCTATTAACTTTACAGTAATTTGTGATTGCTGTATTTTGTTAAATCAGTTTTTACATACCTAGCAATGGGTACTACTCATGGTTACAGTTTTTGTTTTGTGTATTATCTTATTTTCTTTTTTTATTATTATTATATATATATATTTTTTTTTGTTCTATTTAATTATCTTACAATATAGGCTAAGGGAAGAACGCCAACTGCTATTTTAAAGCAGGGCGATTTAGTCTTTTTGGCACTAGAATTATTTTGTAATTAATGTTTGTTGTTACGTGTTTACGTGTTTACTGCCAATAAATACAATTATTATTATTATTATTATTATTACCATACATTTATCTCTTAGTTTTTTGATAATTCTTTAAGTATTTTGATATGTTAGCGCTAGACAAGCGAAGACAGACGCAAGTCGGCAGAAATGCAGTGAAATACAGCGTTGCAGTAAAAGATTCTGTTTTAGCAGGGAAACTCCATGTGTATACAAAGTAACAAAGAATACTAAAATGTAAATTTGTTTTAGTTCTATACAATACTACTTACGTATCAGTTACGGGTAATCTGCAATTCAACCACTGCTACAATCTCAAGACAATATTTTCGAAAGTTTTCTACTTACACGCTAGGGAGCTCTAGCGTCGAAATTGCACTGCACCGTTTTCCAAGCGAAAATTCCCACAACTCCTGAGAATTTTCGTAAAAATTCCTACTAGAATGTTATTACAATGGTTCTCGTTTACTTCGTGTCACGTTAGACTTTTAACTACGTTCAATGTGTCACCTCCACCATTAGTTTAATACCATGTTTTGGGTACCAAACACCACAAAACGTGGAATTTTTTTTTATTTTTCCTCATAGTTTGGTTATGAGAAGCTTGGAGTGCATTCAAATTACGTACACCGGGTGCTTCTATAGGATTAGTTCGCTCGCACAGCTTCTAAAGTACATGCAATAAAGAAATGATACTTGGGAAGTAAGCATGGGCCAGACATAGTCAATTAATCTTTGTTACCTCCAGTTTAGCCGAGAATAATTTAGTTTTGCGATTTCATTTATGAAATAGCTTATAATTTCTTGATATTGTGATTCAGGACAGCAGTCTAAGTACGATGAACTAAAGTGGTCATTCCTTGATATAAGTAGGAAGTTGAACTATAGATATTCCTTTTTTTTTTTAGAATACATTGAAGTTCTAGAAATATGCAGTTGTTAGATTCTTAATTAGATTTATCATCTTTCAGAACGTCTTCCTTACGCAACTCTGGATCTGCTTTGGGATTCTCACTGTCCTTGCCAAGACAAAACATTGATACAGACGGTGGAATATGGCATTCTTTTCTTCTTGGTTGCTTCATTCTTTTTCACGTCCAACTGGGCACCCAGACCAATCTCCACGTTTTGACTTTGATGCATCTCAGAATTTTTGTTGATAGAATGTGAACCTTCCATATTTCTCCAATACTCTCGTCATGAGTGCTTCTGTCATTTCTTGTGATGACACCCACTTCGATCGCAGTACTATCATCTTGGCTACAACTTTATGAATCCTTTAACATGCAGAAGTTTCGTGCACTTCTCGCCAAGCTCTTTTTAGCATTACAGGTTTCTTTATTATGTCATTAAATAGTTTTTGAATGTTGGTTCTTAGTGTTACACTTTGCATTGAATCGAAAATGACATTGATTTCAATAATTCATTTCGCTTCTTTTAATCATAGACAACATCAGCGATATAAACGTTATTTTGAAGGCAAATTTAAATTCACTCTCTTTACTTTTAATCTGGCAATTGCAATTACGACTTTAGAAAAACCGTTACGTCACTTAGCGGTTCCTTTTCGCGCGGGAGTATTTAACTTACGCGCCACGGAATTTAAACTTAGTTATTTTAAATTCATTCATTTACGCGCCAACCTCTTAGACGCGTCGTCTTTTATGATTCTTTGTGCATCACTGGACTGCTATTGGTTCATCCTCTTTTGTACCTACTTACCGAGCCTTTAAAAGGGCTGTGCACGCTAAACGCACTCTCTGTAACAGTTCAGTGAATTTGCCGTTGTGACGTACTCGTTTTGACTCGAAAGCATAGGATCCACGTGCTGAACTCAGTTTCGAAACCCCATTGTTTCAAACTCCAGCTAAGTAATCTCTATTCTCTTCAGTTAATTTTGTCGTCGCAGCGACCTTTTTTTTTACTCGAAACACAGAAACCCACGTGCTGCCCTCCAGCATACACAAAAGCGTCGAACTCAGCTTCACACTACAGCTAAGTACTACTATTTAAAACGTATCTATCGCTTTCTTTTATTTTATTTCATTACTGTTGCTATTTATACTTTTAACTTGTAATTGCCAGTAACTTTGCTCTCGCACTAACAGTCATTTACTATTCACTTATAGAAACGGATTAATTGCGTCACTTTTAAATTAATCTCAGGAATTCGTTCAGGAATTCCTTCGTTTTGCCTTAATTTTAATATCAGAATACAGCAACCACGTGTTGTTTTCTTTTACATTAATCTTAACCTCAAAAATCAGCAACCACGTGGCCAGTTTTTTTTCTTTTTTCTTTTTTTTTATTATTACAATAAAGTTATCGTTACGTTTTGGATCTTTCTTTGTTTTATTAATCATTACAGCGACTCCAAGCGTCATACTCGTGTGTACCGCTCTTTTTATTACCAAGTTACATCAGGTGTAGCACACACTGCGTTCGCACCCCACCCCCCACCTGAGCGTAACAGTAGCTTCTCACGCTAAATAATAATCTAGTCTAACGGGTTGCTGTACTTGATTCACTTCCAATGCACTCTTCTCAACACTCCCTGAGGCATGTAATATATTCTTGACAGCTTATGCCCAACTATTTCTTTTTATGTTAAAGATACACTTTTAGGTGCACTTAAACGTTAAGCATTTAGTTTTCTAATTTTACGTTAGTTAAATCTCTCAAATGCTATTGTAAGAACCAATTACAATAACTTCCTTTTAACTTTTCGTTAGTATTGTTAAACATGCTAATGTGCCTTATATTTATTTACTAATGATATTTATGCTCATATGAAATTCTTCATACCGACGAACTGCTAATTTCACATTCTAGAGCATTTTTTCTGTCTATTGCTTGGATTTATTGTTTGTAGTAAAGAAATTGTATTATTCTTTTTCATCCAAAATAAGGAAATTTCGAATTTTTCGTACTCTAAGATAATTCAATGAGTTATTATTATGCATGCGCTCATGGAGCGACTTAAGGGGTTTGTCTCTTGGCATTCTCTAAGAAGTGAGAAAAAACCACGAAAACCTCGCTCTGAGAGGAGGCCCTGGGCTTCAAACTTCGGACCCCGTGACTAATAGCCAAGCGTGCAAGCCACTAAACCATCAGCCACGCCAATATAGGCATATATGTAAAAAGGAATATGGAAGGAACAAGCATATGTTGAACTCATTTTCATAAAAAATTTCTGCGCTAACGTGTTGTACAAATTCGTTAATTCGGTGCTTGATTTATAACTCTTGTACACATTTTACTAAATATAATAATTATTTATGTCCATAATGTATTTCTCAATACCCACAGCTCTCACATTTTAGCAGCATATTTTTTGTTTTCTGTAATGCACAACAAATTTTGTTTCATTTGCTAAAAGCAAACTTTTCAAAGAAAATAGCTAAAAGGGAACGAAAAAAAACCAGTGCAGAGGAAAAAGCAAAAAATAAAATGGCTAAGCTGGCAGTTGTTTTCCCCGAAGCGTCTGCTAGATATTTTACAGTCATTACCCTGATTACGGAAGAATTATACGGAGTGCAGTACAAAGGCTGTTTAAATTTTAATCCCGCAAGATAAATTATCAGCTCAGGGTTTCACCAAGTCGACATTTTTCGTTCGAGTTATATATTGCTTCTGTGGAACGCGCTTTTCTTAAGAAACAGAAAGGTGCTACGAGGTCGGTAGTATTTTATGCATAATCGATTCCTAACGAAGTCTACCATTAATTTTATATTAAAATCTTGAAGTTGCATCGATTTACCGACTATTAAATTGGTTTTCGTGCTGCGACTATATGACTATCTATTAATAATGAAAACGCTTGTTTTATAATCTAATACGTGCAGATACATGCAAGTGCAATACTTACAAAACGAGCAACCGAAAGCTGTTTATAACCGAAACTCCGATAAAATATATTTACCAAGTCATGATTTCGCGTTTATTTATTGCTTTTTTCTTATGTGTTTGATAGCATAATTTATCATAACTTCTTTAGGGGTCTTCTATTTTTCTACCGCTACAAAATTTGTCCGTATACCGTATACCATCGGTTATTGCGATAGTAGATTAACGTGTGGTGACGCAATTGACTTACAGCAATGGCAGGTGCAGGTGAAGCCAACGAGGTTAAAAGTTAAGCTAATCACCTTATCATACGTTACTCTATTATTACATAATGCTGTGGTTCTCTGTATATCATGAACTCGTCACTCAAAATGCTTCTTCTGGATTAAAACTTGAGCTTTATATATGGACTGAATGAGCAATATCATTTGTAAATCCCATACCGACACACGAAAAACACAAAATGTTTATGGACAGATGATACTTTGTGCAAACCAGCATGCAACATACAATATGCACCGTAAACCCATATTCACTGTCCAAACATCATTATAAGAATTGAATAAATGTCTAACTTTGATTTATATCTAGTCTACGAAGGTAAAAGTTTAGTGGATGAACAAAATTGAAAGAGATGCTGCTTTTTTTCTAACAAACAACTTAGAAATCATATAAGGAACAAAAATTAACAGAAATACTTACATGAAACAAGTTCTCACATACTAAATGCACACAAATATTGGGTCCAAATAATATATTGCTTGGTATATGAACTTTTAAATTCAATATCGATAAAAGTGGTTTCAGTTGTCCAAATAATATGAAAAAGCAATAGATTTATGGTCAGTTGCAAGCCTCTCTAACATCTTATTTATTTCGTTTTGGCATCTTATATATGCAGATAACAAGGCATTATTTTGATATTTGATTTTAAATTGATTTCCATAATAGTTAGTAGTATATGGCGGTTTATATTGTATATATATTGTATATATATTGCTACGAAACTTGTTGATAATCCTTTATAATTTTTATTAAATTTTTTTAAATTAGTTCAACACTGTTTTATTCTCCTTTCATACAGTCAGCGTCATCTATTAAAATCTCATTTACTCCACAGATATGCTACGCCCCATTTGTAAGATGACACTACAGTACACAGCTACACTAAATTTACCCCTCCACAGTGTTTTGAGTACACACATCTTCAGTCAACCTCGAGACGTGGAGGGGTCATGTCTCACCATTGAATCATCGATTATTATCTTTATATACCTGATATACACTTAAATATCTTTACTGTGACTGTACTAGTTATTCGTTCGTGATGTTCTACTACAGTGAAATAAAAAAGATGTTATTTCAAAGAAATTTATTTATTTCGAATTAAATAAGTATGATGAACAAAGAAATGAATCTTCTAATGATTCCCTCAGGGTAAGTAAGTTCTTTACTATAGTAGTTATACAAAAATAAGATTTCTAGAATCTTAATCCAAAGTTATAACTCATATATCTCGTTTTAATATCAAATATAGAATTCAAATCTCCCGCTAAATTCCCGTCATAAAATCAAGTATTAACAAATAATGCTAACTTAAACTGCTCGTGATTTTAACCCACAGAATCAAACAAAAAGCTTACACACAAAAATTCACTAGATTCACTATTATCATACGATAATATAACCTAACATTCCCTTTACGCTTTTGACGCCAGTTATAGATTCAAACGATGATAAAATCGCTTACTTCAAATACGAAAACCTGCTCTATTATAATCCAAATATTTATTCCAACAATAGCTCTATTTAAAAGAGCTTTATAAGTATCAGGAAATACACTAAATTATCATAACAATATCAGCGTTAATGCAGTCAACTTTATTTTGAAAGTTCCAGTGACTTGCAGTATTACAAAAGAAGCATTTGCTCCAAGTCATCTTGCTTGGTTATTAGGCAGTCTATTAACAGCGACTAAACTTTGATTGTTTCAACCCCACCTGAAACCTGGCCGTCGCACCATGCATAATAAATTAACGTAGGTATAGAAAAGTTAAATTACGTCCAACGCTATAACAACTGGCTAGTTTGAGCAAGATTTTCGGATAAGGGTGGGGTAATTCATACGGTAGACGTATATTTTAGGAGTATTAATATGAAGTGGGAACTGCCAAAATTAGACTGTTCGTCAATAATTAATGATGGCATCTATGGATACGCCATTTACACTCAATTAGTTAATTTCAGGTAAGGAGGTAAATTTTATGTAAATAAAGTTTATACTGGATACAATAAGATCACGGTAGATGGTGTACTCTGGAGATGGAGCAAGGATAAAGCTAAATTGAATAAATTAGAGCCAAAAAAACTAGAACAGAAGGAAACAGCAGAGATAGATGGAAATGACAGGGCAACGGACATGTATATGGAACGAGAAATGCATGAGCAAGAACAAATAATGGACCAAAGTACGACAAAATGCGATGAGAAGATAGATAAAACAAGAAAGTAGAAATACCAACATAAAAGAAGGAGAGGACAAAACGCGAAATATATTAAGAATAGGTAGCTGGACCATGTTGGTAATGGGCAAAACGGAAGAAGTAACAAAAGAAATAAGCAGATATGAAATAAATAGAGGTTCTGGCACTACAAGAGATGAGGCGGCGGGGAGAAGGCAACATCGATCAGTAAAATCATACACTTTATTACTCTGGAAAAGAAAAACAGGGACCTACAGGTACAGCATTCATGGTTAGCGAGGAAAATAAAAGAATTCAGAGCGATAAACGGAAGAGTATCATACACAAGAAGGAAATCAAATAGATCATGTACTAATTGCAAAAATGGAAAGAAATAATGCAAGAAGTAAGATCGCATCGAGGGGCCAACGCTGACACTGATCGCATTCTACTAGTAGTAAAAACAAAATGAAAAAATCTGAAGAAAAGGAAACACAAAGTACGATGGAATATGCAGTAATTATACAATGAGGAAACAAAATTAAAATGTACACACGGTATCCGTGAGAAGCTAATATCAAATAGAGATCCATATATAGACAATGAATGGAGAAATATAAACAATATTATCTATGCGGCTGAAGAAGACATAGGAGAGGGAAAAGAATTCAGTCCAAGTAAAGAATGATTTCACGAAGACTGCAAAAATAAGATCCAGGTTAAGAATTTGGCAAGGAAAAAGTGGATACAATTCGGTGATGAACGAGAATTAAAAGAATATAGAAAAGAAAAACAAGAAACATTAAAAATTTACAAAAAAACAGGAATATTTACAATGCTATGACTACCCGTACTTGCCTAAATAAAATCACACCGGTTCATAATACTAAAGCCTTCGAGCAAAACCCAGCGTATAGCGGGATTATTTTTTATAATAAACATCCTGAGAACATAAAAAGAGCAACCAGTATTCTTGAATTTAAAAAAAACTAAAACACTATTTACATGATAAAAGTTTTTATTCTGTTTCGGAGTATCTTAAATGCAGAGTTTAAGTGATTATTGATATGTTTATTGTGTGTTTTGTGTATTTTGTTTAGCCATATTTATATTATATCCATTGACAATGTCCATGTTCTTTGAACGATGACAATAAAATATTATTATTATTATTATTATTATTATTATTATTATTATTATTATTATTATTATTATTATTATTTGCCCAGGGTGGCTCCCCGTCGCCGTGGGCGATCTGCATACTGGTGGACAACGGAGATCGCTAAACTCCGTAGGCGGTGTCTCTGTCTGAGACGAGCTGCGCAGAGAGCCAGAGATCGAAAAGAAGCAAATGCTAGGTCGGCGGAGCATAAAGAGGCAAAGAGAGCTTTGAGACGCGCCATAAATCAAAGCAAGATGCGCCACTGGAGGAATCTGGTCGCTGACGTGGACTCCGACCCTTGGGGGCTCGGGTACAAAATCGTCACCAGCAGACTTGGAGCCATGAGAACACCTGCCGTCCTGGAGCCTACTAAGATGCAGCGCATCGTACGCGCGCTCTTCCCCACCCATCCCACAAGGGGAAGGGAAGGCTTCAGGAAAGTGACAGACTTCTCGCCCTTTGAGGACGAGGAACTGAGAGCGGCAGTGGAGTCTCTTCCCAACAAGAAGGCCCCAGGACCGGACAGTATTGCGTACGAGATCCTGAAGTTGGTGTATGAGGGCTGCCCACAGGTGCTGCTGCAGATGTAGAACGCGTGTCTGGCGGCAGGAGTCTTTCCTTCCAGGTGGAAGACTGCAAGACTCGTGTTATTCACCAAGAAGGAGGGAGATACGGACGACCCAAGCACGTACCGCCCCCTGTGTATGTTGGACACGGCGGGCAAGGTGCTTGAGAAGCTCCTCCGGAGCAGATTGCATACGGTGGTAGAGGAAGCTGGGGACTTGTCCCCCTACCAGTATGGTTTTAGGCGGGGAAGATCGACCGCGGATGACTTGCGGGAGGTTTCAATGGTTTGGATGGAGAGCCATGGCTTAGTCCTGGCTCTCCATAAAACGGGAGTTGTTGTCCTATCCAAAAAGAGAATGGACACCACCATACCCCTGCGAGTGGGGGACGGGGAAATTAGAACGAGGCCCAGCGTAAAGTATTTGGGAGTACTGTTGGATACCAAAATGACGTTATGGCCTCAAATTCTACGAACTGCAGATAAGGCGGCAAAGATGACAGCAGACTTGAACAGGCTGATGGCCAACGTCGGCGGTCCCAGCTCAAGCAAGCGAAGGCTGCTGATGGCGGTGGTGCAGTCCGTCAACTGAGTAAGGAGTTATACCGCAAGAGGCTGGCCCAAGTCCAGAGATAGGCTGCTCTGCGAGTAGTTAGTGCCTACCGCACCGTTTCGGAGCATGCAGTTCTCGTGGTGGCAGGGATATCCCGGTGGCGCTTCTGGCCCAAGAGAAGAAGCGCATGTACCTGAGGAGGAGGGAAACCGGAGAAGATAGTTCCGCCAACGAAAGGGACTACACGCTAAACACGTGGTAGCACCTATAGGAGGGGGATGGGAGAGGCCGTTGGACAGCCAGGCTGATCCCACACCTGCGCCCATGGATCCAAAAGGCCCATGGTGAGGTAGACTTCTACCTCACCCAACTACTGACAGGTCATGGCTACTTCAGATCCTACTTGTATCGGATGGGTAAGACGGATTCTGAAGGATGCCTGTATTGTCCCGGCCAAGTTGACGACACCCACCATACTTTCTTTGTATGCCAGAGGTGGGCGGAACGGAGAAGACTGGTGGAAGCCGCGATCGGTATGATCTCACCAGACACAATTATCGAGAGAATGGTGCAGAACGAGGACTCCTGGGCAAACTGTATGCGGTACGCGCACGATGTCCTACGGGCCAAGAAAAATGGAGTGTGGCCCCTATCAAATCTTGTTAAATGTTCTGTTATGTATGTATATTACTTACTTATATTTACCACTTCATCTCTCTTAAAATTGTTGTTTGACAGCACCAGCTTTTACTTTACCATGTTTTGCTTTTAGTTAAGTTGGCAGCATTTTTACAGCTGAATTTCTTTACAAATATTGTGTATATATAGTATATGCGAAAAGTTATGTATATATTCTTTGCCAAAATTAAAGATGTTTTGCTAAAATTTAAAATTAAATAGATACTAATTGATTAATTTAAATGAAGAGTCATTATAAGATGGAATTTCATCATTGATTTCTATTTATTGTTCTTTTGAGTTGTTGTTTACTTTACTTTGAATGAACGTTTGCTGTTTATTTTTGTACACTAAGTTCATTTCTCTTTGTTCTTAATTTAAGGGAAGCATTGCTTAATTGGTTTTCCTTTTTCTTTTTTTTCTTATATTCTGTTTTCAAAATTGTCATTATTATTATTATGTATGTAGCCACCTAGCATGCTTAAAAGAGTATTTTATAAAAGCAAAAGGTGAAGTAACCAAATACTAAGATTATTTATTATTTTTAATTATATATTATTATTATTGATTGTTAATTACATTATGAAGATACTTGTCATGTATTTCCGGCATAGTAAGGTATTCCAGAGTTTTGAAAATGACAAGTAATAAATAACGCTGGACAACAATTATTATGAAGAAAAGTAAGCTAAAAAAATCTAGAGAAAATTTGCAAATTTAAAAAGAAATCTAAAAATCATTCATATATGGATTACTACGCCCCTGATTTTTTATTTTATAATGTTACTATAAAGTTCATGTAATCATTAATAGAGGCCTGCATTATGAATTTCAAAATCGCTGTCAAAAACTTAGTAATTTTAGAGTTTATTTAAGAAATATTTAGGTATTTTTGTATGCATCTCTTTCTGTTATTTGAAAATAAATAAAAAATTATTATTATTATTAATTCATTAAAAAATAGTTGTATGTATGTATGTATTTTATTTTATTTTTGTTGTTACTTTTTGGTTTAAATAAACATTATACGGTTATTTAAAAAAAAAATATTATTATTATTATTATTATTATTATTAGTAGTAGTAGTAGTAAAGAAAAAAGCACAATGGATCACGGACCGGATGCAATCATTAGACGAAAATAATAAAGATAATAGGAAGCTATTTCAGCATATTGGTATTTTGATAGTTTGCGTGTGCCTACTGCACGAACCAACTTACTGAAGCGCTGATGCTAATAACATGTGCGGCGATATTTTTGATTGTTAATTTTTAATATGGTATTACAATTATGATTAATCCTCTTTTCAGTTATGTTTATTTATTTGTGAATCTACTTTTTAGTTTTAGAGTTTGGGTTTAGAGTAAGGTTGAATTATTAGTTAAGCACTGTACTATTTATTTATTGTAATTTTGTCCTGTAAATGGATTTCTGTTGGGCAAATATATCTTATTATGATTATGATTATGATTATGATGATATAAAACAACAAAGATTGACAAAAGTGACTGGAAAACACATTTTAAGGAGCTCTATTCAGAAATAGAGAGAGAGAGAAAGAAGACGAAAGAGAAATAGTTGACGACAGAGACGGTGAAGAAGATATAGCCTCATACGAAGAATTTATGAGCGTAGTAAAACATTTAAAAGCAAAGAAAGTACCCGATGACATTTAATATCGAGTTGATAAAATATGGTGGTCACGAATTATTGATACGCATATAGACAAGCTAATTGTTAAAATATGGATGGATGAAACTATGCCAGCAGAATGGAGGGACGGAATGCTAATATCAGTTTTCAAAAAAGGCGATCCGACATGCTGCAAAAACTATAGAGGAATAATGTTGTTTAAGTAAATATACAGAAATACATCTAGGAGAATACCAACATGGATTTAGGAAAGGAAAGTCAGCGATAGACGCGATTCACATTCCAACTCAGACTATTGGAAAATCCTATGAGCATGCCATCGACCTACACATACTTTTTATTGATTTTGAACAAACTTGCGACAGTATAAACAGATCCCGATTACTGAAGGAGATGGAAGATGCCAAAATACCAGCAGAGTTAATCGGATTGATCAACATGATTATGTATAACACAACAGGGATTGTGTCAACAGATGACGGAAACACTGACCCCATTTCATTTTCTAAATTGCAAAGGTCGGTAACGACTCTTAAATATCAATTACAAAATTAAAAAAAAAATCTCTAGTCAAATAGATCAGTTTTAGGGATTTAGAGTAAAAAAAATATAAAAAAAATATTTTGGTCTAATATGAATCACCATAATAAACATGGTTACGGTTAAACTAACTGTATGTAGTATACGTATAATCCAGGCAACATTGTGTGCCGTATAGTAACGAATATAGAAAATAGTCAAATAAACATTTAATCTTGCTTTATACTTAAACACAGTTTATTATATACCAATTTATTATTGTTATATCATAAACTATATTTGAATAAAATACTTTTACGTTTATTACATTAGGTATTAACCGACATGAAACGTTTGTTCAATTGTTTTCAACGTTTATGGCGCGAATATTTTATAATTTATTATATTATTGACATAAATAAGAATTAAACGTTATTAAAAATTTATGATATTGCGTGGTTTTATATGCCCTTGCTTATAAGTAAACGCTGCTCACCCTTTATCTCGAACTTTCACGATCTATAGAAGAAATACTAGCAATAAAATTTCCCTTATCGATAAAACTACAGAACCGTTTCGCAAAACTCGCTTCAGTAGTTACGATGCAGTTTAGTGGCATAAAACTTAAAAGTCATAAGACGACATATTAGAACAATCAACTATGGAAAGATATCAGCATTTATTTCTATCAATGCAACATCCACGTGAATATAATACCTAACATTGTGCAGTAAATGAAAATGAACATCAGCGCTTGTTCAACAGTGTAAATAACAGTCGATTTACAGAATTAAACCAATTTTAAATTACAGCCTGAAACGGAATATATTATCTCTCGTATACATTTTAATCTTGCCTAAATTGAATTTGCAAAGCCGCAATGTTCCGCGAAAACACGTTCGCAATTGGTTCGATAGCGGTCGCACGCATACCGTTGTGGCAGAATAAATTTCAGAGCAGCCAATATTTTCCTAGTTGTCATTTTAGGAGAGGCAGAATTGAATACACGTAGCTACTCATTATTTATTTAATAAGTAGCGTCGAAAAACGCTGTGTAAATCAGCGATAAAAACCTATTCCACATTTTTTTTTGGAATGATATAGAGGGACAGAAAGAATTTAATTTTGTTTCCAAGTTTTTTCGAAGATAGATAATATAAATTATAAAACTTCTTTGGCGAAGTAATGAAGTGTTTTGTAAAGATTTAAGAATTCAGAAAACATGTACAGTCAACCCTCCTATAACGCGGTACTCTCAGAACGCGGTTTCCATAGAACGCGGAGCTGAAATTGCGACAGCCCTCCCATAACGCGGTACTCTTACAGCGCGGTTTAGGTTGAACAGAATTATATTGGAAAAAGCTAACATCTAGGACCTTCATTCTGAAAAATTTTAGGGGATTTAAACTTTCAAAAGAACGTATCACCCTTTATGTGTGCAGCAATCTATCAGGGAGCCTGATGATAAAACCAATGATAATAAATCGTTCTTCAACTACCCGTGTAATGAAAACATTAATAAGACCTAATTGCCTGTATTCTGACGATCTAATAAGAAAGCTTGCATGACTCAAGATTTATTTAAGGATTGGTTTTATAATTGTTTATCCGGGCAGTGGAAACCTATACGATGGAAAAAAATTTGTATTTCAAAGTTTTATTGATTCTTGATAATGCTGGTTGCCACAACATAGAACTGGATCATCCAAATGTGGAAATTGTCTTCCTTCCTCCTAACTGCACGTCATTAATACAACCTTTGGACCAAGGAGTCATTCAAACTTTAAAAATGTACTACACACGCCAACTTTTCCAAACCATTTTCGACAGATTAGAAAATAGTGAAAATAAAACTCTTACTCAAGTGTGGATGGAATTTTCTATTTTAGATTGTATTAGAACCGTGTCATCGGCTTGCCCGGATATTAAACCATCAACGCTTAATGCGTGTTGGAAACCTCTTTTACCTCAAATGGTTCAAGCAATACAAGATGATTCTACAATTTCACTCCCAGTTACAGAAATAGTAAACATTGCTTCTCGTTTAAGCGATGAAGAATTTGCAGTAAACCCTCAGGATGTAAGAGAACTAGTACTCGGGGAAGAAACTTTAGATGAGGAAGAACTGATGGAATTAATTGATGCACCCACCTCAAATGCATTAGTAAACGAAAATAAAGAAAACGAATGGGTGCCAAATCTCGATTTACAAGATGTGAAAAAGGGCTCCATTTGGATAAAGAATTAGAACTTCATTTCATTCAAACTCATCGTTCAACGGTGCGCAGCGCAAAGTTTAAAAGAGAGTTAAGAAATTGCTTAGCTCCCTATAGATAGGGTTTAGTGGAGTTAGAAAAAAAAGCTACAATCGAAAACCAATGTGAAGAAGAACCAAGTGAGGAAGACATTTTGCCCATTAAAAGAAGACGAGTTAGGCGACTCATATGTGACAGCGAGAATGAGTGTTGAAAAATAAATAATTTTACAAAAGTCTTTCTTGTATTTGTTGGAAAACAGTCTTTTAGTTTAGTTTTTGTTTAATTTTTTTATTAATCCTTATATGAACTCTTCAATTCCATAAAAATAATTTATAATTTATCTTGTCTTTTGTATTGATTGGTCTCCATATAACGCGGTACGAATGATGTGATTTGTACTAATTCCGAGTTTCTTATAGCGCGGTTTCCATACAACGCGGTAGACGGTTTCCATAGAACACGCTACGAATTAGCCTGGTTTATACGGTTAAATCCGAGTTTCTTATATCGCGGTTTCCATATAACGCGGTACGCACTCACCGCGTTATAGGAGGGTTGACTGTACATTATTTCTACTATTTGTGCAGGCATTCATTTATTATGTTTTTTTTTGGAATTTAATGTATATAAAAGCAAATTTGTTGAATTGAAAATGCTAACTTTAAAGGAAACTTCTTAGTAATATGACTACTAAAACATTCGATTCAAACAATCCTATGGACGATAGACACAGATTTAGCATCAACTTATTTATTAGTGTAGGTAAGTATCATACCCTTCAATATAGTTTTCTACGATTATTTCCAATAATAAATCCTGTTTAATAATATCATCAGTGTATTTCCCTCTTACTCGTTGTTACCACGTGTACTACAGAAAGTAAGTTCATTGCCATTATAATAAAGACCTGAAAGAAAAAAGTTGCTTTGCTACTTAGCGTCTTTTAGTAGATCTCCAGCAACGCAAAAGTACCAGACTTTCTAAATAATTTATGGGAATATTTGAATGCAAATCCCCATATCAAAATGCACAACCAGCTCCCACTTCAACTTGTTTATTATTCCATATTTCAAAACGAAGTTTTAATATTCGCAGCGCTCTTACGCAAAAAACAATGAAGAAAACAGGAGAACGTTAATTATATTCAGTTACAACAAACTCCACAGGAAAATAGAAGGAAAAAATAATAAATTTTCATTACTTTTGTTATTTGTAAATATGAATACTCAAGCATATATTATAATGAAACCAATTGTAAGGGTATGCTAGGAGATGTATCTCACATACGATATGAATTTTTTAAATGTTATATACATTTGTCTAAATTTCATATCTCTACTGAAAATACTTGCACAGCTTATAAACTGGGAAGACTACCTGTGGGGTCGTTATTGGTTAAATGAAGATTCAGTGCTGAGGTAGTATGAAAATTAATGCAATGGAGTACGCTCAAATATACTTTGTGTGTGTATTAATTGAAGTTTTGATAGTTTCGCAGAGTTCAAGCCTAGTTATCTTTAAAATTTAACGACTTACCTTTGTAAATATAATTACTTAATAACATTTATTACGAATATTACGTTCTTGTGAATTTCTCGGGAGCTTCTTTTGTTACAACTTCTTTTTTAAACCATGTAAGTTGTCTTTGGATTTTTGAAAAAAGTATATTTGAGATTTAGAAATTTAGACATTAGTTATATGTCTATCAAAAGAATTTTGAAAACAAAAATATTATCCATACAACCCTCATTTAATTTATGAACTGAATGTGGACGAGCAAATTCTGGAAAGAAGTAATGTATAAGAGTATTTTCTTTTTAATGTTATATTTCCAATAAAGCGATATTTATCTAAACGGTTTGTATAAACCGACATAATTGTGGCTACTGGTCGAATCAAAATCTTTACAGAGTAGACCAAGCCCATACACAATACCCATAAAAAATTAAAGATGGGCACACATTATAAATGAAAATATAGGAGCACAATTTTTTAGGGATGAAACGTTTATTGCTGACAGGTATCTTCATTTGTCACAAAATGATGTCATATCAGCACTATCAACAATGTTCACGAATGAAATGATCGTTAAACTTACTCGTAGACTGGCTGCTCTTCGTTGCTCGGGTTCTCTGCCGTGTAGAAAGTTTAAATTACTTGACGTTTCGACTTCTTCAGAAGTGAAGTGAACTTCACTTCTGAAGAAGATCACGACAAGATGATCGAAACGTCAAGTAATTTAAACTTTCTACACGGCAGAGAACCCGAGAACCGAAGAGCAGCCAGCAACGACGGCCGTGAAAGCCTAAAGACTACTTTACTCGTAGACTTCCGCGATTGTCTATGGTAGGTATACATTTTCTGGTTTCTGGGTTGAAGCCGCGTCCTAGTACTTCATCTGCCGGACGTTTCATCTACACTTGCACGGAACATTTTCAGGGCTCCTTCTTTCGTCGCTGTTGACTTTGAATCTGAAGAACTGACACATGAGGATGGGTTTATGGGTTACGGTTGGACTGTTTCGAAAAGAGGGATTTCCAAGTGTTATGTAGGAAGTAACCGTCCTCGGATGTTTACCGATTTCAATAATTATGGGATTTTGCGGTTATGGTAGTGAGGATTTCGGGATAGGATTTGGACTGAATAAAATAAATAATAATACTTATCCTTAAGCCCCTAAAATACAATTCTAAAGTTGTTGCACTTAAAGTTAATGAGGGAAACACTACGGTGGTACTGGACAATGATAGGTATGCCCAGAAAATCCTATCCTTGCACCAAGATTGCTCCTACAGACTCATAAAACGTGATCCTACCGCTCGCATTGAACATTTCATCATCAAATCTATAAAATCCTTATCCATTCTTCTTGAATGGCACAAATACTTGTTACCAAGTCATTCTATTTCTCCTAAACTATACAGTCAACCTAAAATCCACAAACCCAAAATTCCTTTACGCCCTGTGTATTAGTACCATTAGCAGTCCTACCTACAAACTCTCCAAATACTTCTCCAGTATCCGAAAACCCTGGCAACAGGGATTCCTTTATCCATAAACCACAAAACACTTTGTACAAAGATTATGTGAACTGACAATAAATCACCAGGATTTACTTGTTAGTTTCGATGTCGAATTCTCATTCACCAAAGTTCCTATATCCGATACCATCCAGTTAATCCGTGGGATCCTATCTTCCAACGTCCAACCTAAAGACTTACCTGACTTGGTGCAAGCATGTCTCACCTCTACCAATTTCAAATTCCACGGCTGCTACTATGAACAAGTTTCAAGTGCGGCTATGGGTTGCCCTCTTTCTGCTGTTGTAGCCAACATTTTTATGGAGGTATTTGAACAACAAGTCCTAATCTTCTATTTCCAGAAACCAACATGCTGGTGTAGATGGAAGTCGAAGAGTCGGAAGAATATCTGAAGGTATTCTTCCTTTCCTAGACGTCTTAGTGAATCATTGGTCTACTGGCGCGTTGGGACATTCAACTCCTTAGTATAAAAGGCCATTGCCATATTCGTACCTAACTCCTTATCCCGAGAACTATCCCTTGTTACCGAAACCCTAACCAAAAACAACTATCCTGGTCATCATATCCAACATAGCATAAACCGACACCTAGATCCTGCATCCATTATATCCGAAACACAAACCACTCCAATGCCTTTTACATCCAAGGTGTTACCGACCGTCTAGGAACAATCCTATCCAAAACACAACATAGAAACCGCCTAATTCAAAACTTTTAGATTCCTTTCCTATCAAAGATCGTAATCCTCTCGAAGCTCCTAGTGTTTACCGAATTCCATGTTCGGACGGCAGTGTTTACATTGATGAAACAACGCCTTCGGTGGTACTTGTGTTGCATAACATTTGTCGAAATTCCATATCTCTACTGAAAATACTTGCACAGCTTATAAATGCTATCGCTGCTTTACGCTTTTCGTAAAAGCTGTGTGCTGCTGAAGTACTACATCACGTTTACAATCGCTGAAACTTTTATCTCAGCAGGTAAAGGGAATATCGTTATATTACGTACAAGTATAAGTCTCCAAGGAGATATCAGATACGTAATAAAAGAAAATTGTAGGCAATATATTGTTTCATCCGGGGAATAGATAGCTTTCGTGACAGAGATGGAGAAGGCTTAAACCTTGTTGTGGATAAACTACGTTTAGTTGAACTTCCTTTCCAAAAGAAAACTATTTATTTAAACTTCCTAACCTTTTCCAATAAATAATAGTGAGAACACGTTCATTGCGTGTAAATTTGTAACGGCTTTGCTTACATCTATTTTCTTGGACGATAGTTGACATATGATCGACCTCAATTAAATATATAATACTTATTTGTATAAATGTGTATACGTTTTTTAAGCTCTTTTTTGACCTTCTGTTGATCTTTAATATTGTAAATGACGTTTCTTATTCTAACTGAAGAAAGTTGGTTTTTCTAGGGTCAAGAATCCTTTTTAGTTTAAGTGATAGTAAATGTACATAAATTGATTTGTGATATTTTTTATTAATTTTATCTTTTACGTAGTATATTTGATCTAATAAAACAGACCAGTTGGTTATAGAGTTCAATTTTCTTTTGATTGATCAAAATTATTGAATGCATGAAGTAAACCCCCAGCACAGAGAAAGAACTTCTTCATTTCCTTAAAAAGCAATTAAATTTTTCGACAGACAATCTACGTTGACGTGAACTCTCTCGTTATCCTGAATGTCTTAATCCCGAAAGGCATAACCTAAAATGATGCAGCTAATTCAGTTATTTATCTGGTTATATCGGATTACCGTTTCCATGTACCTTCCGCCCTTCAGCTGAACGTACGCGACAAATCAGGATATCGAAACTGAGACTAGATGACAGTCATTTTTCATTAGCAGATCCCCATCGGATTTAATATCACACCGAACTGGGTTCAGTCTTTGTAGACGTATGATAAAAGCTGGTCCTCGCGTTAGGGGAGATCGGCGATTCTATGGGCTTTCACAGCTAATTCGCAATAATGAAATTTATGTGCACATACATATCTGGCGCCAGTATATCTCAATCTACTCCACAGAAATGGCAGTTTAATTGGTTTATTTTTAGGTTTACCCAAAATTACTACAAATTACGAGGGATGCATGCATTTGAAGGGAATAAACACAGTAACCTACACTAGCAGATTGTATTAGTAGGTCGTTTGTAAAATATACAATCGCGGTTAAATTACAGTAACGCTCACACAAATTGTCTCTATCTAACTTTTATGAGTTTAGTAATTTAAAGCTCTCCTTTGAGCGGTCTTTACCAATTGCTTTTATTATTGAATAAAAAAGTTGTACCAGAAAGCTAGAAATTTACAAATTGATGAAATATGAGAAAATAAGTAACATTTTCCTATGACATTTTCCAAAACAATCAAGAAAAATTGGGATATTTTAAAATATTCGGAAACAATGTCAACAACAGTTAAAGAAAGTAATACGAATGTATGCATATCATTTGTCATCATGTTTTGAGCACCAACAGATGCCAAAGACAAAATTTACCTATAATGAATAACAAAACAATTTCCATTCACATGTTGACTTTCTGTGTGACACTGTATAGGTTAAACGCTAACGCCGAACACATACAATAATGAAACGGTTTCAATTAGTTTCGCAATTTGAATTTCAGTTTCCGGCAAACTAATAAACTCGCTACGTAATTCTAGCGGAAGCAAAATATATTACAGCACGTAAGTATACTCATCAAGAGGGAGTTTGCCCAGCCAATACGTGCAAATTTTTGGAAATTGCTCCAAATAAATCAAGTAAAACGTAATTTTTTACATTAAAATAGTTCGCCATTACTTTCGTGGGAGTATTTAATTTATTTGATAGCCGTATAGATGGTTAGGTTAGCAATATTTCATTACGGAGAACACCCCTTTCATTTACGGAGATCTATTGTGAACGCAACGTTCCGCTTGATTTATGATTATCTTATCATCGGGCGAAATGTAAAACACTAGAGCGGCAAATTCTGAATATAAATCAGCGCTTAATGTGCGCCTGGTAAAATTGTGCGGGATTGCCGTTATCGACAGCTGATGTTTGCCACGGAATATTTGAAAACGACTAATAGCTTTCGAACATTTTAGGATTGGTTTATAATGCCCAACTGAATAAATATTGGGAAATGTTGAAGTGCCTGCTTTTAATAGCGTATGTGATTTTTGCATTGCTCACTCATCTTACGGCTAATATCCGAAACAAAGGTGAGAGAAGGGGTTTTTGATGGTCCGCAAATTTGCCGATTTATGAAGGATGCTACATTTAGATACCCCATTAAAGAAGAATTCCTTTGTTGAAGTTATTAACAATATAGTTTTCTTCATTTGTATCTCTATAAGACTCCAAAAAATTTAGAGGCGCTAAGTAAAAGTAATAAGTGGTTGAAAGATGTTTGTTATTAGCATTATGAATCTGCAGATCTCAACAATGTCGGCTTTATCTCTTTTGGGTGTAACACTAGAACTTGCCAGATAATCCAGCAAAAATCTAAGTGATGGTCCGGCCGCTCGTGAACCGTGAGCAAGGGCGTGGGTTCTTAATTTTTTATTCTTTTTAAAAGGGCGCTAGCTGTGGCCAACAGCGGGGAAGCCAGGATTCAGCAAACAACAAAAACAAGAACTTCGTTCAAA
Organism: Cetonia aurata; assembly: GCA_949128085.1. Classification (NCBI taxonomy): domain Eukaryota; kingdom Metazoa; phylum Arthropoda; class Insecta; order Coleoptera; family Scarabaeidae; genus Cetonia; species Cetonia aurata. Next base: position 15,724,886 of record OX421886.1, on the reverse strand, counting down.
ATAAAATTTAATGAAAATAATGTTAAAGTTGCTTTTATAATAAATATATAAATTATGTAAATGTGTAAATATTGAAAATAGTTTAATAAACAGCGTGAAACGCAAAACAAATGATATTTAACTTACAAATAATTATAAACGTAAAAACAATTAAAAATATAAGTTAGTGCTTAACAATCAAATGCAATGAGTTGACGTGCATCAATAAACATAAAGATGATGAGTGATACTAAACTTAAAATACAAAGGTAAGTATTTGAATGAATTGGCTCTATGTTATTGTTTAATTAATAAAGGTACTAACGTTTGTTATCCTTTCAGATTTCACTCGGCGACGCGATAACAGCTGTCATCCCCCACCAAAATATATATTCACCTAAGGTGTTTAAGGTACAAGAATGCACAAATAATATAGGTACCAATTGGCACGGCAGGTAGTTATGATAAATTAAATAATAATGAAGATGTACTATAAAAGTACATAAATGGTGTCGTTTGAAGAACTAACAAAAATGTGTAAATGACTGAATTAAGGTTGAAAATAATTAACAATATTACATTCCTTTTAGGTAACTAATAATTACTGATGAGTATTACAAATGCTAAAGTAATAAATAAGCACAGCACCGTGTGACAAAATAACAAACAAAGTCTTAATAATTACAAAATAAACAAACAAACGATTAATAAATATATAACAAGGCAAATATAAACAAATGAGACAAACTAATGGAAATGTCCTGCGATGGTATTATGCGACGAAATAAAATAATATGGAGCAATCCTACCTCGGTAGATGTGTGCAAGCTGCAAGCTATACGTTCCCATATATCGGCACACGTCCACGTTCCTTGATTTGACGATTTGATGGATATATTTAGGTACGGTCCATAAAAAGTGGTGGCTCACCCAAGTACTCCTGGTGGATATTCTTCACCTTATAATATGTACGGGGTCCAGTAAATTTTGAAAATATGAAGTTCAGCTTCACTTGGATTTAAATTAAAGTTTCTAACCAATCTCCAGGTATTACAATAAATTCCTCATATACTTAATACAGGACTATTTCCAGGTCTCATTAAATCGCAAGAAGCAAAAATCAGCAACCAAATCCCAAAGATAAAGGAACAAGTAAAAAAAAAAAACCTAAAATCGTAATAAGTAATTACCATGTGCTCTTCGTGAAAAAATGTGACATATTAATATTAACAATTGTAAAATATAGTTTAAAATAATAGAATATGCAAAAATAAAAAAAAAGCTTATTATTATGTGATTTAAAAATGTGAATTTACTAGAAAATATATAATTAATTTTCATTCGTTACCTAGATCTTTTAAGCTTTGCACTAAACTGTCCGCACTTTACAATAACCAGGGCCGAAAAGAACGAATTTCTATGCGCATACGTCCGCCTTGAATCTTCGCGCAAAAAATTATTATAATAATCCAAAGAAATATTAAACAAAACCGCAAACAACTGAACTAACTTAAATTATTTTAAACTTATAAACGTTAAGTGAAATTACTTAGCTTTTAAAAATACGAAATCAGATATTTAAAAATTAAATTGCAAGCACATGATAATAATGTATACACCGCTGCTCAAATAAAAATGACCGTTACATGGGTATTTTACTAAGTTTACTATTTTAATGATTCTTTTCAATGAGTCAAACACAACTTCACAATAGCTTGCGAATTGTAAGTTGTCATAATATTCGCATTTAAATTTATAAAATTGACTGTCTACGAGTACATATCTATTACTTGTGTTATTATACATAACATCTGTATTACGCTGTAGGTGTAGGTACTTACGATTACACATATACATGTATATTCATACATGTTTGCCAGGGTGTAGAGATTAAGAGGCCGCGCACACATATATGTGAGAGGATCGTCAGAGATTCACACATTTAGCAGGTTGGCCCTATTGCGTTATATCCACTTATTCGCTTGCTATGCGCAAATACACAATACATCTGCTCTTCATTCTCGCAGAACTTCCGTTGAGGATTTGTTGGTTGTGTCTCCTTATACAATCTGCAGCGTTCAGCAACTGCGCTAATGAGGGTGTTAATTATATCTCTACTCGTCTACAAAGTACGTACGCTATCCGTATACACGTACATGTATGTGTATTTCATGTGCACATGACAGAGGTTAATATAGAGATGTTGAATGAGTTCAACCTAAAATTGTCTACTGCAGCATACCAATATGCCCTTTTCGCACATCCCCTGTCATTTTTACAATAGCTGTTGTTGCTATTCATGCCATGGCTTCTCATCTTTCATAAATGCGACTGCGTAGTTTTTTTTTTTGAGCAACTTAAATTAGAAGAATGATACATGAATTCCAATTTCATTTAAGACAAATTTAGGAAATGTACAGCATATTATTGCAATGCGGAGGATGCATGACTGTACTAACATATAGGTTATAACGTCGAAAGTTATTGGAAATAGCGACCCGGATTCTACAAAGGCAACTCCTAAGCTTCATATATTTTCGTAGTCATTTATTATTTCATTAGAGTATTAAATAAGAATAGTAAAGTTGACAATTCATAAATTACTAACAATAGAATATATTGCTAAAATTTTAAAACATAATTTAGAAGATGCAATGCACAGATGGCCGCGATATGCAGTTTTAAATAAATAAGGTTCGCCAAAAAAACAGAATAAATGGTTAATGGAAAACAAAGAATGCATACTGCCAATAAGCGAAAATTATTTTGCTACAATACTTGTCGCCTAATCCGAATTGCAGTAGATACCAACAAAGAATATTACTCAAGAAGTTTTACACACACGTGTAACACTTTTGAAGCTACCATTTGGATATTTTTTATGGTAGTATAAAAACGGCCAATTGATCATATGATACGTTCATGTTTTACTAATTGTTACAATAGCTACGTTTCGGTGAAACCATTCACCTTTATCAAGCCAAAAAATAATGAGAAATTCAAACAATAAAATTTACAAAATAACTAAAATTACTTACGTAAGGTGTAAAAATGAAGTCAAAATACATAGAGTTAATTACAACGTTGTTATCAAAGTATATACAGTAAGACCCCGCTTAACGCTGTTTCGTTTAGCGGTGTTTCGGTTTAGCGCTCTTTTATTTCAACCCGGGGATTCACCGAAATTGCTCGCAGCACTACGGAGATTGCCCGACATTGTGCGCAGTGCTAGGTTTCGCCATTCTGTACATAACATATCCGAAACAGTGTAGTTGTGTTTCTTGTTTGGTGCGGTGCTGTACGGACGCGTTTTTATCATTTGAAACATTTGTTGGCATTATTGTAAGTATAAATTTATATAATACTATAACGATTAATACAGTGACAAATATTATGATCTTTAGTTTTTATCATGGGTGATAATGAAAAACAAGAAAAGAAAGCAACCAGAAAAAGCATTTCACTGGAAACTAAAATGCAAGTGATTAGAAGATTAGATTCTGGTGAACGTCAATCTCAAATTAGTGCTGCATTGAATTTGGCAACTTCAACAATAAGGACAATTCTTAAAAATAAAGAAAAAATATTGTCATCGGCAACTGCAACTACGTCAAGCTCTGCAACTAGAATTACCCGTTCTAGAAATTATAGAGGAAATGGAAAAACGACTGTCTATATGGATGACGACGAAATTGAACGCAATATGCCATTAAGCCAATCTATCATAATGGAAAAAAGCTGGAAGAATTTTTAATTACATTCAGGCTGAGGCAAGTGACAAGAGTGAAACTTTCGTTGCTAGTCGAGGATGGTTTAATAGATTTAAACATCGAAATAATCTTCGCAACATAAAGATTACAGGAGAAGCAGCAAGTGGTGATACGAAAGCGGCGGCTGAATTCCCAGCGACATTAAAAACAATAATTGAACAAGGAAACTATCCTCCAGAATAGGTTTTTAATGTTGATGAAACAGGCCTGTTTTGGAAAAGAATGCCAAAACGAACATATCTATCCCGCGAAGAGAAACGAGCACCAGGATTTAAAGCTGCAAATGATCGCTTACACTTCCACTGGGTGTTAACGCAAGCGGAGATTTCAAATTAAAACCACTACTAGTTTACCACTCCAAAAACCCAAGAGCGATGAAAGGCATATCTAAATCAACTTTACCTGTAATTTGGGAGTCTAATAAAAAATCATGGATAACTATGAAAATTTTCCAGGATTGGTTCACTGAACATTTCTGCCCGGCGTTATATCCAATTCTAAGACTTATTACTTGCGGCGAACATTTAAGCAGATGTTTGAAAAACCAGACGGAGAAGAGAAGCAATCAATAGGAGAATTTTGGAAAAACTACAATATCATGAATGCTGTAGAAAACATAAACCTTTCTTAGAATGAGATAACAGCAAGATCTTTGAAAGAAGTATGGAAGAACATCTGGCCAGATTTAAGTAAGAGCGAAGACATTGGACACTATGTCGATATGGATGAAATAGTGGAAGAAATAGTGGAATTAGCGAAACAAACCGGTTGAGGTAAATGTGGAAGACGTTGTGGAAATAGTTCAAGAAACAGCAGCTAGTCTTTCTAATGATGAGCTCAAGGAAATAATTGAGCAAGAAGAAAACAAAAATATTGATAGTAGTGATTTCGAAGAAGAGCAAGAAGAACTTTCGATGGCGTTTGTAAAAAGGAGTTTGACCATTATAACTGAAATTATGGACCAATTTGTTGAAAATGATTAAAATTTTGACAGGAGTTCAAAAGCAAGACGGGGCGTTATAGATCCACTTATCAACAACTTCTAACAGAACGCAAAAGGAAAACGCAAACTACATTAGATGCCAGAAAGCTGGAAACACAGAATAGACTTAATGATCTGACTGACTTAAAATTTTATTTGTTTTTATAAGTATATTCGTTTATGTTGTTTTTATTTTTGTAAGAAATAAATGTTTGGTTTTAGTTTTATTAAAAAAACATAATTATTAAATTTAATACCTAACCAATTTTCTATCCATCTTCCCCTAACCCCATTATTTACATGTTAAGATAGCCTCGTTTAGCGCTGTTTCGCATTACGCTCTACTTTGATGGCACGTATCCTACGCGTTAAGCGGGGTCTTACTGTATTAAGGATTTGGGAGAACGAACAGTAATTTAATACTTTTATTGCGAGAATGAAATTCTCATAGTACCGCCCAGTCTACTCACAAACAAACAACTTTTTCTCTTCAAGAAAAAGGAAAAAATAACAAGCAAACATAGAAACAAGTGAATCTATATAAAACTAATTAAAAACGGCAACAAAACGTCTCTCCAAGCGTATAACAGCAAACCAGGAGGTGCAGAAACAGACAAAAACAAATAATGACGTCACATTAGGTTTATTATAAAATAAGATAATATTATAAGCATCACTAAAAAAGGAGGTGTCCAAGTTAAAATTGCAATTGATGTTGGTTATTATATGTATATTCTCAGATATCAATCTCTTTCTGTTATTAGTTTCTATGCCTAAAATATGGGTATTGTTGAAATTAAAATCATGACCAGTTAGTTAATAATGAATAATTGCGAAGGCTTGTCATATTTCTTTTTTGGTTAACATCATTCTTATGTTGTTAGATGCTTTTTTTCAAACGTTGAGATGTTTGGCCTATATAATTTGTGTGACACTGATTACATTCGCTTTTATAAACAACGTTTCTCGTTTCAAATTTATCCATATTTGTTTTCATATTTCTAAATATATTAAGTTTTTGTAAAGTATTGTCATTATAGAACACAACTTTGTCAGTATCAGTTTCCAGGATGCGTTTTATTTTATTCCAGGACAAAAATCAATCTATATCGTTGAATGTCATTGGCGATTTTTTATTTTGATCGTCAACATAGGTATAGGTATACGCAGCCAACAATTTTCTCTTTGGTGCACTCAGTACACACTCAAAAACATTATCAACTATCATTTCAGCAAGCATTGAACTCAATGAATCTCCCATCGCGGTACCAAAAATTTGTTGATAAAATGTGTCCTTGTATTTGAAATAAGTGCAATTAAAATAAATGTCTATCGCTTCTAAAAACAAGTGAAGTGGGATAGTAGTGTTCTTTTCTATTTCAGTCTATCTATTCTTAACCACTTCTACATGCAGGTATTCTTAAACTGTTTGTGATAGTTCGGTAATCAGTCAAATATAAAATGAAAAACAGGAATTGAGATTTCCTCGCTACCCCAGCCGTCAAACGTATTCTAACTGTGCCAGTGCTGGTGAGTCAGCGTAATAGTGGAAATGATACAACCTATGCGAATATGTGCTATGGAACAATGAAGAATACAGTCTGATGCTGGGCAATTTTGTTCAAAATCCAGTCGCTCTCATTAAGAAATTCGAATATCATTATTGTTGACAACAATATTACTACGTATTCAATATGTGCTATCATTTATTTCGATTATTGATATCTATTTTGATGGAATACTATTTGTTTAGTATTTTCTAATAGTACAGTGTATTATTATTAAATCCTTAGATTGATAGAAATTACAAAAGTGACGAGGTCGCAGGCATCTGCTAGTAATCAATAAAATCTGCTGCACTGGTTGTCTGCGGTTGTGATTAATTTAATATGAAGTTTCAAAAGATATGCCAATTTAAATCACAATCTGAAATCTTCGATTTTTAATTTCAGATATTAAAACTGCCTGGCACGAAGGAAATCTAATTTCAAGCAGAAAGAAGTAATTTTGCTAAAACTGCGAACTTTATGCGCTGTATTTTAATAAACAAAACTGTACGTAAATGGTAAACCAGAGGCTCTGCAAAACATCAAGGTACTTTTTAATTATTTCTTCCTTCAATATATATATATATATATATATATATATATATATATATATATGTATATATGAAAGGTCAAATCTCAAAGTTAATTTTTCTATTAAAAACAGCGCTTATATTAACGAGAATGTAGATACTTTCACCAGACTCCATATCTTTATAGCACCCACATAATTTATTCCGAAGAGCGTCTGAAAATATTTTTGTGCGACGATGATTCATATAACTTTACAAAAGTTCGTACCAGTGCGTTTTAAAACTTTTCTATATCTGCGAAGAACGCAAAAAGGCTGGTATGCTTCTACCTTTAGCATATTTTCAATAGTGATTATCTGCTCCGCATATCTCACATTTGAGTTATTCCTAGAAAAAATATATTCCGTGACTAAAGTAAAGCGAGTTCGTGTTAATATCTAGGTACGTTTGAAGCTACGCCTTGTAAACTCGTTTGCTTTTTATGCCTTCATCCCAGGGGAGTTCCTTATCAACCACTCCCAGCAAAACTTTAATTCCCCAACTGTTCATTCGTGCCTGGAAAAATACTGAAACTCAGGGATAATTTTACGATAAAAGAGAGCAAACTTAAATAAACACGTACTGGTCAACCTTCTGGTAATTCTATTGATTTATTTTAGAAAAAGAGGAAACGAAACTTGGCTATACGCTTTTGTTTATAATTTTAAAGCTTAGGATAATTCTTTTTGACTATAGTCATATTTTTATTTAATCTTCGGAACATGTAATTTGAGTATCTACAGTGCTATTAACTGTTTTCACGTAACGAAAAATAAAAATGTTAATGTTATTGACTGATTATCAAAAAAGAATCACTGGCTGCAAAGTTGAGTAAGTGTTAAGTTTATTGCCTATTGACGTTTAGAATGTATCAAAAAATGTATTTTAAATTAAGAAAATAGTTCGTATTTTATCGCAAATGTATCGTTCTTATATGGTATAAACCAACTAAAACTGTACGAAATGCTACAAAAAGGTTATAATTTCTTGAAAAATACCAACTGCAACTTTGATAAAACCTCTGTATTATTACTTCATTATTTTATGAATTTCACATACCTTGGCTTTCATAAATCGTTGAGAATGATAAATATAGGGTTCATATACTAGGGTCACAGAATATCTAACAATCAGAAAATCAACTCTCATTGGCGGCAAGAGTTCGCGCATTTACCTCCGCGCATAGCCGTCCGCCATTAATTTGGGCTAGAAAATTAGAGATTACCTCATTTACCACTGGAGTGCGCTATTGTCTGTCCCGTGGCACAGAATATCTAATGTATATTTTTGTCTATTATTTTGATATATGTTATTTTCACGTTGCTTATTTATTATAGAATACCTTTTTTTTTAATCTATTATCTTTTGAAATCTTCTATTTTGTTTTTCTTATTTAACTTTTTATGTATATACTATCTAATAAATTCCTATATTTTATTTTTATTTGTTTTAATGTGATATAAATTAAATAATATAAAAAAATGGAATATTCACAAAGAATAATGCCACATATTCTTTATAACATATAATCGGCATTAACACAAAAAAAAATTTCACCATTATAAACTGAATCAATAATTACGCAGGTATGTAAAATTAGATATTGTCAAAACAAATAGTTTTGCTCCATATTATTTAACTCTAGTATCACATTATTATATATTCATAAAGTTTCAAATCGCATTACCAATATTTACTCCTATATACCCAACATTATAATGATAAATGATTGTGTCTTAATACGGCTCTATTATTTCACTGAATGCGACCCTGATTTCTAGCCCGAACGCTTGCCAGGGTCACGAAAATTTGCCCACTTAGATCAAAGGTACCGACAACAAGTTGATATTCTGATTGTTAGATATTCTGTGCTAGGGTTAAAGCCAATTAAATCATGACAATAATTAAATAAGTTGTGAATTCAAATATTTCTGATGGTTCTTTTCCCTTTTTTTTTATTGTTGGCCTTTTGCATTGCAATGATTTTGTTATACACGTGTTCAAATAATACATAAATAAATTAATGAAAAACAACAACATATTTTATCATGAATAATAATACATAAAGAAACAGAAATGTCTGCCGAACTACAAAAGAAAAGTTGCAACTATATTCCCCGAGCCGACGAAAAGCAATACCTTATAACAAAATAGTTCCATTATTTCTTTTGCTATATTACCTTTTTTTTTTTCTTTACGAACGATAGAACAAAGGTAACAAGACAATACTCTCGGGAATAAGGGTAAAAATAACGCTCAACTTGCTGTTACAAGAGATGACCAAATGTAATTCTTTGTTTTAAAAGCAAATCCTGTCCTTTTCCAAGAAAAAAAAAAAATACAATAATATATCTACTGCATGATATTGGAAAAACAGTATCTACTGTTCCTTTGTCTTAATTAACTAATTACAATATTTATGTATCTATAACTTTGCTTCTATATAATATATGGATTTCTAAAAAGCTTGGAAATTGTAAATTTTGTCGGTGAATTCCCATCTGATTCTATTCTATTGCAATCCAACATATTCATTTTACTGCAATGAATCATTTGAGAACAAGCGAAGTATTCTGTAATAATACTCAATTTATCATTTCGCTACGAAATAAACAATCTCTCTATCATTTTGCAAAATCAGGGCGTTATCGGCGCTCTGGTCTAAACATCGCAATCGTTTGCTAATAATAATTTAGATGTTTGCAAAATCTGTGGCAGATAATTTGTGAATATCGTTGATAACATAGGCTTCAAATTACTACCTTGGAGTATACCTAATACTGGCGAAGAAGACTCTGAATGTGCGCTTTTTTATAAAACAATATTTGTCCACTATTATACAAACAGGAATGAGAATAGCTATTTAAGTATCAAGGCTTGAAAGTGACGTTTTATCGAAGAGTTTGGAGATTGCGAGCCGAGGCAGATCCGAGGTGAGTAAACAAATGCCTTCGATAAAGACTCTTTCCAACCGCAGTGCGTACAATATGTTTTCACCACCACATGATTACCACTTACTAAAATCAATTTACTTGCATTTGTAGTGTTCAGAATACAGATCACTCATATTTGAATGACAGATTATTTGACATCTGTTTTGACAACCGAATCCAGAAAAACGAAAGAGTACGGTAAAGTAACGGAAGTGACGCTTTGGTAGTTCATTTCGGTTGTACTTTACCGTCTATAGACGGTAAAGTAACCGAAGTGACGCGTTGACTGTTCAATTTGTAGCAATTCATAGTTCAATTCGGTAAAGTGACGATTTCTATCCTCGGATGAGTGTAGTAAGGTTGTATTATTGGATGTGGTAGTCGAAGAAAATAATTAATTGACAAAATTAGCCAAATCTACGTAGTGTAAACAAGAAAAGTTGCTAGATGTTCTACTTTATCAAAAGTTTTACTAAAGTTAGTATGAATAGCATTAATTGTTGGTTCATCACCAAACGAACGATTGATGTAAAGGAACTTGTAATTCTAACTTCTGTTATTTCTCAGCGCAGTTAAGCAAGAGAGCTGTAGAGAATTATTTAGCAAAGAAAAATTGACAAGTACCTCCATTGCAGTGTTGCCAGATATACCGGTAGTTACTAGGCATGTGTTTTTGTAAATGGCAACAGTGTATTTTTTAACCTAATTTGGAAAATCACAAAATTCTCAAATAAAAAAGTGTTATACAATATTTTTTGCTGAATTCGTTATTTTAGGGCAATTGGTAAAAAAAGAATTAAAATTATTAAATTGATAATTTTTCGCTAATAACAAATAGTGTACGTTTCTTTATAAAAGAAAACAATAAATTTATTAATAAAACGAATGTGAATAATGCAACTTCTAATGTTGAAAAATTGCATCTTCTACAAGGAATGTTCGGAGTTGATGCCCCCCTTGTAATCTACAAAACCGAATCCGCTTTACAATAGAATTATTAACATTTTCTAACTCTTGGGCGTAATGCTGTTGATTTCTCGCCTAATGAGTTGTTTTAAGACATTAACAGATTTCAGACTAGTCACGTAAACTTGTTTTTTTTTTTTTTTTAAGAACCCACAAAGGAACAGGCTTCTCCTTATCCACCTTTCTGGCAGCAACTCATTGAGATAATTCCTTACATTTCCTGTAAAATAAGGTGGTGCTCCGTCCTGTTAGAAGTACAACGATTCATCAATAAACAACTCAAATTCATTGCATATGCAATTCTATAAGCTTCACCATTTAAGTTTTGTTGTGGAAAGCTAGGTCCCATTATTTTTTTATATTAAACTCTCCACCATACGTTAATTTTAGGATTATTTTGGATGTAACATTTTTTATTGAGATTTTCAAAATTATGTTAAAAAATACAGTATTGCCATTTACAAAAACATCTACATATTTAGTAATTACCGGGATAACTGGCAAGACTGCAATGAAGTTGTTTTTTTCTTAGTTAAGGAATTCTGTACGATTTTACTTTTGGAAGTTTACTTAAAAATCTCTTTCTCATAATCTTTACGCAACATGATGTTGTATGTCGTTAATTTTCTAAACACCTACATTACATTCAGCACATTTACAAGACTTGCAGAACCTAAGAAGAATATCTTATTACTTTGCAGAGTTCTAGCTTTTGTAAAAACATTTGAATGCACTTTGCTTGAATAATAATAAAAGTAGATATATTAAAAAATCCGAGGAGACTATCTTAAGTTGTTTATACGTTTCATAAATATGGAGATAAACGATGCAGATACTTTTAATAAGAACGTAACTTTTTTACTTATCCAACTCCAATTAAGTTATAAATTCAACAAAAGCTCGTTCGGTGAAAGCCATACTTAAGGTTTACTTGCACTTTTGGGTATTCGTTTCGGAATAATTTAGTATATTATTAGTCTTCAAATAGGAGAGGAGATAAAAATGTGTAAGTAAACGTAGCCATCCTTTTCGACCGGCCATTTGCGAAAGGGTACTGGGAAAATAGTAACTCCGTTGAATTTAGTTTATTAAAATACGTTCTCTCGTTTGTCACGTTTATGAGCGCCTCGTCCAATGCTCGAATTTCTCGTCGACCTTCCCATTCCGTCATTCGAAATTTTGAATGGTCACTGGGACCACTCACATGTATTACATCGGGACGGGTTATAAATTTTTAGATGTACACATTTTTCTGCGACCAACGTCTCTTTTTTTTTTTCTCCTTTTTTTTTTCGTGCCCTCCAGTGGCGGCGGGCGGGTAAGCGTTTCGAATCGCAACCGCCTTCCGATACTACCAGATATGCACGGTGGAATTTATTTACCGGAAGCGTTGCGATAAGACCAGGAGTGTTCGTATATAGAGTAGGTTTCCTATTGATCCCCTTCTGTCGCCCCTCGGGTCCTCGTAGGTTCTACATGTTATTTTAGTGCAAATACAAAACGTCACCGTATCAGACACGTACGCCTGGCGAAATGTTAGACAATATCAATTCCCCATTCAATACATTAACTTCAGATATCTCGGAATTATATGCTCCTCTTGTGTTCGCGTTCCCTCCTTTACTGCGACGATTTGTCGTTTCGCATTACTTTTCAACTGTTTTTGATGTAATAAATTTTTATACATTACCTTCTCAAGTCATTTCACGAAATCCAATAAACACAAAAATTGCCAAACATTCCACGTAGATGAAAATACGAAAATAAATTTAACTCCGTTTAGACCTTATTTTGGAGTTAAATATATCACCAGCAAATGGATGAAAGTTCAACATAAATCTCACCGTACGGGGATAATTTGACCTCATGCTGAGGTAATATTAAAAGACCATGCACTGCAAACAAGAATTTATTTACGAGGGGAACAGAGTGTATTATCAGAAACTGAAGAAACGCAATGGGTAATTCCAATTCTGTGTAACCGAAGCTGTCGGACGCAGAAAATCCTACTTCTCCCGTAACAAGTTGTGACGATATAAAAAAAAGGACCAAACAATAGCACTTAACACAAATACATCTTAACGAGGCAAGACTTCAGGTGAGCTCCCAATTTCCTGAAGTCAAAGCAAAGTTTCCAATTAGCGAAGAGGTATTAATTGTTCCTTGTGAGGTGTGGTAACTCTTAGAACAGCTACGACAGAGTACGGAAGTATACCTGGCTGCGTGCAATCAGCAACAAGGGCGCCAAAAGGTTTATACCAGCAGAATTTGCCCCCAAAACTGCGTCTCCTGCAGGATTTAGTGCTTCAATTTTATTGTAGACGGGCACGTGGCTCAGATATTCACTCAAGGTTAAAAGCATGGAAAAAGGCGGTACTTACTAAAAGCTCTAAAAGAGCGTAAAAATTAGGGATTCCGACAAGAGCTGTCTCCATGTTAGCGATGTTGTCTTCGGGGGGAATATGTTTAGGTGTAGGTGCAATGTCGTTTGTGGGGGTTAACAGCTCTGTAGGCCATGTTACAGCGGTTTGGGTTGGTTTAGGAGGAGCTAAGTGCATACTTACTGTGTACAGGTTGGAGACCTGCCACCAAATCCATTTCAACTCTGTCGGAAGGCTATCTCGAAATCCGAAAAATCCCAGAATCCATTAAAATCCATGAACATCGTAATAACCTTAACCGTTACGACGATTATTACCTGTACAACACTCGGAAATCTTTCTTTTCCAAACAATGCAACCATAACCATCACGCAGTCTCGAGCCCAGTAACTAGGTCAAAACTAGTTAGAGATTGCAAACAATCCCTCAACTCACTGGCACAGGATCACACGGTGTCGCTGATTTGGGTGCCGGGACACGAGGATATAAAAGGCAACATAATAGCTGACGAACTAGCCAAGGAGGGCTCCAAGAGACACTTCATAGGTCCAGAGCCCGTATGTGGGATTACAAGGGATTCTGCTAAAAGGGAGATCTGGACCTGGCTGGACAATGCAAGCACAAACAAATGGAGGACGACAGAAGGTCAACTCCAAGCTAAAGCGCTAATAGGGGATGGGGATGCCAAGTTCTCTGATAACCTACTTAGACGCAGCAAAAAAGAAGTTAAAACCATTACTGGGTTGGTAACTGGACCCTGTCCCCTGAAGAAGCATCTTTGCAACACAGGCCGAGTAAGCGAACCGTGGTGCAGAAGATGTGAGCTACAGGAGGAAACGAGTTTACATGTAATCTGCACATGTGAGGAGTTGAAAACACTCCGGCAGGAACATATCGGGAAGGCTCTATTGGAGCTCGCGAAGGTTCTCAAGTTCCAACTGGGCAAGATACTGGGCTTTATAGAGAACACCAAGCTGCTCGAGTGGAAGTAAGAGTTTTAATTGGGACGGTACAATGAGCACCCAGCTCAAGTGCCTGGACTAAAGGTGTCCTCCTAACTTTATGAATGAATGAAATGAATGAACCATCACGCTCCACTGAACCGTAACCATTACCCGCATATAAACCCATTCGCATGTGTTATTTCATCAGTTTCAGGTTAACAGTGATGAAAGAAATAGCCCTGAACATGTCCTTTGCAAGAGTAAGGACATCTATTTTAATCCAATAGAGCAAACAACAGCAAAAAGTGGAGCGAAGCATATCCCGACTCAATGGATGATTTCATACGTATTTAAATGTTACATTTTTTATAACTACAAAGTTTTTTTTTAATATATGCCCAGTATCACTTATGTATTCTGCTGCGCTCGATATACTTCTTCTAAATTTTTTATAAAGTCAAATTAATTCTCCAAGACATCCTTTTATTCTCGTTTAACTTGAAGAACCATAGATGTATAACTCTCTTTTACGAAATTGATTGCAATGCATTTTATGAATTTCCGACAGAAACCGATGATTTATTAACTGCATTGTAACTGGAGAAAATATCGAGATGAGATTCTATTCACTGTGATAAGTAGGTAAAACAAAACCAAAGATTCAATCTGCAGAGAGCATGAAATGTGTACGAGAAAAATATATAACTATAGCTGTTAAGAAAAGTAATATACCTCGGCTATAGAATATAAAAGGGAAGAGTGAAACACAATACACACGAGAACTCGCCATCCATCACGTGAGCTTTTTTGCAGTTCATCGTCAAGACGAAAAAGAAATAACAATTACCAAGTCTGCACTACGTATAGGATAAAAACTAATGGGTTCCTTCCGAAACCACAGGACATATAAACCTTATCCACAGGGTATCCAACGGGCAAGCTGAGAAAGGGAAAAAATTCCTTTTTGTATGACATAGTTGATGTCAAACGTAATCTACTCGGTCTAAAGTTCTAATATTCTCGAGGCGCTGAACAAAATGTCACGGAAACATTTTCACATGTTTTCTTGATATTCGTGATTTTAACTTTATTTCGTACGTTTGTATATCTGACGATGTCTTACTTTTTCTATGTGCCTGACGTGAAATTGAGAAATATCCTTGCGCCTTTTGTTTCTAAAAACCTTCCTGTACCGTCTATCATCCAGACCAACAGCTAAATCATTATAATAAACATTTTTATCACATGTTCTTAATATTTCGATCGTGCACGATTGATGAAAATTAAAGTGATGGACAATAATACCCAATCAAGGGCTTTAATAAGGCTAATTAAGAGTTAATGCAATTTATTACTATTAATTCAATTATATTTAGATTTGTAGAATTTTCATTTTTAGCTAAAAGTATGACAATGTATAATTGGTTGCTTATACTTTAGTAAATTTAGTAAAAATATCGTACTTCAAATAATAGGTTTGTTCGTTTGGGCACCTGCGTTTTTTGCAACGAAACGCATGCAGAAATAAAATAGTATTTTTCTGTTCGGTTTGGCTTGCAGTGACCTTTATGACGCTTGGTGCCTAATCGATTTGGATTCTGGAATTTAACATTTGGTGCAAATGGTCATGCAGCGGCGAGAATCTTGCATGTACTTAGGAAGCAGATTTTCGCCGGAAAAAAGAAATAGCACTATGGAGATATTCATATGGTGGGTGTAAGAGTTCAGAATAAGAACCACGCAATTTATATGCAATACAATCATGTTTCTCCTAGTTCAAAATACACAACCTTCCCCAATGATACGGGACATAAAACTAACATTGAGAACCTTGAAGTATTGAAAAATTTAACTCCTTCGAGGGAATTAGACGTCTACGACACCATGTATATACAACTTATTGAGTCGGAGACACGGTTTTCTTTACCATTGGGTGTTGATTAATTCATTGGGATAAACACTACATACTTCTTTGAGTTGTCGGTATTCTAGCACGTCAAAGTAGCAGTTTAAGAGGAAAACATCACCTTTAAATATAGGTTTAGGGTAGCAATGATGAGGTACGGTAGATATTATACCTATTTCTTAATTCATACGGTCTTCGATTGCAAATGGAAATCCACGAATATTCTAACCAATTTATTGTCCCATATTACTAAATCAGGTAGGGAAGAGTGATCGAGTATGTATCCACTTTTATTCTGCTTTTCACAAACACAATTTTCGAATTATTTTTTCTTTTTGAATATGATACTTGGGGAATGTAATGCTGGAAGTTAATTTTGATGGGTATTGTAGTTCTAAGTTGATGCTTAAAAAATGGATGACTTAAGGTACTTAGTTTTATTAAATCACTTATTTGTTTGTCTGTCATCTCATTAAAGAGAACCCAACTGACATTGAAATGAAATCACAATTTTTATAATAAATGTTATGCCAAGCAGTTTTCAATCACTATTCTTATTTGCATTGGCACGTAGAGATGATCTGTTACTATAAATACTAAATTATTTAAAGAATTTTCGAGAAATTGAAATTACAATAAAACAAATTAGAGGCTTTAGATATCAAAGTAAATTTTCATATTAGAAATACAGAGGGCAATAAAATACAAAAACCTATTTCGTAAAGTCAACCAACGTTTTCTGTTTTACTCTCCAAAAAGGAGTTTCAAAGTTGAGTGAGGCGATAATTAACCAATCAAGGCTTAATAAACACGTTTGTCCAGTGTTCAAATTATTTATCCACTAACTATCTCACCTACCTTAACTTTGGAGGATTATCAAATTAGGAAACCCTTTTCGTTGCTTATATTTTGCTCTGAATTATGGTCAGTTCCTCACTTTCATTAAAGCAGAAAGACGGTATTCATAAACTATTACCTCTATTTTAAAAACTATTATATTTGGTTTTAGTTTGCTCCGATCCGTTGGTTGCCAAAATATTTCAATATATCACTTCAATCTACGGTAATTGTGTTTGTTTTTATCATATTTGTAATTATCCAAGCCCATAATTAGTATAGAACACGCTTACATATACGTTCAGGCGCATTTCGTGGCTCCATATTTCTAATTTGCAAGTAAAAATGCTATAAAGTCGAGTGCCGTAGCGAATTCGTTCAAGCACACCAACTATAACCAAAACGATAGTAGTTGTTTCCGCTCGTTTATCGCGAAATTTAAGACATTACAAGTGTTACATGGTAGAAAACGCCAAATGGTCAACCAATAAAATTTTATGTTAAAGACCCACATCTACGACTTATATAAATTATCGGGAGGATATAATCCTGGTAATTCTGACTGTGCAATAATCGAAATCTTCTAAATTAGTGCAATTTGCTGTAAATTGTCGCATAGAGAACGAAATCCCCACACATAGAGCAAACCGAACGCCAATTGTGCTACCCAATACTTTTATGATACGTACAATCGGTACCGCACTTGAATGAATATCATAAAAATAAATCCTATGAAGTTTCGTAGTTTCTCAGCTAAAGCAGCAAACGCGGTTAGGAAGTTACTTTCTTCTTCCTTTGCCGATCATATATGTAGTCCTGTGAAATACTGGATCATCTACCTAGAAAATGCATAAAATAAGGGTACATAATGTTCATTAGTTGCTCTTTAGGACGAATGTCTGTCTCCTATGTATGTCTTTTACCCAAGTACAAAAGTGACTAATATTACCAACTTACTCCTAAGAAATATTGAAATTACTATGATCAGTTCAGTCGCTTATACTCCTTTTATATAAAATATTAAATACAAGTAGAACATCGAGTAGTGGGCGCTAAAAGAAAAATTGCCACCTTTATCAAAATTATTACGAAGAAGATATTATTTGATAAGATAAAATTGTTAGTGGTACTTAATGGTTAGTAGGAGAAATAGTACGTGCACGGTTCTATTAATTGCCCTGTCCACTATGGCTCCTAAAACCTATTGTAAAGCAGATGTTATCCTAAAGCTCATTAAAGTTTCTTTTCCACTAATCTAACTGTCATTGCATCACATTGAGCATATTACTGTCCATCGTCTACAATCCAATAAATTCCTCTTCTATTTTACAATTCGTACTCCTAAAATCATCATCTCATATTTTACGTGCACTGGGAATTATTTTCATTGCCTCCCTTTCCATTATCCACAGGTAATCTACGAATCCTTTCATTTACGTAAAAGTTTTAGTCCTATACCATAATTGGTCTTATGGTTGTATATATTTGTTTGGACTTTGTCTAAATTTTACATAATTTTTTTCTCTCTTCTCAAACTACTTCTTCCAATATTTCTGTCATTACTTTCATCTGTGTTGTTATATAACCACACCATATTCACAAACAACCAGTTGTGCTCCACTTCTTCTAAGTTGTTTCTAAATTGAAAAGTGTTCCAGAGAGTGTCTCCTAGCCTAATTCATCATTGGTTACAAAATCCGAAGTGTCATCCCTCTTTGTTAATGTGCTGACTTTTGGTTGCTTCTTTAAACAGCCTTCTAAAATTTCTGGTGATTCTAAGCATTTTCAGCACTACCAAGATTTTTTTTCATATACCCAATCGAATCAAAGGCTTAATTAAGGTCCACGTATTTGCTACATTATCTGCTTAGCTACGTGTGCGCTGATACTACCCTACTTACCTGTGTAGTTCTTACATTCATTCTGATCTGCTTTGTTGTGCATCGGTATATAATGGCAATTTCTAGTCATTCTCTTGGTATCACATCTTCACTTCACAGCTTCCTCATTAGCATATGTGACTTATCTTCTACGTATATCAATAACTCCATATTTATAGCCTACGGATCCATTTCTTCTCTCCCCATTTCTTCCAAGTCCTCTTCTGTCTTCTTCCTGTTTTTCCCTTTCTACATCGAATATAATCAAAGCATACAGAACACGTCTGTGTTTATATCATAGCAAAGCAATCGACTAAAATCGCAAACTTATGAAAACTTGTTTCTTCCACAATTTTCAATCCTGTTTTACTTTCTTAGTAACTCTCTACTAAAAATAATAAATGCTTGGGATGAATATTATGGAAACCATTAAATTTCAATGCGTTGAAGTGTTCATGTCGCGGGAATTCGCAAATACGTTTTCCACAACCCTAAGCTTCATCGAGCTACAAGTAATACATGTTAGGCAGCTTGAGAGAGGACACTAAGACAACAAAATAAACTATCAGGCTGCGGTATTATACGGAGACCATGATTAAATGGTATACTGGTATAAACCATTGAAATGTGGGAAGAAATGGAAATGTTAAGGTTCCTATAGTGGCAGTGGGTTTGGAATTATTTAAGTACGGTGGTATAATAAAAGTCAAAGCTGATCTTATAATACCTTAATACAGATGAGGGTAAGATGGCATAGATTGTAGCATATTTTAAAAAATAAACGAGCACCTATTTTCTGGAAAGACCTTTTAATGAAAGCACTTAAATATAATGTTGGAAAGGCAATGAAACATTTTTAAAATATAATTTATTTTCTATTCTTCTCAAATCAACACAGATGAGTAGTCTAATTAAGAAAAAAATACCGAAATAAACCTGTTTGCTAAGTCACCATAAAATCTACATTCGGCTTTCTCTGTTATTCTGAGCCTATTCAGATATCCATTTAGTTTACAGTGGCCTGGTAGAATGCCTGTTAATATGCAGACATAATTTTACTTAGGTATTTCTTCCGGTTATAAGTTCCCACGATGATTTTAGCAGACTTGCGAGATTATCTGGTATTTCGTTTTCTCCCACTCCTGTATGTTCCGGAACCCATAGAGGGTTACTTTGTGTCTTTTGTCGGTTAGTTTTTTAAGACCCTACCAAACCATCTTAAAGCTGGTTATATTTGAGCTCAGCAACTTGATGGTTACCTGACTATCAAATATTACGATAATAGGGTGTGTTTCCGCATGGAAGATACCCATG
Source organism: Cetonia aurata (assembly GCA_949128085.1). Taxonomy (NCBI): domain Eukaryota; kingdom Metazoa; phylum Arthropoda; class Insecta; order Coleoptera; family Scarabaeidae; genus Cetonia; species Cetonia aurata. Next base: position 15,704,878 of record OX421886.1, on the reverse strand, counting down.
TATGTCCAAGCTTTCGAAATATTTGTTTGACCATATATTTCTATTCTTTCTGCCATTTGTACCATTTGATGGCATTTCTGCTGAGATGATATCTTAACCCCACTCGCTAAGCTTCTTGTTCAATTCTTTTACTCTTTTGACTCTTTTGACATGTCGTCCCGCGGGCATGTCCCAGGTTTAGTCAGCTTATCTTAACTAATTTTCATACGTAAGTATAACGTATCTTAATTTATCTAAACTAATTAAGATACGTTATACTGACGTATGAAGACCAGGTTTAATTAACAGTAGACTTATTATGATACGGTACAAGAAATTGTTACATAAGAAAGCTGTGATAACGCTGTGTTGCTCCGTGTGGCTTAAAATGTATGTGTGCTAGATATACACTCAAGCAATGTCAGCAGAATTTTAGTAAGCGAAAATACGAAACATACCATTGAGATCTTGGCATCCAAAAATATTTGTTCACCTGAGAATCTCTCGAGCATTTACCACTGAATAAATACTGTGTTTAATGTGTTCGTACATAAATCTCAAATTACAGTTCATGGTCTAGTGAGTATCTAGTGAGTACAAACTTGACGCTCTTACTCGTTAAGCAGCTAATTTAGACGTGGAATACTTTAACATCTTTCGAACGCTGGTTGGGAATTAGTTAAGCCAATTAATAATGCTCTCTTTGCTGGACCTGGTAGATACTTACACTTCATCTTCGATTATTTAAGCTCCACAAATTCGTTTCCTCTGAATCCTGTAGTTTAGTAAAACACGCTTCAACCTTCGGCGTACAAAATTACTTTTTAGCCGGCTTAATTACCTTTTACCGTAGGAACTTTTAAGAGGATTTACATGGGGGAAAAGCATTTAACGTCTATTCGATAAAATACCTTTGAACATGTTTTTTTTTCCCAAATCGATATCTAGCGTTGAAGTGAAGACTTCTTATATTATATATTTTATGTTAAGGCACCAGCATGTAATTAAACAGTAAAAAAAGGGTAGGCACCGCAAAAACGCGGATAGGATCGATTCAATTTCGATTGCATTTTCGATCATGAAAACATTGTTTTTCATTGACAAACATTCTTTTTCTTATTTGGATTTTAACGAAATTTTATGTTTATACTATATTTTAACTTCTAATTATTCTTTTCAAGATTTCTTGTAAATATTTCTCACAGGTATTATATTCTATAACAGTTCTATTTCTTGTTTATTTTGTAATAACTGGCTGCCTCCTTGCATCTTAAGAAATCTGTGTTTTTTAATTATTTGTATTTTAACCAGTATTCCGCAAGATATACAAAGTAAATTTTGTTCTGGTAGTAAGATAGTGAAATATGTTTTAGATCTAAAGAGTTGTATATTCAAATGTAAAACACTAATACCGCTTTCCTTCGGAAGATACTTATATAGTTAGTATTTTTTGTTTGACTGCTTGCAGTTCTTTGTTTCCGGGTAATTCAACGGTTTGTCTTAAAAAACTTCAATTCGCTCATAACAATGCTATTTGACCAATGCATACATTTTGGTTTCCTTTTACCATAATTATGGGTAAGTTGTGTCATCAGAGGGGTTGCTATACTTGGAATAAAACGAATATATAAATACGCGTTTTACAATCGTGAAGGCATAATAACAGATTCACACATGATTTGTTTGGCTGAAGCCACATAATTTTGTTTGAATTTTAAATTATTTATAAGAAATACGTAAGTTGAAAAAGACTAGGCACCTTTTTAATCATGAAAAAACCCGGCTGATAGTCTAGTGGCTTGCACGCAGTCATCGGGGTCGCGGGTTCAAATCCCACTCTGGTTAATTACGATAATCGGTTTATTCCGCGGCCGTAATGATGATTAAGTAAGAGGAGGATTTGGCTCTGCAGGGGTGTCTGGCAAGCATAAATTGCTTAGGCTTCATCTACCTCATTAAAAAAATAGCAAGAAAGCAGTATGATGACTGACTAAACCCATTCTTACATAGATAATAATAATAATAATATCATTTATTGACAACTACAATCGAAATACAACTGTCAAAAAGACTATATCACCCTCAGGTGTTCTTCCTACAGCCTCGACCTTCGGGTTCATCTTCACCCTTCCAAGCTAATCAACATCTAATCGGGTATATTGGTGTCGGCACCATTGCTTTTGCGAAGAATTTAAACTTTGGATGAAACGCTTACTAATAATTTTGATGTGGCTTCTGTCAGATCACTTCGACATATGAAAAGAATTCAGTCTTTCACAAGTCCAGATTCTGGTAATAAGTAAAGCGGAAGGTATGAACAGAGAAGTTCGTCGATCTTTTAAGTTTCTCCTGAGTACATATTCTAAATATATGATATTTAATAAATCTACAATCATCTTTAATACAGACGAAACAGACGTCCAAACAAATAATGAAACTGGAACTGCAATCACAAGCAAAGGAGCGAAAGATGTTCGTTTAGTAACTTGCAGTGAAAAAGAAGAAAATATGAAGAAATAGCCAGTTATGATGCTAAGGACAATTTTGTTCAACTAGGAATGACAGTAAACGCAATTACAGAGAAAACGAGGATTTAGTAATCGTTTATTTATCACCAGGAGCAAAAATATTTATGAATCCAAAGTTTTTGCATATTTCTGGACAATTCTGTACAAAAAGTTCCTTCCTCCTTAAAAAAAATCCTGAACCGACAATTTTAATTTTAGTAATTGATGACAATTCTTTAAAAATGCTAAATTTTTCGTAGTCTAATAATATAGGATGGATGTATTAACATAGTCACACCATGCGCTTCTGCCTGTGTACCCTGGATACTTTAAACTTTCAAAGCAAAGCCTGAAAAAGGAAGGCAATGGGCTTTTGCTAATTCTAATGATGAATTACTCAATAACAAGCTGGTAAGATTATTGGAGCTGCATGAAGGAAAGCTGCTATGATATCTAAACAGTTGCTTCTTTATTTCGGACAATAAGACTTTTTCTTTTCTATCCGAACGTTATTCCTCAACATTTTTAATTATCTTCTGATGTAATGCAGCCTGCTTCCACGTCAGAGTGTATGAATACTTCTATCCAACACAAAGAAACTTTACACCAAATGATAAAAATGGCCAATATTCTACCGCAGCAAAATTTCTGACTACTATAGTTTAAATTCCAAAAGAGAAAAGAAAAAAGAGGGACAAGCAGTCCGCTGAAGTTTTGACGTGACGATAGAAAATATCAACAACAGATCGCAAAAACTGTTCATGGTTTTCATTTGACAATAAAATTTTACATTTTGGAAACAAACTGCAGCAGAATCATCAACGAGTTGAACCGCCAATTGCAAACACGTATCTTTCAGCTACCATTCAATGTGAAAAAATATTCGCAGTAAACGAAACCTAGACTTTACGTCTTTAAGTAAAAATAATTGTGCAGAGTGCTAGGAAAATTATTACATCACAACGAAAGAATTGGATTGGATACAAGTGTCTGGTGCGAGCAAATAGTTATACAAGAACTGCATTTTACGTGAAACTAAATAGAATCGCTGTGGAGAAAAACTTCGACTGGTGATTCAAGAGAGTCAAAAAAAGAATATTTGAGCATAATTAAATAAATAAAAGCAAAATTAACCTTTGTACTAATTTTGTATTACATTTATTTTTCAAATGCATCTACTGGGCTTTATATGAAGGAATGTAGATGTTGGATTGTAAATGGTTGACATAAATTATTCAGTTTTCATCTAATTACCAATGGTTAACAACTTAATAGTTGTTCACTGCCACAAGTGAGCCAGTGCCAGGAATAGATTCTTTACACTACGAATAAAGTTAAAACTCAGTTTCAAAGGAAGTCCGGGAAATTGACCGTTTTTAGAAGATTAGGCCAGTCTTGGGTAGAATTCAAAACCTGCAAACCGAACGAACACAACAAGTGTCCATTGATGAACAAATGATCCATGATTCCACGGAAAGGTTAGAATGAGACAAGTTGTTCGCGGTAAGCCTCATCCTGTAGGCCTCAAAAACTTCGTAATGACAACTGCAAGAATTCCACTTGATTTTCTGATGTATGAAGGTAAAGGTCGAACCGCAGAGTCTTCCTTGATTCCAACACCCGATAAATTAGAGGTAGGAGGAAGAATGATTCTAAAACTAACTGATACTTTGCGAAAAGGGGTTTCTGTCTTTGTAGATAGGTATTTCACGTCGCTATCTCTGATAGACTCACTTTCCCCACGCGCAATCTATGTGACTGGCACGCTAATGAAAAATAGAGTTCCGAAAACTACCATATCGTTCAAAACGGTTAAAGAATTGAAGAGATCGGGAAAGGCTCTCACGACATGCTCGTTACCGAGGATAATAAGACCGCTACGGTGAAATGGTTCGATTCTAGACCCATACACCTTATCTCAGCTGAATTTGGTGATGAACCGCTAGGACAATGTAAACAGTGGTCTGTTCAATAGAAAAAATACATCGGAATCAATTGCCCTCCTGTGCTTAGAAACTTCAATGAAAATATGGGAGGGGTTGATTTACTGGGTCATGTCATAGCAAAATATCTAATGAACAGCAGGACCAGTACGATGCAACTTCCAATTCGTGGACTTTGCCGCAGCAGCTTCTTGGCTTCGCTGCCGGAAGAAACCCAAGACGCAGGACTTTCAAAACGGGAAATTATGGACTACCTTGACTTCAAATTGTCACTTGCAAAAGCACTTTTGTACACTGGTCACCAGGACGAACATGACGAAACATTGAACGAAAGCACAGAAGAGAATCTCGAAGAGGGTAATTCAAAGAAAACAAAGGTTTTGCCGATTTCAGACAAAAGAGAACGTATAGAATACACCACGCATCTGCCAAATTTTATGAACGAAAAACAAAGAACAAGATCAAGATGCCGATACCCAGGCTGGAAGAAGCTAACTTTCGTTTAAATGTGTTTCTTACAATGTTTTTCTGTGCTGCAATATGCAAAGAAATTGTTTTTCTAAGTTCCATAAATAAAAAATGTTTTAATGTTACAAGAACTTTTGCACAAGCCAATGCCTAGTGTATCGTATATGATACATAGTGTTTTACAAAAACAAAATTAAAAAAAAATCTAGACCACTATTTTATGTTATTGACATCTAAAGTTATAACGTACTTATAAAGATCTTAACAATCATATTACGAGGGTACTTATAGTAAAATAATCACAAACAATAATTAGGTATGGTTCAGAACCGTTCCTGGCATTATACACCACATCACACAACAATGCGCGAGATACCAGCCGTAGCATTTTAATTCAATTATCTTTCTGTAAACACTTGATGTCAGATCATCTATCATAACAATGCGTTTCAGTTCGCCTGCGTTGATGCCAGGCTTGGTCGTGGAAGAAGCGCTTACGCTAACTGCGAAAGTTGTGTGCTTCAAAAGTCTTCTAGGCTGTCGGTAGAGGAGGAAAGCTTTCCCGCACTTATTCGCAGCTACCGTCATTATCGACCGAGGCATTCCAGGCACGTATTACTAAAACAACGTTGCGTTGAACCGGTACTTATTTGGAAGTAAAGTTTTTTTCCGGCAGCTGTATTTCCATTTGCTTGGCCCGTTTAGACATCCACTACTATTCTTCCTTAAATAACTTAATACGTTGTCCAAGGGGGAAAAATTTCCAGAGCCTAATCTAATAATAAGGACGGTTTTGGACGTGACGGAAAGAAGTAATTATAAGCGGACACGGAACGAGAAAAAAGGAAGAGAGGCAAATTATTAAACAAGAGGTTTTTCAAGCATACATTCGCCTCGCTACAAATTATTAAACGCCATCTTGTCTAGCACGTACTTTACTCAACAGAAAATAGGTTGATGCTATTAAAAAATAAAGCATAATTCCTTGGTGAATAAAATGTTATTTACTCATCTTCGTTTCTGTAAATGCGACAAGGATTCTAAGAAGCTTCCGCTTTTATATTGTCACGAGGGTAAATATAACCTCCGTAACTGGGGGGTAGCTGGGGGTGACTCGCTTATTACTAGTAAAACAATTAAAATGATATAAATTTAGAGGGTACCTACCTTTATCGACCCTGATTGGATAGGAACAACTAACTGATATACAACTATTTTTCTTTTCTGTAAACTCTTTATTCTGTTCCTCTAACTACTTGCTCCCGCACTCGCCGCTACTACTCTTACTTCTATTCTTCTGATTTACGTCCACTCCTCCCCACTTTTAACCTAGCGTCTTTGCTGAGTGGACGTAAATCGGCGAGCTCACACAATTCCTTACAATAATACATATTACTTAAAACTACTTAAAATATTAAAAATAATAATTTCGTGGCATTTCCCCCCCCGTCCGACAAAATATGTCTCCGACATATTGCACTACTTAATGTGATTTAACTTTACCCAATTACGCTGCTGAGGCGTTTGTTAATTAAAAGAAAGAGAAAATTCCACAAATTATTTACTTAAAACTTAACCTAGCTAAATGAATTTAAATTTTTTGTTTTAATTTCATGTTATAAACAAAACTGAAGAAATAAGTTTGAAATAAAATAAAATTTGATTTAAATAACAAAATGAATATGGTTAATTTAACAAATTAATGCACAAAAACATGAAGACATTGCACGAAACGGTGGATTGCTTGGAAAGGTGACAGTCTGCTTTTCCCTTAGATTATTGTATAGGTAGATGCCATTCATCGATGCAGTGCCCAATTGCTTCGGTTTGGAGCGACCAAGTTGTTGGATAGGCCGCTTCAAGATATTTTTCACTCTTGAGCCGATTTATTGCTCCAAGTTTGTATAGCGAGGTGTAGTTCGCAGCGGAGACTCGTATCAACGGATTTTTATACCGAAGATGCGAAGATGGTTGATGGTTGGTTGGTAATTTTGGCTGGTGTAATTGTTGCCTTGTGCTGGTGTAATTGTTGCCCGCTTTTTTTTCATTTCAAACCCTCTGATAGCTTGAGGTGGGCTGCATATTTCAGGGCTGTGGCATCATGGTCTTCCATTTATAATTGACTCCCACTGGGATGGTATTTGGGCCAATGTTTGGTACTCAGCTAGATGTCCAAGCGTTCGCTTCGTTTCGACATCTTTATCATGTTTTGGTTTTTGGACATGAAACAGATACAGAGCGGCAATTACGGTGAAAAGAAAAATACCTTAATTATATAACTAACATGAAAACAGTACAACAAAATAATTTTAATAACATTTAAAAATTAAAGTAAATTTAAAAAGAACATCTAATCTAAAATTGCAAATAATAAACAATAAACATTTCCTACTTTTCTACGGATTTTTCGGTCGTGGAGCTCAGTCTCACTCGACAACTACGACCATCAGGGAGAACGAACGTGCCTTCCTCGTGCACTCTTCCTTTAAAGAGTTTTTCACGGGAACGTCGTTTCCATACAATGCACAATTTTACGCACCCCAGAACTAAGAGTGTTGTTAAGATTACGGCAAAAAGGGTATATTGTACTGAATAATGAATATTTTGAGTTTTAAAATCTTCCCCTTCTTGACGCAATTCACTTATGTCCTGGAGTACCTCGTCTATATGTTTTTCTTCATTAGGATGAAAATGTAATTGATCAAGATGTTGTTTTGGTAAGGTAGCCGCTTGGGGAAAATGAAAAGAGAAATTTTGTACTAGCAATAAGTCGTAAATTTTGCCACTTGTAACTCGATATATCTTTGATTCATGTGTCATTGTTTGCAAGGTTCTGCCCCTACTTTTAGCCACACAACCACTAGATAAACTTATTAAACCTGAGCCGTTAATAATTACTTTATCAACCGTTGTCGAACCGTTAATTGAGCACATAATGGTGAATATTTCTTTGATGTTTGCCGGCACTATATACACCCATGTATTCAATATTTCAGTTGGCAGATACGTTGACTGTACCACATTTATAATTGCTTTAGAACAATCGGGAGCAATGTTTGGTAGTGGTCTTATTAGCTCCAATTCACAGGTGGTACCGTCAACAATTGGTTGAGTAGGTTCCCCTACAAAATACTTAGCGGCTGCTTTCTTAAACCTACTACCGGCGCCTCCACCACTATGTCACGAGGGTAAATATAACCTCCGTAACTGGGGAGTAGCTGGGGGTGACTCGCTTATTACTAGTAAAACAATTAAAATGATATAAATTTAGAGGGTACCTACCTTTATCGACCCTGATTGGATGGGAACAACTAACTGATATACAACTATTTTTCTTTTCTGTAAACTCTTTATTCTATTCCTCTAACTACTTGCTCCCGCACTCGCCGCTACTACTCTTACTTCTATTCTTCTGATTTACGTCCACTCCTCCCCACTTTTAACCTAGCGTCTTTGCTGAGTGGACGTAAATCGGCGAGCTCACACAATTCCTTACAATAATACATATTACTTAAAACTACTTAAAATATTAAAAATAATAATTTCGTGGCAATATCACTGATACAACAATGAAAAACATTAAGCTTACCTATACTGTGAGTTTATTTATCAGAAATGATAGGAAGAGAGGATCAGCACAGCTTTTAACCATGTTTTTGTTCACAATAATAGAAGAGGAGAATGCATTCAACTTGTTATGTTGCTAAAAAAATAGTAGGTAATAGTAATAATGCATTTTCCCCTTTCACTCTGGTGTTAAAAAAATAGTAATTTTATCGGTTAAAGTATTTTTGAAGCTCCCCCAGCTCCGTTCCCAGCGTTGTGAAAAAAAGAATTACTTAAACACTTATCTCTACCCAATTTGTCTCAGCCTTATTTTAGAAATTGCAACATGAGCGCCTCTTAAAAATCCTACACTAAAACTTGATAAGAAATTAAGAATAAGCCAGAACATTTCAAAGGTGTAGACGAGTATATATTGTATTTATTTCTTTAGTGATCGATAGGATGCAATGGAGTGGGGGTTGTTGTTCAAAGTGACATAGAAAACACTACAATGCATAGCACCACGAGATAGAGGAACGAAAAATAACAAGAAAAGTGCCTATACACTAATGTCCGGTTGCTCTTTGTTTTCAAGTTTTTTATATTGTTCTTGTATTTTAGTAATACCTAGGCAATAAAAAATATTTTAAGGTAAGCTGTGATTTCATGAAATAAAACATTTGGTAAATGTCAAATCAATATTAACATAGTGTCTCGAAAGTTTTATTTCGAAATGGTGCTCTATACTTTTGTAGAATACAGGGACATGATAATGTGTTACGGCGAACCTCGTTCAAATTCTTTCGAAGCCGGATCTATCAGGAGAGATACCCATTAAGGCAAATTCCTAATGTTAGGACATTTATCGACGTACATAGGCGTTTGGGAGAAGATGGTTGCTTTAAAAAAACCAAAATTTTATTCTGGGGTCTCGTCGAGAACTCGTCATACTGTTGCAAATGAAGAGGCTATTTTGCAAATTGCAGAAGACAATCTTAGAATAAGCACCAGAAGAATAAGTGCAGCTGTGGCGGATGTCAATCGTGAATCTGTTAGGGACGTCCTCAGAGAACAACTTCTTCGTCCATTTCATTTCCAAAAAATCCATCACCTATTGGAACAGGATTTCCTACCGTGTTTACAATATGGTGGTTGCAAAATAAAGGGCAACACTTTCTGTAATTCATTCTGTTTACCCATGAGGCAGGTTTTAGTCGCGATGGCATTTTGAATATTCACTATATGCATTATTGGAGCGATGAAAACCCTCATCAGAATGTAATACAGAATCACCACTATGGGTTTTCCATTAAGGTATAGGCAAGTATAATCGACAATTACCTAATTGGTTCATTTCGAATGCTCAGACGATTGACAGGCGAACTATATTGAAATTTTTTAGAAAATGAACTGAATACTTTATTAGAAGATGTTCTATTGATTATTATAAGAAGAATGTACTACATGCATAACGGCGCCAACTTACTATTCTAGGAGAGTAAGGAAATTTCTGCAAAGAAAATTTGGAATTTTGGTGTATTGGTCGTGGGGGACCTACACCATGGCCAGCTCGTAAACTCAACCTTAATCCACCCGATTTTTTATTTTGGGGATTTATGAAAAGTGAAGTGTATGCTGCAGAACTAAATAGTGAAAAACAATTATGGAACAAAGTTGTGGAATCTGCTGACTGATTTCGTAATAATGCTAACGTATATCAAAGATGCCGTCAGTCATTAACACGAAGATTGGAAATGTGTATTCAGAAACAAGGTCACCAATTTCAACCCCTTACGCAGAACTAATATGTATCTTATATTTTTGAATGTTGTTTCGTTTAATAAAAGCCTTTTAACTTCAACAGCTTGTAACTTGAAAACAAAAAGCAATCGGACATTAGTGTATAAGGATTTTTTTTTTGTTATTTCTTGGTCCTCTATTGCTATACATTGTAGTGTTTACTATGTCACCTATAAAGTTCGTAACTAGTTGTGCATCATCGCATTTAGTTTAAAGTTTAATAATGACATTTTCAAGTATTCGAACCATGTTTATCTAAGCTAGGAATAGAAAAACTCTCTCGCTCGCTTGGACAAACATCGCTCGGTTACTGTTTTTCCAACCCTACTACCTACATAGCAGTTTATTTTATGGAAGGTCAGCATTTCATTAGTTCCTATTTTCGTAATTACTTGAAATTCCAATGGCTTTCTCTGTGTGTAACGCTAAACATATTCCCAAATTAAAACAAATCGATATCAATATAATACGTTCAATTGCTGTTTCAAGTTTTAATAATTAGGTCACACCGCACCCGTGCACAATTGCCCCCTATTTTCAACTTTACATCGCTAGAGAATTACAAATGTATCGCTTTATTGGACTTTCGTGGGTCACAACTTGTTATAAGCTTAATTTTCACCGCCATTTTCGGTTTCCTCTTCTTCTTCCAGACACCAAGCCATGCTCCAGTACAGTTGCACCCTCCACCACCATTACCCAATTCACATTTATAGGAAGATATTAAGGGAGATTCTATGGAATCGAGTGTGTTATTGTATCGAACGAAAGTTTTGGAACGAATGAATAATTCATAGAATCTAAAGCGATTTATTATTTAAATAGCTCTGAAGTTTTAGTTGCTTCTCTTTGTGCACGGTGTTTCGTATAAACAAAGTGGAAGCTTTACCTATCTAGTATAAAAGACTACCTCTCATACGGACAATAAATGAACAGGGCCGTTATTTTTGTGTTGAAAAATAGATGTAATACATGCCTTGCAGCGGAAGTTGTTGAACTTTATTAAAGTCCATAATACCTATTTCCGGTAAAATTTAATAAAGCAAGGTAAATATTTGTGCGTCAACTTCGCTTAACAAAATATTTTATAACAGTCTTAAAAAATTGCGCTGACGTTTATTGATATCGCTCTGTCAGAGGCAGTATTTTCAACAGCCTTAATAATGGTGTCATTTAATAAACATGGTCACATTTCAGTAGAGATTTATAACTTAAACATCTGCTGCTTTATTAATTTATTAGGAAGTAGTTAGTAGGCTTTGTATTCGTTACCTACCCTGAATGAAGAAACAGCAGAACGTTATTCCGTTAAAGACGATATTTTCAGCATAACTTTTCTTTTTAATCTTTTTTTCTTCACTTTTTGATTTGCCTATTAATTGACTTAAATATTTATTTTAAAAAAGAAATAAATTGCAGCTATCTGTGTACATAACGATATTGAGTTTACTCAAACATATATGTGCAAATAGGTAAGCAAGAAAGCTCAACATCAAATTATGAGCATGCCTAAACACAGACCCTTGATCTATTAGCAAACTTAAGATAAAAGTCTACGTTTTATTCTTATCTCGATTTTTAACAAATCTTTTGATAGGATTTTGAAAATGGCAAGCAAAGACCAAGTTTGATGATAAAGCCATCTAGTTGTAGCAATCGTTGCTTGTCAATTTAAAAACACCAAATGCATTGAAGTCTAATTTGAAGTTGTAAAAATAATAATAATGATAATAATATATTTATCCGTTAGACCAAAGTGGTACAAAAAAAGTACATGGTGGTATAGGATAAGCCAATCACCTGAATTAATGAAAAGCTAAATGCAACTTATAAGTATAAATGTATACAAAGTGTAGTAAGGAACCTTGCACATAACTGTCTGGAAAGCCACAATCGACATTTAACCCAACTTAGAGTAAAACTCCGTTAAGGAGTAGAAACAGTTATCAACAAGAAATTTTCTTAATTCATATTTGAAGGGTTTTTTATTTAATTCTTTAATGAAAGGGGGAAGCATATTATATAATTTGATGCCAGTATACATTGGATTATTTTCAAAGAGAGTTAATCGATGCGTTGGAATGGCGAAACTGTCTGCACACAACTGTCTGCATTCGTGAAAACCCTTGTTGCGTGGAATGCTATAGTTAGCACTTTTAATAAAAGTAAGTAATGCAAATATAAATAAACATGGAAGTGGCAGTAGGTCAAGATTTTTAAACAGTAACCGACAGGAGTGGCGCTTTGGCATTCCCTTTATAATACGTACAGCTTTTTTCTGAAGTCGAAAAGCTCTCATGGTATGAGACGCTCCTCCCCAAAACATAAGACCGTATCTGATACATGACTCAAAACAAGCATAATAATAATTTTTTATTATCTCGATACTGGCGACGTCGGACAACCTATATAATACAAAGCAAGCTTGTGAAAGTTGCCTGCATAACTTATTTATGTGCTGTTGCCAACCAAGATGCGTTTCAATGTGTAGTCCCAGAAAATTCACGGATTGAACTTGTTGGGTAGACTTTCCACTGACCCTTAGCAATTGACTGCTGTTTATAGCTGACAATTTTGCTGTGAAATTCTTAAATACTGTTTTGTCGACATTTAATTTTAAGTGGTTGGTGGAAAACCAGTTTACAAAAATATCTATATTGTTCTTATACTTGGTAAATCATTAATAAACAGGAGAAATAATAAAGGCCCCAATATCGAACCCTGTGGTACACCTGAAAGTATCGGTAGTTCTTCTGATTTAATACCCCTTATCACCACTATTTGCTTTCTATTTGTCAAGTATGAAGTCAACCAACGGTATATGACGCCCCTCAGTCCGTAGTAATTCAACTTTCTTAACAGTAGTTCATGGATGACAAGCTCGAACGCCTTGGAGAGGTCCATATATAAACCGCAGCATTTTTTCCCACTGTCTAAATGGTGCTAAATATCTAGCAGAGTAGCCATGAGGGCCGAATGGGTAGATTTACCTTTAATAAATCCGTGTTGAACGGGATTCAATACTTTGTTTTTTTTTCCAGAAAAGCAAATACTTTATCAAAAACAATTTTTTTTAATATTTTCAATATTCTTGTTATGGATAGATAACTATCTAAGAGAGGATGCTGCAAGATTGTATTAGGAACCAGCACTACCCTTGGCATAGCGTCTATGGTAGCTAAACATGAAATTAATCCAAACTAAGTTGGCATATGAGAATGGTTGCATTTCGTCTAACCATGTTGAAATCAGGGAACTACTTAAACTTGAGAGATAGTGCATTTCATCCAACCACACCAGAATCTAGAAATTACTCGAACTGCAGACTCAGAAAGACCTACAAAGACTCGGACTCTGTAAAGACTCACACAGCTACAAGTGTGAGTCTTTACTATTTCTGCCAAACTTATTAGTTTTGATCTTTTTCCAAAGCTATATTATGTTTCTTGTTGAAATGTATATCATTACCTCCAAAACTCAGCTACACACAATGCTCTATTTATTTTCTGTTGCCTTGCCACCCTTACAATTCATAATGCTATGTGCGCATCAGACTAACAGAATGTCGGTATAAAAGAATACATTTTATTAGAAACAATATAGACATTCTTGCTACAAAAATGTCCGTTTAAGAAAATTTTTACTATATCCGTACAGTTGTGCACTTGTAGAGCGAGTTTTAAATGATTCAAACATTATTAGTCACAACTAAAATACAAAAACTCGACAATTTAAAAGAAAGTTTTTCTTTACGAGTGAATTCCGCATTTCGATGTTCAAGAATTACAATCACGAACGTCAAACATAGAATTCTTCTATTCTTTTATTTAAGATCTAAGGCTTTCCCTGAATGTTCTGCAACAACTTTGCGTGTTATCTCAGGTATAGAGACATTAAAAACAGAAAGAAACGAATAATTAATCCTACGTCAAATAGTTGTAGTAATTTAATATACATGGCTGCAGTTTTCGACCATCGATATTTCTGTTATCCCTCAAGCCATAGCAACTTTTCATTTGGACAAAGAAGAGCAAGGTTAGTTTAAGGATTATGTAATAGTCACTTTCCGTCTGCACTTTCGCCAAATGGTAAATTAACTTAATTTTTGAATAGTAAAAATTTAAATTTCATATTACTATGTTCTTTAAGAAGAAATTAAATCGAAGGTGTATATTTTATTCTGGTATTTCATGCAAAGGAGCGCTTAAGTCTAACAATAAGTGTAATGCTGTTTAATGGGGTGGATACCTCATTAATTGTGTACATCATCGTCAAGTTATCGGAGAGTTGTAATTACTCCAGCGTGTAAAGCGTTACAAGATATCGGTTAGCAATAAAGTTATTGATTACATTATTAAGTTCATCCTATGTGGAAATTACTTACGATTATACTCTCATTAGGGGTAAGAATTAATTTTAATATTAGGTATAGCGGTTATATAAGTATTTGATTAGCCAAACTATTCAGTGTAGATTCAATAAAGTGATCTCTCTACAACAAAAAAAATAAACCGCGCTTGAAAATCATGGTTGGACAGCTGTAACTTATTGTGTTGGAGTGCTGCAGGGCTTTATATTGGACCCGCTGTCGTTTATTTTTCTTTAAACTTTTCGCAAATGCAGTGATTTGAGTTAATCAGTTTTACTTAAGGCAACATTGTTCAAAGAAGTAATTTATAAATGGAAAGGATTTTCTGTAGAAATTTATAATATCGCAACATAGCATCGTGTATATTGTATGAGCTGCGAAAAGTACCTACTGGTATCAATATGCACGGTGTGTCGCTAAAACAGCGAAACTGCGTTTCCGATTGAAATCACAGATTTATTGATAACGTCTTGTTTGTGAAATTGTGAACGTTATATGCACAAGAAAATCTTTGAAAAAAGCCTTGCTGAAATGGACTTCGCCTTAAAGATTCATATTGGTTTTATACAAACAGGTTTTTGCATAATTTTTTGTCAATAATTCCATACTTCGAAATATTAGACATAAACATACATTTAAAGCCTACATGATATGTTCTTTGCTTAACTTTTACAGTCTATACTCGTATATACTCAGTGGTTTTTGTTTTTCAACAAGGTGAGAATAAAGAATTCGCTAAAATGCGCGATCCCAAATTTCTAAGATTGCAGCGCTACACCGCATCGCGACAAGCGTAATTTATTTGTCGTATAGAAATTCCGGGTTTGTTTAGCTAAGTTTGGTGATAGTTCAAAGGGAGCCCGTAAATTGCCAAGGGCGTTCTACACATAAAGGGCAAATGTATACTGAATAGGGCGGAAAGGTTTCTAAGCTAGTTTTTAAACAAAGCTTTCCGCACGTTTCTACCTCGGTTTTACGATTGCTCTAAAAATTCTGGGACTTTGTACGAATATAAACTACAAGAGCAGCTCGTACTGATATAAAGTGTTTCCTGCACAATAGTCAATTTAGATGTGATTTTGGATAGCGAAATTGTTTCCCACTACTATGTAAATTTTCTTTACACCAAAATATGTATGCCAGAACGGAGGTTTGGTTACAACCTCTCAAAAATATAGAGAAAAACATACTATATCTGTATCCAGTGTAATTCAAACCAGAAGAATATTTACTTAGTAGTTTAATGTAATTATGAAGTTTTGCTAGATAATGTCACGACACACAATTGTAAAATAAACTATATATTTGCGTTTAATGCACTGTAATAACACACAACGCAATTAGTTAAGTTATACGTACAAATATCATTGCTAAATTGTATTGTATAGACACATAGGGGACAGAAGATAGTTACCGCTTTTGACAAAAACCTGTGCATTCGATTGTTGTAATTACCAAGCAATTAGTAATGGCAGATCTGTTGTCATTAATACTTACGCTATTTACGAGCAAAATATGGAACTTCAAATAGTGTTTACAGATTTTAAACAAGGTTTTGATAACTTGAATAGAGGAGAGCTGGTTAAAGACGTGAGAAGATCAGAAATACCAGAGAAACTAGTGCGATTAATTAAAATGACTATGAAAGGTACAAAAGCGATGGTACAAACACAGGAAAGCATGACTGGAGAGGTATAAACACGTAGGTGCAGGGTAAGACAGGGAACGACGGCAATTTTATTTACACAGTTAACAGTGAAAACATGATGAAGTTCAATGTTGAGAACTAACATATAAAAAGCACTACAAGTAGTTACATATTCTGATGACATGGCGATGATAGCCAGAGACAGAGGAACGTTAGAGCAAACGATGAAGAAAATAAATGAGGAACCACAGAAGAGAAGATTGAAAATCAACCAGCAAAAGACCAAATATATGGAAATTCATCGCAAAGAACTACACCGTTGCAAAGGAAGAGTGAAAATAAGAAATTATGAATTTGAGGAAGTGCAAAACTTTAAATATGAACTACGATTAATTGCCGGAACGACAGAAGTACAGAAATAGTGCGAAGAAACTACAAAACTTAAAATCTATAAAACTGCAATTAGACCAGCAGTAATCTACGCGGCGGAAACCACAAGAAACGAGGAGGAAAACCTCAGAAATAATAAGACGTGTATTAACCATGATAATAAGATAAATAAGGAACGAAATAGAGGACTCTATAGCGCGGATATAAACACAATTTTCGAAGGTGAAGATACAGAAAGATTAATAAAGTCACAAAGGACACAATGGTATGGACATATAAGCAGAAAGGGGAAAAATGGCAGTTCGGAAGATAATGAAGTAGAGCCAACTACCAAATAGACCGAGAGGAAGACCTAGAAAAGATGGGACGAACAAGCAATCAGTGATATACAAAGTGTCCCAGAATTGTCTGGCCAAAATGGTATCACGGTATTCCTTGGATGAAAATATGAAGATTTGGTACGACAACCATTATGAAAAAGTGTCTGGTTTGACCGCTGTTGATGGTCAAAACTCTTAGAAAATTAAATGTTTTTTGCAATATCTTGAAAACGGCTGGATGTATTTAAATAAAACCGGATGTGCATTTTTTCAACATTGCAAGGCTTGTTTAGATGAAACGTTCATGTCCATCCGCAAGAGGTAAGTGGTAATTTCTTATCCATCATGGTACAAAAATGTGCAGAAAAATTTAATGACGGGGCAAAATAAAGCGATTTTTAAAGCTTGAATACTTGTCACAGTAATGGAAGATTGGTACTTTTCCCGAGATAGGAGAACATTTTTTCTGCCTAAACGGCGTATCGGGCGAAACTTTACAAAGAGATCGAAAATGTTCGGAAATAATCAGCGCATCACCAGAAAAAAAATCGTTTTATTTTGCCCCGTCATTAAATTTTTCTGCACATTTTTGTACCATGATGGATAAGAAATTACCACTTACCTCTTGCGGATGGACATGAACGTTTCATCTAAACAAGCCTTGCAATGTTGAAAAAATGCCCATCCGGTTTTATTTAAATACATCCAGCCGTTTTCAAGATATTGCAAAAAACATTTAATTTTCTAAGAGTTTTGACCATCAACAGCGGTCAAACCAGACACTTTTTCATAATGGTTGTCGTACCAAATCTTCATATTTTCATGCAAGGAATACCGTGATACCATTTTGGCCAGACAATTCTGGGACACCCTGTATAAAGCCTTTGCGATAAAGGAGTGGAGAAGGAAGATTAAGAATAGAGAAGAACGCATAAATATATCGCAGGTATATAGCAAGAAGGTGTAAAAAGTTGTAGATATATATGGGGAAAGAGGAATGGAATGACCAACCACCTCCGCTTTGAAGGTCGGAAGAACTCCACAGTAGTGGCTTTAATTCCGATAGGAATATATACCCTTATGTACTATAATAATGTTTACGCTATAAATATTTCTGCTAAATAACTATATGCCATAAATTAAAAACGATATTTCAATTAATTATATGAATACCTAACAGAAATCGCAAAGCCCGATATATCTGCACCGCCTTATTTTATTAGTATCGCGATAATATTATAAACACAACAGTTTGTTTATATAATACATGCAACACATTTAGTAGGATGTGTGCGGTATCGGAAAAATAAATCTAAATTTAAATCAATACTTACAAGTTAATTGAGCGGCTAACGATAATATTATATGGGATCGTATGAGCAATAAATAATAACCAATGCAGTAACCACTGAAAACAATGATTTACAACTTCTATTTAAATTTACGTTTACCACAAACACTATGGGTACGCCTATGTAATCATGCGTACATGGAACGATTTTAGTAGCTGATTATATGTTTCTAGTTAAATATTTATTCATTGATTCGAATATTCTTCTATGTTTTTAAATACTTACACATACAAAAAGAATTTTATTGAGATTACTTCTAAAATTTTAACAATATAAATTCAATTAATAAAGCTATATTTCAATATAAATTACATAAAAAAGCGAACGCCGAATCTGAAAGCTATCCTGTCGTCAAATTTAAATCTTGAATGAAACCTGACACGCAGATATTTAGCTGCGTAAATCCTGTTCGTGTGTTTACTTTGTGTCATGAGGAAAAGCATATGCTTGTAGAGTGCGTCTATATAAAGGTAACATAAGAATGCTTTCTAAAACTACTTACGCGATTGAAATAGTAGTTAAGCAAAGCAGATTCCCTCACGTAGTAGATCATAAACGAAATTTGAAATTTGTGTCATTCATGCCTTTAATACCTACCTACTAACAGTTTTGAATTTCAAGGAGAAACTTTACTATCTCTTACGTATATATTATTATTTCTTTACTAATTTCATTTATTTTTGAATAAAGTTGTTAGTGCTACCTTTGAATATTCGAATCTCAAGATTTTTTAACAGTATTATGAAAAGATGTTATAATCTAACACCTTAGATAATGCCATAAGATAAATTGATCCATTCAATGCACTTATTATTTTTTATCTCAATTTTGGCTCATTTTTTTAGGCCACCCATGCGCAAATAAAATCTCCTCACCGATTGATGGTACGTAAATTGGAGCCCGGCCTACCTTATCTACGATTATGGTTTTTTTACGTTCAAAAACATACGGATCCAAGATATATCTGCCGTTTTCATCTATGTATGTACTGCTATGCTTTAATTATTAAAACTCATCAGGTTGGTCAAGGTAAGTTTTAAAACTAACCTTTGTTTTTACAACAACCAATAATAAATATATTATGCTATGTATTAATTAGACTTATATATTGTCACTTTAACACATAAATATATGTGAGTTCTAATTTAATTATCAATTTAAATAAGGAACATTGTACAATTTCGGAGTATTTTTAATGAACAAATAAAATACTAAATTTACACAAATGTGTAAATACTAATACTATAAAAAGAAAAGTCAGTTTTACAACTTCTTCTTACCCAAAATTTTATGTATGGTGTGTATATTATGTTTGTAATAAGACAATGACCGGCACGATAAGTTTTAATAATTTAAAATTCTTCTATTGCAACCTCTTCCTTTTCTTTGATATCACAGCCTGTTCTTCTGCTCCTCTCAGCGTATCCCTCTTCTTTAATCCTTAATTTCTACATTTTGTACGTCTGCTTTAAACGTCTCTTTTTATCTTCCCCATTTTGTATATATCTGTATTCCTTGTTATTTAATTATTGTGCTTGAGAATTTTCTTATTATCCCCATTCCTTTATTATACATTTCCTGTTACAATCAGGATAATTATACCTTTTACACTTGTTTCACTCTCTCTAAAAAAAAAATGTTTCTATACAGGCTGATTCATTTTCAATCCTCACCATTGAGATCTCGCGTATTATTGACGATAGACGATAGGTTTAAATTTGGCAAAGTTGCTAAATTTTGTGGTTATTATGATCCCACAAAGAAAGTAGACTTAGAACAAATGACGTTTGAAATTTTTTTAAAAAAACGGAAAAATCTCGTTTTCTCATTTTGCCTCTAGCACTAGAAAAAACTAAAGACACGTTCTCAAGGCCACTTTTAATGTTCTATGTAATATTGAAATCTTCATACGACGTTTCGTTTTCTTCTGGTCGTCATCAACTTTCTTATTTCTTATGGGCGCCATATTGAATTTTGACACCGTTAGAAAGAGTTTTTTTTTCTGATTTCAACCATATGTAACATGTTGACAAAAGTTTTTGAGCTATTAAAAATAACGTTTACAAAGGTGATCTTCCACAAAATATTGAAGAACTTCGAGCTAGACTCGACAATGCCTTCAATGCAATTCCTACTTACAAAATATCCTTAGCATTGGAAGAGTTTAAAAAATGGTATGTAACTAATAAACTGATGGTTAATCATAGAAAAACTATCCTTACAGAATTTTATAATAAATACAGATCACCAAGCCTAACTTCTTTAAGTGATAATGGACAAATACTAATTCCTTCTACAGAATGCAAATTGCTGGGTACCATATTAGATAGTAATTTAACCTGGGAACCCCAGATCGAACAAATTAGCGTCAGGCTTCAAAAGCTATATGATCATGCTATATGATTTTTAACTTCAAAAATATTTTTACTATTGACGCTCTTCTAAATGTGTATTATGCAGATGTATATTCAATGCTTTCGTACGGCATACAAGTCTGGGGTCAGGCGAAAGACATAAACAGGATTTTTATACTTCAAAAACGTATAATTAGAATAATATTTAACATATCTTATCGAGAGTCCTGTAGGGGTGTATTTCGCGAACATAACATCTTCACCTTGACGTCCATTTACCTTTACAAGCTATTCACCTATATATATGGAATTAAAAATAGCTTTCACACACATGCTGACTATCATAATTATAATACAAGAAATAATAATAAATTAACTTTTGCTAAACCAAACCATTCATTTTATTTGAAATCCCCTTGTATAGCAGGTGCAAGTATTTTTAACAGGCTTCCGGTGCATGTGAGAGAATCCAAAACTATAGCAGATTTTAAACGAAAACTTAAAACACTATTAATTTTAAAGTGTCCATATAATCTTAAAGAATTCGAAGAATGCCTGAAGCTCTGAGATACATGGTTTTTTTTGTGCACATAGTGTTATTGTAAACAGTTTTTGTGTATTTTATGTATTTTTAGTATTGTTATTTCTATTTCTTTAACCATTGTATTGACCATCACCGTTTTTATGACTTGCCCTATCTACACGTTATTTATTGTAGCCTAAAGGTTCAATAAAGTTATTATTATTATTATTATTATTATTAACCATACAAAGAGCAGTTCAAACAGCTCGAAAATGTGCGTATTGGTGCATTAATAAAAATGACGATATATTTGAACATTTACTGTAATTATTCTTTTCTTTATATTAATTGAATTGTTATTTGAATTCATTGTTACAAACAATTGATACAAAATTAACATAAACTTTGCGAAAGCGCACATTTAATTTACCATTTGTAAAATATCCCGTTGATTTCTATCCAAATTCCGGTTATCGTAAACATTACGCGGCTTGATAAACGATCCAACTAACTTTCTATCAAAATCTAGGAAAATTGTATGATATGGTTTTCGTCGTTCAGGATACAATGGTAAATATCGTGTACTAGCTATTGTTGCATTTCGATTCGATGATTAAAGAATACATAACATATCTCGTTTCTCTTTGTTGATATACAACATTTTTCTATTACTACTGCAACGATAAGTGATTGACATTTGGAAATTTCATAACTACCTTATTTAATCTTAAATTGAATTCTTCGTCAGTTAAAACATACTATCAAAAACTTTTGTCAACATGTTGCACCTGGTTGAAATCAGAAAAAAAGACTCTTTCTAACGGTGTCAAAATTCAATATGGCGCCCATAAGAAATAAGACAGTTGATGATGACCAGAAGAAAACGAAACGTCGTATAAAGATTTCAAGCACAACATTACATAGAACATTAAAAATGGCCTTGAGAACGTGTCTTTAGTTTCTCTCTGCAAGGCTAAATAAAAGTGCTAGAGGCAAAATAAGAAAATGAGATTTTTCCGTTTTTTAAAAAAATCTCAAGCATCATTTGTTCTAAGTCTACTTTCTTTTCGGGATCATAATAACCACAAAATTTAGCAACTTTGCCAAATTTAAACCTACCGTCTATCGTCAATAATAAGCAAACCTCAATGGTGAGGATCGAAACTACATCAGCCTGTATATTTGCTTTATGACAATCTCTCACAGACAGCCCGTCGTTGTATCCACATAGCTTTCCTAATTTTTCATGTTTTCCAACACATTTCCAGAATGGCAGAATTTGACAACAACATCAAAATAATTCCGATCAAACTGTGCAACTTCTGTTTAATTTTCAAAATAACCTTCAAAACTAACAATATTATTCAAAGAATTGAAATATATAACATTATCGTTGCGTTTATTAACATTTAAAGTAAAAACAAAAGAATTTAATTAATTTCATTAACGTGTAGGAATAGATACAGGTAGAACACTGCAGTACGTACCTTTTTACGTAAATGACGTGCATAAACCTTGCCTCAGGACAAACTTCTTTTAATGATAGTATAAAAAAAATGTTCCTATTATAGAATGAACGAAATTATTTGTCGATGCGATTGCTGTTGGTAACACGATTGTATGGAGAGACATTCCGAGTTATAAAATTTCGTACTGAGGAAGATCAAATAGGACTGAAATCTCAAGCATGTTACATTTTAATATTAATCCCATGCATTTATTTGAAATTCTTTGTAGTTGCTGCATTTTATTTTCTTGAAAATTAAATTATAACTCAGAACAAGTAGTAGCCAAAACATAGAATTATGCTACTTAAGTTTGTGGGTTTAATACAGAATAAATTAAAATTATGTATATTCTATCTACTATTGATCATAAACGCTAATGTCTCCACAATACGCCCAGGTGGAACTACACTTGGCCTTAGTAGATGAATTTAAACATTTGGCCTTAACTATAGATTCAAATTTTCTTTGGAGCAAACACATATATTGTGTGTGTCATAGATTAAAACTATTAGCTAACAAATTCTTCAATACATCGGATTTTATGCTACTAAAGGTAGGTATGCATACAATTTATTTTTCTTTGGTTGAGTAAATTAGGGATTATAGTATAGTAATTTATGAAATATACTGGTTTAAAGAAAGTAAAATTTCCTCAAATTATAGCAATATCCTAAAATTCAGAAAATAAAAATAAAAAACCATTTTTGTCATGTTTCTTTAAAATTATGGATGGATTATGTTTTATATCTTTTCGTAATAGACATATATATAGATTTATCAAAATTTATAACAAATTATGCAGCCTTGGATGTACATAATTTCTTCTGCGATATCATTGATGTGCAAACATAAATATATATAACAACTACGCAATATACTAACTTTAGCATATAGACACATAAAATAAATAATAATGGGCCTAGAGGTATTCCTTGCGGTACTCTAAATATAGTCAGCATTTTCCTTGATATTGGAACATAAATAAATGGCTTTGTTCTCCTTTCTCTGATCGCAGAAATTACTATAAATTTATTGAAATTCAGCGTCCTTCAACAGATTTATTTTCTTACTCATTGTTTTGTTCAAAATAAAATAGTTTGTAGTTCTTTTCAAGTGATCACCTTTATTTGGTTGACAAGACACAATTTAGTACAAATACCAAAGTATTATTCACAGCACGTATTTGTTTTAGATTGCGATGCAGTAATGGTTTACTTGGCAACCAGAAAAGTTATTTTATCAAACTAGACGACACACTACCCGTGCAGCTTATAAAATCATTATGATCAAATAGAGTGTTTGGCGCAATGCCACAGTAAACAACCTCCACTTGTTAACTATTGTTTCTGGGATATAACATTATGCACAAGACTTTGCGCAGTCATTAATGTCACAAACTTTTCAGCATTGTACGTATAGTACTTATATACAACGAAGTTGGCCGCGTATCTCAAAACAAAGTGGTAGCAAATTAAACCAATTTACCTGACAGATCAGCAGAGAGAAGTATGAAAAGTAGTAAACAGGGAAGCATCGTGAAGAGAGCACAGAAGTTTTCACACAAACAGCACTTAAAACAATAGACGGGAGCTTAAAGTTATGGCATTACACATTTTGCAATTTCATTTCGGCGAAACCAAGTCTTGAAAGTCGTGGAGTATGAAAGCGCGCGCTCGTTATCTAATTATTTACGAATGACGTGCCTCAGATTACCTCTAATGCACAATTTAATAGCGGAACGGATGTAATGCGATGGAAAAACGTTCGCAATTAACATTTCCGTTATAATATTTGCGAAGATCGCAGTAAGCGCACGAAAAAGCCAAGCCATCCATGATAACGAGACGTAGCGCATCGCGACACGCCAACAACTGGAAAGCAATTCGTAAAGTTTTCCCGTTGACATGCGCGCGCCCACAACACGAACCCTAAAATTAGGTGTTTATTTTACTCAGACTCAAATACACATCGCCGGGGGTGGTAAAATTGAAAATTTCTGAAAAAAAAGTATTGCAATGTGTTACAAAATGAGTTTTATTAAAAAGTATAAAAATCCGTTTCTGACCAACAGAGGGGCCATAAATTTGGTGGGCGGAGAGTTTCTTCGTTTCAAGGGTTTGGTTTTTTAATTTAAATTTAAAATTATTATGTTTTATTGCTTTCATCTTGTTTTGGTGTTTATCTCGTTAAATCTGTTTATTACCTTGCACTTATTTACCTACTCTACTTGATGACGCGGAAGTTTCGAGTTTTAAATATAATTTATACCTCTGTCTGAAAATTTTATTTTCTTCTATTGTTTCCGTAATTTACATCTCACTACACTTAAAACTGCAATATTGCTCGGCCAAATATGTCATCAATTAATCACGATACCCCTAAACGAATTCATTGGCGTATAATACAAAGCCTATCAGTTTTTTTTTTGTTTAGTAAATATATTTGTCAATCAATAAAACTTTGTATAATTTACAATGGTCAAAAAGAAAATATAAATATAAATATAGATATAAAATAAATGACATAAAACTTACAACAAAATTTAGACAAACAAACAAAGAAAAAAAGGAGGAAGCCCCACATGAAAGGAGGAACACTAATTTACCAGGAACTCCTCGATGCTATATAGTTCTTGGTTGATAAGCATTTCCTTTATTTTTTTTTTAAAATGAATGATCGGAAGCTCTTTAAGATTCTTTGGTACTTTATTATATAATTTGCTTCCCCAATAATTTACTGCTTGTTGGGTACAAGTGAGACGGTGATAAGGCAATCTCAAGTCATCGCGTGTTCTAGTGTTGTAGTGGTGGCTGTCTTTATTTAAAGGAAATGCATCTTTATTTTGGTGTACATATGCAACTGTGTGTAACACCAATGTAGACGCCAAAGTAAGTATTTTTAATTTTTTGAAATGAGTTCTGCAGCTATCTCTCATACCCAAGCCGCAAAGATATCTTATCGCCTTCTTTTGCAGAATGAAGATTCTCGCCGACTCAACCGACATCCCCCAAAACATAATGCCGTAACACATGACGGAATGAAAGTTGGCAAAATATGCTACCTTTGCTGCTCGATGGTTAGCTACTTGCGTCAGCCGTTTTATGGCGAACAGGGCGGACGACAGTTTTGTTGCCAATCCTTCTATGTGTCCATGCCATTTGAGGCTTTGATCTATAATAATACCCAGGAACTTTATTGTAGCTGGTTGACTGGTGCGGGGACAAAAGTTGAGATGTTGTGTTTTTGTTTAATATATAGTATATAGTTTAATATATTAGCAATTAATTAGAGATGTTCACAATTTACTTAGAAGTCCCTCAGGTTATCGCACACGTTACTCGGTAAAGGCAGAGATACTGTTGAAATGACAATAGGAGGGTAGCAGAGGAGCGGTTGTAAGAGAAGGCTAACTGCAATGTTGAGATGCAGTCATATAACTTTACAAAAGATTTTGAGAGAAGAATCTGCGAATACTTGGCGGCTTGGTGGCCTATGTGAGATATTGGTTTTATGGATGCGATGCAACTCCAGCAGAATGGAGTCATTCATCAAGATGCCAGATTTACTAGCGGAAGTTGGATCAGATACCGATGGGAGCACCCAAACAATTTCTGATAGGATCAAAGGTATAGCAGTCGCCACAAGTGATGGCGAGCGGTGGGAGTAGGTTCGCGCAGCAGTAGACGGGCACAACGGATTTACCATCGCCTCTGCATATAATTTCTCTATACCATTGGCGTGCAGGTTAATATTGAATAATGCAACGTTAATGTAATTAAAAATTTAATAAAATGGTTTTATTAGTAGGGGATATCTCCGGACAATATAAGTATTTTGTTTACTAATTACTACTATTTACAGTGCCTACCTACTAATTTATTCCTGGAATATATGAACATATGTATATTCACAACAAAAAACAAAAATATTATGTTAATATAATCTTAATGAACTAATAAACATTTAAATCCGATTAACCGTTAAGGGGCACATAATCCCCTGAATTGTTTACCAGGAAACATCAGCGATGATAATAACAAAAAAGGATTATTGTTTAAACGGTTTATTGAATTTAAACATTATAACCTATTAAACAAATTGAAAATTTAATGGATAAAGTTAAACCTCTTCCGCACTAAAATCGTTGTCGTCACTACTACTATCATTATTTACATTTATAATTAAGACACTAACTGTTTTATTTCACTTACATTTGCCGATGTGCTTTTTCTTTTAAAAAAATAATTATATACATTAAAAACCACTTCGCGCGTTTGAGAGTGAATCACTTTATGCTCCCCTAACAGAGACATTTTGAGCCGCCACTGACAAATACTCAGAACGTATTATTGCAGCTAAGTGGGCGTGCACGCTTTTAAAAGCGTCTACAGCGCATCCCTACTCCTCGCCATCACTCGTGGCGACTGCTATATCATGGTTTTAGTTACCCAGAAGCATATTAAACCACAATACCGAGAATTGGAATTCAGGTTAGAAACATTATGTGTGAGGACGTGCATATCGAGATCTAGTGGTCTCTCTTTAATTCAAGAAAAGTATCATGTCTTTGTCGTCCTATGTAGTACCCTTAAACTGACTCAACACATGCCGTTTATGTAATGGTGGAAATTTTATGTTATGTTATGTGGAACAAAGAAAATTCTATTATGCGTATTGAGTAATCAATTTCCTTTTGGGAAAAACCCAAGCCACGAGCGGAAATGGCATAAGTAGGGGGATAGGGGGGTTTTGTCGTATTCTTTCTCTCTCTAGCATATGTAAATTCCCATATGTGGTTAACGGCATCCGCCTGTTAAAAATGTATCGCCCTCTCTCTCTAACGTATGTGCGAGCAGTTCTTGTGGTTAGCTTCTGATAAGCGATATACATCGCCATCCAAAAGTAAATATACAGCGTCATCCAAAAGTCAAGGAACAGTGCGCGCGTGGGTGTGATTACGTGATCTGTGATCCGTGGTCCGGATCACATGATTCGTGATATGATCGATATCGCTGTAGGAAGTGTTTCTTAGCTTGATAACACATGCTTAGTTTTTGTTTAGAGAAATGTACGTAAAATAAAAACCTTCTTCTTATATATATTTATTGTATAAGAATAAAAAATAATATACATTTAATAAAAGGTGGGAGAAAACGAAGATAAGAAAAGAAAGAGAGAAGAACGTTTTATTGTGCTTCTGGAAACCGTGCAGTGTAAAAAAAAAAAAAGATAAAAAACATAGATAATGTGCTGTCTAATACGCAATTCATTTTCGATTTATTGACAATGCTACTCGTCTGCGATGTGCCAGTTCACCTGCTAGATAATTTATCTAATGTAATCTAATGTTAATCTTTGTGTTGTACACTTTGTACATGTCTTTTACAGTCGTATTTGTCCCAGCAAAGTAACTGTTTATCGCATAATTTACAAACCACATTTGCTCCATTATAATACAAATCGGGAAAGTCTCGGATAAATTTCTTCACTTCGTTATGCAAAGGGCGCTTCCTTGGCTTGGGCACGTCCGTCATACTTATTAAATAGAGCTCAATACAACATACGATCACGTTGGCAGTTCACGCCTAACTAAAGTGTTTCGCTGCAGCGTGTTTATACGCTGGTGCACTTACTACGTCCCTGGCTTACCGCAAACGTCCTCAGCTCTATTGATAACGTATACGAAATACCATACAAAGAAATAAAAAAGTTACCGGTAAGATTAAGGATGAAATGGCGGGTGTCCCAATTGAGGAGTTTGTCGGTTTAAAATCAAAAATGTACTCTTTGAAAACTAGCGCTAACAAGAAAATTATGTTCTCCAAATTTTCTTGACTTTTTAATATAAGTATATATCCGTAGATCTTCTTATATAAGAAAATTATGAAGGCTAAGGGAGTAGGCAAAGTTGGTGTTCGGAAACTCACTTTTGACAACTGTAAAGATACCTTATTTAAAAAGAATACATACATTACACGGTTTAAAACAATTCAGTCAATCCATCATAATTTATCTTCCATTGAAGTTAATAAAAAAGCATTAGATTCCGAAGACGATAAAAGACAAATTTTAGACGACACTATCAACACGCTTCCTTGGGGTTTTATCTCTCGTAAATTTGGTGAATAAGTTGGTGTGGATAATATATTATTATTATATTTTTATCGTTTATATTTACTTTATATTTTATATTTTTAAATTTACTGTATTTGTGTTATATTATAATAAAAAAAATTTTTAACCTTATTCTCTCAAGTGCATTATTTGAGACGATAATAAAACGAACGACAAAAAAGAACGTTTCACTATTTGTAAGTATACGCAACTTGTTCAATATGGGTTCTATAAGTTCTATTGCTACATTCCGAAACCATATTTTGTGTTTTTCGTGGAAAACACATATTTCTTTTTATGTACGAAATGTACCAAAAATGTGCAAGATATTTATAAAAACGATGATGTGAAACACCCATACGATAATTCCTTCTTGTGACTGGGCAACTACCATCGGAATTATTTCGATTCTGAGATTTTGGATCCCGATAATGTCGAATGCAAAAACTGTAATGAACATCTGTATCAGAATATAGATACAGAAGATTGTAAATATTGTCGAAAAAGAAGAAATTTTGTTTTTTTTATTCCTTTAAAACCTTTCTATCGTTAGGTGTAAGGTCATTTCGAGATTGAGGTTAATTCCTTGCCCTTAACTTCTCTCTCCACTTTTTCCGGTGTTTTGTCATTTCTCTTGCCTCATGCCAATTCATTTCTCTCTCGGTTAATGCTTCCCTTATCTCATCGTTCCATGTTCTTCTTGGTCTTCCTCTTGAATTTTTTCCAGATATTTTAGTTTCATAAATTTTCTTAGTTGTTCTTTCTTCTGACACTCGACAAATATGTCCATACCATCTTAGCTGTCCTTCTATTTTCATTCGTATTGGTATCACTCCCAATTCTTCCCTTATATCCTCATTCCTGATTCTATCTATTCTCGTTTTGTTTACTACTTTTCTTATCTCATATCGATGGCATTTTTTCTGGATTTATGTTTTTCGTTTAGTGTCCAGGATTCGCAGCTGTGTACATCAGCGTTGGCCTTACTATTCTATTTATTACGTCGACTTTAACGTTCTTTTGCACCTCTCTTTTTCCTAGGAATGTCTCTTTCATCATATTATACATCTTTCCACACTTATTCATCCTCTCATCTATTTCTTTCTCAATCTTTCCATCTGCTGCAATTATCGTCCCGAGGTATTTGTATTCGTTGACCTGTTCAATTATTTGTCCGTTTATTTTAATGTTATGTTTCGTTTCCTCTTTTGCCACTATCTCTTTCTCTTATCTGTATTTATTTTCATATTAATTTTTGTAAGTTCTTCATTTAAGATGTTTATATTATGTTGCACGTTTTCTTCGGTCTCTGCCACTATCACCATATCATCGGCATACATCAACTCTGCTATACTAGTGGGTTTCATTTTCCAATATCCCAATTTTAATTGTTTCATTTTTGGTCTTGCCTTCTTTATTGCGTCATCTAGTAGACAGGAAAACAAAATAGGGCAGAGAACACATCCCCGTTTAACACCTATTTCCGTTTTGAATTCTTTCGACTCTTCATTATTTATTCTTACTATATTTATGTTATCCTTGTACATTGCTTTTATGACTTCTACGGTTTGTTCCTCGATTTTTCTCTTTTTTAATGACTTCCATATATCATCTCTCCTTTGTGTAGGTCGATGTAGCACAAATATAGTTTTTTATTTTTCTTAATCACTTTTTCACTGGCTTCCCTTATTATGAAGATTAGGTCTTGCGTACTTCTTCCACCTCTAAATTCATATTGCGTATCTTCAATCGTTTCTTTCACAATTTCTCGAATCCTTGTGTCCATTATTCTTGCTAATATCTTTCCCGGTATACTTGATAGCGTTATTCCCCTATAGTTTTTGCATTCTCTTTTATCACCATTCTTAAAAATGGGCAGGATTATTCCCGTGTTCCAATCCCTTGGCAAACTTTTTGATTTAATTGCGAGGTTCATTATTTTTTGGAGTTCTTTGATTCCTTCGCATCCTAAATATTTGATCATCTCTGCCGTAATGTTATCTGCTCCCGGTGCCTTTCCTATCTTGATTTTAGCTATAGCCTCCGTTACCTCTCTTTCAGATATTTCTTCCATTTCTGGTTCCATTTCCATTTGATTGCTTTCATTTCATACGTCTCTGTCATTTTTGGTCAACTCTTGGAAGTATTCCCTCCATCTTTCCATTATTTTGTCTTCATCCGTTATTATCTTTCCCCGTTTATCCTTTACGTTCATCATTGTATATTCTTTTTTGTTTCTTAACTGTTTTAATGTTCCATAGAACAATTTCTGATTTTCTCTAAAATTTTGATTAATTTTTTCTCCGAATTTTATCCATGTATACTTCTTCGCTATTTTTACCGCATTTTTCACTTTCATTCTCTTTTCTTTATATATATTATAATCTTCCGATTTTTTAGTAGGTACTTAAGTATTTTTTCCATAAATATGTTTTCTCTTTAATTAGTCCCTGGATTTCTTCGTTCCACCATTCCGTCTTTTTCATGTTTATATTTCCTACTTTCGATACTCCACAGGTTTCTTTGCATGCTTCCAGTATACACTCTTTAAACCTTATCCAGTGTTCATCTGCTCCTTGTCCTTCCATGTTCTGTTTTTCTCTTAGCGTTCTGTTCACTATTTCCTGATATTTGCTTCTAATATCATCTTCTTTAAGTTAAAAAGAAGAAATACAAAGGCAAAAACAACGAAAAAATCAGAGGATGCTAACGGACCTGTAAAAAGAAGAAAGGCAACGTCCACTTTGGAATGACTGGAATTGTATTTATATGCGCATTTTTTATTACTTTATTAAATAAATGTATATTATTTTTTATTTTTATACAATAAATATATATAAGAAGAAGATTTTTATTTTATGTACATTTCTCTTAACAAAAAAGCAGCATCATATCACAAATCACGTGATCCGGATCACAGATCACATAATCACACCCACGCGCGCACTGTTCTTTGACTTTTGGATGACGCTGTATATTTACTTTTGGATAACGATGTATATCGCTTATCAGAAGCTAACCACATATGAGAATTTACATATGCTAGAGAGAGAAAGAATACGACAAAACACCCCGATCCTACTGGCATAGTATTTGTATTTCAACACACATTAGCAAATATTCCTCATTGTTCCATATTTCGCATTATGACATACCATGCACGTGTGTAGCCGGCTTTACGTTTGTGATTGAAAAACCCTTTTGTATTTAAGAAAATTGTGTATGTAAATTTATTGGTTTTAATATTGAACATCGAGAACTTGGTAGTTTTTTTTTTCTTTTCATTTATTTTAGTGTTTGAAAAAACATTTAATTGTTGATTTTGTAATGGACATCTAGCAGCGATATCGAAAACAAATACGCCAACAATTACGTATATTAAAAGTCATGTCGAGCACGTTACGAAGAATCGGTCATCGGCAGTTAAATCCTTCGTTCCTGCGTGATTGCGCCAATCAATGTAACAAATGCCGTCGAAGTAGCAATTTTTATTCGTAACGTCGACGGAGAATTCAATACAACTGATGAATTAGCGCCACTGCTTCCACTAAAACGAACAACCAAATCACGAGATTTGTTAGAGGCAGTTCAATCAACGTTAAATCGATTTTAGTTACAACTCAGCGATATGCCTGGCGTAACAACGAATGCAACCACGCAACAGTGATTGCAAAACATGGAGAATTAGTGGAGTGACTGCTACCTGAAGCTTGCAAAGTGGGTAAAACAACAAATAAAATTTCCGTCGACTGCATTAGTTACTGGAAGAAGTCAGTACGATAAAAGATGAATTCTTGAAATTTTGTTTCTAAGCATACAGAATTTAATACTTCTCGTTTCTTTTATACCTAAATAAAAAGAAAATGATAAACTAAAAATAATAACATTGTTAAAGAAATGATTAAAGACGGAAGATACCTGGAAGAAGCTGGAAATATGACATTGACATGCTAAAGATATAAAGCAGAAGATATTTCAAGACAGAAAGGAAAGTGAAACGCAAATGTCACCGCAGCCATAAAACGCTGATACAAATATACACAACAGTAACTAAAACACAACGCTTGAGACTAAGATCCATTATTCGAAACTAAAAAATATCGTGAACACATAAATGACAAAATGATGCTTTACACACACCTACTACTTGGAGGAGTACCCAGCAAAAACGATCCATTAACAAATCTATGAGCTCTATAGCCAAAACTGCAACAAAAACAAATCAAATGTTCATTGGCCAGCCATCAGAATAACAAATATACATATAACAGATTAGTAGATTTTTAAAAATCCGTAGTAAGTAAAATACAATGCAAAGAAGCATAAAAATCATTAATTATTTGGCGCCCAGCGTGGGGCATAAAAACATGCGACAAATGACACTACTAATAATGCTATTTTAATTACATACGTATGAATTTTCTACCGAGGGTACAATTTAATTTTAGAAACCTTGCTACACTACTTAATAATCAAAACATTTTATTATTAAGATCACTCACCGTGTGGTTAAACGGAAATGGTCTAACTTCACACGCAAAATACCATTTTCCGGGTTCCTCTTCTCCCTACACTTTAATTGCGTACCGATGTATTTATCTGTCCCTAATCTGTCGTAATATATTTGCAGACGGTCACCACCTTGTTGGCCCAACTAG
This sequence comes from Cetonia aurata, assembly GCA_949128085.1. Classification (NCBI taxonomy): domain Eukaryota; kingdom Metazoa; phylum Arthropoda; class Insecta; order Coleoptera; family Scarabaeidae; genus Cetonia; species Cetonia aurata. Next base: position 15,671,399 of record OX421886.1, on the reverse strand, counting down.
AATCTATTACGCCAGTTACCGTTATAAATTACGGTCTTTACTGATAAGTTCTGGGGCCCATCGAATTGTTCCGCATAAAATTAGTCGTTGTTAAGGAACTCTATTTCGTACACTGTTGAACTTTATTTCAGAAGTGAGGTTTTCCTTATTTTACCTTTGGAATGATGTTATATCGTAGGTTTCTTCGGAATAAACGGTGTTTAAATGAATCAGCGATTAATCAATTTCCTGCATTTAATGCTCGAGGTAACTAATATGATTAAATTTCCACTGGTTAACTGGACGAGTTACAAATATTTATTCATGCAAACTGTTGTAACAAGTTAACTTGTTTTATACTTCTTCATGTAGAAAATTGCTAAGAAATTATAACGCTCATCCTTATTTATACCTAGCAACAACAAAACATAAATTACCTTTGCTATTTATTCAGGGTGTTGCTGCAAGGCATCACTGTTGCTTTTTTGTAACTACATTTTATAGCTGACAACACCCGACTTAGACAACTACTTAACAAAAGATGCAATAAGCTGCAAATAACGTAGCAATGACAAAGAAGAAGTCCTATACTTAATGGATAGCGAGAATAATTTTCTTAATTGTCTAAACGCGACCACGTTACGTTATTTACGCCCTCAGTACAGTTACTTTCCATATCTCTGTTGCATAGAGACCATTATTTTAATGGTCGTTCCGCATATACGAATAACATATACGAGCTACTGTGGGAATAATTATGTCGCACGCTAGAGTGTATCTGAAGCAGTAACTAGATCTGATTGCCAGCGAAACAAATAGGAAACCGACGAGGTCTCCGTACTGTGGCCAACTTAATTGCTACCAAGTATGCTATAGGTGCTGGTACTTAACGTGTTGGCTTTAAGTAGGCTGTAAACCAGAATAGGTATACTTAAAACAAAATCACCGTAATTTCACTTTCCCTGGCGTTAATAATTTTTTATTGCTAATCGATCTTTCGTTAATCCAGAAAGTGCACCTTCAAATAAAGCTTAAGTTTCATGTAATAATGTGAAATTTTATGCTAAAATACTTATGTTGCTGTAGTAGCACTAAGCTAGTGACCTTTGTTACATAAAATAACATAAACCCTTTTTCTCTTCCATGAAAAAATACAGATGGCCTTCCTTCTGCAATTTAAGAACAGCCAAATGAAAAAAAAATATTTTAATAGTCAGAGTACTCAATGAAAACATGATCCTTTAGCAAAAGGATTTGCAAGTTGAATAACATGATTAGGAGTAAATATCATACCAGATAAGAGTAGTAGAGCCATTTTTATGATGTTTTCTTACTGGTTCAAGATAAGATAGATTGAATAAAGTTTACCATAGAACATGATTAGGCTAGAGATATCAGTGCCATTCAATCATCTGCCGTATCATACATAATTTTACATTATGTATGTTCTTTATCTCCGCTTTAATAGTGTCGACACATTTAATCTATTAAGATACCAAAACCCATCTTTCTATCTTAAATGTATTTAGTGATCACAATATTTTCCTGTTGCATACTATTATAGTCTACATTATAAGTTCCATCACATAGAAACAGCTACGAAACTTATATCCATATCAATAAATACTCTATTTCTTCGATTTATGCAGTCTCAAATACTATATACTTTTAGCTTCATTTTCATAAACAAGTAGTGACGATATAACAATATTTCTTTTATACGATGTAACATACTACCTTATCTATTCGACAAAATTTTCTTTCGTTGATCAACATTAATTTTTAAGCAAGTTATTAGCATTTCAGTCAATGTCAGCTTTTTACCGCCTTTCGATCCACTGTGCGCCGGAACAGATTTTATGTGATTGCGTTTGCCCAAACTTAAAGCTTCCAGCCTGGAGGAGATCTGTTTCAATTGTAGTAAGTATAGATCTGCTATACTACCAGAATTTTTCAATACATAAACTACAATAAATCTTCCTGGAGATTACATTTTTAACAAAACTACGAGTTTAGGCATTTACACCTCGAAGAATTCGGTTTGTTGCATTAGAATTTTGACTAACATCTTATAAGGAGCGTCGTAGAATTGCTGGCGTTGCTTTAAAAGTGTTTCCTCCAAACTTGATGATCATCGTTTCATCCTTCTAAGGAGTCATCCAAATTCCACAACCTCTATAGTTGTTTCGGCATGAAATACAAATTTACCTCATTTTGTTTGTAAGTCTTCTATTGATGCAAGCCTTTGCTTTTGGAGTGGTGAAATTTAGAGTTGCATCAGCGTGCGGCTCTTAGATTTTCTGATCTGATTAGGGAGTGTGGTCGTTATGTGATCAAATCTTCGATATGTTGTAGTTGAAGGTAGGTTTGGACACACTAAGAATTTCTTCAATCCGTTGTTTGTCTGTCTATAATGGGATCAGATGCATTTGGTTGATTTGGATTGTGATCTTTAACATATTCAAACGGTACGATTATCGTTTCAATTCACACTCAGCTTAGGTCAACACGGATAGGCAGTTAATAAGGGATCCTGCTTGGGAATGGGACAACTGGCCGCGGCCAAGTGGCCGCCGCCAACTGGCCGCCGCCAAGTGGCCGCGAGCCAACTGGCCGCGGTGCCAACTGGCCGCGGTGCCAACTGGCCGCGAGACAACTGGCCGCGAGACAAGTGGCCGCGAAATCAATTGAATGTAGGTACATCTTACTCGTAATATAATTATGTATATGTTGCTTCATTAATCATAATAAATAACTGCTCAATGAAAAAAAGTCATAAATGTGATGGTGATATAATACAGATCGCTTTAAGTACACAACAAATTGACCATCAATTTTTAAGCCAACTCAAAGTGTACTTAAAAAGCGGCTGTATTTAAATACGAGCCTTGTCGTAGTTGTTCTTATATACACATTTACAAATTACAAATAAAAGCGGAATGTTCCTTGTCGTGGTTGTATCTTCTTATGTACATATTTACATACTACATAGAAATAAAAACACTATGTTTTCTAATTTCGAGCCTGTCAAATTACTGATTCATTTGATAATTATGAGCTATTCCCCGTAAATATTCTATAATGTCCCTGTTATTGTATTGTTGAACAATAGCTAAAATGCGTTGATCAGCAACCCTATACTTTTTTAATTTTACTGGTGGGTTATGTCCTGCTACAAGATGTTCATAGTAAATATCACGATTTTTTTGTACTCTTCGTAAACCGTCAATAAGTTTCCAAATCGTGGGATGGTCCATGCCTAATTCCGTCTGTAAGCGGCGATGGGCTGCTTCAGCGTGGTTATTTGTTCTGTCTTCTTGATTTAACGTTCTATTGTAGACGTTCCACATTTGGTAAGGAAACAAAGGCTGTCTTCGTCCATTACCTCTTCTATTCCTTCTTCCAACATAGTTGTCTTCAAACCAATCTAAAACTGGTAGTAAGTCTTCAAGTAGTGTATCAGAAAGCGACATTATAGCATTGTCTATGTGTTCAATCGGGACGAATGCCAACGCTATAACCATTTTTGCGTGTAAGGCAAATTGGGCTTCGTTGTTGTAACGATTTTGTAATCCTAGTTGGCATAATTGTTTCTTCATGTTTTTGGCCAAATGAAAAAAACAGCCCCGTATTTCTGCTTCAGGGAACGTCTCTGCAGCACTCTTAAAAGCAGCAGTTTCAAAATCGCAAGTAATTGATGTTGGGTTGAAGTTTGGTACCAACAGTTTTAGCATTTCAAAGAATCTATCGTAAGTTCTTCTGGTTTTATTAGGCAAAAGCGCATAGACTATTGGATGAACACCTCCAAATTTTTTTGCTAAAACAACATAAACTTGTTGAAATAAGTTTGGTGCAATTTTAAATGTTCCGTCCATAAAAAAATCGTCGCCGTTGAGCGCTATTTCTAAATTTCGCTGACTCCCAAAAATTAAAATTCTGTCTTCGCCCGGTCCACTGTCAGCCAGTAAAAAATTTACAAAATTTCCTGGTGTCGATTCATATGTCTTATAACAGTCAGGTATTTGAAGATCAACTAAAGTAATAGGATTTGCTGGAGCTTGACTCACTTCACTGCGTTTTCTCCTGACTAACTTCTTTAAAGCTTGTAGACTAGGAAGAACTCCTTGACAGGCGACATCAATATTTTGGGAACATTCGTTGATCACCTGACATGTTGTCTCTTGTGTTTCTACAGCTCTTTTTTTTATTCGTGTCACTACTTTGTCTGCTGATATTTTAGCTGCACATGGTTCGTGACTATGCACATTTATAGTTTTTATAACTTCACCATCAACTACATGTACGCGTGCTTTGCACTGCCGTCTTTGTTCACATCGCCAAAACTCGATTGTTTTATTGACAGATATTTTGTCAAATACGTACAAAAATCCATTGTAACAAAACTTATCGCGATTTCGTTGTGACTGGATACTATCCATGTTGAACTGAGCTCAATTGCACAATTAACCACACCGAACACTACTGCCCTGAAGTCAAAATTCGAATAAACTGATATTTGTTTACCACCACCTTAGACAAGGTTTAAAATATAATTAGAGAGTAATTAGCCTTTCTAAATTGTATTTGCTATATGGGTAATTCTACGGATTGTTTTCGACAACATGTGTTTGTAATAGTTGTAAATTACCAAACAACGTAATGATCACTTAATCACTTAATCACTTAATTGCTTAATTGCTTATATATCTGTTTATAATAAAGGCATATATAATATTTTATGGTAAGAATTTTACAAAATGGAAATTGGAAATAGCAAATACAATTTAGAAAGGCTAATTACTCTGTAATTATATTTTAAACCTTGTCTAAGGTGGTGGTAAACAAATATCAGTTTATTCGAATTTATGTATATAAGAAGATACAACCACGACAACGAATATTATGTTTTCCTTTGTAATTTGTAAATATGTACACAACAACATACAACTACGACAAGGCTCGTATTTAAATACAGCCGCATATACATAATTATATTACGAGTAAGATGTACCTACATTCAATTGATTTCGCGGCCAGTTGTCTCGCGGCCAGTTGTCTCGCGGCCAGTTGGCACCGCGGCCAGTTGGCACCGCGGCCAGTTGGCTCGCGGCCACTTGGCGGCGGCCAGTTGGCGGCGGCCACTTGGCCGCGGCCAGTTGTCCTAGACCGATCCTGCTTATTGTTACAGGAGCTAAAATAAGGAGTACTAACAGGGTTGGCCTAAGTGACCTTGACTATCTACGCTTTTCCTCCAATAATCCTGAATCCAGAGTAGGTATAAAATCATTATGCAAGTAGCATGTACCCGTTGGGCATAAAATTCAATTATTTAAAGTGCAATTACAGTTGATAGACTGAATGCATCACAAACCACCACGTAATTTCTCAGTTATTAAAACTTCAACATTCTTTTTTATCAAAGAGACGCTAAAAACTGCAATTAGATGCATAAAGCTGAATCAAAGGGACGTTTTATGAAATCTCAAGGTAGTCATTCGTTTAAATAACTTTTTTAATGTTAAATCCGCAATTTAAACCACATCTTATGAAATTGGTTTTTCATTCATTAATCTATTAAGGGAAGAAGTCGTTAGTAAGAATCAAACAGAACTTAATTTATTTCCTTTTGAACTACATTTATATTAACTGCTGGTCACTCAAACACTTTTACCTTATCTTTCTTTGTTAAGAACACTTTAAGCCATCAAATTTATCAATTATTTTATTAAAAAGCTTTGATTGGATGCTTCCTCCAACTCCCAGCGAATGCGTTTGGGATTTCAAAAGTGACCTTCCATTCGCTCGTCAGAGTTCAGTTTAAGTTTAATTATTTTAACAAACCCCAAAGGTAACGGAAACCCCTCATTCAATCAATAACATCTACTAATTGTCAGTAATACATTTTTCTTTATGTGACACTTACTTACTGGATATGTATATTGTCTCCACAGTCATTTAATGCCTTTGAAAAAGCGTTTGATAAAAGGAAGCTGAAAGCTTTATTGCCGATAAAGTAAAAAATCATATCAAGGGCGTTCGGTGTAATGGGCGGAAATAAAGCTTCGGATCCTCTACCTTTTTCATTTGATGTGATTTTTTTACGTCAACTTGACAAAGCTTTCCACTTTGTTCATGTCGATATTGAGGAGTGTTTATACTTTTTCCCATAATAGTCAACAGTGGACAACATTTTTTCTTGTTTATAGCATCAGATAACACAGGTGATCACGACGCTATTTGTATTAGACGGCAAAAACTGTAAATTTGGAAGAGCATATAAGGTATTTTGATTATTTTATATAATTGCCGACAGAGAGAAAGTATAATTTGGCCCAAATGTTTTATTTATTTCTAGTTACATACAGCCACTCTTACGTAATCGTATATGCTTTTTAGTCAAATTAATAACATCTGTAACCATAGATTATACTGTTTCTTAAGTATTGTAAGCACATTGTGGAATCAGTTTGGCGACTATATATAAGGGCTATATTGAAGATTTAGAACAGTAACTTCAATAGAATTTCGAGAAGTTGAAGTTTATATATAGGGTCAAGTACTATTCAAGTAATTATTAATGGCTATTCATCAATTTGTTGGACTACGAAATAGTTCAGTTTTACCGCTGATGATGATAGCTTTGCTGCTGGAACGTGCGCTCAGTACAACAAAGTATGTGGTAAGGTGTTTGAAAGTGTCGAAATCATTTACGGAATTGTTTAAACAATAAACGTAAATATATATTTGTACACAAGTTCTGTTATAATCTAGCTAGAATAATATATCCAAACCTTTTAAATACACATTGGAGGAAATTAAAAACTAATAATTAAAATAAATAAATTCTGTTCCAATTTTATTTCATACCGCTTTAATATTCTTTCGTTTAAATACAAACAAATTGTTTTGATATCACCAATGCATGTACAATTTATGGCGATTGTACAACCACACCAAATTTCCTGCTCCAATTTGATATGATTGCACAACTGCCATATATTGTACGTCGGATATTATTTAGAATAACGGAAAGTTAACGAGGTATAAAACATGTTTGTCTGGATTAATTGTACTGTATCCGTTTTAGTTATTTATCCAAATTTATACCACTATAGTGCAAAAAAAAACACCAATAGCTCACTTAGATTTAGATTGGATTCGGGCTATCTTTACAAGACATTCTCCACTTTTGCCTTCTGTTTTTGCGTCTTCCAAGTTCAACAGCTTGGTAAGACCTTGCAATATCAAAGAATATTAATTGGAGTATTACTTGTGCCTCCCACTCTTACCCTCTGCCAGATGATGACATATACAATGACTTTTCACAGTTATCACTAATATTACTATTCCATGAGTTTGGTGTTTGAATTATTTCCATCGTTCGTCCTCAGTGTAGTTCTTAGAAGAGCTGGGCCTTGCTTTTTTCATTTCTTTTTGAAAGAGTGCAATTTTTAAATCTTTTAAAGAAGTACGACTCCAGAAGGAACTTGTATATACACGTTACAGATTATATTATAGAAGTTAGAAGTCAACGCACAAAGGAAGAAAAACCGAAGTATACATACTTGCACTCTTTCAAAGAGAAATGAAAAAGCCCCAGATCTTCTCAGAGCTTTACTGAGGATAGCAACAGAACCGCGAGCGAAACATCGGACACCTACAATCCCACAAACGATGGAAATAGGTAGCAAAAAAAAAACAAGTCATATAGTAATCCATCGTCATGAGTTATCACTTATAGGTTAGGAACTCTCTTGCCTTTTTGGAAAAGGTTTATCATGAATTTCAGGCTCCTGGCATTTCTTGAACAGTTTTGCGTGTTTTGTTCTGGTCATCCTTTCGACTTACAATACACTCTTCAATTGACTTTGTTTGGATGGGACGACTTAAATGCAAAATTTGAAGGGTTTCCCTCTAACATTTTATGTCTGTATAAAGTTCAAAGGAAAAGTTTAACGGCGAATAAATATGTAATAAGTCTAAGAAGTGGGGGCAAGAATCACCAGTGCAAAAACAAGCAAAACAGTTCTTAAAACCGGCTGATAGTCCAGTCGCTTGCACGCTTGACTATCACTCATGGGGTAGCGGGTTCAAATTTCACTCTGGTCAATTACGATAAGTGTTTTTTTTTTCTGGGGTCGTAATGATTTTTAGGAGGAAGATTTGCTTCTGCGGAGATGCCTGATAAGAATCAATTGCTTAGGTTTTATCTACTCTATTGAACAAAAAAGGAACAAAGGTCTGAATTTGCTAAGGCCTACCGAGTAGAGATAGGAAGAGTGTCAAAATGATGGTAGAACTACTGACTACTCACCGTGGATTCATAGGTCTGACTGAAGACGCTAGTTGTATATTATGTGCCAATGCGACGACAATCTCAAGGCAAATAGGTAGCTACGTGAAAACGCCGCTCTCATGATAAGTTTAATTAAGAAGGTAAAATTAAAGAATGCCTTCTAGGAAAAAGGAGAATACAATAGATTTGAAAAGATTCAAATTAATCTACTCATGAACGTTTAGTGTTAGTGCAATGGCAGAGAATAGCGCGCCAATTTTGCAAACCCCTTGTACTAGTTTTAAGCGCAATGAGCACTTCCCATCATATGGAGGTGTTTGCCGCTTTTTTCTGCATATTTTTTCCGAAGCCGCATGTGTATATATCCAGATTCAGAGTATATTTTAATACAGCAAAAGTAGAACATGAGGCGGCACAGATTCCAAGGTTTATGGTGGCAAAAATATGTAACAAACATATAGTCAGTAATAAGAGATGTCTAAAGAAAAGACTTGGATATTTGAACGTATCACTACGATCAAAAATATTAGAGCTCTGTAAAAAACAGAAGAGCTTTAGGGTTGGATAAGCTAAATCAAAGTTAGCAATTACATTTTGTTTTATACTCGGAACGGCTACGTAACTTATGACGAACCGCAACTTCCGACCGAGCGTACCAATAATTTCGTTATGACATCCAAGCGAATATCCCTTTTAACGATTTTACGTCGCGAAGTTAAACCCGAATGAGAAAATTAAATCAATGAATCATATTGCATTTACGTCTTTAGCTACATATCTGTTGACTCGGAAGATGTTACCGTAATAAAGGACCGATAAAGCAACCACCTAAGATATCCCTAATATATATTAATAGCGCACAATAAAAATGCTAATGAGGAATGCGGGGGAAACTTACCTTTTCCGTGCGAATATTGCGCGAATAAATCAACACATAAACCTTTCAGCACTCGCGCGGGCCATATCTCAGCCATCCCATCAATTCAAAAGGGTCTCAACATGATGATTAGATGTTCTTACAGACTCTGACTTCCATGTTCAGTTACATTTATGGCGAAATGGCGTCCTAAATCAAACGAAGTGTGGAACACTCTCGGTCGGATGCACGTTTGATGTAAATGACTAATATATATTCCGAGTAGCCGCAGTAACTGCACTTTAACTATTTTAGTAGTCTGGCATTATTTGAAAATTAGACTGCAGATGCCGTTAGTTCCAAGATTGCTATACATACATGCATGCAGCGTATAAAATTCGGACTACGTTGCAATAGTAAACTAACGTAATAAATTTTAAATTCTCCAATAGCACCAAACACTTTCTAAGTCACTTCTTTTCTGCATAATATAATTTAAATTCTGTTAAATTAAGGATTTTGACAATTTTAATAGGGGACATTAAATTCGAATTATTACTATTAATCATTTCACATCAATGTATACATAATCTTCTTCCGAAGGAATCGTTTTAATTTGATCAATTTGGCTGCCTACCCAGTAACCTTTCAATTTTTGGTCCTAACGAGTACAGCCAGTTCTATCAATTCTCTTCAGATTGTTATTATATTTTTCAATATAATTTTAGTGACTACACATATTAATATTGTTATTTTGTATAATTTTGTTGACAATATACTATCGATATTCTTTGCTAATTTATGACAAATAAATTTATTTTATCTCTATCTTTGGATAACTATAGATTTTCTAAAGGCATTTAATTAATCATGTATCTATAAATAACTTCGCCATTCAAGAGATCAGCCGGCAACTCACATAAAGGCGCTTGATTGAGTCGTGAAAGCGATAGCGTTAGTTCTCTTAGCAACTTATCTTCGGATAAAAGTTATTTAGGAATCAGGTCGCATTATTTCCGAAACATCTACCCTAATAGAGCTGAAAATTGTGGCTGACACCATCGAAGTGCTAAATATCAAAGTAATTGATCGGACCGGCGCGGCGCGGCATCTCGTACCACTCCATTGGCCTTATTTATTAATTTGTCTTCGTATTTTAGTTAACGCCCTACAATTTGTGATTGGTCACGTACACTTAAATAATTGCTACAATTCTGTTGAATTTATTGCAAGTTTTATGCGTAAAGTTATAAGTGTTTCCTAGGAAAGTTGAAAACGCGTTACTAATTAGCATGGCTTATGTTTTGCTTTTTATGGTTTAGTTTTGTACGAAAATGTCATAACTAATCACACAATCTTACTTACAAAACTATTAATATGTTGAGAGCAAACACAAATATTGATAAGTAACAAAAAGACAGAGATATTTAATAAATATCTACCTATATATTTTGGTGGCATAAATCAAACGTTTATTTCTATACAACAGGTGTAAAAGACATCGAATATACAGTGTGGCAACCGTTCATAGCACGATGCATGTGTTAGTAACTACTGGTCGACTATAAATGGGCGTGCTACCTTGAATTGCCACGCCTACTTAGCGGCACGCGGATGGCATTTACAAACGATAGCGGACGTATTATAAGTTACACGTATAAATGTATTGGGGCATATAGGCAAATCAAAGTCTTTTAGAGTTCTATGTTATAGCATAAGTGATTAATAACATTACATGTGGTAGAAAATAATATTCCTGAAAAATAAAAAGCACTGTTAGAGGTAGTGTGTTTCCGATATAAGTAAATATTTTTAGTTGTTTGAAGCATCAGATAATCACTGATAACATGTCAGTGAAGTAATTCATCACAGCCTCATAAACAACATAAAAAATCAAAAATAAATAATCAGAACTCCTAAATTTTAAAATAAAAACTAAAATAATATTGTTCAACAAGTATAAAATCTAAAAACGCAACTATAATAAAATAATGGAAAATAAAATATTTAATTCTTAAAACAGAATTGTATTCAACATTGCAATAAACCTGCAATTAGCTAAAAGAGAATATTATTCTTAAACAATAATAAAATTTGAAGTAAATTAATTTATTAAGTGTTCAAATAAACCTCCCTCTTGATAAGAACAGTAACCCAACCGATCATAAAAATTCCGACGAACATTTGTTAACATATCTGGTGTGACAGTATTACTGATTTCAATAATTCTCGCGCACAGTTCCTCTAGGTTTGATGGCCGTTGATTACCGTATCCGTATATTGTATTATGTAAAAAGGACCATAAAAAGAAATCGATTGGAGCTAGATCAGGGGACCGCGCTGGCCATTTAATAGGGCCCGAGTTACCGATCCATCTGTTTTCAAAAACCGCGTTTATAAAGTTTGTTACAATGCGTGTATTGTGTGCTGGGCAACCATCTTGCTGAAACCAAACTTCATTTACATTAAATCGCTCCCGTATTGCCGGAATAATATTATTTTCAAGTAACTGTAGGTATCTATTTCCGTTTAAATTACCGTCAATGAAAAAAGGCCAAATTATATGATTTCCAATGATACCTGCCCATACATTTAGCTTCTGTGGATACTGCGTTCGCGTTGGTATATTTAAATGTAGATTTTTACGCGACCAGTAACGACAAACTGTGCGGTTATGATGCCCGTGTAGGTAAAATGTTGTTTCATCTGTGAACAATACGTTGTTAAAAAAAAATTGGTTATCGTGCTATTTATTTATCATTCTTTCGGAAAATTCCATTCGGCGATAATAATCATCGTGAAGAAGTACTTGTGAACTTGTAAATTTGTATGAACGATATTTATTAGTACGTAAAATCTTATGAACCGTTGTTTTAGAGATATCTAATTCGCGAGCAATTTGTCGAGATGACATAGTGGGATTTACTTCAACTAAAGCACATACTCGAATTTCTATATCGCTTACATTCTTATCCGGAACAACTTTATTTTTATTATTTACTAAAGAAAATGTAGTTTCAAATCGATTAACGGTCCTACGAATGGTGCTTGCATTGGGAATTTGACTTTCGGGGAAATTAGCAGCAAATAAATCCCGAGTTACTTCCGCGGAATTACCACCGTAAAAGTGTTTAATCATGAAGAGTTTTTGCTCCGGCGTATAGTACTCCATTTTTAAAATAACCGTTATCTACCTATCAACAACGCGTTTTATTAAATAGTACGAGCGAGTAGTTCTCCCGACGAAATATAAAATGCATCTGACACGCACGTGTGCGAGCGACGGCTCTTGCGCCTGTGCGGCGACAGCGTAGAAATGTGGATTTCTTGGCAAATACGAGTGCATCATAGCAATAGGCTAATGTAATCCAGTCGAATATTCCGTATACTTCTTTACCGTTCTAATGCACGGATACCTCTGTGTACCTCTCGCTTACATTACAGCATCGCTATAATGCGGATGCAGGCGGACAATTGGTATACAGCAAAAAAATTTAAGTTTCAAAACATGTACAATCGTGAGCATACATAAATATGTATAGTGGCAAACACTAAAACATTCGCGGGGCTTCGGTAACGCTTTTAAAATCTAAACGCGGAAAGTAATGGCTTTGTTTAGGTTAAACGTAAAACGACAATCTATATCCGGCAGTCGGTCGAAAGGAATGCAGACGGTTTTCACGGGCTATGACGGTAATGACGCTAAAGTTCGCGCTGCGAAAATGACTCTCTAAATAAAAGTCTGGGAGCGTCAGAAGCTGTGTCAGCGCAACGGCCAGAGCGGGGAAAATCTGTAAAACGTCTGTGCTACGCCAGTAAGTTTTGCCAGCGCTACAATCAGACCGGGAATAAGAAACTCGACGTGTATCAGAAGCTTTGCCGACACATCAACCGGAGCGGACGGAAAAAATATCTGTTACGCCAGTATGCTTTTAATTGGAAACCTTGCTCCAGCTCCACCGTTCAACATTTGGAGGCCAGTGATCTCAATTAGGAGATTCAATTTGGCAAATGTTTTTTAGTAACGTGTCAAGGAAATTCTCACTTTACAACCAAAATTACATGGTGCAAGCAGGCAAAATTTGCTAAAAATGGTTTATTCAATTGCCACAAACACTTTCGGGCAGCTAAAAATCCTAAAGTTATTCATGAACAACCATTTCAATATATATCAGATTTTAATGTGCTATTTGCAAACTATAACGTTTATAACCATAATAAAACAGGAGAACGATATGCATATATCATATATAGAGTTCTACTTCCGCATTTACGCACTTTCAAATGAAGATGTGAAAAACGCCTGGTTCCAACAAACTTTAAATATTTTTAGTTTTCAATCATTATATCTAGAAGCCTATGTAATCTATAAAGATCCTAATAATCTTAACCGTGACAATGGGCATTTTCTGTACCTTTTATTCCTCCACTCCAAATAATAACGTAATCACCACGCCCCACTGAACCGTAATAATTACCCGCATATATACCCATATCCATGTGTCAGATTATCAGTTTCAAGTCAACAGCGACGGAGGAAGCAGCCCTGAAGATGTGCCATACAGTGTGGACGAAACTTTGGCAATAATAAGTTCCACGACGCGGTTTTAGCTCGGAAACCAAGCATAATATAACCTATAAATGAAACCCTGCTACGATCTATCATGCAGCCCACAACACATAAAATCTGGCATTTCAACATGCTTTGCAGTTAAAAAAAATAATTATATTAATTCACCATTACATATAAATAAATAAAGTATGCACTGGGCCAACAATTTATTAGCACATTTTTTTTAACAAAATACCGTTAAAATTCCAACTGTGTTAGAGCTTGTGTTCGCAGTGAAACAATGTGTTTAGTCTGAAAATAATTTAATACTGGCTGCCGTAATTTAATTCAATTGAAAAGCACTTCATTGTAATTATTTTTTACCAATTTAGCGGAGGAAATTATATTGAAGAGGAATTTAATGCGGCGCATTCACCAATTATTATAAAATAAAAACAAAGGGAATTTTCGAATTTAATCGTTAGACAAGCACTTGAGTCGATTACCGTTTAATGTATGTGCACACCCTTTCTGCAAATAATTACACCGAAATGTGACATTAAATTTTGACAGACATCGGGCGCAGTCGAAACGTGACGCTTAACTGATTAAACTTGAATGGAATATCCAGCCGCTATTAATACTGCGGTTACCCAGAGTGTCTGACGCCTTAACAGTCTGTGATTCCGAATAGACGTTAAGGCATTAGATATCTTGATACGGGTCAGGATGGTAACCATTAGTCAGTTATGGTCAATAAAATTTTCAAAGCAATGTGAAATGCGGACGATCTAGAGACTGGTGTTAGTAAATTACCATTATTCAAAATAATACTCCACAACCGCGCACTTAAATGTCGGCTACTAATTGTGTGGTTCTGTTATTACATTTTGTTTTGGTATGTTCGATCGATGGACTAACTACAATATACTAGGTTATATACGCAGGAAAAGTGAGGAAATTACTTACAGAATATTGTAATGCTTTCTATTAAGGTAACGGAATTAGTAGTTTATAAGAAAGGAAGATATACCAAAATTCTAATAGCTTGACTAATTCGCCCATCTGCTGTGGGCCATAAGACTACTTACTATAGCACGGATGTCATTCGATTATAGCACACATCAAGTTTAAGCCCTAAAGGTAACTCAAAATCTTGTTTAATATATCCTTCAGGGTTTCCAAGAGGACATTTGCTTTTCCAAAAATCAAGTATCTGATTTTGATAGTGCCCGATTTGCCTCTCTACTACATCCTTGTCCCAAGCATAAGACCGCTTTCCATTCATGTTAAGAAACGATTAGGTACACTGATCATCTTTTTTTCTTAATTCTGACATAAGCACTGGCCTTGGCCAAAGTTTAATCACTAGTTCTCGTGAAAACTTATTACTAATATGGTGTGCAAAGAATTTGTGAAAATTTGCATTGAGGAATAGGATTGGAATTGAATATGTTCTAAACGATAACCATCTTAATATGATTATAAATCGAAAAGCTAGATTAAAGATCTCCAAATAGATTTCTAATGTAATTCCACACAAAGATACGAGCCTGATAGCTACGTACCTACGTGTACTAATTGAAAATGTAATTAACTACTAGGCAATGAACGTTAACGTTATACGAAGTGTTCTTGTGATAAAATACACTGTTCGAAATCTGCTAAAATTAATTAGCATCGGGAACAGGGTATAATGCACGTAATTCCAATAATTTGTGATCATGGTGTGGGGCCTTCACGAATTCCTACTGAGAATACCTTAGAGCGGAGAGGGACGACTGCGTGGAGATGTTGGGCCTATATAATAATAAAATACCACTCCATTGTGACGAACGATTAGTCGATTAATATTCTACCCAGTTCGAACGTCATCGGTCCATTAAGGAATGCTTTACCCGAACTGGAACAACATCGGATAGGAAGCAAAACAACAGCTAATGCCGGTCCAGTCTGGAAATTTAATATGCACTTACCGCTGGGAGTGATAGCTCCAAATGGGATACGCTTCTATGCGTCGAACGTTTGATTCTACCAAGTTGGTAATGCATTTTGAAATTTAGCGCTGCTTTAGTAACTGCTCATCATTGAAGAACGGAGTTACTTCCGTAACAGGGGTGTAAACGTTCACTTTGCCCTTTAACATTATCTAACTACTTATCAAGCTAATATGCACAAAAATAATGTAAAGACTTAACAATTTTGAATTAAAACCATTTTCCACAAGGAAAGAAAATAAATGCCAGAATTAGCAACTAATCAATAATAAAAGCAATAACTTGGAAAAAAGACAATTAGATGTTGATAGAGAATAGATTGGTAAACTTAAAGGGGAGAATATCGATCCCAGCTCTAAAGACAAAAAGTGTGCACGATCCAGCATCAAAGTGGCGTCCATCAAAATCTGGTTGATCAATTTGCTTCAGTGGGTTAATGCTATGGTAAGCTAAATTTTAAAGAAATTTAGTGCAAGACGACAGTAAAGCGTCCACCTAAAGTCCAGAATCGAGAAATAGCACAATGAGCTCGGTAAAGGTGGCCTAAGTGCACGTGATTACCACCTTCTCCGACCTAAAATTGAGAAGTAAAGGGTCCTATGCATTTTATACTCAATGTGTGGAACAGCACTTGTTGAACACATAAAAAAAGAACTTCAGAAACTTATAGTTTGGAAAGCAGTAAAAGGCGTATTAGAGGCATGGGAAAGAAAGTTAGATGAAATAAAAAAATGCACCTAGGTCTCCGAACTATGATAACAAGTTGAAATCCAACGCATTTATAAGTATTTACACATCATTTACTAAAAACCTTCATATTTCTCTACTTCACCTAACAATCTGCTATAGAAGCAATATTTCGGAAGATTTTCGAGGTCATCTGTGTACTCCTAAAATCCATGATCTAACAATTGGAACAAATCAATAACGAATATATTGAAGGGACGTAGACCTAGATTTGATTTTTGTGTTAGGCCATCAAAACCCAAGAAAGGGGCAGACGCAACCATTGTAATGGAAGTATCAAAACCTTCTGCTATGATGTGATTGAGTAATAGCTGCAAATCGATGAGTAAAGGCAAGAGATAATAATTTGTGGCTAAATATGGAATAACTAATCGTGTCAACGGCTTTTGTAACGTCAATTTAAATTACCTTGCCTTTATTTTAATATTTAATAAATACTACTACTGCTTCTACTTTAATACAGAGAGCTGAACGAATTTATTAGCTGCGCCTTTAATTTTTTATGATAAGAAAAATTAAAGGCACAGCTAATAGATATCCAGTTACATAAAGAACCTACTTGCTTCTGAGATGTAAATGTTATTTTGGGCACATAGCATCAAAAGTAAAACGCTTCCCAAGAGCAAACTGCACTTGCCTCAGTCTGGTGCGTAGATCAATCCATGGAAAGCATGTGAACATTGCACTGAATGAAACTTGCAGTTAATCACTGATTGTGTGAAAGCAACACCCTTGATAACTTTCCACAATGCCTTGTCAAGCCGTCAAGTAAAGCCGAAGCTAAACAACTCTTTAATGACATGCACCCTTTGTATTGATCAGACGTAGCTTTAAACTGACTCGAGTCCACAAGAATTTTGCAAAAATTTTAGATGAAGCGTCATGAGGCTGCTCAACAGAATTAGTGCAGAAGTTATTCGACACAAAGAGGGTAGGTTTAAGTAAGACTCAATCCTACAAAACCTTTTATGATTTAAAAGACATCTGAAATATGGCACATCCAAGGGTTTTCATGTATTGTCCAGCAGTTTCTGAAAACTAGCAACAATGCTATTGAAGTCGCTCGGTATTAGGCAAAGGAACTATAGTGTTAATTTGGTCACTAAAAAGAAAGAAATATAGGAGGAACTACGTTCTACTAGAATATATCAAGTTAAGAAACATATGTTTCATGGGAATCAATCAAGGGTCCCCATTGCAACAAATTCGAAACAGTTAAATTGAATACCCACAAGTACATTTTACTCTAGTTTTGTTTATAAGTATAGAACTCAATCAAGACATGTGTTAACGCTGTTTTTGTTTCTTTCAAAAAGTCATTACCGTCGCAAATTACGCGTTACACATTTTTTCACCGTAAAACGATGAAAAATAGAAACTACATGGCAAATTGGCGTGTGATAGACGTTTCCCCTTAAAGCATTCGTGATATTCAAATTGGATAATTTGCTCGTTTTAACGATTCCTATCATACCTAGGCCGAGAGCGAAGGTTTACCTACGCGGGCTACGATAGCTGCACAACGGAACTTCGCGTGTACTAGAATTCAGTGCGCGGAATGTTATGCCTGCCGTGTACTCGAAAATTACACGATCGATTTTGTTTGCTGTAATTGCTAGCACCATTAGCAAATTATAGTTATATTCTTTGCAATACCATCGCAATATCCCAGTTTTGGTGTAATATTAGACTATTACCATTATGCGTAGATATTTGTAGTTGTATTGATATGTACAGGTTGCCCCACAGAAGACTGGGTCTTGAATTACAGCTCTATTTGTCATTTTAGAAAGAAACCTTTTCTACAAGAATGTTATAGAATCCAATGCTGCATCACCTAAAAATATTCTTGATTATACAGAGTGTCCTAGAAGTAAGCAAACGGATACTTACTTCGTTATTTTAAATGGAACACCCTATATATTATTTCATTTTTCAATTCTACGTAGAAAAATAACATGACTTTATATAAACTACTATATGTCTATCTTTAATAACAACGTTGTTATTTACTCTTTTGTCAAAAGTAGTCCCGATACAAAGCATCGGTTAAGGCGGCGTGGTTTATATTTGCATTTGTTTTAGACATTCATATTTTAAATATCATACATACATACTTAGTCTGATTCAACATTGAAATTAAAGTCGACGTAATTGTATACAGGTGTGCACTATAGCCCTGAACATTTGCTTAACTTTAATCCAAGGTAACTTGATTTTTTTAAATAGCACCCTATATTTTTGCTTGTGTTAAATTAATCCTTGCCCAAAACCCTATCAATCCATACTAAACATTTATGATGCCTCATGCACGACTTCATAGTGAATCAATGATTTTAAATAAATCCAATAATTTTTCTGTTAATTTTCAGGTCGCCTTGGTATATAAAAGCTAAACAATTGAATGAAGCTGCGAATTAGCAAATACATGTCAGTATCGGGTCATAATATAAAACTAATAACAAGTTTTTTAAAAAAAGAAAAATTTTATGTCATTTATGTATGATCAGAAATTATAGAACATATTTTTAGTAGGCCATGGTAATTGTTTCGCAATAATTAAATCTCAAAACTGTCAAGAAATAATTTTATATACGTAATACCTTTTCCTTGCTCTCTCACTGCTTGTTTATTTATTTTCTTATACATGTTGTTATATACTTCAAAATATGCAATATTCAAAAGAAGAATTTGTTGAGATGATGTATTTGATTGGTACATAACCATTTATATGTATGTGGTTCAGTTCCCGACCATCGATATTCCAAATCAGTATTGTATATTTGTTAAAAGTTTTGCAAATAAATAGTTGCTGAGGCAATAATAAAATGTTTTCAAAGCAAATAGCTCAATAATGCAGTTAAATAACTTTAAGCTTTAACCTTATTATGGAGGATGGCCCAAAATTGTTTTATTTGCCTTTATAATTCCACTTTCAAATTTGGTAAACGGACGATCTGTAAATAGTACCCACCTCTGACTTCTCCAAACAGTTATTGACGCTAATTTCAACATCCTCATGGCATAAACACCTCAAACCCACTTCGCGCAAGCGGAAAGGAATTCCTGAAATTTATCCAACTCCTCGTCATTTTCAATTATCCCTTTCGTCCCCTCATTCGTACTATTCCTCAAATCGACATAATTTATTGACATTTTATGCGGCCCGGCTGAAAGTGAATTTTAACTATATACGTTGCGGGAAGGGACATTATTTATACGACATCATCAAATCGCCCGAGAAACACTTCCACCATCTAATCGAAGATCGGATTGAAAAAAGCACGCGGAGCGGCAAAAAGTTTCGCAAAAGATACCTCGAAATCAATCCGTACGGGCGCGACTGTATTCTTTGATTTATGGAGCCAATTCGTCTGTTCAGCTTCAGTTTTTTCTGTCCTTGTTTTTCCTTCTCATTAAATTCTGTTTTCGGGACGGCGACAGTGTGGGCGCAGCTCCGCTTCATTACCGAAACTTCTATGCAGTCACCATTAATTTTAACGATCAAGAGTTGATAAGCCTCGCGGATACCCTTCGATATTAGAATACATAAGTATGGTACAAAATCTCTTCATTGTGTTGGTACAAAATATAAATTACGTTCAGCAAACTTTCTTTATGTATAATACATTTTGCTGATTGTAAGTCAGGCGAGGTGAAGAAGTGTTACGTACATTTTAAAAGAATTAATATAATTGGCAAAATTTGAACAAAAAAAAATTAAAACGTCACCACTTTGAATGAGTGTAGTGGGGGTGTACTTTTGGATGTAGTGGCCGAAAAAACAAAATGCAACAATTCTTATGTTATTTGAATTGTTATCGTTATTTCTAAAAAAAATAAAAAACAATGGGAAACAGGTACCCAGTTGCGAGTGGAGAGATAAATAAACTGAATAAACCTTCTGCACGCAGATCCCTTTACATCTTGAATACAACGAGAAGCTAACGAAGTAGTTACTGAAAATACAACTTAATGTTGAGTATGCCGAATGATTCTTCATAAAATAACACGGATTTAGAAAACATCATTCAACCATGACTGCCGTATAACAAGGCTCCGGAGTCTTTAAGATTGATAAAAAAATAGGCTTCTTTTAAGATTTAGTTAAATAAAAGAAGAAGAAGTTACTTTCTATGGATGATTAAGTACTATTTCTGGAGATCGATTTAGGATGCCTGGAACATATCTTATGACTGTATACTTTGTGTGGATGTGCCAAGTGGCTCAAATTTCATAAACTGTTATGGTAAAAAAAGTCGGGTTATAAGGCAGACAAGCATTCGGATGAAGGAAACGGGTTTGGAACTAGCAATGCATAAAACAGAAATAATTTTATTGATTGTGACGAAAAAAATTGACACGAATGGATTCTCTCTCAGATGTTTGCAAACCATCTCCAAGTAAACGGAGATTGCTTATGTCAGTAGGAAATCGCCTTCTATTCTATGGGAGTGGTAGTTGATTACGGAACAGTTGCAGAGACAGAGGTAGGAGAGGCAAGGGCATAGGGCGGTACTTACGGTTGAATAATCTTTAACAATGATGCTTAAAGATGCATAGCACTCACCAGAAGATGGACATACGGATTAATTAAGAATTTCTACGCACAATTTTGAAAAAATGATTATCTTACTCAATTCCTGACGGTACATGAGTACTTTTAGGGCTACTTGTTTTTAGAATGGATGAAGTGAGTGACAATGTTACTTGTTCGCATCAGAATTCTGACAGAACTAATGCCTATCATACAGTTTATGAATTCTCACATTGGGAGAAAGGCTTTTGAAGTTGCGGTGGGTATGATAGTATCTAACATAAACTACCAGAATAAAATGGCGCTTTATGTGGAAACGTGTTACAAATAAAAAAAAAAATTGTCGCAAAATAGACATAATTCTTATTTTTTTTTTCTCATAAATATCATCAGTGCATGACAGCATAACAGCTTTTGTTTGTGAATAATCAACATATGAAATTTTATTGCTACTTACAAACAAAAAATTTGACAAATTCATTTCAAAATCTGTTACAATTTTTGGTTAAGCTATAAAAAGCATGCAATTAACCGCTATTAGCAGATACGTGCTTTGCCTTACCAATTGTGGATTTAAATCTACTAATATGTACTAATGCAGCATATAGCACTGACGAGCCTTGGTAAGGCGAAACACGTGTCTAGTAATAGTGCTTGATTGCATGCTTTAACCAATTAATTAGCGCAATTTAGTGGCTTCCGTAAACCTACAACAAAATAACAGTTCTAAATTAGAAAATATTTGTATATTAAAATCGACAATTTAGTCGTTTCTTCGCGAAAAAGGTGAGTATTCATAACTTATAAATTCCCATTCGTATTTTTTCACCTTATATAAAATTTTTGTCGTTGAAGTCTCGCCCACCCTTCATTTCGAGTGTCGGGGGCATTTTTAATTAATAAGTTTAATTAACTAATAGACTAAGCAAGTTCAAGTCCCGAATACCCTGGACTAAAAGATCTTACTTGGGCCTGATGCATGACAGACAAAGAACTGTACAATACATATATACAACATTTAGGTGACGAAACAAGATTTCTTGATGTAAGCAAAGACTGCAATTAGCAAATATTTCATTCTATAAGACGTTATATATCGATTTCACTCATTTACGCATTTCCCTTCATCATTCCAGTATTCCCAATTTTTTTATTTAACAACAATTAGCAAGATAGATTCGCTAGATTTTACACAACATAAGCCAATAAATAATAAATAATGTCTTGTTGCGCATTTTAAAACGCAATAAACCGTAATAGGAACCCTATTGTATATAGTAACTAGATCTATATTGAACTTTCAATAAGGCACGATTGATTCGGAATTGCAAAACGAAAGGGTAGACAACATCAATACATGTTCAAGTTCAATTACAGGAGTGGTCCTGACTTTTTGTATGCTTTCTCTTATTCCGACCGTCCTATAATCCCGCAATCTTGCCCGCTATTTCGAGTCCTGATCATTCTCCTGGGATACCTTTTCCCGAAATACATCACCCAGTCCGACGAAAATAATAACCTCTTTGCGCTATTCCCCAACAATTCTCGACCGTTTGCTATCCATTTGTTTACATGTAACGCAATATAAGGGTCTCTTGCATATAGTATGTAGGTAGATGTATAATGTATACCAATAAAAAACTACTTGTTTTAAAGCAGTAAAATGTAGAATTTTTTTACAAATGTCGTTATTGACAAACACGCGTGATTCGTCATATCCAAGACTCGTAAGTGTCTCTCGACAACATTTTTAATGTTACACTCAAAGCGTAAAATTACAAAATTTTCTCACATAGTATTGATAGTGCGAAAGCATATAATAGCATATAATATACCCTTTGAGCGTAAAATTGCAAATGTCAGTGTGACACTGAGGAGCCTTGAATAAGGCGAAACATGCATGTCTGTCAATAACGACATTGCATAATTTTTTCTGCATTTTACCGCATTAGGTCAATTAATTGCTGCACTAACACAAATTTTGCGGCTTATGTTAATATGATTTCAAATTTGTGTTCGAATTAGAACTTACTTCTAAAGCTAAATTGACAATTTAGCAAATATCTTCGCTAAAGGAACGAAACCGTATAACTCTCATACATTAAAAAATTATTATATTTCCGTAAACTAAATTCATAAAAACTTCTCACTTGGATATACAATAATGTAATATTAGTTGTCACAATTAGTACCTCCTGATTCATAAATAATATACATATACCCATAGGTATTCCATCAAATACTTCAAATATTTCAATTTCCTCTATTGTACATAACCGATACGCAAATGCATGTAGTCACAACATTTTATTTTATCGACTTATATTCCTATGAATATAAAATTAGGAAACGTCGGTTCAATGTCGAAAAAGGAGTTTGGGGGGTTAATACAGCCTTGGTTTGTAGGTGTGAGAGGATGAGGTTGAAAAGCTTTTCTGGATATAATTGAATTGCTTCGTGCAAAATGGGAAATGGAAAATAGTTGTGGAGCCTATGTTCCTGTATTTGTGGTAAAAAAGAAATTTGATAACGGCACTATTTTCAATTCTAAGTACACACAAAAAGAAATGTGGTGTAACATGTGGCCGTCAGTGAACTAGCATCAGTAGTTCCCTCACGTCCAAATACCCAAGTAGCTAAAAGCGGGCAAAGGTGTGTAATTTACACTTAACATCCATGTTTTGGGGTAAAATTTCATTTTTGCAATGTAAATTTGTTCCTGTTTGAAGTTGGCAGTAGGTGTTGCAATTACTCTGTTTTGGAATTAGTTTAAGTCCAAAGTAGTGTTGTCAGTACACTTTGCAGAGTTAATATGCAGTAATATTTACTACCTTCGGGAATTAACTTTCTTTTAATTCTTTTATTTATATCTTCTTCCATATAAGCAGGAAAACATTTATTTCACACAGTAAGAAGTGCATTCGTTGTATATTTGTCGGTCTGTCGGCTTTCTAAGATCTGCATTTGAGACATTCAAATGTGTGGAGCCCGTCGGAGCCCGTACACACCTCGTTAGCTCAACTGGCAGAGCAACCATCCGGTGAATGGACGATATCGGGTTCAAATCCTACAGGAAGTAAAATTTTTAATGTAAAAATTGCCTCATATTAATTACAGTGATTAGCAGGAAAGGATATATGTACCTAATGATTTCTTTATTTTTCGAAAAAATTCCTTATAAATTTGTATCTATTTAAACGATGATACCTATAAAATCTTCATGTATGGTTCAAGAATCTGGTAAAGCTAAGCATCTATATACTTGCCTTGAACTAAATATTTGTCCTGTTATCACAATTGGCCAGAGCGAGATTCGAATCTGCGACAGTAATAGTTAAGAAACTATTATGTATGTATCTAACTCGCTTCACTTTTTTTTATATGTAGCATATTTCCCGAGTTCCTCAAATAGAGAATCAAGTATGCAATTTTAACCACATTGAAAAAATTTCGGTATATTCACAGAAAAAGTTTCCCACCTAAGCATTTTATTTTTTTATTGACTCCGAATCCAAGAGTTCCTACGTGCAGGGACGCATGCGAAAGAATCGATACTTCAGTATTTTTATGTGTGTTTTATGGTCCTCTTGAATCCGATAATAAATTTGTAATCTCCTAATTAAACGTACCTTAACAAATTTGATACAATCAAATTGGGCTATTAAATATACCTTTAATTAATTTAATTTAACTTACATCGACGTACTTGCAGATACGTATGGGTTCCATTTATGTTAATTTAAGCCTTGGCTAGTAATCGAGATGCACGTTATCTAATTGAATTTTATGGCCAGCAGAGGATTACGTTGAAAATTGGAATTGTAACGACTTCAATTACATCAGGGAACACTTGAGCTCAGTCCTACATCATTTATGGGGATTTGAATAAATAATTTTTATTGGAAGCATTTATCGCTGAGACTTTATCAATGCTAGTAACCAATTGTCAGCACTATTTTAACATTCAATAAAATTGCGAGTGCTAGTTTCTTCCACAGCCCGCATCCTTCCTTATATTTATGGATGGAACATTTCAGCACCTTTCTTCGTCGTGCTTTATTCGTCCTGAGCAAGCAGAAGATACAGGCCATAATAAAAGGAGATATGTATCGCCGCTCATAAAGCTACCTCTCTATTTTCTTTCCTTTTCATTGGTTTCTCGGTTTCCAACTTATAAAAATTATAATAGATGATTTATGGCGAATACGAATATCGACTATGTAAATGTTGCTCAGATATGGAAATGCCAAGTGGTGCAAGTAATATTTCGCTTATTTTATTAGATCTTTCTCGAGGAATGTACGACGTAACACAATACGTGTTGTGTTTTTACTTGAAATAGTATCTGATGCGTTTCAGCCAATTTCGATCTAACTAATTCCATCAAAGCTATATAGGTACGTTCACCCAGTTAGTGTAATGTTTATTTTATATTATTGCGTACTTTTAGTGGAGTTAAATAACCTTAACAGCTTCTAGAATATTAGCCTGAAAATAAATTTAATCCGAAGAAAACTGTTCTCATTAATATGCACCCTCGAAGACGTCGGCTAAGAGCCGACATCATGTAAAACTAATATTATACAATTAAAAGGCCTTTTTAAGAATTTTCTCTCGCCGATTTATGCATCGCAACGGGTTCAAGTTTTATTAAGGTACTATTAATACGGCTGTATGGAATAGAAGTACACTCCACGACACTCAAAATGTCCGATTTAAGTGTTCATCAGACTTTAGACTAGACACTATATCAGTTATTTTAATGTCAGTGAGTGTACATGCAATCTGTAACTTATATTTTTGTTCCTGTTTGGTATTTACGATGGAGAATTCTCCACCATCCTAATTCATAAGCCTTCAACTCCATTTTTTCGATCGCACTCGAGGTGGCAGGCAGAACCTCGAGTTTACCTCTAGTAGTATTTCTCTTATGTTGATTCATATTTCTGATTAACACAATTTAGAGCCATTAAATTAGATTTTTAATTAACAACTACAGAAAATTTACGACAAAGAAACTTGGATGATGCAGCTTCAACGTAAAGTAAACCGGTGCAATGCCGGGAACTCCAAAGAATGTTGGAACTTCTGTCGAGTCAAAACACCGTATGTTAGACAAATAAAACACTATAAATAATCCAATCCGGGTGCAATAAAATTCATATTTGTTTAATTAGATTAAAAAGAGGATGGTATATTGCAAGTATTTCTTTCTGATAAAGTTTAATTGAAAGATTCCTGTCATAAGAGAAATTTACACGCGTATATCTCTGAAACGGTTAGAGATATCGACAACAGCTTGACGTCATTCGATTCCCCGTTAGAAACCGCTTCTAAAGGACTCCCAAAAAATGACCGAGCGTGGATTTTATTTTCGAAACTTTAAACGCCCGTATATCGGGAACGGTTGGAGCTAGGAGGACGGGCGTGGTGCCGTTCGATTCCCCGCGAAAAGGCGCTTCTTTTGATGTATAAGACATTTATTTATCTTGATTTTCGACGAATTTTTTTTTAATTTTTGCAAAATTTTCGACGAAATTTAACGAAATTCGACGATATCTCTCAAACCGTAACAGACAGTCGAACGCCGATATCAGATATGAAATCCTCGTCGAAAAGTACGTTCGACAGTGTATGATACATCGGGGTATCGACGATAACTGACCGCTCATAGCAGAGATTTGTATGAAAAAATGAGGAGAAACACGATATTTTTTAGTTTTCTTACCGTAACTTGGGAACGGCTAGAGCTACAGGGTCACACTTGGTCTCAAACGATTCGGAACTACCATAGTAGAATAAAATCGGAGGTTTAGTTCGTCCACAAAGTAAGTATTTCTGGGTGGAAAATAACGATTTTTAACGAATTTCGGCATATTTTTGCGAATATCTCGTAAACGGTTGGAAATATCGATGTTTGCTTGCCGGAGTTCCCCGTGCAAAAGCGCATCGGTTAGACCGTCCTCTTTTAGCGATTATCAATTATGGAAAAATTAGTGAGCATAAGAAGAAGGAATAATTAAAGGAAAGACATTAGAGAATTCCCGATCTAAACAGATAATTTTAATTGACAAAATGGATCGCTAAGAAATATATTCAAGAATGTGTAGGGGAAAACGGGAGGGTACTTAAAAGAGTACATTTTCTTGGAACAATAAAAAAATAATTGCCGCCTTGCGCCGAATGATGTAATAAAAGATGCTCGATATCTATGTCGGGCATTCATAATTGCTTGTCAGGTTAAAATCTTAATTGATTTTATATCGGAAGTCTTCGGGTGTTTCCGGGAGTGAATGAATGTCGAACATTCAAAAGGAAATTTAATATGACACTAGAAAATTAATGACGCTCGATAGAACAGAAGAGCTCTACCATCCATTCAGTGGGAATCGCGCTACGCCTAATTACCTCATGTTGCCGTAAGTGTCGCTAATGCTATGTACCGGTAGATTTCTTGCCGCATTTTGCGAAAGATTGCCGTATTATCCCGTAACAAGGTTTGGGTGGCTGTAAGGACATGGTCCTTAATTAAACTACCATTAAATGCAATTTTCTTTGTATAATGGCATAGGAACGTTTATAAACATTATGTAATCAACGTATGAATGTAATTAGTAATGTTTACGGATGCACGGCTAATTCCCTGCGGCAATATCCTATAACAATATATTTAAGAATTCATTTTAATTATATTCACCCTTAGAGCTTCCAGGGAAAAGATTAAGAAAATAACAATAATGAAAGAAAAAGAAGAAATTGAATTTGCAAGGATATTAAACAGGTTAATATCACTTGAAGGATCTTAAGCCACTATTTTAGCTGAATAAAATAAGATACAAGACAGCATACAAAAAGTGTAGTGTAACAGTTTAATGGCCGTAAGTATGCGAAAACTGATATTTGATATATGTCTTGAAAATCCATACAAGGTGCGGAAAAAAAACTTTTAGAAAAATTAAGGAATGATGGGCTG
The DNA here is from genome assembly GCA_949128085.1 of Cetonia aurata. NCBI lineage: Eukaryota > Metazoa > Arthropoda > Insecta > Coleoptera > Scarabaeidae > Cetonia > Cetonia aurata. Next base: position 15,643,462 of record OX421886.1, on the reverse strand, counting down.
ATGCGATACACCAATTTCTCTATATGACTAGGCTGGTGCGGACGCGAACGACCGAATAATAATAATAACATAATTCCATGGAGGGACATTCCAAGTAATAAAATTTCTGACTGCGAATGATAGAATAAGACTGAAATCTCAAGTCTGCTCATTGCATAGCTGCTTTACTAAATACTTCAACACAACTTACCCCAAAACTACAACATATTCCACGTTCCGGTAAGTGTATGGTTCATTTTGATAATTTCTTTATAGGTCTCTTCCTTTTTCAGCCTGAAAACACTTCGCACATATACTTTTTGAAGCCTAAATACCTGTTCGATATCAATCTATTTATTCCAGAAGATATTATCCTAAGTACATAAACCATTCCAGATAAATTGTTTGTAAGAATATTTACGCGGTCTTTCCAGTTTAGGGCACTGTTCAGATGCTCTCCTAAGAATTTAACTTTATCTGTAAATGTCTTTTGTCGTAATTAATTGCTATTGCTGCGTTGTTTTTTGTATAGAGCAAATTATATTAAACTTGGTTTTTCTACGCTCAATAATAAGTTATTCTTCTGAAATCACATATTCATCGATGTATTAACCTACACTTCTTCATCTTTGAGTGTGCTGGCGTCTTGTTATGCAATAATTACCGATGTACCATCTGCATTCATATTTAGAAAGTGATTTGTTATTCCCGCTAGGTCATTTGTGTACAATAGAAACAAGAAAAGTGCCAGTAGCAAACCCTGAGGCACAGTCCTTTCAGTGTCCAACGTGGCTCACTTCTGGGCATTATATGATCTTAGTAAGTTAAGCAACAGTCCTGGGAAATCCATTAGTTCTACTTTACTCAGCAAGATTGTCAAAAGCCTTAGCTACGGCTCTTATGGTAAATCTCCCTTCACTATATCGATGCATTTTTGACAAAACATCGTAAGCGACATAACAGCACAAAATGTTTTTGGGCTCATACGATAATAAAACGTTCTTCTTTAAAATTTTTGCTTTTACAACTATTCTTCTTCAGAAACATGTTGTAATAATTTTAATGAGTTTCGATTCAAAATGAAGCAGTTATAAAAAATGCCGATTCCTGTGACATTTACTTTTTGTCGCTTACGACACATCCATATGCATTTCGTTAGTTAGTTATCAAATCGTATGAATCTGAAAAGTGCATTAATTTAGTCTATTCAAAATTACTGGTGGTAGAAATTAATGCAATGAGTATATAGCTCTCAATACAGATAATGTCTAAATACGTCTTAATTAACTTTGCTGGGGGTGTGTATATATATAGCCTTCAGTAGGTTCAATATCATAAAACATCATAGATCTCTTACTAACATTAATGTTCTCCGTATAAATTTAGTGGTAACTATATAAAATGCTTGTTCTGCACCAACACTACTGTTTTATTTTCAGATATATCTAAAAACTGATCTTTATTTTCTATTTTCAAGGTTCATATTCATATACATTACCTTAAAAGTGACGCGAATGTTTTTATATGGAACTTATTGTACCTAAGGTTATGGTTAAAATAAATAAACTACCATTTATATGGGTTTTGAAATTGAATGCGGTTACCAGCTGAAAATAAATGTACCATATACATGCACATAAACTTTATAGCTAGCTTAAATTGTTCCTTATATGACTATATAACCCTTTGCACTGTATGAGTATAATATAAACACTTTAATAACAACTAGGATTCTTTAAACTTTATAAAGGTTCAACGTTAAATGCCCGAGAATGAGAGCTGTGTCCGTAGTCGCTATAGCCTTACGCGTCAAGCTATGTTTCAGGTAACTTTTCAATTAAGTTTGCGGGCAAAACAAGCAGTAAAATCCTACGGAGCATACGCCACAGTATGAATAATGCAAGGGAGGTATTAAAAAACGGACGAACATTGATGAAGATATACGTCTTGTGATCAATACATCAGATACTTGATTTGTGTTTGTGGTGGTGCCGATGCCTGTTCTTGCGATAAATCAATATTGTTTCCCCGAGGACCGCGGCATATCAGCGACCATGGATGTCACGGTAACCCGCCCTTGCTAAATCATCCCCTGGATACTATTAACTCATAAATGGAGAAAAATCATAACGGCAAGGAGACCGTCACCTTAAAATAATAAATTTTGGAAAGCCGCAGTCCTGTGGATTCCCTTCAAATTTATTGTTCGTGTCGCTAACCCACTGGGCGTAACCAATTCAGTACGCTATAAAAAGTTATCTCAACAATGGCCATATGAAAACCATTGTGTGGTACCACCATGTATGCCTCCGATAGCATAGAAAATAAACCACTGCTCTAGATGGGAAGTAGCATTCAACTGCGTCCGTTAAATACAAATTTACAGAACAAATATTACCGAGCTTACATAAAAATAAATATTGTTCAATTATTTTGTTTCCATTTTGCCAATTAACATTAATGAATGTGCAATACCTCATATAAAGTACTATAAAATTCTCAAACACCACCAAAATACAGCATTTCTCTTTTAATCAATATGTACAGGAAACTATAAAATAAAACTAAAAGTATTTAAATCAAACACTTTTGCGTATATTTAAAATCAATTAGAACCATTGACAGATTGGAAAAAGCAAAACCAACGTTACTCGTTCAAATAATCCCGGAAATGATGATAAATTTAAGAACAAAGTTAAAGATATTAAGAAAGTTATGACAAATCGATAGCTGACTATAGACTGATAAAGAAAAGCCACAGTGAAGGATTGCAAAACATTGCAGTAATCAGGAGACCAGAAATTAACAGTCACCAACAGTCAGTTCTCTAGTAGAAAAACAAGTTATTGTAAGAATAGGAGTTTTGCCGCGACAAGGCAAGATGAACCTTAAAGGAAAAATTATGGAGAACGAAGCAAGAAGATATTATCTAAACGTATAGTGACATAATAGAATGTGCAGATAGAGATATAGGAGCAGGAGATATAGAGGAGAAGGATAGCAAGAGCTTGAAAGTTTAATATCGCGAATCAAAAATAAAAACAAGCTAATATTGACAAAAGGAAAGGATTATTTCAGTGGCGAAATATAGTCAACACAACACATTACAAAAACCGATACCATCTAAGAAGACCAACTAGTGAGAATATTAGGAACATTCAAGAAAGGAAAAGCGGCAAAACAGAATTATGCACCACAGGATGATGGACCATGTCCATCATGTAGAGGACTGTTTGAATGCGGCAATTTGGGACTAATTCCATTGCCATCAGCATAGACAGTGGAAATAGCCCAAACAACAACTCATGCCCTAACTTAACACCAAGAATTTCACGTCACGATAGTGCAAGATATTAGGGAAGATTCTCAATACAATGTATAACACTGCATAAATATATGAAGACTTGGAAATTTGCATAAGTATACTAATTTATAAAATAGAAGAATGTTATAGGAGCCATCTGAGTCTTTGGAAACACTTCCGCCTCTTGGCTTTTTGTATTTATTGCCCCATTTGATTTACCCATTGAATCATGCTAGCCATTCCAATGTTCTGCTGCCATGTACTTATCTGCACATGTCTCTGGCTAGTCGATCGATGTAATCCTCTTGGGTCTTTTTGCGTCTCTGGCAACCTATTACACAGTCTGCTGTGGGTATCTCCAGTGTTGAACTCAATTTTCTGTAGATGTCCTTTCAGTACACAGTGTCATGCTAGAAGACCTCCTACCGCACGATAATGACAGCTGCTGAAGTTTAATAGTTCTTCAGTGCTGTTTGGTTTTTCCATGAATTTGCCTGATTGTATTATTCCAGTGTTATTTACGTCTCTCTCGGTCCTAATCCTCACCTGCTCTGTTGCTTTTAGAAACTCCTATTTTCTATATGTAAGTGTTCTTTCAGTGCACAGTGTTTCAGTTCACTTTTTTTATGGTCCCTTAATAAAGATCTTTCCATGAATTTGCCTGATTGTATTATTCCAATGTTCTTCATGTCTATCTTGGACACAAATGCTGATCTGCTCCCGTGCTGTATTTCTGGGCACTTTTAAAACAGATTCTATACCTATGTATGAAGTCGCTGATCCATTTCTTGCTAACTCGACTTTCCGTTTCCTTCGATTTTTGAATATCCGGGTACCCACAGTAAAGTTACTTCATTGCGGTCTGCCAGGCTAGTCAGTTCTCAAATACATTCCCAAACCACTTTTAATTGTACATCAGCCTTCACTAATGCCCTCACTATCGCCAGGCTGGTTGTTGCAATACAAATCCGCCTGTCTTTACAAGCCGTCTGATTGATGCCATATAGGAGACATTTTAGAGAGCTGTAACTTCAAAGTGTTAATTTTGAAGATCGCAATAGTTTGATTGTACAAAAAGGTATCGAAAGAAGACTAGAGAATACAAGCGGTGATGACTAAGAGAACAAAGAACAAGTCGCGAAGATACAAAGTGAGTTTAGGGCAGGCGAAAGTGCAAAAGATTTTATATTCAAATTAGGATGAGGAGGGAGAAGGGGAAGATTCATGAAGAAAGTATATAGAAGAATATCTACATGTCATTGGTGGGCTTGGATCAAGCATTGAATAAAATACCAAGAAAAATTATGACAAACTCTATTTAATACATATATAATTGGAACTCAATAATTAGAGGTGTAACGAAAATTTATGAACTTTGCAATGCTGTACAGATGTTCGTTAAATGAATTTATATTGTACATTTGTTAAGAAACATCGTGTAAGTGGTTTCAATCACAAACAACCAAGATCTTGTTTATCGACGATTAATTTAGGTGCTCTTCCGTCACGGTTTGTGCTTTGATTGATTGAATTATAGACAGCTCATGTCCGAGTTGAGTACACAAAACTTGTGGGAGATACGTGCAAGTTCATACACATTGATAGTACCCTTTTATCGATTCTAAATGTTTTTGCAATCGAAATAGGATTCTGAACTTAAAACAGTATTATCATGAGTGTTTTCCCATAAACTATGTTCTTTCTTTCTGCATACCACTTGGTTTATAAACTCATTCAAGTAATTTTTTGCACACATTAGTTCACGCACTTCAAATTCTTATTCATTCAAATAGAACGTGTATGGACAAAATAACTCGTTGAGAGATAACACTACACTTACTGTGTACTTCCATACTTCTCTCATAAAATTATATTGTAAAGCATTAACACTAGTGATGGTGCAATCAGATCCAAAAAGTATCCGATAAGCTTAAACAGATATGTAGTCACTACGCTAATGTAAGTAGAATCGGAACTTTTTCTTAACGATTCATACGATCGGTTCATACAGGTACCGACTATTTTTAGTCGATAAGGAAAAAGATTCGTTAAGCAAAATTTAGGCGAGTCGATCCGCATCCTTCAAAATAGTACCTACTACCTACATACATACATATGTATGTATGTATGTATGTAGATAGCGAGGCGGGCTTCGGCGTTCTTCTTTTTTTTTGTTTTTTGTGTTCTCTTTCAATAACAGCTGTACAATATTTGTATATAATTGTGTTTTTGCATACCCCAATTTTGCTTATTGTTAATTATACCTAACTCAGAGATTATTGCTATTGGCATGTGTTTGTCGCATTATTCGAAGAATGCAATATTTACTTTCGTTACTTGCAAAATGTAAGAACTCTTAAGAATTAGGAAAGATACTCTACCTTGAGACTAGTATTCGTAACGTAGTATATTTTAAGTTAACCGTCTTAGTAAGAAGTAGTTATGAGTTAAAATGTATTACCATATTCAACCGTTTGTAATTTGGGGAAATCGCGGCCAGGGGGCGTGCTATTTATTTATATTACCTGTCGTTCATTTATAATTTACAAACCTAGTAAAATATGAGTAAACTGATTTTTTATAGTTGGCCAGCCTGCGAAAGTTTGTTTACTGTCCGTCACCTTTTCGTTTACGAAATTTGCGATACATTTGCCCCGAGCGAACGAATAATATTGTATTTATAGTTTTATTTAGTTTATATTTTTTGTATTTACAGTTTCACTTAGAGTACTTATTTATAAAAGATGTCAATTACTAACTGCAACAACTGTATAGCCTGAAAAAACTTCTCATAAATTAAGAATACTAGCCCTATAAATTGTGTCATCTGTCCAAAAAGTTTTCCTTTTCTCATACACCATACACCTGTTTAATTGAAACCATTATTACAACAAGAATTTCGTGTTTTGTAGTCGATATAAGTTTATTTTACGCAAAGAACTAAAAATGAGAGAAGTTAAGGTTATATTTCCATGAAAATACACTCCGCCAAAAAAGTATCGCATAAACTAAAAAAGGGCATTTATGAACCAAGATATTTCTATACGTTCACAAAAAGTTTGCCTCATGTATGTGAACTATAAAAACACTAACAAAATAATGGAACCTAGCGTTTTTACTTTTTTTTTTCTCTAAAAGAACACATTTAGAAAAATGCATATGTGTAAGGTTTGTTCAGTTGTTTATTGAAAGTCTTCCTATACGGACAAATTTTAAAGTGCGGAGTCAGAGTTCTGTAACAACGCTTTTAAAACTAAAATGAGCAATTTAACTTCAGAACAAGTGGCTGCTATAGTTGCTTTAATCGAAGATGGACGATCTCAAGCATACGTTGCTAATTTGATGAACATCAATCAGTCAAGTGTTTCTAGAGCCGTAGCCAGATATAGGGAAACAGGCATTTACAGTAGAAGACCTGTACCAGGTCGTCCAAGATGTTCTACTCGCCAAGATGACCGCTATTTACTACTACAAGCATTACGTCGAAGACATGTAACTGCGAGACAATTGCAGAACGACTTGGCTAGAATCAAAAATACTCGTGTGAGTACTCAAACTATTCGGAATAGGTTACGACAGAGTGGATTAAGGCTAGAGTAGCTGTAACAGCCCCTCGTCTCACTAGGAACCACCGAGTGGCTCGCTTAAGGTTTGCCAGAGAACATGTAAATTGGAACATTAATGACTGGGCCAATATACTCTTCACAGATGAATCAAGATTTGGTCTTTACACCTCAGATAGGCGTATCTCAGTGTACAGACGGGACGGTGAGCGCTATTCGCAGTGTACTATCAGACCTAGACCTAATTTCGCTGGTGGCTCTATTATGGTTTGGGGAGGCATCTGTTTAACAGGTCGTACAGAGTTAGTACCAGTAGACAGAGGTACACTGACTGCCCACAGGTATATAACGGACATTTTAGAAGAACATGTAGTACCATATGCGCCAATTATAGGAAACGAATTCATGTTAATGCACGATAATGCACGACCGCATGTTGCAATAATCGTCCAGGAATACCTTAACGATGTTGGTATTCCAGTTTTAGATTGGCCTGCGGTAAGTCCGGACATGAACCCTATCGAGCACGTGTGGGACCTCCTTCACAGACGGATACGAACCCAAAATGTTGCCCCAGCGGACCTGCATGGACTAGCAAATGCTCTCCGTGACGAGTGGGAGAATTTGGATCAGGCTTATATACGGAGGTTAATCGAATCTCTGCCAAGCCGTATGCGAGCGGTCATAAGAGCCAGAGGTGGCAATACTCAGTATTAAAAGCTACTGTTATGACATTTTTCTTTCCAAAATTATAATTTCTTGTTTTAATAAAAATCTCAAGTATGAGTTGTTGTTTTTATTTGGCCTGTATTTTATTTAAACAATCATAGAAATTATATCTAAGAGCGCATTAAAGTATATTTACAACTTTATGCTACAAACAAAGATTATGCGATACTTTTATGATTCAAAACTAAATTATGCGATACTTTTTTGGCGGAGTGTACTACTTTCTTCAGCTTAAGTGTTTTACAGAAATTTATCGGTTAATCTGATGTTCATTCAATTTTTGTTATTTCGAAGCTAAAGTTTCCTGATTTCATTTTCGTGAATCCTTGTTTTTGATTTCCAACACATGTTCATATTTATTATTTATTTTTATTAGGTTGTTCCCTAGTTTAATTCATTAATTGACAGTACACTTTGGAATCGCTTGCACATTACAAAGGTTGATGTAAAATTAGGTTACGTAACTATAATATATATAAACAATGGTATTACTTAACTCTTAAAATCAAATAAATAAATAATTTTTAAATATCGTGTATCCTACGTGGTAGATGTGATCAACTTGTGCTTTTTTGCGATTAGTTTTTGCGTTCTCTGTTTACAACAGCTGCCACGATATGGATACATAATAGATATTTAAGTATAACTCGGAATCTATGGATGTTATTTGATTTGCCTAAAGGAATTTTGAAGGTTTGAAATAATAAAAGAATGGAAACAATATTAGTATAGTAGGTATCCTAAAAATAACATTTACTGATAAGGCTATAGAAATATCAAATTGAATATGTGTCGTGAGTTTTTACAAAAAACAGGGGTTTTTATAATATATAACGTTTTATAGTGAAAGGCTTCGGTGCCGGGAGGTTTTTCTTTGATGTTTTACAATACACACTGGTTTTTTTTTTTTTCATTTTCATGTTACTTTTTAGTTAGGATACTGTAATATCGTTTCAATTATTTTATTATGTATTTTCTAACTAAAAAAAATATTATTTATTACGTAAATGCACCACCACTAAAATTTATCTAAATTATATTAAACCAACGGTAATATTGCTATTCTAGTTACATTAAATATTGAGTGTGTGTATTAATACAATTATATACCAATATTGTACAGCTGTTATTGAAAGAGAACACAAAAAAACAAGAAAAAAGAAAAACGCCGAAGCCCGCCTCGCTATCTACATGCATATGTAGAGTGAGCACCTGGATAACCGTGGTGAAGTTGATGTCATATACACCGATTTTTCACGTGCATTTGATACAATCAATCATTCCATTTTATTGACAAAACTTAATGCTTTTGGTTTCTCGTCTTCCTTTATTCAGCTTATAAAGTCCTAGTTAGAAAATAGAACTGCATATGTGTCCTACAATGATTATCATTCCTTTGAATATGTTACTACCTCTGGTGTGCCGCAAGGCTCTAACTTGGGCCCACTTCTTTTTGTATTATATATCGATGATCTGTTAGCATCTTTAACTTGCCCTGCATTAGCGTATGCAGACGATTTAAAAATATATTCTGTCATCACTAATGGAAGTGATGCGAATTTACTTCAATATAATCTGGACACGATTTCCAAATGGTGTAACAACAATGGACTTAAATTGAATATTGCCAAATGTTTTACTGTGACCTACTCACGAAGAATGTCTCCAGCTACTAATGTCTATAAAGTGAACGATGTTCCGTTAGTGTCCATTAAGACCATCTCCGATTTAGGAATTTTATTTGACGCAGAATTAACTTTTACTTCGCATATAACTGCAACTTGCACATCTGCAGCGTCAGCGCTGGGTTTTGTTATACGTACTTGTAAGGAGTTTACGGATATCCCTCTAATGAAAATGTTGTACTATACCTTTGTTGTTTCTAAACTAGAATATGCGAGTATAGTCTGGCATCCGATGTATGTGACGTATTCTCAAACTATAGAGCGTATACAACGCAGATTTTTAAAATATATAGCCTTTAGACTAACTGGAAACTATCCTGAAAGAGGGGCAAATCTGGATCATCTGATGAATGAGCTTCATATTTTACCTTTGGCAGAGAGGCGTGCGCAACACTCAGCTGCTTTTTTGCATAAATTAATTAATAACAAAGTCGACAGCCCTCATTTACTGTCTAAAATATCTATTACTGTACCTCGGTTTGCGGGTAAATCGACAAACATTTTTTACATCCCAACAGGCCCGTACGAATGTCCTAGCCCGAGCGCCGCTTACTATGATGTGCCAGAATGCGAATAGGCTGCTTCCGGATATTTTTGGATAATGTTTACTTTTTTTGTTTTTTTTTCTCTTTCTATTATTATTGGTATCTTTTTGTTATTTACATATACATAAGTTGGCTGGAATAATTTGTATAATTAACTAATGAATTTACTTAGAATTTGTTTTATTTTTCTTAGTTTTTTCATTTATATTGTTGTCCTGTAATTGGATGTATGTCTGTTGGACAATAAATGAATATTATTATTATTATATGTATGTATGTAGGTACTATTTTCAAGGATGTGGATCGACTCGCCCCCCTAGGTTCGCTTTGCTTAACGAATCTTTTTCCTTATCGACTACATTTTGCTTAACGAATCTTTTTCCTTATCGACTATATTTTGCTTAACGAATCTTCTTCCTTATCGACTAAAAATAGTCGGTACCTGTATGGACCGATATCCGAATACGAATCGTTAGATTAGATTAGATTAGGATTGGGGTGGCCTATCGACCTATTTCACCGCGACCTTTTCAGATCTATTGCGATCCCCTTTTTTCCTAGAGGACGCTCTCTAATTTTGCCCTCTTAATTAGGCCTATCATCTTTGAGAGCGGCTTCTTTATGTAGCTACTAGCTGTGGGGTTCTCCTCCCCCAATACTAGAAACCTTGTCCTCGCCAGGCCTTCACATTGGCACAGCACATGAACTGGTGTTTCTTCCTCCTCTTGGCAGTATCTGCAGGTTGCACCATCTGCCAGGCCTATGTTGTGCATATGCCTATTCAGTCTACAGTGACCAGTCAGCAGACCTACAATCATTTTGACAGTCTTCCTGTCTTTATTCAGTAGATCTCTCGTAAGTTCAGGCCTTTGCTCCTTTAGTAACTCTTTTGCCTGCCATTGTCCCGGTGATTTTTGCCACCACTCTCTGGACTGATTGTATATCCATTCATTTATGGATATTTTAATTTGCGAATTGGTAGTGCCGAAAGAGGGGTCGGCTCCAACGAATGGTCTTGACGAACCTCGCCTGGCCAGCTTGTCCGCCGCCTCATTTCCTCTCACGCCCGAGTGGCTAGGGACCCAGGCTAGGGTTATCCGAATCGTTAAGAAAAAGTTCCGATTTTACTTAGCGTAGTGACTACATATCCGTTTAAGCCTATCGGATACTTTTTGGATCTGATTGCCCCATCACTAATTAACACGCTCAATGAGATTTCTGGGAACGTCAGCCACACCCATTTAATAGAACAGATGTGAATGCATAGTCGACCACGGTGGCACATATAATAATTAAAAGTGACCTTTAACACAAAGAAAATGATCGATTGCCCACAAGAAAAGTGTTAAGTTATATCATAAAATCATAAATACAAGGTTTTATGCAAATTATCTACAATAACGATTCCTTTATCACATATGCTCTTGTTACAATTCGGTAGAATAAGTACGCAAATGTGTACGTAAGCAGTTCGTTAGTAAACATACGGCTTGCTGAACTTACGCTAAATACACCAAAGTTAATAAGTTCGTAGCAATCTCCAAACCACAACATAGAAGTTTAGATTAGAACTATAACTTAACTTCGTCGAATTTTGGTTACCGTGCATATTGCATCACTCATTTTGAAATTAGTGGCACATAGATGTGAAAGCAGCTGAAATTTTGCGCGTCTCGCTTAACAGGGTTGTTTAAGAAGATGCTGCACGTACATTGTAAACAAACGTCAGAAAAATACGCTGTACAAGTTTGTGAATGCCAGATAGAAAATTTGCTGAAGTAAGAGGTTTTACGTTTAGATAATTTGAAGTTCTATTCGTTGAAGGCGATGTAAAAACAAATATTGTTTTCGTATGGTAATTATAAAGCCCAAAACTCAGATGAATAAATAAATGAAACCATAACAAATTGGCCTGGTATATTTATTTTAGTTAAGCAAGTATGACAGTCGACATATTTGTTCCTGTTTAAGAAAATGTTTACTCTCCACACATGAATGTGTATTCTGCATGTTATAATTGAGGTAAGCAGTTGTGCAAAGCATCCTTGATATCCAATCGACTACAAAACAGTACAAGAATACAAAACTTATAATTACCCGTTTACATAAATGGGATAAGCAGTACTATTTAAAATAGAAAATTATGTATTTTAAGTAAAGAAAAATGCTGTAATTCATTTTTATTTTAAAGAAAATGTTGGCTGAAAATATACGTATACAGTACACGGAGAAAAACCGTATATGAAAATGTCAAAATAAACGTAGACAACGCGAGTATGCTCTGTTATTTAACTTTTTTGTACTTAATGGTGTTGTTTGGGTTCTGTTGTAGTTACTGGCTAAGAAGAAAGCTATTCACGTCCGCCCGTTCAATCCACTGAGTTTGATTTGTAAAGACTGTTTTTTTTTTTTTCGACCAAAAGTGAAAACGAAATTTTGAATATTTTAAAATACAGGAACCTACATAATATATCATATTCGCTCCTTGCATTATTTAATTTATCATTTTTCTTCATCAGGTAACACTAACAAACTTTTAAGTATAACTTTCTCTTTCTCTTTTATGCACCATTACATAGTTTGCTAGAATGTTACAGAGCTTTTCTTTTTCTTTTTCATTTCAATTTCTACGTAATTGAGATTAATTGCTTCCGGTTAACTTTTATCCAACATCTTTCAACAGTATTTTGCGATTTTATGAGATATAACACTTTCATTTTGTAATTTATGTAGTTTTTAAAAACAACCAAATAACGTTAAACACTTTGTTTTTATAAGGTTTAACGTGGGCGATAATTTCCTAAGTGTTTGCATTGTATTTTGTAAATTAGCAATGTTATGAGCTCTGATTCAAAATGACAAAGGTTGATCGAAATTTTAGGAAAATACCTTGATGCTTAACAAATAAATATACCCAGTGGTAATTGTCTGCATACTCAGAAACTTTTTGTGTAGGGGTGAACACATACTCTGGATGTGCTAATAACAGCGCTCAGTTCAATCGAGTATTAGCTGTGCAAATCGATTCCGTATTTCTCCACCCTTTGCATGTTTTCACCCTCTGACACATGATCGGTGTGTGCGGCCAAACGGGATTGATCGTGTCTAATGTCGACAGTTTAATAACACCCACATTTATAATTTAAAATGGAGAAGGTGGCGCAGTGCTGTGGAGCCTCACATCGGGTCTAAAACAAATGACAGTAATTTCGACACATAAGAATACTTAATGGGGACACCGCTTTAACCTTCTTTTTTTAAATTGTCGTATTCTAAGTTAAAAACGTGGCCATTCATTTTGGCTGACATATTGTTTTATTCCCTATCATATTTTAGTAGTTTAGTTAAACGCTTTCGTATTCATTATCTAAAATATTAACCACAATTACAGTAGATAACTCTGCGCAGATAATGTTGATGGTAACTTGGGAACATTGAATGTCCTCATAGGAAAAGGAATATTTAATCAAGGGTATTAGTCGTATAAATTGAATATTCAGTGATACATGTAGCTAATTCATTTGCTTAAACATGGGGGCCATCTAACGATAAAGCTAATATCTAGGAATCTTCTGACCTATCGTTCCTAGATTAAATTTTCCAAGTTTTTACAAAGTTTAACCCCTTTCCTGTAGCTATGCCACTTTTCCCTAACCATCGTTTATAAGTGCGACTTCATGACTGCCAGCATTCAACACTTCTTGGTTCGGCAGTTTGTCCTCAAATAGAGTTCTTCATTTTTAAACCTTAACAACATATGAACCAGGATTGTTAACTAGTGGTATCTTCTACACTTTTCTGTTGCCGTGCTTTGAATTTTCCTTCTGTTTCCTCTTTTTGCTCGCTCGCGTCTTCTGTTTCCCGTCTTATAAGGTTTCGTTCATGTTGAATGTGTTTCTCTTAATCTTCATCCGTTTTAGCTCTACTATCGTGAGTGTTGTATGTTTCTAATAGGATGAGATTTTGATCTTCATTTGTTCCTATGTTATTGTGGCTTTGGCGTCTCCTCTTACTTCAAGTTCCTTTTTTGTTTATTTAATCTTGTCTACCTGTTTTTCTCCGGATTCCCTCTTTTTTTTTTAGAAACTCGATTTTCATATACTTTACCAAATTTGAACCCCTCTTTCGCCAGTATCTCATACTTCTATCGTTTAACATTCCTCAGTTTTATCGTTCTCCTGCTCTTGTTGGTTCTTTTCATCTTCCTCTTGTGCTTCCTCAGATTCTGCCATCTGCACATTGTTTTAGTGGGAGCTAGATGATTTTATTGATATTAAATGTTTAGCCAAGGCTCTGGCATTCGGTACGTCAACCAGTAGCATTGCAGAACATCAAAATGCATGCTCAGAGTTGTAGATTTAGAACTTTTCCATGCTGTCTACTTTAATCTATGTATAATACTACAGTATTTTAGCTTGTCAAGAAGTATATAAATGAAAGAGACAAAGCCTCTGGGAAGGTCAAGCATACTAGCTTCCGCTATTATACCACCATTGAAAGCTGTGTAAATATGACAAAGATGTGCAGAATATTAATGGTCGGAGATTGGTGGATCTTATGTTCGTGTTGTTTGGATGTCAAATAGTTCAAATATAAGGTATCGTAAATAAGAATACAAATTTGCATCCTACTTTAAACCGACGGACTCGTTTTAAATTAATTAAAACACAACTAGCGCAAAGAGCGTTTAAGACAAACATTAAACATCTAGTTCTAGTAGTACTACTACTTCAAAGTCTGAGATATTATCCAATATTAACTTTAATTACGTCTGTCAACAAATGCACCAAGCGCTTCTCTTTAGCAACAACTTTTAGACACTGAACTTTTGAGACCGCCTCCATCAGAAGTGCATGTAACAGAGTAATTCTTCAGAGACCGCAGTGTTGTCCGCATTGCCCGAAGTGACGGTTGCGATCGGTTCGACCTGACCGGATGCACACCCATGTTGTAAATTACCTACCGATTCGCTTTCCGTCCCCCCAAACTGATTAATGGCCAACGTTTGAACGCGGTAACAGTAGAAAAGTTACCTGGGGTTTATTTTTGAGGAGCGGAAAAAGAGGCAGTGCAAAATGTCATCGTATACGTATAAATTGCTTCTGTTTATAATCTTGCATTTTCTAGGTATAAAATTGATCTTGGACAGTAATCGATATGCATTAATTGCAAATATATATTTTGTTTTCCACTTGAAGTACGTTTAAAGTATGGCGGGCTCATTTCTTTTTTTGTATTTTTGGTTTTTGTAATTATTCCCCTTTGTTTGATTACTATAGGGTCTTTGGGGCATCTTATTTCTCACAGTTATTTGAAACAATTGATTGAAGCGCCTGGCTTTGTGATTTCAGAATAGACAGCTTTTCAAACGAAGCTTGGCTTCATTCTCCTTGGACTCATCGAACAAGACAAACGTATTTCCGTCGTCTTTTTACTAACGACTTGTTTAAATTTCAAAATCTCCCAAAGTCCAATGATATATCTTATAGCGTATCATATTATCTTTACCTCATTGAAGGTTGAATTCACCTACATTAAACCTATCTTCAGAGTTACCTTTTTTTTTTTTTTTGTTGGCTGGAAACCTTTTATAGGCGCCGGGTACTAGTTCTACCTGTCCCCGGGTGTGTGGGACTCCGAACCCCTCTGGAACCCGTATACCCACCAAAACCACCCCTGTTCCACTCCCGCCGATCAGGAACCTCTATTCGAATTTCGTCAGATAGGGGTACAGTCTTTAACATCGCTTAACTCCCTAATTTGCTGATGTGTGGCTGATGGTCCAGTGACTTGCGCGCTTGGCTATCAGTCACGGGGTCCGGGGTTCGAATCCCAGGGCCTGCTCTCAGAGTGAGGTTTTCGTGGTTTTCCTCACTCCTTGGCAAATGCTGAGAGACAAACACCTTAAGTCGCTCCACGGGCGCAGGCGTAATAATAACTCATGGCCGACCGATGCCCCCTGTAATTGGCGAAAGCTGTTGGGGGATGTAAAGGCATGAATTATTATTATTATTATGCTGATCTTTCGTCCGCCTCCTTTATTATCACGATGTTGGTTACATATTGACAGATACACTCCCAGGTCTCTCGATCGTTGACCATGAGGGCAGTCATATTTCCAGCTGACATCGTTTTTCCGAGCTGACTATTTGTAACTTGTCGATCTTCCTCCCACCTTGGGCACACGAAGAGTGTATGTTCCGCAGAATCCACTTCGGGACAATATCTGCACGTGTCATCGCTGGTTTTGCCTATTCTTTTGAAACATCCGTGACCCGTGAGTACCTGTGTAAGGTAATAGTTGATTCGTCGGTGCCGGCATTTGACCCAGCCATCTATTTGCGGGATCAGTTCTTTGGTCCATTGCGCTACGCCAACAGTCGCGCTCCAACTACTTTGCCACTTCTGGAGTGTATTCTCTCGCGTTTCCTTTTTAGATATTCCAATATCGGTGGTGTTGATATATATGCTTTTTCGTTCATCGACCAGAAGGCGTATCGGTGGGACGCCAGCGATGACTTGCAGTGCCTAAGAAGACACGGTCCTGTAGGAGCTCGTGGCCCTAACAAGAAACTTTCTTTGAGCCTTCGTTAGTCGACGCTCATGTGCGGTTTTTCTAGCGCATTCCTGCCATATCGGTGCTCCATAGAGAAGAATTGATTGGACGACATTTTAATATACTAGTTTCTTTTTATAACTAGGGCCCCTAATATTTCCCGTCACCCGCATTAATTGAGCTGCCTTCTCTTCCGCTCTAAGGGCTGCAGCTTTAATGTGCTCATCATATTGTCCTCCTTGACCCACGGCCACGCCAAGGTAGGTAACACACTTCCTTGGATAAATGTCGACTCCCCCGCATACCAAGTGCCATCGAGATGCTCCTTTTTCTCCTCTGAGGATCACACATTCGGTCTTCTGTGGGGCAAGCTCCAACCTGTGGCAACCAATCCACTCCCACACTCGCTCCAGGGTCTCGTTGGCTTTCCACTGAAGTTCACTTCTATTTCTAGCAGCCACCACCAACGCCAGGTCGTCCACGTAGGCTAAAGTGCTACAACCTTCGGGCAGAACCACCTGCAACACGCAGTCGTATAGTAAATTCCAAAGCAAAGGTCCCAAAATGGAGCACTGTGGGACGCCCCAGCAAAATGGAGCGGTCTTTCAGATAGCTGTTTAGGATGTTTACCATCGGTTCTGAGACTCCTTTCCTTTGTAGAGCTAGCAAAATCAGGTCCAATGCTGCTGTATTGAACGCGTTCTTAACGTCTAGTGTTACTAGAATTATCTATTTGTCTGTCGGGTCTTCAGAGTTACCTGGGGGGTGCTTTTCTGAAGTAGGTAATATTTATGATGTTAAAATTACTTGTATTTGTAACAAAAATTAAATTTGTTTGTACGGGCAATATTAGAGAGGGATATATTTATTTATCTGTTGATCAATAAGAAATAAAATAATTGTAGGTGAGCTCACTGTAGTAGTTATATATTAAGAATAGTAAACAGCACTTTTCTGGGGATTTTGAATTTCGACTAACAAAACAAGTAGGTACATAAAAAGACTGAACGCATCAATACCAATTATTGGTACCTCCTTTGCATTGTATGTTGCCTTGTAATCTCCGCGAAGGACTTAAATTAATTCAAACTTCAACGTTAGGAGAATATTGTAGTAGATAAGAGTTTCGCGTTAGTTGCAGTTTGAAATTATCTTCGCAAACTTGTCCTCCGGCACGTTTAAGCTCCAGAATTTTAAATGTCAACTCCAAAGATACATTCAAAAGTATCCTCGTTTATTTTTTGTTTACTTGCGTTAAACTTTACGCGATTGCCACTAAAGTTACCAGACGAATCGTTTTCAACTGAAGGACATGGGGAAACGGAACAACTGCTGTAATTATGTTAATTGTTATTAGGCTTTAGCGCAACGTGCGAAATCATGAATAGTTGATTGCGTTCATTAGCGATGCGACATAATCATCTTCAACAATGATAGAATAGCGTTCACGCGGCAATCGATTTCGGTGCTTCAATTAATTCCGTATTGCAACTAAAATTCCTTAAATTAGCACTCGAAACTCTTTGAGAATACAAAAACCAAGTCGAAAACGTTAAATTTGTTTTAGGATCTTCGGAGAGTGTCTGCATTTGCTGGGGAAAAAAGGACGCCAGGAGTATAAAAGAATTCATTTACAGGTTACGTTTAAAGTTTGGTGATTCCATTGACGTTAAAAATCTTCTTTCATAAAGCATAAAGAGGTTAAATGTTCGAGACGCAGAGAAAAGAAAGCTTTTCGCTTTAGAATGTTCGACTTCTCCGTCGTTTAACATCGTTAGATTGTTACTTCCCAGTTTCAGTCGAATATCAATTCGATAATGCGATTTCCACTTTGACGGAAAGGAGTGCATTTGCTAATTACTTCTTCATCATTAAATCGAATTTTTATTATCCTATTTAAAAGATTGAAATGTCGCATAATTTTACGTCTCGACTTGATGAATATTGTAGGTGCATTATTAAGGAAAATGCAATGAGATCACTACTGATTGGGAATATCACTCATACCGTTAGAATTTAAAAGTATAACTACATCATTGGCGTGCAGATTGGTCATTAATTTGATCTAATGTTGTTTATAATACTGATAAATATTTCTATTCTGCCACATACATATACTTCAGTGTTGACACATTATGTTGTAACATAGTTAAATTTGAGAATCATTTTATTTCGGTTGACATTGTTGACAGGAGTACCTCAAAATTCCGCTCTCAAAATAAAAAAAAAAAATATTTTTGTAAGAATGTTTTTGATAAAGGCTTGTAACGACTGTTGTTACTTCGGTGTTGTGATTATTTCGGTTGGTTGTTGATTTACCTTTTGCTCATTAAAGCCTTGCTTATGGGCTTTCGGTTACTTACATTGTCGCTTATGCTTATGACTTATGTGTCGCTCCTCGTAGATTGAAAAGGAGGTTCACCTTACTTCGTCTGGCGGCGCTGATGTCAGTTGTCAAATGGTAAATCACAACCTCGTGTCAGTTTGAACAGTGTTGCGTAATAATGTGTGTCGTTACAATAAAATGTGTAAACCCTGAGGTAGCAACAGGTCGGAGGAAAACTGCAGGGTTCGGTCTACGCAACAAAACGGTAAAAGTGCATCGAAAATCAAACGTTTATTTCTAAATATCAAGTGTAACAGGCAAGGAATATATACAGCAAAAAAGTAAGTAAAAGATAAACAAATAAACACGTACACTCAAGTGCATACAAATATGTACAGTGGAAAACTTCTTAAATATAACATTTACGGGGCTGCGGTATGTAATCTTAACGCGGTAAGGCAACGTTTTGACTAATGCGGAAATCTATATACAGGGTCGGCCAAAAGTACGCTATCGGTATTCACGGTTATAAATCTACGGTAACGGTGCTAAATTCGGCGGTACGGTGAATGACGGTGTTTTAACACTCTGGGAGCGTCAGCGCGATGCCGATTCAAAGGCCAGAGTGGGCAAACAAAACGGTGGAGTGTCTGCGTCGCCAGTAACTTTGCCAGCGTTACAATAGACCGGGATTTCGGAATTCAACGGGCGTCAGATACTGTGCCGACGCTCCAATTGAATTAGACGGGAAAAATATCTGTGTTTCGCCAGTAAACTTTGCCAGCGTTGCGACAGACCGGGATTTCGGATTTCAACGGGTGCCAGATACTATGCCGGCACGCCAATTGAATTAGACGGGAAAAATGTCTGTGTTTCGCCAGTAAACTTTGCCAGCGTTGCGACAGACCGGGATTTCGGATTTCAACGGGTGCCAGACACTATGCCGGCACGCCAATTGAAGCGGACTGGGAGGGACTCGGGGATCGGACTCAGACCCCTCTTGGCTGGTAAGCGCGCGGCTTAAATATGCTTGCGGTTTCCCCCACGCGGTCGCGATGGTGGGAGTCGGGCTTGTGTAAATCGCGCACCGTTTGCAGGGGACGACATTCACTCGGTAAACAAAATTCACGGAATAAAAACTTGAAATGAAATAACATGCGGTAGCAACGCTACCGTCCATGGGAAAATCGATCAAAACATAAACGGAATTAATTACTAATTCAAATTAAAATTATTATTTCAAACTGAAATTGATTTTCCCACGTAACGGCACGTTACAGGCTAAGCCTCTATAGTTTTCAAGCGCCCTAGCAGAACCAAACTTTTCTCCTAATTATCATCATTACCTTCAACAAATCCGGTTCTAATAAATGATCTGACCGAGATTCGAACCCCCAAGACCTGTAGTACATAGTTGAAACTCGGCTATTTGCTTCTGTAGTTTTTAGAAATTTTCTTTTCTTGTCCAGTATAGATATTTTGATCCTTCTTTTACTTGGTTTCTTGAGATTCCTATGATTAAAATTAAGATACTGGAGAAGATTTGGATACTTTTGGGTATAAAAATGTTGTTTTTTAATATTCCGTTTATCGATTGAACTGAATGCTTCAAGTACGATATTTTATTTGACAATAGGAGGGGGGGCAGATTAATCTTTGAAAATACCGAAACAACTACAATAAGGGAGGAAAATATGGATTAAGATTTTGAAAGGAAATTGTTTTATGAATTGAATACAGGAAAGTCCAAGTAAATCTGTATTACCCGATGCCCCTGACTGTTTTGCAACTTAGATCATTTCTTAGAATAGGAGTAGATTGTAGGCATCCCGATAAATTTAAATACGAGAAGAACAGTTTGTCCTGAAAAAACGTATCTCAGTGCCTGCATATTTCTTTTTCTTTCATCAGGAAAAACAAATAAACGCTTTTCCTTAGAGGTTATTAAAATAACATTTGGAGCTAAAGAAAAGAGATCGTGTAGAAAAGCCAGCAACCACATGAAGCCCTAATTTTGAACATTTTAAACAAACATAATAAGAATTGTTAACAGCTACCCTAGCAGCACAAATCATCGGCTAATGATCGGCTTTATATAGCGCCGATAACCGTCGGGTCGTCGGGTCGATATCAAAGATATTGTGCTGATATCGGCTTTCTACCAGTATACGATATCACTGCGATACGAAAGATCCATTATCGGTAAGCTATCGGTTGACCGTTTGTTGTTTCGGCTGAATATCGGCTGGAAACTCAAGACATACATCAGGGCGATATCATTAATAAACGCCGCTGCGATATTGATAGAATACCTTATACTAGTATATGGATTTGACTATTGTCATTTGTTTGACGATAGGAAGTCGGCTAAATATCCTACATCTATACGGACTGGTTGATTGAAATATAACCGCATTACAAAATTGTTCGGATATAAAATTTCAACGTTTGAGACATCAATTGTGAAATTAAAATTAATACCGACTATAAAAGTTTTTGAAGGTGAAGCGATTGATAACTTAAGAATATGCAAATGCAATTTTTTAATTCCGCCGTGATTAAGGAAATTGGCATCTAATGTTTACAATGTTTACGGGAGTTATATCTACGCGAAATATCTTACCACCACCACCTACCACAATACATCATAACGTTCCGTTGTGCTTAATTGGGGGAAGTACGTTAAAGGAAGCATATATTTGATGTTAAAACAAATCCTCTCGAAAAGTATTAATGTAAACTATTCATTAAAATAGAGACAATCTAAAGAAGCTTTTGATAAATTGGAAAGATGCATAGTATTTCTAGGTAATGTTACATGCATTATTATTTTATTTGTAACTCTATATCAAAACTGTTATTTTTATTTACAGAAGCAATTAGAGTCAAACAGCCGGATGCGACAGAGTCGGATATCAATAGATGAGATGGGGGCCGAAAAGAAAGGAAAAATAATACAACGTCTTTAGGGAACGAATAATTTAAACGTGCCGATTTTTTTAGGTATTACTTAGAATTTTTGTTGTTATTGATTTGTTAAAAATTAAACTGTAACGAATGTTAAATTACTTTTCGTTTAAAATATGCACATATTGAGTATGTTTTTGGTTTCATGTTTCCCTAGTTGTTTTCAGTTTTTGTTTTTATTAATTATGTCGTTAAATATTTATGTGTCAATTTCTCATAAATAAACATATTACATTTTTCTTTTATTGGTATTGTAATGAAAACGTTTTGGAACAAAAATACCTTCCTTAAAAGCATAGTATATATTTTGCCAATAATTAAGCTGTACTCATATATTTAACTATTATAGACATGATAAATATAGTATTAACTAACAGTCAAATTTAGTTTAGATCTCTATCGATAACGGGCACTAATCAGCTAAATTAGTGATTTAATACTAATAATATTAGTATTTTTTCTTGAAATTTATTGCCCTATTACATAAAGTATTTCCTTTATTATGTATATTATTGTATGCATACTATTCGTTTTTAATATCGATTATACACAACAATGGTGGTAAATAATTTGAAAAACATTTGCATGTGCGATGTGGATTTTCAAAGGTACATCCTTCTGTTTAGCGCCTTTTAATGTTTCACAAGACCTTCATGGTTTTTACTTTCTGTTCACTCTTGTCTGCAGCGAGGTTCACAAAAAAAATTGCTTACATTAACTTCATTAGAAAACCATACGATTTTCTAGATAACCTTGCCAAAAAATTCTGTTTTTGTAAATAATTTTATGAACGCTTTGGGTAGAAGATTCTTATCGCAAAAAAAATATTAGAATTGAATAATCACATATGGGATTAATTTGACTCGAAGTTATACTCTTTGTAACCCTTTTGCGTTTCGGGAACTACTTTTGGGAGAGCCTGTATAAATATCCAATATCGTGATTAAACAAACTACATATTATATGTGGAAATTAGTCATCACACCGATATCGGTGCGATATCCCAGGATGACTAAAACTTTATCGGCCGAGCATAGTTGGGTAAGTATCAATCATGTATCGGTCTACTGATGATATTGTATCTAATTTTAATTGTATTAATGTCGGATAGATATTGGAGTTTCGATATCGGATAGGTGTTGGAGTTCCGATATCGGATAAGTATTGGAGTTGCGATATCGAACCAATATTGCAAAATGTTCACATCCCGTATCGGAATGATATCAGCGGCCGCTATAATTACGACATCGGTCAGCAATATCGGCGAAGCTTAGCCGACATCATGCCGATTGCTGTCAGGGTACTTATTTATTTATGAGGAAAGGAACATAAATGTCTTATTCCCGAGATCGATCCCTGCAGATAACTTACAATTAATCGTTTACGGCTCCCAATAAACTTTTTGGAAATTATTCAGAAAACTCTGAACAACATGATGGCAATAACTAGTTTTTGTTGAAAATACAAATTTTTTATTTTGCTCTTTTTTATACCTGCTTTATGAAATACAAGTAAGTACTAAATTTAAAACTAAATTGTTTTTATATTCAGGAGTTATTGGATATTTTCTTTGTTTTCATCACTTTTACCTATTGATATTGAATAATCCTTGTACACTCTATCAAGTTTAGATAATGGCTTTTACGAAATGTTTGTTTTCTGGGGCAGCTGCAGTAGTTGACGTGAATTACGGATTATCAAATGTTGTAGCATCTCGAAATAAGTGTCTATGCACTGCACCTGCAAATACGCTTTCGCAGTTTTCAAGTGGGACGAAATCGTTTTATTACAATAAATATTTGCTTATGCAGAGCCCTATCTCTACACACTTACGCCTGCGAATATTTGCATAACCAAATAGGTATTCGCGAAAATATTTACGCTGAAAGAAGGTGTTAAAACTCGTATCCTGTTTACATTAAATTTGCAAAGGAATAACATAACATATTCGAAATAGGCATCAACGACAATGCGAAGTCACAGGTGCCACTGTATGATCCAGTTATTTAAATATTTATATTTTATTGTCCAGTTGTCAGTTAACTCTGTCGTTTCAAATATTAATTTCTCTAATCGTTAAAATTTTGCAGTGAAGTGTAAATTTATATATGTTGAATGCAGTTAACAGGCAATTAAAACAGTATCGCATGTATGGGTTCATTTAAATCGCAACTACATGGAAAACTCTATATAAAAGTTTCATTAGTTGGCAAACGCTACCAAATATTTCATTAGTTGGCAAACGCTACCAAATATGTTTCTCTTATCTACATGCAATCAGCATCATATTTAATTAAATAAAAATAAATAAGTATCTTCTCAACGTTCGCGAATAACTTTATTTTTGACTACACAAATTATCAATATTTAACAATATTTTGAGCTGCCAGTAACATTGTCTCACTAAAGCAATGCCCATGCTTCAATTGCATGTCAACTAATGAGAACGACATTATTTGTTTCATTAGCGATACAAATTTTCCAGAATCTAATGTAGCTAACTCTATTATATGCATGCGTGTATCAATCAGATCACATTTTGCGGTTGCATTTCGTATGCACATACATTAGCGGTAGTCATTGTAAACAGGAATGCATTGATGTGCGTCTATGAAATCCATATCGTATCTGATTGAATTGTGTGCTTTTGTTCAGTGTACATAAATATACATAAGCCCTAGTGGTATTATCTGGCAAAGAGATGAAAGAATTTCAAACCATATCTAAACTGTATATACATTCTACAAGTTAAAGAAGGTATTTCTGATACATTCTCTTTATTTGTTGCAATTTACGTTGACCTACTTTTAGTTTTCAAATTAATTTGATTAACTCTTTAATGTAGGTTGTAAATCATAAGTTATATAAAAGAAGTACAAAAATTGCAAGCAGTAGAAGTGTATGCGATACGTTGATTGGATCATGTAATTGGGAATGAAGCTGTTGAGGGCTTTCCGAATTATTCCAGTTGTACTTACTTTTAAAGAAAAAATAACACTTATATAGGACACTAGATATTTAACGTTTAATTTTGGTTTATAGCTAGTATATAAAACAACAAAGCATCCACAACATAAAGTGCTGAATGCAGTTTATTATATATATCTACCAATTATTAGATGCGATGTTGTAATCAGGCGGGATATTTTTACTTATTGTACTGGGAATACTATAAGTTATTCAACGATCTTATGTATTTAACCCTTATGTCGTGAATGTTTTTTACCCGACGCCTCCGCCAAAATATTACTATTTTATAGGCAACAAGGAGGTTCAGATAAGAGGTTAAAAATACAACAATATGCCAATTCAACTTACACGCTTATGACTTCGAATCTTATATTATATTCGCTAATGCTTTATAATATACAGTGTCTCACATAAAGCCCGCATCATATAGGTTTCTTTTTATTATAGACTTTTAAAAACTTGCACTAATGATGAAAGTTTCATCATTTTTTAAAATCAACTTGAGGCACCTTGAATATGTGGGCAGCAACCGGCCCGCTATAAGATTTGATCTGGCCCGCCAGACATTTTGGAAACCCAATTAAAAAAAAAATATTACACTACTTACTCATACTCACTCCAAATGAGGAAGATCGAGATATGGGGTTTGTCGCTTGCTCCTGCGAAATCAAGTGAGCGAGCAAGCCGAGTGGCGGCCATCATCAAAGTGTAAGGCGGCAAATATCAAAGCATTTGATGTTTGCCGCCTCACTGGCGGCGCAACAAAAGATTATTGCTTCTCAAATGTTCTACACTAGACGATTCTAGATAATTCCTTCATTTTGCCTATATAAGCGGGTGGATGGCCCAACCTTTAGTTCTATTTGAGCTACCGAAGTAACAACTTCGACAAGCGATATCCTAGCGAACTGCTAGTGCCGTCAATTTGCTTTGTGACTTTGTTTGTATCTTGAGTGCTTACTAATTATATTTTGTTATTAAGTTTATCGAACGAAAAGTAAACGAAAATGGTGTCTGGTGGAAAGAAACGAAAAGTAGATGCAGAGGATCGCCAGTTTCAAGAAAAATGGACTGAAGAATTCTTTTTTATCTTGCACAATGGTAAGCCTATTTCTTTGCTGTGTAATGAATCCATTTCAGTTATGAAAGAATTCAATATAAAGAGGCATTACTTAACTAAGCCTCCTATGTTGCACTCACTGACAGGACAAATAAGAAAAGACAAAATCCAGAAGCTTACCGCAAATTTGGAAAAACAGCAGCAAATGTTTCATAAACAAAGAACACAACTTAATAATGTTGTGAAAGCTAGTTTTATAGTTAGTTCAAAGTTGGTAAAATCATTAAAACCATTTGCCGAAGGAGAATTTATCAAGGAGTGTATGTTAGAAGTTTGCAGTGTTTTGTGTCCTGAAAAGAAAAATGAATTTGAAAAAATTAGTTTGTTAAGAGGAACTGTTGCCCGACGTATAGAAATGAAGGCTAATGGTATAAAAACAACATTGACTGACAGTATGGCTGGTTTTGAATCATTTTCCATAGCATTAGGCGAGAGCACCGATTTGTCTGACACAGCTCAACTGGCTATATTTATTCGAGGTGTTGATAAAGAGTTCATTGTTACTGAGGAACTCCTTGCTTTACAGCCGCTAAAAGGAACCACTACAGGAGAGGACATTTTTAATGAAGATGAAAAGGTATTCACAAGTTTTGGCTTGTCATGGTCAAAATTAGTTGGTGTATGCACAGATGGTGCACCTTCTATGGTCGGCTTACCTAAAGGTTCCATCGGAATTTTGTATGAAAAAGCAATTGAATTGAATGTGCAAAAAGATGATTTGATAGTCCTTCATTGCATTATCCACTGACAGAACTTGTATTTTAAGTCCATTCGACTCCAGAATGTTATGAATGTGGTAGTAAAAACCATCGATTTTATTCCATCCCGAAGGCTTAACCATCGTCAGTTCAAGGCGTTTTTGGATGAAATATCAGCCGAATATGACGACCGAACATATTATTATAAAGTCAGATGGCTAAGCAAACGGAAAATGCTGAAACGATTTTACGAGCTTAGAAATGAATAAAAGATAAACCACTATCAGAATTGAGTGACCCAAAATGGATATGTAACTTGTCGACCTTACAGGCCATTTGAATGATATAAATTTCAAACTTCAAAAACAAGGACAGTTAGTAAATGATTTGTACAGCCGTTTGAAAGCGTTCCAAAACAAAATCCGCTTGTGGGAGGCACACATGCTGTCTGGTAACAGTTACCATTTCACCACGCTCTCTGCGTATGAAAATACTGCGTATGCTCAATATGCTAAAGAACTCAAGTTACTGTCGGTGTAATTTTCGAACAGATTTATTTTCTACTCCAACAAAAAGTAATGTACAAAATGCTCAAATACACTTGCAAATGGAGTTGATCGAGCTTCAAGAAAACTCACTCCTAAAATCTAAATTTGAAGACGTGGAGTAGTGCGATTTCTATAAAAAAAACTACCTCAAAGTAGACCATTTTCCGGAGCTTAGAAAATTCGCAAGAAGATGGATTTGTGCGTTTGGCAGTACTTATAAATGCGAACAGTTCTTATCAATGATGAAAGTTAATAAATCAAAATATCGTACAAGGCTGACTGACGATAATTTGGAAAATTCTTTACGTCTTTGTATCAGTGGAATTCATCCAAACATCGATGGATTAGTTTTCCAAATTCAAGCTCTCAAGTATCTCATTGATTTCGTTGTCGCTATTTAACTTTCGTAGTCTGTAATAATTCCAAATTTCACGATTTATTTATAATGTTGTACCTATTTTTGTCATTTCATTTTCTTATTTTAATAAATTGCATTATAATAACATTGTCGTATTATTTCATGTCTGATATCTATCGCTAAAAATTATGAACACTACTTTAAAATGCACTACTTTTAAACGCGGCCCGCGAACGTATTTGCACACTAAAGTTTGGCCCACAACATGCCAAAGGTTGCCCATACTTGATCTACACAGTGGCAATTAAAAAAGGGAATAGGCATAAGAGTAAAGTATGCTTATTTTTTAAGAAGAAGAAAATGTTATGAAGCAAAGTTGTTCAGAATTAACAGTTATATTCAAATGTGAAGTGATAGTCTTCTATCTCAAAAACAAAACAATCTGTGAATTTATGACTCACCTTTATTAATTTCACAGTTATAACATCTAATCACTCTCTGCTACTACGAGCAAAATCATCAAACAAACGGATTATTTCGATTTTTTTTTCATTTAAAATCAATTCCATTTCAATTTTTTTGATTAGGGACTAATACTTATTGCAATAAACTTGGCGTTTTATCAAAATGGCATAAAATTGTGCACTACTGTCAAGCTCATCGTTTCAATAGTACCTACTGTTATATCACAATAGAAAAGGAAACTGTAAATACTAAAAGAAATTAAAAAATGCCAATTTTGTCATAAAATTGTCATAAAATTTTGCATACGAGATTAGAATAATATTCTGTAAAACGTTTTCTCGTACGCGAAGCAATATGTTGGCTCTGGTTTTGAAGCCGTAATAGATTGAGTTTTAAGTTCAAATTTCAGATCAGTATCTGAAAAAGTGTAATTCATCAATATTTATGACTGTATAAAAAATCAAACATGTACTCCTTCAAATAGAGAAAATACCTAGGGTATCTTCATCCTAAATGCGCCACTACTTGTATCGTATTAAGTGTTCACTGCGCACATTATAAAAACTTTACTTATCTTAAGAACTTACCCTACAGAAGTAGTTAGGAAACGAATTTAAAAATGAATACGCTAGAAGCTCTAATTTCCATATCATATTAATGTTATCGTTCTTAGATAGGGATCGTTGATTTCACGGCATTTTGACTCCAGGCAATTATACCGATTGTGAATAAAATGCAAATTGTTCGTGTAATATTTACACTGTGCGGTGGAGTTACAATCAGGGCCTTGTGACTAAAATGGGAGAACAAACCGCATAGGCAACTACTTAACGGAATCTCAGAATATCCAACAATTTTAATAATTTAAATAAAGTCAGTGGGGTGCATCTTAAATGTACGCAAGAGGAATATTTGAGAAGTCGTTCGCGTGATATCTCAAACGGAACGGATCTGTATTAAAATTAATTTTGGATCGCTTTTATGTTAATTATACTACAACAATAGAAGCTAGAAATACATAATAAACACAGTAGGTGCTGTGTATTAACAATCATTATATCCATTTTGAGATATTTTGGTTTTAACTACGCCATTTTTCTATTGGGATGTTCGGATAAATTTGCAGTAGCTGGTGTAGTAAAATTATTTAAATAATTAATGCACATCATATCTAACTACGTCAATGTTTTAGCAACTATTGCTGTTTAATTGCACTCGCATCGTATATGATTTTCTAAAACTTTTTCCCACCCTCTTAAGCACCGCTTATGAAAAGCGCTTAAACATCGTCCTGGACAACTAAAATTGCGCAAAATTTCGAAATTATTTCATAAGACACTATGTATAGGTTTATGCAATGAAACGTACCTACTCGAAAATTTTGTATTCTTATTAAGCATAAATTAGCAATGAGCTTTGTCTTTTGCTAGTTCATCCAAACACCAAAGCTACAACTAAATTTGTAGAAGTACCAGTTTGGAGCTTTTACCTTCAAACATAGTTTTACTTTTAAACAATTAACCAGATTTATATAGGCAAAAGAGTTAAGTTTTAAGCAAACTAAATCATTTAAGTTAAATTTTATGAGCGAAGTTTGAGAAAAGGTGTGACAAAATCACAAATTAAAGGAAACAATAATAATAGTAATAGAAAAAATAGACAAATTAGTGTGTTGAAGAAACTGTTTGCTTGCGGGTATAACTGTATGACTCACTGGAGTTTGTTGAGAGTAATAACCCTTGGCATAAGAGAAGTGTGAAGAAGTAAATGTATATACTTGCAATTAGCTGAAAGGCGGTATAATTATATGTGGGAAATTAGCCTTTGATCAAAGACTAGAGAAAAGAGCTTTGAAGTGGTACTACATGAGGCTTCTGACTACAAAGTTATGTTGACTTTCTTGCAAAGAGCAACCCCTGATTTACCTACCTACTTTATACAATGGTTTTCGTTTAACAATTTTATTTCGCACTTCGCACTTGAAGTAACGTGATAACCTATCCTGAAGACAAATGAAATCCAAACCGAATATTACTGATGTAATTCAGTGGGATGCATACAGCATAAATAATAATAAATTATATGTACACTATGTATCTAATAAGTTGGAATAATATTAAAAACTTTTTTATAGTTAGTTTTACAGAGAGAGAGAAGGTATTTTGTTTATGAAAGGTATGTATGGTTTAAAACTTAAGATACAACCATTCACATTCAACACCTTAGAACAGGATTTGGCTTCAAAACTTTTGTTTTAAACACCCCTACGAGAATTTGGAGACTTAATCACCTAAACAATATCAGAATATCTGGATATGAAAGTACTATGGGGTGATGCCTCATGTGTTGTCTTAATAGCGGATCTAAGCTAACGTTTTTGTGAAGTAGTACATAGAGAAATTTGTTGAATCCATTAAAAATAATTCTAATAATTGCGGAATTTATAGATTATAGAAAAAATAGAAAAAAAATATGGTCCAATAAATTTATTTTGCAAGTTGCATGCTATATTTTATTGCAAAATAAAGATTTTCATTTCTTCAGTAAAGACAAATTAAAGAATTTACAACTTTATATGAAGAAACTTGGTTCACCTTTCAAAATCATACGTCTCATTAAAAATAAGTTATCTTCATACACTCCTTGGATGAGAAAGCAAAAATTAAACTAACTTTCATAATTGGTTGCTTAGTGAACAATCTGTACTTTGTATAAATTTCTAGGGCTATACATTTACTTCGTTATGAATTATATTTTAATAGTTCGATGTCTCGAATTAACTGATTATTTTGATATAAATGTCCATTATTAAAAAGAATTATAATGAAATCCACAATCCAAACAATTTCAATTTTTCTTCTATACTTCATAACGTTTATATTTCTAATCTAAACTGGTACTTTGGCAACCTGCACTCAACACCTACATTCTAGATGTCTACGCAGGGATACCTCGATGAGGTCTTGACATTGATACAACTTTATAATTTTAAGTCAGCAATAAATTTACAATGTAATTGCAAAGGAAAGCCTGTAATAAGTAAAGAAACATGTTTTTTCAAGCTTGATGGATGTGATTGTATATCCGAACATGAATTCAACTTGTTCTTTATAAAAGTTTGCAATATTGTTTAAGGTAAAGAAAACTTACTGTTAAGTTGAATTATTATTTGCACAAATTTCGACTATGACTGACTTCAAGCCGGGCAGGGGGTGCCCGCAGGGTTGGATTTTATCCCCACTACTGTAGTCATTACTTGTAGACGACCTACTGGCTATCATTGAAGTGTTTGGAGCCGAGGTGTAAGCCCATGTGGATGATATTGTAAAATGATATTTTAAGAGGATTAGGGGAGAAGAAAACTTCCTCAGCCCTTCAACAGGTAATTAATGCCATTTGTAGCTGAGGCAGCAGGGAAAACCTGAGCATTAACCTGAACAAACCTACGATAATACCGTTCACCCGAAATAGGTCCTATCAAAGGTGTGAAACTTGAATTTGCAGATAATCTAAAACATCTAGGCGTCATATTTGATAAGACACTAACCTGAAATCCACATGTGGAAAGATTGCTCACAAGGCAAGGTTATCCTTATGGACTTGCCGAAGAATATGTGGAAAATCTGGGGATGGGGGGTATACACAAAGCTACTCTACTGGCTTTATATGATGGGAGTACATCCAACCATAACCTATGGAGCGATAGTATGGTGGCAGAAAGCACTGCAAGCCATAGCCACAACAGAACTTGCATTCATACAAAAGATTGCAAGTATGGCAGTCACGGTTGCAAAGTCCTCTTCCCGGTTATTAGCATTGGAAATTCTTCTGGACCTACAAGCCTTGCACATTGTTATAGAAAGGGAGTTCAAATTAACTGCATTCCGCCTATTGCACATTGCGAATTAATCGCCAGATCCTCATGTCTGTGTGCCTAACAACACGAACCCGAAGCTTCGCCAACAAACAAACAAACAATGCTTGAATCGGTTACTTCCGACAGTAGTGCCATCGGACATGATGTGTACTCGACCAATGATCGATACATACTTCACTACCTCCTTTACAAACAGAGAGGAATCGAGGTGTAACGAAAAAACTAAATTTTCTATGTGTTTGATGAAATGTTGTACACCTGAAGATGGGATATAGTATGCTAAAATATGTAGTGTAAAAATAAGAATATAATGATTACTAAAGAAAAAAATAATTCATTTATTTTCACATAAGAATGAAATGGTTGTGTATATTGTTCTGATTTAAGTAAATAAACAGTACACTTTTAGCTTTTAAAAGCATCTTCAATTTTATTGCTGAATTCGCAACATTATCGTACGAGTATATTCGTGAATGCAACAATGAAGTTTATTGTTACTGCCTTCACTCATAACAAGACAAATTCAAATTGCGTTTATAGAACCGATCTAATTGTGCTTATACGGTTACTGGCTATCCATTACACTGTTACACTGAACGCGTTAAACCTGCAACGTCTGTCATTGTGTGTATATGCGCTTTCAGATATTCAGGTTACCTAAACGGAATCTATTATTCTGCACTGCGTATACTTCTGACTAATTTCCAGGTATTCAATCGAAAATGTTTGTAAGGAAATGTAACAGCTTATACATCGAGCATATTTACTCCGATATAAAAATAATTTTTCTTATAAACGTACACACGTCAGTACAGAGCGCGTATTATGGCTGCTTTCATGTACACTAACTTTCATTCAATTTATTTTCATTCTAAACGTGAATTTTTGTGTAAGTTCAGCTTTTGTGCTTTTACTGCCTTAAGGAGTAGGTAAATGCAGTTGTTAAAGTAGAAAGTTATCCAATAGCAGCGAGCGCACTCATCTTTAATTTTGGGAAGTCTATTAATAAAGTTACTTGCCCACCTAACAAATTAGTCAAGATGGGAATCTTTTCATAATTAACTACGACCCAAAAAGGTTACCCTAAATTTGTTGGAGCCCGCCGCTGTTATCTGTTCACTATCTGCCGCGTAAGTATTATGAAATGAGAGGGTGCAAATTAATGAAAGTAACTTCCGAAATGGACGATTTCCGTGATCAATTTGCGCGTAGTCACGCAATTCGGTCATATTTATGCGTATTATTTTCAACACCGCGAATTACGTAAATGGATTTCCCTTGTTCGAGTAATACCTCCGGTGCCTCCTACTATTATTTATATCCCATTGAAAGTTGGATAGTTTGTGTTTGTATTATTAAAAAAACATTTATGTTCGGCTAATCTAATATTGCATGCTTCATAAACAGTAATCTATATAGACAGAATATACTTTATTTCCGGCAAACATACGCATTCCGTTACATTTCGGCAAATTTATATCGGAATATTTTTCAATTACATGTTGAATAATAGACTAAAAAAGGCAAAGAGGATACTCAATATAATAAATATTATTTTGATTAAGTCGATGATTTTTCCCTTCATTATTTTCGTAGTTATTCTTTTATAGACCTGGATTCGCAAGAATTGCTACAACAATGTAAAAGAGGAAGCTTAGTGTCCAATGCCATCTAAACGTAGCTCATCGGAAACTCTTGTAGAAACACTACTAAATTTCGACGTAGATGGTCTACCAGCCCCTACAGGTAAGTTTCTAAATGTTGTCAAATAGTGCTTGACAATTTCACGGCGGAATTCTAATTGAGAAATATTGCTACCACTTTATCTCATTATCATCCATGCGTTATGCATGATAGCATCCATCCTCCATGTACACAAGGCCCAGTATCATTTTTTTCCTCTAATTCCTATTCTATAGTATGATATATTTTCATCTATATGGTCGGTTCCACCCATAATTTTATTATAATTCATTATCAATGCTGGTTTACTTATTCGGATTTTTTTCTTTTCTGTGCGACTGTATCGCGTTGTATTACTAAGAGGTTGTAAACCGTGACAGGTGGAAGCAATTGTTACCACAGAATTATCAACCCATTTTACAACAGTTATGTTTTCGTCAATACAGCTTTTCTGTTCATATGTTCCCATATTTTCTTTTTTAAAACTTTTGAAGGAGTTAGAGGACATTCCTTTGGAATGTCTATTTTCTCTAATAGTACCTGTGAGCATAACCACGCTCCCTGAGATGTTTCAGTAACGACATACTTCTAAACAGATTATCGAACTATAATTTAATTGGTAGATTTTTAATTCACTCGGATAGTTCATCTAACATTTGAACTAATGGTGCAGCAGCTTCACCACATTCATTTTCCTTTCAGATTCTTGCCTTGATACACATCAAAATTTACCAAGTAATCAGAGGGTGTATTCAAACTGCAAATTTTATATCCAAAGCGAATTCGTTTTCCTCGTATAAACTGTTTACAATTGTGCCTTCCATAATATGCTACCATACATTCATTAAAATTCATGTGTTCTTTTGGCTGGTACAGTCTCAGAAATCGCGTTTGTAACTTATTCATTAGTGGTCTCAACTTCCACATCTTATCAAAATCGTCACATCTATTGTTATCTGCAAAATGGATAAATCGGCATATTTCTAATAATCGATCGCTTCTCATACTGTTAAATACAAGTTCGGTTCTAGTATCTTGAGACGCTTCCCTCAAAGATCGTTTACTAGGAACAATCCGAGAGATATCGCTGATAGATACAAAATTGCTACAAAAACTTTTATTTCTTCTTGTGAGATACGTGGATCTCTGTAATTTTTAAAAAGAGCATATTTTGAGGATTCGCTGGCTATAAGTTGTTGATTTCTTCATTAAATATTAGCTGAAAAGTTTCTACTGATGTCATCCCGCGATAGCTAGAGTAATTTTGTTCAGGGATCATTACCATACTGTATACAAGCAATTGTTTCACTTTTAAACACAATACATATGTAAACCAACACGCACTTATCGAAAACGGATATCAGCGGCTGCGTCCGCGTCAAAATCTGTACTTGCACTCAATTCCATTGCACACACAAAACTAACGAATCCCCAAAATAATATTCTAAATGCATATCTAGCAGGTATAAACACCTTCCTCCTAGCCTCTTGAGCGAATGGTTCGCCTTATCTGTGCAGTAAATGTTATAAACTTTTTTTTGCCGCTAAATGTTTGCCGTGATCTTAAGAACAGGCACGGCGCTAAAGGGTTAATGTTTTGTGTAAATTTTAATGTTCCTACCTTTATCAATAGATATTGTAAAAAACGCATTTATGAAATAATACGCCCGATAAAGCTTGGAGAGAGATTTAATTTTTACGGCTTTCTGAGATCGTTAAAGTAATTATTTAAAAGAAACAGATAGGTAGTGAAAAAAAAACATTGTACTCTCGAAATGAATAAACTATCGCCTGTCTTGAAAATCTAGGTCAATTTCTAAAATTTTGTGTGGAAGTAGACTGCTTGATTTATTATGTATTTAAAAGAATCTACTGTGTTTTATAATGAAGCATGGTTTCTACATGAGTGCTCCATTTCAACTCAGTGCCACTGTATAAATTTTTCTCTTTGCCGTCGTTGGCTACCTGAACTCAAATATCTGTGGTCGTTTTGTTTACCTTAACGTTTTGTAAATTGTGACTCCTAACCATAGAAAAGAAAGATTTATCGGAATAAGTACCAGAATATTTTTTACAAACTTACAGTCTTGATTAATTATGTATCGCAATCAATCTTTCACAAAAACTCATACGTTTAAAAGCGTCACCATGGTGTTTTGAATATTTCTCATTATGAAACCCATATGCCTTAAGTATCTGATGCACAGGCGAACGCGATATGTCCAAATCACTTGAAATACTGGCAGATAAAGGATTGGATTTACTTTCAATTACAACACATACTAAAGCAGAGGTTTATCAACAATTTTACGATTTGGTAAAGAGGTTTATTTGCAAATAGTTTAGGTGACCTGATATATACAATTTTTCATTATTGTACTACTAGGAAAAAAGTACAAATAAATATTTATTCAAATAAATATAATTTCTGTTTTGTAACTCACTTTAAGGGATACGATTGTTTCATTTCATTCTTAATTGAAGTAGGTAAATTAAATTCACAATCGGGATTTGTGTATTCATAAATATATTCACTGAATAAAGCCAAAGTGCAATTCATAACTATGTGGTCCTATTAATCATCGTCCTTGTCATTGGCGAGAGTACACACAAAACGCAAATTAATTCATATGCAATTTTCATTAAAAGGCAGGAACTAAAACAAAAGGACATCGTGATTACTGCTATTGCCAATTTGCATTTTAAAGAGCTCTAGATTCGTTTAAACGGGAATACTCAACTAAATTAATTCTTAGCTAACAGTGCTTGCTGCTCTCTTGATTACTGCATAGTATTTGCACCTCTTTTTCACTTACATGGGCGGATGACAGTTTTACATATTTTACTATATAGTTTTTTTCTGTCATATTGTACCTGTATGAGCATCGTGCTACGTACTTATTGGCAAAAAATCAAAGTATCATACCAAAGGTAAGATGTATTAGTGATGGAAATATACATTTTAAATATCTATGTGCTCATTAACTAATTTTTTTTTATTTAAACATTTCTTGAAGTGAAACATATAACATAAAATCAAATTTTCTAAATGTATACATAACTGCTCAGTATATATATATATATATGGCTTATACATTCTAAATCGAATGGTAGCCGCTCCTTTACGAGGAGCTCTTCAGATTCTGTGGACTACGGTGAATCACTCCGCTTGGCATCGTGTTGGTCAGTCTCAACTATAAATTGTTGTCTCTTTTTGCTTTCTGTGTTATTCTGGTCCATTCTTCTCTATTTATTACTGCCTTTCCCCATTCCTTAATTCCAAGTTTCTTTATATCTTGACGAACTTGATCATCCCATCTTGCCTTAGGTCTGCCTCTTGGTCTGTCCATCATTGGTTTCCACTCACTTACTTTTCTGATAAGGTTCTCCGACTCTCTTCGTTGCATATGCCCAAACCAGCGTAGTCTCTGAGATTTTATGACCCTGACGATATCTTCTCTCTCCATAATATTGTCTATCTCGTGGTTCATCAACTGTCGGTACTCCCCTTCGTCTGTTATTTTTGGCCCCAAAATTTTCTTCAATATTTTTCTTTCAAAAATTCTGAATTTCTCTTCGTCTCCTGCTGTTAAACACATCGTTTCGGCTCCGTAAGTTGCTACTGGTCTGATCGCTGTTTTGTACAATTTTATTTTCGTATTTTTACTGATATTTTTATCAACTAATAGTTTTCTGTATCACCAGTAAGCCCTATTTCCAGCTAGTACTCTTTCTGTTGTTTCTACACTTCTTCTATGTTCATTGTTGATTGTCACTCTTAAGTATTTAAAATTCTTTACCGTCTCGAAGTTGTATGGCCCTATTTTGATGTGATCTGTGCTAGTTCCTTTTCTCGAGCACATCATGTATTTGGTCTTGCTCTCATTGATCTGAAGCCCTCTCTTTCTCGCTTCGCTAACCAGTATCGTCAGGCACGCTTCTACGTCTTTCCTTGTTCTACCAATTAGCGCAACATCGTCAGCATATGCTACCAATTGATTTGAACTCTGCGAGATTGTTTTCTTAACTCCAATTGTTCGTACTACTCCGTCCAAAGCGATATTAAATAACGTTGATGATAACGCATCACCCTGTCTCACTCCTACCTCGATCTTGACCTCATTTGTGGCTCCCTCAGTTGTAATGACCTTAGCGCTAGAATTTTTCATTGTCATTTGAACTAACCTTATCGGTTTTGCAGGTATTTTCATTACTTCCATTTCGTCTATCAGTTTGATTCTATTGATGCTGTCAAAGGCCTGCCTGAAATCAACGAACAGTATGTGTAGCTCTATGCCAAACTCGTAGCATTTTTCGATGAACTGAGTCATTATATGAATGGCGTCCACTGTGGATCTACCTTTTCTGAACCCTTGCTGATACTCTCCAATACAGTGTTCTGTGTATTTGTTTAGTCTTTGCCTAATCAATGTTGTAAAAATTTTGTAGGCTGTGTTCAGAAGCATTATGGCTCTATAGTTTTGGCAATTCAAAGGGTCTCCTTTCTTCCAACGGCTCAGTAACTAGAATGAATTATTCTAATCTAGTATACGTATAAATTGAGTATTGTATCCAAGAAAATATAAATATACTTTCAAATCGTTTTACTCTTATCAAATCATTGTTTAGGTTGACAATTCTATTTCATTTTATACCGCATCAGTATTATATTTTTGTCTACAGTTACACAAATAAGGATATATAACGGTGGATACAAACAATAAACAAAAAGTAAAGAGTTATTATTTGCATTTACATGCACCGCGTCTCAAGTTTCCATTTATACCTTTCAAGTGAGATGTTTGCACCAAATGTTCGGTTAGCGCGAGTGAGAGTTGCACGTAGTATTTACTCTACGCGAAATCTTGTTTGTAGTTTAGTGACAGAATAAACAAACCGCGAAGGAACATTCTGTAAACACGAAAACCTTTTCCTTGTCCCTTGCGATCGAGTTAAGTAGGTGCCTGCGTAGCTTTCAACCAAACGCCTCGGCTTTTTCATAAAAAAAAGTAACACGTTTTCTCCAGGGACTCAGGTTTTGTAATTTTAAATGTTTGCTTAAAAATTAAGTTTACGTCTACCTCTCTGCCCGTCTTTGGAATTGTAACTTTCCCCATATAATGAAGTTGTCTTTCTTTAAATCGTGTTGAAATGTTTATTTCTGTATTGCTTAAGAATAATTAAAGGAGATAGAAGTAAAATTATTTGAGTGCATTGCTTATACGTGTCATGAATAATACTGACAAAATACTTTACCACAATTTTTGCAACAACTTTAGTCACGATACTAAACATTTAGCTATTTTTGAAACTGCATTGACGCACTTTTATTTTGATTCCTCAATGGAGTGTAATAATCTTCCTTTCGTGAAAGTCAAGTGTATATTCATAACAACTTCATATCTAAGAATAGTCTACACGATAAAAATATTTGCTTATCCGATTTTGCTTCGAGCACTTTGCCGTGTTACTTAATTTGGTTGCGGCTATTATAGTTTTATTGGAATAATTTAGTTGTGATAGCCAAAGTTTTACTTAATCGAGATCAAATACATGCTATAATATTGAATAGCAATTACCGAAGGATTATGGATAAAGATGGTAACATCGTAACAGAAGACAAGCAAG
The DNA here is from genome assembly GCA_949128085.1 of Cetonia aurata. Lineage (NCBI taxonomy): Eukaryota > Metazoa > Arthropoda > Insecta > Coleoptera > Scarabaeidae > Cetonia > Cetonia aurata. The sequence continues at coordinate 15,604,461 of OX421886.1, read as the reverse complement.
TAATGGGCAGATGGAAGCAATATTTCCAAGATTTGTTGACCTTTAAGAGTGACGGAAACAATACAGATGACAATACTGAAGAGGTAGAGATAAAAACTGATGCAGACATAAATCAACTGGAACCAATAACTGAAAATGAAATGAGGAAGGCAATAAAGGCGTTAAAAAATGGAAAAGCATCAGGACATGATAGAATAACAACGGAAATGTTAAAGAACATGGAATGCTACTGGATATACTTAACAAAGCGTGGAAAGAAGGAACAATTCCGGATGATTGGAGTTTTGGACAAATAGTACCAATTTATAGAAAAAGGCAAGACACGTAATTATAGAGGAATAACGCTATTAAGCTCGGTAGCAAAAATTTATGAAAGAATATTGGTATATAGACTTCGAAGATACATAGAACCAACACTTGAGGAAGCACAAAGTGCCTTCAGAATAGGAAAATGTGTACATGATCACATATTCACAATAAACCAAGTAATACAAAAAACAAGATTAAGTCAATCAAAAGCATACTCTGCTTTCATAAATTTGGAAAAAGCATTTGACCGAGTAAAGAGAGAGAAGGTGGAAGGGTTTAAGAAATAGAGGAGTCGACAATTTACTAATAAGGGCTAAAAAAGTGTGTACAACAAGAATAGTAATTACATAATAAGCAGGAATAGAAAATCGGAGCCATTCGAAACAACTGAAGCACTAAGACAGGGAGGAGTATTAAGCCCAGTACTATTCAATGTCTTCATGGACGAGATAACAAAAGAATGTAAGCCCAGTTTGAAAAAGCTGCAGGTGGGCTATAAGAACATGGAAATTGTATAAATATCGGAATGCTTGTTCGCAGATGATTTAGTGATTATCAGCGTGGATTACAAAATAATGTAAACGTATGGAATTCTATACTCAACAAATATGGAATGAAGATGAACACAAGAAAATTAAACGTAATGATGACAGCAGGAGATGCGGAAGAAGAATTAAACATACATTTAGAGGGTGAAAGAATACAGCAAGTGTCACAATTCAGATACCTAGGTGTGACAATAGAAAGTAACGGAGAACAAGACATAAATGTTAACGAGAGAATAGCAAAAACAGTAAAATTGTACCACGCAATGAAACAATCATTTATTAGGAAAAGAGAAATATCACAAAGGACGAAAATGATAGTATTCAAAACGGTTTATAGATCAATACTTACTTACAGCAGTGAAACATGGATACTTACGAATAGAATGAAAAGCAGATTAGAAGGAATTGAAATGATGTATCTAAGAGCTGTCAGAGGAATAACGCGCAGAGACCAGATAAGAAATATTGGAAATAACTGAAGATAGGATGCATACTGAGCTACGTGGAACATAAGCAGCTTGGCTGGTGGGGACACCTACAACGTATGACGATAGAAAGGCCCGTTAGAAGAGTTTGGGAAGCTAGAGTAAGAATTAAGCGAGAACCTGGCAGACCTAGGGAGACTTGGGAAGATGCGATAAGCAAAGCCCTAATGAAAAGAGGACAAACAGTGAATGCCCCCAGGCAGATCGCAAGAGACAGGGGACGATGAAAGAATTTAGTGCACACAGAACTATAGATAATCCCTACACCGAAAGGTAGACGGGGAATACTGATTATATATATATATGTAATTACCGAAGGAGTCAATTGTAACTAGTAAACTTATTTTTGACGCATCGATGTGCAGTGCAGTGCTTTTCGTACGCTCCGTAGTCTTTTTGCGATAATCTGAGGTAAAATAGTTTTGTTTTTCATAAAACTCTCAATATTTATGTTGTATGCCCTATTGATTGCATTTGTTATGTTATATTTTGAATATCAATGCTAATTTTGTTGTAAATCTCGCCTATTATTCCTGTTATTAGTCGTGTTTGAGTGTTTTTGTACTGTTTGCTTTTTCTTAGTCAGTAGTTTTTTGAACTATTTACTTATCTGTCTCAACGCACATACAAGGTGTGTTCAGAAACATATACCTTTCCGATTCCGTGGCCCTCTACGTTTGTCTACTGTTAGTCACCAGTATAGGCCCACTGGTGTGAAGTGTGTATCCCCGTCACTCCTGCGCTCCTTTGTTTTAGTCCTTTCACATATTTTAATTTAATAATTGGGAGATATGAATTCTCAATGTGTTGCGTGTCAGGGAGACTTGGTTGCTGATAATGAGATTACTTGTGACTTCTGCAGAGGGTCGGTTCATACTACCTGTAGTGGCTTATCACGGTTAGAAATCCAATGCTTCAGGAACAAAGCTCGTAAACTTACTTTCCATTGCACTTCGTGCTCTGACTTCAAGCTTCAGCTAACAAAAATGCATGAATTAACTTCTATAGTCAACACTTTGCGGGATGATATCCAAGCTTTGAAATCACAGCGTACCACAGCACCTGATGGTGGCGTAATGGACCCGCTCGCCACAGAAAACATTATAAATGAAATCGCTGAACGTGAAAAAAGGAAGAACAATATTATCATTTTCAATCTGCCTGAATTGGAGTCTGGAACTAGGGATGAGCAACTTGCTTCTGATAAAGAATCTATTAAAAGCATTATTGAAACTCTTAATATACCATCTGTTGATGTTACTCCCACTAGGTTGGGTAAATTTGACCCCACACACCGTCTCCGTAAACGACCCTTAAAGATCAAGTTGCGTAATCAAGATGATGTGATTACTATCCTACGTGAGAGCAGGAAGATTAAACAAATAGAGAAATTTAAGTCCATCGTATTGTCTAAGGATAGGACTCCTCTGCAAACTTCATTTTATAATAACTTGAAGCGACAGCTTAAGGAACGTTTAGACGCAGGAGAAACGGACTTATGCATTAGACACTTTAATGACATCCCCAGAATTGTAAAATGCAAAGCTTCGGAAAACTGAACTCGTCCAACAGATCTACTTTTTCTTTGCAATTATATTATCAAAATGTTCGTGGGCTACGCTCTAAACTTGATGAAATATATTCCTCCAGTCAATGCATGGATTCCCATATTTTTTTGTTGACTGAAACCTGGCTCTCCCCCGAAATATCTGACTCTGAAGTATTCCATGAATCGTATACTGTTTTACGGAAAGATCGAGAGCGTACAGCTGGAAGAGGCACTGGCGGAGGTGTACTTGTTGCTGCGTTTGATAATATTTGTATCTCTTCTTGTGATGTAGCTCAATTATCCTTTTTATGTCCTTTGATAGATTTAGTTGTCTGCAAATGTAGTATTATGCATCTTACTATATATCTTGTAAATGTTTATATACCGCCCAATATTAGTTATGACGATTTTGAATCATTTATTGATGCTCTCAGTTTAAAATTAGTTGATAAGAAACTTGTTATATGTGGAGATTTCAACTGTCCTATGTTTAATTCAGTTAACAATTCCAACGACCGCAAATACTTAATACTAAAAAATTTTATGAATGTATTGGGCTTATCTCAGTTTAATAATGTAGTCAATAGTAGTAACAGGTTACTTGATTTAGTTTTTTCTAATTTATCTTGTCCAATTTTTGTTAGTCGTGGCGATATTTCCCTTGTCTCCGAAGATAATTACCACCCCACCCTCAATGTTAAGTTAGATCTTGAAACTCCGCTTCAGCAAAATCCTATCAATTTTCCTTCTAATTCTAATCCCAGATACAACTTCCGAAAAGCTAATTTTTCTGCACTTTATGGCGAGCTATGTGATGTAGACTGGTCATTTCTGGAGCTTTGCACTAATGTGAATATTGCAGTTTCATCTTTTTATACAACTTTATACTCTATCATTGACAAACACGTACCTAAGTTTACTACAACTTCACGCAAATACCCTGTTTGGTATACTCCACAAGTAGTCCAACTATTGAAACTAAAAGAATTTTATCATAAAAAGTGGAAAGCTACACACTTACGTATTTACAGCGATGAATTTGCTAGAGTGCGTTCGCTAGTTAAGATAGAAACAAGTAAGGCATATGATCTATATAGAACCCGAATGGAGCATAATATCTCTAATGATCCAAAAACCTTTTGGAAATTTATTGGACAAAAAACTGGCAAATCAAGAATCCCTGGTAGTATGAAACTGGCTGACAAAGAATTCACCGATGCTCATGAAATAGTTGAAATATTCGCCAAAAATTTCGCCGAAGTATACCACCCACCCGTACTTACTACAACTACATCCTTGAATCGTTCTCTGAACTCCAATTATTTTCAATTAGCACCTTTTACGTTGGATGAAGTGCGATCGGCCATCAAACACATTAAGGGAGATTACACGTCAGGTCATGATGGTCTACCCAATTTTTTAATTCGAGATTGCGCATTTATTCTGTGTACTCCATTATGCATAATATTTAACATTGCCCTTGGAACAAGCACATTTCCAGAAGTATGGAAAATCAGCAGGATTAATCCTATATTTAAGAAAGGTAGTAGATGCGATATTCAGAACTATAGGCCTATTGCAATCTTATCCAGCTGCTCTAAAATTTTTGAACATCTTCTCCAAAGTAGGTTATACAATTGCATTCGATGTTACATATCTACTCAGCAACATGGTTTTATGTGTGGAAGATCGACTACTACTAATCTTGCTGAAATTACTCAGTTTATAAGTTCTAGTATAGATTCGCAAGAGCAAGTTGATGTAGTATATACCGACTTTGCCAAGGCTTTTGATACCATCGATCATGGCATATTAATAACTAAACTTACTAGGCTTGGTTTTTCAACCGAAATCACCGACTTAATAGCCTCCTACCTTGACAATCGTTCGTGTTATGTCTGCTACAACGGTTTTGACTCCGCAATATTTACCGCCTGCTCCGGAGTACCGCAAGGCTCGAACCTGGGACCGCTGCTATTCAACATTTACGTTAATGACTTATTGCCTAGATTGGAATGTCGTGTTTTAGCTTATGCGGACGATTTAAAAATCTTTACAAAAATTAAGTCGGTGAAGGACTGTGAATCTTTGCAACGAGATCTACACATTATCAACAATTGGTGCAATGAGAATATGATAAATCTTAGTATTGATAAGTGTGCTGTGGTATCCTATACTACATTAAATGACCCATTAATCTATCAATATAGTTTGAGCAATATTACAATTCGACGACAAACTGAAATTAAGGATTTGGGGGTTATCTTTGATCAGCGGTTGCAATTTTCTCGTCACATTTCTACCATCTGTGCATCAGCCTCGCAATCGCTCAGCTTTATTATTCGATCTTGCAGAGGATTTGAAAATATCAATACCATGAAAATATTGTACTACGCTTTTGTTCGGCCTAAACTGGAATACGCCTCTATAATCTGGTATCCGATATATACATATCAATCGTTGCAGCTAGAAAGAGTTCAGAAAAGATTTTTAAAATATATGACCTTTAAAACCACCAACATCTATCCTGCGCGTGGAACAGATTACAGTATTCTTCTCACAGAACATGGTTTTTCCTCTCTCTCTAGCAGAAGGGAAGTTATGAGTGCGAAGTACATGACAAAGCTAGTAAATAACAAAATTGATGCACCAGAATTATTATCTATGGTAAACATAATTATACCTAGATATGGAACTCGATCGACGGACACCTTTTTGATACCTAAAGCCAGAACAAACGTGTTGACTAAATCGCCTATAGTGCACATGAGCAGGAATGCCAATAAGCTTTTTCCTGATCCTTTTTATCTTCCTCTTTCTCCTTTTTCCCTTTCATGAATACCTGAATAATTGTTAATTTTCATAGGATAAGATATATACATATAAATATTTATTTTCTCTTCTCATAGTTGTCTGTACCTCTTACATTTTATTAGTTCATGCACTGTATTTTTCTATCTACATTGTCCTGTAAATGGCGTTGTCTGTTGGACAATAAAGATTATTATTATTATTATTATTATTATTATTATTAGCAGTTTTATTCTTTTGTTGAACATTCGTTCTTTGGGTCCAAAAGTAGACGATTTGAGCGTGTTGTTATCTAAGTATAATAGTTATTTCATTTGTCTGACCGAAACTTGTTAAAAATTGTCAAAGTCAGTGTACACATACAAAAAACCCATACTCTAGCTAACTATTTTTGCAGATATAATAAAAATTGAGGTGGCATCTGTATTTTCATTAAAAACTCACTTAAACTTTCAGGCTTTCGATATTTCAAAATATGTTGTTGAAAATGTGTTTGCAATATGTGTTATGTGTTGCAAAATTAATAAACACGCTTACTATATTATTATTAATAATGTTTATCATCTACCGCAATCAAAGTTGGTGAATTTATAAAATATCTTACTATGATGTTGGATGAAGTCATTATGAATGATAGTATTTTTTTTATCTGCGATGATTTTAATATTAATTTCAAAATGTCATCTCACGAACAACGAGTATTAACAAATGTTATGGCATCTTATGGCTTGAAAATGTCTGTTCATGAAGATACTCGAATTACGAATACTTTCAGTACCCTTATCGACAACAGTTTTACGAATATTAGTAGTAGTGGTATTTATACTTCAGTTAATGCCACCTGTATCTCTGATCATAACATTGTTGACATTAAGATATCTGATAATTATTTAAAATCACAAAAAATATTTAATACTATTCAGAAATGGTATTTTACTAACGAAAACAATTTCAATTTGAATATTTACTGATGAGGGAGCAATGGAATGTATTTACCTGAGAAGATTATGATAGTGGATTTCTTCTTGTCCATTCCCGAGTGTGTGACCACAGGGCAAAGTGTTAGATTAATCATGAAGTAAAAGATTCGAACAGAAAATTACAGGATTTGTACATGCTACAAAAATCTTATCCAGAGTTGAAAAATTACTATCTGGAAGCTAAATATCATCACAAAAATCTGGTAGAAGAAACACAATATAAGCACCACTAAAAGCAGAAAATTTGATATTGGTATATAAAATGGTTATTACATTCTTGAAAAAATTCTTAATAACTTCTTTCTCTCATGGAAATTCTTATGCAATACCTTTGAGTCATACATATATTAGCTTGAAGTTTTTTAGTGTTATCTATGTTATTACTTACATGTTGTTTTATTATTTTAGTGCCGTTTACGAAAGTAGAAGATAATATACAGAATTTATTAGCATAAAGTAAAAACGGTAAAATATATTATTTTGGTTATTATTACGTATACGAATAACTAGTGGATTACACTATTAATCATCTCCTGATGATGCTAACTTGGTTAGCAAAACGCGCGTCGAGAGATTGTGCATTGTTGTTTGGTGATAGTGGAAAAACCTAGCATTGACTTTTGTCAGTGTGATAGTTAGTGTTACACCAAAGGTTCCAAAACCCAATTACTGGATTACGTATACGAATGTGTATAACTCCGCAGAATATGAGACGGTTTTAAAATGCGTTTAGAGGCGAATAAACTAGAAATCGTAATTTCGACAAATCATTAATTACAAAAGCACAATATTGTCTAATAACGAGACGTTGCTAAATCGTTGGTCCCGTTTAATTGCGAAATTTAATATCGGCTCCAAATTTATGTCCGTAATAAATTACGACACCAAGAACTGCCTAATAATTTTTGTATTGATTTAAGGGATTCGATTTCGATAATAATTTAAAAGTTAGAAACCTTAAAAGGTGGTGTAATTTGTAGAAGCACATAATCATGACATGTCAAAGAAGTGTTCTTCAGATTTGTTTAGTAAAACAATAGTTTATAGTTAATTCTATTGGAATGACTGCTAATGAGTAATGAGTTTATAGTTAATCCCGCAATGGTCAAGCTTTTCTGAAGAATATACATTATAATTTACACATCTGTTTAGTAGTAAACTAAGAGGGCAACATCGATTATATGCAAACAGTTTTGCATTTTGATAAACTTCACACTTTATCAAATTTATATAAATATAGCATTTTTTCACTTATATTTTTGAAACTGTTGTATCCTTTTCCATCCATGAGAGTTGCGAGAAGTTTCAAAAATAACGCAAAGATCAATCAGCAGAATGAGATTCAATTGTATTGTTGTTGCTTCAACATTGCATTCATTGATAATAAGTTGAGTAGTGATGTAAAAAGATAAAATATTACTTATAATTTTGTATGTATCTACTAATATAAATGAAGCGAAACTCATGGAAAATAGGACTTAATTCTTCCTTGTTAAATTCATTTTGTGAATTTATTAATTAGAAAGTAACATATCCACAACAATAATGATAAAATTACAACAATATTAAATTATGCAGAGACACCAAGCTAATTAAACAAATTTCTCTCCTTTTTCGACATTTTTCTTAATCGCTTCCTTGGCTTTGTTCAACAACTCCTGTTCGAAATCGGTAACCTTTCCTATACCTAGATCTTTCTCGATACCATTTTTTCCCAACAAAAGTTTCGTGGAGAAGTATTTAGTCTGCGCAATATCGTTCATCGTGAACGCACATTCCACTATGTTGCTCTCACCTTTCATCGCACGGAGCAAACTAAAAGCAAATCTAGCGCCCGAATAAGCCATAGCTAGTTGAGCGGAGCCAGTTCCAACTTTAGCTTTCACTACATTCGTGCCCGCTTCCTGAATATTCTTAGACAACTGCATAAGTTCATCCTTATTAAAAGTAACGGGTGGTTGGCATTGAGATACTAGCGGCACGATGGATATTCCAGAGTGGCCTCCGACAACTGGGCAGTTTATTTTAGCTGGATCCATATTTTTTGCCTGGCCAATGAACGTCGAAGCTCGAACCAAATCCAATGTTGAAATGCCAAATATTTTAGCTGGTTTTAGCTTGCCTGCTTTCTTCATTACTTCACAAAATATAGGCGTTACAGAATTGACAGGATTGGTAATAATATTTACGTAAGCATCTGGGCAAGCATCAGCTACGGCCTTCGCAACATCCCTTACAACAGAAGCGTTTGCTCCGAAAAGGTCGTCCCTCGTCATTCCAGGTTTTCTTGGCACGCCACCTGGTATTATTACAAGGGTAGAGCCAGTTAAGGCTTCTTTAATTTTCTCTGGTCCCACAAATGCCGTGACCTTTACTGCGGTGCAAATGTGTGATAAATCAAGCGCAACTCCTGGAGTGTTCTTTGCAATATCATACATAACTAGTTCTTTTATTAGATCTGGCTGCAACTTAAGAAGCAAACACAAGGGGGCTCCTATGCCACCCGCACCGCCGATTACTGCAACTTTTACATTGGCCCTATTGGTTGTGCTGAAGCTTCTGCTCAACTGGGAATATACGCTAGAACGACACATTCGAGTTACTGCAAACATTTGTATTTTAGTGTAGCGCAGACTAAAAGTATTTACGTCGATTTGACAATATAAATTATAAATAAAAACAAAAAACTTTAACAACCATCCTAGATTATCTAATTATGTCAACGGTGCCAGCTAATGCGTGCGATATTGACAGATAATGATGCTTGTCTCATGTTACACACATATCTATAGTGCATTCACGTTAAGAATGATTGGCACTGGATACCATTATGGTGGGTGCCAATATTGCAGCGAAGAAAATTACGCGACGGAGGAATAGAGGTGAATTCAAATTGTGCAAACCAAAAAAATTCTGTGGTAAGTACAACACCTTAAATCATGTATATTACATGGATACTGCTACACTTCGCAACTATGATGGGAACGTTTGACAGACAAGAACACATTACACATCTTTACACATAGGTAGTCAATCATTCGCACTCCGTTTGGTCAAATGGGTATTGAAACATAACCCTTTCATAACCTTCATTCATTTCATAACTACATTTTGTTAACTGTATCACTGTTGTTACATAGTATTCAAATAAAAAGAAAATGTTCTACCTTCACATATGGAAACTAGCGTTCACATATTGTCATATTCTCATATTGTTTACTCACCATGAAAATCCCAATTCCATCTTTAGAAGTCAAAATATTTTCATTTCTACTAACGAAAGTGACAGTTGTCAAATGTGATATTTTAGAACGTGATATTTTCAAATCTCTGGAAAATGTTTTAAATGAACCGTCAACTTTAGTGGAACTTTCGTCTTGAACATCATCAGCTGCTGAATAACAAACCCCGACCATAAAAAAATTTCTGCATAAACGTCAACGCGTCACCGGATATGTGTAAACTTCCAACTAATGCGACCGAATGCGACTAGCAATACCACGATACAAGTCAATAATTTAAAGAATATTCTACCTAGTAATTGTTATAATTGTAGTTTCCGAATTATTAATAATCATACATAATCTGATTTCATGCTTTAGTAAATGAATAGTCGCAAAAAATAATATTTACGACTCTAGGTGAAGTCCAATTCTTTCGTTCGTGAGATTCAAACTTATCAACTTGTAAAATATACTATTTTCCAAAAAGTTTATTTATCGCGTACAATATTAATTGATATATTATTTATATTTGCAGAATAAGATTTTGTTAGAGATAAGAGCCTTTTATTATTTCTTATAAAAATGATGAGGTGCAGCGGCGGCGTTACCTTTTGCCAGCTTTCCACATTCTAACCATGGACTCCAACCATCAGCGTTGACAGTTTAGGTTAGGTATATCATTCAGCCATCGAAGAAACAAGATAAGCAGTGACATTTGCCGTTTTTACCCAATATACGATACAGTTCAATGTACGCAATACACGATTTTGTTAATTATAGCAATTTGTGAATCCACAGAGAGGGCGCTACTGTAGTTATTACTGTAACGTTGATTTTAACGGTTCTTGAGCATACCTGGAGACTGGAAATGTTTACATATTTTACTTGCAATAATTTTAATGCGTTTGTTGTTATGGGAAGATGTGCTCAATTGAACCTTGATAGGAACTATGGGAAGCAGAGCATTGTGATTTTCACCAATAGCCAAGCAGCCATAATGGCACTAAGCTCTAATACCATCAGTTCGAAATTAGTCTGGGAATGTCTTGGCAGACTAAATAACCTAGACAAAGAAGACAAAGTTGCACTATGCTGGGTTACTGGCACTATTAGCAAGAAGGGCCGCCACAACTTCGTTTGTGGGACCAGAACCTTTCTGCGGCATAGGGATGAGCACCTACAAAAAAGAACTCAAAGACAGGGAGGAGAAGCTCAGAGCTTCCTTCTGGGAAAATCTCCCTGGCCTGAGACATTCCAAGACATTCTTTGGAAATTACAATAAGAAAAGAGCAAAGACCCTGCTAGAATTAAGCAGAAACAGACTACGCATCCTTGCAGGTTTTCTTACAGGGCATTATCATCTGGGGCAACACATGACAAGGATAGGTCTGAAACAGAATAGTGATTGCAGGTTTTGTGGAGCGGAAGGTGAAAGTCCGGGACACCTAATATCCAACTGCACTGATATCACAGAAACTCGTGCCAACTATTTTGGCAAAGATGTTATAGACGAGGGAGAAATACCCTCCTTGAAACCATCACAGCTATTGCAATTTATTAAAGTTCTTAGACTGGATGGGGAGCTATAAGTGCGGGCAATCTGTTATTCGGTTCGTTTCTTGCTTGAAGAAAATTAATAATTTCTTTACTATTATTCAGATTTGCCCACTATGTGTAAAATTGTAAGAAAACTACAAAGTTACATACATTACTTTATGTTCCCTTCTTTGAAGGGTACAGATAGTCATAAATATCGTTGCACGCTCTCAATACGTAGTAGCTTCGACGTTTTAGGTTATCGATATCCCTATAGTAAACAAAGAAAATGTATCGTACACGCGGTGCGATCTGTCTGTATATGCTTAGATATCGTAAGCAGAAACGGACCTACTTCAACACATGACCGCAGTTCTCCACAGTTGGGATTTAAAGATAATATCATGTTTGAACTTTTTCTGTCATAATGACGCATATAATTGCTTTTACCTTTGTACCCCGATCAGTGTAATTTTAAATTACAAACTTTTCTGTTCACACCCAGCGGCTTGATCGTGCCGCTGTATCAGAGATGAAAGGGTATGGGAATTCAGGTTCCCCACCCTAGATGAGAAGTTCCGACCTTCGACCTTCGACCATACGTTTGTAATTTCAATATTTTTGTTTCCACATGTATTTTAAAATCACCTGGTATAACATATAGGTACAACCCGCTTATAATGTTAATAACAATAATAGTCTCCAGCCTCATTAAAGTGATACCAATGTTATGATAGTACCTACTGAAGGAACTGACTGATTTGACATTGTTATTTTATTATTTAATAAGATATTATAAATCAGTTCTATATCCTGTATAAACAATATCTAAAAAGGTATTCTCCTAATGTGCGACAATTTAAAATGGCAGCGGTATTTCTTATAAAAAGCATACATCACAGTACTTTTGTCTCAGAAACACTTTAGAAACTGTAGTAAACAATATCCCGAAGTTGGAAGGAGTCCCTAGAGAGCGACTGGCAAAATTGCTTGTGACTACTCTTCTTAGTTTTGATGAAAAACGTACGATATATTCCCACCTTCTTAGAAAGCGAATAGATAGAATTGATATTTATGGTCACACATATGCTCGATGTGATTATAAACAACGGAATACGATGCTTTATTCATTTTGCTCAAATTTTATTGGATATTACAGCGCATTCATTACTTCATACTATATTATATTTAAATAGTGGTGAAATACATAAATACAAATTTATTGCGAATTTATGAAACTCTTAATACTAGAACCATAAACTCTGCTGTGAAAATATTAACGCTCAAAGAACGCAGTAATATAATTATTGTTGGGCAATTTGTTCTTTTACAACGCCAGCACTGTGTTCCTAATTCTGTTCGTAGCTAAGAATTCTTTAAAGCAAATAAAGTGCTTTAACAAAAAAAAAAAAACACCATTTTCCTCAAATAAGAGATAAATAAGAAGCAGGGTTTTGCTTTATCAAAAGAAGCTCCTTGTAAATAATTTCCCTTTTTTACGCTTTGAATAGTTCAAGTGAACAAAAGAACTTACGCTGGACGTGGAAATATTTTCCATGTGAACGTCAGTATCTAAACGCAATACCCTAACATAAGGAGCACATTCGTTTCTTGTCGACGACAGGTTGACCAACCGACGGCCACAGCTTTCGTATAATTTATGAGAGGCGTTCACCCTTGCCCTAGCTACAAATCCTTACAAAACAACAGTTTCGGGTACTTAGTTAAACTTATACAAAGGTCAATTATAATTAATTCGAGGGTCATTCTCTATTTAACTTTCCGGTTCAATTTGCATTTGTGCTACGTGTTATAATGTTCATAGACTGAACTATGTTTGCAAATTTCTTCCTCATTAGGCTAAATAAATCACTTATTTACTTACTGAAGCTAATAATCGTGTTTTTTATTTTGTTAAATTTGCATATATGGTAGAAGAGTGTAAAACCACTGACTTAATAGAAATTGCATCAGTAAAATTTAATGTTCAAAGTGGATAAAAGTCATATCACTGAAATCTGCAAAGTAGATTCTAGGGCTTGACGGGTAGTTAAAGAAGAGGATGGAATATTAAAATAGAATAAAAAAGTGGAAGGGAAGGAGAAGATGAATTTACTAAAAAGCTGTGTCACCAGTTGAAAAGAAAAATAATGAAATACGTATCCATCTACAAACACCATCTGAAAACCATTACTGCTTTGTGAACAATTTCTCATTGCGACGACAGAAAGGCTTCAGTTTCCTGAAATTCAAAGTCGAATACTTCGGGATTTATTAAGAGGACCCGCAGTAGAAATTCTCTTCTAGTTTTATATGTCTATTTTCGCCATCTATGCATACATTCGCTCAAAATAAAAAGGTTCTCATTCCTTTTCGGCTCGCTTGTTTTTATTATGCCGATATTACGGGGAAATTATGGAGGCAACTCGTAAATATATAGATGTGGAGCCTGGAATTTGCCTTTATGAAATTTTTAAACAATTTTCCGTTTATGTAAATGCATTCCTTCCTAAAATGTTTTTGTATCTAATATTCTCAGAAAATTTTCAATTGTTAAGCGTTGGTAATTATCCAACTTTAAAACTGTTTTTATCAGGATTCTACATTAAATTTAATAAGTACGTATTAGATCATCATGTTATTTTAGTATCGAGTTCAAACATTAAAAATATAAGATATGTTTCATACGAAATAACGAAAAAGTATCTCTGTATGGATTCTGTCTACTGTGTGAGGTAGCTAATGTGTTTTTATTACGCAAAATTGAATTCCTTAAAATTAGGATGAATTCATTTCCTAAAATAAAGGATTGGTATGCTTACAATAAAAATTTAGTCTACACGCTATTTTAGCAGTGGATTTCTTTTTATAGGCCTCAATCCTGATATAAAACCTATACAAATTTATTCATGGTATACCTCCTCATCCATGTATGATTTTGAGGCAGCAATGTTGCGCCAACAGCTGGTAGCTGATTTAGCATAAAATAAATTGCGTGTAGAAATTAATTCGCTCTAGATACGCGTAAAGTACATGGTCACATGTGTCCGACACAGTTTTAACTCATTTAGAATGGAAGTCGCGTTTGTAGCCCTTGTAGTAAAACCTCAAAAAATTTTAATTAACGGAAGAGTTACATGTATTACCGAGTGCACTTACGCATGTTATCGCATGTCCACATATCTCTTATATTTCTGAACTATTTGGTTTGATATTACGACACAACAGAATCTAAGTTAGTAATTTAAAATTACATAATCAAAATTATTTGCGATAAAATTATGAGCCACAATTTTATAATCTAAAGGGTCTAGCCGAATAAGCGTGGTGAACTGGTCCCCAGAACGGATTTTTCAAAAAAGTTATGTATGGGCACTGACAAGTCATAAGGTAATATGGGGGTATTTTACTCCCCGACTCCCCACTGACATTGAAATAATCAGAAAAATGTGCCCCAAACAGACCTATCTTTAACTTTTTTTCCAAGAAAACTATTCTCTTTAGAAAAACGGCACTGCCGCCATCTGTTAGATATTGAACCATAGTATATTATATATTTTTTTGAAAAATTTTCATTCATAAAATCAAAAAAAAAATTCGTTCAAAATATTTGAAATTATGCGTTTTATGGTTCGTTCAGAGTGACAGTCACAAAAAAATACAAAATATTACTAATTATATATACTATAATTCCTATAAGCGGAGCTGTGGTCCATAAGCCACCAAGAATAAAAAAAAAAACTTACCCTATAAGGATGAGCATTAATTTTTTTGCGTTACCACAAACACAACACTCAATAATTACACATTAATATTTAATAAAAACAAAAAAGAAACACATTTGTGACAGACAACATATGTAAACGTCAGTGTAACTGACATAGCGGCTGTGACACCATGTGTGGAGGTAAGTACCTGCTGCGATAGGTGACTGACTAACCATCATCGACAACGGCAACGAAATATGTTCGGCTGCAATCCTTAAAACACTACATGGAATCCCATCAATGCCGGAGGAGGTTTTATTTGCAATAGATAAAATTACATTATAAACTTCAGTTTTATCAGTTGGAGCTAAAAATATTGTTCGCTCAGTTTTTGCACTGTGAGCAGTACCCTGAATATCACGCCGATAGACACTCGTTGCCCGTGAAAACTGATTAGCAAGTAATTCACATACAACTGAGGGATTAGATACCAATTCGGCATCATTATTTAAAACAATGGTCTTTGATGTGTTAGTGCTACCGCCAGATATCTCACTATTTATTATTTGCCAAGCACATTTTCCCTTATTTTGGGCTCCCTTTAGCAAGCTATTATTAAATTTCTTTTTCGTCTCAGTGATTAATTTATCTCGCGCATCTCTCAGTTGATTATACTGAGCCTCAGACATAACACCCTCTCTATAAAGTCTATAACTATGTCGCAACCTATCAGAAGCAACACGCACCCCATCGGTGACCCAAGACTTACTGTGTTTTTTTGCATTCACCGTACGCAAAGGAAGAGCCATATGAAAATGACCCTTAAATATATCATAAAAATTATTAAAAGTTTCGTCAACACTTTTTTCGTTAGATATAATATTCCAAGACTCAGTAGACAATAATTGTAAAAAACGTTCTGTATTAGGCTTCGAGAAATATCTTCTGTACAAAAGCGTTACAGCATTTGACGTAGGGGAGACCGGGGCTAGTTGTCACAGGGGCAGGTTGTCACAGTGGCCACAACAGCCGTAAAACACATTTTCACCAGCGGTGATGACTATTTAAATAACCACTATAGGGACCTTTATTTGCTCACTTAGTTTGGCTATCGTCACCTAGATGGAGCTCGAATTATTCTCGATGTTGTGGTAGTATTACATATATGGTGTTTTATGTGAGTCAGAGTAAATTTGACAGTTCTGTTTTATCATCGTCCTGACTGTAGAAATTTGATTCAAAGTAAGTATTCATTCATTATTATGAAAGCCGCATGTTTTAGCTACAAATTAAACTATAAATAATAACGTAGGTTTTGGAATTAAAATATATAATTTGCTTTTTATATCAAAAGTCGACTTGGGGCTAGTTGTCACACTGCTCTCGGGGTAAGTTGTCACAGTGACAACTTGCCTCAGAGTCTACAAAAACATTGTTAAAAATATCTCTTTATCGTTTCAGATGGTCAGAACGTACAAAAGAAAAACAAATCGATCTACCCCACCTACGGATGTTTTAATGACGGCGGCACGAGAAGTCAGAACCAGAGTTCCGAGTCTTTCAATCAGAAAAGCAGCAGAAGAATATGGTGTTCACTACAGGACATTGGCAAGGTTTTGTCAAAAGGTGACTGATGATGAACTTAACACAGGTAGTACTGTCCAGATTTCACCAGGTTATAAAAAACCTAGAATGATATTTAGCGAAGAGCAGGAAGCTCATTTACAAAATTATATAACGAAAGCCGTAGACATTTATTTTGGGTTAACCCCTAAAGAAATCCGCAAACTTGCATATGAGTATGGGAACGCAGTTAATTTGCAATTACCCCCTCCATGGCACGACACCAATGTGGCAGGTCCAGATTGGTTTGCAGGATTCATGAAAAGACATAACCGTCTTTCTATACGCACACCACAAGCAACAAGCTTGTCTAGAGCAACAAGTTTTAACCGCACTAATGTCACTGTATTTTTTGATAATCTGTGTACACTGCTGGATAGGCACCATTTCAGGCCAAACGATATTTATAACATGGACGAAACCGGTATCACAACAGTGCAACGTCCAGATCGTATCGTTGCAAGGAAAGGATTTCGGCAAGTTGGTTCTTTGACATCAGCTGAGAGAGGAACTTTAGTAACCATGGCGATTGCAGTTTCAGCTTCAGGGAATAGCATCCCCCCTTTCTTTATATTTCCGCGAGTACACTTTAAAGAACATTTTCTGCGAGGATCTCCACCTGGAAGTGTAGGAGGTGCAAACCCATCCGGCTGGATGAAAGAGACACACTTCATTGACTTTCTGAGACACTTTGTAAACATCACCAAATGTTCAAAAGAACGTCCCGTTTTACTTCTGCTGGACAATCATGAGTCTCATCTTTCAATAGACGGGTTGGATTATGCGAAGGACAATGGGGTAGTGATGTTATCATTCCCACCCCATTGCTCCCATAAGCTGCAGCCGCTCGACAGAAGCGTCTTTGGACCTTTGAAAAAGTTTATAAATACAACATGTGCTGCGTGGATGAAGACCCATCCTGGAACCACGCTGAGCATTTACGATATTTCTGGTATAGTAGGCACTAATCTGCCCAATGCTGTTACACCTAGGAATATTGGTGATGGGTTTAGGGTTGCCGGTATTTTCCCCCTGAACAGAGATATCTTTACTGAACAGGATTTCTTGCCCAGCTACGTAACAGATCGTGTATTGGAAATCACTGAGGCACGCGAACCAACTGAGCCTGTTCTCGCGTCTGATACTCCCCAACTTGAACCGCAAACACCTGGTACACCTACAAAAAATGAGGATAATGTATCTGTAGTATTCGAGATGCATGCGACTTCTGGCCCATCCTGAATATCAAAGAATAAAGTTGAATTGTCTCTGGAAAATATTCGGCCACTGCCTAAAGCGGGTCCAAGGAAAACTAAACAAAACAACAGAAGAAAACGAAAATCAGCAATACTTACTGACACGCCGGTCAAAAAGGAACTTGCTGCTCAAAAAAACAAAGTTGTAAAAAAAGCAAAACGAGATTTCTTTGGTGAAGAAAAGCTAAAGAAAGGTAAGACCGCAAAGACAAAGAAATTGGAAGTAGTAGAAAGTTCAGATGAAGAGGAAACAGAATGCTTAGTATGTGGAGAGACCTATAGTGAATCCAACGAAACCTGGGTACAGTGCACGAGCTGTCACAATTGGTCTCATGAGCAATGCACTGATATGAGTCCATTCTATATATGTCATAATTGCGACTCGGATGATGACTTGTAAGATAGACATATTTTCTTTTATTTGGCAGTTTATACGTATTTCTTATTTCTTTGTTAAGTTTTTCAATAAATGTTTTTTCCACTTAAAGAATTTCGGTAATTTGTTTCACGTTTACATCTATTTAACCTGTGACAACTTACCCCATATACCGTGACAATATACCCCGCACCGGGGTATGTTGTCACATTTTACGTGCACATACAAAATATTTTTTTACACATATGTCACTAGACATAACTCAACTAACTCTACGGGATATCAATCACGACACATATTGCTTATTACGAACAAAAAATGTACCCCCAAAATTTTGAAAATATTCGAGAAAAAAAATCAAAGGTGAATTTTGTGGCAATTAGCCCCGGTCTCCCCTATCCAAATTAAACCCGGACCAATTTAATAACTGAGCATGGTGGTCGGATATACCCGCCTCCAAAACCGTAGCTGAATAAGACTGAGTATCGAGATTGGTGATAATGTTGACGATCAAGGTACTAGATCTAGCAGTAACCCGTGTGCTATCGTCAATGGTAAAATGAAGCTTATAGGAATATACTACATCCATAAATAAATTACAAATAGTACTATTACTGTACAAATCAATATTAAAATCCCCACATAGTAGTACAAAGTCATACTTAGATACCAGCTTGTTTAAAACTTCCTCAAACAATTTAAAAATTCTTCGTGGAATTCCTTGTATTATTCTGATAATTCCATTTTTTTTTTTAATGCAACGGTTAAGTTTAAAATATTTAGCCTGTATTGGAAGTATATCAAGATGATTAGTCCTTTCTTTGGTGATAAGGCTAGTTAAGACGTTTTAAAAGAAAAAATTAATTGATTCGTTTTAACTAGCCTTATCACCAAAGAAATGACTAATTTTTTTTAATGACAAGTGTCATTTGGCTTCTCTTTATAAAATGTATTATTTAAGTAGCCCAAGAAAAAATCTACATTGCTTAAATCTGTTAAACTAACTCGCAATTCAATATTTATTCGTCCCTGTGTTGGGAAAAACGTTGTTCAGATATTGAGGAATATTTGTCGCACCCTAATTTAGGAGTGGAATGTCAACCGAATCATTAACTATGAGCGTATAAGCTTTCATTGCGGGGAGTAAATGAAGAAATAGATTAGGCCATGGTCTAATGGAATTACTTCCGACATCATTTTGACATACAAGGAAGTATACAAAATCCCCTGCCCCTGTGGTGCGGCATATATTGGCACCACAAAACGCAGCACAGACGCACGATTGAAACAGCATGAAAGAAACTGGCGTAAAGGGTAGGCTGTAAAAGCAGTGGTAGCAAAGCACGCCTTATAAGATGGGAACCATACGTTGTAATCGTACTGAAATTCTATCAAACTGTGCACTATCGATATCACGATTGTATCAGGAGGAAATTGATATTTACAAAATATCAGAATAATTTCAACAGGTCAGAAGGTTCAAGCTCATTAAATAAATTTTGATACCTTGAAGAACTGAGCAGAACTTGGCGTGTGGTCGATTCCTCAGCTACAACACACGTTACTGGCGAAGAAAATCACTACCACTTTAAACAGCCAGCTTACTACACTGTTGTTTTAATGTAAAGCTTTTTTAAATTTAATTCTGCTGAAGATGTTCGCCAAAGATGCGAATAAATGTACGAAAGCAATTCCGTTAAACCATGGCATAACAGCCCATAATCTGTTTCTTCATTAATTATAATGTTAAAAGATCCAGGATTTACAACTGTTGAGCTGAGGTTAAGGGTAGCTTCCTTAGAGAAAAGAATATTGTTGACAAAAACTTCAATATTATTGCAAAAATGTTGTTAAAAGAAATGTTAACTCGTGCAAGAATTGAACATTCTAAGGATTATATGCATTTTATTTGATTTTTACTGATGGCCGTGAAATATTGAGACTGGCAGCGCAATTGATTGGGTCAAATATATGGCTAAAATCATCCAGTTTTTTTATCTTCGCTTTTCACTGGTTTTGATCCACCAGTGGCGGATCTTTAACGCCACCCGCATTTTGAAAGCGCTTTAAGGTTTTACAGCAACAAAGCTCTAGATATTGGATCTCTTACTTCTTGTAAACTTCTGCGCTAATCTCTCCAGTCTAGCATCATAAGTACTTCTTTTTCTTTCAATATTGAACGTATATAATAACAACTGACATGTGTCAATCTATGTTGGAGATAATAGTTTTAGCTACTTTTCATTAATAATTTCAACTATTTTATATATTTATTCTTTCATTGCCTTTTCTAATTCTACAGTATGTGTTCCCTACCAAAAATGAACTACAATTTTATTGTTTAAGTGTTTAAAACATATATTATACTCGAATAAATATCCTGGAAATGAAATAAATGAAGTGAAAAGTATTAGCTAGACGCAGGCCTTATATTATTTTCTCCCCTAACCAAACATCAACATAATGAGTTAATAAATGTCAGGTGAGAAGAGGAGGATATCGATCAGAACGGCAGGCCCATTATACTTCGAAAGGAAAAAGGTGGAAATGCCTGAAAGATTTGGCGGTATAGCCATTACCGCCACCTAACCCCGAACTAAACTCTTCAAAAGGCCACCATTTGGGAGAATCGTGGGTGTGGCCCCATAAGCACATTTAAGTGGTTTATTGCTCGTTTATCTACCAAACAATTTTCAACGCAATTCTTGACGATAATAATACAGTTCAGACGATTTGGCTCGTATGTTCTTGGATGGGAACCTAAATAATGCAATTTATTCGGCAATTACATTCACGTTGGTGTTAGCTTTTGTAACACGTGATGTAGGTAATTCATTTCGTATTAGGTGGATTCAATTAATTAGTGAGATTGCGTGACGGAGTAGAAGCGCTGATGGTAGCTGTTATACAAATGTGCTCGCAGCGAGGCACAATATACACTATAATAATATTGATGAAAATATTTACATATACCAACTTTTAGATCCTTTTAGTTATTTTGAATTAAAATGCGAATAATTTTCTACAGTTAACAATTGAGACTGATGGCAATGACACAAGAAATATTACTTCGGATTGTATACTAATACAATATACTAAAACAGCATTTAGATATGGTGGAAACTTCTCTCTCTAAATTTACGGAAATCTGGAAATTTATGAAAAATTATCCCTGCGATTAACTTTTAATGCAAAAATTGACACAACCACTTTAAAACCCTGCGTCCTGGAGCTTCTCCTTTAAAAATCCTAAGTGACAGGGCTATCGAGTCATACCTCATTTTAATGGTACTTTGAAATACTACATTTTGGCGTTTAGGTTTTTTAAATTGATCAACTAGTTTTCAAAACTTTTAAGAAATTCTTTTGGTTTGTTGTGTCCCTCATTGTTAGTTTGCTCCCAGACATACCAAACCACTAAACAGCCATCAAGCAATAAAAAGAAAACAACTTGTGTTTAGTTTTTTTTAAATTGATCAGCTAGTTTTCAAAACTTTTAAGAGAATCTTTTGGTTTGTTGTGTCTCTGATTGTTAGTTTGCTCCCAGACATACCAAACCACTAAACAGCCATCAAGCAATAAAAAGAAAACAACTTGTGATTAGTTTTTTTTAAATTGATCAGCTAGTTTTCAAAACTTTTAAGAAAATCTTTTGGTTTGTTGTGTCTCTGATTGTTAGTTTGCTCCCAGATATACCAAACCACTAAACAGCCATCAAGCAATAAAAAGAAAAGAACTTGTATGAAAGCATTCATTCACATACCTATTTGTACATACATTGTACATAGGTGAAAAAGTATTTCCCTGTTTTATTACATTACATCCTTTTAAGGAAAAATCTGTTTTTTGTTTTTGTTACCTCCCTCACAATAGCTCGTAATCGTTTCGAAAATTACATTACGAAGGCAGATTCGCGTTTATGTCTCCCTTGAGCGTAAACGTATTTGCTACAGTAACTGTCCATCGCTATGGTCCCAGACTGTAACGAGGTATAGCCAGGGGAAATTTGCGTTAACCGCTATGACAAACATTCCAGGTATTTTTGTATTTAGCGGACGCGAATGCGGCTGAATAATTTCTACCTCTAAATTATAGTTTACACGAGCGCAGATGAAGATTTTAAATGTGCAGAAAATGCTTTCGGACTTACCAGTTAGTTCTTAAACTAATTTCCATGTTGGGTACGTCTTTTGAAGAGCGTAACGTTGGAAACAGCTCACGCAGTTTAGCGTAACTTAGAGTAGAGGTAAGTAGCGTACTAAAACGGATTACGGTCGAAAGTATTAGAGGGGATATTTATGAAAGCAGAGACTATTAATCTCCTTAAACTATTTAGTCATTACAGCGCTCTGTAGTAGTTAGGGTCTTTGATCCAATGTGTAAGTTAAGAAAGGGTTTATTCGACGCAAGACTATAGTTGCCCGGCCGTTTGATCTAACACCAGTAATAATAGAAGATTACTATATTTAAAATAGTGGTTTTAAACATATTTAAATTGTTGGTTGAAGGTTACATTTAACGAAATGTAGTTACGTTTACTTTGCCGGATGCTATCTCCAACAACCTCATCTTTAGATATTAAGGAAATATTGTAATGTTATCTTTTATTAAAATAGGTGATGCCTTTAGGGAAATAAAGGTGGTTTCATAAATTGAAACTAGACGAGGATTTCATACAAAACTAGCGTATATCAATGTGGTATGTCATCTCATAATGTGACTTGTAAATGGCAAAATTAAAGAAAATATTGGTTGAGAAAGAAAGAGGTATTGAAAGAGGAAAATATTTACCTGCCAGATAAATAAGAAATGTAAAGAAAGACAAACCAAAATAAAGATGAGGAGAGAAGAAAACTTCTATGAGCTGTTTAATAAAACCAAGATCTGTCGGACAAAAATTTAGGAACTCTATATTTTGATATGAACAAACCTGCAAAAAAAAACAAACAGCTAGCCAAAACCAAAAAGAAATGGAATAACCGTGATGAATATAAAGCATCCGAGAAAAGAGCTAAGACAAGTTATTCTAATTTTGAAGATTTAGACAGAATGTAAATGGATTCGCAGACTATTTCAGTTCCACGTTTATTGCTACATCTCTGGCTAATGTACCAGACTTTGGTGATGCCATCAATGTGAACTCACTGACTGTTGGGGAGCTTTTTGAGTCTGATATTATGACGGCTTTCAAAAAGATGAAGGGAAAATTAACGGCTGGACCAGATGGTATTCCCTCATTCTTTGTTAAGGATTGTGCGCAATGTTTACTTACACCACTAAAAATTATATATAACGCTATCATTTTACAAAAAGTATTTCCGAATGTTTGGAAAACATAAAAAATAACACCCATTTTCAAGTCAGAAGAGAGAAATTCTGTCAATGGTTATCGCCCAGTAGCGGTTATTTCAAATTTTGCGAAAGTATTTGAGATGGTTATGTTCAATATTATATCTCAGCATGTAAAACCGTTTATCCATGCTAATAAACATGGCTTTATGAAGGGGCGATCAACAACAACCCATTTAGTTAACTTCACCCAGTACGTGTTCGAGGCCATGGATGAGAGAACTCAGGTTGCTGCTATCTACACCGATCTTAACAAGGCATTTGATTGACTTGAAGATTTTTCGAAATATCAGCTCTATGGAAGATTGTTATTCTCTGCAACTCGACCTGAACAAGATAATTGAGTGGTGTAATGTGAATTGTTTGCAAATGAATATAAAAAAATGTAAAATTATTAGCTTTTCCAGAAAAAAAGAAAACTTAGAATATCCTTACAATATTAATGGCGTGTTATTAGAAAGATGTTTAGCGGTTAAAGATTTAGGGGTTACTTTTGATTTGAAGTTATCCTTTAATAATCATATTTTAGAAATTTACTCTGAATGTAATAAGCTTTTAGGTTTCATTATACGGTCGTGTAGAGACTTCCGTTCTGAACAGTGTATTGTGTCATTGCATAATGCACTAATTCGTAGCAAGATAGAATATTGTTGCATAATGTGGTCACCTTCATATTACTTATATATTCATATTCTAGAAACTTTGCAAAAGAGATTTTTAAAATATTTGTATTTCGTGGGGTTTCGTCACTATCCTGATTTCAATGTGTAATATAATAGTTTATTAAATGAGTTCAATTTTCACTCACTATCCAGTGGTAGGAATATTTTGTGTCTTAGTTTTCTGTTTAAAGTAATTCATAATATAGTTGATGATCCGCAGCTTTTAAGCAAAATTAATTTTCATGTACCTCGAGTAAAGTCTAGATACTTTGTAATTTTTATAAACGATGTATCTAATACGAACCATTTGTTAAATTCCCCATTATACAGAAAGTGTAGATTGTATAATTCTTTTAGTTACACCTTAGATATATTTAATAACAATTATCAGCACTTTGTAAAACAACTTAGAGCATGTGTTTTTTAGTGTTTTATGCTCAATAATTTACCTAACAGCATAATTTGTAGACTTCTCAATTTTTACAGAAACTATGTGCGTTTTCTACTGTTTCTTTTTTTGTATGTACATGTACATAATTTTCTGTATAAATAACCCTGTAATAGGATTAACGTCTGTTGGGTTATTAATAAATAAATAAATAAAAAAAAAATATAGAAAAGGATTTTTGGCAGCAGGCTACAACAATAGCAATTCTAAAGAAAAATGTTGTCATTACCTCCGCTAATCTCCAACATTATCAAATGTAAATGCCCATCTATTCTGATAGCGAATGCGTTTAAAGGGCAAATCTCCAAAAGTTTTTGATTTTTCATTATTTTTTTTTTTAATATGTTTTCGTGGGTGGTCATGTTTTGATTGTAAGAAGAAAGGAATGTTTAGTGGTAGAAATATCGACCACTGGCTGTTAAAGGTTTAAGGAGCCTCGACTATTACCAGAAGTCAAGGGTTCGAATTATGCTCTGGTCAATTATGATATGGTGTGATTCCAGGTGGTGGTGTTGATTAAAGGGGAGATTTGGACGAATTAGCGGTGTAGATTTTATTTGCGCGTAGGTAAACGAAAACAACTATCCAAAATTGAGATAAGAACTAATAGATTGAATAAACTCACGATTCATCTGTGGTAAAATAAAATAAAGTAATGGTGTAGTTCACATCACTGTTTTGTAAATAAAATAAGTCAAGTATTGCTAAATATACCAAAGCTAGAGAAACAAGTTTATCAAAGCTCTTTGAAAACCAACAAACAAACTACTGAAAAGTGCTTGTTGGATCTACTTTAATCTGTAACGCATTATTTCATACGTTAAAAAAGCAATACCACCACAAATTTTTATTTCCTCATAGTCGTTATTTTGATAAACTTGCTCATAAGTAAAAGTATCTTTACGTCCATTTTCACATGAAACTCAAACATGCTGAGCTTTACTTAAACCTTTATGTGCATGTTTATGCAATTCAATTACTTTTCGGAAATTCGTGAGTGCTTATTGAGATTTTATTGCAAATACATTCGGTTTCTCTCATAATCGGACGGTACCCAAGCTTCGACGGGGAGTATTTAAATTTCCTTCTGGAAGGCTCCGAAGCGCCTAATAAATTTGTATAGGGGTCCGCGCTTTTATGCGATCGTAAAATCAGTGGTGGCCGGGAGAGCGAAACATTGCTTAAAGTATTGGATTTTGAAACATTTACGTCAGTTTTACGACGTACTTGTTAAAATACTTAAAAAGTGCGTTTTAAATTGGATCCTTGTGTCATTTTTAATCAAGTGAGTAAAATGTACACAAGTATATACCATCAAAAACTTTTCAAACGATTTCTACTATTAAGTGAAATAGACACATAAGAGAAAGAATACTATTTATTATATTTGCTACATGAAAACTACCACTATTGTATCATCTGGCAGCCACGGTTCAAACAAACTACTGAAATAATTATTCATTTGTATGTACCAGGATATAGTTTCTAGAGCTCATATTAGTTGAAAACTGTTTCTCAGTATCATAGAAACACAACTTGATTACCCCTTTCCAAAAGATGAAAGAACCTTCATAAATGCAATTAAAAATAATAGCGATAACACGTTACTTAATAACGTTTATTAATATCAGAAAATTAACGTCAACTTTGTTGTACACTTTAGGCAACCTTCTTTCTTCACAACCAAACGGCATAACGGATAACTTGCGTGTTCCGATAATTTTCAATCCCAGCTTGCGAGATACTTCTTGTGTTATGTATGATAACTGCGATCCGCCGTCGATAATTAAACGCACAAATGCGTTTTTATTCGTATCATCACATGTCGATATATAAGCTTTAGCGGTTTGTAGAAACACCTGTTCATTATTCTCGTGATTTCTCGTAAACAAACTTGTACTCGTAGTACTCGTATTTGTTTTCTTTTCTTCCCTTTTGTAATCAGGATCACACATGGACGTTACGTGTCGATAATTGCAGTTCTCACAAGTCACCTTGTTTTTGCAAACTTTAGAATTATGATTTCGTTTAGTACAACGAAAACAGCAATTATTTCTCTTTAAAATGTCTTTTTTCTGCTGAAGTGTAATATTAGTTCTATTACATTTCTCCGTCACGTTGCTGCGTAGATTTGCAAAACAAACATTCGATAACAGTGGTAAGTAATCCAGCCGCGGAATATTCTTTAAAGGACTGTTTATTTTTGAATTTACGATGGTCGTTTTTATCCTGTCTTTCAGCTTTATTTAAAACTGAATTCGATGTTGACGGCGTTTGTGCAATTTCAATTGACTCTACCTCTAATTTCAAATAATTCAACAAAATATTTATTTGTTCGGCAATATCTACAGCATGTTCGGTTTCACTAGGGTACCGTTTATTATATGATGGTTAAATCGGTAATTTAAATATTACCGATTTAACCATCATTCCGTACTCGTTTGCGTTTACTCCCAAGGTCAGTAAGTTACGAGTAATTGAAGACGCTGTGTTATATAGACTACGTAAACCAACGACATCTCGTTTACTTTTAATGGGCGTTATTGATAAAAGTTTTTGAACGTGACTGTCGATAATTCGTTGTTGATTGCTATATTCGTGTTTTAACAGTTGAATGGCATCCTTATATGATTTTTCAGATGGCGTTAATCCGCTTATTGTTGCTGCAGCTTTACCTACTAATGCCTGTTCTAAATAGCTAAATTTTGCAACAGAATCTAGCAATTCATGTTCATGCACGGCAGTTCGAAACTGTTCCCAAAAGAACGTCCTATCAGACAATTCGCCTTTGAATTTACGGAGCTCTAGTTTAGGTAATTTGATATTACTCCTACCTGCGTTGCCGGCAGACGTGCGTTGTGATACCTGCGTGTTCACGCTGTTATAGGTGCTGTGAACGCTACGATGATCATCTTCGTTAGACTGCTGGTCAATTTGAATTTGCAACCTAGACAGTACTTCGATTACTTTGTCTCCGTATTCCAACACTTTGTCAAACTCTTCTTCAAACTCGTCTTCTTGAAGCACCGTCACCACCTTTTCGTTAGCACGTTCTAAAGCTTCGTTGACCGCTTTGATTCGGTCGGGAATCACTATAAGCTCATTAATGTCCTCTTTTTCGTTAGATAATAGGACTGTTGCGGCATTTGTAAGCTTGGTCAGTTGAGATCGGCAACTTTTTCTCGCGGCGCGTTCCATTTTCTGGTTACAGTTGCACGGTCACGAATTTACACGTTCTATCCGTTAGATATCTACTACTATCTGGTCTACTCTAACACCTACCCGGGTTTCGGCACCATAAAAACAATAGCGATAACACGTTACTTAAAAACATTTATTAATATCAAAAAATTAACGTCAACTGTCAACGATACAAAAAACATTAACACATCAATTGTCAACTATCAGCTTTGCGATCGTCGCTCTCGTGTGCGCCCAATTCAAAATTGTATTCGTTTATTATCTTCAGCAATATTCAACACCAAGTAACAATTTTAACATTACTGAAGTTTTAGTAAGGCTGTAGATACAGTCAATCACGATTTCATGGCGTTTATTTTATACAGTTTGGGTTTTTCTAGCTTTTTATGAAGTTTTATGAAACTCTCTTGAGTTTGTAATTAAATGCCATCGTATCTAATTTATTTCATGTTATATGGGAGTCGCACAGGGATCCATCTTAGGTCCACTTTCATTCTCGCTACAGGTACACATATGACATGGCCACGAAAGCGTAGTTTTGTGTAATCAATGTTTTCGTAGACGATACACAATTCTACACTCCATTCACCACGAACCAAGTGCATTCTGCTGTTGATAATATGAATTCAGATCTCGTAATTCTCTTTAGGGCAACATGTAGCAAAAAGTCATTTTTTTAAATCAGTAAGCAAAAAGTGCACGAATAAATATATAATTATGAAAACGGAGGTGGGTTATGGGCAAGTCCTTATAGCATATTTGGATTCGGCAAGCAAAATTACATAACCGTTAACAAGAATTATTAGTGTAACAAAATCCTTGTATTTCAGTGACAACAATGCTAATTTAAGTAGACTGGCTGCCAAACTTTTGGCCTGAACCATATCAATACTTGTGCACATGAATGTGTAGGTTTAACTTCCAATCTCGGAATGGAGAAACCGATAAAAAAATCTATCTGTGCCAATGGAACAAAAAACCTCTCATCTTATGCCTAAATTTACTTATACTGTGCCGGGGATGGAACAACGGTGTAAGAGAGACAGTGAACCCATATACTACGATTATGATAACGAAGGCGGTGTCATCACTGAGGTCGTCTTTTGATAAAACAGACGCATGACGCGTTGATGTTGATTGATGAAGATATTTTGTTGGCCTATGCGGATGTGGAAATGGAAAGCAATAGCGACGAAACTAGCGGCGCACTCCCAGGACTTACGGATCATTGTGCATTCACACGCGAAGGATATTTCGCCGAAATTTATACTAATGGCGCTGAATAAAGCCGGGTGTAAAGCAAAATAAAATTTTGGTAGAGATTTTAAAAAGCGTCGGTATACCGTAACAGCGAACAAATTATCTTTTTCCGTCACGATCATTTTTCATTGTAGACATTTGTAGTTGGGAAGAGTTTCAAACTTTATGTGATGTTTAGTGTTCGCTTGCGAATATCCGAAAGCGTGTATACGTTCTGGTTGACTTTTTTTTCGTTCGAATATAAGTTGTCTCTGGTATTCCATAGGCCCAAAGCGAGTTTTAGGAAAGGAATCCGGAGAACATTGCAAATAATACCAAATTTAGAAGCGCCATCTGTTGTTGTTTATTTAAACTGACGAATAAATATTAATATCAACATCGCCAAAAATATTACCCCAATTTAATATAAATAAAATATACCATATAAAGAATTATTCGAAATATTTAGTTACATAATTATACAGTGTGGTAACTACTTACGGAATACAATTATTTAGAATAGAATAGAATAGAATAGAATAGAATAGAATAGAAAAGAATAGAATAGAATAGAATTGTCATATTGTCATCGTTCTGTTAAAAGAACATAGACATTGTCTATCACATTAATACAAAAATCTACATGGCACGTCATTACTAATAGGTACATGTTAAATAATCTAGTTTTTATATCTTGTGGTAGTTTATTGAAGAATATTATTCCTCTGTATGCTGGGCTAAATTCAAATGCTGTCGTACTATGTGTAGGTACAGTTTTGTTTATTCAACTGCGTGTCGTCATAGTACTATATACAGGGTTTTCCACGGTAGCCGTTCGTTAGAAAAAACCTGGAATTTTTGGAATCCGGGGCTATTCAAGATTCTCTTTCATTTTAAAATATTTTCAGGGTCTTACCACTTCCGGTTATACCGGAAGTCGCCATAAACTTTCTTATTTTAAATGGAACAGCCTGTATATTATTTCATTTTTAAATTCCTGAGAAAATTTTATGATGAGTTCTAATAGGCTTCCCTATACCTATTTTCAACTGCTACTTAGATATCTTGATTTTTTTGAAAATTTTGAAAGATGTAGCGTTATTTGCAACACAGTATCTTTTACCCATTTTCGACTGGTAATAAACACTTCTAGGGTAGATGGAAGCACAAGAATGACACTTTCGAAATCCACATTGACAATTAATTTGTCGCATACAGGCTGTCCAAAACTGCACGACTAATTACTAAATCTTCAAAGTTGAAAAAGTCGTCTTTAGGCTTTCACGGCCGTCGTTGCTGGCTGCTCTTCGGTTCTCGGGTTCTCTGCCGTGTAGAAAGTTTAAATTGCTTGACGTTTCGATCATCTTGTCGTGATCTTCTTCAGAAGTGAAAAGTCCTTTTTTTCAAATGGAACACCCTGTATATTATTGGATGATCAGATGCAGAATTTAATTCTTTGGTCTTTCAAAAAGATAAGATAAGGAGTCTATAAGAAATGTTTTTTTTTTCAGATGCTAGGTGAAAAAGTTTTACACGTGTTTGTAAACTGTTTGAATACTCTGTTTTGCTCGTATGTAGGTACTGCAATTGGGCAACAAGCATTGTGGGAAAATAATTTTCACTTTATAAAGTACAGTTTTTTACTTTTGCGCTTTTACAAAATTAATAGTCCTCTAAAGAATATCCGCATTTAACTCACCTGAACATAATTATTTGCTCACTTAGGTTATAAGGGTTACCACACTGTGTAAAAGCTAATAGTGAATGAGGTAATATTTGTCAAAAAAAAAAAACAATACTATACAACAACCCCAAGAGACAAAAGAATCCACAACATTAAACATGGTGCTTCAGTGCATTACACGCCAGCATCGTTTTCATTTTCAAATGCAAATATTATAAACATTCGCACAAGTTTGCTTGTTATTGTACAAATCCAAAGTTAATCATATGATAGGCGCCATGTGTCTCTGCTCAGATAATGCTAACCAACTTTGTAGATTTGTGTTCACTCCACGTAGTATATGTCTCTAGAAAACCTTCTCAGATTAAATCCTTTTATTATGTACGTAAAGACGTTACCCCTTGACATATGTATGTTTGTGGCTCTTGATTTCCCACGATTCCGAAGGGAATCGAAGCCTGACGACTAAACAGGAAATTGTTTGTGACATCGAGTGGAACAATATTACACTAGCGCAGACCGTTATAAATGAAGAAAAATGTAATTTTTTGCCGGACGTCCTTTGGTTGAAAAAAAAAGAAATAGACTATCCATCACACAGTCTACCAGTTTGAATTTTCCATGAAATTCTCTACGATTCAGATTTTCCCAACAACAATGTTCCCTTTCCACCAAAAACCGCGATTCCAATTATTATGTACAATGATTTCCTTTTTATGTGCTTATACACGCGTCTCGCAAATCCTCCAGGCGGAAATTTCTCACCTGTGGACGGAAATGAAATTCTTTTGGTGTGGATACTTGTTAACAACGAATATCTGTAACAGTTTATGGCGTGTTCAAAATATATAAAGTTAGAGTTGATTTTATGTGCAGTTAAAGTTTTATCAGTTTTTATTAAGTTAGTTTATCACCGCCATTAGATGTGGCTTTTTAAAAGCGGAAACCTTGTTTTACTGTTGACTCGTGACCTTTTCATCATCATCTATAATATAAACATGCATCAGCAGGACAATAAAAAAAGAAAAGCATCGTAAAAGGTAAGGGCAAGTGTGTTATAAAAAATTTTTATAGCTAGCTTTTTCCGCTAAGGGACGCGACAAATATGTGATCTTTAGATATAAATACAGAAATAAAGGAATGATTTCCAATTGGTCAAAGTTGCTTTTATGTTTTTTCCCACTTGAATCCCATAGAATAGACAAAATCGAACGCGATATTAAGCATTGATATACAGAGTGACTGCAGAATCGGCAGAGGAACAGAAAAATCAAGTCACCTAAGCGTTCGCGCCTGCTCATTATATATCGCTTCCACTTGGCTCAGCTCACTTAATTTTTGTGATGACGTTTTGTTCTGAAAACTAGCACCTTAGTTTGGTTCAGGAATATTATGTTATAATTTAAAGGTTAGAAAAGACTACAACACACAACAATTTTTAGGCCGATACCTATGTTGTCGAGATGTGTGCTAGAGAGATTTTGGATAAAAAACAACAAGCACAACTCAATAAAAATTTTCAGTGGCAGTCAATCGGTATTCAAAGCACTATGGGCGCATAACTTCAACTCGAAGCTGATCTGGAGCTGTAAAAACAGTCTAAATATATTAGGGATGGGTAATCATCTATCCTTAGTCTATGTATCTGGGCACTGACACTGGCACCTAGGGCATTTCACCTAATCATGTTAGAACCAATGAACTACTTGAACTTGGCCGTAAAAATGTCGAAGCAATTGTTTTTGTAAACTCAGAAAATAGCTACAGAAAATCGAACTCTCTGATGAGACTAAACGCCGATAGTGTTTGGAGGACGAATAGACAGTTGAGCACATATTCTGCCACTGTTCCGCAACAACTAGAGTCAGGTATGCGAAAAAGACCTCTTCAGAAGGACAGAGGAGCTACAGTAAGAGCCTCAACAATCAAAATTATTTAATAACAAAGCTAAAGATTCCCTTAGGTTTGGGGGTTAAAAAATCCCTGAGCTAACTACTCAAGAAGACAACTGCAGCTACGCAGTACAAAAAAAAACCAAGAGCATTGAGCTTACCAAATGTCGCGTGATAAATTTATGCTGACGTTTCAAAATGACACCTGCCACTACGCGGTAAAAAAATATTTCTGGCCAAAGCTGTCACGAACAGGAAGAAGTCTGCACTCGCTCTGAGGTCATCGGCTGTCCAACGTGGAGGTCGTACTTATGGGCGCCATCGCCGTTGCGTAAGTTTCTCACCCGTAGCTAACGTCAGGGCTACCTGGAGGGGAGAGTGACCATGAAAGGGGTCTAGAATAGTTCAGTTATTGGCAGACATTGGCGATGTTTGCTTCAGGGATAAAGTCATCAAAAAATGTAAAACCAAGTGCTCAAGAAATTATAATTATAATTTAATGCTACATCAAAGATTACTGTAAGCCTTGTACTCCCTAGGTACTGAAATATTTATAAATTAATAAAATTAGATTTAACACTCCAACGGGCGCGCCCGCGGCAAAATGCCGCATATTTAAAATTTTTATTTGTAAATGCTGTACATTAAAACTGACGCCGCCGTTCATCCAGGTATTCGTACTAGATACATTTGTCACCCCACTTCAATACCCAACAGCCATTATTTCGGTCGGCATTAGTTGCAGTGTTGCGTTTAAGTTAGAGTGTGCAATTTTTGCGGCTGATTTACCGCGACGCGTCCGGTCATGTAAGTATAATATGTTTATGGAGTATTTGTTTTTTCGAATTGAGCATGTGTTGATGCTTATTTATTGTGTTTGATATTTATATCTTTACGTACGTATGCATTTATATATGTCGTTTTAGCTCAAATTTTTTATAGATTTTTTAATTTTTTGTTGCAGGTGGAAAAAAAATTTGAGCCCGGACGAATTAGAAAAAGCGTTGCAACAGGTGGTAAGTGAATTAGAAGAAGAAAGATCTACGATAGAACATGAACGTGTAGGATATTGTAACGTAATTGATGATGATTTTGACAGCGACTCAGACCAGGAGCCAGAAATTATTGAAAGGAACGATTACAGCAGTGATTCTGAACAATCAGCAGATGAAGAAGAAGCAGAATTTGAATCACGCGCTCAAGACGAAGATTATCAGTTTTTTATTGGAAAAGACAATGAGACTCTTTGGATTAGTCAGCCTGTTCTTCAGGTAAAATGCAAGCAAAAAACATCATAAAAATTTTACCCGGTCCAAAAGGAAATGCTAAACAAGCGAAAAGCGAAATTGATACATTTAGTTTGTACATTACTGATGAAATGATTGATGATATCGTGACATATACCAACATCTATATTGATAATAAGAAATCGTCTATAATATATTCGAGAGAAAGAGACTGCAACAACACCACCAAATCTGAAATCAAAGCCCTCCTAGGCGCATTAATTTTAATAGGCATAAAAAAAGGTAGTCATACAAATTGTTTGTAGCTCTGGGATTCAGATGGCACAGGACTAATTCTTTTACGTGGACTCTTCAGTTACAAACGTTTTTTTTTTTCTTGCTTCGCTCTCTAAGATTTGACAACATATTTACTCGAGATGAAAGAAAGTTACAGGATAAACTTGCTCCGATACATTATTTTCATCAAAAATTTGTTAGCAATTGCTTGGCTTATTATACTCTAAGTGAATTTGGTACCATTGATGAAATGCTTCATCCTTTTCGAGGTCGATGCTCATTTGTCCAGTACATGCCTAACAAACCTGCCAAATATGGAATAAAAATGTATGGACTTTGTGACGCAAAAACATTCTACACACTTAATTTTGAAATTTATTGCGGTAAGCAACCAGCAGGACCCTATGCTGCCTCTAACAAACCGGATGACATTGTGAAAAGGTTGGTTGTCCCCATAGAGAACACAAAAAGAAATGTCAACTACTATAGCAGCTATTCGCTGGCCGAGTATCTCTTGCAAAAAGGTATAACATTTTTGGGAACCATGAAGAAGAATAAGAGAGAAATACCAGTCGAATTTTTACCCAACAAAACCAGACCTGTCAACTCTCATATTTTTGGATTCCAAGAAAATTTCTGTCTTACTTCTTCCGTTCCAAAGAAAAACAAGACAGTTATATTTCTGTCCACAATGCACAATACCTCAGATGTGGATGAAGATTCAAAGAAGTCGTTGGTAAACTTGGACTACAATTCCACAAAAGGGGGTGTTGATACAGTGGACCAGATGTGTGCTTCATATAGAGTATCGAGAACTACAAGAAGATGGCCTCTTGCTGTATTTTTTAGACATCTCGATATAGCGGGAATAAATGCCCGTGTTATATTTAAATTTAACAATTTGGACAACAAAGATAATAGACGTGTGTTTTTGAAAAAATTGTCCTTTGAACTAATGAAAGATCACTTGAAAGAGAGGTCTCTGATACAATCGCTACCTAAGGAGATTTATTTCTTTTTGTCCAAATATAGAAATGAAGATGGGTCTGAAAGAAGTGAAGCAGTGAAGGTTGGCATTTGTTTCGTTTGTGGCACTCACAAAAACAATAAAACCAAATAAATGTGTAGCAAGTGTGGAAAAAATATTTGTAAAAAGCATAGTTCCATACATATTACATGCGTAAAATGTAAAGAAGAGGAAATGGAAGTAGAATAAAATGCTGATCTGAATATCTGTGTAATAAGAAGTTTTTTTATTTTTGTTTATATAAGAAGTTTATTTTGTGATTTATTTTTTTAAGTACTACTTGTAGAATTACATTTATTTTTGGTTATACATATGTTTCAGTTTTATTTATTAAACACATTTTAAAGTATTAAATGGCGTTTTTTGTAAGAAAAGACATTTGCGGTGCAATAGCCGCGGCGCGCCTGTTCATGGGATTACAGAAGGCGCGCCCGCTGGAGGGTTAAATATATCTTTGAAATTAAATCAACGAAATCCCAAAAACTAAAGTCTTGTCCGGTTTTTTTTTCTACCTATTCTAAAGTAATTTAGTTTTAATAATCCAGTCTTTCTATTTTTAACGGTTGAAAGAACTTTATTTACCTATGATTCTTTAGTATAGTTTTAGTATAAAACAACCTAGCTAGATCTTAAATGTGAAATGTATATTGACCTACATAGTTTATTAGCGGAAGTGTGTTGAGACGATCTGCACTCCCTATCTTTTATACTATACCGCCTTCAAGTATCCTTTCTTTGGAGCTCCACATTTCGATTAATTTGTAGTCCTCTTGGCGTAGATATTCTTAGATCCCCACAAAGGAGACGTATTCTTCTCTCGTCGAATTCAATTTTTAAAATATTCGTTCAATTAACAATAAATATATAAGAGCGCAGCAGTTCCCGCTGTCGAATCTCGGGTCGGAGGTCTAAAGCTCGGATATGAATGGGAATCGAGATACTGGAATGTGTAATAACGCTGGAATTTAGGTGAGAACTGTGGGACGTTATGTGTATGTCGATCAAAATATCTGATATCCGTGTTCGCCGTTCCCTCAAGGATTGCTTGGATCAGTAAAAATTGCCCGGCATCTGTACGGGTGCTTATCCTGCGAAGTTCCGATTGATGAAGATATACGTCAGACGTCCACTGTTATTTACGTCGACGGTAATGTATTAATTCTGAATCGGAAACCTTAGTCCGAATGTTCGAATTGAATGTCTTAGTGATGTTTCACTTAAATCGTGCACCTACAGTTTCGTGCAAATATTATTGGCCACTACTGGAACATATGCAGACTGCGCTTTCAATACTTGAACATTCCCAAATGCATTCCGCAAGAGTTCAACACGATAAACTCTCAAGAATCAAATTGAATAGTAAATTAAAGAATGAGTCACAGAGAAGAATCACAAACAAAGAATTAAAAGACGAGTATATAGGTATCTGAAGGTAACTTTTTTTATAAGAGAGTGGAGAATCAGATTGTTGAAAAGGAAAACCATTAACGGTATATGCAGAGAGACACGAATAGGGAAGCCAAATAAGCAATGGTTGGAGGTTGTGCTAGTGCACATGAAAAAGATCGGTCTTAAAAGATTGGAAACGAGTGATTCAGGAAAGGGTAAGATAAATAATGGTAGAAAGGAAGAAGACAGAGGATTAGATACGTATCATAGATTGATCATAAGCTTACTAGATTTGTAGCCTTCTAACGTAAAAAGGTATAGGTACAACCTTTGATTTGTGATTTTATTATGCTTTCTATGATATCTGGTATCTTTATTTTTAGGTAAAGGTAGTTACTGTTACCATTACCAAGGTATATTGCAAAAGAAAAAAAAAACAGAAAGTTGATAGATATATAACAAATGTAGAATAACAATAGCGCACGAATACATACTCATGTTAGTTCAGGATCTCTGACCATGATGAAAGAGTGAATAGACTGTATCTACATAGGTGTTAAATTTACATATTTATGTATGTAATACGATCCGCAGCTAGTTTATACACTTGCGTGAAAACTTTTCTCTCTTCTATGCATTCTACCAAAATTTTGGGCCAGTGAAGTCATCAGCTGAAAGTACTATTTCTTAATATCAAAGAAGATCTACTAATAGTTATGCCAGTGGTGTAAATAGCACATAGATTGTTATGTATGTCACACTGAGGGTTTTGAAAGGATTTAATTTTCTTATGGTTAAGGTGAAAATAAGTAAATATGATTTTTTTTATTCCAGGATTTGCTTCTAACCGCTTAATTATCTAATCTTCATTGAATTGTGAATATAGTATCTGCTATACCTAGTATTTCAATTACTATGCAGTTCTAAATTATACACTCACAATCAGATGCGAAACGTAGAATTAGCTTAATTGTATTATGGATGACAAGCAATTCTTCTTCATTAGACCTTCTCTTACATTTTTTGTCCACTTAATACAATTTTTAGAAGAGGTTATATAATATATTGTATACACACGTCCAATGGCAACTGCTCACCATTTTGAAAATACAAAATCAATAGTTTTTGTGTTGCATTCCCGCTTTAACTTAATAGGATTCGCCTTAGCCCAGAACTAGACTTTTTCTTTAGTAATGAAGTTAAGGAACGTCTGTTGTGGCTTCGTACATATTCTGGTCACGCGTGGCGTTTACAATGTATCGCATACTGATAAGGCTACTGAATACATCCCATTGCACTGATGACCATTTGTCTAAACAAATAAAGCCTACGCTTGTTACTTATTAAGTATACCTATATATTTATGTGAGAATACTGCATTCACATACCATAGTTACAAATTTTATTCATGGAAATATTTACAAGACGCTGCTATAATAAAATTGTTCGAATAGGGAACTGAATCTAGTTGCTGTTTAAGCTAATTTCTTACTACTACTAATTATTAACAGGGAACTAAAAATGATAAACTGATACGATTCAACAAAAAATAGAATTGAGAGAGTGGGTATTACCAGAGCGCGAGCGGTTTTATTCCTCTTCAAGAGAGTAGCAAAATAAATATACACTCCGCCAAAAAAGTATCGCATAAACTAAAAAAGGGCATTTATGAACCAAGATATTTCTATACGTTCACAAAAAGTTTGCCTGGTGTATGTGAACTATAAAAACACTAACAAAATAATGGAACTTAGCGTTTTTATTTTTTTTTTTTTTTTAAAGAACACATTTAGAAAAATGCATATGTGTAAGGTTTGTTCAGTTGGTTATTGAAAGTCTTCCTATACGGACAAATTTTAAAGTGCGAAGTCAGAGTTCTGTACCAACGCTTTTAAAACTAAAATGAGCAATTTAACTTCAGAACAAGTGGCTGCTATAGTTGCTTTAATCGAAGATGGACGATCTCAAGCATACGTTGCTAATTTGATGAACATCAATCAGTCAAGTGTTTCTAGAGCCGTAGCCAGATATAGGGAAACAGGCATTTACAGTAGAAGACCTGTACCAGGTCGTCCAAGATGTTCTACTCGCCAAGATGACCGCTATTTACTACTACAAGCATTACGTCGAAGACATGTAACTGCGAGACAATTGCAGAACGACTTGGCTAGAGTCAGAAATACTCGTGTGAGTACTCAAACTATTCGGAATAGGTTACGACAGAGTGGATTAAGAGCTAGAGTAGCTGTAACAGCCCCTCGTCTCACTAGGAACCACCGAGTGGCTCGCTTAAGGTTTGCCAGAGAACAGGTAAATTGGAACATTAATGACTGGGCCAATATACTCTTCACAGATGAGTCAAGATTTGGTCTTTACACCTCAGATAGGCGTATCTCAGTGTACAGACGAGACGGTGAGCGCTATTCGCAGTGTAATATCAGACCTAGACCTAATTTCGCTGGTGGCTCTATTATGGTTTGGGGAGGCATCTGTTTAACAGGTCGTACAGAGTTAGTACCAGTAGACAGAGGTACACTGACTGCCCACAGGTATATAACGAACATTTTAGAAGAACATGTAGTACCATATGTGCCAATTATAGGAAACGAATTCATGTTAATGCACGATAATGCACGACCGCATGTTGCAATAATCGTCCAGGAATACCTTAACAATGTTGGTATTCCAGTTTTAGATTGGCCTGCGGTAAGTCCGGACATGAACCCTATCGAGCACGTGTGGGACCTCCTTCACAGACGGATACGAACCCAAAATGTTGCCCCAGCGGACCTGCATGGACTAGCAAATGCTCTCCGTGACGAGTGGGAGAATTTGGATCAGGCTTATATACGGAGGTTAATCGAATCTCTGCCAAACCGTATGCGAGCGGTCATAAGAGCCAGAGGTGGCAATATTCAGTATTAAAAGCTACTGTTATGACATTTTTCTTTCCAAAATTATAATTTCTTGTTTTAATAAAAATCTCAAGTATGAGTTCTTGTTTTTATTTGGCCTGTATTTTATTTAAACAATCATAGAAATTATATCTTAGAGCGCATTAAAGTATATTTACAACTTTATGCTACAAACAAAGATTATGCGATACTTTTATGATTCAAAACTAAATTATGCGATACTTTTTTGGCGGAGTGTATATAGGATGTTTCGAAAGTAATCTGAGATATTGTTGTGGGCGGTTCGTCAATCCATTTTAAGACGAAAAGTTGTTATAATCATCTGTGATGGATTTTGTCGTTAATGAGATACAAGGTGCTCAATGTTTTTATTACTTTAATAGAAGTAATAACATTGTGACAAATAAAACATAAAAGTAGTACATATAAGAGCAGATGTTTAAAATGAAACAAGATTTTGAGAGGATTGCTGAATCCGTTCGAAAAAGCCAGCAGTATTGCGAATAACATTACGGCCTTTTATTATGCGATTTTGAAGGTCTTCTAAATTTAAGATTGGGGTTGTATAAACGAATGATTTTAAAATATACTCACACACAAAAAATCAGCGGATTGTGAACAGGTGACCTTGGGGGCCGCGGGTGTGGAAATCCTCGTCCTATCCAACGGTTTGAATAAACGGTATCTATTTAAAAACTCCCTTACGGTTACTGCAAAATGTGCAGATACAGCGTCATGCTTGAACCACATACGCCTTCTAACAAACAGGAAGCTCATTTTCTAGCAAATGAAGATATGTATCACCACTCAATCGTTGAGAAAGGAGAAATGGTGCTGTTAAATAATTGTTGATAATACCAATCCAAACGTTGACCGAAAAAGTTTGTTGGAATGGTGCTGCAACTGTGGCATCTGGGTTTTCATCAGCCCACTTGTGGTTATTGTGAAAATTCATACCATGCCTTGGGAAGCTGGCTTCATCTGTAAATAATACAGTGGCAGCAAAATTGGGATTGTTTGCAATTTTTCTTAAAAGCCATGGGCAATACTACATACGGAGCGGATAATCATTAAGTAGCAAATCTTGAACACGCTGAATATGATATGGGTGCAAAAACAGTTTTGTGACTAACATTTACTTGTTGAGCAATTTTTTCTGGTACTTGTTTCTGGATGTTCGTCAATAACTGTGTTGTTATGTTTTTCTCGCATTTCTGGGTCGTCCAATAATATTCCTTGATCTAGCAAAGCTTCCAGTTTCTTGTAAACGAAAATGCAGTTTAGTAAACGCTTCAGAACATCGCAAGCAGTTATTTGTATAACGATCTAATCTAATCTTGTATAACGCTGGGCATACATACGTCTAGCCTCTAAGGCATTACCATTGGCTAATCCACACAAAAAATACAAAATAGCCATTTCACATTAGTAGACGCAGGCATCGTCAAAAAGTTTAAACGCTGAATACAAACGAAAGCAGAACTAG
Source organism: Cetonia aurata (assembly GCA_949128085.1). Taxonomy (NCBI): domain Eukaryota; kingdom Metazoa; phylum Arthropoda; class Insecta; order Coleoptera; family Scarabaeidae; genus Cetonia; species Cetonia aurata. The sequence continues at coordinate 15,563,242 of OX421886.1, read as the reverse complement.
TACTACAGCGAAATTAGAATGACACGTTAGTTTTTAGGTTTGACACAGTCATTGTCAAAATTCCAAAGACCAATAAACAAATCTTATTAGACATGTTTATACGAACTTTTCGTCAAATTGAATGACGAATCGCCCACAACAATATTTCAGATTACCTTCGAAACAGCCTGTATATAACAACTCTAGAAATTATTGCAGTATCTTGATATTTAATTCGTTTTCAATTATCCACAAAAAAAAATTGGGGTGCCAAAATGAAAAATTTTAAAATTTAAAAAATTACTTCAAATGTTTTAACCTTTTCTTTTCTACCCTCTAATAAAGTTTTAAAAATTTCCGATTTAATGGATTACTTTCTTTATCGAGCAATAAATTGTCAGTTTCTCGAGGTCACTTTAGAAGGTAAGTTTAATATAGGTGTTTTACGTTAATGGCTTCATCCAGCTATATAGTAAGCAAAGTTGCATTACCAAGAAAGCTGAAGGTGATTTCTTGGAACGATATAAAGCAATGTACTTTTAAAGATGTTGTAAACATACAACCAACAAACGTGCATTTTATGGTGAATCCATGTTTGTTTGGTTATATCCGAGATGTGCACCTATAATATAAAGATAGATAGATAAACATTAATTGTCATTTACCTCCACAATTATACTGACATTATTAGGTTATATAATGAATATTAGCAATGTTGCCTTCTGTTGAAAAGAAAATTGACAATTACCACGTTATAATGTAATTTTCCAAATTCTCTAAAACACTTACCAATTTGAAATTTAGGGTTGCCGCAAGTAGTCGTAAGAGGTTAGCCATATCTAAGTTGACGTAGCAATAATTTTGTACGTATTCTTCTAAAAGATTTTGTATAAAAACACAAACAAAAGTCCATCACAGCAAGCTTTAAAATAAAAGAACTTCAATGGAGAAGGCTGCTTTGGTCCTAATAGAAATCTTGGAAACACTCCAGAACTTAGCTGTGTATGGTCCAGATGGAGTTCAAAATAAAGGTAAAATTCCTTCTTATTAATTTTAGATATTATTTAACCCAAAATCAATAAAAAATACGTTTTAGTAACACTAGCCAATAGACAAGTGACTCGTGTATTGACATTAATCGCTATGGAAACAACTCTAAAAGTGGGATTTTATTTCAGCTCAGTTTACAAACGGGTTTTTTACCCAACCATAAATATCCGCAGTTCCGACACTTGCAATAATTTAATTAGCTGTGCCAACATAATTCTAGTGTACCGACTAGCGAATTACTGATTTTAGATAAGAGAATAAATATAGACTAAAGGAAACAGGTTGTAAATATAAATTTAATTGTTTCCCTTTCCTGGTTTTTCGTCAATTTGCACCAGTCCAATGAGAATTCATTATTTTAACTACCTGAAAGCATGAAATTAATTTACCAGGTACTTGAAGAAAAGGCAATGCTATAAATAAGGTTCTAGGATAAGATACAAGGTACTTAGCCGTCGTTAAAGTGATTTTCATATCACGCCAGCAGCGCTTAGAGAGTGAGAAAGAAAAACCACTTAGAGAGAGGTGCGATGCAGAAGGAGAGAAACTCCTTGCTGATACGATATATACTAAAAGATTTTCTTAAAGGTGATTCGATAAAGCGCACGGGTATAAGGTATATAAATACATTTTCCAGGAAGGAACTTAGAAAAGATATATTCTATAAAGGACAATTCACACCTATGGCATTTTATTACATTTTCATTGTGATTGTGTTAGATTTGATAAATAATGGGTAGGTGTGATAAACAAACCAGTTTTTGCACTTTAATATCCCCATAGTATTTTTCCTATAATAAAATTTCAATTCTTCATCAGTTGGAAAAAATAGAGCGCCTACATACGTTTGCACTGTCAAATAGTTTGAAAATTAGTTTCAGAAACTTTTGACGTTGAACGCCTACTGGAAACATGTATTTCGCTAATTAATATTCAGTACTTATGAGTTTCACCCCATTTATCACCGGTTTTAGCAATTAGAGCTTTTATTGTCAACTCGTACCATCCGTGTCAATATTCGAGTTATAAATCAGTGGAAAGTGATATTTACATCCGATTAAAAAAAAAAAAACGAAATCAGAACCACATGGCGGTTATTTCTCTACACTGAGAAAAATACTGGTCGTTATACCAATAATCTACATTAATTGAGTGAATTTTTATTGACAGAACGAAATATTTCGTTCTTATGATAAAATATTTTTGCAATCTCTGATTAACTAATACGAGATCCTTAGTGAAATAAATACGTTATCTTTATTATAACAAATCATTTTACATTGACACAAGGATAATATTTTTGTTACAGTAACTAATCTTTCATAGCTTCAATAAATAATTTTGTTGGTAATATGAACAGGAAATACGTTGTTACTTTTGTCCATTGTTTTAATGGCGTGCAATTTGTTGCAAGAACGTACAGATCACACACCTTAATGACCTGTATTCATAAGATGAATGAAAACGTTCGTTATATTAATAACAGAAGTGTTTGCTTTGCCAATGAAATATTTGGGAAAAACAATTCGCAGCTAGAGTTGAGAATTCAAAATAATGTATTCACTCCGGTATTGGAGTTAAAATTGTTAGGGGTAATTGTAGATAAAGACTTGAAATGGGATATTCATATTAATTCAGTAATTTCTAAATTAACCTTTCGATACCGGAGGGGGGTACAACTGTACCCATGCAGTTATTTTTCTTTGTTTTTGTCTATTAGCATTGTAATTTCTGCTAATCCAACTGAGTTATCTTTGTTTGTAATGTGTACGAATATTATGTGTGCATTACGTCGTAATTTCATACTCCGTGATCTCAAAATTGAATAAAATTATGCATGGGGTATAACTGTACCCCTCTCCGGCATCCATGTTCCAAGTGCAATTCTGGTAACTTTGCGCAATTTGACGAAAACACTTCGTATCAGGTGTACTCTATGTAAGCCAATATCATCCGTATTGCTTTAGTCTCTGCGCGTAATCCAAGCAGTGAGTGTGTATTGTTATTGTGTTTATTTTCACTTTGCTTCGAAGTACGGTTTTGTCCAGATATAATGTCTAACAAAAGAAAATTAGATTTGTCTCGAGAAGAAGATCGTGCCGTACCCCTACAGTGGTTCGAAGAAAGCGATGAAGATTTTATTCAAGATGAGGATAATTTGGCAGATGCATCAGAGTCTGAGGATAATATAGAGGAAGATGAATCTGAGCCAGAGATACAACAGGTATTTTTTTGTAATTTAGAATCACAAACAATTTATTTTGAATGATTTCTGTTACAGCTCTCTTCTCCGGAAGATAGTGATGATGAAGAAGAGGTTTTGCAGTCAGATTTTGCTTTCATTTCCAAGAATGGTACTGTGTGGAACAATCGTCCTCCAACAACATCTCGCGCTCGTTCTCAGAATAACGAAAAAACCGGGGCTTACTCTAAAATCTAGGAATGTTTCAACAATTGTCGAATGTGTGAAATTATTTATAAACGATGCAATCGTACAAATAATTGTGAAATACACAAATCAGAAAGCGGAAAAATATGTTGAAGAATGGAACATGAAGAATCCGGACAAACAAAAGACTTGAGCAGAGACAGGTTCACTTGAGATGTATGCTATTTTTGGTCTTTTGATCACAGCAGGCGCTCTAAAAGCAAATAGAGAACCAGTCCATTTTCTTTGGTGGAAAAATACTCTGTATAGTAGAAGTATTTTTCCGGCTGTCATGTCGCGAGATAGGTTTTTACAGATCATCAGTTTTATGCGATTTGATGATCTAATTACTAGAATAGAACGTAGAAGAGTCGACAAGTTGGCTGCATTTAGGGATGTGTTTGAAAAATTTGTAGAAAACTGCAAGGAAAATTTTTATCCGAGTTCGCACCTCACAATTGATGAGCAACTTGTAAGTTTTAGAGGCAAGTGCCCATTCCGTGTGTACATGAAATCGAAGCCTGCGAAGTACGGCATCAAAATATGGACTTTAGTAGATGCAAATTCTGTTTACGCTGCCAACCTTCAAATCTATACTGGCAAGGAAGGCAACAAGCCTGAAAAGGAACATGGCAAACGAGTAACTCTTGATTTGGTATCCTGTCTCGGGTCTGGTTATGGTATAACTACTGATAATTTCTTTACAAGTTGCCCCTTAGCAAAAGCGTTACTAAATAGGGATCTGACATTATGCGGAACTCTTCGTAAAAATAAGCAAGACATTCCCCCTGCTCTATTACCTCATCCTTCTAGAGAAGTGAAGTCAACAGTGTTTGCATTTTTAGAAGACATTACTTTGGTTTCGTATATTCCAAAAAAAAAACAAAGCAGTCATTCTTTCGAGCATCGAACACCATGACGTTAAAATTAGCAGCGAAGATAATGATTATTATAAGCCAGACATAATCTTGCATTATAATTCAACAAAAGACGCCGTTGATACCATGGACAAAATGGTCAACGAGTATAGCTGTAAGAAAGCTTCTAACAGATGGCCCTTTGTTTTATTTCAAAACATAATAGATATCGCCTGTCTCAATTCTTACGTCATATGGACAACTAAAAATTCTGTTTCATCTCAGGCTGCTTCCCTCAGACGCAAGCAGTTTCTTCTTCCTTTAGGACAAGAACTTATTAGACCACATGTGGCTAGAAGACTGCAAAATCCAAGAAGATTCCACAAACGTGTTGTGAACGCCGTGTACGAATTGGTCCCCGCACCACATACGCAAATTAGCAACAGAGAAGATCAATTGAAATCTTCGGGAAGGTGTATTTTATGTCCACGTAATAAAGATCGCAAAATTCGTTTGGGCCGAACACCAAACAACTGTACAAACCATAACATGTTCTAAATGCCAATTGGATCAAATAGAATAGAGAAGCCTTATAAATATATGTTTGTTATATAAATTTTTTTTTTAGAAAAAATGCTGGCCTATTTTTTATTACTACTATTATTATTTTTATCTCTTATTGTTATCATTACTTTATATATTGTAACCGGAACCACAAAAAAAAATATATTTATTATTATAATTTTTATTTATTCTCTTTTACTTTACTATACTAACCTACTTGTAATGGGGGTACATAATGTATCTACCCCCTTCGTAAACCGCGTCACTTTTACACCCTTCGGTATCGAAAGGTTAAACAAATCATTATATGTTTTAAGAAAAATGAAAACAAATAATTGCGATATTAGTACATTAAAAACAATATATTTTGCATATTTTAACTCACACTTGACATATGATCTATTATTTTGGGTAGTCAACTCACATACAAAATTAATACTTAAGATACAGAAAAAAGCTCTTCGTATTATTTACAATCTGCAAAGGAGAGATTCCTGCTGAGATTATTTCATTGAGCTGGGTGTCCCAACAGTTTATAATCTTTATATACATGCATCTGCCTGCTATATTCGGAATAACATAAATAAATTTCAGCTGAATTCGACAACACGCGACGGTCAGATTTTGTTTGTTGTGATATTTCCGGGTCAAATAAATTCTACGCATCTTATAGTAGACACAGTATTCGAATTTACAATGCTCTATTTATTATTATTATTATCTTAACTTAAATTTGATTTACATCATAAACATTATTATTATTATTAATAATAATACTTTTATTAATATATATCTGTTATGCTACACCACAGGTAAAGCAATATATGTATCTATCTATCTATCTATCTATCTATTTGAAACAAAATACATGTGTTGAACCATTTTGCCTCTGTGACCCGGCCCTTAGAAGTTCGACGTTTGGTGGCATTTTTTTGGTTCTAATTGTATTTAGGCACTTTTTCTCTGATGTTTATAAAGTGTGCGAGCTAAATCTGTGAAACATTACTGGCCAAGCTGCGGTGGTCTTATGGATTCAGAGTTTAGCTTGTGTTCCTTCGGGAGCACGCACCTAAACTCTTAATTTCCTAACAGGGGATGATGAATAATGAAAGTGAGTTTGTACTCGGACTGACGTTGATGACACCTGGTAGGCAGAAACTCGAGCACATTGCTAGTGCTACTAACAAGTACTAATTAGAGTTGCTTCAATCCTTAGCATATACAAATATTCGGTAAAATATACACCTTTCTAACATATAATATAATAGAAATTATCCTCATTAATTATAGTTATGATTTCTGCAATTTGATTATTTGTCACTTTGTCATCTTTTTTGACCATTCACGTGACAAATACCTAATTGATTCCTTAAAAGCGTCGTCCTAACTGCCTCTTGTTTATATTTTTGTTTTCTGAAAATAACAATCAACATAATATATTTACGACTTTAGCCACTTTATTAAATCAAATAAAATTATAATATTTGTGAGATTCGGCTGTTTTATGTTATGTTATTCATATCCCTTAATTCAAAACGGCGAATTTACATAAACTATAATCTATGTGTGTGTAGTCTCACACACGCACTAATGTATTCAGTACCCTCACACTACCTATATATATATGCACCTTTAACGGGTATCCACCGAAGCTAATATAATAGTATTGTACAATGGTGACATTGATATTGCCAGATAATTACCAATTTTGACACTGTAATTAACAACATACGTACATACATGTACAAGCTGGGAGCGTTATAACTTAGCAATTAACAGGAATTACAATTTTCCAATCAATAGCACTTGCAATTTACGGGACAAATTAGCAAGCGGACGCTTCAAAGCTGTTAACAATTCTTACAACAGTTTCTGCAGCAGATTTACAAATAGTTTGTGCATATTTTGGGGTGATGTGCTGTTTTATTGCTTTTGCCGTTAATGCTAATCCTGAAATTAAAAAAAAATACAATTTTATCATTTTAAACATTTAGAATGCTCCCATCTTTCCGAAGAATCATCTTTCAATCCCATCCCGGCATTTAAAAATAAACGCATCATTAAAAAAAAAAACAGATTATTCATGCTCCCGCCTCAATGTACAAACAAAGCAATTTTATCATTTGAAACAACTTTGAATCAAAAGCAATGATAAACTTTACAAACCTGGTAAAATAACATCTTTAACGAAGTGCAAGCTACATACATGTACTTCCCTATTTTAAGAGCATGGGCCCATTTCTTCTTTATTTTCTCATCTTTAGGAAAAAGAAAGAGTGAAATTTCTTTGGAACATCTTGATTTGCATTGAGGTATAGAACAATAACGGTTGGATTTATGAAACTTTAACATATTCTGCATTGTAAACTACGTTAAGGCAGTTTGTTTATACCCTTCAAAGTAGTACGTAATTGTGGACAGTAGGGGTCAGATCAGTCGCTCGAGTTCGCGAATGGTTGCACAAAAAATAAAATATGTACGTATAAACTATAAACAGCTAAAAAGCAGAGGCACAGGATTCAACTTTCAATACGAATCCGACCACGTGTCAATTGTTCCTCAGTAGTTTGTAAGTTTATCTCTCTTTATGCACCTGATAGAAATTGATCATGCGCAGGCGTACGCCCTTCTCTTTTCGAAGTCAACTTTTTACACCCCCAGGTGTAAATATTTCAAATATTGGGCAAATATGTCTTTACCTAATTGATTTCGGTAACAAAGTGCAATTTTAACCAAATTAGGTGTTAATTTTAACACGCAAACTTTTTACTACTTACTTTTTGAGCATTACACACAGAAATTTTTTACTGTATATAGCCTATTATGAACCGATTATTCAGTTTCTATACTTGCATACTTACACCACAGCCTTACACGTCAAACAAAAATATCGGGTGAATAATATATAATATTCCAAACAGTCCAGAAAGAATAAAGCAAAGAAAGTAAATAAAACAATCAAACTGCAAGGTTAGGTAACATCAGTAACACTTGTCAACTTGCAAAAAACTTAACGTGACTTAACGCAAATACTTCCTAAAGAGAACTAACGTAAGCATGACTAATTGAAAAATTGTTTGCAGATTGGTAATGTAAGAGCAGCAATTAGTCAGCTGTTAGTTATTCGCGTTGGTTTCTTCGTATATAATAGAATTTTATACGTATTTGTAAAGTGTCCATAATATTACTCAAACCAATGGGTGAATTATTGTTCATCCTTTTTATAATTTATGAGGGAAAATCTAATTTCAATAACGTATACATACTGTAAAATGAATACAAACAATATCGCGTTTGATGTCAATCTGAAACTCTCGCATCGAGTGCGCGTTATGATTTTCGAATAATCAAATCCGCTAATTATTGGCAATATTGCCAATACCAAACGGTTCCTATTATATAAATGCCGACACTCTATGAGCAGTTAAGCATCATACGTGCCCCGACAACTATTTATAACGGCGACTTTAGATGTATGCAAATGAGCGCACGTCGGCATACCCATATGTCATTAGGTGCCTATAATGGCCACTCTCCCAGAGGACTTCGCGACGGACATGTGTAGCGTGAATTCAGCTAATGCGAATTACACTTCATTGTCGTTTCAACAATGGGTGGCGCAGACGAACGGACCAATTTACTAGTAGCGTTATTTTCGGCTAATTAATACCATTCAACGGTTTGATTCGGCGGATAAACAGACAATCATGTGGTGCCATACCATTCGCGTTCCTATAAAATATACTCACAAAAGCCGATTTCCGCTGATTAATTATTATGGAGCTTCTATTGTTGCTTCTATTATATTCAAAATTCCAGCCGAGCTAAAATGCTATTGTTATATACATGAAAATACATATATGCTAAACGTTGACAGCGTTTGATTAGTGTAAGAGAGTGCTTTAAATTGTTACGTATGTACATAATTTAATATACAAATATTATAATGTTTGAAATATTCCGGGGAAATACAACTAAAAGACTCTTGATTAAATAATAGAAATCTATTCTATGGGCGTTTTTTGGTGTTCGATTGAACGATACAATTTCTGCTGTCGTTGGACAGCAGCTTCTTTAATCCTTCAAGGTGAATTACTATTCCGTTTGCAGTTTGTGTATAAAAAGTAACCCGGGATGAAAACTTACGAGGTTACAATTTGGTAAGTTACTTGCGGAAGGCTGGAACAAGCCGGCAATAGTAAGTAATGTGACATCGGCATTTAAATCTACAGGATTCTATTTCAGATTATACCTTTTTGACTGAAAGCTGTAATGCAGACGTGCCTGATCTAACAGATAGAGGTGAACAGAATGAAAAAACTGATAGTTGATCTCCTACACCCACATCTAATAATAATCAACAACCACAGTGTATTATCTCATACACACATGCAAAATTTATTGTGCCACTTTGTATAGAATAACCCGCAGCACAAAGTAATTTATTCATGCTCACTGTCAAGGTGTTAGATATGTAATTAAAATTATTATAAATTTTATTATACTTATAATAATTTTAATTATTTTTTTATTTATATTAATTAAAATTATTTATGTATCACAACTGACTGTAGCTAGGTTTATGTGCATATCGTCGCTACCACAGAGCAGAAACTAAATCTAGAACCGCTTCTCCATAGGGACAACTGGGATATAGAGTCAAGCAGTCAACACCGTAATAACCAGCTTTTTGCGCGTCTACATAGTCCGCGTCCAAATCTTCATCAACTTCTCCGTCCCCGTAATCCGGCCTGAAATTTCATTAGTTAATAATAAATCCATTACTTTTATACGACACTTCTTACGTCAGAAATATGTGCAACAGCTTCCCGTAAATCCCGTTAGTTTCATGATTAACGGAATACATTGCGTTCTCGCAGATTCCTCGCAGAAGGCAGTCGTGTCCATTCAAACCATACCTAATTGTGTAATAAAGAAAATTGGTTAGTGACAATTTATTGTTAGCTATTTTTGTTCATATTAATATACAGTAAATATTATTTATATTTACTTTTAAGCTATTTTTGTGGGTATTACGATTTAGATCTCAATTTTGCTACAATTTAACTTTCGTTTAAATTGCAAAATTTAGAATTTATATGAAAATTACATGTGCACAGAATGCATTAGCTTGTTCTTTAAATGAAATAGAAGTAATGAATACATCATAAGTATTTTCAGTAATTTCGAATCCATTAGATACAGATGTATATATACATAATTTAAATAGTAATTCAGTAAACTTGACCAAATATTTTGATATTAATCTTCCGAGTAAGCCCATTAATCCAGGCATTTTTTAAAATTAGTGAATCGGTTGGAATAATGAATTACTCTATAAATGGCGGCTTCGTTAACACTTGTTAGCACGGTTCTAGAAAGAATACGTCAGCAAAAACCACATCCATTGTGAAACATGAGATTCTGTTGTAGGTAATTTTTACTTAATTTTTTAGATCTAATAAAGGTTTTCGATAGCGTATCACGTGATTTATTTCTTTTATAGATACAGCAAAATGCTGCTACAAGAATATCCCGAGTTATATAACAAAGAGATGAAAAACTATTGGCAATGACAGCTGTTAAATGTGATCTAATGCAAGTGTAAGTAGGATGAAGAACAAAATCGTAGCAATGTATTCAACATTACTTAAGAAGTTTGCAGCATTAACAAACTTCAAGTTGTATATGTATGATATTGTATAATAGCCCAGAATAAAACAAAAACATTTAAACTAAATGATAACTGTGTTAGCATTATATTGCTTAATAAGTTTTAAAAACTTTTTTTTGTTTAATTTGAGCTTTCTTTGATTCATATAAAATGTTTTTTCTTTTTTAAATTGCGGTCATGGTGTTAATTAATCGATGAATTTCCGCTAGGTAGCGGGATAGTAGTTTACTACCTTTTCAAACTGTTAATTAATTTTGCAATTAAATTTATTTACAAATTGAAACTGTGGATTAGAGACTCTCCTCTTTGTTAGTAATAAAAAAAAAAAAAACAAAAAAAAAAGACATTTTCCATACTAATAAAAAGAACAAAATGGTTGGTTACCGAATATTAACATAGTTTGTTTAAAATTGTAAAGGTTGTTCATTTATTAATTCAATTTTAATGTAAATCTCTTCAATTAAGTGTGTGTTTTCTAATTTACGCGCTTGGAATAACCTAAGAACTAAAATTACTGATGGACAAGAATATTTGATGTCTGATCCATAGTTTCAATTTGTAAATACAGGGTGTTTTGAAACATCGTTTAAAGATTTTAAGGGCATGTAGTACGATCGAAAATAAGGCTAAAAATCATAATAAACATATGTCCACAAATTAACTGTTTACGAGATAACAGCGATTTTATCGCAAATGCAGAATAAGTTTGCTTTAGCGCTTTTTATTAAGATGTTATTGTATTTTAACATAAAATAGATTATAACTAAAGAAGATGTTCAAAATGACGTCCTTCCATTTCGACACAGGATCTACATCTACTTTCAAAGGAAGCGCGCACTCTTTCAAAAATCAAGGGTTTTTCTCGTATTATCTGGCAACAGTGTTGTATTCGTTGCCGCAACTCTGGAAGATCGTTTATCGGTGTTGCGTACACTAAACTTTTCAAATAACCCCAGATAGTAAACTCCAACGGGTTTAGATCGGGAGACCTTGGAGGCCAAGCAATGGGACCTGCTCGCCCTATCCATCTCCCAGGAAATTCATTGTTAAGATGTTCCCTGACAGCACGCGTAAAGTGCGGTGGAGCTCCATCTTGCATAAACCAGAGGTTCAGTCTTAGATTCATAGGTAAATCTTCCAAAAGTTCAGGTAAAGTATTTTCCAAGAACTCGAGGTATGCAGGACCTGTTAAGCGTTGTGGCAAAACAATCGGTCCTAGCAACCGTTCCCCTATCATGCCTAACCAGATGTTTAGAGAGAAACGTTGCTGGTGCCGAGCTTCAACGGTAGCATGAGGATTCTCGTCACACCAAACGTGATTGTTGTGGAAATTAAATATTCCATTTTTAGTAAAACCAGCTTCATCAGTGAAAAGGATGTTATCAGCGAAATCTGGCCGATCAGCAGCTGTGCGAAAAAACCACTCACAGAAAGCCCTTCTCGCTTGATAATCGGGAGCAGTAAGGGCTTGTACCCATTGGATATGGTAGGGGTATAGGAGTTGCTCATGAAGAGTTCTCCAAACAAGATTGCTGCTTACACCCACTTGAGTCGAAGTTCTTCTAACACTAGTTTCGGGATTTTCATCAATAATATTCAAAATTCGATCTTCTATCTGTGGAGTACATGCTAATCTCTGCCGTCCAGTATCAGAAGACCGCTTCTCAAACGAATCAGTTTCTCTTAGTCGTTGAAACACCGTCTGAAACATTACATGCGAAGGCAGTTGGCGATCAGGAAACGTTTCAGCATAGAAGCGACGTGCTTGTAAAGAATTCCCATTAGCACGACCGTACATGAACACCATATCGCTCATTTCAGCATTAGAATACGCAACCATTCTAATTGCTACAAATTGCACAAAACGTCAAATTAAACTGTCATAAAACAATAGCTGATAAGCACCTGTTTACTGGGATATGTTATATCCATGTACTACTAGGAACACTCGCTGTTATCTCGTAAACGGTTGATTTGTGAACATATGTTTATTATGACTTTTAACCATATTTTCGATCGTACTACATGCCCTTAAAATCTTTAAACGATGTTTCAAAACAGCCTGTATACCGGGTATCCAGCTTAAGATGCAACGGTCCCTAGCCGATTTATTATTGTCTTTTTGAAAAAATGTTTCAAATAAATGTTGCCTAGAATCATATGCTACACATGCTAAAATTAGTTTCAGAAATGGCGGACTTCCGGTTGTACCGGAAGTAGATACTAACTTTATTATTTCAAATGGAACAGCCTGTATATTATTGCAGTTTTGGATTCCTTGTTAAATTTAAATATCATACGTTAGGGATACATTGGGGCTAAGTTGTACCGTTTCCAAATTACATGACGTTTTTCGAAAAAAAATGACATCTGCAGTGTCTTCGGTGGAAATACTTCAGGAAATACGAACGTTAGAAAGATGCGGTTTTCGGTTTTCGCTTAACCATGAAACAGCACACGTCTTTTATTTTAAAATTGTTGGGTTTAAACTACAGCGTTATTAAATAGGGATCTGTAATTTTCGAACTCTAAAACCATGGATAAACTTGATTTTTTTAAATTGAACGGTATAGCAATTTTTACATAAATTGATGTAAAATTTAATTTGCTTTCGATATTATATATATTCATGTAATTCGGAAACGGTACAACTTAGCCCAATGTATCCCTAACGTATTGTTATTTAAATTTAACAAGGAATCCAAAAGTGCAACAATATACAGGATGTTCCATTTAAAATAATAAAGTTAGTATCTACTTCCGGTACAACCGAAAGTACCCCATTACTGAAACTAGTTTTAGCATATGTAGAATATGATTTGAGGCAACATTTATTTGAAATTTTTTTTCAAAAAGGCAATAATAAATTGGCTAGGAACCGTTGCATCTTAGGTTGGACAGCCGGTATAAGAGTAGAATTTATTAAAACCTTGAATAAACTAGTGAGCTACTACCAAAAGGTAGTGAAATAAACAATTAAAACTATTACACAGAAAGAAAATCATGGATTAATTAATCTCATGACCTGTGATACCAATTTAAAAGCAACATTTTATATGTTAGCATTATAAATGCTGGACGATACAATCAATCCTTGGACCACAGAAAAATTCGCGATCGTTGGATTGGTCCAAGGGAACCTATAGAATCTCCTGGCAGATCGCCGCATCTTACACCACTTGATTTTTTCCCCTGGGAACATCTTAAATTTAAGATATATGCCACAAGTTCAGCTTCCTTGCATCAGTTCCGCCAAAAAATTGTTGAAGAATGCCAGCGAGTAACTCCAGAAATGTTGCGAAATGTCAGGGGAGCATTTGAAGTAAGATTGTACTATTGTATGGAGGTTAATGGCCATCATCTTGAACATTTAATAAAGTAAAATGCAAACCATTTCATTCTAGTCGTATTTTATTACACAGGTTGCAAATTATGCACTTTTTGCTTACCGATTAAAAAAATTACTTATACCTTTACAACTACCCTTAGTCCAGAATAAAATTAGTGCAAATGATTACAGTTTTTTGAAAGTATTTTTTGACGTTTGCGGAAATTATTGATCTGCAATACGAGTAATTCTTGATAGGTTATGTACTTAAGGAAATAACAATATAGTTAAGACTTCTAGTTCTTTTCTTTAGATAAAACTGTTAGTCTCACGTAAAAATTGTATACGCATACAACAAACGTGTTAAAATATTTTGGAAGATTAAATGGGTGGTTTGTTCAAGTTGAAACTTAAATCTAGTTTGTCGGTCTGAAAATTTACTCTCGAGAGTTTCACACCTCACGGATTCCCCAGCAACGGATGAAGCTGTAAATCTGTGGTTCAGTCGATAACTTCACGGAACCGGACCGAAACTTTCCCATCTTGAACTTAATATAAACTGGTTACATTATTTTCGGCACGGTTCACTTGCCACAGATTAAATCTACGCTTTTCCGACACTAAATTCTCGGAGATGTGTCAGATTTTATGATACCTATTCAAAATTTCTTCCACGCCTATGTACGCCATCATTCTGTCGCTCATTCGATTTTCGTTATCTCTCTTGTCTCGTGTCGACCTGGAGATGATCGTGGGAAACTGTTGTAATTGCGATATATTTTGCGCCTGCGGGAACTGAAACTGCAAGTTGAGAGCGCAAGACATCTGCTGTTTAATGCCTAACTTGACGGGCCATGATATACCCACGACTACCTGAAAGAGTAGCGAGTATTAGCTAGCTTACAACAGGCTCTCATAGTTTCCTAGAACTTTAAGTGAAAATGGTAATAACGGTGGTTCCCTCAGTTGAGAGATCTAACACTCGAATACATTAGCATAACGTTTGATTACTCTCTAAATACACAATCTCAAAATTGCGGTAATCATGAGCCGCTAAATGAGGAAAAGCTTAAAAAAGTACATTAAGACTGTAATCCATAGCTGTTGTTTCAAAAGAGTTAGAAAGAGGTTAAGTACCAAAATCTGATATATAGGGTATATTTTTGAGTTCTCTAATTTCATATTTATTGGAAGGTGACTACTCGCGGATCTAATAAAAAATGAAGACATAGACATAAGGGCGTAAAAACATGTTACTTACTTTAACTTGACCCCCAAGCGGATATACTATTAATCTCTTAGATCTACGTAAAGCAATATCAGTCGATGCTGCTGTGGACGATATTACTATGAGAACAAGCTTAATAACTCCCCAGTACATTTTCGATTAGCGATATGAATTGGTTACTACATCACTGCGATAAATAAACGAGTACTCCCTGGGTAACTGTTTCAAGAAATATTAAACTAGCACTGATATTTGGGTATGCACTTAGCGTCCATCGACAGAACTTGAGCAGGTGGACTGAACTCTCCTTAACATATGATGTAGCAAACATAAATATTTACTAATAACGGTGTCCCTTTCTTGCCAGGTAACAAATGTACTTCGCACTAATTTAAGATTTATTAGATAGAATATGAAAATAAGGTGCAAATATTTCCGTTATTATTCACGTATATTTTTCATCAATTTCATTTGTGATTATTTAAATCTAATATTAGATTATAGTTTATGCATCCATTGTTGTTTTTTTCTTTAGAGTCCCACGGAATCTTTGTTTAAAAAGAAATGGGGATTTCTAGGCACACACTAGAAGTACTTCTGAAAAACAACAAATTTCATTTAATATGTATGTATGCATACACATTTGACGAGCGGCGGACTAGGTATAGCATTTTAACTGATACGAGAATGAGTGAGATAGATATGCGTACGTGCTAAATGGACAAAGAAGGGATATAGAGCTACCGTCCAATGTTGTCAGTTGTCAGTCAGGTGCTCAGTACATTTGCGAAATACATCAGTTTAGATACGAACAGCGACGAGTTAAGATGCGGATGTATCGTTGACGCTGCTCCAAATGCGTGTATTATTGTAATATTAAAATTATCATTGGGAAAATGCTGGTAATGAAGTATCGTACTTCAGCAATATTCACATATTATTGCTACTAATTTTTCATAAAATAACACGAATTCTAAAAAAGAATAAAACCAAGCTTTATTGACCAAATAAGATATTTTTATTCTACATATCTTTTAAGTAAAAAGTATTCTAAAATTATCAACTAAGGGAACATAAGAAAAACTAAACTTAAAATAAAGAAAATAAAACTTGAAAATTCGAAAACTAAATAGAAAATTTGGAGTATAAATATAAAGGATAATGATATTACTTAATAACGGCTTCAAAGAGCCCCCCATGCTGTAATTCGCAATAACCTAGCCTGTTATAAAATTCTCTGCGCACATTATTTAGCATAGCTGCTGGAATGTTATTTCGTGCGAATGTCAGTAGATTGTTTCCTTTAAATAACCCCAAAGGAAGAAGTCATTGGGCGTTAAGTCGGGGGATCTAGGTGGCCAACTATGGCGCCCCACGTACTGATTACATGTTCCGGGAAATTAAAATTAATAAAGTCCTTAACTCTCCTCGCGTTATGAGCCGGGCACCCATCTTGTTGTAACCAAACAATATAAGTCGCTCCACGGGCGCAAATTTTATAATAACATCTGATAGCCAGCTATTTTTAAAAGTTCTTTTTTGGAAATTTAATAAATTTATTTTTTTTTTGTTAAATAATTAGGTGGAATAATTAGTTAGAATAGGGAAATTTGAAATGTTATGGAAATAATTGAATACTTAGAACAGGTAACCCAGTGTAGTACCTTTTAGGTGGAGCACTGGGTTTTTAGGATGATTTGTAATATTTAACTTTTCTCAAATAAAGTGTAACCAAACGTCGTCTAAATTGCCCCTTATGTAACGTACAGCAGGAATAACGTCATTTTGTAAAAGTTGCAGGTATCTCTCACTGTTTAGGTTACCATTTAGAAAAAATGGTCCTATAATGTGATCACCTAGAATACCTGCCCAGACGTTCAATTTTCTAGGATACTGTGTTCGTGTAGCTACAGTTAGGTGTTTATTTTCTTGGGACCAATATCGAGCAACAGACAGATTGTGGTGACCATGAAGGAAAAATGAAGTTTCATCGGTGAAGAGAACGTTTTGCAAAAACAAATCATTTCCGTCACATTTCTCTATCATATTCTCGCAAAAACCTAGTCGCTTTTCGTGGTCCTCTAGGAAAATTTCTTGATTTTTTTTCAACTTAAAACATTTATATTTATTCCTCCATAAAATGTCTCTAACTGTAGCAGGTGGAATATTGACAATTTCATAAATTTGACGACTCGAACACGGTTCGTTAGTTTCCACAAAAGCGCATACTCTAACCTCTCTTTCCATTCTTTCCTCAGTAAGTGGCCGTTCTTGCCGATTACGACTGTTACATTTCGAGCAACCAGTAATACAACCTGTATTTTCAAATTTATGAACAATATTTAAAATTGTTTGGTTAACAGGGACTGGTCGATTGGGATAAGAAAAGATAAAACGCCCAATAACTTCATCCGTACCCTCAAACGAATAGTACCATTTAATAATAGCTATGCGTTCTTCTTTTGTATAAACAGACATTTTAATTAATAAATTATTAGGGAAAACTTCGAAGAGAGAAAGCGAGAATATGACAAATGACATATGACAATGAACTCAAACTGGCGATTCATACTCATCGCTGCTTCCCCCATACGCGGGTAATCGGTTTGACAACGTTGCTATAGTTCTCTATTACAATCATATCCCTAACGTTTTGTTCGGCCAATGTGTATATGACAACTTTAAAAAAAATTTCAAAAAGAAACATCGGCATCGGTTCAATTATTTAATAAATGTTAGCATGTTAGGTACCTACATCGCCGGTAAACAAAAGCCTAGACGTCACAAATACTTGACGCGTACGTCAAATATTTGACATAACATTTCAAGTGTGCAAACTGTTGCTGTTAATATGGCTAGTTCAAATGAACGTGAAAGAATTGAAATACTTATGATGCTAGGTTATGGAGATAGACGCAGATATTTACAATACGTTTATAGCCACGAGATTACAATTTTGTGAAGAAATGTCAAATATTTGCAATAAATGACAATCTGGTCAACAATATTCTTTTCTCAAACGAAGCTACTTTTGCATTACTGGTGCAATATACAGACATAATTGCTAATACTGGTCATTGGAAAATCCTTCCTGGTTTTTGGAGCACCATACGCAGTACCCTGAAAAGGTTAGTGTTTCGGTTGGTATTCTAGGGAGTTATATTGTCGGTCTGATCTTCATCAACAGCTTCGGCTATGTATTTGCACTTATTGCACAATGAGATTCTATCTGCTTGTGCTATGTTCTATCCAGATGAAAACGATGAAAGCATTCCTAATAATAGTATCTGCTTTCAACAAGATGGTGCCCCACCATATCATGATGTAAATATCTGGACAACGTTTTTCCTAACAGATTGATTGGAAGACGAGAAAATATTGAATGGCAGATTAAGCATCTTATCTTTTTTTTTTTCCGTAGAGATACGTGTAATAAAACAAGTTAGTTAATAGTTTTACCTTTTTTTTTTTTCTCAAGTAATGAAACTACATTCGCAAGTGTCCGATAAGAATACAGTAATTAAATTGCTTAAACAATTCAAATGCTTCTAAACTCTGGAAGATGACTGCTCAGCGTCGTCCAAACGTCGGCACAGCCTCATACTTGATGGTACCGGCGTGTCACCTACATGTCCTTCCACGATAGTGGGCTGCTGGGCTGCCACAACTTTTCTAATCAGAACTCACGATCCTTGATCGACTGCTCTTCGCTAGTACCGGTCCCGTCTTCGAAACATTACGCCAGCAGGATACAATCTGAGCGTGTTTACACAAAACACTCGGTGTAATAAATATTATGATACTCAACCAATAATATTAAGTAATAATTAATGTACCTAGAATTTTGAGTAATAAGTAACACAACCAATAATTAATACTCCCAGTATATTGTATAATATGGATCCTAACCAATATGTAATAACTTAAACTTTTCATATATTGAAGAATATGGTACATAGCCAAAATGTAAGAATCTTTGCTTTTAATATATTGAATAATTAGGAAGACAACCAATATGGAACACAACCATTATGTAATAATTAATTCTTTTAATATATAGAACAATATGGTACACAGCCAATGTGGAACAATATGGTACACAGCCAATATGGAACACAACCATTATGTAATAATTAATTCTTTTAATATATAGAACAATATGGTACACAGCCAATATGGAACACAACCATTATGTAATAATTAATTCTTTTAATATATAGAACAATATGGTACACAGTCAATATGTTCATAAATATTTAAGTAGGTATATTCATGAAAAACAATTGTTTAGTAAATTTTGACTTGTCAAGCAAGAGTGTCAAAAGCCATCTCGTCAGCATAACTATTAAAACCTACTATCACACGCCAGATCGTCAAATGTATAATGTTTGATACACACCGCCCTAAATAATAAATAAATACACCAATATTTGGTGAAACACACACCTCACACATTCAACTAAAAGATGCGCCTACAACATGCAACAATTCAAATATACAATATTGAATAATTAGAAACCCAGCTGCGATTGTCAGTAATTCAAACGTACAGTACTTACTTGTACTTTCCTCCAAAAAGCGCACACTCTTGGTGGCGACACTAATTATTTTTTTCTTTTAAAATTGCACGCGTGCAGACGTCGCGACAGCACTCACTTACTTGCACTCTTCTTTTTTTCGTTGTCACTGTCACCTATATGTATATCATAAGCCTACTTCAAAACGTTTATTAAAATGTAGAACAAACCCTCGCCATTTTAATACATTTCCATTTACTAACAAAATAACAAACTTAACCAAAAAGAATCCCTAACATACGTAAGATATAAGATTTATAAGGATAAGCCTGATGACATCGAAGATTTAAAAATTCAGATTACGAGAACGACACAAGAAATTTCCCGATTATTTTTAACAGAATTCTCTTCGGGGATTTGTAAATCGATTAGGTATTTGTCAAATTCGTAGTGGAAGACAATTTGAACACTTACTCTAATTTACTTATTGTTAGGAATTAGTTTAGTTGTTACCTGTGTCACTTCCATGAATAAAAGTATCTCGTACCTAATGAAGCAGTAAATATGTCAGTGCAAGTATAAATGTTGCTGCGTTATTAATGAAAATAAATTAAAAACTGTTGAATTGCCTTGTGCAATGTTGAAAAATAATGAATTATAAGTGCATACTTCAAGAGAAGGCATGGTTGCAATTGACAAATAGTAAATGTCAACGTAAATGCTTCGGGTGAATACATTAGTTTCTATATTTTTTCCTTTTATAATGATTGCGGAAGAGTGGAATGGAATATCATTACAAGACGTCCGAATAGCTAGAGAGGACTCCAAAGAGGAAAACGACTCGTCAAGTCATCTATTGACGGAGAATCCATTCTTGGGTCGGAACGATGAGGATGATTACTCATGGCTGGACGATACAATAAAAGACATAGCGTATTACCTCAGAAGTCACAAATTCAACGAATACGATAGAAGATACGAAACCGACGCTGCCAAAGCACCAAAGGAGTTTTACGTTAAATTCCCAAGACCACCGCTAAGAGCACTTCACTGGGAAGTGCATCAGTTTTGCGAACCTTCATTCTTAGGTTGCATGAAATATGTGAAAAGGAAACTGAAAGGTGTCGCGCTAAAGCGTGAAGATGACACCGCGATTGTTATGAAGGAACAGAAGTGGACAAAGAATAATAATTCTGAGCAAATAAAAGAAGTGAATGATGAGTGTTTAAAAATGAGGGAAAAAGAT
Source organism: Cetonia aurata (assembly GCA_949128085.1). Taxonomy (NCBI): domain Eukaryota; kingdom Metazoa; phylum Arthropoda; class Insecta; order Coleoptera; family Scarabaeidae; genus Cetonia; species Cetonia aurata. The sequence continues at coordinate 15,542,371 of OX421886.1, read as the reverse complement.
GATACACTAGCTGATCCCTTTCAAGGACCTATTGAAAGGTTTGTAATAATAATTTCTATTACCGTACCTTTGAGTCACATTTGAGTACAATTTATGCGACAGGTTTCAATGGAGGACGACCGCAAGTTATTACTTATGCTGGTATACGATGAATGAAGTACCAGACTTGATGCACATTAAGGAAAACTGCGATAATTATGCTTATTGTCTCGATGAGCATGGGAGCGAGAGCAATGGAGATTACAGAGCTAGAGACGGAGACCCGTTTTCCTGCGCTACGTATAGTTTTTGTCCCGATCCCTGCTGTCCTGCCATTAAGCACGCTTTTGAACCAATTACCTGCGACGACAATGAAGAAAATCCGTGCTTCGAAACTAATCCACCAGGAAAGAGGCGGTGTATATTCGTTCGATCTGAAAATAGAAATTTCCACGACATAATACTGAACCGCTGGAATGTCAGTTGTAATTGTTCAGAGACCGGTTATAAATGGAGCTCCCGTTACGGTCTCTGTATAGACGTAAACGAGTGCGGTGGGAACGTACACGGTTGCGACAACAATACCGAAATTTGTGTTAATTTACCGGGGTCGTTCGAATGCGCCTGTCGTTGGGGCTATGCGTGGAACGCCGATGAGAACAAGTGTGCCGAACATAACGCTCTGGCTGTCATCAAGAAAGAAAGGAAAGAACAAGAGCAGGAAAGCCGCAATAATGGCACTGCAAAATCTTTAGTTAAGATGGTTTTTGCAAAACTTTTTGGATCGAAGTCATGTACTTATGAAAGTGCACCACATTTTCTGGTAATTCTATCGATCACAGTTATCAAGCAGTTTTTGTTTCTCTTTTCACAGTGAACTAAACAATAATACTAATGTATATTAACTATTTCTCAAAAACTAAAATTTATCAAAGAAGATACATAAATATAATCTTACTAGTATACCTTGTTAATTTTAATATGAATGAAATGCCACCCATCAAAGTCATACGAAATGATGTATCCTACTTCCTCTTCGAATAACAAGAAGAAAGGTCAAGTCTAACGCAAACTAAATTGATAATTCTTTATAGCAACCAAATATGCCAGACTCACTAGGATATTATCAAAAGAACTTCAAAGCTCAATACACATTCCGAAAACAGAAAGCGGAGGATACAAGAAAACAGAAAATGGGACCATGCACCTTCCTGGACATAGAGGGTGCATTTGATGATACTTCCCTAGGATCAATCTGCAAAGCATCGAGAAACGGAGGAATCGATGAAATGAGCTGCAAGTAGATGGAGTGCATGCTTAAAGGGAGATCAGTTTACACAACTATCATGGGAGAAGCACTGGTGCTTCTGGCCAGAAGAGAATGTCAGCAGGGTGGGGCGTGGTCCCCTCTGCTGCTCCCTCTGCCTGGTCATGTACGAGCTGCTAGTAAGACCGGATAATAAAAACAAACTTATGAAAACAGGCAGATTTGTATTGCAACACACAGCCAAAGAATTACTTCCATCGACCAGCTAGAGACTTATTTGTATTAATACAGGGCACCAGGATATTGGAATAGCTGGCATAATTCAATGCATAAAGCAAATGGCAAATTAAAACAAGGCCAAGAAGCTGCAGTGCTTCCGAAGATTAATGTCAGACGGTTCCTATAACAACAACAAAAAATATCAGCCAAAGCAAGTGTAAAAGCATACATTGCTGCCTGGTCCTTGTAATTTACCGGCAAATATTCTCTAATATAAAGTGCATCTGCATTAAGTTCTGCACCAGACTACACTCCATCTTAAGTGTATACCAAACATTATCTAATCCATTGGGCCAAGCTTACTTTCGATATAGTCATCATATCTTGTATGACTATGGCTAATTTAACCGTTTATTAAAACTAAGTGCAAGGTGATGTAGCTCCAAAATAAGCGATTGGATATTTACTTTAAAATTTATGGAACGTCTTTAATGTTTGAAATATGGTTATTCTTATTACAAATCCTTACTTTCAGCAAATAGAAATAATTGGGCAATATAAACATGTATAGAAATATATAACACTGAAGGAAATAATGCTTTTCTGCTATCACTGTAAAAAAGTGCACACTGCAAATATATAACGCATATATGCACTTCGTCTATTTATTCATAGCTAAAAGCGGATACAAAATCCAATATTGCTGATCCATAAGGACATTCTGGATACAGAGTAAAGCAATCGACGCCATAGTAACCAGCTGCCTGGGCATCTACGTATACAGAATCCAAATCTCCTTCAACTTCGCCATCAGCATAGTCAGGTCTGAAATTTAAAGCAAAATGTTAAACCTTCTATCTTACTACAATACTCATACTAACGTCAAAAATATATCCAGTAACTTTCCTAATATACCATTGCCATCGTGCTCAACCGAATCCATTGCGTTCTCACAAATACTTCTCAAGAGGCAATAATGACCATTCATCCCATAACTAAAATTTATATGTAAAAATAGAATACAGTAATCAAATTAATATTTATCGGCCATTCCTTGTAATATTCACGTCGACGTTTTCAGAGTGAAACCGTATCTTTGAATCCCTCAGACTATGTTTTCTATTACCGTTCTAGAGTTCAAAAACGAAAGTTTTATACGGGGGTCTAGTGGTTAAAATTTACGGCAAAAATGGAGGTAGGTATAGAAGCTGATTGCATTCTTTTGGATATTTTTTTAATGTTTTAATGACAAAATATTTTGGCGTACTTGCTTAGTATTTCTTCCAATTTTAAATATGCCATCCTCTTGTCATTTACGCGCTTGGCTTCACTTCTTTTTTCTCTCGATCGAGTTGAATAAACAGGAGGGTAATGCTGTATTTCTGTGATATTTGTTGGTTCCGGAAATTCAAATTGTAAACTTACTGAGAAAGTCATGAATTGTCTAATTCCGAGTGGAATAGGGTACGCAATGCCAATCCCCAACTATTACAATAATTAATATCACATAAACTTCTTAAATATTGGTGTAAAAATACAAATTATATTTACAAAACACTTACTTTTGCTTGTCCGCCATATGGATAAACTAACCATCGCTTTGTTCTGTCTTGAACCTCGCTTGAAAATATTTTAGAGGCAAAACCGCTAAAGAAGACTAGAGTCAAAAACACGCAGTGCATGTTGTTTACTTCTGGAATAAATGCACAATAAACGTGCAGAATTCTGAGTATAGAGTAAAGAGAGGAAACTGACTGTGAGTGCTAATTATTAGTATTACTCGAAATAATACGTCAAGCATTAGTTATATGTATTCAAAGAATGCAGTTGAACTCTACAATGTACGAGCCAAACATATTTATTTTTGCAACATTTTCATTGCACTTTAAATTTGTTTGTTATAAATACAAGAATTGTTTGTCATCGAAACGCACAGTCTTATTTTGTTTTTTGTGGTAGGTATTTCCAAATCTTTACAGTGCTGATAACTTTTTCAAATGTAATACCATAAATAATCTTCAGCCACTTTCGTACGACTTGCTGCTGAGTAGTGCTGCCAGACACTACTCAAACCAGCAGAGAGTTGGCAGAAGCGTTGGCGACATATATTCCGTTGAAGATGAAATGCTCAAGTCGTCAGAGTTGCTAGGTTCTCTGCATCTGTATGGTACTGACAATTTGTTACAACTTTCTATTTCACATAACCTTTATTATTCTAAAACAGCTATTCAACACGGGATGAGTCCCTCTTAGGTTAGGATTAGTCTTACACATGTAAAAAAGCAGTAGTTTTGGTGTGAAGTCAATCCACTACAGCTCCAAAGAACTACTGCATTGCGAATGTTATCCTAGAGTTCACCAAACAAGTTCAAATCCTTAAAGTATATCAACAGAATCTACCTCCAGCTTCTTCAGGTATTCTAAGGAAATAATGCCTACTCAAAAACCAAATTATGGTAACGATCGGTCTACTATCCCCTCGCCTATCAAACAAAATCGGCATTAAAACTTTTCGGAAGGGTATGTGCCATGTAAATGGTTTCTGAGTGTGCATTCATCTTTAATACTATTTGTGTTCGGTTACAAACAAAGGTTAGAGTAATTTTTTGGTTTTGATACAATTTGACAAAATAGATTCCTTCGAATATACCAGGATCATGATTCCAATATTTCAATGCTTTCTGGCGTTTAGGTACTGTAGAGTGCAATGCTATTGGCAGGTTCTCCATCCTAAAACAGCTCGGTAGCCAATGCGTAATGCCTGGGTTACATGACAAGATGAGCTATGGATATAGTTCTTTATAAATGGCTGTTCAATTGCACTGTCTATACCGTTGTGGGATATTCTGCTGGAGGCAAGAAACATGCAAACATGAAAAACCCTAGTAATTAGCTATAAAGATTTAATAATTTATTTTTTATCTTTAGTATTATATCACATTTGCTTTAGAGAAGATTTATAAAAATGCAGATATTAAATCTAACACAGCGGTACCATATGGACAATTGGGATATAGAGAGAAGCAGTCAACTCCATAGTACCCGGCCTTTTGGGCGTCCACGTAGGCAACGTCCAAATCATCTTCCACTTCACCATCCCCATAATCAGGTCTATAAATTATATAAACACAAGAATTAAAAAAGAGTTTATTGCATTAACAATTTTAACTTACGAAAGAAATATATGCAACAATTGCCCATAAACTCCGTTGCCTTCGTGGTCCATGGAATCCATAGCATTTTCGCAAATGCTTCTCAGAAGGCAGTTCCGACCATCCATTCCATAACTAATTTAAATTAGGAATACCATGAGTACAAATCGCTAATTACATTACTGAGCACGTAAAACCTTCTACTTCATTATTAACGTAATATACCTAGTTTAATTACATGAAATTTTGCAAATACGTACGGATATGACTGGCAATATTACAAGGGGACTAGTCATAAACATTGATAATTTTAATAACCCTATAACGTCACATTAAATGTTTATACAGGATTTCAGACTTCACAGTAACAACCTGTATTTGGCATATTTATTCTATTAGTCTGGTAATATTATCTAGTCTTGGAATTAATGGAGACCAGCACCTCAGAACAAACATCGGTCCCTAAATAACCAATTCGTGTCTCTAACATTTACATATATATTAAATTTAAATTAATATTGCTTTAATCGAATAATCATGGGTAGCTCTCGACTTTCTATTCTTACACTAGTATGAAGTTTTTTAGTGTCCTATTAAGGTATATAAGCAAACTATATAATGTAATATCAAAGGTTATTATTATATAAATATTAGATTATACACTTACTTACTCAAGATTTCCTCCAATTTCAAGTACGACGCCATTCGGTCACTCATTCTTTTCACTTTACTCCTACGGTTCCTTTCTCTAGATGCAATAATTGGTGGATATTGATGAAATATAGATATATTTTGGGGTTCTTGAAATTCGAATTGAAGATTCACGGAACAAGACATTTTTTGATTAGCTGTTATTATAATAGGCCATGCAATACCAACAACGAGCTGTAACACAATATACTATATATAGTTTCACGCATATTTTGTATAAATTCACCATTTACTTTTGCTTGCCCACCATAAGGGTACATAATCCAACGTTTAGTTCTATCTAGTGCTGCATTTAATGAGAGTATCAATGTAAGAAGGACAACGATTGAGAAAGAAGTGTGGCCCAACATTTTTTAATAACAACGTCACTTTGAAATGATCTTTTTAGGTGTTAAATGCGTCGCAAGGAACTCTTATTGTTAGTTGCTTGCAACTGGTGTATGGCTTATTCGTAAACATTAAAATGTTTGCTGAGTTTATGGCAGTAGAAAGAAATTGTAATTGATATAATAGGAAATATTGTGTACACTGATATTTTAGTCTGTGATTTTGTTCAGTGTTGACCGATTGCCTTCTTGTTAAGTATTTACCTAAAGAATTAAACGACATACGGTTACTGGTTAATAATTAATGTTTGCCAACCTAATGTTAATTTTACTTATTAGCAGTATTGTATACTTTTACACTTCATTAGATATATAAATATAGTAACTAACTTCAGAAATTAATAATATTTTCAAAATTTATTATGCAATACCACATTATTAAAAACTTACCATAAGTACAATCAACATAATAAGTTTGCCAAATTATTCTAGTTAAAATACCCTTACATTTTGGGACAAATATTTGTGCTGCAGCATGCGGGACTGTCAATATTTATTACTCAGTAAAACGACTTCGTCCGAAAGAAAGGCGTAAGTTTTCACTTCCCCTTCAGTTGGATTTTTTTCCGCACAGGCATCACCCCGGACCTTCTCGACATGGTTGTGTCCATGGATGTCCCCTGCGCGGTGTCTGTTGAGAGTATCCCAGATCTCTCCCCAGACCACAACCCCATTTTAGTCGTCCTAGGCGGCGATGTTTTGTCTCTGGAAAGCCCTGTTCGTAGGTTTACGAACTGGGATCTCTTTTCTTCTAAATCATTGGCTTTGCTATCCGGCATCCCCAGCGTGATTCCTGACGTAGTTTCTCTGGAAGAGGCTGCGGAATCTTTCACGTCGGCCCTTACTCGAGCCATTGAGGAATCGTCTCAGACGATTCCTCGCCAGTCGTCTGCTCAACTGCCTTTTGAACTGAGGGAGCTAATCAGAGAGGCCAGGAAACTGGCTCTCTATCCCGGCGACGTTCAGCGGGCCTACCTCTTGGCACGACGGGTACGCGATACCCTCCGGGAACACTCAAGTGTTCTCTGGCAGGACAAGCTTACCTCGCTTGCCAAAGAGGACGGCTCGGTATGGAAGTTGGCAAGAGCACTTCGAAAACCTCGAGAGCGATTCAGAACCGGCATCTTCTCGGCGCGAACGGTTCGGTCTTTTCGATCGAAGAGAAAGTTGAGGTGCACGCAGATTTTCTTCAACAAGTCTTTCGTGGAGTCAAACGCGTCCCTCGAGGCACTTCAAAACAGGACACTAAGGCTAATCTTGAGAGCCCCCTTGGTTCGTTCGGGACGAGCAGATTCATCGCGATCTGCAAATTCCACTCCTTCGTGATTTTCTGAAACAGACTCTAACCGCTGCCTGGACGCGAGCCCCAAGACAACGAGTGCCCCTGTGTTCAGGCGGTCGACGTCCCTCAGGATCGTCCACCTCCTCTCGCTCGAGTCAGACGTCCAGCTGGTTTCCTTGAAACAGCTACCGCCTAGCGCCCTGACGACCGCCTTCTTTTTACCAAATGAGACGAAATTATTCATTAATGACATTTTTTCGCACTTAAGCGATCATCCAACAACCCGATCAGTGTAATTTTAAATTACAAACTTTTCTTTTCACACCCCGCGGCTTGATCGTGCCGCTTTATCAGTGATGAAAGGATATAGGACCCCAGGTTCCCCACCCTAGATGAGAAGTTCTGACTTTCGTCTGAATAAAAGAAACACACCTTCTTTGTTCCATTAATTCTCGCGCCACCGTGACTCCTATGGTTTAATGTTATTCTAGAATTCATCAAATAAATTCACGCCCTGAAGCTATTTCATAAATTTGTTCATTGGGAATTTCACGTATTCCAGGGTATACCAGTCTCCTCAAAGATGATATGCGTCATTTTGGTAGTGCCAGGGCAATTGGAAAAGGCGTGCTCTGTCTTCTCTCAAAAGCTCTCTTTCGATAAACCCTTCAATATTGTCTTGAACTGGGATGATTGTAGAGTAAAACAGAAACTTAGGATTCAAAACCTAATCTAGTACACAGATGGGTACTAGCAATAGAAACAATCCAAGAATCAGTTCATTCATATCCTTTTTTTTTTTTAGTTCGTGAATTCATTGTATTGAAAAAACACTTAAAATTTTGGTAAGTTATAGCGAAAGTTTTTTGGTAATTTTTCAAGAAAATCATAGTTAGTAAAAAGTTAAACTTATAAAATTTATTTAATTATGGAAGGAAATAATAAGGATTTGAGAAGCAGGATTCGTGAGGAAATAAACACAGATTGAAAAGGAAACAGAAAGTAGGAAATGCTGTGAAGATGGAATGTGATAGGGCAACACATACCTAAAACATTATAACTGAATTTTCTCAAAGTTGTAAAAATATTTTTAATTTGTTGTAATTTCAAACCAAAACACTAATCAAAAACCAGTTTTCTGCAATTTTACTAATTTAGACTTATAGAGCCATCTACAAACGCCGTTTGTCACTACTAAGATTTTATTAACAATTTGCCCTTATCTATCTCTAATATAAATTATTTATAGCATAGTATATTCTTATAATTGCTTCTTATATATTTTTTTTTTAATAAATGCTCTTTATTACCTTAATAATTAATGTCAAATACCTACTATTATTATAAAAAAAATATACCTACAGATTTTACAAACTGTTCAGATAAACTTACTAATAAATGTATAAATAAGAATTTAAATGATTAAATATCCTGCCCGTAACCACATCAGGCAACTTATAATACAATGTAGAAACCAACATAAAAGAAGAAACTAGACTTATTTGAATGTTTAGAAATTAATAGATATAGTAAGTTAGGTTTAGCGCTCAATGAACAAAAGGATTTTAATTATTCCCCACTCCTAGGTTTAAAAGTATAAATAGTGTGTAATTTTATATTCTGTTTAGTTAATTTCATCCACCTGATGAAGCCACTGTGTGGTGAAACAATATTGTAGTGGACTACTATTTCAATATATTTTTTACTCCTTAACATTCTTGTGTTTTTTTTACGTTTTCAACATAACCTATATATCTAAACGCAAGAGCGACGCATTTGCTGCACAAAACGTGAAAACAAAATGATAACAACAGTAGCACAAAGAAAAACAAATAAAAAAATGCTAAATTACAGGTAGTTTCCCAATAATATAATAAATCTTTAAAAAAAAAATAATCTTTAGTTGCTCGACTCCATAAAGTAAGTAAATAATTAATGTAAGACATGAAACAATAATCCTTCGAACAGGTTTTAACAGCGGCGCTAGAGGCATTAGCATCCTATCAGATAAACTCGAAACTAACTTAGGACTAGCTGTTCCGATTCCTAATTCCAAGGCGGGAAAGAAGACATTGCTCATGTGATTGCCATGTTGACGATCTTTAGTATGTATATTAATTCTGCTGAGGATCTAATTTCCTGCACCATCTGCTACCATATTATTTTACCATAAGCAAAATTAGGATGTGTTGCCATTATCTAGAAACCATATACCAATTTCGGTGATGCCCATAATGTCTCCAAAATACCTCTGGACAAGTCTATAAAGACAGCCTTGCCTTGTAAAGAGCGGTTTTAAAATACGAAGTTTAGGTTTGGGTCTTGCCAAGTAGGGAGACTGCAAATGCGAGACTTAGTATATAGGAAAGTTAAAAGAATACGTAGAGGTATAGTGATAATGGTGTTCCAAATAAATTAAACCATGCAATTTTTTGTTTATAACTTGTGCATCTGTGCTTTGGTAAATAATTCATTTTATTGGATTAACTAGATCATATGATAAATATGGTTGCGCGCATTTGTATTAAGTGGGTTAAGTTTATTATTTTTTATGAAATTGCGTGTAGCATGAAATATTTTAAAAAACATTATGCGAAATAAAGGGATACATTGAAGTTAATTATTACTGACATGTTAAGCAGAATTCCTGTTGGATGTAAATGACCAAGTAAACACCAACCAAAACTCAAAGTTGGAATTTATGCCGGTCATAATTTAAACGATAGCGGAACAAGTAACAGAAATTCGAATGCAATAAAAACAGCACTTCACGAGCTGCTGTTACAAAAGGAATGACTATTCTTTCGCTTTGATGTGACGTGCAGAAAACGACCACAGCAAAAAGTCCTCGTTAAATCGATTTGTATGCTGAATGGTACTTGATGAATATTGCAAAAACCCAGATATCTCCGGTGCGCCCGATAGGTCAACGGGATCGATGAAATTATTCACAAGTTCGTAATGAAATGCCAACGATGTAATTTCACGCCTTTGTCTCAAGTTTAACGTGTAGAATTTCATTTATGTTCGGCGACTTTTCGGCGGCCGTTACTGCGAAAGTTCCACTCTCAAATTGTTTAATTCATTGACAACTTTCGCCTAACGGTGGGAAATTCACCGTGCGGAATCGATATTTCACGGGAAAGGATTGTGGGATCTATTGCATTTTATAAGTTTGATTTCAATATCTTGGAATTCTACGCGGGCGGCGCTGCTTCTTCTTTTTCGCGCTCTGATTTATTATTTCCGCTGGTGTTATTTTTGGATATTAATTTTCGGTAATAAATATCGTTTAGAAGATATGGTGGCGTGCATTTCATGTTACGTTAAATTAAGTTTCAACCAACTTTTAATGCATAATTTATTTAGGTCAGCCAGTATATTCGCCGCTCAGAAGATTGATATACTGATAGGGCAGTACTGTAGAATGTAATATTTTTAATTATTTCTTCAATGAATATGTTTTATTGCTAGCATTTCTCATGCGTGTACACATATTTGTATTTGCATACTTTTGACGTTTGCCAAACAACATTTTAATTATACATTGTCATAATGGTTACTTTAACAATGTGTAAATTAATGTTCATGTACTTTATTTGTATTTTGTACATAAAATTGAGCCTGTTGCTACCTGAGAGTAAAAGAAATGGTATTTTTTATACATACATGCTATAATTGAAATTCAAAATCAGTTAATTCACCTCAAAAACAGAAAATATATCGAAATATTTGAATAACATTTGCATTTGATTTAAAATATCAGTGGATTAAAACATAAAATACCCGCATTATTGATTACTCAAGTTAAAAATATAAAATATGTGCATGCCGAAAATATTTTCTCATTTAAAGAAAGTGTGGTTTCTTCGCCCAGGCTGTCGTTCATTAGTCTTTTTCTGGAGGGATCCTGTTTGCCGGAGCGATATGAAACAGTTCGTCATGGTTGCCCGACAAGGATGTCTTCGGTTCGGGTAGCGTTCTGCGTACTCTCTTGCCTCTGCTGAAGCGTTTCCTCCACAATAGCCATACAAAAATATCATGTCGACATACCCTGTCTTCGTAAAAAGAGGCATTTTTAAATGTTCTGCAAGCGAAATCCCAAACTGTCAAAAATACAACAAAACTACTTACATGACAACTGTCAAAAGGCCTACGTCAAGTGCATTGGATCTAAGTTACCAGTCGACCCAAATGCGTCCATGATTCATCTAAATTAGTTACCGTAACTAGTGATTTTCAACGCTTTTGACCACCCATATCTCGAAAACGGTTGAGAATTGGACTTATGCTGACTGGAAGTAGTTTGCTAGTTTTGATACAAGAAATAACCCTATGAAGTTATGCAACTCAACGAGGAGACACCCTGTATAGCTTGTGTTGTACTCTGGATAAACTCGATGGGGTTTGAAGGACAAATTCGTCAAGAATCTTCGCTTGATATGACAATTGGCAGGTTCAGGAATTTTATATAAATCACGACAGGATAAGGGCAGAGATAAGCTATCCTATAAGGGTTCTGTATATTATTTTATAAAATAACTTATATAGTACATAAGTATTTACATTTTATATTAAATATGATGAAATGTTAGTAAAAGATAGCATGTAATTGCTCCGTAAGGATTTTGTCACATCCCCTATTAGCATTTCATTGAGAAATACCATCATATATAAACCTTCTAACTTCATCATGAAGAAAAACCATCCCCAGGGATCAGGTTGCGGCTGATGCGTCGTCCGAGGTACGCAAGGCGGACGTAAACGTGCCAGCAGGAATACGAATAATATAGAACGTTAAATACGTCCACTCTGGAATTGAGCCAGGCGTATAAAGAATTAGAGCACTTGTCCTAAAACCGCAAGCCATTCAGGTAACGGTAACTGGCACTAAAGTGTCTCATCTGCAATTCCCGCTGATAAATCACCTGGGGATAAATTTCACTGGGCCTTCTATCTATCCGCGTTAATGAAGTATTTCACACGTTGACGCTCTGGGTACGCTAAGCGAAATTTTCCTTTTCGATGCTGAATACATTTTAATGATCGTCAATTGCCGCGCCGAATATCTACGATTTTATAGTAACTTGATTTCCAGTACTTGGCAATGGATTTGATTTATCAAAATTCAGATTTATGAGCATGGGTGGAAACCTGCCGTTCTAGCCTTCTTCTTTTATTTTTGCAGGTTCCCAAAATCGATTGTGCTTTATACTGTAATTCCCTATAGTGTTGGTAAAGTTGCTCGCTGCTACTATATCTATCTATTGAAACCTGTGTAATACTTTTAGCGTTTGTAAGCAAAATTAAAACCACTGCAATAGTATTGTTTCCGAAATTTTATGAGATGGGTAGAATTATACTTTATGCGGATATATTTAACACTTAACTCGTCGATTTTAGTACCTTTAATTAATACGGTTTAAGAATGTACAACATTCTTTTGCCTTATACGAGAACCAGTAACATATTCTATATATACTTTAAGCACCATCTATGTATAGAAAGCATTATTATTTTCCACTCCATGGAATAATAAAAACATCACTCCTCGTACAGGGAAATACAACTTGAGTTTTGCGAATAAATTCGCTCCTTCTCGGTGTCATCAATCTTCCTGTGGAACAAACGCACATCACAATCTTAACCGTTCGCCGCACGGAAAAATGTTTGGAATTGTTTTCTCTTCTCTCTCAATTTATGGATCTCTTTAGAGCCAAGTCGTTTATAAGTCGAATTAAAAGCTACTTCCTGAATAATACGGACGAAAAGCGTTCGCATTTCGAATCCTGCATTTTTACTGGTGTTTCGTTAATGACATGTCTTGCGTGAAGGCTGTACCCGAAATCTTCCAAGTTTGAAATGGTAAATTAACGAGACAGTTCAATAACAAGAATTGGAAGCAGTTAATCTCAAGCTCTTTTAACATTTGCATTTTAAATTAAATGGCCCAAAAGTTTAAAAGTTAAAAAGGTATATACCATGTTTATCTTCACTCATGTTAAAGCAGTTCAATCATATTATTATATATACATTATATTTTAATTTCCTGAAAGAAAATCCGTTTAGCAAAGTAGTATTGGTCATGTATATAAAGAAAAACAAAACATATTTTACAGACATGGTTTATAGAGGAAACTAAACTTATTGCCTGTGGTAAACAAACGGTTATATTTACAAATTCCGAAGAAGACCATCTGGGTTATCGTGAATTTTAATTTCTAACATGCTCTATTTAAGTACATATATTAGAAGAAATACCCAAGATTGCTTGGCATGTTGTGCCTTTTAAAATAGTAAGCTATGGGAAACCTGTATCTCTTTCATCTTTGAGGATTCCTGGTGTACTGCAACAAATTGGGATTGTTTACTTGCTTATTGGAGTGGTGGAATCATTGTTTACTAAAAGATCTCTTAGTGAATATGAATTTGGGAGGTTTAACATCATAAAAGATATTCTGGTTGCTCTACCACAATGGTCTTTTGTACTGTTGTGTGTCTTTGTACATACTATGGTAACCTTTCTAGCATATGTTCCTGGATGTGGTAGAGGTTACTTAGGACCAGGAGGACTACACGAACTGGGTAAATTTGCAAATTGCACTGGTGGAGTAGCTGGATATATTGATCGCGCAGTATTTGGAGAGCATATGTACAAGAATGCCACTTGCCAGCCTATGTATGAAACTACACAATATTTTGATCCAGAAGGAATATTATCCATATTAACATGTGTGTTTTTGGGCTATTTGGGATTTCAAGCTGGCAGAATTTATCATGTGTATACCACTCCCATGCAAAAAGCAATTCGTTGGTCAATCTGGGGTATAATATTGTGCTTAATTGGAGGACTTCCTTGTAATTTCTCCAAAAATGGTGGTGTGATACCATTGAATAAAAATCTATGGTCTCTATCTTATGTTCTTGTCCTTGGAGGGTTAGCGTATTTAATTGAGGCTTGCCTTTACATCCTAGTGGATGTAAAAAGAAAATGGGGTGGTCGTCCATTTTTTTATCCGGGCATGAATCCTCTAATCTTATACATAGGACATGAACTTTTTAGAAACACCTTTCCGTTTTGCTGGAAACTGGATAATGAGACTCATGGTGCATATTTAGGAATGAACTTATGGGGCACTGCTCTATGGGTTGCGATTTCTATATTTTTATATAAACGAAACATATTTATCAATATATAGAATGTCTTCTCTTTCGAATTGTTTGTAATATCATATAATCATACTATACATCCTACTACGTATATGATAAACCTAATATACAATTATTGTTATTCTTAGCTATTGTTAATGACTGATATATGTATTTATGTAGCTTAGTGTGGTAATAAATTTATTATAGTAAAATATTGCGAGCGCAATATTATAACTGAAGATAAAACGATTGCAGAATACTACAAACCGCTAGTATCCCATTCTATCATAAAATAGTATAACTGAACATGGGAAGTATTGATTGTGACGCTGCAGTATATCAACTAAAACGAGACAAGACAAGAGAAGAAAATGCCGTAGGCAGGCGACGATAGTAGGCTTCTCCAGATATTTTGCCATTAAATGAACAGTCGGTAACGACAAAGTTTGGTAAATAACTAGGCTCGTTATCGAAAAACAACGTTAGAGCTTCTGATTCTTTGACACAATCCCTCTGGCATCCAATGCTTATCAAAATTAAATACATTTATTGACTTGTTTATAATAATGCAATATCGTAAAGAATTATCCAATTATGCAATTATTTCAAAGAAAACAAGTAGAGAGAGAGCAACAGATGAAAAGGCAACAAGAACAATATAAAAAGCAGAAAGTAATATACAGAAAAAAAAGAACTTTGAAAGGATGTTCCGGATATTATGACCGATTATCGCAATATTCTCATGTGTGTAGTTCTGATAGCTTCCAATGTCGTTTTTATTTTGGTAGCAAACTTTACGGAATTCAGTTGTTTTAATGATTGTGACAAATAATTATATAGCTTTATGTGCTTTGTAAAATTAGCATAGTTACCACGTGAACACGTTCCTCATTTTAATGGAGCAGAAAAAGTCTGCCTGCCTGAAATATATTCCAGGAACGTTCAAGTAGCTACACTTTAGCAGATAGTGCATATACTTTATGTGTAATGTAAGTGAGTGCTACTTCGTAACAAAAGTGTTGTGCGTGACTTTTTTAAGGTGACATGCTCCTTCTACATATAATGCTTTACGCTGCTTAAACTCTGCAGAGTAACAAAAAACAATTAAAAATTCAAATTTGCTGCTGGGTTATGTCTGTGCCCTACGAAAAGACACCTCGTAATTTAGCTCACTTTTTCTATAAATATATGGTCACAATTATTAAGATTTCTAATGTTAAGGTTGGTAATACGGGGAATATTTTGTCATTATCAGATAAGGAATTTGCATATCTTAAAAAAAAGACATAAGTATTTATTTCGATTGTATCTTTATTCAAATAAACGTTTGGTTGTAATAAGAAAAAGGTTATTTTGTTTAAAAAATTTCACCAACAATATTTTTGCTTTATAAACAAAAAAGATAAATTACCCAGGTATAATTACTTCCATTTCATATACTTACCTGTAGAAATTGTTCTACGACTTGGTCTCTATCATTTTTATAAAAAGGAAAATAACTATTTATTAGGGTATTGTCAAAGAAAAAGGAAACTCGGAAAAGATAAAAAATGAACTCACTTGAAATAGAGCTAGTAGGTTCGAGGGTTTCCATCCTTCGTGAATCCCTTTGATAAAAATTAGATTCTTAAAGTTAAAGTGAGGGTAAACCGTAACGTTAGAGGGTCCCTTTTTATAGGGCATTATGTGTTTTCAATGTGGCGTATATTTATGGCTATACACCGTAAATATCGTAAAACTGGCATTTTTGTTTATATACAGATGGAAAAGGGTAATATCTATAAAGCGAAGTATCTATTTTTTAAAATAACTCGGTAATAAGCTAAGGCCAAATTGCTTTTTGAGGATTAGAGTGTGCAAATAATGTAAAACTATGTGTCTTTATTTTCAGTGTTGTTGCAATTTTGTTTCTACAATAGTTGCTCAAATTTGCAGGTTTATCTTATTATTAGGGATACCACAGTTTTATCTCAAGGAAATCATTTTTCAAGTCGTGACAGCAACTATAATTTTTCCATTGGCTAGTAAGAGCAAGTTTTTGTCATTATTCCTGCTGTGCAGCGAAAAAAAAAATGACATATCTTTATTGACAACTGTAGAACCACAAGTTCTATTTTAACTGGTAGATATTAATATTGGTGAAGGTTTTGATACTTATTGCCAAGTGTAAAGTGATACCATCTTCTACTTTGCAAACTATTGAAACTAATCCAGTTTAGAAGCTCAAAATTGATCAAGAAATTGACAAATGTAAAACGAGCTTCAATTTTGGTTTCAATATATTGGAAATAGTAACACAAAAAAAAACAAATCAACTTCTTTGTAAGAACCCTATCGATGATGATCTCATCGTAGGATAGTGCATTTTCTTTGTTCGAGCTTATGACTCACGCGCTCTCCAATATACCTGCCCGTACGGTTTACCTAACAGTGTTAGTTTTTAGTTAGTTATTCGTCGATGTTGTAAGATCGTGTTAATAAAACTGTGTTATTGGAAATTGTATTTTTAATTCCACAAGCCCTAATAACCAACACAGTATGTACTGAATTGAATTACACTTTACAAAGTGTATAATTTTTAGACAATTTTTGCGTAGTTCTGGCTGTTGCTTATGGGATAGGCTTGTCGGAATCATCCAGGACAAATAATTGATAATCTTGTATGAGGAATTGTTTAGTTTATTGGTATCCAGTTTTGCATCCGTTGTGCTACTTAAGTAAACACTATGCTCCATTGCCGCATATAAATGTTCAAACGAGGTTGATCATAAAGAGGAAGGCAAAAGAAATTACATAGCACACATTTGCAAGTGTAACTACTATAGTTTCGTTAGTTGGGCGTTTAATTCAATTTGCCTCGGTTCAAACAATATCCACAAAATAAATTTTCGTAGTACGTAGTTAAATAGAGCCGTTTTACTCTTTTTGTCGATCGTTTCACGTAATGTATTGAGATTAATTCGGCGGTGTTGACCCTTCTCAACTACATCGCCGGATCCATTGGTTTCCAATAATGCAGATTGATTCCAAGCATTAAAGACTTTCGGTATCAATGTTGAACGGACGGTCATTGAAACTCACCGGAAAGTTACAAGAAGGTTTCATTTTAAATTAATTAAATGGCATTGGTAAAATCCGTAAAGTTCTATGGGTTCGACGCTGAAGCTCTCTGATGTACTAGGTAATATGATGTCTGTTGGATTTGTAAATAGCAACTTTGTAATTCCAACAATTAACGGACTTACGAAAAGCGTGGCTACTTAGAAAAATATGTAATTGATGTGTTATGACAGGATATATAAATATGGGCGAAATTATTCACAGGCATAAGTGACTTTGCCCGAATTAATATTTATACAGAGTAAGTTTCCACGCCTTAAGCTTCAAGAAGAATGTTATCACGTGTACTTAATATTTTATAATTTTTAATGAAAATACATATCCTTTTACATTTAATCCTAAAAAAATACATAAAATACATAAAACCAACAACTGTCAAGTCACTTGTTCTAATTCCTCTTATAATCAATGCTTACTGGATACGATTTTGTAGTTTAATTAGATTTTAGTAAAAAATATTGAATAAAAAGAAAACCGTTGTGAATAGGTATAGGGAAAGTCATAGCAAATCGATGCAGAATTAAATTCTGCATCTCATCATCCAATAATATACAGGGTGTTCTATTTGAAAAAAAGAACTTTTTCAACTTTGAAGATTTTGTAATTGGTCATGCAGTTTTCGACACCCTGTATGCGACAAATCAATTGTCAATATGGATTTCAAAAGTGTCATTCTTGTGCTTCCATCTACCCTAGAAGTGTTTATTACCAGTCGAAAATGGGCAAAAGATACTGTGTTGCAAATAACGCTACATCTTTCAAAATTTTCAAAAAAATCAAGATATCTAAGTAGCAGAAAATAGGTATAGGGAAACCTATTAGAACTCATCATAAAATTTTCTCAGGAATTTAGAAATGAAATAATATACAGGCTGTTCCATTTAAAATAAGAAAGCTTATGGCGACATCCGGTATAACCGGAAGTGGTAAGACCCTGAAAATATTTTAAAATGCAAGAGAATCATGAATAGCCCCGGATTCCAAAAATTCAGAGTTCCAGGTCTTTTCTAACCTCGGAAACTTCTAACGAACGGCTACCGTGGAAAACCCTGTATATAGTAACAGAACTCAAATATCAAAATCGGGATTTTAGAACAATAAATTTCCTTTAATGCATGGATATCTATTCGATTCTAGGATTTGTCTATATTTGAGTTTTAGTATTAAACACCTTTTAGCTGAGAAATTCTTCCAGACAGTATCTCTCATATCAGAAACGAAATATTGTAAAACCTGAAGAAACTAGGGTTGCGTAACTTAATCGAAAATCGATTTTGCTTATAGCAATGAATCATTTTACAAATAAAAACGGTAACTAGTTTTAAAAACCGAGATGGATTTGAGTTTTTTCCTATCAGGAGTCAAACCCATTTTCATTTTTACCGCATTTTAAACTTTATCCTTGATCATTCATTAAAGAAGTTTAGTAGTATGGGATACAAGCTAGTCTCTGAGCGAAAACGGTATTCTTCATGTATCTATTGCTAAGACTGGTTCCTGGCGATAATTTCGTTCGTTGAAAGCTGGAATTTCAACAAAACATGAATGATAACACATTTCTTCATACCCCCAGATTTGCAAATATACCGAGGTCAGACAAAACTTAATTTTTGCCTTTCCCAAACATTAGATCATTACCGAGTCCTCAGCAAACAACTCCAGCATCTTCGTTTCTTCTAAACTTTCAAATATTCTTTCCAGGCAAGAATCCAAGGCTACAACTTCATCCAAATTTTCAACACTGTACTGATATTACACTCAGACTTATAAGAGCTTTCGTTCTTTTTTTAGTTCATCTATCGCACTTCTTTTTTTTTTCTATTTATTGTGCGTTCTTCTGCTTCAGCTATCTTCTTCTCTTATTCTCATTGTTTTTCTGTGTTTTTTCTTTTTCTGGAAGCCCATGATAAATATAACTTGCTGTTGAATATTTTGCGGTAAAAGAAATATTATAAATTGCAAAATTCATATTCTATGAGGTTGAAATTCGCTAATTGTGTCATTTATTAAACAACTAAGGTTAATAATGATTCAGACAAAAATAATTCTGCCGTATCCATATGTATAGTCTACATGCTCTTCAAAATTCGTTAACGATTTCCATTTATTCGCCCGCTCAAACAAAACGCAACAGTTCTAAATACCAATGCGAAACTGAAAAACTTTTCTCATTAAAATTGTATTTACATTTACAACGTACAACTTGCTGTCACATTGTGATCATGTTTATAATTTAAATGCCTTCCGACTGAACAGACCTACGCAGGATTTAATGCTGTCGCTAATTGATGAATTGGAAATATCTCTAAAAATGTTCAAATTCTGGTAAAGCTAGCTTTTATTTAACAAAAATAATGATCTATAAATTGCATGTATAAATTAGTGTACATATTTAATCCAGCACGAGTAAATAAACGATATTCGCTGAAATGGAAACAAAAACATTTGCGATTAAATAAAAGAAAAATATTAGTTTTGCACGTTTTGACACTCTACGCCATGGAGTAAAAATCTAACTGCATGTTGCCACTTAAGTCTTTAAACGAAAGTTGTTGATGCAGAACCCTGGATTAACGCTAGCTTAAGATTATTCAATCACTGTTCGTTTTGCATAGCTTGGAGTTCTACAAGGATCTATTCTGGGGCCGCTTCTATTTATTATATACATGAACGACATAGTAGGTGCAGTTAAGAACTGCTTCTACTTGCTTTTCCCATCTCACTATCGGTCTTAGAGGTATGAAAAAAAAGTACCATGAAAAAGAAACGCAAAAATTTAAAAAAATTTAAATTTACAATATACTTGTTAAGCAAAAATAAGAATACCTACTTTTGAAATGCTAGTAGGACTACTAACCGGCCACTGTAAATTAAACAAATGCACTAGATATAAACACTTGGCAGAACCTGTGGGTCCTGAAAAAAAATACCCTAATCAATGTTCTATGACTTTGATGGTTTGCTAACGGTAAAGCTTCTACTACAACAATCGAGGAATTCAAGAACAGATGGCTACATGCAAAGAAGATGCTGCTTAATTAAGATGTAACAATCAGAGAGCACTTTCTAGGTTAATGGTCACTGTAAAAATATGGACACTCCAACCCTAATCTAATTTAACCTATACTTCACAACGTGATCTTACACTCATAAATACAATATTTTCAGGAGGTCCTACATTTTTGCGGTGGTTAAACGCAATGTATTTTAGCTTAAAACAATCGTAATGTATCCTCAGAATCAAGTACTAATGTTATATTTGACTGCGTCCACCTTCTAGCGACATTGTTTCTCTTATCTTATGAGAAAACAAAACAGGTATAAGGAAGGAGGTTCCTGCCATTGAGAGGAATTAATAAACAAACAAATAAGAAAGAGGTTGGCATGATATAAACATAAGAAAAGTCAAGTTATAAAGTGTCCCCATTCGCATAAAGCGGACAGACGCTGTCAAATTTTAAAACTATTTGAACTATGCTATTTGTTTAACTCTTAATAAATATATAGAATGTATGGGCCTCAAATTTAATAGATATTTTGCTCGTTCAAAAATATAATAACCAAATATTCAGGAAATTGAAGCATGATAAAATAAAAAGGAAACTCACGTTTTCCAATAAGCGCTGGTTTCCATGGTCTCTCGTTTTATCGATATACAAATCGTAGAGCGCGCAGCTGTCATATATGGCGTTATAAAATTTTAAGACAATGACATTGTAGAGAGTATTTGAATAGTGAATATTCAAAATTCTAGAAAGGGAAAGCGCAAAAGTGGAAAAATGCATTGTCCGGATTCAGCGACATTACAGAAGACCTCGGATTATTACCGCACCTGTCAGCTGCCCAAGCGGTTCGAATATCCGTGCTGGTTTCACGGATATGGTATACAAAAGCAACCGCCGGAACATCCATTTTACAGGACAACAACCAGCGATTACGGGAGGTGAGTTTCAACTTTCATGAATTAGTTCAGTTCCAGCGTCTACGCGTTTGTTTTCGAATTCCCGATGTGAATGTGAATTTAAATTTATTCGTCTGCTCGCTTGAAGTTTCTTCTATAGCACAGTTGATTTATTTTGTGCAGCTAATTTGTATTGTATTCCTTTACTTTTTGTTTCATTTATGCAGGACTGCGTTTTAAATAAGTTTTAGTAATCGTTAAGCACAGGAAAACTGTAATTACTGAGTGTAACTTGTAACTTATTTTGAAAGTTGTATTTTTCGTTAGAATTAGGAGTGGCGTGAAATTTTCAGGAATTACTTAACATTTCGCAAAACAGGAGAGTGCATTATCATCAATTGTGGTCCCTAGAATTTATATAGGTATATACATTGGAATTAACCTGAATTGGCGGAAACTCTGCCTCTACGCGCAGTATACGCCACGAATTCAAAGTGGCAGGTAGAGCCTTGTCAATGGACGGAGTACAAGACACACTGAATTACGATTTTTGTACGAAGCGCGAGATATCTCCTCGCGTGCGAATTATACCGATTCTCCTTATTCTATTGGGTGTCTCACTCCATTGAGCACGCCCTCTTGCTCTCGCGCATCCGCCAACTCAAGTTGATTCTACTGTAGATCGAATTGCTATCTAAAATATTGTTTGCTGTGTCCTATCAAATATGTTTTTTAATAATTTCCCATACAATCCTTTTGTTTTGGATTATTTGCTGTCAGTATATTTCTTCTGCCTTTTTAATTATCATTTTCGCTGGTTTTTACTACATCAGTCATATTCAAATTCTTAGAAGATGAACTTACGGTTACCTAGAGCATTTCTAAAGTTTGTTAACATTTAGATTTAGAACATTAGATAGTATAATAGCCATAATTTCAAAATCTTCTTCTTAGTAAACCTTGCAATGAATCCCACAAGCAGCACGCTAAAAATAATTCCGGCCCCACAATATAGTGTTTTAAGGTGGATTCAGACCCAGAGTCACTCTCAGACCAGATTATAGGCAAAAACAGTCAAGATTGCCTCCATGGTTTTCTAATAGGAGCATTCCCAATCACGTGTACGGTACTGTCACGGTGAAATGAATTGTGTGAACGAATCGTCCTACAATTGGCACCCGAAAAAACTGAGGTATTATTCCTGAAAAGTATACAGAAGGGGGAAGCATTTTTTCAACATTCGAAAAACCAGAATTGTGCCAGGGAAGACTCTCTAATATTTGGCAATTATCTTGGATTATAGATTGTATTTCTGAGAGCATATTAAGTATGCTTGCGGAAAAATGGAGGAGCAACCAATTATGCTCACCCGCATAATGCCAAACGTAGGAAGCCCGAGCAGCAAGAAACGGATGCTGCCCTCTGGAGGTTACGCATTCAATAATGCCGAATGGTGCACCAATTTGGCATAACGTTCTACAGAAGGAAGTGTCTTGTAATCTTGTGGGAAGGCAGCAGAGGAACATGTTATTAGTCTTCCGAACGACGCCATGTGAAGCGCTACAGCAATAGCCCCTCTACACCTATATGTATGCGGTTGGTGGTATTGCCGTCCGAGAGATGATAGAGAGAATGATAATGGATATGTGGCATATGGGATTTGAACGATAAGGTGGGACAATGCATTGAAAGATTAATACTAGACCTGCTGATGTGGATGGACTGCAGATTTAGGAAGGCGGTGCCCAAGTGCTGACTGGACATAGAATACTTAGAACTTATGGCAAGAGGTTTTAAAAAGGTGACGCGGACCCATGTGCATATTGCGATGCTGAAGGCACGGCCATTACCAAGAGAACGCAAGACAACTTTGACATAACCACAACTATAACACCCGAAAATATGTTCGCTGAGATGGTAAGATCTACAAGGAACTGGGAGATTATTCACATCTGGTTAAAAGAACTGATGACTAAGGAACTGAAGAAGTGGAAAAGATAAGCTGGTATCGACATCCGATGAAGAAGATAGAGTCCCCAGATGCATGCACGACTGCATTTATTCTAAACTAGACAAGACACCTATGGAGAACAGCGAGCAGAAATTATTAGAAGAATGACGCAATGGACCTCGCTATGGCCAAGAAGAAGAAAAAATAGACCAAGAAAAGCTTGGAGTATAAAAGAATGAAGAATAATCTATCTCAAAAATGGGAATATAAAACACTTTGAGCACTAACTGTAATCCCCATAGATTGAATGGTTCACTGATGATGATGACACACTATGTATAATCGATAATCGTTTATTATTATTTTTTTTGTGTATTATGACAGGTTATGATGCGGTTGGGGATTTTATATTCTCAAGTAAATGAATTCAAAAGTAGTCGGGAACAACGCCTAATCAATTGAAAATATTCACTCGTGAAAAATGATTCATATTAAGTAATATACATACACTACGGAATTCGTCTACTATTTCCGACTTTAAAATCTAACTAAACAACTAATTGCCTTTTATTATTTTTCAGGTACCCACCTACTGTGCACAGCGTTCCTACATCATTCTTCCCAAATTCGCAACAATTCACAAACGCCCTATCAAAAACTGGAATGTACAGAAATTACTCATTAAATACCGGTTTGGATACTTCGCCTGTTTGAGAAAATTATACAGTTGCTGCCCTCTAGGAGTAAATATCCACACCAAAAGAAACAGTACTACAGGAAAGCGCCGATTGTGTAGTAATCTAACTTAGTTACGATTATTAAAATAAAATCATTTACACACAATGATTCCTTTATATTTTTAGTATATTCTCTGACAGTAATAATAGCAACAGTGCTGATACAAACTACATATTCGCTTCATAAATTCTTTTAGCATTAACTGCGACATCTCACAACGAGTGTCAGTATTTCTTGCTGCATAGTACAGATATTCTCCACTAGGTCTGTGTATATATATATATATATGCATCCTGGCCCCACTAGGTGTAACATAAAAATAACTTATTTGGAGTAGAGACACAACAATCAGCGTGTCTTTCGCAAACCAATAGTATGAGCCAGGCAATTTACATACTGTAGCTTATCGAATAATGATTTGAGAGTTGTCAAATAGATAACGTATATAATTATAACTGCATAGGTGCTATAATTTTCATCTTGGACAATCAGGGTACATATTATTTAAAATATGAGTGATATTAATTTAGATGACTTGCTAAAAGAAATAGGTCATTTCGGAAAATATCAGAAAAAGAATTATTTTCTGTTATGCCTTCTAATCATATTTTCCGTTTTTCCTATGAGTTATATTTTTACGACTAGAGATTTGAATTACAGGTAAATGTTTTTCGCCACTCTATCGCGACTTTAAGTATGTAAGTGTTTTCAGATGTCGAATTGGAGAATGCGATGAAGTTGATGCAACGTTTCATACTAATTGGATTATCTTCGCAATACCGCATAAAAATAATGTACCTGCACGCTGTGAAAGGTATATTGCAAACAGTAGCATTATTGGAAATGAAACTTGCGGCAAAGTATTCTTTGACAGCAATTATACTACCCATTGCAATGAATTTGTATACGAAACTGATGATATTACTATTGGTAGAGAGGTAAGTAGATATATATGTTGATTTTTTTACGTTGTATAATTATTATAATTGCTAGTGGACAATTTTATACAATCAAAATTTGTTATTACTTCCCACCCAAAAGAAATATTTTTGGTGGTAGTGTTTCCTTTCCTTGTAATCTATGCTTCATCTATTTCCATATTAACTTCCTTTCTTCCTTACTGTTTAATTATTCAAACTTATATCTGTATTCCTTGAATTCTTGATTTGTATATACTGTGACGTTTTGCCCTATGAAGGTATTAAATTTTTCTAAAATCTTTAAAAAAATGTGTTACCTAGTTATAATAATTTCTGATGTATAGAAGCTGAGTGGTTACCTGATAGAATTTGGGTTAGAAATTTCGTTGCTATGCAAACTGATTTTCATTGGAATTTTTATTTTTATTCTTCTTTTATCCCTTGAAGATTATCAAATTTTGCATTCATCCGTAAGTCTGCCATCCTTCTTCTACATTAGCTGTCTGCTTTTGGGTTCGTCTTGGTCCTATAGTTCTTACTAAGCGCTTGCATTGGCGAAAAATATGAATTCGGCTTTCTTTTTCATGTTGCCAGAGATTGTATTTGGGATCCACTGCAAGGGTGGTGGCATGCTTATATAAGCTACAGAAACTTATCAGTAGAACTATTATTACCTTATGTCTGTTTTTTTTTTTGAGTAATTTCTTTTTTTCATACATTTTCTCTCTGTTTCACTGTGATTTTTTCGCATTTGTCCGAAAGCAACGCTCAACTATTTGCATCTCTTACATTAATTTCTCCTTTCTGTTGAGTATTTTTTTTTGTGAGTTCATAAATGAAACTAACAATACCATTATATGGCATTAAGGCATAGCTACCTTCACATACTCAAACTAAAGAAGTAGCTTTGGTAAATATAT
Organism: Cetonia aurata; assembly: GCA_949128085.1. Classification (NCBI taxonomy): domain Eukaryota; kingdom Metazoa; phylum Arthropoda; class Insecta; order Coleoptera; family Scarabaeidae; genus Cetonia; species Cetonia aurata. The sequence continues at coordinate 15,516,673 of OX421886.1, read as the reverse complement.
GTGCACTCCATGATTATTACATATCGTGTAGCATTCGTAATAATTACTAAAAAAACAGCTGAATTAATAAATGCATTAGAAAGTAATGCCAATAAACTATGACGTGAAGTGTGTACAAACTGGATAGGAAGGTGTGTTATATCTCATGATTAAACCGGACTGGAGATAAGTAGGTGACTTCAGCATTAGTATTTTCTTATCTCATTAAAACGACTCGATGGTATTTATTTTATTTATAATTCAGGTGCTTATTTAGCTTACCTTGGAAGATTAAATACCTTAGCATTCGAACGATGTGTATTTATATATAGATATGTCTGCTAAATTCAAAACTGCGTTAGCAACTACTATCTGAAGTTGTTGGGTACTGTATCCACATTATTCAATTTCATGTCCAAGATATCTTGATACATTCATATTGTGTCTTTTTTTGTCTTAGCAAACGACCTGTATGCTTAAGCAATACAGACCCGACAATATTTAGAAGATATTTTTACAACCATACGACTTTATCAATTGAAGTGTGATGAAAAAGTTGCACATTTTTTTATGTACACGTGATGTCTACATTATACGCTGATAAACGGATTAAATATCGTAATATCTTATCCTATGATGTATGATTCAGTAATTCAAAAAACGAAGTCTTTTGTCAGTTGTCTCGTACATGTAGAAAACAGTAAACAATTAGACAGGGTAAACAGTAAAACAAAGGAATATATATACTGGTACAATGTTTCATTACTAAAATTGATTTCAAAGACGGTTATTGAAACCGATTTTAGAATCGGTTTACAAAGCGAGTTCAAAATCGGTTGGTAAAATAGTTTTTATTTTTAATGTAGTTAACCGGTTTCCATTCATGGCTGCTACACACAGAAATATGCATGCTTACCTTAAATAAATTTGTCTTGGACCAAATAAATCTACGTTTTGAATATCCACAAGACAAAAACTTCTTAAGGCAAGAGAAAAATTGTTTTAACAGCATAATCTTGACGTAAGAGGTTAACAGTCTTGGATGAAACTACTTTTAGTCTCCGCTTAAGAATGTCGTTTACTTGCATTAGAAGCATTGGTCTTGGAGCAAAATGTTAGAATTCTTGAATTAAATCACTTTTCATATCTTTTTAAGAATAGAAATACTTACCTTAAAATCATAACACTTTATACAAGGATAAATATTTATTTTTGTCAAATAAAGAGGACCTATTATTTATGTGAAATAAATGCTTGGTTTGAAAAAGTTTTCTTGGGAACAACAAATAGTTTTAACGGTGCCTTATTTGCAAGTAAGGAGAAAGTTGTGAAAATGACAAAATATGGAGTATAATATTTTCAGAAGTTCCGCCTTATTTCCAAATACACAGCTCCATTTATGGAATGAATGCAGATAAGTTTTATCGTTCTAAATATTAAAATCAAACTTATAAACACACCTTTATTGTTCAGATGCATAAAAGTAGTACTAACATACAACTTGCAAAAACATTTTATTAGTTGGAAATTACTTACGTTATGGTACCCGTATTGACGCAGAATGGGTTTATTCTGTTCAAAATTGCTTAGAGGAATCTGAAGTACAGTTTCTAAATTTTACTGTTGACTATCCGCTGTTTGAAAAAACTTTAGGTAAAGCCTAAAGTCTATTTCGTGAAACTGAAACATTGTGGAAATTAATGCTAACCAAGCATTTTGGACAATATTGTCGAAAATTTCCATCGCAGAGTGTTGAAATGCATATAAGTAGATGGTCAACATTCTCAGCAATTCATGTAATTTTTAGTTAAATAAACTGAATAATGACATTTACATATATTGAGTCTTCACGCTTTTGGTTTTAATCGAAGAAAATTCTCAAAGACCTCAAATTTAAAATTACATACACTACTTGTAGTGGTAGACATGTAGACATTGTGGGATATAGATCACTTGATTACCAAAAATGATAAACAATATATTCTAACTGTAAATTAATACATCAGCGGTAAATAATGGAATTATACTTTGGATTAAATATAGTTGTTTAAATTATCATATGGCAAAACGTGACGATTTCATGAGAATGTACCCTCAAATGGAGAAAAAATATACGAGCTTAGAACATGCTGAAATCGTAGAAAATATTACTGCTGCAGATGTCCGACAAAATTGAGATCCGGATATCCGGATCCAAAACTATCCGGATATCCGAATCCTTGGATCCGGATCCGCTATCCGAAACCTCGGATCCGGATCCGCTATCCGAAGCCTCAGATCCGGATCCGCTATCCGAAACCTCGGATCCGGATTCGCTATCCGAAACCTCGGATATGGATCCTCTATCCGAAACCTCGGATCCAGTACACAAATGACATTTTCAATTTAAAGATTACTGGTGAAATATACGCATACGCCGACGACATATGTATAATATACTCCAACAAACACAAAAATTACATACAAAACCAAATCAATGACGATATAGAAAAATTGGAAGCATGGTTTAACGACAATTTATTAACAATAAATGAAGAGAAAACAGAATACATGGTCTTCACAAGAAAAAAATATAAACCAACCTTTACCATCAAAGTGAATGGACAAAAAATTGAACAAACTAAATATCTGGGAATAACAATACAATCTAATTTAAAATGGGATGTACACATAAATAATTTAATTAAGAAAAATACAACAGCTATAGCAGGACAAAACAAAATAAGGAAAGTAATCCCGGAACACATGAAAAAACCAATATATAACAGTTTATTTACATTTTCACATATGAACTACTTGATAAACGTATGGACCGATACAACTAAAAGAAACCTAGACAAACTATAGAGACAGCAAAACAGAATACTAAAGCTGATACAGTCTATGGATAGAAGAACACCAACAACAGAAATATATAAAACAACAAAAGAACTAAAAATAAAGCAATTAATTAAACAACAAAACTTACTACTCATACATAAAATAGAGAACCAATTAATTAAAACTAACCGGAAATTAACGAGTAATATAGAAATACGCACACATGAGACAAGAAGACACTCTCACCTACGAACCGAAAAGACCATCTGCAACAGATACAAAACAACACCAACCACAGAATTCATAACAGAATACAATAAGTTGCCAAAAGAAATAAAAACTTTAAACCACACAAGATACAAAAAAGCCATTAAAACAATAATTCAACAGCAACATACATAAAATATAAGAAGTGGAATCACCAAGAACGCCCTCGATACCGGTAGCTCGGGACGAGACAGGGGTCTCACCATCTCGTGACGAAGATAGAGGGCGAGAAAAATGCAGCACTCTGACGCGGCATATTATGTATATATTTATTATATGTATTATTTTTATGTAGCGTTTTGAATAAACGAGACTTGAATTGAATTGAATTCCTCCATTATTATATTATTGTGTTATTATTATATTATTTACAGTTTAACATAACCTGTGATAATAATCTGTGGATGCTAACAATAGTAGGTTCCGTGAGTAATATTGGAGAACTATTTTCTTCACCTATATCTGGCTATGTCTCAGACAGGTATCGTATCTAGTAATTACATAAAAACAATTGTGTAGCTACAGATGAAATTACAACTTTCAGATATGGTAGAAAAACGCTTATGATGATATCAGTATTATGGACAACTCTTGCTGGATTGACCAGATCATTTGCTCCTTCTTATTTACCATTTGTTATCCTGGAATTCTTAGATACCTTGTTTGGTTCAGGATTTTACGGCGCAAGCTTTGTATTGGGTATATATTGGAGAAGATGTATTGATTGTAACCAATTCTAATAATCTTTCAAAAATGATTTTAGCAATGGAATTAGTTACACCAGATCAAAGAGTAATAGGGAATACTATTCTAGCTTGTGCATTCGTTGCTGGAGAGATAATTTTAGGCTTAGTTGCTTGGATTTCACCTTCGTGGAGGATAATGCTAAGAATACTCTATAGTCCGGGTATATTTTTTATATCCTACTTCTGGTTAACACATGAATCGGTACGGTGGCTCCTATCGAAACGTTCCTATCAAAAGGCGAAGAAAATACTCAAGAAGGTGGCAAAAGTAAATGGCGCACAGATATCAGAAGAAACCATTGTGAAGTTGAATCAAGTAAAGGAGAAGGACTCTGAAGAAGAATCCATTTGGCACATATTTCGATCTCCAAAGTTACTATTGCGTTTATTAAACTGCTCCTATTCTTGGATCTGCTGCACATTCGTCTATTACGGTTTAACACTCCACTCCGTTTCAATTTCCGGAAATATGTACGTGAACTACATCGCAGTATCGGCAATAGAAATACCTGCATTCTTCCTTTGCAATTACACGTTAAGCAGACTAGGAAGACGCCTTACTCTAGCACCTTCGTACATTCTAAGTGGAATTGCATGCTTAGCGTTTATTTTTGTGCCGGCAGGTTTGTGTTTCTCTATAGGAAATTTAAAACGACATAAATTAATCTTTCAGATAACAACTATTTGCGATTACTGCTCTTTCTATTGGGGAAGTTCTTCGTTACAATCTCCTACACGGTCCTGTACATGTACACAACAGAGATGTTCCCTACAAATCTACGTCACTCGCTGTTAGCCACGTGCTCGATGTTTGGGCGGTTTGGCTCAATGGTGGCGCCACAGGTTCCGCTACTGGTAAAATATATTACTCACATAATCTAATTTCGTTTCTCATATTGTGGTATTTTAGGTAAGAGTTTGGGATTCTCTACCATTACTTCTTTTTAGTATTATGGCATGTAGTAGTGGCGCCTTGTGCTTTTTATTCCCGGAAACCAATAAAATAAAATTACCAGACACAATAGAAGAAGCTGTCGCATTGGGAAAGAAAAGCACTTAGAGTCTATTTAAATGTGTTTACCGATTTTTCTTTGTATTTATGTACCTACCTGTGATTACATAACTTTTTGCATCGAACGATTGTATTTATTTCAGTGTAATATATGTGCATACACAAATAAATTGTAAAGAATAAACTATGCCCTTTTATTTAGGCGCGTTTCTCCTCTTGCATGTAGTACCTGGCTAACCTACCCAATAAATTTCTAACAGGAAAGGTGCTCATTATTGCTTAAGCTTAGATAATTACTTTCAGGTAAAGTTTGTATTGCTGCTCTGATTATGACTAATAGCAAATGTTTATCATTAGTTAAGTACGTACTTACTAGTTAAAACTTGAATATATGCTATGAATTACAATTAATAATCCTCACTTTATCTTTGATACTGCATCTAACAATTATCGTTACTGCAGTCATAGTCTCGTTAATGGCAAATGCATATTTCCTGACACAACCAACTTCGGATATTACCACATAATAACTAAACATCAAAATTATTAGCTGAAATACAGTACTAAGTTTCCTGGAAACATAAGATGAACATAATTTAATTCATGTGGAGACAATGCACAAGCTACAAAGTGCTGTGCAATACCGAATAGTTGGTAAAACATATAATCAAACTTCTAAATTAATCGCAACTATTAATACATATTCAAAGTATAATGACGTCTCTTATACTGTTTCATTTAATTACTTGCTATAATTACCTACTTAAAATACGTTTGAAAATCCATATTTTGCTGTAACAGTTAAGCATACATTAGAAATACTTCTGCTTGCTTTTTGTTTAGGATAAAACCGGGTATCTATTAGAAAGAAATCCTTCCAGAAACTTATTTTAATATACTTTAAATAGGCAATGAAGTTATAATATGATTACTAGATACATCTTGCTTACCAGTTCTATATGAAAAGGCTGGGTTTTTGTTGATAGGTTTCAGATTGGTATGTATGTACTACACCACGGTCCACCGAAGTTTGGCCAAAGGGGAAGGTTTTACAAATACCTTAACCTTTCAATTTTTGTTAGATTGTAATAGTTTTTATCCTTCAGAGTAATAAATTTATTTTTCTAGTATAATTTGCCTTTTAATTCTGATTTTTTAAACATTTTGCTTGGTCAAACTTCCGTGGGCGATAGTATATATAGAGTGCGAACGAAAGACCCCGACGCAGGATTGAGAAACTTCGTTCCACTATATAATTTTCTTTTACATGGCCTCAATATCGTAAATATTATCAAGTTTTTGCGTCCTTGCTATTTTATCCACATACGATACCATAACATTACAGTGATCTACGGCAACATGTTCAACAGGGCTTACTCTGATTAAGAACAAGAACAAAATAACACGTTCCAACCTATTATTCATGCTGTTCTATTAAACATTTTTAATGAGAATGAAATTTTTCTACGGCTTTAAAACTAATTTAGCGAAAGATTTCTTTTGTAAATATGGTATCTAACGTGACCTGTCATACATAATTTAAAAATAAATAATACCTATGTATGTAATTTAAAATAAGAATAGCATCATAAAATGTCTTGCGGTCTTCTGGCTTAAATTATAGGTTTATCCTAATAATACCTTTGTTGTAGTATATGTATAATAGCGAGGCAAAGATAAGAATATAGGAAATTATGCATTATAAATACTTAGGTATAATGTAAATGGAATCAAAGTTACAACTGAAATAATTAAACACAAGTTTTAATTTTCTTTAAGTCTCAAAATTATCTTCTTTTGAAGGTCCAACTAGAAGACCTCAGTAAGAAAATATTCATAATTAGATTGGATTAGTATTGGAGCGACTTATTTCATAGCGACAGTTTCAGATCTATTGTGATTCCTTTTGTCCTAGAAGATGCTCTCTAACTTTGCCTTCTTAATTGGGCCTATTATGGTTCAGGGTGGCTCCTTTGTGTAGCTATTCGCTGTGGGGTTCTCTACTGCCAGTACTAGAAACCTTCTCCTCGCCAGGTCTTCGCAATGGCACAGCACATGAACTGCATTTGCTTCCTTCTCTTAACAGAATCTGCAAATAGCATCCTCTGCTGGGAGTATAAGCCTAGGCTTAAGCATATTTTTTTTTTAAGGGGGTTGTCAAGGCCTAAGCATCTTGTGCTTATCAGGCACCCCTGCAGAGCCAAATCTCCCTCCTAATCATCATTGCAACCCCGGAAAATACCGGTTATCGTAATTGGCCAGAGTGAGATTTGAACCCTGGACCTCACGACTGATAACCAAGTGCACTGGGCTATCAGCCGGGCTATTTTATGAGAACTCTTTTACCTGCCTTTGTCCTGGTGACTTTTGCCATCATTCCTTGGACTTATTCTGTGTCCATTCGTTGATGGACTTGTTAATTTGCGATTTTTTAATGATGCAGGAAGGACTAGCTGCAAGAAATGACGTTGACGAGCCTCGTCTGGCAGGATCGTCGGCCGCCTCACTTCCAATGTTAGTTTCTTTGAGGTGCTCATCTCATTTAAGGCGCTTACGCAGCCCGAAACAAACTTAGAGTCAACACTGAACTGATTGCTTAAGTGTTGCCTGGCTGTCGCAAAAGATACCGATGCTGTTACCAAAGTCGACCCAACTTTTTACTTCTTTGACACAATACTGAACTGTGGCCACCTCAGTTTGTAAAGCCGGCTGCAAATTGCACGCAGCCAACGATTTTACGGTATATGGAATTATATGCCAGAGCAACTCTGTTCAATTTGCGCTGTAACACGTAATCCCATATATCGCAAAATCCTCGGCTGCGCTGCGTTCAACTTGCGACCGACCTAACACCGTCGTATTCTTGTTGAAGCTAATCCAAATGTCCTTTCTAGGCTTCCCTACATATATTTCGGCTCCTACTTCATAATCAGTTTTAGAGGCGCCTGTACACCAGTTCGAGTGCGCTCTTACTGGAGAGCCTTTCTCCCAGTCCTTCTTATCTGATATTATAACCTGATACATCCTATCCAGGTTACATTTCTGAGCTAGGGCATTACTTGACATCGTCGCTAGGTGTGCTTCCTTAAGTCCATCGAATAGTTTTTGATGATCCCCATCGTGCAATTTATTTATCCGTGTTTGACTGTGCACTTGATTCGCCGCCAGGACTACCTCTTCTACTCTGTCCACTGGTGCTGTACCTCCTGAGGGATATTACATATCCTTGCCAGTTTGTCTGTCTAGGGCATATGCGGGCAACAACCGGCCCGCTGTAAGATTTGATCCGGCCCGCGAGATATTTTGAAAAACCCAATTAAAAAAAATATTACACTACTTACTCATACTCACTCCAAATGAGGAAGATTGAGTGATATGGGGTTTGTCGCTTGCTCCTGCGGAATCAAGTGAGCGAGCAAGCCGAGTGGCGGCGATCATCAAAGAGTGAGGCGGCAAACATCCAAGCCTTTGATGTTTGCCGCCTCACTGGTGGCGCAACAAAAGATTAATTGCTTCTCAAATGTTCTACACTAGACGATTCTAGATCATTCCTTTATTTTGCCTATATAAGCGGGTGGATGACCGGAACTTTAGTTCAGTTCTATTTGAGCTACCTATGCTGCACTCACTGACAGGACAAATAAGAAAGGACAAAATCCAGAAGCTTACCGCAAATTCGGAAAAACAGCAGCAAATGTTTTATGAACAAAGAACACAACTTCATAATGTTTACCATAGTATTAGACGAAAGCAAAGATTTGTCTGAGGTGTTGAGAAAGAGTTCACTGTTACTGAGGAATTACTCGCTTTACAGCCGCTAAAAGGAACCACTACAGAAGAGGACATTTTTCTTGAACTTGAAAAGGCATTCACAAGTGTTGGCTTGCCATGGTCAAAATTAGTTGATGTGTGCACAGATGGTGCACCTTCTATGGTCGGCTTACGTAAAGGTTTCATCGGAATTTTGTATGAAAAGGCAACTGAATTAAATGGCAAAAAGATGATATGATAGTCCTTCATTGCATTATCCACCAATAGAACTTGGTGTTCTAAGTCCATTCGACTCCAGAATGTTATGAATGTGGTAGTAAAAACCATCAATTTTTTTCAATCCCGAGGACTTAATCATCGTCAGTTCAAGGCGTTTTTGGATGAAATATCAGCCGAATATGACGACGTAAGATATTATTGTGAAGTCAGATAGCTAAGCAAAGGGAAAATGCTGAAACGGTTTTACGAGCTTAAGAATGATATATCAAATTTTATGCAAATAAAAGATAAACCACTATCTGAATTGAGTGACCTAAAATGGATATGTGACCCAGCATTTCTGGTCGACCTTACAGACCATTTGAATGATATAAATTTGAAACTTCAAAAACTACGACAGTAGTAAATGATTTGTACAGCCGTTTGAAAGCGTTTCAAAACAAAAACCGCTTGTGGGAGGCACATATGCTGTCTGGTAACTGTTACCATTTCACCACGCTCTCTGCGTATGAAAATACTGCCTATGCTCAATATGCTGAAGGACTCAAGTTACTGTCGGAGCAATTTTCGAATATATTTAGCGATTTTAAAAACATGGAAGACAGTTTCAATTTATTTGCTACTCCAACAAAAAGTAATGTACAAAATGCTCCAATACACTTGCAAATGGAGCTGATCGAGCTTCAAGAAAACTCACTCCTAAAATCTAAAGTTGAAGACGTGGAGGTGTGCGATTTCTACAAAAAATACCTGGAAGAAGACCACTTTCCGGAGCATAGAAAATTCGCAAGAAGATTGATTTGTGCGTTTGGCAGTACTTATATATAAGTTCTTTTCAATGATGAAAGTTTAAATTAAAACATCGTACAAGACTAACGATAATTTGGAAAATTCTTTACGTCTTTGTATCAGTGGAATTCATGCAAATATCGCTGGATTAGTTTCCTAAATTCAAACTCAAGTGTCTCATTGATTTCGTTGTCGCTATTTAACTTTCGTAGTTTGTAATAATCCCAAATTTCACGATTTAATTATAATGTTGTACCTATATTTTCATTTCATTTTCTTATTTTAATAAATTGCATTATAATAACATTGTCGTATTATTTCATGTCTGATATCTATCGCTAAAAATTATGAACACTACTTTAAAACACTACTTTAAAATGCACTACTTTTAAACGCGGCCCGCGAACGAATTTGCACACTAAAGTTTGACCCACAACATGTCAAAGGTTGCCCGTACTTGGTCTAGGGTGTCTGTACTTGACCTCGGTGAGGGTAGCATTCAGATTAAACCGTATGTATCAATGGTCCGAATACGATGGTTCTTCCGATACATGCCATCTCTTTATGGTACCAATCATCTTGCTCGAGCATAGCGTACCAGCTGGCTAGGCATAGGCCTCAGCCTCCTACAGGTGACCAAATCTGGGACATGCCCCGAGATGACATGTCAAGGAAGTTCAACTTTCTGAAAGATTTTACCACAAAGCTTAGCACTAAGAGTGAATGGGATAGAGATACTATTTCGAAACTCAATAGAAACGCCGTTAAATGGTACAGAGATGGCTCCAAAACGGCAGAGGGAACTGGAATAGGGATATATGGGCCTAGAACCAAATATTTTGAAAGCTTGGGGATGTACCCAAGTATCTTCCAGGCGAGAAATACACGCCATCTGATAATCAAGCAGCCATTAGGGCGCTGAGGTCAAACATAATCAGCTCCAAAATGGTTTGGGAGTGTCTACAAAAACTAAACTAAATGTTTAAATTAATATTTTAATATTTATTATAATAGTTTGCTTACTAACACAAATTTTATTTTAAAAATTCAACAATTCGTAACTTTAACATGTTTAGCCTGGTGTTGTGTCACATTCTTCTAGTTTTCGGGATGTAACGATGACAGCAAATGTAATTGTATTTGTATATCATCCAAAAGACTAATCTTAGCCACGACTTGGTTAAAAAAACTTGGAATATTGCAAAATTCAGCATTAGCTCGATTTAAACGCCTTTTCATTTGTTCACTGTGATAGATATATTCAATCATGTGTCATAACCACTCGGTAGAAAGATGAGGTTACCCAACGATGTACGCACTCAAATATGCGGGATGAATTGGAATAATCGTGCATACAAGCTAAACAGATGGCTCCGATACTGTAATCAATTAAAGGATCAAAGCTTTAATTCGAACTAAAGCGGACATATCCCAACGCAGTAGTTACATAGATATATGAATAGGTACAACTTAGAAACCATTTGCCCAGTTATATTTGAAGCCCCACAGGCCCTCATTGAACAACTGCAATCAGTTGCAGGTGCTAATTTCATCTATTACTGGATGTAGTTTCCTCTGCGGTAGACACTACACCTATAGATTGTCTACCTATGAGTTAATGTAATAACAATGATACAAGAAAAGAAAACGCTTTACTTTGTGGATCGTTTGAGTGGTTCTAATTGTTAACTAAATTTAGACCAAAACTTCTAATAAACAGATTTCCACTGACAACAAAATAAACCAATAAAACCATGGGTGTTGCATAATTTTCAAAAGCAAACAACATAGAGTAAACGAAATTAAAAAAAAGGTGAAACACGGAAACGCACCACTGGATATTTTATCAGTTGGTCGTGGACTGAAAAATAAACGCCGCCGCTGAATAGTAACGCAATTTATGGCCGAATTATACAATACATTACGGTGAGTACAATGCACAAGATAATTTAAATTCAAGTCGTTGAATATAACAAGTGGTACGGCGAGCGTTGGTCAAAAGTCGTGTTAACAGGTATTAAAATGGCCCTAATTTCATGCGACCGTTTCTCTTCGTCCATCTAAATCCCAATCCTCGTCATTAGTGACAAGATGTTCAGAATGCTGTGTAATGATAGCACAAACCTCTCTTGTTTAACGATATCTTTGTTTAAACAACAATGTGAAGTTAAACTAAACAGGATGAATTGGTGAATGAATTCTCATTAAGAGCTAATTGTAGTATACCTCTATTGTTGGAAGAGCTCTAAAGAATCTGTGTACACATTCTTATGCTAATTTAACGATGCGTTTATTTATGAACAAGTTTTGTAAAAGCATAACCAAGTTCATAGATTCACAAGATTAGTGACAGGTATAAAAGTATATTTTTAAATAATATTTTATACCTAACAAATGGTCAAAACTCTATTTTAAAATATGCCTAGAAAAATGCAAGGCTACCACCAGTGAAACTAAGTTAAACCGAGCTACTACTATTATCGGTTTCCTTACATATGGTAGGTACCCTTTATTGCTTTACTGAAATTTTTGGAGTGTAAAATAGACTTAATTTAATGAGTAAAATAAATAATAGTTGCCAAAATACTAGGCGTTCCAGATCATTTATCCATAATTCACTTCTTGTGACACTTTGCATATAGATTAACGCGACAAAAAGGCAAAAGTCAACTCCAAATATCTCAAATTACATTATTTTCAGAAAATGCTTTGTTATAACGAAAGGCGATAGTAAGTTTTTCTTTATTTTTATATGACATAGAACATTACTTAAGGACATATTCATAAACCCAACGTTTTTTGTATATCTTTCACAAGATTTTAATCTATCATCTTTTTAGTAAAGGTGCTGTATTGATGATCATGAAATACTGACATCCAGCAGTATGGTCAAATTTATATCAAGACACAGTATTATCTACACCAATCAGAATGGTTTAATAAGAAGAGGATCTAAACCGGCTGCTACCTTCCAGCTGCTGGTAGAAATAACATCTGGTCTCAGTAATAAGAAAACAGCGGTATGTGCTCTGATGGACCTCTCTAAAGCCTTTGACAATATTCATCATGGCGTTTCTCTGCAGAAACTCGAAGTGATGGGTTTTATGTGTGTGATCCGGTATTTACTGGGGTTATACTTGGCGCACAGGAGACAATGTGTAACGGTCTATGATTTAATAGGTACACAAATTATATCAGCTTGGCGAACAACTTCACATGGTGTACCACAAGGTTCTGTCTTTGATCCTTTGCTTTTCTTGTTCAATCCATCACCGTAGGTCGCACATCGGTATGGCCCCTGATTCGTAGTCTACACTTATCTAGATTCCCTCCATATTCGCCCAATAAATAGCGCGACTTTGCATTTTCTTCCAACATTTCTAAATACCAGAATCGCGTCCGTGTCTGTAATGGTATTTATATGCTCAATCCATCCCCGTAGTTCGCAAGTCGGTAATGCCTCTGGTTCGTATTCTACGCTCATCTAGATTTCCTCCATATTCGCCCAATAAATAGCGCGACTTTGCATTTTTTCCCAACATTTCTGAATACCAGAATCGCGTGCAACTTCGTGCCTATAGTGATATTTACATGCTCAATCAATCTCCGCAGGTCGTAGGTCAGAAGGCGCGGCTTCTGGTTTATATTCTACGTCAATGACTTACCGGAGAATGTCAATGAGTTTGCTATGTTATACGCGAATGATACCTCGTGCATTATGCGGGAGAAAACATGCGAGTGGTCTTCAAAATAATCTCGAACTTAATCTCCAAACTATGTATGAATGGTTTCAACAAAATGGTCTGACATTAAACACCAAAAAGACACACATACTACCCTTCAACTTGCAAGCTAACGACTTTGACATTGAAAACAACGCTGAGCTACGCACCTCTGTGGATCATACTCGTTTTCTGAAAATTGTCATCGACAGTAATCTATCGTGGATTTGTCAAAATCAGTCAATTGTTTGTGTTACAGTTTCATGGTAATATCTCGGAATGTGAACGTTGAAATAGTCTTGGGAGTGTACCACGCTTGTATGCATATATGGTATTTATTGTTTTTTGAAGTGGTTCTGTGAACTGCATACGAAGGGTGTTTGTGCTTAAGAGAAGTGTTTCAAAAAGAAAATAGAGACTTACGCAAGTTAGTTAAAAAAAAAAACTATAAAATGCTTCCCCTTCCATCGTTGTTGTATATTTTGGGGTCAGCTGTTTTTCTCAAAAACTTTTACATGTAATATTACTTCAGTTACTTAATTTATTTAAAAACAAAATTTTTATTAGACGAACAATTTTTAAAGTTAAATATTCTACTTGAAAAGTGGAGAGTTTGTTGTATTGCTAATATGTTTCTTTAGATACAATCTCAAAGGATTTTTGATCTCCAAACAACTGAACGCACAAAGACATGTAGAAGATACTATTAGTTAGACTATGTTCATAGTCAGAGGAGGGGTGGCACTAACCGAATAAATTCCTAAAATATTAATTCGCAACCACAAACGTACATGGTACAAGCCTCATCCATAAGAATGAACTATTAGTTCATCTATGTCTTTAAGTAATGCTTAAGTGCTGCAACAATAAAAAACCGAAATGTTTTTCAATGTTTAATTTTCAATCTCGCAGTTTTGCTTGTTGTAGTTTTCTTATACACCTCAAAATGAATAAGTTCCTAATATTTCTCCACGAGAAATTTTTATCACGTTAGTAAAACAGAACTACACCTGATTGGTAACTTAAGAGTTAACTGGCGGCATACATAAAACTATGTAAATCCGAAATGATGTTTTAGCTATTATGTCAAGCAGGTACTTGGTGGTTATATTTGGTTATATCTATGTATGTTTCATGTAGAGACGTGTAAACGAGACAACTAAACCATGAGCGTAAACGATCAGGTTTTGGCTCGCGTTAGTGAAGTGTGAACACAATGCCTGTTTCAGCTATAAAATTATATAACTACTGGTATGTTTCCAATAAACATGGTCCTTTTATGGGCAGTAATAAATAGATAATGAGCTATGAATATGTGGTCGATTTGGATGTAATTTGGGGAAAGCCGTTAAAATGAGATATATTCTCAGCGGTTCACGAAAATATGTTTACTAATATTTTATTTTATAACCTTTTAGAATAAAGGAGAATGCCATCGATAGTTAAATTATAAACGGTCTTTTTTAATTTTTAAAATAAATTGAGTAACGTTATCTCAACTACACTCTGAAGTGTATGAACATACGTATCTCACAAAGCACACATCGTATCGTAACTTAATTAGGTATATGGGTATTGATTATTAGTTTATATTCCGGTTATAACCGCATTTAAACACAATAATTTATGAAAGGATAATTTGCGGTATGCAATAATAATAATAATAATGCGATAATGCGAACATTCAAACTGTAAACTAGGACACAAGAGATTTCGATGTATAATAACAGCAGTGATCAAATTAAAGGATATAACATTTTCAGCATTCGTACAACTCGACCGAACTACTTTTGCACATTGTATTTACACTCAATAGCTTAAAACGAGTGAGATTTGTATGTAAAATTCCAAGTTCTGTACCCGTATTTTCTTTTTTTATAATTAGAAGCATTAAATGTTTAGTACAGTACAGTTCAGTAAATATAAACATTAAGAATATACAGGGTTATTATTGTACAGTACGAAATAAAAAAGGGGTGAAAGATATACATGAGTAATGGCTAAATACAAACAATTGCGATTCTATGTGCATGTTCTAGTTTTCCAAATTTTAGGGCCCAAACTAGTTAAAGACGGCCCACATCTATGTTTATCGTATGTATACACATAAATCTGATAGGAAATGAATTTCAACCATGTGTAAGTAAACACCGAAAAAATTAAATGTTACGCATAGTGAATTCATCCAAAGCAGATGTTATTTACACAAGATTCAAACCAAGATAACACGGAGACACTAGAATGCAAAGAAAGCATTCAGGTGAATTTTTTATTGTGATGTGCTTTTGCCACGAGCTCGTATATCACATAAAATAGTAGCACATTTTAAAGGTTAAATTTGTTTATCATATTTGAAGCAAATGTTTATAATATTAGTCAATAGGATAGCAAGATGTTCACAACAGTGATTTAGTAATGAGATTGAGATTTCATCTGTTTCAGTTGCCCTTGTATTGTTTAAACTGCGTATGACATTTATTACCTCGTTGGGGTCCGTTATATTTAACCAAAATGTTTCAGGTATATATTTTACGTTTTCCACCGCGATTCTGTTTATTCCACACTTACTAGAAATTCAATGAGATAGTTGTTAATGTTTGGCAAAGTCTGTACACTGTTTTCGCAAATGTTTGCAAAGTCCCTGAAATTGAATTTTGGTTTGTCTGTACGACCCCGTATTTGGTTTACTATTTTCCATGTGGCTTTGTTTCTACTGTTCGAATTAGTTATGTCTTCCGAATACGTTTTCTTTCCGGAGTTATCTATTAATAATAATAAAGACCCGTATTTTAAGGCTTCTACCAAATTCGTTTTTAACCTTTTCTTATTATCACCGATAAGTTGCTTTTTTTCGAAGCAATTCTTTTGTACGTATAATATTATAACTTATAATTAGTGGCAATGAAGTCAAATAAAAGAAGCTTTTCATTATTATGCGTACTGCATAATATGTGGATATATTAAATTATATATGAGTGAATTAACAATTCGAAATAAAATGATGCCAGCATATTTATATTAACCCAAACCCTCTAACGCACGTCGAATTAATTTACATAACATCCACAGAACAATCTACTAAGGAATTTATTCTAGTAACCTTTTGTTATAAATCGAACCTACAAGAATTAGAATAGATAAGATTCAAGAATTTATTGCTTTAAAATGGACTGTATTATTCATACCCCATTCTAGTCGTCAAATATCTAGATGATAAATCACACAATAAAATATTAAGAAGACAGCCAGCGCAGTGGGTGATTCTGTTTTTTATTTCTTTTGTTTGGGACGCTTCTTATTCTTACGTTTCGATGCTTCCAACGAACAAAGTCTATATTGTAGCCAGACGATAAAATGTTAGTTCGCAATTGTTAATTAAAATATAAGTATTAACTCTTATTTATCCAGAGTCACGCTAACTCATTTAGTTTTAGATGTTACAGATTATTTTAACAAGTAAGGTATGCAAGCAAATTTTTGGAATATCACGTGCTATAAAAAGACATTCAGGTACTTACTATTTTAGGAACATGCAATAAAATGCGTGTGTGAAAGTACAGCTTAGAATGCAAAACTTACTATTACGTGCTAACTAAAACAATGTTTGTATAAAACATAGTCTGCTATAAATGAATTACATACAGGATATAGTACATAGAAAGTTTACCAGCTTTCAACATTTTAGAAAATAATATAAATCGCAACTACTAATAATTTACAGAATAAAAACATGTGACTATTAATGATATGACAGTGAGCTGCCTTCAAGATGTTGCCAAGACATTTAATAAACAGTTTTTGCAAGCATCGACCGCTACAGCGTCGTCTGTACAAAATATTTTAATAATCAATTCTATATTTGTTAAAGTAAACAAATATGTAAGTATTATTTACTACAACCAATTACACATTTAGTTAATGTTCTTTTACTGATGGTGTATTCCCAATTTTACTGAAAACTAATTCTGTTAGAATTTCACATAAGAATAATTTACCAAATTATAGCTGTAGCATCATCTTTTTCCAAATTGTTTGAATATGCAATGTTAAATATGATTAATAGTTCCGTTTTTTTAGAAAAAATTAATCTGTTATCTCAATCGCAACATGGATTTAGTGCCGGAAATTCAACAATTTCTGCTTTTTTAGACATACACACCACTATTATAAATAACATCCAAAAGAAATTACTACCAACAGGTGTCATCAATGATTTATCGAAAGCTTTCGATTGCTTTCGATCATCAATTACTAATTAATGAACTGAATTCTATGAATTACGGGGTAATTTTGGCGATTAGGTTAAAATCATTTCTGTACAATAGAATGCAATTTGTTGAGGTAATAATTAACAATTTAAATACTAAACAAACGGTCAGATCTTCACTTATGCCCAACTGAATTGGGGGTACTCCAAGGCAATGCTTTTAAGACCTTCAGCTAAATACAGGAAAGTTGTTAAGTCATTGCTGCAGGCAAAGTATTTATATTCATTTTGTAAATACTATAGCTTTTATTCTTTTTTTTTTTTTTCATTTGTCCATTGAAATTTTTATAATATTTTTGGCATATATTTCACGTTAGATCATGTTGAAAATAAAATCTATTTATTAAAAAAAAGTCTTCACGACAGATAAAATTTTGGATAGCAATAGGTATTCCTAATTTTTAATGAGGCCAACACGCGATACCCTATCAACGTATGCACAGTAACACCGAACAAAAATGATAAATTAAAACAGCATCTTATTGTTAAGAGAGTCATTGTTGGGCCGCAAAGACGTCAATTCTAGAAATGACAGCAAAAGCAATATATTTGCCAGTAGCAAAATATGCTTGTCCAGTGTAGTGCAGATCAAATCACGCCAAACAAGTTAACATTGTACTAAATGAAACTGATTGACATTTGAATAATCTTAACGATGGTGCTTCATTGAAAGTGTTACTTGGACTATATCCATCGTTTTGTTTGTGATTTAACACCAACGTTTCGGTCTGCATTCGCATTTCGTTTTCCAGGTAGTCTTCAATGTTGACAAAATTCTGTCAGTTGCATCAAATTGTCACATGCATTTGGCAGCCAAAATTTGTAAGGTCATTCATGCGTAGGTCAATTGTCCCGATGGTGGCCATGTTGTTATTGTTGTGCACCTTAGTTATTGTAGAAATGTCTATTTACTGTGGGAAGCCATATGTCCTTCTGTTCTAGACTTGGTTTACTGAAAATGTTCGGTATTGTATAGGTAGGTAGGTGGCTTCCTCCCATTTGATTTTGTGGTTCTCATTCATTCAAACAACATAGAGGAATCAATCAAATTCATAAGGGACATTGAGGCGAAAGGGCAGATACCTTTCCTGGATGTACTGGATGTAGAAACCTCGGTGTTAAACCACAAAGAAACCGATGGATATAGTCCAAATAACATTTTCACTAAATGGAACGTTAAAGATCAGCCAGATGGTTACCTTTTACGTCAAATAGTCCAGGAGGGGTGTTTCAGGATATAGCATTGGTTGAAACACGTGGGAGATTGATAACCGAATTAAGGCAAAAATTGCTCCGGTGAAAACAAAACCGTAATTGCTTTAACCATCAATTTGATAAGTTGATAAGTTAGTATTTAATTTATGTATTCTTTATTTTTGTACGTCACAAAATACGCAGAATAGGCTTTCGATTAGAGTTTGTGGGATATCTGTACAAAATATATTTGATATTGACTCCTTTAATAAATGTGCGAAAGCGTTGCTATTTCAGCCTCTATATACTTACATATGTATGTATAAACCATTTGGGTTAGATAGAATCACCACAGTTATAGTTAAAGGTAAATATTTAACTTCTCAGTATTTATAACCTTGGCACGTACAGTTTGACCTATTCAACCAGCTTAAACGCAAAAGGCTCCTGCATCGAAAACGACTATACGAGAGAACTTATTTCTGGCCGCCTTTATGTCTTCATCTGATTGATATTTCCTGTTGTTTCAATTATATGCCTGTCCATTTGAATATTGATGCCCGGATTGCTATCAATACCTGCTGAAGTGGACGCATACAAATGCATTCGCATAGATATGATTTAATTTAGCCCATTATATTATTGGAAACTGCGTGCTTACTTAGAATAATAATACCCCTAGGGGTCGTTTCTAAAATCTGATTAATTATAATGATCGAGTCAATCACTGGCTCTGAATTAATTGTAGACTTATTTAAGAACTATTTCATTGGCGTTCCTAATAATATTGTCGGGAATATTCTAATGGATATCACAGTAGATCATTTAAAAATAAAAAGAAAAAACACTTTCGCCAACCATCTTCTTTTTTTCTGTCTACTTTGACAGCAAATGAAGAAACTTCAATTTGTTCAAGAACATTAAGTGTAAACGGTCTGCTGGTGTTGAAGAAGTTCCAGCAGTAATAGTTAAAAGAATTTGCAAACACTATTGTTAATCCACTTCAATATTTAATAATATTAGGTGGTATTTTGCCGAAGATATTAACGGCAAGTGAAATGATTCCGGCGCTTAAGAAAAGTAGTCCACAATAAGTATAGAGCAGTTGCCCTGACGTCAGTCTTTTCAAACATTCTCCATTAGTTTCATTTAGTACAATGTTAACCTGTTTGTTGTGATTTGATCTGCACTAGACTGGACAAGCATATTTTGCTAGTGGCAAATATATTGATTTTGCTGTCATTTATAGAATTGACGACTAGTTCTGAAATCATCAGTCAGCATGACTTTGTGCAGAACGATCGCACATTAGGCAATCGAGTAAATTATATGAATCTAGTGTTGGGAGACCAGCTTGTCAGTGGGTATCTTCTTTTCTTAGTGATTAAGAGCAATATCTATCCTTAATTTTAAAATTAGGACAATATAATAGAACAGTTGACTCAACACGTTTAGAAAATGCATTAGGTGTATCACATAGGTCGGTACTTGGGCCAATTCTCTTTGAGATTTATATAAATATTGTGGTTGATGCTGCTGCTAATTTTAGTTTTTACGTTGATGACCCTTCACTATCACTTTGTCAAATAAAGATGGAAATGTCCTAGAATTTAATTGAAATGGTCTATTGTATCAATTATAAACTTGATTGTGCTATCACAATATCACTCAATAAAGATGAAAAGTTTGTGATTTTTTTATAACTATTAATCCATCGATATGAACATTTGTGATAATCTACTATGCTTTGGCCAAGTGTAGACTGCGTTATGGGGTGGTATTCTGGAGTGACTCACCAATGGAAAGGGATGCTTTCAAGAAGCGCGTTTTGAGAATAAAGGCTGGAGTGAGTGAACAGAAAATGTGAATAGATTTGTCAGGACCAGTGACGTTCATCATTATTATAAAAATTACAATGGATATTCCTTTTGCTCGATTTAATGTGATCAAGAAGTCACCAACATGTATAGGTTTGAAATTATGTGATCATCTGCCTCTATCGATTAAAGAATGGGAGAATATCAAAAAATTAAAAACTGCTCTTAAAACATATTTATGTCAGGGTTTTTCCCTTTATACACTGAATAATAATAATAATAATAATAATAATATTTATTGATTAAAGACACAGTTGTGTGTATAATAAGTCATGAAACACAATTAATGAAAAAAAAAACAATTAATGAGGCCACCACCAGATCAGAAAGATCAAGAAGATCGTATTACTCTCCGAAATATTCAGCTACCGAGTAAAAGAAATGATGTAACAAAAATGCTTTTAGTGACTTTCGACAACTTTTATAACTATCATGACATCTAATTTCGTTGGGTAAATGATTAAATATTTTTATTCCTAAGTTATATGCACCTTGACTTATAATATTCATTGAGCTAGAAGGTAAGTGCAGTTGATCTTTTATTCTAGTGTCATAATCATGAATTTTTGCATTGGTCGGAATATTTACTTTTGATTGGTATATGTAACATGACGATTCAAAAATGTATAAACATGAAAGAGGAAGAGTTTTATATTTTTTAAAAATTGGTCGACAGGAATCGTAAAAATGAGCTCCAGCAACACTTCCAATCACAGTTTTTTGCGCTAAAAATACTTGATGCGCACTTGCCGAGTTTCCCCATAAGAGTATACCATACAGTAATCTAGACTGAATTTCAGCATAGTACAGTGAAATTAAACAATCCACAGATACCTGAGACCTTAAGCGTTTAAAAACAAAGTACAATGCTGTCACATTGCTCTTTCCATATCAACGTATGATCAAAAATAACTCCTAAAAATTTTGTACTATCACAGCAAAATAATTCTTTTTTGTTTATAGTTAAATTGTAATGTCCGATACTCTTTTGTCTGGCATGAAATACCATGTATTTTGGTTTTTCTAAGCTTAAAGACAGTTTATTTTGCGAAAACCAAATGCATAAGTTATTTAATAGAGAATTTGTTGTGTTTTCAGTAATATGCGTATTTATATTAGGAGCTGTTAACATTACGACATCATCAGCATAAATCGCGAGGTATACATTTGATAGAAACAAGACTATATCGTTTATGTATAAATTGAAAAGTGTTGGACCAAGCACTGAACCTTGTGGAATTCCAGAATCCGTAGGTAACCACGATGATTCAATCAAAGTATCCTTTCCTTCATTATTTCTGTAACGTACCTTTATCATTTGCATTCTGTTGTTAAAATATGAAGCAAACCAGCGCCCAAGAACACCTCTTATTCCATATAATTCAAGCTTTTGTAACAAAATTTCATGTTGTACACAGTCGAAGGCTTTCTGTAAATCGCAGAAAACACCAATAGCAGCTTTATAGTGGTCGATATTTTTTAAGATATTGCAATAAAACTCAATTAATGCAGTGGAGGTAGACTTTCCCTTTTTAAATCCATGTTGATTATTACTAATGATGTTATGTTTATCAAGAAAAGAATTTAAACGGTCTAACATACAGTATTCTAAAATTTTTGAAATTACAGATGTCAAAGCTACTGGCCTATAATTTGAAATACCTGTAACTACGCCTTTTTTATAAGTTGGAATAATAGTAGCATGCTTTAAAACTGTTGGAAAAATTCCTTCTGCGAGAGATATATTTATTAAGTGAGTTAGTATTTCACAAAGGTATAAGTTAAATTCTTTAATCACCGAAGCAGCAAGACCATCGGGACCTGTTGTGTGTAATTTTTTGTGTTTTCTCTTAGCTTCCTTATAAACATTTTGTAGTTCAGGATAAATTTGTTGCAAGCAATATAAATCACGCAAGTTGGCGCTTGAAGTTTTTACCTCATCTGAGACCCAAGAAGTATATTTACAATCAACGGGTATTCGTTTAACTGGAAATGCATTATTATAATGAAAACAAAGAGTTTGTAAAAATTTCACAAATTTAAGATTTACATCATTTTCTTCATAAACCTCTGTCCAACATTCTTCAGAAAGATAGCGCGAGAAGTGTAATTTATTATTACTGCTGAACGAATATATATAAATTTATTTATTCTTATTTGTATTTTGTACTTTGTATACGGCATATGATAAAACTTACACATTGATCTACTACAGTAATCGATTTCCTCGTGAGTCATAATGATGATTAGAAGGGAGATGTGGCTATGCGGGGCTACCTGATAGGAATCAATTGCTTAAGTTTCATATAGCATAATTAGAAAAATACTGTTATTATTATTATTACATCATTGGGTAAGCTTAAAAATCAGCCATTTATAAGTTGAAATTGCCCATTTTATTTCCAGCTTTTCTATTTCATATGCCTATATGATACTAACGCTTTATTTCTCATACCAGGACTTACTAATCCATACGTTACGCACACCTAGGTGTCGTAACCCAGCTCGATTACCATTTCATCGCTTCTTTATCTTACAGTTCTTTTTCTGAAAACGCTCTAGCCGACAAATCTCAAGAGACCAACGCGCTAGGAAGCTGATCCGAGGATCCCTTCCTCTCCGATAACATTTTTCCATCATATATTCCACGCTTTCTTGATCCTTCTCGCCCTCGTTTTCCTTTGCGGCGCATTTAAATGATATTACTCCAAGCACGACTACAGTGGACGAAAACGAATGAACGAAAGATATATGTAGTACATATGTATGTATTAAATGCGGTAACCGAGGCATCTTAATATGCTATTCTCATCTGGGATGTTGTCAGTGGCACATTCAGAGCCGCTCCAATCGCACGTGTTAGCCCGCATGGTCTTCGCACAGCTAAGCTTGTAGTATCTTTGTATATGTATAAAGTGTAACGCAGCCTCATGAATAGCGAACAGATACGTGCGAGTGCGCTGGTTAGTTGCCTACACGGTCATTGTTTACGATTAAAATAATGACCCTTCTCTATGTGCGAAAACCGGGGACAGGATGTGACGAATTTCGTTAGTTATTCCTCTCGATTTTTGGCGTTGTATGTGCGACAAGAAAATCGAAAGATGGAGTACACGGAAATTGTTTTTTCATTTAGTGAATATGAGTGCTAGACTTGTGCTGTTTCTAAACCTTTACTGTCGTTATCGTCATTCTGGTCAGTAACTCTACAGGAGAAGTTCTCAAAATGTTTCCTGCTTCTTACATTGACACAAATCCAGTTGTAGGATTATACAAGATCTTACAAGTTTGGACTATTATTATTATTATCAATCCATCTATGGCAGGTAGGTTTTAAATTATTTTTTACTTAGGCATGTTTAGAGACAATGTATTTAGATATCCCATATGCAGTAGCAAAGCCTTTAAGAGTACCTTAACTAAATGGTTTAAACATTTGAAAAGTAATTTGAACATGAAATTAGTTCTAATTCTGTCATATATTACAAGGTATCCAAAAACATCTAGGAATGAAACCAACGGTGTTACTGTTCATGAAATTCTATAAAACAAACAAGAAACAGAAATGACCTGTAAAGTTTCCTCACAGAAACATAATATAGGTACAGGGGTAAATGTCCAAATGTATGCTACAAATTGCAAGAGCTATTTCCCTGGCATAGTTTGCCCATGAGAGTTTCTTTAAACATATCTCCAGAACAGTTGAATAATATTGGAACCAAAGAATATTTTTCAATAAACGGATGGTGTAGTACTAGATAGTAACACTAACGTAAACAGAATCGTATACTTATTTGGCGTCATGCTTTTTCACAATGGCATTTGAGTATTCAATTTCTTACTTTAATAATATAATCAACCTTCTAGTTTATAATATAAACTCCTACTACAAATTAAGAAATTAGAAACGTTCAGAAAATTTTTATTTTCTTTTCATATTAGATTATGTGTTGGGGCCTTTACAGGCCTTCTTCAGATCGGCAAATATCCGAAAACTCACGTAGAGCTGAAGATGGCATGTAAAGACCGAAACATGTAATCTGATAAAAAAAAATAAATATCTGAGCGGTTTACGAATGTTTTTCTATACTAAACTAATAATCCTTTTACTTTCTAAAAAAAAACTAAAAGAAAACGCCATAAAAACAACAACAAAAAATTTATTACAACCTATACTTAAAAGTATCATTATTATACAGCGAAATAACTTTTGTACACTGCCATTCAGATCCAATGTTTCACCCTAGCGATGACCAAATATCGATACCTATCTTCTGACACACCAAGGCTAAGTACTTCGGTTCAGCTCGAGCTTTCAGGCAGAAAAAGAGCAGTAGATAATAATTGTTAGCAAAGTAGAATTATATTTTCTTAACATATTGAAACATTTACATGCATTTATCCTTTTGACTATCATCCCAAATTTGGCTTAGTAGGTGTTTCTATTCAATTCAAATTTATATTTTTGCCTAATTTTGTTATTGTTTATTGATATCTATCTTGGATGTAAAAAACATTTCTCACTTACATTTGAATATAATAAATAAAAACCAAATTATGTCAAATGAATATAGACTAAATCTTGAACAATATTTCCTTGTTAATCATTACAATAAAATTACACACTTGGACAACTTGGGAGAATTATTTAAACTAAAATAGTGTAATGAGAAATAAAACCATTCGGTTACTTCAAATGTATAGAACTGCTAGTGCAGGTGAATTATTTTCTACTGGCGAAAGTCCCCATGCCATGCGCACCACACGTCACGAGTTCGAGGAAGCAGACAGTGTTTTGTTTCTTATTTTCTTTTGCACTTCTTCGTCTACTTGTAATTGTTGGCTGTATAGACAAAATTAGAGAACGTAATTATGGAGTACAAGGTTGATCGTTTTAATCATTATTACATTAGTAATCTGTGAACAAGTTCTCGAAAAATTTGGGTTTCTACAATGAGTTATAGGTAGTTATATGTACTTATAATTATCTCGGCATGTTGTTTAATGTACAGCCTGTTAAAAAAAGGTTGTCGGATATTTTATCCAATTATAGTACTGGTGGAAATAAACAAAAAAGTCTTAGTCAACATGGGTCCGCAATTCAACTGTTTTTGACATATAGTCGATTGCATATTTTAAAATAATTTTTCGGTTTTGAGAATAGTTCCCTTTGTCAAACAACTGATTGTGACTTAAAATTAGTTCTGTCAGACATCTGTCATCAGATTATTTATCATTTGCATCAATTTTTTTTTGTTCTCAAATTATGCATAAGTACACAAATGCAGAAATGGCCGATATGCATTTTATGTACGGTCGTGCGAATGGTAATGCCACTGAAGCACGGCGTACGTATGCCGAAGAATTTCCAAATCGGTTGTTACCGAGTGATAAGATTTTCTCAAGACTTCATATCCGGCTGTCCGAAACTGGTTCACTTAAAATTAATGGTGGTTCTGGTAGACCTAGATCAGTTTCTTCTCCCGCAGTAGAATTAGATATTTTGAGAGGGTAGAAGACAACCCAAATATTAGCACCCGAAGACTTGCCGCAGAACTGAACGTCAGTCATCCTCTCATTTGGAGAATTCTGCGGGAACAGCAGCTCTATCCCTACCACATTCAACGCGTGCAAGTTCTTGCTCGTCTCGATTATGATGCACGTAGGGTTTTTTGTCATTGGGTTTTACGAAAGCTGGCAGAAACTCCTAATTTTGCGACTCAGATTTTATTTAGTGACGAGGCTGGGTTTACAAGAGACGGAATATTCAATTTTCATAACAATGACGTCTGGGCAGATGAAAATCCCCATGCTGTTGTTGAACTGCATCACCAAAACCGTTTTTCGCTAAATGTTTGGCTTGCTATTTTTGGAGACTGTTTAATTGGTCCAGTATTTCTCCCTAATCGTTTAACGGGACAAGTATACTTGGATTTTTTAAGATATGAATTACCCGTTTTGTTGGAAGACGTGCCACTTTCTAAGAGATTAAATATGTGGTTTATGCACGATGGAGCTCCTGCGCATTTTTCCATCGTAGTTAGAAATTTCTTAAATCAAGATTACAACGAGAGATGGATAGGATGGGGTGGACCAACTGCATGGCCTCCTAGGTCCCCTGACCTGACACCTCTAGACTTCTATGTTTGGGGGCATCTAAAACAATTAGTGTACGCACGATCTGTAAACAATTTGGAAGAACTCAGGCAACGAATCGTAAATTGTTGCGAGGAAATTCGGAGGACTCCAGGAATTTTCGAAAGATTGCGTCGATCTTTCATAAGAAGGTGTGAAGCGTGCTTAGAAATGAACGGTGGACATGTAGAACAATTTCTTTAGTTTTACTTTAAATAAACATTTGTTTAATTTACGTTGCGATCAGAATTTCTTTGAAAATTTTTATCCTACTAAAACAATAGGCAATCGACTATATGTCAAAAACAGTTGAATTGCGGACCCATGTTGACTAAGACTTTTTTGTTTATTTCCACCAGTACTACAATTGGGTAAAATATCCGACAACCTTTTTTTAACACACTGTATATCTGATATAAAATACGGAAATAGGACGATAAATATAAAATAGGCCATAAACAATGTATACTTCAGAAACGATTCAAAATATAATTATAGTATTTAAATAATAATTCTAAATATAACATGGTTGCGCCTATACCAATCTATTTATCAATATCTACTATTATTGTAAATTTAGTATTTTCTTAAGAATATATACCTGTGAGCTGATATTTGTTTGTGTTTATTCTTCATTACCCATAGAAACATTACTTTTATCGCTAAACGGTGACATTCTGTGTTTCATCGTTCTGTCTTGCATATGTTACTTAACGAAAAGGATCTGCAAGATTAAACAAAGCCATGATCATTGCAATTGTTTTTAATTCGTTTATTACTATATTTGGCAATAACTTAATGTAATATGAAAGATATCTAAGTGAATATAACATGTAATAAAAGCACAATATCGATTTTAAAATGCATACTATAACGATTTCTATTTAATAATGCCTTTCTAACACAATGTTTGAATTTAGAGAATTTGTGTGAATGTCTTTGGTGTCGATCATTTGAACAACTTTACCATAACTGAACCATCAAATATCCTTTTTTGAGATAAATTAGTTGACTTTATAATTTCAATGTAAATGCAAAGCAGGTGCAGGTCTTCTTTATTGCCTATCTGCTTATATATTTGCGTAAAATTCGCATACGCATGGAACCACTTCCTTGGGGTGTAAATGATTGACACGCTGACATGCCGGATGGTTGTATGTATATGTTGTATATTTACGCAATTTACATGCATATGCAGCGCCCTAATATTTAGGACAGTATTCGCTGAGATTCGGCACGTTTACGGTTGTTATACATTTATAGTAGGTACCCCAATGGGAAAAAATAATATTACGTGAACATAGAAATTTAGAGTGCCCATAGAAGCAAAATTCAAAAAATAGACACAATATCTTAGTAAACACATTTTTTTCCACTATTAAAATACAAAATACTTACTATCCTACAGCAATCGAAATGGAATGCAATAATCTATATGCTAATAGAGCAAATTGTATGTAAAAGAAGGTAAACAGGCAAAAGGAAACAGAATTTCTTTTTTATCTTAACGTTAATATGGTTGAACAAGAAACAGTATGTATTTATACCAATATATTTTTATTTATAAAGCATTTTAATCAACAAAAAGTGAATTTATATTAATATTTTAGACTGTACAAATATTAAGCATATCATAAAAGAAATGCTGTGAGTCACACATTTATGCGCAAACACAACGTACTATTGAAATAGCCCTTTAAGTTTTGGAAACACCCAAATTCCTTCGATCGACTTTGAAGAAGAAGATTAAACAACACACGGATTGTGTTCCATTTAAAGTATGGATAACTTTACATAAACATATAACAAATGTCTAACTATATAACCTATAAATAGCCACCATTAGGTGTAAAAACAGAAATATTTATGTTAGCTCTAATTTAATGGAAAAGATTAATGTACATATGCAAGTATGTATAGCCTTTGCGAAAGCATGAAATCTAATTTTGTCCAAACACCATGTCAGGAATGTCAAACTTAATGACCTTATCGCTTAGAAATGGGGGAAAATATCTTGGAAATTATTTTTCGCTCCACATAGATGTTTAAGATAATTTTATCGCGGTAATTTTGTTATCAATAAAGAAATTAGTAAAAGGCCAATAATAGAATTTTTTTAAAATTGCGTTTTCTTTAAATCTTCTGTGTAACTAATACTTTTATTCTTGCTGAATAATTTGTTAAGATTTGCCATGCAAAATTGTAACTAAATATCATGTAGTGCTAAATGTATCTACAAACTAGATGTGTAAATAAAATTATATCTAAATGTGCTTCATAAAATTAAGGTGTAGTACCAATACTTCTAGAAAGAAATTATAGTAAAATTTGAAGCTGATTTTTACTGATATTAAAATATTTCGTGCTAAATCATGCTAAATCAATACCAAACGCATTTATGTATTAAGCACATTGAGATCCCCGAAAATTAGAGCTTACCTCACGGTAAATTAAGGTAATTGGAAGGCAGTATTCATAACTGTATTTCGAATGGCATTACCGGTTAATTGGATTCAGTTTCTAACGTCCCGGGGAACGTCTTATGGAAAGATCAAACAAAAAACATTACAACGCAAATTATTTAATCATGTAAGAAGGCCCAAAGCAAATCAA
Organism: Cetonia aurata; assembly: GCA_949128085.1. Lineage (NCBI taxonomy): Eukaryota > Metazoa > Arthropoda > Insecta > Coleoptera > Scarabaeidae > Cetonia > Cetonia aurata. The sequence continues at coordinate 15,487,262 of OX421886.1, read as the reverse complement.
TACGCCCACAAATACAAAAGAAAGTGCCTTCACTGACTCATCGAAACCCAATCAGAACCTAGGACCGTAATATACAAAATTTGTACCTATTGATTTTATGCCCTGGCTATACCATCATACATATCAAAATTAGTGTAGTGTGCTAATTCTTTTTTAAAAATAAACAGACACCTGTTCCGTCATCTTCACTAATTCAAGTCAATTTCTTCAATATACAATGGAAGAAATGTATCACTGCATGTCAGTTCAGGATTCAATGTCAAACTTTGGTTTGAGGTAATTGGTGTAAATGAATTGTTTGGGGTCTGTTAGATGAAAATCATATCGAATCATTTGCCGCAACCTCAAAGGTGTTTCAATCTTCGGTAGAAATTTTTACGTGTCAAATATCGTATTGATATGGGACCTACGATTTTACTTCCTATCCGAGAAGATTCTTATCCATATTTAACAATCGTCTTTTACCTTCTATAAGTAGCAATTGTAAATAAGCAATTGATTTTAGTTGCCCAACAATGTTAGCCGAAATGGCATATATGATAAAAGTACAAAAATATCAACAATTACCTTTGACTTATCTATTTTGATTAATATTTAATAATTCAGGTAAATTTCGTAACCTCTTACTATGAATTCACGATGTAATTTAGAAAAATTGATTAAAGCAGTTAACTCTTGTGATAGCTAGGGATGGCAAAAAATGTAAATATATATATAATCATATGATATATCGAATGAGTTATATACTCTACTATACTCTACTATTTATTTATTGACAATATTACAAGCCAGTAATAATATCTACAATGTCAAAAGGACTGCATCACCTATGGGTGTTCTTCCTGTAGCCCTGGTGTTTCGACTGGTCTTCACTCTTCGTGGTCATTATAAGGTGTTAGAGGCTTGAGTCGTTACCATTTTACAATTTAGATTTCAGACGAAATTACATAATATTTATTACTAACAATTTTGATGACACATGAGTGACAGTTAATACCGTCCAGTATTATATATATTATATATTATATATCGATATACGATATATATCGGAAGAAATATATCGATATTTAAAATAAAAACGATATATTTATTAATTCTTTAGAACACAAGGTTGTGATTTAACATATAATAAGCATCAGTCAAACAAATGCAATTCTGCATGCAATGAACTTGGATATAATAGCTTCGAAAATTTATTTTCCGTGAGACCGTTCCTACTTACATTAGTAGCAGTCCCTGCTTTTGAAAATAGCCGCTCACTTGGGACGGATGTTGCACCACACAAAAATACTTTTCAATTAACTTGAATAAGTTGGGGTAAGTTTCCTTCGTCTCGGCCCAGATATCCAAGAGTTGATCTTTTAAATTCCTAATTGGTAGACTCAAATACTTGTATAGTTAATTATTTTTCTCCTGCTCTGATCAGTCGTAAAGCTCAGCGTAAGCTTTTTTTTATGATGCTCCCATAAATCAAATTCAGCATCTTCTCCATTTCCTTCTTCTGAAGATTCCGATGATACAGCAGAGATATTTTCAAAAATACGATTTCACTTTTCATATGTCTAATTATAGTACCTAGAGCTTGAGGAAATATATTTGTTTAAATCGAGGATCTAATATTGTTTCTCGATGACATCAAATCTCTTGTTGATTCCTTTCAGCAAGATTGATTTCAAGTGGACAGTGACCTATAAAACTTTTAATCTGCATATGCGCAGCCCATACACCAGTAGCAACAGTGAAATACTTTGATTTTTTCAAAATATTTTTAAATGCTTTTGAAATTACCTCAAACTTCTTATCAACTTTATTTTTCATACACTTTCACACATTCTTCATCAATGGCTTGAAACCCTTCCCTTCCACAGTACTCAATATAATATATCTTGGATAATAAATTTCACTATTGCATCCGTCAGTTTCACATCTTTAAAGCCGCCATCTTAAATAAAAACAAATAATTGGTTGAAGGAACAGGCATTACATAGACTAATTTTTACCCCGTAAAGATGAAATGGTATTAAATGCAGATGAAATTGTAACCTGCCGGAATTCCTGGACTAGTACCTACTTAGTTTTGAAATTGAATCAAATTCCGAAACTGATACAGTTGCAGTTCATGAATGGTGAGTAATTTCATGTAAACTACTTGGCTTTTCCTAGAAATTTTAAATGTTACTACATTACTAAAATTAATCGTATCAACCCTTACTTTATCTTGGTTTAATAATTCCAGTTCCAACATTTATTTGGCTTTTGGATTGCGATAGAATTGTTGTCTTCTTTGACGGATGTGGCTCATGAGATTCCTTTTTCTCATCTTATAAATGTTTAATAATAGAGGAGGGTTGCTATTTTAAATGTGTTGTTTCCTGAAATTCTCGAAAACTTTTGAGCACATATTGCATTTAGCAGTATTCGCCGTAACTGCTTAAAAATATTCTTAAATTTTACTTCGAAGAGGAGCCATTTTTTCATTCACTTTGATTAACAACTTTTTTCCTTTTCTCTTAGTTTACGATTTTCACGATGAGATTATTTGTGGCACTATGAAAACCGTGGAAAAAATTTGCTGATCGCTGTAGAGTTACTCCCAGAAAACTATTCGGAGAAGAACCTAATTTCGTTTAAACAATTTAAAGGAATCCGCGGTATTCAACTGGCAATATCTGTCTATATACCTATGTGAATTTGGTTGTCTTTTGTGGTTTTAAACCTCTTGATTGCAGATGATGCTCCTTTGATTGCATAAACAAAGATAGATAGTTGGATAGTTGGTTAGTTTTTCGCTTATTTAACAAAAATGTTTCGATATATTTTTTAAAACTATCGATATATGTTATAATATATCGTTGCCATCCCTAGTGATAGTCGAGTGGCCTGTGGAATCTGAACTACTACGGGTTCGAACCTCGCTCTGGTCTAATACGTGGTTTCTTTTCTTGGAACGTAATGATGTTTGTGAAGAAGACTTTATACTGCGGGGGTGCCTAATAACCCTTAATTTTCTTAGGCTTCATCTACTCTATTAAATATTAGCATTTTCAATGTGGTTTACTTTCAGTCGCTCCTAATAGCACATAATTTTTATGGCGGCGGTACACATCACGCAAGAATTTTTGAAAATTTTATCTCAGAAAGAACAAAAAGATATGCAACTTTTTTTACAATCGCAATTATTATTAGACATACAAGATTTAAATTAATTCGGGACAATTGTTTCGGAAATTCGTGGATTTCTCTCGGTAATTACTACTTTTCTAAATCTAAAACTAAATATATAATAAATACTCTGTGGAAATAGAGAGATGTGAGTTTTAGTGTTCAAGAAAGTCCCAGCACAAAAACCAAAGCTATAACTGAAAAGGTGGCATTACCAAAACTTAGTGGTCCTGTAGTACCCCTTTGGCAGTTAAAAAGTAAGAAAATACATGATATGTTCCAAAGATAGGTACGCGTTGCGAAAAATGTCAATATCAATTTACAATGTGTTTACTTTATACCAAAATTTATAGTATATTAAACAACAAGTTTAGAAAAGCAAAGTTTTACTAAACGAATATAGATTTTGAGTACGAGCGAGCGCAGCGAGCGAGTAACTTAGAAGCTATATGAGTTCAGTAACATTGCTCTTCTTACGAGCTTTATTTATACTATTTTTTCGCATTTTGTTAGTAAGTAAATAATTGTAGAAAAAGTATTTTGAAGTTTAAAATTTAGGGAAGTCATAATAGATGTAGATATTTGTATAGGATTTCCGTAACTTAATAATCAAACACGGCTTTGTTTATTTACATAGCAATTTTCCGCCAAGCTGTGTTTTATTAACAGTGACATTACTATATAGCACAGTGATATGTATATGTTAAAAAGTGCCACTTTAATAAACGATTTTGAATTCAGTAAAGTAGCACCTAATCAGTCAAAATGCGAGAAAAGTAGTTTATCTACTCTTGCGGGTAAAATAATACTCGATCTATTATTTTGAGTGGAAGAAAGCATTCTTTAACATCTGCTACAAAATAAAATAACAACTCACACGCGAAGTGGTGTAAGCTTGAACTACTTCTCAAAACTAGCAAGGGAAATGTACCTTATTTCAAAGCAAAGTCGTTATTTCTTTCAATCTAGACACACCCATTATTTTCCTAACCTTCAATTCATGCGGGCTAAGCCATCAACAACAGCTGGTATTACACGTATTTAAAAATTATAAGCACAATTTTATGGAAACTCTAAATAACAAACGAATAACATAATAGATTAGAAGCCTTTAGTAAATAAACACGTTCAGTAGCTGCAGTGCTTATAGTGTTTATAAAGGCGTAGCACAAATGAGTGTTCCTTGTATATTATCAACAGTTTCATCAATAAGACTACCTTTAAAATAAAGCAAATTTGTATGTAAAGCTCTAGTTTGTCCTATTTTTAGGTGAAAAGCAAACAATGTGCTACACAAATTATTGCTCTTATAAGTTTACGTTTTCTTAAGTGATGTTTTGCTTGGCATCGCATAAGACGTATCAACATAGTAAAGTAGTATGCTTTTGCAAATGAGTTGCTAAGATATGTAAATTCTGACTAGATACGTCTTAGTTGACTTTAATAGATCCGTGTCTTCTCCCACTAATACCATCCTCGACATAAATGCATTTGAAGTGAAAATAAATGGAGAACACCATAATTTAACTTATATGTAATAAGTGTTAAACTTTTGGATATTGTACAGGAATTCTTATTTATAATCATGTTTTGACAGCTAATTATAGTTGCTTTTAGAATATAGAAACGTTATTTTCGTGTTTTAACATTTAATAGAGTTGTATAAGTATATTTTATTACAAAATGATTCACATAAACATTGCCGGTTTTTAACATACTCACATACACTACAAACACATTCTCAAAGCGCATGAATCATTTACTAGAGAGCAACAGCGATTATCAACGTTGCCTTGCCTGAAAATAAGTTTAACGGAAGTTTCGCAATACATTAATTAGTTATATTGGCAACGGTATTAAAGGAAAATGCTTTCCACACAAAAGTTTGGCCGCCTTAATTATTTTGGTAGCCCTAAGATACTACCGAAGAATAATTAATAAGACAACCATCAAAGCACCTAAGCCTTCCTACCAAAAACATAACTTATTAACCATTATTTAGGTGGTCTGTTTTCTTAAACATCAAAGAACAACTACGGTCTACGGTGCGGAACATCAAAAGGGTACAAATGCTTCTTGGATACTGAAATTATAATTAGCGAATAAAGAGATTTACGGAAATATATTACATTGGTTAATGTAACCTTAAAACTTCACCGTGTTTGCATGTCAAAATATCGACATTAATTTACGGATCATACTAACGTAAGACGCCTACAGATGCCGCTGCTATGTGTATTTTTGTTTATGTATGCTAATCGTCGATGTTTATGGACTTAAATCCGTACCAAAAGGGTGGAATTTACGCCTACAAATTAAATATTTACATGTGAAAACGCAATAAAAGCTATAGCTTCGTGGTATTATTGAGTTCTCATGCCGGCGCGTAAAAATATAATGGCTATCGATGCGCCTTCATTTTATGAGGGTCATTGGTTTAAAAATACATCACACATAAAGTAATGTTAGCGCTGCTTCCATTTAAAAGGTTGACGCCGAACCGAGTTCGTTCCAACAAACCCACACATGGCATTGTAGAAGAAACAACACCGCTAGCACGGCATTTATTTCTAGTTTTAACGACGGTACTGAAGTTTCCGAAAGAGATTCCGAAATTATTATCTCCAATATCTCGACGAAACATTTCATATGTGAACAATACTAGAATATAATAGCCTCTGGAAATGGCAAGCTTTCGACACCTCCCATACTATTTTTAGTGTTGAAAATAATATAACAAATGGGCCACAAATAATAGCAGATGCTTCAAAGATTTGCGCGTATATCTCATATTAACTACTCATTCACTATACTGTTATATTAATTTCAGAAAAGCAGCTATTTTTACTTTATAAAAACGGAACAAACATTCAAGAAAACTAGAAGGCCGTAAACCACCAATTCTTCATAATGAAACAGTACAAGTTAGTCAAAAAAATCAATTATTAGGAATGAAGTGTAGTGGAAACTGAAGAACACAAAATACTGTCTGCGTGCAAGAATAACAGGTGTAGTCACAAACCCTATCTTGAAACCGGTAGTGATACAATGACAAGTTTGCCTTGGATTCGTATGATTGGAGAACTAATCTGAAACCAGAGTTTGGTGAGGGGTGAGCTTGAAAAGAAGCATAGGCTCTAGTGCTGGTACACATGGAAAAGCCATAAATTATAGAGAGAATATGTGTCACTAGAGCATACGTGACGTATTGGCAACAATTGAACGGAACAATAATGTGTCCGAGCGTACGGTCATTATCGGAGTTCCGCAAGGGTCAATACTGAATCCTCCGTTATTTACCATTTATGGTATCCGTCCAATATTAGTGAAGCCCAGATATGTTTTTATGATAGAATAATACACTATGAACCATATTACAGGTTTATTTTGTTGACACTAATCATTACATCAGCCGTAGACAAGCACACAACAATAAAGATAAATACATTTAATTATGTCATATGTTTCATAATAACATTACACTGCACAAGTATCGTTTATTTCATTTCTTAATGGCTATCCTGTATGAAAATTAATAAAGCAATCGACACAAAGGCCCACGCGGCATTTTACACATTGCATACGCACAGTCTTCGTACAGTGAACAGCAGCACATCTACGTCAATTGCAAGAGGAAACTTAGTGTCGAATCTAAACGTAGCTCATCGGAAATTCTTGTATAAATATTACTAAATTTCGATGTAGGTGGTCTACCAGCCCACTACAGGTAAGTTTCTAAATTTCGGCGAAATTCTAATTGAGAAATATTGCTACCACTTTTTCTCATTATCATCCATGCGTTATGCATGATAGCATCTATCATCCATGTAAATAAGGGCCAGTATCATTTTCTTCCTCTAATTCCTATTCTATAGCATGATATATTTTCATCTATACGGTCGGTTCCACCCATAATTTTATTATAATTCATTATCAATGCTGGTTGACTTATTCGGGTTTTTTCTTTTCTGTGCAACTGTATCGCGTTGTAGTACTAAGAGGTTGTAAACCGTGACAGGTGGAAGCAATTGGTACCACAGAATTATCAACACATTTTACAACAGTGATGTTTTCGTCAATACAGCGTTTCTGTTCATATGTTCCCCTATTTTCTTTTTTAAAAGCTTTTGAAGGAGTTAGAGGACATTCCTTTGGAAATTGGAACTAGTTTCTCGAATAGTACCTGTGAGCATAACCACGCTCCCTGAGATGTTTCAGTAACGACATACGTGTAAACAGATTATCAAAGTATAACTTAATTGGTAGGTTTTTAATACACCCGGGTAGTTCATCTAAGATTTGAACTAATGGTGCAGCAGCTTTACCAAATTCATTTTCGTAGTTGTTATTTCCTTTCGGATTCTTGCCTTGATACACATCAAAATTTACCAAGTAATCAGAGGGTGTATTCAAACTGCAAATTTTATATCCAAAGCGAATTGGTTTTTCTCGTATAAACTGTTTACAATTGTGCCTTCCATAATATGCTACCATACATTCATGTGTTCTTTTGGCTGGTGTAGCCTCAGAAATCACGTTTGTAACTTATTCATTAGTGGTCTCAACTTCCACATCTTATCAAAATCGTCACATCTATTGTTATCCACAAAATGGATAAATCGGCATATTTCTAATAATCGATCTCTTCTCATACTGTTAAAGTGTTTCTAGTATCTTGAGATGCTTCCTACAAAGACCGTTTACTAGGAACAATGATATATCCTGATAGATACAAAATTGCTACAAAAACTTTTATTTCTTCTTGTGACATACGAGGATCTCTGTAATTCTTAAAAAGATAATATTTTGAGGATTTGCAGGCTATAAGTTGTATGATTTCTTCTTTAAATATTAGCTGAAAAGTTTCTACTGATGTCATGCCGTGATAGCTAGAGTAATTTTGTTCAGGGATCATTACCATACTGTATACAAGCAATTATTTAACTTTTAAACGCAATACATATGTAAACCAACACGCACTTACCGAAAACGGATATCAGCGGCCGCGTCCGCGTCAATATCTGCACTTGCACTCGGTTCACTTGCACACACAAAACTAACGAATCCCCAAAATAATATTCTAAATGCATATCTAGCAGGTATAAACACCTCCCCCCGAAAGGTTTGCCTTATCTGTGCAGTAAATGTTATAAACTTTTTTTGCCGCTAAGTGTTTGCCGTGATCATAAGAACAAGCACGGCGCTAAGGGTTTAAACACGTAGTCAAAAAAAATTCCATAATAGGGGGCTGAGCATGGAGCCCTGCGGTATACACGTATATTATAGTTATTATTATTATCGTTTGAACTTCCAAGATTGCGGTTACTGCAAGGCCTTCAGTTACCATAGAATCATATCATAGGAAAATGTTGACAACTTGTGTGCAAATAAAATACATCCTGTTTATATTAACAAAATCTACTAAAATGTTGATTATTGCAACTACCTAACAAAATAAATACTCTATGACTGCACACAAATGGTTTAATTTAATTGCTTATGCATACAACTATTTCAAACCTAACATACAAGGTCACTACATATCAATGTCATCCGCTCCACCAATTTTTAAATTGGGAAGCACTTCACTAAATAAAGCTGTAAATAAAAATATTTTCTGAAGTATTCTATTGCGCACTTTAAAATATCTTGCTACAAGCTTTATTGTTCTGAAAGCACGTGTCACTAGCAATACTATCATCATCATCAGCAGTACCAAATAATGAACTGTTGATAATGATAGCCATTCTAATTTTAAGTGCGCCCAATACAAGTTTGTCGTAAAATATTTTAAAGTTTACAGTGTTATTGGTGCCACGTTTTCTAACATTTTTATCACAACATTCATATATTTTCTTCTTCATTAATACGTAAATGCATGAGTTTTTCCGCCGCAGCAAATCCTTTTACCGTTGCCAAAAATATTTTCTTTTCAACTTAGAAAGCTGTTTGCTTGTACTGCGTGAGTTTCCGAATTTTTCTTCGCTCAAGTCCTCACAGTTTAGCACGATATCCTTTTAGAGATAGAATAGCGGAACTAAGACTTGGGATGTAAGAGGAATGGAATAGATTTGTGCGAAGAACCCTCCGAAACTTAAACCGCAGAATGACGAGGGGGTGTTAAATTTTGCGCGAAAGCAAGAAAGATGTTCGGGGGTTTCATTAATTGTACTGAAATAAAGTTTTAGACGTGATTTCGCTCGAATTTCCCATTTAATTGAAGTATTTTAGCGTTTAAGTGGCATATAAATGGTAGGAGGGGAATCAAATATAGTTCACCGTAAAACCATCGGGAGAAATTAAAAAGGGTCGACAAGGCATAGCATAAAAATCTAGAAAAATTCTGCAAATATATTACAAAAATCAGTCACAAATTATCAGGAGAAGCAAGGAAAAGCACTCCATGCACTTTAATGAATTGTAACTACAGTGCTAATAAACGTGTTAGGAGGAAATTATAAAAAATATATACGAAAGTATGAGTTCTTTATAAAGTAAGGTAAGTTATGACAAATGAAAACCAAATTTCATAAAGTTTTACTTTCTCGTATTATAAAAATATTAGATAAATATATAGGGACTAGAAATACAATTTCTATCCACGTGGTGGAATTTAGTTTTTAGAATTTAGTTTTAGAATTTAGTTTTTAGTTTTAATCATTTATAGCATTAAGTTTATCATAAGTGAAAATTAGTAAAACATGTACTTAATGTTTTCATATACCCGAGGCATAGGTTGAAAAGCAAGTTCTTAAACTTGAACCTCGCCTTGTGATTGTCAGCCTGTATGTGTGAGCAGAGACATGTAAATCCTTTACTACTACTCATTTGTGTTACTTTATGTTTGGGATGTTACTTTCTGTTTCTGTTTCTGTTTACAAGCATGTGTTGGCAATAAAGACATTTATTATTAGTATTATTATTATTATAAGAATAATAAAATAGATAACTTGCCTATCAAAACGTGCTTAGTACGTGATTCTATATTTTTTTAAAAAGAAACTATATTTTTAATGCGTTTATTGATAGATTGGTACTTATCTATCAATAAATGGGTTTGTTTATTGAGAGATGGAAATCATATAAGCAATAAATAGGTAGTGATGTACACTTTTCTTCATACTTCTGAATTTGATTATATGTAAGAGATTATATCTCTCCAGTTCTTCTCTGTTTCGTCTACTTGCATTGATAATTTCTTTACTTCTATATATTCTAATATACACGTGAGGGTAGCCGATCCATTATTATCTGATCATCAAGCTATTTTTGTTGAGTTAGAATTGAGATTCAGAAGTGATAAAAAAAACCTTTTACAGACATAATATCAGCGACAGCAATTTGCTTCTGATGCTTTCGATGTGTTCTTCCGAAGTTTTGTAACTGCTTTTAATATTAATTGTCCACGAAAGATGTTTTCTTCTAACAATACGACTAAGAGAGCTGCATGGTACACAGCTGAGTTAAAGGAAATGAAAAATCAACTGGAGGCTTTGAATATCATACGTAAAGTAACTAATACAGCTGAATGCGAAAGTTTGTAAAACGCAATTAAAACTACCTAAGAAACATACTAATATTAATTACATCGTCAATTCCGATAACAAAAACAAAGCTTCATGGCAAGTAATTAACGCTAATCTCAATTTAAAATCTAAATCAGAAAATGAACATTATTTTTCAGCTGAAACTTTTAATTCCTTCTTCAACTCTATTCCTGAATCTATTTTAAGTCATATTCCTTCCCATCCTAGTTCTGCGTAGTCCTAATTGAAGAGTGTGAGAATAAACAACTGTGACACTTTTTATTTAATGCCCACGAATGAAATAGAAGTCCATCAGACATTTTATCTTTAAGTAATAGTAATTGTGAAGACGTGTATGGATTAACTTCAACGGCTTCAAAGAAAGTTAGTTTAGTCATTGCTTATCCACTTGCCGATATTATCAACAAATGTTTTATAGAAGGAGTTTTTCCATCGCAACTTAAATTTGCAAAAGTGATACCTCTTTTTAAGAAAGGTAGTAAAGAGGATTTAAACAACTACATACCAATAGCTATTCTACCTGTACTTTCAAAAATATTTTAAGAGCTACTTAAAATAAGATTAATTGGCTTCTTCGAAAAACATAACTTCTCTTGTTCTCAGCAATACGGCTACCGTAAGAATATATCTACTATTAAGGCATTGATAAGACTCATTGAAGACATAACGATCGCTATTGACACATTACAGAGATGTTCTGCTAGTTCATTAGATTTAAGTAAAGCCTTTGACTGTGTTGATCATGATGTTCTTATAAAAAAGTTCGAATATTACGGTGTGAGAGGTGTACCTTTGCAATTATTTAAATCCTATTTAAAGGATCGTAAGCAGATTGTAGAAGTTGAGTTAAATACATATGTCTACCAAATTAGAAAGATAGTGGATCTAACCGATACGAAAACAGCGGTAACGCTATATTATGCTAATTTTTTTAGTTTAGTCAATTACAGTATTATCCTATGGGAGGTTCTCCTCACGCTTTAAGAATTTTCAAAATCCAAAAAAAGATAATTAGAATAATTAACAAAAAGTCACCAAGAGAGCGTAAACATTTGTTTCAAGAATTAAAAATACTGACTATACCTTCTTTGTGTATTTATAACTGTTTAGTGTATGTAAGAGAAAATTTAAATTTGTTTACACCACGCTAGCATTTACATGATCATGTAACAAGAAATCATAGTAATTTACATGTACCCTACCATAGAGTAAATGCAACTCAGCAGACTAGTACATATCAAGCTATTAAATTTTATAACATTTTACCCGCGCACCATAAAGAGTTATCAATTACCACCTACAAGTTGCATGTAAGACGCCTACTTCAGCTAAAAGCTTACTATAACATCAACGAATTTTGTTAGATGTCTTACTCTCTGGTAGTGATTATTGTCTTTTTCTTTTCATGCATGCTTTCATGTTTTTGGTTGCACCCTTTTTAATTTTAATTTCAATTGTTTCTGTTTAAAGTTAATTATTATATCCGCTTTTGTTGACTTTCTGAATGTAATGTTGTCATTACTCGCAGAAATAAAACATATTATTATTATTAAATATCTGTCTCATATAAGAATCCAATTCATCCGACCTTCTAGGTTATAACTCAGAAGAGCTTTCTTTGTTTTTGTTCTTTTAGCCTTCCTATAGCATGTCTTCCTTTTTTCGTCTATGCCTTGTTATGTTTAAGCTTTCTTTTAACCTTTCAAGCTCAAAATACCTCTGTTTCTCTAAATTAAACAATTGCAGACAGAAATTGCACACTGTGCAGAAATTAAAATAGATATCGTAAAAAATCATTTGGATTTTGAATAATTTTCCAACTCTTTTGGATTCGTTTAGACACTCTATGTGTATACATATGTATAATAACAAACATTTCTTTTTGTTAACTCAAAGTAAACTATGATTGTTGTGGTTTGAATAAGGCGAAATCAATGAAAACATTTGCTTCACCTTCTTTTTCTTCCGTTTATATAAATTTTAAAATTTTATAAAGAGTTTCATGTAATGTAATACATATACAACTCAAAAAATAACAATTGTGCGTATAAGGGAGCACGTCAAAAACAATATTAACCGTTTTTTCCTCGAGTGTAGCAACACGCATTTATATTACGATTTTAAAGCATACCGTAGAGGAACTCAGCTAGTAACCTCGTTTTTTTTTACCTACCTCAGCCAGGCTACAAAACATTATGAAATGTCACTTCGTTTTCCTTTTTTTTTAACTCTCTTCAAAGGAGGCCGATTTAATGAACCGAAAATGTAAATCATAAACGCATGTATATTTAATCTTTTTTTTTGCTTGCTCCTTCTCTTTTTCTAAAACGCGTGGAATTGTTTGTACAGTAGCCGTTCTAGTTAACGCATACTCTTTCATCTTTTCTGTGCACTTCGCCGGATCATTTCTTTTTTCTGGAACGGTGGTGCTTTATGTGAATTGTTTGGCGACATGTAAAGTGAAGACTAGAACAGCAACCGAAGTTCGAATTCCCGCGTAACAGCTGAAGTTTATTGTAATTGCTGTCGACACTTTGAGAAACCCTCAAAAGAAGTGTCGTCATAAATTATCCTTCTTTTTAATAACGCGCAGTGCGCAGTTTATGTTTCACAGGGGTTTATCTACTGCACGTGTTTCGTTATGAAAAACTAAAATACACACAAGTTTGGTATATATTGTAATAATATATTAGAAATGGAAAGACATAAAATGTATGCCAAGAAAATGTTTAAAAACTCACATTGAATGGATCAACTCAGTTCTAAATTTCTGTAGATTACATTAAAAACATAATCATCGATAAGGTATCCCTCTCCCCCCACGAGATACAGCAGGAAGCCGATCATGCATAAACATCACGAACAGTAGCGGTCCCTGTGTAGAACACTGCGGTACACTAATCCACAACCCGTAGTATTATAAATATTTGAATTTGCCATGACAAAGTGAACATATCCAACTTCTGTCTAAAGTACGTATCTACATATAAAAGATTCAGATACGTACATCATAAACCTTTCGTCTGATGTCACATTGGAAAAGATTACTATCAAGAGCAAATGCTTTAATTCGATCAACTGCTAATGTTTTAAAATTCTAATGCACAAGTGAGTCTGCTTGTGAAAAGATCAAATGTTAGATTATGTTATAGGCCTTTAGTTCATTCTTAATGTAGAATATATTGGTATATTCTCTTTTAAAAGGATGCCTATGACTTCGATATTTTAACTGAAACTTTCTGCGGTTATTTGCTTATTTAGTGGCAATTTCTCGCACCATAAGATAATGTAGATACAGATATGCTGTGTAAAAAATGGACGTCTCAGAAACGTGAACATGCATAAAAATTAAATAGATCTAGGAAAAGTATCTATAAAAACTGCTGTAAAATCATAATAACGAATACCTAAACACTCAAATTACCTGCCACAGATGTAATGCAAAGAACACGAAATTAATTGTAAATCATAGATATGACATTTGAGCATAGCTGTATGTATAAACTCAGTAACACATTCAATTCAAGTAGAAAAGTAAAAGAAAATACAGCTATGCTCAAAAGTAATAGGCAACTCTGTGATTTGCCATTAATTTCGCGTTTTGGCATTATATCTGTGGCAGTTAATTTAAGTGTTTAGGTAATCGTTTTTATGATTTTGCAACAGTTTTTATAGATACTTTTTCTAGATCTATTAATTTTTTATGCATGTTCACATTTCTGAGACGTCAGTTTTTTACGCACTGAAAAAAGTATTGCAACTGTATTAAAAGCTTACAGAAATGCGACAAATTATTAAGATTCTTTATTAAAATGCTATTTATGACGCGTTTAAATTAAGAGTTTTATTTTGTACTCACCCTACTTTGATTATTCGCAAAAAATATAGGTGTCTAAAACATCTGAGCATATCATCTCTGAATAATAGTGAATAAACGTTGCAAACAGTTTCCGGCGCTTAACCAACAAATATCGATGTGAGGTCCTCATATGCAGGATCTACTTCGGCCAAAAAATCAGGAAGGTTTCTGCGAGACAAAGCATGATTGCACCCTCTTATAGTATTAACTATTTGAAGAACCACTTTCATAACATTCATTTGACGCAACGGTTTTCCACATCGAGCCCCTTGGTGAACAATGTAGTATACCGCAGCACAGTTAATATGGTTTTATTTTAAGAGTCCTGCAAGTCCAAGTCAGTACCCATCATAGCTCTGGCTCTATCAGTGGAAATACATTTATCGAATCCGCCGTGGTCTGATTTCACTTTATTCACAACTTCAAAAATATCCATATTTTTTGTTGTACCATGGAGAGGAATAAGATCAAACATCTCCTATTCTACACTACAGTCCTCTTGAATAGATCAACAAAAATTATAAGTTGGCTGATCAAGTCAGTGCTTTCGTCTAGGCAGAATGAAGAACATTAACATTTTTCAGTTGTGTCGTGCATTTTTCAGTGATTACTGTGATCTACACGTCTTGCAATTGTTCGATGTGACACTGAGACTTCAAAATACATAAAGTTACTTATAATAATACGAATATACAGGGTGATGTGTTTAAGCGCAAATCTTACATGGTGCGCATATTTGTAATGATATGAAAAAAGTTTAAAACATAAATTGTCTCATGTTCAATTCTACTTCAGGTAGCGGAAAAGGCTTTGCACACATATCTGTGGACAACAACAAGCAAAAAAGAACGGAATATCAAAAAAAAAAGAAAGAGAAATTGCTATGTAGGGTCGCACATATGTTGGCTGACTCTCTTGTCATGTTGTATCCACATCCACAGTATGTTGAGCTCGCCAACTGTGAAGTTTCATGAAATTGTCGACATACATCTGTCCGAGTGATGAATATTATTAGTGATTGATGGTGTAGTCGTGTTCAATTAAATATCTAAAGGGATATGTAAATGCATTCCTTTAATTATAATGTGCATATATGCAATAATTCAATATTTACTTACATACAACCAAAATTATAGAGTATGTGTGGTCACAGTAAACTAGAGTTGCGTCATTGCTGTAATAATTAAAAAAAAAGTCTAATTTTCATTTTCGTAGCGGCCCTTTAACAGGTGCATTAATAAAAAAGTAGTAGTACGTCCTTTTATTCAATCAAAAGAGTTGTAACGATAAAATATAAAATTAACTATGTGGTAATTCAAAATGTAATGGTTATGTTGCGGCAACGTATGTATAATATACTGTTCCAATTTCAGGCATCCTGCTTAAATTCTTCAGGGGATAAAAAAAATAGTGTACGACACATGAGGCTAGAATATCCTCTACAGTAATATATAGCTAGTTGAAAGATAAATATACCAAAACGTATTAAAAATGACTGGTAATATAAACATATCAGTTTCTTATGTTTTATTAATGCTCACTTAAACATTTTACTGGTAGTTTAACAAGTTTGTATAATGAAGCGTATTATTTTTGATTTACGGTTGCAATATATCACCGAAGTCTATACGAGAAGATAGGAATTGTGAACAGTTCCTAGGCTTGGGGCGCCAATTTATTACTACCTTCAACGTCCAGGCGTAATTGCATGTATCAAAGTTCAGGCAGTATAGTATTTTAACATTTAGAGTATGTATGTATATATTTTCGTTCGCATGCATATCATTTACGTGAATGGCATTTAACTGTAATGTCGCCTTATGATTTTCACAACGGCAACTAAAGTTTAATATTGCGTCATAAGCATTTATAATTCTCTTAATTGTGTGATGCACCTCTAGAAATCAATTTGAGATAAAGAATTAGCAAAAACTGAAATGCATTTATAATGATTTCCTTTTTTTATTCAAAATTGTAGAAACAAACAGCTGCAAAAGGATGGCAGCTAATACAATGAAGGCAGATGATAATGTCTTATTTTACATAGGTATCATTTAAACATGACCGAAGATGACAACCGCTGCCATGGCTGTAGCATTTTTATGTCACTAAAATATTGTCATTTTGTTTGAATGAAAAGTAACCTCATAAAGCTAATAAAAACTATAAGGCCGCAATAAAAGTCAGCGTATCCATAAAATTGCTATTTGAAGCGCATGCGTTTATTCTCTAAATGCAAGAAGAAAAAAGACAATTAGACCACAAGACTTAAAAGTATTTATTCCATGGCGTCAATTACCCTATAAAGCTTTTATAACGGTCCAAAGACGATAAGAGAGCCAATAAAATGGAACTGTCATCTGTTGGATAGAATTGCTTCTAGTATAAAACACAAGGATATTCTTCTACTGTGAATAGAACTGACCATCCTTCAACACTTTCCAAAATCCTTCGCAAAAGCATTTAGTTTTCACATCTTATAAACCTTCATTCGTATTGATTTACGCTATGTATCTATATATAGGCCTGATGGCAATGATTGCAATTAATCGCCCACTAACACTGACGGGCGTTGGTAAGGAGAAACACGTGTTTGCTAATGGGGATTCATTGCATACTGTTCATTGGTTTATAAAATTTGTTAGTAATATGCAGTAATCTGTATTACGTAGTTAAAGTTGTTGCATACGTAGATTCGGCAAGAATACTTATACAGATATTGTAACTATTTAAAAATTGTTATTTTTTATAGATATATTACAATCGAAAAATGTGCAAGTGGACTATTGGACAATTCACCGGTGGGTGTCCTTAAACTATTAGATAAATGAATTAGGTTTGATAATTGACGCAGAGAAAAATATTTGGTAGACCCTCGTGCAGTGCACGAACCTTCTCCTGCTTCCCTCATCATTTTCAGGCACTTGGTGTCATGTTTCGTATTGGAATGAAAATATGATCTCCAGTGCAGATTCATTGCAAATGAATAAGAACCAGATAAAATATCAGTTTTCATTTCTTTGTAAAATATCTCTTAGGGTTTGTTTATAATTTTAGAAATATGTATATGAAAAATTGTAATATAAAAATTTGAACACTGATTCTTATTATGCGTACTTAATAAAGAGTGTGGTTACATTAAGAGAAAGTTGAATGAACATTTTTTTTAACAGTTCTCAAAATGGACAAGACAAGTAAGAATCTGCGTAAGCGATGGGGCCAAAATAATTTGAATTGCGGGATAGACACCATCCAGTTTAAAATCATGAATAACAGACGTATATTGGGTAGTATAAGGTCTTCATCAGCTGTATATCAATAAAGTATTTTGAAATACGCATGATAAAACCTAGCATCTTATAAGCGGATGAGCATATCATCTCAAATTGAAGCGAAAAGTTAAAAGCAGAATCAAAAACTGCGCCGATATCTTCAACATCCTGCTCTCTGCTCAAGAAATCAGATTCGTCATCAAGGGACATAACTTCTAACTATATTTTTACGTCGTCAGCGTATGCTAAGCGAGGACATGTTATTTCCAAAAGCAAATCGTTAATATAAAGTAGAAATAACAAGGGACCCAGATTAGATCCTTGTGGGATCCCTGAAGTAGCTGTGAAATCCTTTCATCTAGAAAAACCGTTATACGTCACATAACACACCCTATTGCTCAAGTAAGATTTCATAAGCTGCAGTGATAATTTATTCAAGAATATTACATGACTTATGAAATCAAAAGCTTTGGATATGTCACTGTAGATTACATCAACCTGATTGCGTTTGGCCAAGGACTATTACTTTTTTTTTTAAATAGTAATTGTTAATTTTTTGCGTTGGGTTCACGTTCTTGTAAGAATTGTTGTTTTCTTTTAACAAGCATTTTGAGAAAAGAATTTTTATTTTTGGATGGGTCATATATATTGCCAATACCTTGTATGTTTTTTTTTTCGGTGAATTGTCGGTATATTTATAAAATGTATGCAATTAAATAGATTCTCACCCGATTCTATTGTACACCCATATCAAAATTGCTTTGGATTAATATAATTTCTGGTTATATTAATAGCCATTTAGGGTATAAAAAGACGATTTAGATGAAAACATCGAAAATTTAATTTATACTTTACTAGCACCCGCTTGGTTATATATTAAAAAGAAAATGAAAAATTTAATATAAAGATATGAATCAGCTAGACGCAATATATGCATGCTGGGAGCCTCCGCAGAGCGTTTGCATAAATAGAGGGCACTTTATGCTTAAATATTAAGATGCAAAGTAATGCAGCACGTGTTACTTACTCCCTTGCGTTAACCTAGGTTGTCTTCGGAAGAAGGAGAACGAAAGACTATAATTGAAATATTTCTTGAAGCGGCGTCTAATGACTGCGCGGGTAAAGTAATTTGGTATAGTTCGCTTGCAATTTAATGGGTGCTACTCGGATGGTATGTTATTCTAAATTTAATTAAAAAATACACATGCATAAATAATTCCTCAGTAATTAGTAATTTTCCTGCTGAATCTCCAAGAAAAACAGTGTTGCTAATTACACCATTGATAACATGATCAGTTTTTAATTAATGTTGATCTTCATTACCGAACAATACCTCCGTTATTAGAAGAAATGAAACGCAATTTGAGCTTGAGATAAGACCATTGAATAGTTATTGCTGTATACATGTTTTAAATTCAAACAAATTTCTGTTGTCAGAGCGAGATGTTTTCTATTTAGTAAATATGCTAAAAATAAAGATTCAGGACGGACTATTCGCCAAGTATTTGTTTTTTCTGTGTCAAGTATCTGTGTGTATTATCAGTGTGACGGCGTATCATTAATCACTTATTGTCAGAGGCCCTTTTTCGGAGAGTAGAAGAGCTAATGCGCGGGTCGTTACATGTTTACTGTTGATATAAAGCCCGTCCAGGCTATTTCTAATTATGATGAAGTGGCCTGATTCCATTAATAAAAGTAACCCTACTCTGCAAGGACATGAATACTTATAATCTCGGCTTTAATTCTCGTAAATACTTCGATCGTAATACTCTAAGGGGAGGTATACGTCTTTAGGAGCACGCAAACTCGCAACATTCCAACGCTAACATTAACTAAATTACTATAATTTTGAACTCATAAATATAATGATTAGATTGAAGTAGGTATACTTTTATTCATAATACTTTTGTGTATAAAAATAGCGTGAATTGAAATCATATATAACGTATGTCACATAAGTTTTGGGAAAATTTTCGTCGGCGTAAAAATAACTAAATAACTTGCAATCTAGTAACCATGATAAAAATATGTTCATTAATACTCAAACTTGTTATGACATTTCATAGATGTCAAATAATTTGTCCAATTATGTCGTACAAACTTGAAATACGGAAAAGCATTTACAGCCTGGTTGGACATGTACTCAAGCAAGAAATTGTAAACATATTTTGGAATCAAAATATTTCAAAGACAACCATTTATAGAACAATTGCAGAATGTGAACAAGGTATACCATGCCTCAATTTACCAAAAATCGGACGTCCCGGAATGTTGACCGAAAATCGCGCCAACCTAATCTGTGAAAGTGCAAAAGACCGCGTTGGAACGTCATGCCGAAAGTTATCCAGAAGATTTAATGTTTCTCATGAAACTGTAAGAAGGGTATTGAAAAAAAAGGCATAAAGTTTCGTAAAAGACGTAAATGTCCACGTTATACAGAGGACCAGTTACGAAGAATTCCAATGTGTTGTCGTAGATTACGCCGAACTCATTTTGCAAACAATAAAGTGATCATCGTGGACGATGAAAAATATTTTACGTTCTCTCATTCAGAAATGAAAGGCAATGGTGGTTTTTATACCGATAATATAGAAAATTGTGCAGATAATGTTAAATACAAAACCAAAAAAAAATTTGAAGATAAAATTCTAGTTTGGTGTGCCATATCGGAGAGAGGAGTTTCACGACTTTATGTTGGGCATGTGAGGGGTGAAGCAGTTAATGCCAACATTTATACCGAAAGATGCCTACCGAAGTTGCTACAGTTTATTACTACGACTCATCCACGTGAAGAAATAATGTTTTGGCCGGACTTAGCAAGCTGCCATTATACAAGAACGACTAGAACATGGTTAGAAGCTCACAACATACCCTTTGTGCCAAGAGCAGACAATCCGCCAAATTTGCCACAAGCTCGATCCATCGAAGATTTTTGGGGAATATTGACCAGAAAAGTATATGATAATGGGTGGGAAGCTCAAAATGAAGCTCAACTAAGGCGAAGAATATATCAAAAGATAAGAGAAATTGATATAAACATCGTCCAAAACATGATGGGACACGTTAGACAAAAACAGCGTGCCATTGAGGACCATGGCCCTTTGTCATTATTTTAATTGTAGTTTTAATTAATTTAAATATAAGGTAAAATGTTGGTAAAGTGGGCATTTGAATAAATTACGTTACACTTACTTTAAAGAATTTAATTATTTTTCCCAAAACTTATGTGACATACGTTACTTGTCCCAGTTATGATGTACATTAGGTTACAAAATTAATACAAGAACATCCACAATCATTCTAAAGAAATTAACCACAAACGTGTGTAATTACCTTCGTATTAATAGATACAGCGGGATTCTATATACTCATTTCACCATTGTTCTGAGAACAAAACATTACTAATGGGGTTCTCTATTAGATAGGGGTTTGGAAATGTCGCTTAATAATTTTAGACTAGTGGTACCGGAAAGTGTATATATCTCGGGCTTAAATAATACTCTGTTGTTTTGTTAATTGCGTATCTAAATCAAAACATGGTAATTTTAAAAATTGGAAGCGAGCCAGGAGTGCCGTTGCGACTTTGCGTTATTTAACAACGTTCGCGTGCGCTTTCACACTCAAATAGTAAATTCTATTTTAACAATGGTCGAAGACCATGCAGAACTGCGGAGTGTAATTGTTAGGGAAGGGAGTATATGGAATTTTCGTAGCTCCTCACGTAGGCCAGACTGGTAGGAATTTCGAAAATCGTTTTGTTTCGTCTATAGGTAGATACGCGATTGTAGAAAATTTAAAATATCTCGTTGCTATTTGGGGAACGAATATCATGAGCGAGTGATCGAAATGAAAAAGAAAGAGGTAGAGATTTAGGTGTTAGCGTAAATTTAAAAAATTGATGGAAATATTTTGACAGATACGTTGATCTTGTTTACGTGTATAACAAATTAATGTGTAAATACAGCTGCAGGTAGGTTTCCTTTGTGGCATGTTTATACAGATAATTCACAAGACGTTTTGATGTGTGCGGGATCTGAAAATTTTAGAGCTTTGTGGCTTACAAATATTTAAGATTTAAGGTAAAAATACACCATCTAAGAACCTATATATAGCAAATTCCTATACAGATTTATATAAATTTGAATGACTTCATTCAAATTAAACTTTTGCTTAGAATCGTAGCATTCAAAGAACCATGGACTCTAATCGTTCGCAGGTAGTGATAGACACCATCGATAGTGAAAGCTAGTGAGTACATATATACCGGCAGATTAAATTTCTATAGTGTAGTTTTGATACGTCGCGTCGCACAATAGGGCAGACTAAAAAACATCGTCTCAAAATCTATAACTTTTTTATTTATTCATCTAGATTAGTGAAATTTGGTGTGTATGACAAGGAAGATTTGCTACGTAAGATAGTGTGTGAAAATTTAGAAAATACGTCTATATTTATTAGCTAACAAATTGTACACAAAAATTAAGGTTAAGTACTTTGTCACAAGAAAGTCGAAATAGATCGACCTGTTGCACCTATTCAGTTCAAAGAATCTTATAAAGAGAACTTCTAATAAAAAAAAAATTGTGCTATGTGAAGAATCAGAGGGCCTATCTGAGGACACCACAGATCACATGATACCACACAAGATATACCACATTTACTCATGTAGATGACTTATGATACACAAATTACACATTTTCTGCACTCGCTGTTTCTATAAAAGTCTGTTGGTGTAGGATTGCACATCAAGTCATTCTCTTGAGTCTAATTGTGAGGATGAGATGGGTATTTCTTAGGTTGCACAGGTTTACAACACACACGGAGAAAAATGACATTGCAAATCCAACAAAAAAAGTATTGTCCTTACGTTGCAATCGGTTCAAAAATAAATTGGTATTGCAGTAAAGTTTTGTAAGTATATTCCAAAACTTTTGTTTTGTTCCACCAACAACACTTTTGTTGGTGTTAAAATATGTTACGGTACAATTAATCGCTTTGGCCATAACATTATAGTTGTAGTTATTTCAGATCTAAAATACAGAACAAGGTGTGCGATGCAGTGAAGTAGATGTAAACACAATTTTTCAAACCAGTACAGTCAAGAAATATTTACATTACACACAATTGTAGTTGACGCAACAGGGCGCCTACGTTGTCGATATTACAATTTGTGATGCGGGAAGTCCCGGCATGGACAGTAGTATCACGTGATTTTAACCGCGTGTTTCATTGGTCTTACATAGCCTTGAAGAAACAAACTTGTTACCAGGCGAGATAGACGACGCCATTTAGTTTCGGTTGTGACGTTGTGTTAGCTTATTAGTTTTGTGTAAAAGAACGACAGTGTATTAAAATTGAAGAAAACTGGCTCACTTCTGACGTCTACTGACTCTTAGATATGGATAATTTTGTTACAGAGAAGCTAGCTGAATGGAATATTAGGCGTACGAAGTACAGATTGCTAATGATGAGTACATTAAACCTTTCGATAAATTACCTAGTGTTTTCCCCTGTTTAAAAGTTGCAAAACGATCTAGAATATACGTTGCCTTGAGACATTTGTAAAATAAGATACATTTGAAATTTTAATCTTTATTTTTAGTGTTTCCCAGTTTTAGATTTTATCTTGTTTATTTTTTTTGTTATGTATTAATAAAAAATTGTGTTATCCTATACTGATATTTTATTTAAACCCTCCACAGCTTACATTTAAGGCAGCACCGAATTTGTGTGTGAATCTACTAAAATATTGTTCGCTTTGAACAGAAATTGCGATTACAAACATCAAAATCAAGTGACAATATAAACTTGGAAAATGATGACTGAAAATCAATTGTTTGTTAAATATCCACAACTTGCTGTTGAAGTTTCAAATTGCTTTGGTAGTGATAAACAATTTTTAATACTGTATTTCACACCATATTTTTGTGATTCGTTAAACAACAAGCAACTGGTTGATTGTAACATGTTTTGGGAATATATCCTTCCAAATTTTGTGGTAGTTCTAACAAAGTTTTTCGACAACAAGTTTTAAGTTGTATTGAATAATGGTTGTTGTTGTCATATATTTACCCACAAATTGTTGTTCAATGTGCGTCAATTGGTGCCACCTTAACAATAAATTTTTCTCCGTGCAGGTGACATTTTTATTTATTATTTCGTTTATAAATTTTTAGAATTTACCAATAGCAGAAGGCGATTATGATTACGAGATAATTATTGCAAAATTATCAACACCTTGGAGACCTTTTGAAGCTCATGCATTGAAGGATGTTTGCGGTTACCTTCTCAACAAGAAAACTGGAACTGACAATAAAAATTGCGATTGTGCAACCCACATTTTAGAGAAGCAAGAGCCAATAGCATGTGATGAATTTATCTCTAAAGAAATACAGCAACGGTAGAGTAAAAAGCTTAGCCTGAAAGCGCAGCACAAAAGCTCAGCTTAAAAATTCGGCCTAAAAGTTCAAACTCGAAGTTCAAAAGCCAGAAGCTCTAGATCGAAGCACAAGCTCGCAGATCAAGCTCAAGCAAAACACATATTATAATTATTATTAATAGCTGGGTTCTGACGTATTATGTAAAAAGACTTCTTTGGGTGACCAAACCGGGACAATTGTTTCAGTATTGGAGGATTTTTTTGCTTTGTAATCTATTTTTAAACAATTTTCACTGTGTACTTTTAATGCATTGTTAATTTTAACATTTCTATGTACAACAGTATTTTTCTACTTTATATTAGAATGTTTACTGTTTAGATTTATGATTATTTATTTTAACATTAACATAACGATTTATTATTTCGCATATCTGTCAGAAATTCAATTATGCGTATGTAGCAAACGATAAATTTACTATTTTGCCGTGGCGGGATTCTATGCATAGAATTTCAGCATTGGAACAAACATTAAATATTTAAAAATTATTATTTAGAATACGGCTTCACCTGTTATTATGGGTGTATTCCAACTTGATATAATTCAGTCTGCTGTTAGTTATAGAAGGAGAGCGTAAGGGAGAATATAACTCTTGTCGCTGAGTTTGCACAGATTATATCGGTGTGAAAGTAACTACCAGAGATCCTTAGGAAGCAAATTGGTTACAAGGTTGGTTGGAAGTGTTTAGATGATCTTTAATTATGTATTCATTAATTCAAATTTCTTTTAAAAAAAAAATACATTAACTGTTGCGTCTTCTGACGAAATATTTCACTGTTAGTGTGCTATTAATGATATACATACAATAAAGACACGTTCTCACGAGTCAAGTTTGGTTGACCAATTTTAGTTGATCAACAAAAGTTGAATGAAAACTGTAATAAGAACCTTTCTTTCAATAGAGTTGATCAACGTTGTAGTTAATCAAGAAAAGTTTGATCCAGTCAAACTTTTGTCGTTTAAGTGATGAGTCATGACGAATTGCTTTCCAGTTGAAACTTGTCCTGAAACATGTAAACAAAGGCAGTCAACTTGTGTCGACTGTATAGTATACTTACAACTGGCCGCGGCACACGTGCTTTTGTGTTTTCTAATTTAAAATATTGGGGAAAATTACCTATAATAAAATAAGAGAAATGAGCCTGAAGTGGTCTGAAAATGTTATGATGAAATTTTTGGAACTATATCATAAGCATGATTGTCTTTGAAACCACAGTATGGATAAATATAAAAATAGAGATGCACGAGAAAATGCTTTGGGTCCTATTGTCAAGGAAATGAAAATTTCTGGTGTTACTATTACTGATCTGAGGAACAAAATCAAGACTATTAGAACGATGTACAAAAAGAACATGTATTGATTTGCAAATCAAGAAAAAGTGAAATGGGACAGGGGAAATGTACGAGCCAACATTATTTTGGTATAAAAGAGCACATATATTTCCTCCCAATCGGTTTCTTCTTAAAATCCACTGTTTCACCTAAAACGACGTTTCTTAGGACTTTTATTCATAACACATAGCATTCCTCTTAGCTTTTCCTTTAACAAAACTGCAATTATCTGTGCACATTCACGACCTCATATGACGCCATTTTAAAACTGACACGGTCGATCAGTTTCTATTGATATGTGTGAACTTTATTCAAGTGCTGTTCAACTTTTGTTGATCAATTAAAATCGGTCAACTAAACGTGACTCGGGAGAATGCGCCTTTAAGGTAAATACTTGATCGACTACTAATACTTTTAACTAGGTACAAAATTTAAATATAATGGACCAACATATCACAGGAAACGTCCATTACTTTCAGGTGTCGAGCTGTAATGAATCTACTGCGCAAAAATCAAAAGCATTTAACACAAAAATCACGACTGGCTTTTATCCGAAATGAAATATTTAAATTAGCTCATGTGGAGTAAATGGGTCGTAAAGGTAAATGAAATTGAGTTAGCAGTTGAATTAGGCGGCATTCGTACAAAGAGATTGCCTTTTTATGTGACGCGGTCTCGTAAAATGGGACGAAAAGTAAGCGTTTTTAATTAAAATGTGGAATAAAACGATGAGAGGAGTGTTAAGTGAGTGAACATGTTACCGCCAACCGAGCAGGTCGCTTTTCGTTTATGCCGTGACAGTCCATAGTTGCCGGAATGTATTGGACCGTGACGGTCGACAATCTTTTGAAACAATTTACTCTCCGTTTGTTCCTGGCACGAAAGGAAATAATCCGATTTGCAGACACAAAGATTATTTTATCGTCGGCTATTTCAGTTCCGTAGGAATTGCTTGGAAATAAAATACAGACTCTATGGGAATGTACGAAAATATAGAAATAAATGTATTTCTCTATATATACGTGCGCTCATTTGTGACAGAATTCCATGCTTTTCACTGGAAACATAATCACACCAAAGAAACTTTAGAATAGAATTCTGTTATAGGTATTTATATTTATTTACAATCGACACAAAGTTTATTAACC
This sequence comes from Cetonia aurata, assembly GCA_949128085.1. Taxonomy (NCBI): domain Eukaryota; kingdom Metazoa; phylum Arthropoda; class Insecta; order Coleoptera; family Scarabaeidae; genus Cetonia; species Cetonia aurata. Next base: position 15,460,505 of record OX421886.1, on the reverse strand, counting down.
TATGTTGTACATTCATACATCCGGCAATAACTGATCCAATATCTAACAAGGTTTTCGGTCCTCAACAAATAATTCCCATTGCATCGATCTTGTAAGGTGACTCAACCACGGACTGGATCTAGTATCCAGACACCTTGAGAACGAAAAACAAAATAAAAGCTCAAATACGTACTTCAAATATTTCGATTGGTTTCAACGAAAAAAAAAAAAAGAAAAAAAAAAAGAAAACTGGGTAGTGTAAATCGAGATTTTTGCAATACATTACTGCTTAGGTAAAACGATATCAATATGCTCTGAAAGCCGGGCAACACTTAAAAGATCTTCTCCAGATTGGTATAACACTGCGTGAGAGTCCTAATTGAGACGGGCACCCAAGGTTTATCATAGTCTCATTAGACTCGCCTGACTATGTAACCAAGCACCACCCAAGTTCGACAAAAATTGAATGGTGAAAAAGCTACTTAGGCAAACTTAGACAAAACAATTTTTAAATGAAGAAAATCCTGAATTTACGAATGTAAATCATCTAGTATTCATAAGAAGACTTTAAAAGTGATCTAGGACTATTCAATTGCTTAATAGGCTTTGTATATACCATGAGTTTGGCAGGAAATGTCATTTGCAGATTCCCCCGAGATGAGGAAGCAATATTATTCCATGTTCTATGCCATTGTGATTGTTTGGGCAAGTTTCAAATTCTGGACGCATAGAACCCCAGAGCAGAAACATAATATAACGAACCCGCTCTCCAGAACGATAGGTTCAATTAAAATGGTAAAGTTAAAGAGCGTCTTCTACAAAACCATAGCCATTACCCCAATCGTAATATAGTCTTTGTAGCCTAAATAACTAGTGATGTGTAAAACTGCTATTTTGCGTTAGCAGCTCCAACCGGCTTCTGCTAAAAGTAGCAGAGTAGCAGTTTAAAATACTGCTACTTTTTGTAGTAGTTTTGCTTGCATATGGCGATGTACATGCGTCTACAGTTTTGTATTAGAGATTATAGCTTGAAATATTTTACTCGTGTTGGCGATAAACACATAAATACCTATCTAGACTGCAGACCACACAGGGTAATAATAATAATAATCTTTAATAATAATAATAATCTTTATTGTCCAACAGATACAGATTGTATATCCACTAATAGGACAATATATAAACATAAAGTTCAGTGCTAATTCGATATAGATAAAGTAAAGGTAAATTGCTTAAACCTTACCTAAAAAAAAATAGTAGTAATAATAATAATAAGATTAAATAATAATAAATTCTAGCAAAAAAGTACAAAGTGAAGAAAAGAAAGAGAAGAACACAAGTGACAGATGGAGATTGAAGAAGGGGTTTAGGACGAGGAAAACAGGTGAAAAGGGTGGGAGTAAAGTTTGTTGGCGTTTCGGCTCATGTGTGTTATCGGTGCCTTGGCCAAGACATTCGTTCTAGCTGTCGGAATGTGAAAAGTATCCGTCAAGCGTGTGCCGTACCTGGGAATTGTTACAGCGACTGCTGAGAGAATATTCGGGGCATCTCTTTTGTGGTGCAATTGATTTATCAAGAATCTGGCACTGGCAGCCTCTCTACGATCCGAAAGGGCTTGAATGTTGTGTGCGGCAAGTAGTTCATTATAATCTATTCCTCGTGGGGGATAGTTGCCAACCCTTCTAAAGGTCAGCTACTTTAGAAACCTTTTCTGCACTCTCTCGAGTTGCAGCCGTTGATATATATATCCAGGATACCATATTATGGAGGCGTATTCCAGCTTTGGTCGAACTAACATAAAATACAGCTTTTTCAAAGTATCTGCGTTTGCAAAACCTTTGCAGATTCTTATTAAAAAGCCGTAAGACTGCGAAGCTGCCTTGGAGATAGTAGAAATGTGCTCAGTAAACTGAAGTCTCTGATCAAAAAGAACCCTTAGATCTTTAAACAACGAATAATGGGGAATCGTATAATTATCCACAGTATACGACTAGTTTATGGGTTTCTTGATGGTGATATAGCTAACGACGGCACATTTACTTACATTTAGCTCCAGTTTGTTATCAGCACACCAGTTGTGAATGGCTAGCAGGTCTCGCTGGAGGGCTTCGCAATTCGCCACACAAGTAATCCTAGAAAAGACTTTCAGATCGTCTGCGTAGGCTAAGACTCGGCATTCGAGAGATGACAGAAGATCGTTTATGTAGATGTTAAACAGCAAGGGTCCGAGGTTCGACCCCTGCGGAATTCCAGAAGAGGCGGTATAAACGCTGGAATGAAAGCCGTTGTAACATACATAGCATGACCGTTTCTCAAAATACGATGCTATCAAATCGGTGGTGATGGGGGAAAAAACCAAAGGCACTCAGCTTGGATATAAGAATATTATGGTCAATGCTATCAAATGCCTTGGCGAAGTCTGTATACAGGACATCTACCTGTGTTTGCGAGTCAATGCTAGCGCTTATATACTGCGTGATTTCGGCTAAGTTGGTCAAAGTGGATCTACCAGCCATAAATCCATGTTGCTGCGGTGATATATAGCAGCGGATATGATTATAAATTTTAGTATGAAGTAGATGCTCCAATACTTTGGAAAAGCCACATAGGATCGCAATGAGCCTATAATTAGCTATGTCGTACCTGCTTCCCTTCTTTAATATTGGGTTGATCATGCTGAATTTCCAACTTTCCGGGAATGTCGCTTTACGCAGTACCAAGTTAAATATCAGGCACAACAGCGTGCACATAATAGTTGCACAGTCTCTGAGTAAAAAGTTAGGCAGACAATCATGACCCGAGGTATTATCGCTTTTAAGATGTTTAATTGCTGCTAGCACTTCGTTGTAATGGGATAAAGACGGAAGTAGTTGGTAGATGTTGGAGAATCAGACAATGTGGAAGGTGTACGAAGTTGGTATCCATCAGAGAAAGCCTTGGCAAAGGTTTCCACTATTTTATTCGCATCTGTGAGCTCTACATCCTCATATTTGAGAGAACAGGGTATTCTCGAGGTCCCAGTCCTTTGTCGGATAAACTGCCAGAAAACTTTCGGATCTGGATTGGTAATCTGATTTTCCATATTAGTTAAATAAACATCGTGCGACTTCCTAGGCTCCACTTTTACCAGTCCACGCACTCTCGAAAATTCTGCTTTGTGTACAGGTGACTTAGTGGATATCCATTTTCGATGATAATACTCCTTTAATTTAACTGACTTGATTGTAGATGGATTGTACCATTCGGGATATTTACGAGACATAGTCACGTACTTCGGAACATGATTGTCAATTACTGAATATATTGTAGAGTAGAATGCAGAGGCCGCAAGGTTGATATCCACGTAGGCTTCCAAATATGACCAATCGGTGTTGAGCAGATCACTGTAGAGGGCAGGAAAGTTCGTTTTGCGGAAGCTGTATCTGGTATTGGAGTTGGTAGGAAAGTGGAGGAAATTTTCATCGAGGGACGTTCTTGCAAGTTTGAAGTTAATATCAAGCGCAGAGTGTAAAGTATCTTCGGGAACTAGAGAGACGTCGCTATGGGTAACAGAAACGGGACATAACAAGTTAGAGAATATCAAATCGAGTAGCCTATTGTTAGAGTTAATTACATTATTAAACTGATGTAAATTTAAAATATTTATAATATTTCTCAATGATAAATATTTGCGGTCATCGCAGTTGTTGGCAGAGTTAAACAATGGACAATTAAAATCTCCGCCTATGATAAGTTTTGGGTACATTCATATATAGATTTACGTATAGTATTAAGAAATAATAGTTAATGTAGCACCGTATTTACCCAACAATTGAAGGTGGTAATAAAAAGAATCGACTGATAAAAAAAGAATAATTCAAATCTATTTCATAATAACAGTAAAAATTTAATAAGCACATGAGAATAATGATTTTATTACATATGCATCCAAGCTTCAACTATAAAATGCTCTAAATTAACACATTACATACTGCTGTGGTCTGCACCCCGGTTTTTGTAAATTCAGTTTTTCTTTCTTCATTCCGTAAAGCGTTTGTCAATGTTGTTTCAAATTGTTTTATTTTCAAATAAGATTTAGTTAATGTTTTGGATTGTTTAATTTGTGTATTTTCTTGTTCAGTTGTTTATATTAATTTCAGTCAGGTGTACATTTTGCGTTCATTGGTATTGTATATATATTGTTTTGTTTTGCGAGTTCGTCCGTTTGCGGATAGATCTGTGCGCGTTGCATCGCGCGCCTCTGAGATTTTTATACTTATACGATTGTTTTAACCGTGTAAGGTCAGTTCCCTGATAGACACGTGTAAGTAGATATATAAAGTTGTATTTCATTGCCGACATTTTGTGATTATTGATTTCAAGTTTTGAATTCACGTTTCTGATTTTATTTCGTTCATCACGGAACTCATCTAATAATAATTGATATTGTATTTTTGTGTACACAATTTAGATATAAGATCTGTTATTATTTTTACGTGCAGGAAGATATTTTAAGTTTAAAGAGATAATTTTTTGTTCGTTGTTAATTTTTCTGATTTGTAATTATTTATTAATCACCTCGGGTTGGGTGAATAAAAGCATTGTGCTTGCTTTGATTTTTCATTTATTTAAATTACTTGAATTTTTCACGTTTAATTTAGTTGTTTTAATATTGAGACCACGTGGATTGAATTCAAAAAAAAAATTATTATCTTCCTGAACTTTTTTGTTTTCTGTTGCTTTGTAAAAGGATTTTGAATTGTCCTTTTGTAATTTAAAGTCAAATGCAGTTTTGATTTAGACCAGGACCTTTTTGTCCAAGGTTTTTTTTTCTGCAGAGTTTGTAATTAATTTTATTTTCTTTTTTTTTTAAAAATAATAAAATTATTGAATTTTTATATCATTCAAAATACTGTCCTTTTATTTTTAATTAAACCTTTTAAAATTTCTTTTGAGTATTAAAGAAAGTCAGATTTCTTTCACCCACATTTTACTTTTCATGATTGTAACCCTGAGTTTAATTGTTCTTCTGCGCCTTATAAAATTGTTATCATTTGAGCTAGCTAATTTAATTTTTCATTTCAAATTTCATTTTCCAATTTTGTTGGTACATTCAGTACACAGCAATACGTATGTCTTCTTATACCTACGTAATACGGACTTATATGTATATCTAAAGCAGCTGTTGTCTACTAACTGTTCGATGCTATGGCTAATATCTAGCAATGCAAAGAAAACGCAAACTGCCACTGCTATAAATCTAGCTTTATGTTTCAAAACCTGCTACTATAAGCATTATTATTTTAGGTACTTGACCACTGTTTGGTTGCCTAATAGTATATTAGAAAACTGATACAGAATGTAGCAGCTTCTTTTGATATTGATTAACTGCTACGAACCGCTAACGGCCGTTAGCTGCTAGAAAGTAGCAGATTGCTTCGTAGCAACCCATCACTATATATACCTTAAAAAGGAAAATTTGAAACGATGTTGGGTTAACTACTATTGGCATTACAAATAAATAAATAATAAACAAATAGAAAAGTATATATGTCGTAAAATATGCCACCAATTATTGAGCAAACAAAAACTTCCGATAAAAAAGCACGTCTCTTACGCATTGATGTATTTCTATAAATAATTGAAGTTTACCAACTTCTCCGTCATCATTGTTTGTTGCTATTTCGTTCTGTGTAGTGGTAGTAAGAGGGTAACAGACAGTGATCTTCTCCGTCAGCATCGCTTATTCCTGTTTCGGCTCCGTAATTATAAGTTTATAAGTCTTCATAATGTCTAGTAGGTAGTCTTCAAGTGCAGTGTTGCTATCAATATAACGAAGCGATTGCACCATTATCGAAGAATATCTTATGCGGAGAGCGGCAATTTATCTTATGATAGTAAGTTTCATAGAAATTTCCGGAACAGTACCCAATCGCAGATTTTCTTACTTTTTGGCTTCATGCTTTTGCCAACTCAAAAATGTATTCTTGCAAGTCGCTAGATAGTCTAATAATAACGGACGAATTGTTATTTTCAAATCCATTTAGAACTTTCACAATAATGAAATTTTCTATTTTCTATTATTTCCTCGTCTATGCTGTGTAAAACATATAAAAGTCACAATAACTGTTTTGTTATCTCCACTGGAAATTCGCTATATAGAAATTCAAAATTTATTACTGCGAAATAATTCTGCAAGATATTTTGTTTCAAATGCAACGCTTTGGAAAAAAAAGAAATAATAAATAGGAAAATTCGCCATATGGAAGTTCGTAAAATGGAACTCCCACGGTAAATTGCTATCCCGCGGTGTAATTCAATATACACTAACTAACAATCAACATATTAACGCAAAATACACAAAATGGTAACATAAACCAGCGGGCAAAAAATATGGAATGACCATAAGAAATACACGGTTTTTGAATAACGATTCCAGGCACGTTTCTGCTGTGTAAAACGAGTAAATTGTACTAGAATCTTATATAAATTCGGAACACGCAGAAGGGCTTTGCTTACTAGGAAAATAGTTTGATGAATAAGGAGCGGTCAATAAGATGGTATTTTTATACGCATATTTCTTTTTAATAAATTTCTGAATAGCAATTAAACTGTAAAAAGGCTCACCACTTACTTGAATTAAAATTAGCACTAGTCGAGATGTTTTGAAAAAAAAACCGAAAAGATAATGAATACTGAAATATTAATGTCGTAGTATTTTGGCATAATTTAAGACAAAAAACGTCAAAACTGTTGCCACTCACAGTCGCATCGGTGTTGAATAATTTTATTGTTTCTCTTTTGTAGTTCGAGAAGTTTTTTTTTATTGAGATCGGTATGTACATTGTACCTAATGTTTCTTATACAACATATATCGTGTCCAGGAATATTAAAATTAAGTTAGCTATTGCTTTTCCATAATAAAGTCAGGTTTGTGATATTTTCAGCCAAATAAGTTACACAAGCTAATGAATTTATTTAACGATAAAAAACAAATAAGATACTCGTTAGATGTTCTTAAATGAAATAACCACATATTTATGTTGCGTCTAAAATAGCTGGTAGGTATTTATATGGCGCCGTAGTAAAGATAAAGCAATGTTTAGAGCTATCTATTTGTGAGCGTTGATGACAATTTTCGAAGGATAAATGTGTACATTTGTGGTATGTAGTTTTATACATAAGGCTATTTATAACGGTTTGGCTAGGTATATACCACCATAGATGAAAATGAAGGGGTGATTCTATCACTTATTTAGTTAGTCACATAGGCTTTATTTTTGTCAAACATACTTACATATAAAATAATTTATAAATGATGGCACTAGCATATTGTTTTTAAATTATAATCGGTTCCAAACATCTGCTTTTCTGTCTAAATGACTTTATATTTCAAATTCCTAGTAGTGAGAACATAGAATATGGAATTCATACAGTTGAGGCCAAAATGAAAGTAAAAGTAATTCTTGGGCAAACATTGAATTTAATGTAACAATATATCAGCATTGTTTCTGTCATGAATTGGAGCAGGACAGCGTTAACTAGCTTTGATCTCAGCACAGATCGTATGTCTCAAAATTTAATTAATGACATAAAATGTAGTGAAGGTAACCTTAAGTGCAACATGAGCCAGCTACAGTTTGTGCGTGTATACTCAAATAAACGTGCCTTTGAACCCAACTAGATTACGCATATTCGCATATCGTGTATAAATTTGCAGGTACATGAAATTGTACGCGATTTGCCAAACACTGGAATGATTTTGTTCAGTTCTAACAGTAATAAAATTAATATTTCGTGTATGCCAGGAAAAGTAGCAATGCCTATACAAATGTGTGATATAAAATGTAAATCAAGCCACAATATGTATAATATATAAATATATTCATTAAAATCCCTCTAAGTGTAGAAGACCGTATTTACATATATTGCTATGATTATCATGCTAAACATAACTTACAGTATCAAACGTTAACTATAAAATTATTTATGTAAATGTATTTTGAACTATTTATTTATTTTGTAAACATATTGTTAAAATTTAAACTAAAAACTTACTTATTTCGTATCTAATTCAAAAAGAGCAGGTTACTATGGATTTTAAGGAGTTAGTTTCCTTCGCTGATTGTTCGAACGTGGGTTGATTTTGCTGTATTGTATCGTTGGAAACGATATTTATCATCGTTGCTGGAGTTCTTTTTGCCTAGGAGATATCAAGTTGTTAAAAAAAACAAATGTGAGGGACTTCTTTTTCGGTTTTTCCTGAGTGTAGTTGCATTTTGGATAATTATCTAGAAATTGTGAATCACAATAAGAGTCATTAACTTTTGAAATTTACTTACAAGAATGAGAGTATTGCGTATGTAGTGCCAAGATGATAGAAATCCAGTGATTTCGAGAATTTGGGGTGGCGTATTTCTAATCCTGGGGCCTATTGAAGAGTCTTGTTCGAGCCTATTTGCTGGAACATCATTGGAATACTAATTGGGAGCTAAAATGATTGTTGTGGAGTTGGAATTAGTATTTGGAGTATATTAGAGCAGTTTTTCGTACTTGAAGTAAGCGATTTTTCATCATTTGAATATATAATTGGCGTAAAAAGTGTAAAGGGAATGTTATATTATCGTATGATAACAGTGATTCTAATGGATTTTCTGTGTGTAAGCAAAACGTTTGATTTTGTGGGTTTAAATGCATGAGCGGTTTAAGTTGGCATTATTTGACAATATTTGATTTTATGACGAGAATTTAGCGGGAGATTTGAATTCTATATTGATATTTAAAACAAGATATATGAGTTATTAGTTTGGACTAAGATTCTAGAAATTTTATTTTTGTACAAATTAAATAATAAAAAAAAAAATAGTTACTTACCCTGAGGGAATCATTAGAAGATTCATTTCTTTGTTCATCATATTTATTTAACTCGAAATAAATAAATTTTGCTTTGATTACATCTCTTTTATTCACTATAGTATAAGAACATCACGAACAAATAACAGTCACAATTAAAATATTTAAGTGTATATCAGGTATATAAAGATAATAAACGATGGTTTAGTGGTTCGACGTGACCTCTCCATGTCTCGAGGTCAACTGAAGATAGTAAATCGATTGGTTTGCGGTGTACCCAAAACACTGTGGAGGGATAAATGTCGTGTACTTGTGTACTCTAGTGTCATCTTACAATTGGGGCGTAGCATATCTGTGGAGTAAATGATATTTAATAGATGACGCTGACTGTATAAAATGTTAATAAAACAGTGTTGAATTAATATAAAAATTATATAGAATTATCTACAAGTTTCGTAGCAATATATTACTGGAAAGCTAAGAATATAAGATTACGAATGAGATAAAAACTGAATCTATGCTTTACCCTTTTGTACACAAAGAAAAATAGATATTATCAGGTTAGAAATATCATATGCCACAATTAGTGACAGCAATAGGCTATCCAATATCTGGTATTCACTCATACAGGGTGCAGTAAAAGCTTTTAAAATATTTAGTGGATTCTGGATTTTAGGTCGGGGAAGGTGGTTAACACGTGCACTTAGGCCACTCTTATCGGGCCCATTGTGCTACCTCCCCTAGGTGGCATCGCTCGCCCACAGCCTACTCGAGCCAGCCCAAACTGAGCGTGAGCTCAAGCAGAACAGCAGGCAAGGCGCCACCAAAATCGGCCATACTGGGCCAGTACTGCCCCAGTATGGAACCTCTAAGTTGGACAAGCGCTGGGCAATCACATAAAATGTGTTGCGGCGTCTCGTCTTCTTGGTAGCATGCCCGACACAGTGGGCTGGTAGCCAAACCCATGCGGTGCATGTGTTTGTTTAGCTTGCAGTGGCCGGTCAAAAGCCCCACAAGTTGATGTAAGTTACTGCGCGAAAGCTGCAGGCAGTATTTTGCTGTCTTCGGTGATGGCCTGGGGATGACCTCACGCGCTTGACGGCAGGTGGTTATGGATTTCCATCTATTCTCATGAAGAGTGGCAGTCCATTGCGTTATCATGGTGTTGAGTGTAGCCGACGAAATAGGGAGAACTGGTTCCGGCCCCACAAAGTGGGAGCGCGAGCCCCGCGCCGCCAGCCTATCAGCAGCCTCATTACCTAGGTTTCCTTTATGGCCTTTAGCCCACTTGAGTGTTAGGGCATTATCGATAGCGATAGGGCATTGTGACACTGAAGTACTAAGCCCGAAGCGATCCTATGATTATTGAGAGCCTTAAGGGCAGCCTGACTGTCGCTATAAAGGACAATACGCCGTCCCCTAATGCCCTTTGCTAAAATTTCTTCGGCGCCGTGCAGGATCGCTAACACCTCGGCTTGAAAAACCGTGGCAAACCTGCCCAGCGCCAGTTCTAGATTGAGGTCAAGGTCCGAGGAGAAAACTCCGGCCCCTGTCCCCATTTTCGTTTTCGATCCATCTGTAAAGATGGCGATCGAAGATTGCAGTTCGATCTCAGGGTCAATAAGGACATGATAGTGCCTGTTAAATATTTAGTGAATTCGTGGACGGAATTATTATCGATTTGCTTATAGACGGTAGGACAAAAATGTATAATATCCTTGTTAGAAATAAAAGTTTCTTAAAGTTAAACCATTTGGGGCTAGGTTACTTATTCGGGTCCAATTTGTGTACATTGATTTTATCAGGCATACTTATCTATGAATCATAACCTAAAACGAAAATAAAAAGATAACATAAATCATATATCTGCCACCTGTCATGGTCGCAATGGAGAGACATTAAAACTGCAGTGCGCTGTACAACTCTTCAACTAAACGTTAAAGTGCGATTTAAACGGACAATTCAGACTTGGAACGCTCGACGGCATAATCACGCAAACTTTTCGAAGCGTTTGAACGTAAGTCGAAGAGCGAACGAGAATTTCAAACATTTGTTTCAATTTTATTTTTAAAATTAGCATTGCGCGTGAGATAGGACAATACACTCCGTCCCTAAAATATCCGCTTTGACGGCGTGCTTTTAAACGCTCGTTAAACAGCTTGTCAAATATACAAAATGCAATTACAGCAGTATAACTGCTGTCCAGAACGATTAAATATAAACGTTGTGGTGGCGAAATTGTAATACATAATTTTGAGAACGAATCCGTAGGCATTTAAATTGAAATACAAGTATTTTAATTATGAAATGCATACATATAGATAAAGTAAATTGCCGTGAATTAGAATGCTATGTTATTATTACTTAGAGGGGGGTCATGGGTAAATTACGAATGAGAATATTAATAATATCTTAGTTTTGTTAGTACCGATAGTTATCTTAACTTCATGCACATGTATGTATATTAGAAAGTGTGATTATATTCTTAACTTGAATTCAGCTCGTAGTTACTACCATATCACATTTACTTACTTAAATATAAATACAATCAGAAAATCACTAACAATGTATAAAAAAAAGGTTAAATATTGTTTGGTGTGCGTCAAAATGATTTAGTGAAATTTAGAAACTTGCATATTTGTGTTTGATTGAAGTTGGTAACAATTCTTTGGTATAATTTTCCAATCTTCTTTCTATTAGTAATTTAAATTTTCATACGTTGGCGTATTGAATTATGAAAGGGCGTTAAGATTTTGGTGGAAAATATAAACACTGACTCGAATAAAATTGATAATTTTTTTCTTCTGAATATAAAATAACATCTGGAGTGCCCCAAGGATCGAATTTAGGCCCATTGTTATTTTTATTATATATCGATGATTTATTAACCTTGTTGGACTGCCCAGCGTTGGCGTACGCAGACGATCTTAAAATTTACTCAGCAATAGAGGGCCCTGACGATGCCGCAGTCCTGCAACGTAATCTTAACATAATATCTAGATGGTGTGAGATCAACAAACTTAGTCTAAACATTAGTAAATGTTTTAAAGTGAGTTATACAAAAAGAACCAACGAAAATATACATAATTACATGATTGACGGCATTCCTTTGGTGGCAAGGACTACAATATGTGACCTTGGTGTAATTTTTGATTCTTGTTTGTCTTTTGTGCCACATATTAAAGATGTATGTAAATCAGCATCAAAAGCTTTAGGCTTTGTAATGAGAAACTCCAAGGAATTTACTGATATCGCTCTCATAAGAACACTTTACTTTGCCTTTGTAATGTCCAAACTAGAGTACGCCAGTATAGTATGGTATCCTATCTACGTTACACACAACCAAAGCTTAGAACGGATTCAGCGCAGATTCCTGAGATTTATATCGTGTAGATTGCATGGAATATATCCGCCTAGGGGAGCCGATCTACAAAATATTATGCATGAAATTAATGTAGAGATGTTGGCGTCTAGGCGTGAATCTCAAGCGGCAACATTCCTACAGAAATTAATCACCAAAAAAATTGATTGCACTTACCTATTATCAAAAATACAAATTAATGTGCCACGAATAGCTGCCAGATCCAGTGAGACATTTTTCCTTCCGACAGCACGCACAAACGTGCTAGCCAGAGCTCCAGTTACGGTTATGTGTAAAAGTGCAAACAAGTATCTGCCGGATGTTTTCCAATAGACTTACAGTTGAATCCCTGTGTTTATATACATATCCCTATGCTTATATATATGCTTCGTTGCATTTCTGGTTGCCTATTTTGTTTATTTTGTTTACTTTAAGTTATTTATATGATTTTTCGTTATTAATGTATTGTTGTCCTGTCAATGGTACTCTGTTGGACAATAAAGATTGTTTATTATTATTATTATTTTTATAATTGTTTTGAAATTGGCTTTTATTTGATAGAAAGTTAGAAATACATCACTTAACGATAACAGAACAATCACAGTAGAATTTCGTTGAATATAAATGAGTATTTAAAGTATTTCCGGGGAGTAGAATTGACAGCGATATATCCCATATCATATCCTGATCGCTACTAGGTTAAATTATATATAATTGCGTTTTCGTTAGTAGGAGGGCAAAATCAATCGAGAGGGGGGAATTTACAGCCAGAGCCTCCAGAGCAGGGTCATAGATGGCACTGGGAGGTATTTAATTAGTGATATTATTTATTAGATTATATATATCAGTAAAACTTTAATTAATCTATTTCGTTGATCACAGAATTTGCTAGTTATATTGATAACTGAGTTGAATGAACAACACCCTACGCGTAACTTGGGATATTATGTTTAAAATTCTCTTGAAGTCCGGGCTGAATATATACTGAGTAACTAATTAATATGGGAAAACAAACATCATTATGTGCTAAAATATGCGGCTATATTAATATTCAACGATGAATACTTTACATTAATGAATTACGCTGGCGTTTAACCAGGGAAAGCATGTAATTAAACCGACCACCATTTTTTTTTTTTTAGCAAATACTACTTATGTATCTACTCCAAACTTACTGCACCAAAAAGCTCTGCTATCAAATTGGGTCATCATTTTCTTTTTTCGAGCTTCTAGCTATGAGAATTTAATTTTAAAAAAGACTTGAAATAAAATTTTTAATTATTGAAGAGGTGAAATAAAAAATTTCTAAGGACATTCTACCAATTCCAAGAACTGTCGATACATCCCTCTTATATATTTTCCAACAATGAAATATCAGATATGATATACAAGATGTAGCAAAGGACAAATCGAACTATATTTTAATTTATGTTTAAAAATACACACAGCAATGATGATATGAAAACTGGAACGAATCTGATATGTGTAGATAAAATCCATCCTTTTGAAGTTATATGGACGTAATAGAGAAAGAATGTTATGTCGTACCAAATAAGCACTGAATGTAACGAAAAGAAAATACATTAGATAGGATTTCGTGTTATTTTATACCGACATTACAAACTCGCAAGAGAAACGTGTGGTCACAGAATGAAATTGTGTGAAATAATAAAAAAAAAAGAAGAAAATGAAAACAGGACGAACAAGCAAGTACAAGCAATTTGAGCAGTATACCTTGTATTTGCGGATGTATTCTTTTGGGAAATTTATAATTAGAAGTGGATATCAACTAACCATCGCTTATTCATTTTATTCCATTAACACCTGAATTTTGTCTAAAATCAGTATGAATAAAAAAATTATATTTTCTGTTTTCTGAAAAATAATAACTGCAACACAGTATATACCTAATCTAGTAGTTTCACTCCCTTGAAATATTGAATTCTAATTAATTCTAATGAATGTCAATGAGAAAATATCGGTATAACAATTTACATTATCAATATGAATAAAATTTACTGTGGAAAATACAAGATTATTATTGTATTACCTAATAGATTCCTGCCTATTATATGCAACTAATACCTAAATATAATTATAGATATGAATTAATAAACAATAAAGTGGATAACAATATTTACTAGTTGCTTATAGTTTTATATTTTCCAGGGTAAATTTTACCCTTATTGACAATCTAAACTATTCTATATCGATATTTGCTCAATAATATAGAATTTAACATGCTAATTCTTGCAATTGCATATTGTGTCAATTCGGACCTGCAAATATGCCCTGAGTTCCATTTGCGCAGTCCAGAGTTACCGTCAAAATTCAAAAGATCAAAAATGCCGACACAAACTGCAGATACTGCTTTGTTTTATACTGTACCTGCAGTACAAAGACGCCATCTACACAGAAAATAAAACGGCGTTTTCACGGTTGTTCTGTCAAGTAAGAAACGTGTTTAACTCGCTCTAAACCTATAAAATATTTCATCTTCTTTAGAGTTAACTGACATGAATGTTCTTGCATGAAGTTAGACTTACGGAATAAGGTGAAATACTACTCAATTAAGATAAACTTCTCTATATATCCAGTGTTGCAGTTGTCTGATTACCAATTAGGTATTGAAAGGATTCCATATGTCAAAGAAGCAAAGTACCAAAGGGGTGTGGTTAGATCAAAGACTTATAGTGGAATGCAGATATCCAGGAAACAACCAATAAGGCCACTATCGCCCAAGCCAAGTGCAGGAGTTTGTGTGGAAGAAATTGGGGCTTTAGCCCCAAAATGTTTTTGTGGTTATATCCAACAGTAATTAGACCCTTGATAACATACGAAGCAGTTGTATGTTGTGTGGTGACTCCTACCACCGCAATGGAAGTAATTCTAAATTACATCTACATATTTATGTGCAAGGAACTGCTAAGTCTGCAATATACAGACTTATACACAGTCAGGCACTGATAAGTTGATCGCACGGTGCTGACCATCAAAAGCTACTGGATGAAGTTAAGGAAGCACCCCTTATAGGGCTCCCAATTGACGCCATAATTTAGAAATTTAACCTGGATAGGAAGTGTTAGGTTATAATACCAGATAAGAAGGACTGAGAAAAAGGTTCTCCAGTAAGAGTGGACTCGAATTGGTATGGAATGGTGGTAAGGATCACCGGGTCAAAGAGAGGCAAAACAGTTCCTTATGGAATAGAGGCTTGAGTTTACTAAAAACCTACTGAGTAAAGACAGAAGTACTGGCAAAATGATAGAAGCTCCGTCGACTGGTTATTGTAGACTAAATAGACATATGTATTAACATAGGCCTGTTAGAGGATGCTATTTTCAGATTCTGTCAAAAGGAAGAAGAAACCCCAATTCATGTGCTCGATGGAACAGCGAGGGCCTGGCCAGGACAAAGTTTCTAGTCCTGGTTGTCGAGAACCCCACATCGAAAAGCTACATAAAGGAGCCGCTCCCAAAGATGATGAAGACCTAATTAAGAAGGCAAAGGTAGTCTTCTATGACAAAAGGGGTCACAATAGATCTGAGAAGGTCGCGGTGAAATAGATCAGAAAGCCGCCTCAATCCTAATCTTATCTAATCTAATCTATCTGATTACCTAAATAATTGTTAATTTTTGCCTCTACAAAGAAACTGACTTTGACTAGTAACATTTATACCACTTAAAAATGAAAAAAAGTGAAATATTAATCTTTATAAGTACAGGATTCCCTATACAAGAAGTAAAGGTGTAATTTATCTTCTAAAACAAGTTGATATTACAACTGTTTTGGTGCAAAAGCTGCTACGTATACAACTTACTCCGTATTTTTTCTCTCTGTGTGGTATGAAAATAAAGATACGTTGCATCGTGAACAATGGCAAGTTGTTAGTTAGGTAGGTTTGTAATCGGGTATTGTATTAATTCACATTGTCTAGTTGAATATAAACAAACAACATAATTTAAACCCAATTAATTTACAAGTAGCTCTACCAACACTGTTATTTTATGCGAGAAACAAAGACCGTCGAGTCTAGGTCAAACGTAGCGTTTTGTAAGAGAATAAGTTCAAAGAAATTCAACAGGTATCGAGGACGCTTCATTGTTGAATACTGCATCTGATCTCGGTAATTCTTTTTTAAGTAGATTTCGTCGGTTTGTAAAGCACATCAATTTATTTGAAGAATTATTAAAGATTGTGTTTTATTGGTACCTACCTAGATTTTGACACTCATATATGCTATAAATTACAGCTTGAATGTATCTGAATATAGCACGTGTGGTATCTAAAAATCTCTCCCCATTTAAACGCTACTCTTGTATAAATTTCCGACGGCACGCTTGAAAGCTTTCGAATTTTTTAAGCTATAAATATAGCGTGTGCCTTTTTTAGGCACCCGGTAGTTGACAGGCGACCGAATGAGATAGCGTCATAACGTTGTACGACTCCCGTTGACCATTTTACACGAGCAACTGCTTGCTGATGGATGTATTGGCATTGTCTCTGAGGTCTATGTTCGCGCCCTCTGGCGCTCTCCCAACTATTTTGTATAGTGCTATAGGTCGGTGTGCCGTAATGTATATGATATACTGTTTGGTGCGTAACTTACTCTAGTATGAATCACGCGAAATTCGTATGCTTTTATCCGCATTTATTGCCTGTAAGTTTGTTTATATTTATTTCCATCTCAGTTATTAGACAAAAGCGTCGTAAATGTGTTTCGGTGTGTCATGTATTTTATTGGAAAACGTTTTGGCCAGTGACCAAATACATATTCGTGTGTCAGAAGTGTCTTCTGTTTCCTAATATTAAAATCCGGGCGGGTTATATTGTTTGGAAGTATCGTGACGTTTCCTAGGAAAGCAATAACACTCCCAAATCGACTACTTATTGCGAATACATCTTATAAATTTTATGGCCACTTAAATTATTTAATTTCTCCTGGTCAATTTTTAAGAAACTCGTTACATACATACATAACTACTAGGAAAGAAAAGAAAAATCTAAAATTTAATTCACGATAATCCTCAAGTGCGTATTGAAGCAATTTTATTGAAAGCCTTTGAAATCAATGTTTCTTAATCAAGAAAGAAAAAAATTCGAACTGAAGAAACTAAAATAGACACAAAATTCTGTTTTTTTTTTTTTTGAGAACGTAAAAGTTGTTGGTTATCATAAAAAGGAAAACAGTATAATATTACTTCAAAACAGTTTAGAATATTTTACGAAAAACACTGAAAATATACCCTTACAACCTCAACGACTCTCTGAAGAAGATGTAATTCAGCAAACAGGTACCAGTATTTCCTGTTTTTCATGTTTCAACGATTCTTAGTTTTTTGCTCTTTAGTAAGTGGTTTAGTGGGTAATCCAATCCGCAAAATATCAATTCGATGACATGTAACTTAATATTCGTTTGTTCATCAACTGTATAAATTGTAAAAATTGAAGACCATCGCAACTGGTAACTTCTTATTACGCAGAAGGAAATGCTCACTCACATTTATCGACCAATTAAAGACTTGTTAATTGCCGTTTTTCAAAATGGTATTATAAAGATGTATTTTCAAGGTTTATGGCCACCAGAACCACTTAATCTGAACCGAACGACCAACTGACTTTGCAATTTTGTAAAAAGAATCAGTTTTAAAATACGACCACAAATAAGGAAGGAATTACAAGAAAATAGTATGATAGAGCAAATTACTGGAATTCAACCTAATATGGTGTATGGTACAGTATATAACTTTGGCAAAAACGTTTGTGCTCCCATATCCCTAAAATAAAGAGGAATATTGAACGATTTCGGTGAACAGTATTGGGCAAAAGAAAACTTATTTTTCAAGGAATTGTGCTCTTATGGACCTAATTCAAAGTGTTGAAGGTGTTATAGTATAATTTATTTATTTATTTATTTATTGAGTTAACTTTATGGCATATAATACGTATATATGTCCATGCATACACAGGATATGTAAAAAAAAATATTCAAAATATAACACGCACACACATCGCTGCCGCTGCGTCCCTCTTCTTCGCCTCGAGATTGGATATCCCGGGTTACCGCTATGGAAGGCCTCCTGGTTTTCGTCCGTCGTCTAGTCTGGTTGTGTCTTCTTACTTCGTTCTATTTCGTATAATGTCTTTCACTTTCTTTTTGAACTGTACATATCGGAGTTGTTTTATATTTTTGGGTATAGTGTTGTACATGTTAATTGTTTCGGTTGTTAATATTTGCGTATACTTTAAGCGTTTATATCTTTCTGTTCTTATGTGTGATACCCTTCGTGTTCTGTAGTCATGAATCTCTTTGTTTGTTGTTAATTTTACATTGGTTTTTATTTATTTATTTTCAATTTTATACAGCAATAGAATGTTATTGAATACAATTGACTGAGTTATATTTAATTCTTCAGTTTCCCTATATATGGCTGTTGACGGTGTTCTATAATCCATATTGTATAGCATTTTTAGTACTTTATTTTGCTGCCGTTGTAGTTTCGAAATATGTTGTTTACTTGTGTTTCCCCAAATATTGATCAGCTAGCTGTTGTTTGAAGTGAACAGTGCATGATAGATAGGTTTTCTATACGCTGCTGGTAACATATGTTTGATTTTATGATTTGCTGCTATTAATTTTGCATTTTTGTCTATTAGTGATTGTATATGTATATCCTATTTTAAGTTATTCTGTATTTTCAAACCTAGGTATGTAGTATTTTGAACTTCTTTTAGTTTCTGTTTCTTTAAAATTATTTGTATATCATGTTGTAGTTTCTTCTTTGTAAAGATCATAAATTCTGTTTTGGTTTCGTTAATAGTAAGAAGATTGTTATAACACCAGTTTTCCAAGAGTTCCATGTCTATATTTATATTTCTTTCTATTTGTTTTGTGCTATGTCCACTATACATGTGTCATCAGCGTAAGCATAGGTTTGACGGTGAAGGGATTGATCTAAAAGTTCGTATACAAAATGTACAGGATTGGGGGAAGTGTACCTCCTTGTGGCAGACCATATTAAGCATACATAACGGTACTTTGTTCTGCGTTTATTTTTGTTACTTGCGGTCTTTCGCATAAATAAGTTTTTATCAAGTTCAGCTCCTTTTCCTGAAATCCATACCATTCCAATTTTTCGATTAATTTATCTTTAGATATGGTATCAAAACCTCTCATCATTTCGATAAAAATTGTTACCACCGTTTTATTGGCATCCAGTTCGTGTTTTATGTTATTTATTAAGTTGTACGCAGCCGATGTTGTTGAAGATGATTGTTGGAAGGCATAGTGATTGGGACTTATTATGCTATATTTTTGTACATGCTCCATAATTCTCGTTTGTATAACTTTTTCCACAATTTTATTCAATGTTGTTAATAAGGAAATTGGTCTATAGTTTTCCAATTCGCATGGTCTTCCTTTTTTATGTAACGGTATCACTAAAGCCATCTTAAGGTCGCCTGGATATATACCTTCATCTAAGGTTTGATTAACTAATCTACATATCAAAGGAGCTAATTTTGTTTTGCTATTTTTTATGACATTCATAGTGATATTATCGAAACCAGGGGCTTTATTATTTTTCATGCTACCGATTATTGCCAATATCTCGTTTTCAGATGTTTTTCCAAACTCAATAGGTGGCATTCTCGTTGTAGTAGTGGTTGTTGTTGGTCTTTTATTTCCTTAAATTTGCTTTTCTGTCAATGTTTTTCCTATAGTTGTAAAGAATTTGTTGAATTCGTTAGCCATTTCGACTGAGTTTCTAGTAAGTGTTCCATCTTCTTTAGTTATTTCTAAAATTTCTTTATTCATCCTTTGCTTGTTCTTTATCTGCTAGTTTACGAGTTTCCAGATTTTTCCTGGATCTTGATTGTGGTTTTGAACAGTTTTTGAAAATATTTCATTTTGGTGTCTTTTATTAAGGTGTGTGTGTACTCTTTTTGGTTAGTGTATTCAGTTTTGTATTTGTGGCTACATGGTCTAGAATTGAATTTCTACCGATAGTACAGGGTGCGGCAGGGAAACTTGCTGATTTGAAAAGTCAATAAAAGAAAAAGTACTTCAAATATCGATTTAATTCTTTTTGTATCGTATAGTACACATTCTGAATTTTTGTTTTAAGTGGTTTTAAAAATGACATCGGGCAAATGGCGGCCCTCATTCGTGATACACTGATCAACCCTAGATTTAAAGTTGCGCTCCACTCTTTCGAGCATATCGACGGGAATGTTGGCGATGGCTTGGCGGATGTTGTCCTTCAGGTGTTGCAGGGTCCGGGGTTTGTCGTTGTAAACGATGGATTTAAGATATCCCCATAAAAAAAATCGCAAGGTGCCAAATCGGGAGAGCGCGGCGGCCACGGTACGTCACCCCTCAAGGATATCAGGGGCTCGTGAAAGTGTTCCCTCAAAAGCTCCATCGAAGTTCTCGCTGTGTGCGCCGTGGCTCCGTCCTGTTGGAACCATACGTCCCCAAGATCCATTTCTTCAAGTTGTGGAAGAAAAAATGTCTCAATCATTTCTCTGTAGCGAACTGCATTCACAGTAACAGCGCGTTCATCTTCCTCGAAAAAATGAGGCCCTATTATTGCAACTCTCGACAATGCACACCACACAGTAACACGTTCACAATGAAGTGGAATGTCATGAAGTTCGCGAGGATTGACATTACTCCAATACCGCATGTTTTGTTTGTTAACACAGCCGGAAATGTGAAAGTGGGCCTCATCACTAAAAAACACGAGAGCGTCGTCTGGCAAGTTACTGAGCGCTTCACATGCAGTTTGGCGAGAAGCGAAATCGCGTTCACTCAACGTTTGGACCACAGCCAGTTTGTAGGGATGAAACTGGAGTTCCTTGTGAAGAATTCGTCTCACTGTGCGATCAGAAATCCCCAGAGCAGCAGCGTGTTTACGCGCCGAACGCCGGGGAGAGCGCAAAAACGACTCCCTTACCCTTTCGACGTTTTCTGGAGTTCTGGATGTCCGTTGACCTCCTGGGCCTTTTTTTCAACACTCCCACTTTCCCTAAATGTGTTCACCCACGAAACAAGCGATTGCCGGCCAGGAACGGGACCCGCGGGATGAATATCGAACCGAGTTCGGAAGGCACGTTGGGTGGCGACCACCGAATGACCGTTGGAAAAATAGGCCTCGACGGCGAACGCACACTGTTCCTTTGTCCAACGCATGATGACAAATGTCATTTGGGGTAACAAAACTTCAAAACCCCCTCTTTCTGATGAGACCCTCCCCACCCCTTTCTGACCACGCCTCGCTCATTGGCGTCCAATTCAAATCAGCAAGTTTCCCTGCCGCACCCTGTATTTATCCTTGTAATGACTCGATCGCTATAATAAATATGCAGACAGTAAATGTTACATTACAAACTAAACGAAACTGGAATAAACTATTTTATTTACGTATGCATTACATGCCCTCTAAAATTCGAGATAGAACAAACTAGCACAGCACGAGTTTCACATGGAATAACCTTTACCAGACTTAATAGTTGTTGTTCTCAGAGTTCGTTACACAGAATAACTATTGCACACGTAGGTTGGTATTACTTAGAGATATACCGGTGATTTAGTGTAATTCTGCAAGAAATTAAAGTTAATTCTATTAAAGCATATTTAAATTTTTGATACCTAATGTCTAATAAATAATATTTGTTTCCAAAACTATTAGCAAATTTCCTTTGCATCAACCCTATTAACTAAATAATTTATGGGAACTTTATTTTATAATTGCCACAAGCTGTAAGTATTGCAAAATTAATAAAAGATTGTTTCTAATTTTAAGCACGTCACTACATTTTTCGACCTAAAACAGAATCATTTTCGCATTTCGTGCTAATGGTTCCAGCAATTTCCAATAACTAGGAGCTTTTCGAGTGTGCAAAATCTCTAATTTACTAAAGAGCTGACAACCATGAAACTTTACTAAACGGTCGTTCATTTAGAAACTTTGAATGTTGTTTACATGCTTGCACATCTGTTGTACATAGTTAGAGCATAGTTTTAAGATTTTTCAAGTCTGGTTTCTGCAAATTTTTCTCTAGATGTAGTATTATTTATGTTCCATAATTCGACGAGAATAGTGAGCTTTATACGCCTTACACATTTTCAAACAAATTTCGAACAGAAATGTTCTGAATCAATGCTCATTTTCTCAGCATTCGACAACTGTAAGTGTTGCCATTGTTGCAGATTGGGTACAACATTATTCCCGGGTTTGTGACTTTTTCTTCAAACTATATATTTGGTGCTAATTTTCATTTTGATTCTACGCCTTTCCAATCATTTCAGAAAATTTGGAGAAAGTTCGCAGGCCTAACTGACAAAATATATAAAATCGCAATTATTAATAGATGGATATGCTTTTCAAGATGGTATGCATTTTCCGAAATGTTTGAACAATCGCCCGGAGAAAATGTGTAGGATTACTATTATTTGATCCCCAATATAATTTCCTTAATTCGTAAACTTTCATTCATAAAACTTCTTTGTGTTATCTGTTCAATTACTGAATCTTTCATTTCCAGTAAGAGTGTTACCGTTGGCCAATTCTGTGCAACTTGATTTCAGCTCCCTTATCTTGAATCCCATTCTTCTTAGCGCATGCCTGGTGCGTTTAAGCTGCTGAACATTGAACTTTAATTCCGTTGATAGATTCCATAACTTTCTTCTGGTTATAGATTTTCAAAAAAGTTTTTGCTCACCTCATTTCCAAAGAGGTTATTTCAATCTCTTTTTTTGTAAATTATCTTTTTTCTCATTTATTTTCACTCTTGTGTGTCTGAGAACCAATGGAAAGGTAACCTTGTTTTTTTTTTTTTTTTTTTTTTTGCTTTCATGGGCAGGTTTAACCCCGTGAGGCAGCTCGGCCTTAACCTATTGTGCCCCCCCCATGATGTCTTAACCCTCTCGACCTGGTTGTACTCGAACAAACAGGTCCGCAAGTTGGTCGAGAGTTAATTTGCTTATACTGGGTTCGTCTAATCGAGCGACCCCTAGACAGCTCCGTCTCTCCCTGTCCACTGCCGGGCAGTCGGCAAGGAGGTGCACAGGAGTTTCTTCTGCTCTCCCACAGTTTCTACACAGGGGAGATTCCACTCGCCCCATTCTGTGCAAATGCTTATTTAATGAGCAGTGGCCGGTTAGGACTCCCGTAAGAAGTCTCAGTCTGGCCCTGCTCATAGAGACTGCCTTGCGGAGTCTTTCGTCGCCCGGATAAAAACCGAGGATTTTACAGTGTCTCACGCCGACTAGTCCATTTCAATAGGAGCGGTGACTAGCAGCGAGTTGAGATCTGACAAAGGCTTTGATACCGCCATAGGAACTCCCGCACAACGGTTCTGGACCAGTGAACGGTAGACCACTGGCGCCGCTAGCTAGTTTGTCAGCAATTTCGTTGCCTCTAATCCCAGAGTGACTAGGCACCCATCTCAGCGTAATGCTGTGATGCTCCGCCAATTCTTCAAGCTTCCTATGGCACCTCAGTACCACTTCGGAAGCAAATTTGACAGCCTGTAGTGCCCTGAGGGCAGCTTGGCTGTCGGAAAAAATTTCGACCGATCCATTCCCATGCGGGCAGTTTAAGATGCTCTCTGCACAGGTCTGGATGGCTATAACTTCAGCATGGAAGATGGAAGTGGAGCCCCCTAAGCTGATGGCTTCGCCATTCGGTTCTCCATCTCTCCAGATCCCAATGC
Organism: Cetonia aurata; assembly: GCA_949128085.1. Classification (NCBI taxonomy): domain Eukaryota; kingdom Metazoa; phylum Arthropoda; class Insecta; order Coleoptera; family Scarabaeidae; genus Cetonia; species Cetonia aurata. Next base: position 15,436,614 of record OX421886.1, on the reverse strand, counting down.
CTGTGCCGTTCGGCGTCTTCGAGGCATCCACAAACCAGCGATGAGAACATCGCCTCGGTCTGTGAATGTATGCTTTGGAGACCTCACTGTTGGAAATATCTACGGAGTATTTCCTAGTGAAGCTGAAGACAGGCGGAATCTTGTCCGCCCTAGTGGACAGAGGTACTGTCTGTTCGATGTAGTTGAAAATGCTGGTATGGTCTCCAGTTTTACCAGAGAAACATTTACGCCCGCTACATTTTACTCTGTAAGCTGCCAGGGTAGCTTCTGACCGCAACACCAACTGAAGCGGAGGAAGCCCAAGAATGGTCTCCATGGCCGCAGTCGGCGTCGAGGACATGGCTCCCGTGATGCCTAAACAGGCAGGTAACCTTGTTTATTTTGATTATCTGTTTTAGTGTCTCTAAGACATGCCTAAACTATCTTAAAACTGATAAAATGTGTGCTTGGTGCCGTATTGGTTGCTGAGATATTATGATAATCTTTCATCTTCAGTGGTTTTTGTTAATATTGATCTGGGCGCATGTTTTCGCCTAAAAGACACTTTAGTACTTGCCCGAGCTTTGGAAATATTTAATTTAAGCCAATATACTTTTATTCTAGTTTACAACAATGTCAATTTGATGTTGAAAGTATGATACCGTCGTGAAAATATTTTTCTCATATGCGTAAGCGCATTTAGCGACTCCATTAAATGTTGGAAATAGATAGAAGGGATTCATCATTTTTTTTTGTCATATCATAAGTAGAGTTACCTCTATTTATATGCTGGAAATACGTATACACGTATATCGACCCTTCAATTATATATACAATTGTCACAAGTATCTGGACCACACTCAAACATTCCTGCACGGGTAGATAGCGTGGAAAGAATTTTCGGCTAATAAATAGCTGGTATTGACGATCAACAAATACGTTGTTATTTATAGACCTGCTGAGGAACAGCTGCTCCTAACGCTCCTTTCTCGAGATCTCTTTCTGGTATTATTTTATTTTGGTCCTACATGCCAGGATATTTCTTTTTATATCTTTGTCAACGCGATCGCTCCCATTGTCGTTTCAAGGACAAACATTGATATAAACAAAAAAGAATTGTATATTATATTACTAAACCGCCTCTAGATTTTTACTGAGTAGATGGTCTACTTCTTTTTCTTTCTCGTTTAGTTTATTTATTTCTGTTCTGTAACAGCAGAGAATATAGCAAGCAGAATTTTAAGTTTTGTTTTTATTCTTGGAGACTTAGGTTTTGTTAATGCTCTTTATTATATAATCAATATTTACAAACGAGGAAATAAATAAGGTTTTACAGAAAAATCAAAGGAAAGAACTTACACTCTATAATATTCACTGCTTAAGCTACCGAAGAAATGTCAGATGAAATCGAAAGTTGAATAATTTATTACTCAATAACCACCGAATATGAGGGAAGCCTAGATAATCCCCATGCCTTTCAATTTTTTTTTGTTCTTGCACCAAAAGGGAATTTATTAGATGGAGTTGACACTTTTATGATGGGATTTCCCGTTTTCACGTACGTACCCACGAATGTGTACAAACGCGCGAGATATCCTACACGATGTAACTATGGAAAGTTCTTGCATTGTATTGGTCCGCTCGTGTTTTTCATGTCAGGCGAATGTATGGTTCGAAGATAAGCTAAAATCACATTACGTCCTATACACAATAGAATTGAGAACTGAGACGACATACGCTTGATGGTATGTTTATGCCGTTTGTAATGGACCTCGAATGCTGTACAGTAGATTTCCCGTTCAATATCCCGAAATAATTGGTACGCCGCGGCGTTCGGTCGTGAATTTATGTGTTTTCGCGTAATTGTGCCCTTATATTTGATCTGTCAACAAAGATACTAATGACTAGCTGATTTCCCAATTCCAACGTTGTAACCGCAGGTTAACTTGCCTAACTAAGCTTTAGGGTAGCCTATTTCTCAAACATTCTTTCCGTGTTTGCTACAATTATGGGGGATGATAATATGTTTAGTTAATTATGAACCTTACAAATAATATTTAATATATATTATTATTAGTATTACTATCAACAATATTTCTAGAGCTACGATTTTGATTACATTAGCCAAGTAATAATGCTTTGAACGTTGATTAGTAAGCACTTCCTACAAAAAATTCAATAACGAAGTAATTTTTATTTTTCTTAGATTTAATTTTGCCTAAACCAGGGGTCGGCACCCTATGGCACCAGTTCTCAGTGATACTCTACACCAGTGCTGTCAGATCATGTTGGTAGACTGGTTTGGCACCCCACAGGTACAAGGTTAGGGACCCTTGGTCTAAACCAACTGAAAGGCAAGGAAGATCACTTACTACTAGAGGAAAGTGATATGAAAAGAAGATGGATGGAGTACTTCAAAAATTTATTAAGCAGTAACGATACTGCCGAAGACCTATTAAAAGAGATAAACACTTTCAGCAAAGAAGAAAGCAGTCGAAATGTCGCAGAAAATGGAATAGGAATGACAGAACTAGAAGAAGCAATAAACACCCGGCCACGAACAGATAACTACAGAAATGTCAAAAATTCTGGGAAAAACAGCAGAGGAAATGTTACTGGTCCTTTTTAACAATGCCATCGTATTTAAGTAATCGTCAGTGCTATGTTTCTTATAATGGTTTTCATTCTAATGAATTTACTGCCAAATCAGGTGTGCCACAAGGATCCAACCTTGGTCCTCTGCTGTTCACGCTTTTTATTAATGATTTATTGATTAATATCACCTGCCCTGTTCTGGCCTATGCGGATGACTTGAAGATCTACCATGAGATTTCTGATGCTGATGACACCTATTTTCTGCAGCATAATTTAGATATAATTATTCAATGGTGTCGCACTTTTAAGCTGCAGTTAAACATTAGTAAGTGTTGTTTCGTGAGCTATACTCGCTCTAAGCCTCCCATAGCTTCGCAGTATTCAATTGAGGGAACCTACCTTGATCGAAAGGATTTGTTTAAGGAATTGGGAGTAATTTTTTGATCCGCAACTAATTAAACGATAGCTTGAGAGCGTGTGCGCACCTAGTTACAAGAGTTTGGCCTTCGTGATGAGAGTAGCGAGTAAATTTAACAATCTAGAACTACTCAAAGTGCTATATTACACCTTCGTTGTTAGCAAGTTTGACTACGCTGTCATGGCTTGGTATCCGTTTTACTCATCCCACCGTTTAATGCTCGACCGCATACATCCACGGTTTTTGAAATTCCTGTCATTTAAAGCAGATGGAATATATCCTGCTATTGGAACGACCCAAGAAGAATTACTGGTGCGCCACAATATGCCGTCTCTTACCGAGAGACGTGACCTTCAGTGCGCTAATTTTATTTGTAAACTGATTCACAATAGGACAGACTGTGAATTTCTCTTATCTAGAATAGCGTTCCACGTGCCTAGCAGAATACACGGTATGAGAATACCTTCCGCTTGCCTACAGCAAGAACGAATTTGCTGCAGCGATCACCTATTTATGCAATGTGTTCCAATGCAAATAAACTATTTGACGAAATTTTCTTTCATTGCGGATTATCGTAGTATTTTTGATTTAAATTTATTTATTATTACTATTATTATTATTTTTATCATTATTATTATTATTATTATTATTATTACTATTTTTATTTTTATTATAATTATTTCATTGGATATGTTAATTAGTTTCACAATTTACTGCCTTGCTGGTAATAGTATGTAATTGTACATTTTGTTTGTTTTTCTATTTCTGTGTATTAGGAAATTTTTTGTGGAGTTTCCGGCTTTTTTTTAAAAAAACAAACTATTTTTCCTTTGATAACGTTTCGACCATATTTTGGTCTTTAAAATTAAATTTCCTACTACTATATAAAAAACTGGCTAAAAAATAATCAACCAATTATTTCTGTGTATTGCATTTTGTTTTATAATGTCCTGTAATTGGATTCTCCTGTTGGGCATTAAAGAGTATTATTATTATTATTATTATTATTATTGTTATTATAAGAGAAGAGATTCAAGAGATTGCGGAAACTATAGAGGAATCTTGCTGTTGAGTATAGTGGAGAAAACGTATGAAAGAGTGCTTGAAAGCAGGCTGCAACAGAAAATAGGATAATAACTAGAGGAGGCTCAAAGTGGATTCAAGTCAGGCAGAAACATTCAAGACCATATTTTCACGTTGAAACAAATTAGTGAGAAGCTGCATCTGGAAAATGAAACAGCATGTTTGGCTTTCATTGATGTAGAAAGATCTTTTAAATCCGTGCCCAGAAGAATTCTATGGAACAGCCTAAAACGAAGTGGAATAGATAGACATCGGCAAGAAGCAATAGACAGATTGTATAAGAACACCAAAAACTATGTGCAAGTGAAGCTAAAGTCCGAAGTCTTTGAAACCACAGAAGATATTAGAAAACTAAGTACTCTAAGTATGGTACTCTTCATCATCTTATAGATGATATTATCAAGGGTACGGGGACAAGACACTCCCCCAAGTTACAACAACTGGAAATCTGCTTTTACCGTCAATTGTGCATTTGCAGATGACTTATTGTTAGTTATATTCGCTAGGACTGATAGTGATTTGCAACATAACCTAAATGTCTGAGACTTAGCTTTAATGAAAAAAAATATGAAGATAAATACTGCGAAAACTAAAGTAATAAGGAGAGGTAAGAAAAAATAAAAGAATAAATATTGTTACTGACAGGAACTAAATTACGGTTTTATAAACAGAAACAATTGTTTTGACATTTTTGCTCCCAAGTTCAAGCAACTCCGTAGTTTTGATATGATTCAGCGAAATGCATCGCTTCCAATGTTCTAGAATAATTGTTCCAATATTGGACTGGCTTCTAGCTCAATCAGATGGAAACGTATTATTCCAAATTTATAGATGCAATGTAGTATTGTCATAAGTATTTAAGTACCAAATGGTAAAGAGTTTCATTGAAATAAGAAATAATTCAGAAAGCTAAATGTTTCAGAGATTAAAATTTTCAAAAGGCAACGTTATTTTCCAATTTCTTTAATATTCGGTTAAATGAAGTCCCTTTGAATCTGAAGCAATACTTTAGGATAAACACAAGAAGACAGCCAAAGATATCTCGGGTAGCAGATGATGTGTCGAAGATTCCCGTATTATGTATATATTATGCTGTAACTGTTATCACTTAGACTCCGAGCAAGTGTAAATAAACAACGTAAATATATTTCCACTTCTGTGCACTTCCCTATGTCATCCGGTCTGGATTGATTCCGCAATGCCTTCCCCATACCGGTTCTACCTTCATCTAATTTAGCAGTTGAGAGATTCTCATGTGAGTTGAGTTCGTTAAAAAGCGGACGTTCGCATGGATGCAACGCCAATTTATCAGAGTGCATGCAATGTATTGACTACGTTTCGTTGGATTTTGCGACGGAATTTTTCCCCAAACCATTTCCCTACAGGTGAAAGGGTGCGTTGAATATATATACGTTTGCTGTTAATCGAGCATTGTTCTAATTGAAACAGAGCTGACTCGTTCTCCAGTGATTACTTGTATTCTTTTCTGGCTAAAAAACGGAGGGGCTATCGCATGAATTTCCCTTCCACTAACAATGCGGAAAGCTTATATAAGCTTTGAGATGAATTTAGCTGCAATATGAGAATTCCAGCAGATAAAATATATCCAGGATTATCCAGTATTCCAGTTTGGTGTAAACTAGGATATGTCGTACAGCAAACAAAATGAAAGTCAAAATCGTGGAGTTGAAGTGACCATTTAAGGATCTTAATTTTGAACTTTGAAAATAACCTTTAAAAGCAACGCATATAATAGAACGCCTGAACACAAAGATTGGGCAGCATAATGACAAGAAAAATTACGTGTAAATATACAAAGCTATGGTGTAATCTATATTATTATTCGCTACAGAGGTGTGATATTCAAGAGAAAAATATCCGAACGACGCGAACAAAAGAAAAGATGTTGGTGCTTGGTAATAAAAGTAAACCGATACTTTCTCTCTTGTTCGCATAGACTTTCATTGTCAGGAATCTTTCCCCTCCAGCTGTGCGTGCAGATACAAAGAAAAGCAAGGAAAATTCTTGAGAATTTTAAATAAAAATGTAGAGAAAAATGACAGGTGTAGTTTTAAATGGAGAAAAAAATGGAAATGACCATGTGGGGAAAGCGGATATTAGCAGATTAGCTCATATTCGCAAGCATTAAAGATCAAGTGAAAGGAAAAAATGTATACAACTACTTAAGAGAGAGATGGTTTCCAGAATAGAAACCAAGACCAGGTATACGGCAAATTTCTAGCCTTCTGCTTCTTTCATTTCGCACAGCCTGTTTATATTTCACATTTTGTCATTTGTGGTGTTGGTTCAACGAATAAAAATTACCAATTTTGAATCGACTTTTAAGTGGTTCTCGTACATCTCTTTTCCAAATTCACTTCCTATCACTTGCTATTTTTTTTACCAATATTCTAGCTCTATATGCAAATGTTGGTTTCATTCATTTCTTCAGGAGCTTTCCACGAGTTGCATCTTCTTTGAGAGCAGCCCCTTTACGTAGCTATTGGCTGCGGGGTTCTCTACGCCCAATATTAGACACCTTGTCCTCGCCAGGCTCTCGTAATGGCACATCATATGAACTGGGGTTCCTTCCTCCTTTATATAATAAGATAAAATCTGCAGATAACGTCCTCTGCCAGGTATATGTTATACATATGCTTGTTTAGTCTACAATGACCAGTCAACAGATCTACTATCAGTGTGACAATTTTCTCGTCTTTACTCAGAAGATTTTTAGTAAACTCAAGCCTCTGTGCCCTAAAGAAATCTTTTCTCTGTTTCTTACCCTGGTGATTTTTGCCACCATTCCTTGGACATTTAGCATCTCTAGAAGGAGTGTCTCCTCAAGTCTCCATAAGTCTGTATACTAGAGACCTAACAGTTCCTTGTATATAAATATGTAGTGGTGGCAGGTTTATCATTACTTCCATTGCAGCGGTAGGGGTTGATCTCATCGCGCCTATGTCACGCAGACAGTTAGGGGTTTGGCCGCCCAGGCCTGCCGCAGCTTTGGCCACAATACTACTGCTCCGTATATTATCATGGGTCTACCCTAGCAGCACAAGAATCGGCATGATATCGGCTAAGCTTCGCCGATATTGCTGACCGATGTCGTAATTATAGCGGCCGCTGATATCATACCGATACAAAATGTGAACATTTTGCAATATTGGTTCGATATCGAAATTCCAATACTTATCCGATATCGAAATTCCAACATCTATCCGATATCGAAACTCCAATACCTATCCGATATCAATACAATTAAAATTAGATACAATATCATCAGTAGACCGATACATGATTGATACTTACCCAACGTTTTCTATGCTCCGCCGATAAAGTTTTAGTCGTCCTGGGATATCGCACCGATATTGGTGTGATGACTAATTTCTACATATGAGTATGTAGTTTGTCTATCCACGATAGTGGATATTTATACAGGCTGTCCCAAAAGTAGTTCCCGAAACGGAAAAGGGTTATAAAGAGTATAATTTCGAGTCAAATTAGCCCCATATGTGATTATTCAATTCTAATAAGGTTTTTGCGAGTTTTAAGATCTTTCACAAAAAACGTTCATAAAATTATAGGCAAAAACAGAATTTTTTCTAATGTTAGAATTTAGAAAGAAATTAGAAACCATCAACGTCTTCTGAAATATCAAAGCCGTTAAACAAAAGGATGTACCTTTGATGATATCACAATGTTTAATTTCAATTTAACTTCATTAAAAAATAACTTCATTCTTATTGTCGTACTCTTTTGTTTGTTGATAATTTAATGAACGTTTATATGAAGGAAGATTTTTAGAAAAAATAAATGATTCGTAAACTATGCATCGAATAATAATCACACCTAGGATTAGTTCGACTGCAAATGACACCCACTATAACACCTTTGTGTTTGAACATTTAATTTCGGGGCAGTCTCTATAGTCATATTCATATTGAACAATGCGGAAAAATACATCAGATTCATAATCACATTACACATGTAATGTTTTTCAAATTGTTTGCCACCATTTTCTGTGTATAATAACTCATGACAAAATAGAATATTATGCGCATAAAATAATATATATAATGAAGGAAAGACTTTATGTAATAGAAAGTAAATAAAGCAATAAATTTCAAGAAAAAGTACTAATATAAAAATACTTAATATGTTTATTTATGAGTAATTGACACAAGTATTTAACGACATAATTAATAAAAACAAAAACTGAAAATAACTAGGAAAACATGAAATCGAAAACAAACTCAATATGTGCATATTTTAAACGAAAAGTAATTTAACATTTGTTACAGTTTAATTTTTAACAAATCAATAACAACAAAAATTCTAAGTAATACCTAAAAACAATCCAGTCGTCTAAATTATTCGTTCGCTAAAGACGTTATATTCTTCTTCCTTTCTTTTCTGCCCCCATCTCATCTATTGATATTCGTCTCTGTCCCATCCGGCTCTTTGACTCTAATTGCTTCTGTAAATAAAAATAACAGTTTTGATATAGAGTTACAAATAAAATAATAGTGCATGTAACATTACCTAGAAATACTATGTATATTTCCAATTTATCAAAAGCTTCTTTGGATTGTCTCTATTTTCATGAATAATTTACATTAATACTTTTCGAGAGGATTTGTTTTAACATTAGATATATGCTTCCTTTAACGTACTTCCCCCAATTAAGCACCACATACGTATCTAAAAAAAAGTGTTTTTCTTAAGTGTATATATTCAGCATCGTATAAAAGCTTTAATTTGTCTGAAGTACGCTTGTAATTCATTTTATTCTATTAATGCGAAACGTTTTTTACGCTACACATATTGTAGAAACAATGCTTTCACGTAAAATAAGAAATTTGCAAGCGTCTTCCATTTTGTTAACGCTGCATATTTACACAATAAATGAGTACTAATCATTAAATTAAATTATATACTTGATACATACATAAAACATTATTCATAAAAATTCCTTACCTTTATAAGCTTCATTCACCCATTTTGTAATGTGCACAACGCTTACTATAATGCAGCGACAAAATAAATAATGGCAACCACTTCACCTGGTCGTCATGCTCACACTGCAATAAGGAACGCTATGATGGATTGTGGTAGGTGGTGGTGGTAAGATATTGCGCGTAGATGTAACTCCCATAAACATTGCGTTTAGATGCCAATTTTTATAATCACGGCGGAGTTAGAAAATTGCATTTGCATATTCTTAAGTTATCAATCGCTTCACCTTCTAAAACTGTTTTATAGTCGATATTAATTTTAATTTCACAATTGATGTCTCAAACGTTGAAATTTTATATCTGAACGCTCTTGTAATGCGGTTATATTTCAATCAACCAGTCCGTATAGATTTAGGATATTAGCCGACTTCCTATCGTCAAAAAAATGACAATAGTCAAATCCATATACCTCATTTTTATCAATATCGCAGCGGCGTTTATTAATGATATCGCCCTGATATATGTCTTGAGTTTCCAGCCGATGATCAGCCGATACATCAAACGTTCCACCGATATTTTACCGATAATGGATCTTTTGTATCGCAGTGATATCGTATACTGGTAGAAAGCCGATATCGGCACAATATCTTTGATATCGACCCGACATCAGGATATCGGCCCTATATAAAGCCGATCATTAGCCGATGATTTGTGCTGCTAGGGTAATTACACTTGTGTATAACCACAGAATCATTTTTGGGACTAAGGCCTCAACTTCTTCCACACAATCTCATCCATCTGCCTAGCGCAATAGTTGCCTTGTAATTTGTTTTCAGGATATGTGTGTTCCATGTAAATCTTTGATCAAATCATACCCCAAGGTATTTTGCTTTTTTAGCATATGGAATCCTTTGACCATTTAACACTAGTGGTTGTAAACCTTCTAGCATTATTTTTTTTCGTTAACATCAAAACACACGTAAACTTGAGTATTGACTGATAGTTGCTTTTGTTTATCCCAGTTGTCTACAGTATTTAGTGCTGTTTGCGTACGATCTGTCAGAACTTTTGAAGAATGCCCTTTAACGGCTATTTTGAGGTCGGCAGCATATCCCAGGCAATGAAAGCCTTTTCTAGTCTAATGAAGAAGGCGAGATTAAAGAGTAATATCTTATGATAAAAAAGGATCACAGTATATATGTTACAGTCAGAGTGATTAATCAGCGATTATATATAATCGCCAGTCAATATGTATAATTACCACATCAGTTAGTTAATGTGATTAATTAATCACTTTGTCCAGCCACTATTCATAATAGCCAGAACGATCTGGATAAAGTAATAAGTCTCATAAAAAATGAATTATTTCGTAAATACACTGTTTATATACTTTTGCATAGTTTTGCAATTGTTGGACGTATACCCTTTGTGTCATCTAGATGGCGATCAGTGACAGTGTAAAATTTCATTTGCGCCGTCTATGAGACACCTCATAAATATATATTAGTTCTTAACAGGCAAATTTTGCTGTTTGCAATAATGGCAGTAGCTATCAGAGTTCATTTTGCTGAACAAGTTAGTACACTTCTTTTCGAGAAAGGATAGCGAAAGTGAAAGAAGCTAAGAACAAGAGTACTCAGAAATCACCTGAAGATTATCAGCGTCTTTCAAGGTATCACGTCGTCAAAATTGGAAGTTCAAAAAAATTCGTAGTCTCTGTACAGAACGAAAGTGGACCAATTATTTATTACGCTAATTTGGATGAAAGTTTTCAATTAATCAATGACTGTCACCTCACCATTGCATTGGTTATTGTGGTTGAGTCAGAACGATGAAAGAGCTTAGAACTAAATAAAAAAAATATTACATGTGAACTCGATACACTTGAACCTGTCAGAAACAAAGAAATTTACCGAAAAAGACAATAGCTGTAAAGCCGATTTTAGGCAAGGAATTTAATTCAAGATGTCAAACAGATTTGATAAACATGCAATCACTACCTGACGGTGATTATACATTCATCATGGTATATCTTACAAAATTCGTTCAGCTACGGCCATTTAAAAACCAGAAGAGCACAAGGAGTAGTATACCACTTGGTCGATCTTTGCCATTTTCGGAGCGCTTAGCATTTTACAAAGTGATAATGAGAGATGACCAGATGTTATTCATAATGGCTGGATTAATTACTTTGAGTGTAACATATATATATAAAAGTGGTGGTGAAAGTAGGCCAATATGGTTGTATGCCTGTCCTGAACCAATGTAATCTAAAATGGCAAACAGTATACCTCTTCATGCCGTTCATCTAAACTGCTTCCTGCTATTTTCGTATTACATCAAACTCTTTATTTTACTTCATACGATTTGCTATGTGTGGACATGGCCGATAGTACGAAAGGCTCTCAGGAAAGAATATTTGCAAACATGGACCCTGTATTTTGTGTTGGACATTGTTATCAGTCTGTCTCTATCCCATCTAGCAAAAGGTTCTCTTTTGTAGTGCGATATGTCGTTTACATGTACTTCATTAATACGCAATTACAATGTCGACAGCGAAACGTTGGACATTTCACTTGAAGCCCTTATTCAACAATTTATCATTAGCCGCGGCGCACGGTGGATCGTAGCTTTTCGCATTGTGAGATATATACTAATTAATGGTAACATCACAGAATACGATATCCTTTCATGTATTTTTCAACATGAACTTTCTTTTATTTTTGCTGTAGCCATGCAACTACCGCGATGAATAAGAGGACCTTGCGCTGCCGTACACATTTTCCAATAATTGAAACTCCGCCGAGGACGGTTCCGCTGCAATTATAAAAAGAACGGCAGAGGTCGTCCACATACTAACGACCACTTACCTGGCAATAATTAGAAACACTTGCGGTCAGGTCGTGGGCCAAATTTCGCGTTAACTAAACGAACTGCTTTCGCGTTATATGCGCGCACGTAAGTACATACAGCCTACGTTGTACGTGTTGGAAACGCCGAGATAGCAATCTAGAAATTGCCTGAAGGATAATGTACGTGAATCACCAGCATTAAAATAAAAATAAAAAAGGGGACGTGGAGCAGAAACAGAACGCCAGAATGCGTATACATAACGCGGCACCTGTTTTGCTACAAGTTTATTTTACTCTAAAAAACGCGCTTATGTGTGTGTGTAAATATATACAGAACGGCATCATTAATCAGTTTGGTTTTATGTGAAAAATAATTTATGGGCCTTTTAAAACCATATTTTTCAATAGGTTTTATTTATTTTCCGTTTCAGCGCTTTCCCAGCTTGCTTATAGCCATCACACGTAATCACAGCTTTTGCTATTTTCTCGATTAACGCTGCAAATCCATTAAATAGTAGTTTACTTCATCTTCTAATAAAATGGGTTAATATAAGTACGTAATCAACACCCAGTTAGCTGACATATTTATTTGTGCACTTTAAGACCGTTCAGCACATTAAACATTTTAAATATTTCTTATATTATTATTAATACTAATGGTTTTAGGCTCTTAACCCAGTTGGTATTATAGCATTTATCATATCTGATATATTAATAATATATACCGGGTATCTCAGAAGTTATGGGATCATCAAATATCTTGAGAAATACACATCGAATACCTCTTGAAACAGACACACCTTAGTTATTTTGGGAAACCTCGGGGAATTTAAATAAAATCATTTCTCATCTGCCTCTTGAGGCAGACAAACTTTATTTTGTTATTTTTTATAGTCGTAATTATTGAATAGTCCGTACAATTTACTTAAATGGCAACACCTACCGGACGATAAAGAATATCTCTTTTACTGATGTTTGGTTGGAATGAGAGCAGAAGAACATAAGATGACGTAATCTTTTTAACGAAAACTTTAGAGCTGGAATGAATTGGAATCTCGACGACAACGGTAGAAGAAACTATTATCAGGATTCGAGATACAGGCAGCGTTAAAGATCTGCCGAGATTAGGAAGTCCAAATACGGCCACAAATGAAGAGCAATTGGATGTATGAAGGCACTATCATTCACAGAAGATCTTCACTGTACTCTTTGGAGGTATGATGAATTTCATGAAAGAAGTAAATCGTCCATTCATAGTATATTGAAAAGCAATAAGTTACACCCCTGCAATGTGGAACTTCTTCATGAGATAAACGAAGATGATTCTGATCAACGTCTAGAATTTTGTGAAGATGACCTACCTTTTAACATTGCCTTCCTACACGAAGCATCATTCCAATTAAACGGAGTAATAAATCAGCATAATTGTAGATATTGGGTCAGGTACAAATCTTTTTTGAGCGCGAGAGAGCAACACTCAGTATCCTCAAAAATTGAATGTTTGGGCTGGAATACTTAATAATCGTCTGATAGGGTCATTCGAAATGAATATAAATCTCAATGCTGAAAAGTATGACCAGACATGGTTGGAGATGAAGTAGTTGCAGCAATAACAGAAATTGTTGGCAATAACTTGGAACACAATTGGTTCCAACAAGATGGTGCTGCACCACATGCCGGATGAAATAGTAAATATAGTTTTTCCTCATAGTTGGATAGGACGACGTGGTGAGATTGAGTAGCTCACCAGATCACCAGATTTTATTCCTTTTGTTTACTTGTTTTTTTTTTTCAGATATAGCAGAATATTTCAATAAATCTTTCTATCATCGACTAGTTTACTGGCAGGAAAGAAACAATAAACAGTTCCAACATTTATTATCTGGAATTGAATTTTGATTTCAGATTTTCATTTTTATTTGGGATTTAGATTCTAATTTTGGTTATTTACATTTATTTGGAATGTTTATTTCAAAATTGTATAAAACAAGCACCAAGGAAGGGATCTAAAAACAATTACATCCACGTCGTTGCTCTTGGGTTACGCTAAATGTAGTTACATTAAAACATCATCCTCAGATTCTTGAAGAATCATCTTTGGTATTATGGACTACCTTCGACATCACACTAGGAATCCTGGGATACCTTCAAAACCACTCAGAGAATCGTCTGTCACGCTAGTAACCAATGCAGATACGATTGAATCGACCGAGTACCTTCGGAATCGATAGTTAGTTTTTCTAATCGATATTTTGACGGTTTCCAGACTTCTTTTTGAACTTCAAAAACTTTCGTGTTTTGATACATGGATTTCGATTTATTTGGATAGATTTTTGAAAATGGAAAGATGTGTTTCTTGTTTCTTTTTCGATTAGGTGTCTAATGCTCGTGATGTTTTACCGTCCCGGAACTTTTAGGACCCGGTATAATATAGTATAATGTTAAATTTAGGTTTTGAGGGCTTATACATTTACCGCTATATCCACATTTCTGGTATTTAAGGTTAATATTTTCTAACAATTTTAGCACATGAATACTTATGCACATTTAATTGGACACCATAACATACAAGTATAAGCAGCGTATAATGATTTAATCCGTAAAGCAGCGTAATTGTCAATTACACGGAATATACCCCCAAGGAAAACGCTTGTTTATGTAACTTTTTAGAGCTGTTTACAAACACGGGCTAAGTAAAACGCACGGTACTCTCAGTTAATTACACTCTCCAAACTTTCTTTCTAGATATAGATACTGCGCGACAAAAGTTTACTCCGGTGAACTTTGTTGAGTTCCCAAGAACCTATAATTTCTTATATCCACTGTATTATGCGGAATAACGCGGTATTTGACAGTTCTGAATTAATCCTTTCGGAATTAAGCGTATAATAAATCACACTTTAAATGTTTATTGTTGCAGGATACGCTTGGAACAAAGGGGTGAACGTAAACGAAGCTCAGGGCGATGTTCCGGAATTCGATGACACCGTTCTGAAAGAGATTCACGCTATTGCGGGACAGACGATCGTACTTCCTTGCACAGTTCGAAATCTAGGCGATAAGGTGGTAAGTATATGTGAATGTGTTTTGAGAACGGAAGACGAATTGACTTGTCAAGTTTTAAATTATTATTAATGGATATAAACGATGGCAGGTTCCAATCAATTTCCTATGAAAATAAAGTGATCTACTTGTGCTTCATAAACTAAAATCAATTGTGAAAAGATATTGTAAACTGCATCCGAGATAAGCAAAGTTGGGGCAATTGTTGATAGTTAATTCGAACTTCATACGCTGAAGTAGATTTAAAACCAATCCAGTACAAACACTGTTAGCATATCGAGAAGCAGAGTGAAGGATATCAGCTGAACTGGACAGCCGCGCAACTGACCTATAAAAAAATGAACTCTACTAATGACGACATACGTGAATCGTATGTCTTTCTCATGCTCTCCTATATGAAAGGCATAATTGATGAACTAAGATGCATGACATACACAGATAATTAAAGATTTGGCAACTGTAAGCCGCGTTATACTCAATGAATTGCATCTCTCACATTTCTACTTCCGAATACACCCGTGCGAAACATAGCGGCCTGGCCGTGAATTAGGTCGGGCATTCCGAATGTCCCTATGATAGCTACCTACATCCAAATTGAAAATATATTTTGCTGTCACATTACACATGTTACTAAGAATTTTTTGTCCCAAATTATGTTACACGAATCAGAATGTTGTGAAATAGCAAATAAATGTTATACAGATTACATGATCAATAACAGAAGCATATTGTTTTGATAGACCTCAACTCCTCACAAGTGAACATACATAAATCTCGAACGGCATCTCAAGCCGAACGTACTACGGACGAACGAAAGCCAGATTGACACACGCGAAGAATACAGAATATACGCGCACAAAAGCATTACATAAATTTACATCTAAAAATAGTTGAAACTACAAACATATCAGTTCAAATATAAATAAGAGTATTTCTTTTCTGGAACTGGGAGAAAAGAACACGTGAATGTTTTCTTTGGCACCAACTGCATTGTGTTCTATTAGTGTTGAACACATTTTTTCGTGTTATTGAGAAACGCCACTTCGTGATATAAATAGATTCTTTAATGTGTCATACTATGTTATGGTTTTATTACGGTATAATAGCGCACGCCGAAATTTCAAACGGAACTGGAAAGCTAGATATATCAAACTTATCATGATTTATTGCAATATGTTTTGTTCAGGTTGGGAGGTCCACACCTGTTACTTAAAACAAAGCAAGAATGTATTCCGGAATATTAGAGGTATGCGTCTTCTCGTCAACTTCGATTGCTGTTTTACTGTAAATTGTTATGGCAGAAGCTAGCCATAAATAGATATAGGAAATATTCAAAATGAGGCAGCAGTAACAACCATTCTGTATCCTAGTATTGATTGGGGATATGAATTGTATCTATGAATTGTATATCGATAACCATTGCTAATTGCGATAATAAAGAGTAACGTGTGGTAACGTGATTAACGTTATCACACGCTACTTTCTATTATTGCAGCAAGCAGTAGTTATCTGTATATAAGATAATATATATATAAATTCACCTTCTCGGTCACTCCGCGTGTTTTCCTCCGAGCGAGGATTCCTAGGACGTTTCGGTGGCATCTCAGCTACCTTTTTCTACTTCTTGTCACTATTGGCGTTGGAAGATTAGTTGACATGTTTATGCGTTGCCGTGTAAGTATCCCTGGTTGCCGGCTACTATGTGCTATTGGTTCAGGTGACTGCCCAATTAATTCTGGCATATGTTGTTCTTGTAGTGGATGACCGACGACCATTTGGTTTGTAACAGATGTACTGTTTTGTGCAGGACTGGTAGGTTTTCGAATATACTGTTGTTGCAAGGCACTCTTCCAAGCGACAGGTAAATGTAGTGCATCATCTCGTTTATTTAGGCATTCTGGCCGTTTTTCAATTTCAATTGCTTCCCTAAGGGTTCTTGGTTTTAAATTTTCAATATTAGCAATTGTCTTCGTTCCTTCGAAATTAATCTTATGGCCAGTTAGTAACGAGTGTTGTGCTAGAGAAGAGTTAAACGCTTTCTGTTTTACCGCGATTTTATGTTCTTCTCTGCGTACATTTATCCTCCTGTTAGTTTGTCCAATGTACGAAGATGAGCACTCACCGCAAGGAATTTCATATACGCCTTGATTCTCTAGCGGAATACTTTCTTTAGGTGATTTTAGCACTTGGCTAATTTTTTCCCCGGTAGTAAATACTGCTTGAATGCCGTGTCTTTTTAATATTCTACCAATTACGTCAGTTGTTCCCTTTACATAAGGAATTATAACTTTGCCTACATATTCTGTTCTTTCTCTTGATTTGTTTTTCTTATTTAGAACTCGTGTTATGGATTTGTTATTAAATCCATTTGAAGTTAAAGCGTCTCTGATGTGTTTTACTTCTAAATTTCTGTGTTCTTCATCGGTAAGTTTCACTGATCTCGATACTAATGTGTTAATGACAGCTTGGAGTTGCGCTGGATGGTGATGTGATTTAGCATTTAGATATCTGTTTGTGTGTGTCGGTTTTCGATATATTGTATATCCTAAAGTACCATCCTGTTTTTTCTTGACCAGTATATCTAGAAAAGAAAGCTGACCATTTTGTTCTTTTTCCATTGTAAATTTGATTTTTGGATGTATGTTGTTTAAATGGGCCAAGAAATTTTGTAGTTTTTCTTCTCCATGGGGCCAAATTACAAAAGTATCATCTACATACCTTAACCACAGCTTTGGCTTTTCTTGAGTTGTTTGTAAAGCGACTACCTCGAAATTTTCCATAAATAAATTTGCTAAAGCAGGAGAAAGCGGTGAGCCCATTGGAGCACCTTCAACTTGTTTATAGCGCCGACCTTTATATATAAAATAAGTATTTTTGAAACAGTGGTTCGCTAGATTAATGATATATTCTGGCGGTTTGTATTTCTCTTGTATAAAAGAGATTGCTTCTTTTACCGGAACTTGTGTAAATAATGATACAACGTCAAAACTCACTAAAATATCTTTATCTTCAAGGCGATATTGCTTGATTAAATCAATAAAATGCAAAGAGTTCCTTACGTATGATCCTGCTTGTTCTACATACGGTTGTAATTGTGAAGCGAGGTATTTGGCTAGCGCTTGAGTGGGCGATCCTATCGAACTAACTATTGGACGAAGTGGAACATCTTGTTTGTGAATCTTTGGTAGTGCATATAGTTTCGGGCATCTAGAAGACTTTTCTCTGGGTATTATTCGATTCTGTATTTCTGGATCAATTGGAGTTGCTTTAATTTTATTTTTTGTGGTTTTCTCTAGGTAGGTTGTTGGGTCTGTGGATATTTCTTTATATGCTGGATCATCTAGAAGGTTTTGTATCTTTGTTTCATAATCTGAAATGTTCATTACTACCGTTGCATTTCCCTTGTCTGCTGGGAGAATTATAATATTAGGATCATTTCGTAGATCTTTTAAAGCTAGGACTTCTGTTTTAGACAGATTCTTTTGTGGAGGTTTGGCTTTTCTTAATATATATGCTGTTTCTTGTCTAACAATTTCAGCTGTTGTTTTATCCAGTTTTTGTAATTCTGGTTCTATACCACAGATTATCTCTTCAACTGGAATCCGCGTAGGAGCTATGGCAAAATTAAAACCTTTCGCTAATACTGCCTCCGAAGATTCATCAAGATGTCTATCCGATAGATTGTAAACTAGCTTTCTGTCTATTTCTTCCGATGGTGTTGGTCGTTTTGTACATTGTTGTATTTCTAGACGTGACGCTTTTTCTTTTTGTCGCGATGTTCTAATGTAGGTGTTTGTTTCAGTCCTGAATTCAGCTAAAGTGTCAATTCTGTTCCATAATACAGGGTGGATTTTATTGCTTAAGAAAATATGTAATTGGCAAAGTTCTTTATCTACAGTGTTGAGTTTGGCTCTAACGTTTTGGATTATATTAATATATATATATATATACATATATTAATATAAGGAAACTAAAGTCATACGGGGACCTCCTTTTGGTAATGGTTTGTCAGTTCACTTCAGTCAAGCTTTATTTCTTCTGCAGGTTGTTATTACTCTTTGCATTCATTTACTCTACATCATTTTTATTTTGGCACAACCTGATCCTCTCATCTTCATTTCTGACTTCCTCTAGATCTCTTTACTTCCGGCTTCCATGTTATGATCTTAGAAATAGAATTATGGGCCATGGCGCTATTGCCTTAGTCACTGCGACCTATATAGGTCTATTGTAACGTTGCCCTGCTTACCGTTAGAATAATTGGAGGCTTTTAATGAACCTTAAAATTGATCTAGGGTTTTCTTCCTTGATTTTACTAGGAGTGAGGAACGGCATACTGAAGTGTTGATGTCGAGTACGACTGACAGCAACACATTCATACAAAATGTGTTCTGCCGTCTCTTCTTGGCATAGACGGCAGATTTGATCTTTAACTTTTCTGAGTTTGTATAGATGGTAGTTTGAGCTGTCAAAAATCCTGCCAGTAGTTCTGGAAAATAGCACCATATTTGCTAACTTTAGCGACCCTGATAAAAGTGCGTTCGCCTAATTTTGCCCTGGCGTGTTCTACCAGGTAGGCCTTCCTATTCGACTCCCATTTATTAATTGCTTGTTTGAAGTGGCGTTTTTGCGGACCTGAAAAGCGGTAGGGTCCAATGAAAGGCATTATCGCTGCTTCTTTGGAAAATTTGGCTGCCGTTTCGTTCCCTTCAAACCTTTGGTGGGAGTACCAATGAAGAGTAATATGGTAATTATGTCCCTGTTGCCTTACATTATATACACATTTGTCCAACAGACCAAGATAGTATGTGTAGACTGTTTCAGCCTTCAACAAAGAGGCAGAATCTGGTTTCTTCCCTCACATTAATGTGCAAGGATGGAAGGTCCAGAGGAATTTCTTTTGTTGGTGACTAGGAAGAAGGCATTGCTTCCATAATTGCCATATTTGCAATCTCTCTTGCATGAATGTAAATTTAGCTGTGGCTCCGTCTTGTTGCACTTTCTGCCATCATGCTAATATTCCCTAGGTAATTATTAAACATACTACCATCATATAAAGCCAATGGACAAGTTTTGTGGATAACCGTCAATTTTTCCAACATTTGGTTCAACGCATCCATAAGGATATTCTTTCTTTGTGAGTACTCTTTTTAAAATGCAGATTTTGGATCTACAATTGCAAGTTTTAAACTTTGGCTTAGGTTTCATTTACTTGCTTATTTCATATTAAACTATTCAACCAATTAATAAGAGTTACATTGATGATTATTAACGATAACATTGTCCTGAATCCAAGGTGATTATCTATACCCTGCATTTAGGCCACATATAGTAAATTTCTACGAACTACGGGATAAAATTATACCAAAATTGCTTCGGGCTATTATAACGCTGGCAACAACGCGGGCATCACGACACTCACTTTATTTTAACATTTATGATATTGAACTATCTCCGAAATTATTGGGCAATAAATAACATTGAGGGTAGGTAATTGGTTCCTCCCGAGCGTATATTTTGAATCGCAGTTATTTAGGCATTACTCTTTCTCCTCGTTTGAGTCGCTCCTCCATTACGGACGTGAGATCGTTATGCATGCCTACGCACACAAACGTCAACCGGCCATTAATAATCTAGACTATCCGTATAATCGCCATCAGTTAAATCATCCATGTCACGCGTATTTGTAGTTGTGGATCCGCTATATCGTCTAAAAATTGGGTAGGTGTGTAGTGATTTTATGGTAGATGGTGTTGTAGATGTGAGCAATCATGTAGTTTGCAAACATTGGTACAGCTTGCTATACTGACAAAAAAAAACAACAAAAATATGTGGACATAATAATAATGGAACAATGTATTTCACTATAGTATTTTTTAGATACACTTCGGGTATCTAGGCACACAAACAACAACTTCAGTGAATAATAAAGTAATTTATTTCTGAGATTTGTTTTATTTCTATTTCACCAAAGTGAACTATAGTGATGGCTGCTTACTCGTTTTTCGCTGTTCTGTGTAATGCAAATAACAAAAATACACTCCGCCAAAAAAGTATCGCATAATTTAGTTTTGAATCATAAAAGTATCGCATAATCTTTGTTTGTAGCATAAAGTTGTAAATATACTTTAATGCGCTCTAAGATATAATTTCTATGATTGTTTAAATAAAATACAGGCCAAATAAAAACAAGAACTCATACTTGAGATTTTTATTAAAACAAGAAATTATAATTTTGGAAAGAAAAATGTCATAACAGTAGCTTTTAATACTGAGTATTGCCACCTCTGGCTCTTATGACCGCTCGCATACGGTTTGGCAGAGATTCGATTAACCTCCGTATATAAGCCTGATCCAAATTCTCCCACTCGTCACGGAGAGCATTTGCTAGTCCATGCAGGTCCGCTGGGGCAACATTTTGGGTTCGTATCCGTCTGTGAAGGAGGTCCCACACGTGCTCGATAGGGTTCATGTCCGGACTCACCGCAGGCCAATCTAAAACTGGAATACCAACATCGTTAAGGTATTCCTGGACGATTATTGCAACATGCGGTCGTGCATTATCGTGCATTAACATGAATTCGTTTCCTATAATTGGCGCATATGGTACTACATGTTCTTCTAAAATGTCCGTTATATACCTGTGGGCAGTCAGTGTACCTCTGTCTACTGGTACTAACTCTGTATGACCTGTTAAACAGATGCCTTCCCAAACCATAATAGAGCCACCAGCGAAATTAGGTCTAGGTCTGATATTACACTGCGAATAGCGCTCACCGTCTCGTCTGTACACTGAGATACGCCTATCTGAGGTGTAAAGACCAAATCTTGACTCATCTGTGAAGAGTATATTGGCCCAGTCATTAATGTTCCAATTTACATGTTCTCTGGCAAACCTTAAGCGAGCCACTCGGTGGTTCCTAGTGAGACGAGGGGCTGTTACAGCTACTCTAGCTCTTAATCCACTCTGTCGTAACCTATTCCGAATAGTTTGAGTACTCACACGAGTATTTCTGACTCTAGCCAAGTCGTTCTGCAATTGTCTCGCAGTTACATGTCTTCGACGTAATGCTTGTAGTAGTAAATAGCGGTCTTCTACTGTAAATGCCTGTTTCCCTATATCTGGCTACGGCTCTAGAAACACTTGACTGATTGATGTTCATCAAATTAGCAACGTATGCTTGAGATCGTCCATCTTCGATTAAAGCAACTATAGCAGCCACTTGTTCTGAAGTCAAATTGCTCATTTTAGTTTTAAAAGCGTTGGTACAGAACTCTGACTTCGCACTTTAAAATTTGTCCGTATAGGAAGACTTTCAATAAACAACTGAGCAAACCTTACACATATGCATTTTTCTAAATGTGTTCTTTTAGGAAAAAAATAAAGTAAAAACGCTAAGTTCCATTATTTTGTTAGTGTTTTTATAGTTCACATACACGAGGCAAACTTTTTGTGAACGTATAAAAATATCTTGGTTCATAAATGCCCTTTTTTAGTTTATGCGATACTTTTTTGGCGGAGTGTAAATAACTAGTTTTCTTTCCTTATGTACTTAGACTTTTTAAAATAATTATAGTTTAGAGGTACAAATATTGTCTTCGAATTTTACTCCATTTGTGCGTCAAAACAATCTCTTGAATGTCCGCGATTCGTTAGAAGCTGCTATAATATATAATGATATAATATAATCTGCATATAATAATAACAACGACAATAATAGGTCTTTATTTTCCCATACATGCAGACAATAATTACAAATGGAGTTAAATTAATTTACATATAGAAGGGAAAAAGCAAAGCGGATTTCAGTTCGGTAACATGTTACCCTCCGCTCTTCCACTCAAACCTTGTAATTTTCGAAATTAATTAATTATGTGTTCTTACTTACGCATTAAGAAAATTTGAAACATAATTCCAGGAAATACCCAGATTTAATATTATATAACAACGCCTTTTTTATCGGCTATTAAACAAATGACTGTTTGTCAAATACCTCCTTTTTAAATTTTCTAAAATTCGGGATTCTAAATTCAGAATTCATATTGTTCTAAATTTTGCAAGCTGTTAAAGAAAAACTTCTTTCAAATAAAGTCGTATGATGTTGAGAAGGTGTTAGTAGACACTTAAAACATCTGTTTAAGTGATGGACATCAGATCTGAAGAAAATTTTTTGATAAAGATTTGTAAGAAGTTTTATTTAATGTACAACTTTATTGCAATCATCTACCAAATACCAATACCGCAATTTTAGAAATGTTAAGCTTGAGAGCATGGCGAGTACGTATATACCTTTAGAAGATCATAATTGACATTGACTATTGCCCATATCATCCGGAGAGAAGAAGTATTCTAGCTGAAAATCGTCAGCGTACATGTGAATCTTACAATGTTCAAGATTATTAAATAAATTACAAGTATATATCAAAAACAGTAATGTACCTAAAATAGTGCCTTGTGGAACCCCAATATTAAGATTAATTAATGTGGATAATACGTCACGCAGTTTAACAGATTGTGTGCGTCCAGATAGATAGTTACCAATAAAGGTAATTGCTCCCAGTCTTACCAACAGCTCGCCCACGACCAGATTCCATAGCCGAAGGAGCAAAACCCCACCCTGCGGACATTTTCTCTCGACCCGAGCAACCAGTACTTCTCCTGCCCTCATGATGGTTATGCAAACAGTTTCCCTTTAAGGTTGCAGTCTATTTACATACAGCCTGTATCATCAATACCTTCATTCCTGGATGTTTTTAAAATTGATCCTACGGAGGTATTATCAAAAGCTCCTTTTATGTCCAGGAAATGCACGTCCTTGGTTTGCAGAGCAAGCACAGCGCTCTATACGATCTGATGTAATGAGGTTTTTGTAGATGTTTCCATTTGATACGTATATTGATCTTGATGTAGTAGCCGGTATGGTAATGCACCATCCCTTATGTGCACGTATGGCAGTTTTTCTAGAGCCTTCAGCATAAATGACATCAGACTTACATTAGTAATAGTCAGGTACATTATGTCATATGCCGTATAAGAAAAAATTAAGCTTTTAAAGGTTTATTTAACTATTGTTTCATCACAAATGCTTATTCAACATACTGCTGTGTACTGATTGTACCAACAAAAATGTAAAAATGAAATTTTACAATGAAAAATTAAAATAGCTAGCTCAAATGATAACAATATTATTAAGGCGCAAAAGAACAATTAATCTCAGGTTTTCTATCATAAATAGAAAATGTGGGTGAATGACAAATGACTTTCTTTAATACTCCAAAAAAACAATTTAAAAGGTTTAATTAAAAATAAAAGAACAGTAATTTTGAATGATATAAAAATTCTATAATTTTATTTAAAAAAAAAAAGAAAAAAAAAATGTTAAAAACAAACTTTGCAGAAAAAAACCTTGGACGTAAGATCCTGGTCGAAATAAAACTGCTGGCTTTAAATTACAAAAGGACAATTCAAAATCCTTTTACTAAGCAAAAGAAAACAAAAAAGTTCAGGAAGATAATAAATTTCTGCAAATCAATCCACGTGGTCTCAAAATTAAAACAACTAAATTACACGTGGAAAATTCCAGTAATTTAAATAAATGAAAATAAAAAGCAAGCACAATGCTCTTATTCACCCAACCCGAGGTGATTAATAAATAATTACAAAACCGAAAAATTAACAACGAACTAAAAAAATTACTCTTTTAAACTTAAACTATCTTCCTGCACGTAAAAATAATAACAGATCTTATATCTAAATTGTGTACACAAAAATACAATATCAATTATTATTAAATGAGTTCCATGATTAACGATATTAATTCAAAAATGTGAATTCAATGCTTGAAAGTAAAAATCTCAAAATGGCAGAAATGAAATACAAATTTTTATATATCTCTACTTACACGTGTTATCAGGGAACTGGCCTTATACGGTTCAAACAACCGTATAAGTATCTAAGTCTCCGATGCGTGCGAAAACAACGCACCAAGAGCTGTCCGCAAACATCCAAACTCGCAAAAACAAAACAATATATACAATACCCGTGAAAGCAAAATGTACAAATGAATGAAATTAAAATAAACAACTGAACAATAAAATAAACAAATTAAACAATCTAAAACATTAACTCTTTTATACAAAAATAAAACAATTAGAAATTTCTCGCAACATTGAAAAACTCTTAACGGAATTAACAAGAAAAAGAAACTGAATTTACGCAAACCGGGTTGCCAGACCACAGCAATACATATATGGCGCGCACATTTTACTGGTATTATATGACGTACAATGTTATTTGAATTGTTTTAATTGTGTTATTGTTACCCTTATGTGACTAAAAGTTAATTACGTTTTAAAAGATTTATATACGGTACCTACATTATTTTTTGTTGCGGTTGACCTGTAATCGGGTGTCTCTCGTTGGGGAACTTAATGAGCTATTATTATTACTAACATTATAAAATTTTCGATTAACAAGGATAATGCTTCTTTAACACCTACACTAATAGCTTTTCCAATGTTAGTGGAAATGTAGCTTCTTCCAAATATATTTAAAACATTTCAGCAGTATTCTCTGCTTTCATCAGTTAAATCTCTTTTTGTCAAAAAGATATTTAATATACTTAGAAGTGTATAATAAAGCCTACATTTCCACTAACATTGGAGATATTATTTAAAAAAGACTACGAAAATGCTATACTATAATTAAAAGCTTTTCAATATTTCTAAAGAGAAATTGTACATATTCCAAACAACAGTAAATTTTCTCGTTTCTGCTGTCCTTCATTAATGCCGAAATAAATGGTATGTACCCACTTTATATGTATAGCATGATACTGCCAAATACCAACTAAAATTGAGGAAGGTCGACGCGTCTTTCCTTCGTGTCTAGCAATATTCATACTCAAATAGAAAATAGTAGTTTATCACTATCTTTCGTTTATTACATATACAGTTACTTATCCTCTACCGCAACATAAATCCCTCGGGATAGAAATATACATTGTGTATGAATATAAATATCACAGCAACTGACGTTTCCTTTTTTTGCAGGTTTCGTGGATCAGAACGAAAGACCTCCACATCCTGACATCTGGGGCCATAACATTTACAGCCGACGGACGTTTCGAAGCCGTTTATAGTCACGCGGACTTTTGGGGTCTCAGAATCCGTGGAGTTCGCATAACGGATACGGGCCAGTATGAATGTCAAGTGAATACAGATCCCAAAATGAACTTTGCCCTTAATCTCACCGTGTCAGGTAAAGTAATTAATCAAGTCGTACTGCCTCGGTAATAGGAAGGCGACGTCACCGGCCTTCCTCGTGCTCTTCATCTCCGATGTCATTAAATTAATTGGATCCACTTTCTTGTTTCAGACGTCGGCATGAGAGACGCGGTAGACATAGACACCAAATACGCCTATGTGGCGTCGATAAAGGGGCCCAAGGAGGTGTACGTACGGGAAGGTTCACCTGTTACTTTCACATGCGAAATAGTGTCGCAAACAGGTGCCCACGACATATTTTTCCCGAAACCCAGAGTCAGATGGCTGTACGAGGGGAAAGAAATAACGCATGAGGTAAGTTATTTCTCATGTCGCTGGTTCGTTCTGGTCGACCGGTGTGTATTATTGCATATAAGACGGTTGAAGAAACACAGATTTCATTGTCATGAATTTATTACGCCGAATATCCTCCGCCATGCTCTGATATGTTCCGCTTGAACGCAAAAGTATTACGACTATGTCGGGAAACGGGCAGTGCGTCGTATATACGATGGAAAGTATTCGAATAAGAAATATGCGACTTGAATACTGTTGAATACAATTTAGACAGTTGGCTTCAAATTGATATTAAATTGCGTTCTCTCTATATGAAAAGTAAAACGAACAATGCATGATTGGTATTAATAATTCTTATTTTTGCCTTTTGTATCAAGAAGTTTCCACTTCACCATTTCATTTGAAAAATATTACCTCTGTATTTAGAACAGAAATTCTTGCCGTTGCCCAAACTTTAACCAGTACAGCTGCGATGTGTAATTCAAATATCTAACAGAAATATATCGACTCTTCATTTAAAAATGTCATCAAGTAATATATGAGATTTGTAAAATAATCTTAGAGCTTTCATCGATCAAAATGGAAAACATGAAAAGTGAATCTAAATGTCAGTATTCAGTTTAGTTAACTAAAACCGTTGGCTGTTGACCGCCGGCTTTCAACACTCGGCTATTGATATTTCCGACAATATTGTACAATAAGTCGGCTAAATTTAGCATTATTGATATTGTTATTAACTACCCAGTTACAAACTTCGTCTTGCATAATCTGCTGGTTTCAATTCTTGTACCGCAATGACACGATAAGGATAGACTTCCAGGTTTTTGTGTAAAAGTTTATAAGTGGTTTCGATTGAGAGATTGACTCAATCGACTAATGGATGTTTGGTGGTGCATTAATCATTATTTTTTTAGCATTGGCAACAACATTAGTAGGTTGCCTCAGTGTTCTTCTACCAACTTTTCGTAAGATGCTACAAGTATTGGGAGTAATGTATTAATGAGATCCAAAATATATAGAATCTGCCACTATATTAATACTTATATTAATAACTCAGTTGACAAACACTTTTTTACTTTACCATAACTATTGAATTATTGTGTAACCGGTTACCCTTATAATTAGTACATTTAGGATAGGTTTAGAGGCTAGTTATATAGATTACTGATTTAGTGTAATGTATTCGTAGTATGCAAGCTATCTATTATTACCATTGTCCTGTAATTAGATTACAATCTGTTGAGCAATAAAGAATTCTACTAGGTATATTGTATT
Organism: Cetonia aurata; assembly: GCA_949128085.1. Taxonomy (NCBI): domain Eukaryota; kingdom Metazoa; phylum Arthropoda; class Insecta; order Coleoptera; family Scarabaeidae; genus Cetonia; species Cetonia aurata. The sequence continues at coordinate 15,408,826 of OX421886.1, read as the reverse complement.
AAACGATTTACTACTGAAAATCGATTGCCCGGTTCTTGGGTACGCCGATGATATTAACATATTTTCTGAGATTACTTGTGCCACTGATGTAGAGGAACTACAAAGAAACCTAAACGTGCTCCATCAATGGTGTGAGACAAATAAACTAAAACTGAATATCAAGAAATGTTGTGTAGTTACATATTCACGTTCACTGCAGATACCTTCAACATCATATCACATTAACGGCAATAAACTAAGTTCAACTTCAGAGTTTAAAGACCTTGGAGTAATATTCGATTCTGGCCTTAGTTTTAAATCACATATATCAAATATATCTTTACAAGCCTATAAAGCTCTCGGATTTATAATGCGAATATCGACATATTTCACGAACACTCTCGTACTCAAGACGCTTTACTCTGCTTATGGATTGAGCAAACTAGAATATGGGTGCCTTATTTGGTATCCACTATATGCATCAGATTTCCTACCTCTTGAACGCATTCATCGAAGATTTTTGAAATTTCTTACCTACAAAGTGGATGGAGCTTACCCGGAAATGGGCGTCTCGCAGGTCGAACTTCTGTCGAGACATAGAGTGATGCCATTGAACACCAGGAGAGAAGAAATATGCATGAAATTTTTAATGAAGCTTCTCAGGAATCATGTCGATTGTCCAGCCCTTCTTGAGCGTATGTCGTTTTTAGTGCCAAGGTTGAGCGCGAGGTACGATTCCACATTCACGGTTCCGTTCGCAAAAACGAACGTTATGCGACGTCTCCCTATATACACACTCTCCAGGCTGTGCAATCAAGAGCCGAGAGATCTATTTCAAATTTAATTTGATTGTTCTGGGCATAATTTCTTTGATGACTTTCTTTAATATTAGTTTTTTTTTCTTTGATCTTACTATATTAATTTAGGTTAAATATATATTTTTTTTTTTTTTCTTTCATCAGCATGTACTTGCTTGTTAATAATATAAGTATATACATATATCTACATATATTTGTTGTTGTCCTGTTATTGGGCTTTGGCCTGTTGGACAATAAAGATTATTATTATTATTAATCTCACAATTGTCAAATGTTCAATTAGAAGGACCAAGTTACGACTTCCTTTTTCCGCTCTGTCTTATTCCATCAATATTCAAGTAACTTCATGGTGTTTTTAAATGAACGTGTTCAATAAGCAAATGAATTAGGACTGCGTTTAATAAAAATAAACGTTGCTGATAAGAAACAAAAGATAATGATATATCGGTCTATTATGATCGAATTCGAATCGATCGAAATTTTTTAAGGAAGCAGGATTACTTACTGTTTATGCTTTATATATATATATGAATGTATAATGTTTTTTTATCAATAATAGACATCTTTATGATGTACAAGAGCAAATGTATTATCCTACGCGCTATTTACAATACAGTTACCCAACGCATAGGCTTACTTTAACAGAAAAAGGTTGATAGAGATATCGCAACCGAAAGTGTTTAAAAAAGAGCTTAAATTGTTTTCGTTATCATTGGAGCCATATACTTTAAATGATTTTTTTATTACGCCATGATCTTCCGTCTCATTTCTTTACTCTGACGCTTTTCATTTAGAACTTTATATTTTTTGTAAAGTTTTCTTTATGAAATAAAGAATGTATTATTATTATTATTATTAATTCAAATTCTGAATAATAACTTTCTCTATTCAGAATAGTTAGGTTTTTAAAACACCAATAAACACAGTTCAATTTTATCAATGCTCATTCATTGACTCAATCATGCATATAGTGGACTCATGGACCACCCGTTGATATGTATACAGGGTTTTCCACGGTAGCCGGTCGTTAGAAGTTTCCGAGGTTAGAAAAAAACCTAGAACTCTGAATTTTTGGAATCCGGGGCTATTCAAGATTCTCTTTCATTTTAAAATATTTTTAGGGTCTTACCACCACACACCGGTTATACTGGAAGTCGCCATAAACTTTCTTATTTTAAAAGGAACACCCTATATATTATTTATATATATAATATGGAATAACAAGAATGCCGTTGTAAATAGGTATGATCAACCAATAATATACAGGATGTTCCATTTGAAAAAAATAACTTTTTCAACTTTGAAGATTTTGTAATTGATCATCCAGTTTTGGACACCCTGTATGCGACAAATCAATTGTCAATGTGGATTTCGAAAGTGTCATTCTTGTGCTTCCATACCTTAGAAATGTTTATTACCAATCGAAAATGGGCAAAAGATACTGTGTTGCAAATAACGCTACATCTTTCAAAATTTTCAAAAAAATCAAGATATCTAAGTAGCAGTTGAAAATAGGTATAGGGAAACCTATTACAACTCATCATAAAATTTTCTCAGCAATTTAAAAATGAAATAATATACAGGCTGTTCCATTTAAAATAAGAAAGTTTATGGCGACTTCCGGTATAACCGGAAGTGGTAAGACCATGAACATATTTTAAAATGAAAGAGAATCTTGAATAGCCCCGGATTCCAAAAATTCAGAGTTCCAGGTTTTTTCTAACCTCGGAAACTTCTAACGAACGGCTACCGTGGAAAACTCTGTATATATGTCAGTAATGTCTGGCTGATTCTGACTAAGAGGAGCATACGTTAAACCCCTAGTGCGTGGACTTAGTAGTGGTCATCCGAAAGATATTTAAAATAAAATTAACATCGTCTTCTCCTCTCCTAATAAACGGAAACTATCTAGCTCTCCTTTGCTCTTTACTGCACCTATCGGCAGCTCCGATGCGTTCACTTGGTATTTAATTCGACGCTGTAATCTTCATTGGAAAGCTGACTTTTGGTAACAGCATTATAACACATTCTGCTTGAAGAATTTTTCAACGCAAAAGAAAAAGTAAATAAAGTTTAAAAGTTTATTCTCTTGATGTTAACGTAAGGTCTTGAAAATTATTGCTTAGTATGCCCAACGCGCAGGTATATTTTACCAGTTAGATACTTTTCCTAGCGATAAAACGAAACCAAGACTTTATTATCATCGCTTTGTGCAGCTGGAAAGGTAAACAAAAAGATTAACTCGGAAAAGAGGGAAATAATTCTTGTTGTATCTGTTTCTTTTACCTCGTCTATAAAGATAGCCTCATTATTAAATAAGTTCTGTGTTTCTTTGACCTAGAATAATTAAATTAAATTAGTGATTATTCTGTTTTGTTTCACAGCTGGACCGAGGCGGAATTTCCGTAGACACGGACTATAGAGACAGGAAAATTACTAGTAGGTTGAGAGTCGCCACGGTGACGCTCAAAGACGGCGGTTTATACACGTGCAGCCAGGAAGCTACGTTGGGGGACTCGGTCCGGCTCTTTGTAGTTGAGGGTAAAGATTAATTTTGATATTTTTGCACACACACAATTCCGACTATTCACCCGCTGCGAGGGCTTTTATTAACTTCTGGTTGTTGTTCTATTTAGCCGAGCATTCTGAGGCCATGCAACGTGACTTTCCAAGTTCAACCGCCAAAATCTCTCAACAAAAGCCCGCGTTACATTTATTATTTATTGTATTTGCAACGCTCAATTGCATTAACTGAAGAGTTCCCCTAACTACATGCAGGCGTTTGTATTCCGACCATACCAGAACGTAACGTTAACTTTGCACACGTCCACATGTACAATGTATATAACAAACCCTATTCAGTTGATGCATGATTGCGTTGTAATGAAAAGAAATAAGTACAAAGACAAAATGTAAATAATTAAGTATTATGATGTAAATCTCACAAATTCCGCAAAAGACTGTCAATACATGTACATATTAACTAGGTTAGTTTCAATAAATAATTTATGATTTTTATATCTTCTTTCATTTCATTCATCACCACTTCTTCACCATTAAACGCCACCACTGCATGAAATAGATTTCTACTTGTTCCTTTCTATGGTTAGCTTACAAGGGAACACCAGCAACTGCCAATTTCCAATATCCATGAAACTCTACAAACTGAAAGGGTACCTTGGTAGAAGCATTACAAAATTCTTTTTTCTACCAAAACCTGCGATTTAGAAGTACAGCCCCCTCCATTTTTTAGGAACGTTTCCGAAATTATGACATGTATATACACCTAATTAAAATTTCTTTATTAAAGGCAGAAGTATTGAGTACTATGTAAACTAAAAGGATAAAATTCACGCCTGCTTATTCGTATTTCTGTTATGTGTAAAATCTGCTTAATTATTTAGTATTTCATTATTCAACCCTCAAAAATCGAAGGGTATCGGAGAAAATTTGGTTTGGAATAAAAAAATTTAAACTATGGGATTTTGGACCTTTAAACCCTCCTATAATTATTGAGTAAAGGACAGACGTGAATTTTATTCATTTGTAATTTGTTTACATAATTCGCAACAGACTCCATGGTTCATAAAACGACCTAACTTATCTTCGCAAGAAGCTAATAATGGTGAAATGAATGCGTATTTATGCAATAATATTTTAAGCAATAACATTTCGTAGAAACGCATAAATAATCTAATCCATATCAAGATTTATTACATGTGTAATAAAACACGAACCTTCGAAAATGGACCTAAATATTACTCTATAAATGCGCATTCTGAAATAATTAATGGTTTACGTACAAAAAGCTACAGAATCTCAAGTGTATATCTACATACACGGCATTTTAAGTAAATAAATAAATCAAAATATAAATATCTAGCTCTTCGTCTTGTGTACCAAATTTGTTTGTAGTACCTATTCACACTTTTAAAATATATAAAATGTAAATGAACTTCGTAAATACATCATCATAGTATTTTCTTATTTGATATGTATCAATAGACAAGGTTACTTACTTTAAATGTTTATTATTATTATTATTATTACTAATTCTCTGTTGTTATACGCTATCGTTTTCTACATCTTTGAGAAATAAGAAGTTAAACTATTTTAAAAAATAGAGGATATAGGGTACCCCGTCTCTCATTAGACTTGTTCGCAGTGCAGTCAAACTGATCACAAACTAGTAATTTCTGTTGGACCATTTCACTCATGTTAAGAATTGTCATTAGGCAACCATGATTATTTTGCTACTTAAACGAAATGACTAGTAAGAAACTGTGAGGGACTGCCTCTGCGCGCAATGCTATTATTAGTTTCTTGCAAAGGTAGGTTAAATCATCTTAGGGACTGTGTAATCTGCTGTAAATTATGTCAAGAAAGTTTTTTCATATGTTCTTCAAAATTGAAAAATCGCGCGTTCTTCAAATTCAAATTCGTCAAGATTCAGTGATCAAACAGGACAATCCACAATGGTGATAAACACTGCCTCCAGAATTTCTCTGGCAGTTCTACAGGCATATGAAGGTACACTGTATTGCATGAAAATGAAATAATCCCCTAATCTTTTGATAGTCTAAGTCTGCGCCCAGTAAAACTTTGTCGAAGAGGAATTAAATTCTTTTTACTCCGTCTGGATAATACCAACCCAGAACATTACGTTGCCATCTTCATGTTTTGGATTACACTCAACAATATTTGAAGTAACATTTTGATTTCTTAGTGTAAAATGCTAAAAAGCAGTTCTGTAATTATATAAGAGATATACAATTTATACAAATATATAGAGCAAGGAACAGGGATATGTAACATAGATCTGGAGGACTTTGCCAATGTATAGAGGAAATCGCAGTCCACGTTTTGCACCATTGATGAAGGTCTGGCAAATCAAAAGCGGACAAGTATGTGGAGGAAAATGGTAAGTTTAGCTAAAAAGTCAAAATTATGCAGCATTTTCTCAGAATAAAAGACATCACGGCAAATCTCAAATGGTTGAGTTGAAAAACCCAGATACTCCAATCCTAAATTTAAATCAAAATCTAATAAAATTCTATGAAGTTTCACACTTCCCAAAACTAGAAATAAATCACCAGCTTATATCTATATTTTGGAAGAAGAACAACTAAGCGATATCACCCAATAACACATCGACATATGCTTTGATAGCATTTTCAGCTTGCACTTTTCTTTAGCTTTTCTCCAAAACTAATAATAATTTCAAATTTGTTGTATTTGTTTCGAATTATATTATATTTCACTTAAATTCAAACGGAAACATTAACCATTGTAATTCATTCAAAAGAATGGGACACGAAATTTTCCCATTGATTTCGCAAATGGTAGCAAAAGCATTTGAATCTTGTACATCTCACATTCCTTTTTTTATAACATTCGAGAACGTCTAACTTCTGTATATACTGAGATTTAATACCTCAGTAACTTTGGCGTTCCAAAACCAAATATCTTGAGACATACTTTCACTAACTTTAATGCTAGAAATTTCCTGGAAAAGGTGAAGTGAAATATTTATTACAACTCCAGTTACGCCTTCTTTAATTCGACGAATAGAGACACCCGAACCGTGTGCAGAGATTGTACATATTAATTACGAAAGTTTCCCGAAACAACTAAGGTGGCGTGCATTGTGTTTATATCCGGATAATTCTCGTTTGGGATTTCGGAGCCGACAGCCTGAAAGCATGTTTAATTACGACACACAAATTCGCGTTTACTGCCGTAACGGTCACGGAACGGTTCTTATTTTATCTCGACACCTCGTAATTTTATTAAGGTGTGCACATCGAGTATCTACAAGGCATTTAGGTAGGGGATGTCACCCTAATTGGTTGGAATCAGCTGAGAATAGACGCCCCTCAAACGCTACGTGTCATTCACAGGGGCCCGGGAATTGAATTAATGGTACGTTATAGTCAAACAATTCCACTTAGTTAATCCTCTGACACACTTCGGGTGTTACCAGTGCATAAATATGTTACATCTTCATGTGTGCATGCATACATACATATGTGATACTAAATTATTGTTCTATAGAGGACTCGCCCTCACAGCTCGCATGCGTGGCGTGTTTCATTTACCTATAGGTGCGAAAATTTAATTCTCTCTTTGTCTTGGTCAATGCTTAATGCAAAATTAAAAATAAGGTATTATGCTATTAACATTAAGTTCAAAATTAGTTTATTAGCATATTGGATACTGTAAGATTAAAATTTTAAAATCACATCAAGCCTGCATTAATAAAAAAAGTCATGACTTATTCTGGATCGCTATACCATTTATGAAAAGGAGTTGATGAAGTGTTAATAAATATGATGTCACATTTGTATTTAATAACTTCTATTTCTAAAGGTGCAAGAACCTCGAAAAAGATCTATCCAATACGTCAAAAATCAAATTTTAATACAAGGTGTACCACAAGGGTCTACATTGGGTCCCTTAATATGCATTATATATATATATATATCAACTACTTATCTTGCAATATCTCTTCAACACAAACTTCCAGATATGTCGATGACACTTCCTTCCTCATAACTGCTGAGACCAGTGATGACCTATAAACTAAAACAGAAGTTGTGCTGAATAATACAAAAAAGTGGTTACAAAATTAAACGAAGGAAGGACTCAATACTTAAGGTTCTGCGCTACAAACGATCCGTCACCGACGAATTCTGTTAAATACTTATAGGTTTAACCATGGATAGCAGGCTGTCATGGACAAATTATATTGTCCTTATAAAACAGGAAGCCGTATCTGTAAGATTCTAAGATATTTGAATTTTTAACATAGAAACCGGATATAACAAAAATTTTCAAATTTCAGTATTACTAATGCAGATATAACTTTCAGGCTTTCTTTATCTATACGATAAAACATACACATATATACCAAAAACCAGTGAAATCCCAATAACGTGTTTCTTGGAGATACAACTTCCATTCATAGCAGGACGGCATATTGAGGAGATGGCAACAACACTTTGATCTGCGATATATACAATTAGAAGAATTAAATGCATAGCAAAAAAAACGGCGTACTATGCAAATTTCCCGAGAAGATCCATGCATGAAATATTGTTCTAGGCAAGTTAGACTAAAAATGTTATTTCAAACAATGATTTTGTTAAGGAGCGGAATGAAAGTCTTTAATCTCACAGCCTTGAAATTTTAATATATTGTATAATAATTTATTATTTAGACATTGTGTTGTTATTTTGCGCTAATTTGTTTATGCTTTAGAGACAAATCATAAAAATATTAGGCGAAAAAACAACACACTCTTTATTTATCATTATACGGCATAATAAAACGGAACAAACACGTGGATCTGTCTTATTGATAACAAATTAATAAAATTACCATATATGAAATCATAAAACAAATAATCTAATGTGAAACACTTATACGAGTTTCCCTACCCAGGTGTTCGATTTTTTAATATGCTGTTTTCGTTTCTAATTGTTTAGCATTACTAGAGGATTAATTTCTGTTAATAATCATTTCTGCTGCATCGAACGGCTACGAAGATATATCCCCATGTTGACATTAAACATGAGAGTAAAGCCCTCCTAAGACAACGTTGAGAAATAAGTGGCATAAGTAAATATTAAACCAAAATGTCCGAATTGTGATAAACATTTTACTTTTTAGTTCAGTTCGATATCTCAGCTCCACAAAGATCGTTAAAAATGTGTTTTTTAAGGGGTGTAACTTCAGGGGTCTGTGTGACTCCCCTTATAAGTGAATATCCGCAGCTTAAAAAGAAATACGGTCGATTATTTTTCACTGCTCTAAATGCCGGCAATATTTTATCACAAAGGTAATCAATTGGGTGACCTTGCTTAATAGATAAAAATTCGCGCCTTTTCTATGCCATATCTAGCTGAATGCCTTTTTAGAGCATTATTACATCGTTTTGATAAGTATTTAGGTTTAGTATTTATTCTACGTTAAGTATAGATACGTTGTTATTATATAATGTCATGCTTATATGGTTTAATAATAAGTCACATTATGACGTCAATTAATTCCGATATTATAACGGCATTGTCGTAGTGACGTCACCCTAAGGACGAACCTTATGACTTATTTATGACGTCATTAAAACGTCAGTTTGCTTTTGAAGTATCACGTCATTAAATAAGTAAATAAATAAATAATGTGCTTTACTGTCAAGAAAAATTATAAATTAATTTTGTGGACAAACCAGAGTAATTAACAAAGTTAATAGGTGAAAAGGGACATATACAATAAGCACATATAGATAGTGTCAGATACACTTAGTCATCAAAGAATAAACCAGGAGATTGCGGTGCCCGCACAAAGAAAGAAAAGGGAAGATGAAAGTTTAAAGGAAAAGAAATTTAGTGTTACCCCTCTCCGCAAAAAATGGCTAACAGCGTAAAGAGATTGCTGAAGAAGGTAAGATTTTACCTTTCTGCGAAACTGGACGTATGTTGGTATCGATTTGAGTTGGATTGGGAGAAGGTTGTAAAGCTTGATTGCATCGTAGAAGATTGAGTTCTTGGTTAACTCGGAACTGGATACAGGCAAATAAAGGTCATGTTGCAACCGTATTGTAACGTGGTTATGAAGAGGTCTTTTTGGTAAATCACTAAAATGTCTACGAATTAGTGAGACAAATTCCAGGATGAAGAGTGCCGGGAGGGTCAGGATTTTATAGTTTAAAAAGTATGGTCGGCAGGGTTCTCTGGTCCCTAGTTGAAATGTGTAGCGAATTGCCCTTTTTTGCAATTTAAGAATTATATTGAAGTTGTACAAACTACAGGTGCCCCAAAAGGGCAGCTCGTAGCGAAGATGGGATTTAAAAAGGGCAAAATAAGTAAGCAGTAGAAGGATTGAGCTCCCTGGCTAGAGATCTGATTGCAAAGCACGTTTTTTTGAGAGAGACAGAAGACAATTTTTTTGAGAGAGTGTCGATATGGTGAGAGCATTTAAGAGTATCGTCAATGATAAGTCCCAGGAATTTAACAGATTGAACAATATTGACCGTGTCGTTGTCGAATAGACATGGTTGCTGCAGTGCACCTTTATAAGGTAGAACCACCGTTTTGTCTTTGTTATAACAAAGGCAGTTGGAGTTACACCAATATTTGATGATGGTTAGGTCCTTAGATATAATACTTTGTAGCTCATCTCTATTTGGGTCGCTCCAAGTGATGTTGGAGCTTATCTGCGAAGAGACAAAATTTCCCACTGATCTTTAAATCGGTAAAACTGCCTGGGGGTGACAATTTGAATTTTTTTTAGAAAATACATTAGCTGTTTTTTTTTTATCAATCTCTCAATAATTTTGGATAGGGCTGGCAGTAGGGCAATTGATCGGTAATTATTGGGATCGTCTTTATCACCGCCTCTATAAAGAGGGACGATAATAGATGTTTTAAGACATTGTGGAAAAACACCTTTCACAAATGAGTCATTAATTAGAGTGACAAGGGAACCAATGGCATCACCTGGAAGGCTCCGAAATATTGTAATGGAAAGACCTTCTGTGATGCAAGTTGACTTACTCTTTCCTTTTGTATATTTTTGAGCAGTTGTATCGTGGTGTGTTAGATTCCAGGCAATTCTATTTTCTGCACATAGAAATAGTAACACATTGTATAGGCATATTCTTACAAATATTGTGTTTATATGAACTATCGACAAAGTATATTGTATATGAGGCGTATATCCATGGGTCTTAAGTACGGACTTCTGCACTTTATGGAAGGTGTTGGTTTAAACAAATCGAACTATAAATAACGGTCGGGAAAGAGAAGTATCGCAATTTATGTCCGGAATGAATGGGCGAGTTTAGAGGCAGAGCGGCAGTGAAGTGTTCTCTAGAGGGTCGTGAGTACTCCGCGTTTATTGCTTTAAGCGTATACTTTAGATACACATACCGTGGCCAATATTATGACCGACATATTGATATCGTAAACACAATGTTTGGAAACCGGTGAAAGTGTATTATTTCTTTTGGAACAAGGTAGTCTAAGGCGCATGGATGTAATCAAAATAAAAGGAAAGTCATAGACAAGAAAAATGGACACCATAATGAAACACTTTAGATTATATTGAAGTTAACGTGAATTCAATTTATTTTTTTAATCAATTATTAGAAATCACTGTGCTAAATACATCATTTTATTATCTTATTATATTCTTGAAAAATTATGCTAAAGTTCTTTGAATACTCAGACATGCTTCTAAAACCATTTTAAGTCCATTTTACCTCAACATTGTTGGGACTTGTTTGTCATCGCAATGATGCGCAATGTCTCATTTCGTCGCTCTCGATAATCGCATCCACATTTGTAAACATCTGTAAATTGGTAATCAACAACTGGCTGCGTTCACATATGTACATGACACAGCAGGTAACATCACCGGAATTGTTGTAACCAGAAAAAAAGAGAAGGATTCAACAGCCTAAATTACATTCGACAACACTAATTGCCATTGTACAACGGATGTATACAAATATACCTACAAATATATCTGTTCCCTGGAACACATCAATTACCAAGCTTACAAGTACGGATCGGATGGAATTTATGTAGCATTACCCTGAACGGTTTACATTTCCCTACAAGAGACTGTATCTCCACATCGTGATGGACAACTTCTCCAAGTTCTGGCATACTAATCGAGGTTTAGGAACGAAACAAGATTATCTAATGTTTGAGCCAATTACTTAACGGCTTAATAACATCACAACGTACGAATCAACGGAATGTAATTTATCAAATCGAGTTAGCAAGAGGAGGAATTAATGCCGTTGAAATGCATATTTATATGAATTTACAGGTATTAGTACAAGGTGACCAAATAATATGCTAAAAGTCCAAAAACACTCAAAGAGCAACATAGCGGAACGATTTTTTTACGGTCGTTCAAAATATACTTGGTATTCATTTGAAAATTTCCCACCCTAACTATCTGGAAATATGGAAATTTCCTGAAATATGTAAGAAGTATTATGAAAGAGGACAAGTTTTGGTGCAAAAATTGATAAATCCTATCCCCCAGGGAGCGACCCTCTTAAAAATCTTAAATGGGAAAGGATATCGAGTAATACCTCATTTTATCACTACACTTTGAGGTTTAGTTTTTTTAAATTGTTCGATTTGTTTTCGCCATATTTAAGAAAATCTTTTGGTTTGTTTTGTTTCTATTTCTAGCTGGTCAATCTAGGTGGCCCTAGCTGTAAAATTCTTCACCACACAAACGGTTTCGCCCTCGAAAGGAATATAAACTAAATTATAAATAAAACCCTCCTTATTCAGTAACTCAAGGGGCGTGGGGGGAATATATCGCTGTGACCAACACTGCTTATAACAACATACCTCCCCCTCCCCAATATGCCATTTAATATCAATGTATCTTTAAAGTGATAGTTTAGTTATCATTTAGTGATGTTTTTCTATGTGTTATATTGAATACTCAATTTATTTGTGTGTAAAAAATGTGACAAATAAATAAGCCTTCTACAGACACTCTCAAGTAAGTAGGTTCATTTACTATATAAAAATCACTATAATAAAGACATATATTATCTGAATTCAGACTGAGAACTTAAAGTGGCTGAGTTAATTTTTGTATTAAAAACAGCATGTCATTTAGGGTGCATCTATATATTTAAGGTGTAGTTAGTTGTAAACGTTTCCCTTCCATTTTAACAAAAAAGGGTATTTACTCCGATAAGTCTTATTCAAACGATTTTAGTTTGGGAAAGCATATATGTATATAATCTAAAAGTACATGCATTTCCTTTTAAGTGAAATGGTGCTTGAAATAACTTATCAAATTTGGGACCAGAGACTTATTGTAAATTTGACGAATGATTTTTTTCCTTGTTACGGTCCCCCTTTGTCGAAGGTTGGAAAAGTGGAAAGAAACCGCATTATATCTAACAATGCATTCTGATTGACGGCATTTACGGTGGGCACGTGCACTAATGGGGTAAAATGAGCCGTACAATGGACCGAGGGTGAAAGTGTATACCATTTATTTACGCCAGATTTTGGTACTGGGGTGCAATATTTCCTAATAATGGCGGCTACGTATAACTCTCACTATCTTAGAATCTGAATATAAATGTAGTAGAAGTTACTTCTGAGAAATAATTTCACTTGTTTAGGGAATTAAATATTTGACACATTGCTAGTGTGATGTTAATATTTAATGGATATATAAAACACGAAAAACGTCAGGTATAAACAAATTGCTCCAAAAAAGTTGCAGACATCTATTTGCGATTACAGCACAATTATTTTCTGTTGACGGAAACCCCGGCCCCAGACGCAGCTCAAAGAGGCGGGCGGAGCTCGCTGAATGAACAGCGTACAGTATTCCAGATATATATTACAATAAAAACTGAATTACGTAGTTTGTCCATACCGAAATAAATCAGAAACTTTTCACAAAGTCAATAAACTTTAACTGAAAAACGTCGCATATTATAGATAATTGCTTAGTATTATAACTTGCTTGATAAATACTTAAGTGCAAAAATATTTTAATGCGACCTGTTTTGATTTGTGGATTTTTTAAGGTCAACCGTTTGGACAAAATAAACAGTTATTCAAAGTTTATGGCGCGGATATTATACTGCTCAGTATACGGCACAGAATCATGCTCGTGAAATTTCTTTACATGCATGAACGTTAACAAGATCAACCTTACTAACAGATATCGATAGATAGTGTTCCCATGTAAACAGGTCAAGAAGCTCGTCTGTGACCCTCACGTTTACCGAAAAGCGACACCATCTACGCTCGCAATATGCGCAAACATCAAACTAATCAAAACTAAATAGATGTCCACTTGACAAAAACAAAGAAAATTCAATCGGTCTGCAAGCGTATGGACGCTTTCAGTATTGCCTGCAGCAAACATGCCGATAACAATTGAGTATTCAGTTGCGTTTTCCGCTCGGTCTCTGTTTGACGAGGGATTTACAACTTTGTTGGGTAACGTATATAGAGAGGAAAGGACAATTATGTGGAAGTAATAGGGAATTGATTGCTACTATACCGGGTGTACTTACTAACTTCTCCTGCATGGTCAATACCTCGATTATTTGGACAGATATGGGAATGACAGTGAGGTGGGATGTAGTGCAAGATATTGGAATAATTTTACAATGGTAAAGTTAATACGCTGTGAATTTACGACAATAAGCCATAAAAATGATATTGCTGAACGTTTCATGAAAATTTAATGTAATGTGCTTCAATAAACAAAACTTCTTGCTTTTTATATACTTCTGCCGAGTAATTCTTGACGACGGGTTAGAAAAATATAGTTGGTGTCGTTTGGACCGTAATTAACAAATTTAATAGGGTCATAAACACGAACGCCATACGCCCACGAAAGAAAGGTATGATGTTTGCTGTAGCACCAACACAAATTCCGGCATTAGAGATAATACTGGCACTTGAAGAGGTAACCAAGAATATATCAAGAAAGAAGAATGTAAACAAAATAACTACATCAACGTTACTATTAAAGATGATCTAAGATCCTTACAGTTGGATAAAACATTAAAACTACTACCGACTGTCAAAGGAAATGCTACTATTATAATGGACACTAGGGACTACGACAATAAAATACAAGATGTATTACAAGCATGAAGATATACAAAAATAAACAAAGATTCTACATCATCAGTAGAGACTAGAATTTACAAGGCACTCTACAAACACAGAAACGAGTTCACTAATGGCAACATATGATACAGACTCACACCACATTATAGCAAACCTCCACATCTCTACGGCCTACCGAAAATTTACAAGCAAGATATTCCATTAAGGCCGATAGTCAGTTCTATGAATTCACAATGTCATTCATTTGCAAAGTTCCTGCTACGGATAGTGAAATCACTATCAGGTCGTACAGCGTCCGCGGTTAAGTACACGGAGGATTTCGTTGAAAAAGTAAAGAATCTACGGTTAAAACCAAATGAGACAATGGTTAGCTTCGATATCACTAGCCCATTTACCAACAGATAAAGTACTCACAATAATCAACGAAAAACTCTCTAAAGACGACACCTTACAAATAAGCACCACTTTGAGTGTCAACATCATCATGGAAGTACTAACTGTACGCATAGCTAATAAATTCTACAAACTACAATTTGGGATGACGATGGGCTACCTTCTATCGCCACTTCTGAGCAACATATATATGGAAGAGTTCGAGCAAACAGCAATACAAACGCATCACCTCAAGCCAGGCTGTGGCGCAGATACGTTGTGTAAATGCTCTGGAGGAACACCTTACACATTAGTAACATTCAATCAAGTTTCAATCAAGTTACACAAAAAGATCTGCAGGAAACGAGAAATAAAGAAATCAAAACTGGCACAGCATGCTTGGGAAACAGATCGTAGAATAGATTGGGACAATACCTGGATCCTATCTAAAGAAGATGGACAAACCAAAAGGAAATTAAAAGAAGCAGCATACATAGCCACGACATCAGAGCTCATCAGTGCACCAAGCGTGGAATTGCATAGGGTATGGAGGCCTTTAGTGCGAAACTGCACACAACAGGGAACTCACATCGGCCATCAGACGAGTAAGTAAGGTATAAAGCGGAATTCTGAAACCACCATAACAAGATATGTTCTTAAGATCGGCAACAATATAATGAAGAAACTTTATGTAAAATCAAATTTCAAAAAATCTCAACGATCAGCTTCTGGGGAAAGTGAAAACCACATAGCAAAAAACTCTCATGCATACAAGTTTCCATATATTACATATAAATGTAAGTTCCAAACAGTACCCAGTTTACCCGAGGAAAGAACGTATATTTCTACAGCCAACCATGGAATTAGCAAGCAGTTGTCATAATCAGGGCTACCCCCTGATGATGACAGTAGAACCACTGCCGAAACGTCGGATATGCAAAGTTCAACAGACAATGGAAACAGTTCAAACAACACTACATATACTTTTAGAGAATTACTAAAATGTAAATGGAATGCTGGCAATACTTTTAATAATCATCACATTCATTCTTTAAAGCGAAAACAAAGAATACATCATATAGGTAGGTGAGTCCATATAAAAGGTAATATATAAGACGTACCATCTAAACACCCACGAGTGATCGGTAAGCTACTGTAATGTAAAAAAGAAAGGCAAATATAGTTTCCATTTGTTAGAACAGAAAAAGAGTATTAAATTGTGACAAAGGTTTTTGTTTGTTTCTTTTTTAATTCTGTTACGCCGATTAACTTGAAGCACAAGTTTTAGATAATTCTATATCTTATCGTGCATGAGATGACATTTTATTGTCGAAGGAAAAAACGATGTTTGGTAGTTAAGGAAAGACTTATACTATAGAAAGTAAAACTACGACCAACGTGAAATATAAAATAGTTCATTTTGTTATGAATGCAGAATTTAACAAGCAATAAACGATGAATGGCGGCCAATACTATTATACAAGGTGAGCGCACTTTGGTGTGTATTTATCTTTAACTGGCGTGTAGTCTGAACTAAGCACTGTATTGTTAATATTCAAACATTATCACATTGGCAATATTACGAATTTCACCTATATAGGTATGTGTATCTATGTCAACATACATACGATTCCATCAGCAATTTACATCAAATTAGTACGACTGTCTTTCTCTGTGTTTCTCTCTCACTCCCTTTCTTCTGATCGACGTTAACACATGTGTATGCACGTGTTACTGGCAACTAATTTACAATAAGGCGATCTCCTCAGTAGATAGATGCTCAATTCATGTTCTCTGACAATCCGCAATGCATCATTAATGCGCATCGGCAACTTGTGCTTAATTCCCGGGAAGCAGAATCAATTTCCATGAATACGGTTCTTGAGACGGTGACACATTTACACCCGGCTACACTTTCCTCCTTGTGGGATTAATTATAAATCAGCTAAATGCGCTATTTTGCAAGGGGTGAATCTTAGTTTCTATTGGGTTCAACGTAGTTTTTTTTTGATGTGTATACATATCCAAATGTATTGTTACGTTATTTATCTACATTGTGTATTAATTATTTTTAATTGATTCAAATTGATTAAAATTCTAATATTCAAAACTCACGCAGGTATTTATACAATCATATTTATAGCTACGTACATTAGGTTGCCTACACTAACCATGAATATTGGTATTTTAACAGTTTTTCAAACGAGGCACTCGTCATTCTTCCTCAGACCACCAGTAATAACATACGCACATATAATTATTGTTATGATGAGATAAGTGTTTTAATAAAACATTTAAAACAGGAGTAACACTCCCTCTATGTTCCCTATGTTAAAGTAATTACCCGTAAATCTTGGTATATCCAAAGCCTACATCGCGGTCGTTGTCCATGCTATATACTTCTGGACACTGAACCGTATCCCATACCCATGTGTAAGTTCTTCAGTTTCAGGTCAATAGCGACGAAAGAAGCAGCTCTGAATACGTCCAACGCAAGTGTGGACGAAACGTTGACCAATGGAAGTTCCAGGACGCGGTTCCAACCAGGAAGCACAGAAGTGTATAGTATTGGTGTATACTTTTGTTTCGCACATCCTTGGTTTTATCAATTACAGTTACTGCTTCTACATTTTTGCTTCAATAGCTTTTCGACACTTCGTAAACAAGCCACATCGTCAGCAAATTGCTCATTTCGTTGTTCAAAATATAATCTTTTGTCTATCTTCAATAGATATTCTCGGATTTTGCTTTAATTTAATAATAGATTAATAAACTTTATCGGAACATTTGTCACTCAAAAAATACTTTTCACAAGATATTAACAAAAATATCTACTAACGAAGTTATTTTCGCATTGTTGATGGATCTTATTCTAAACTCTCTCACTAATCCTATTTAAAATTACAACGATTTACTGAGTAAATCATATATTATATAAAGAACTGTGTCTAAGGGTTCCTTTTACTTGTTATTGTGCTAGCTCTCATAAATGAGCTTAATCTTTCTTTATTATTTTCCGATGTTATTTTTAATGCATAAAAATACATTATGATAATGAGATACAGAGAATAATATTATGTCAAAACACCTCCAGCAATAACAGATTAGCGCAAACTGCTTGTGCGAAGTTTATACTTCTCACCATAAGGAACGTTCTGTGCATGGAATCTAAAAAGGAACGGTATTCTAAATACAGAATTCGAGACTCATGATCTTGTACCAAATATTTTGAACATCATTTGCTTAGGTTACGTAAATGCCTTTGTATAAATTGTTTAGTTGATAGTTTGAAGAAAAAAATATTAGGTCAAACTTATTTAGATTATGTTTGGGAACATGCGTTCTTGTTTTAATTGAAATCCTATAAATGTTTATTCAATAAAATGAGCAATTCGCATAATTGATAGAGTTTGTTGATAATGAAATTCGATCCTTCTTTATCCTGGCGGTTCTCTACCATAAAGATCTTGAAGCAGAGATGAATAAGTAATATTGACCGGAAACAACTTAGGTATAACTTATTTATTTGTCTATTTTAATGATTTATTTATTTATTTATTTATTTATTTATTTATTTATTTATTTATTTATTTACTTATTTTTTAAGTGCTTTATTAGGTGTGGCATTATTTGCTCTGAAATGAACAAGTTTGACATCACAGGACCGCCTGTGATTAAAACGAGCACTTGTTTAGAAAGAGTAAAAACAAAGACATTCTTTAATAGAAATTTTGTGTTGCCGTTAAGTTGCCAGCTGACAGCAAACATAAATAAAAATCTAATATAGGTTACCTTCTAATTTATCAATATAATCTTTTTCGAACCTGAATGTATGATAATACTCAATCAATATTCATAACAATCTGCTTGAATCTCAAAATTGCTTCAATTGTCGAACAAAATACCAGTTGTTGCCGCCATTTTTGTTCGGAACAACTAACTCCTACTCTCGACCAGGAGCAAGAAAAACTGTCTAGGGCGAGTTACTAATGCTTAGAAAATACAGTACAGCATACTTAACGAACACTGAACATCTGCACACTCTATTCCGATCCACCCAGAGCAAACTTAACATGCAGATCTATTCTATATACTTCATATTTCACTTCTTTGCTGCTTAAGACATGTTTAGTTTAGGGAACCAAAACAACTGTCGAAACCTTTGATAGGGAACATTTCCGAAACATTTATGGTTATTTCATGAAATAACGATATTAATTTATTAGGTATTTAGTTTTTGAATGCATATGGTAGTTCTGCCTTTCCCTAATCCAAACACTATATACTATATCTCGATATTTTCAAATATATCTCTTAGGAAGTGTTAACTATAAACACGCTTTCTCAAAGAAATAGAAACAAATATGTAAGGTTTTGTCGCTGTAAATTAGAATTAGAGAATTAGAGAAGGTTTAGCTACTAAATACTTTTACAGAGCACCTAATGCGTTCACTGGGTGAATTGATTGTATGGGTTCAAAGCATCAATGGGAATTAATTCAGGCTTAACGTTTATGGATGTTATAAGCACCACTATAATTACACTGCGGATGTAGATTATAACATAATTGTGATATCTCTCATACCGGACACATGTCAACTCTTATAAACATTCCAGCGGCATTCTAAGATAGATTGTACGCCAAAATTCACTGACCCCAACTTTACATTACTTGTATTTGGACAACAGCAGTCTTACGTTGGGCTTTCATTGCTCTCCAGTAGTACACTGATTTTAAAGAAAGCTTACTTTAGTTTCCTTTGAAAACCTTAACAATAAAACGGGACGGTTGGAAACAAATATTTTGCGCAAAGTAAAACGAATCAATGTGATGTTTTGCTACGACATTTAACGTAATAACTAATATAATACGTAACTATTCCATTTTTAGCCACTCTTATTATATTATTATAACTAATGGTTCTAAGTTGTACATTCACATTTACAATAAGAATCAAGTATGCGATCATTGTAAAACATCTTTTTATCACAATTCAATATCAGCATCATTACAGAGCATTTTATATTTTTATTGCAAAGATATATTCTGTAACCTCAGGGAGCCATTACAGTTTCAAATCCCCCATTCACTCACCCACTTTATGAAAGGAAGTTCTAAAATTTGTTTGGGAACTTAAAATCACTAACACTCCGCAAATGTTAGGTACATACCTAGTCTATTATTAGAAATTGTGCAAACTGACAACAGTATCCAAGCAGCTATTAATAACCGTACGAACTTGGTATTCCACATATCCTCATTAGATCCACAATAGTTTCTGTGTTGTTCTGTAATAATTGCACATATGAGATGTTACTGATTCAACACCGTTGCTGTGAGAATGTTTCGGAGGTCCTAGCCATGTTGCAGCCTAACCGTCATGTAAGGTATTTGATTTCCTAACAGCATAAAGCTGAAATTTAAGCCTAAAGAGCAATGGAATTTATAATGTAGAAGTTTCAATCAGCTATTTCGTTAAAATAAGTAATAAAAAGTTACAGGTGTTTAATTTATAGATACTATGTTCTTGCGTAAATATCGCAGTAAATTTCACTCATCTAAAATCGACAAAACAAACATTAGGTAGAATTCCATGAAGGCAAAGTCATTATTTCATGATATTTTGGTACGGTGTATCAATTTAGAATAGAGGCACGATGCTAAAAGGTTCTAACATATAGGTACACAAAATTGTATGCAACCAAATATTATTAAAATTTTGTGTTAACGTTATTATGATGCAAATAAGCATTCGTCACAAATGGTTATTTGCATCACAATAACGTTAACACCAAATTTTAATAATGCTTTTGTACTCGTACCCGCATAAAAAAATTACGACAACTAAAATCCCCGTAGATTAATTTGAAATACGTTTTTCCGACTCCATTCAGCGGTTTAATCGTGTCGCTTGTTTATCAGAGATGAAAGGTTAATGCCCTAAGGTTACCACTCTTAATTTAGACATTCGATCATCATTATCAAATAATGAAAATCCCATATATGCTTGCTGAAAACCTTTTTATCTGTTAGGGATTTGCTTATAATAACATTCAGTACTTTGCGAGGATGAGGGAGTTATATAATTGCAGTGTTGAATTTTATTAACTGCAAAAAAATCAAATATTAACCAAATAAATTAAATCCTGAAATTTGTGCGTTATTTATGAAACAAAGTAGGTATATCTGGTTTGTTATGATAATTTTCCTTAATTTACGCTAATCTACACACAAAGAAATACGGTGTTGGATTGAACACCGATTTCTCACCGTCTGGTAGTTCCCTCGCGACCAAATGCACAAGCAGCTAAACGTGACGGAGTTGTGTAATTTAATAATAATATCCGTGCTTCGGAGTTAAATTACACTGTTTACGGAGTTCATTGATTTCCTAATGGAGTTGGCAGAACTCAGTTACAGAGTTGCATAAATTCCTTTGTGGAGTTGGCAGAACTCCGTTACAGAGTTGCATAAATTCCTTTGTGGAGTTGGCAGAACTCCGTTACAGAGTTGCGTAAATTCCTTTGTGGAGTTGGCAGAACTCCGTTACAGAGTTGCATAAATTCCTTTGTGGAGTTACAAGCACTCCGTTAAGGTGTAACGTGAACTCCGTGTCGGAGTTACATGAACCCAGTTGCGGTGCTGCGTCAACACCTTCACAGTGTTAGGTTACGGAGTTAAATGTACTCGGCTTCGGTGTTAACTAAATTCCGCTACGGTATTCATACTACTGTTTTATGGAGTGAGGATCACTATTTTATGTAATCCAAAAAGATTAATAAAAAATTGATTTTATAAACTGAAAAAAAAATGCTTAAAATGGGAAAGGTAAGGTAGAGTACAAAAAAACCAAGTTTCTACTAAAGACATAAACATGTATTTTAATATGTACTTAAAATGCAAAACAAATTTTAGTTTATATACAGATAGATGTATGGTAATAGTATTTTAAAACACAAGTGTCACAATGACGTTTATGTAATGCGAGTACAAGTATATAATAGAGCTGCGGAGCAGGGAGTTATCCAATGAAGGAGCATTACAAAGTCATTGTGACACGAGTTTTTTACAGTATTTTTTCTAATTTGCACATTAATCGCCCATATAACATTCTGGTAAGCGTCTCACCAGTACGTTAATATCTCATTACAGCACAGTAATAACCATTTCAGCACTGCGTCGTCGTTTGTTTTAGCTTTATTGTAACATCCGATTAGAAAAAAATATTTAATGGCATCAAATTGGCAACTTCTTCTCTCTCTAATTTTACAACTAATGTAACGCTACGTTGACTAAACCATATAAAATGGACTAAAAGTAACAAGCTTCAAAACAACATTTTTATCATCAGCTATGCCAAATTTATCAGCAACTACAAGAAACATACACTACAAATTACTAAGCTAACTAATAAGCAATTATTAATTCTGAAATTAAACCTTTGCGCCACAAACAATCTCCATTTCTTTGTGCTTTTGCATGTTGCTGCAGCTCGTAGGAAAATCCAGCTTAAGAGCAGGTTTTATGCGTTGCGTACAACATAAAACGCTTAGAGTAGGTAGTATACCGTCCAGTCAGCCCAACTAAATAGTTAGCGCGCGACACCAACTATTTTGTTGAATTGGGTGAACGGCGCAAAGCACTAGCAGTTTTGCGTTGTACACGACGCATAAAACCTGCTCTTAGGAAAATTCAACTTTAGGTCACATAATCGTGAGTCTACTGTACAGATAATAACGAAAGAGCGTCTATTGATCCTGAAGTTTTGCATACTTACATTTAAAAATTGTTATTAAATTTTGCATAAATAGCAAATGTTTTAGAAATATCTAATTATCTTATATTTTATGATATGCAATATACAATGACACTTTCTCTAGTAATTCCTTGAAGGTTACCTTATACTTATTGCCCAACCTTGTGAATTATAAAGGCATGCATATGTGCAGCATATTTCCTAATACCATAAAGATACTATAACAGTTAGAGAACACTTACCTGTTTTGTTAATAGTATGAACATCTATGTTTACGTTTGTTATCTTTATCCACTTTTTCAAGTTTTGGTATTTCACTCCCACAAATAATGTATTTTCCATTGTTATTTAGTACGACGCGTAAAAAATACCTTCTGCACTGACTACTGCAGTCAAATACAAGGCGCTTGCGCTAGCTGCGATCCTGCTCCACCTCAAAGCACTGAAACACAACTGAAACTACCGAACACCCCTCAATTTTACCTTACATAGCCTTTTCCGTTTTTAACAACTTTAGGGAAATAACCTTCACTTTTCGGAATTCTTCTAACAACCTTACGAAATTAAAATTTCAATATAACCATTTATTAATTCACATTTTGGTGTTGCGTCAATTCCCTGCCGTTGCTAAACTCTTCATCAACACCACAAGTTGGTAAATTGTTTTCCGATTGGTGTTATTATTATCTGAGTCGGATGTTAAAGAATGAGCAACACCGTCAAAAGATATCATAATTCTCCTTTTTGGAGTTGGAAATTTCTAACTACATCAGGTGTAGTTAGAATCATTTCCGAAAAGTGTAAAATATTTCTTTTTAATGTTAATTTAACAAATTTTTAGTGACAATTTAACTGTTTTCGGGAAAGCTACAACTCCGTAAAATTTTTATGTGTGTAATTATTCGATATGAATCACATCTACGATAGAAACAGCTCGAAATAATGTCACAACTGCAAAATGACAACTACCTAAATATTTACCAGGACCCCAATAACCAATAATTAACTACCTTATCTGATGTTCCTACGCGCTAGGTTAATAATTCGGGATAAAGAACAATATGTGTATAAATTTTATGGGTTATTAATAGTCCCATCGAGCAAACCCGCCCTGTCTTTAATTAACAATGGCGGTATGCTAGAAGATAGCCGTTCTAAATTTAATTACCCCTGGAGTCAGGATATTTCCCACCTTACAATGTGTGTTCCTTTACATAATATTCGGCGATTACTCAACTGGCATGTATGGGTCGGTAGGTGTTCACGTATGACGTATAAAGTTATTTCGTAAGTTTTTCGAAACTTCGGAAAGGATTACGTAATATATCAAGGAAATCGGATGATTTATTAGATTCTTGAGGGGTTTCAGGATATGAGGTTAATCTATCTGCTGGAGTAATAAAAAGGCAGATGTATACCCATTTGTCAATATATTTTTATGAAAATGTTATTAGGACGTTTTTAACACTTCCAACTTCTCCGTTATAAATACACATATCAGATACACAAATATATGTATTATCCGGCATTTAAGTAGGTGATCAATGGTATGTACAGTGAAAGCTCCCATAAACGGACACTCACGGTTCCGCCAATTTTGTCCGCTTATGGGGAGTGTCAGTTTAAAGGATAGAACAAAAAATTAATAAATAAGTATTATACATTACGATACACTATCTACAATATGATTTATGTTATAGTAATACGGAGAAAAGAAACGGGATATACGCTACATTTTTAAAGAATGTATCTATTTATTTTATATAAATGTTAATAGGTATATACCATGTATATACGTAAACATAAATACTACAAATACTACATTTAAAATAAAATAATGAAAATTATTCCATGGGTTTTTGAAAAAAATCTAAAAAGTTTGTCTGACGGAATTTCGCCATATTTTGCTGAAGGAGACAATTTTCATAATAACTTTCTAAATTTTTTAAGTGTTGAAATGCGGTGAAATCATCCCTAGCAAATTCTTTCAACATAGAAATATGATTTAGAGCTTCACCATGTGAATTTATTGATATTGAACTGCATGATGCTGCCGACATTTCTACTTCTTCTTCTGAGTCGTTTGAACTACTTTCTTCAAACGGGCTTTCGCTTTCTACATCCAAATTCGAAAAGTTGTCGACGGTAATTTCTTCTTCTGTTGTTATATTATCGTCTAAGGCCATGAAATCCTCTACATTTTGGGAGTCTGTTGCTCCAAAATGTTTGGCATGTCGCAATAACTCAGCAACTGTTGATAATGGCAGATCTTCTTCAGGATCGCAATCAACTACATTCACTTTTCTTAAATCCAGCTTTGCCGAAACAGTTCTTAATTGTCAAGGAATTTACTTTATGCCATGCTGTTTTATAAAGTACAAAGCCTCTAACACATTGATGGACTTTGTAAGCTCATATAAACTTTTAACATCTTCCATTTTTGTGAAAATATGTTTCAAAATCAAATGTCGATAGTAAAATTTAAAATTACGTATGATACCCTGATCCAAGGCCTGACAAATTGAAGTTGTGTTCGGCGGTAAATACATAATTTTCACATTTCTCAGCTTCAGTTCACGAGGATGAGAGCCTGCATTATCAAGAAATAAAATAACTTGCCTTTTTTGGATTCCCATTTTCCGGTCGAATTGAAGCAACCATTATTTCTCGTGTCATCCATGCGTTTTTATTTGATTTCCATGTCGCTGGTAAATCTTTAATAGCGACGTTTTTTAATGCACGAGGGCGAGCAGCTTTCCCAATCACTAACAACTCTTCTTTGTCTCCGGCCATATTTGCACAGAAACAAAATGGTTAGTCTGTCTTTAGACAACTTTCCACCCACACATTTTTCTCCTTTAAGAGACAAAGTTTTATTCGGCAGCGCGCGGAAAAAAAGGCCACTTTCATCTGCGTTGTAAATATCCTCTGGTTTGTAGCCAAGCAACACATATGGAAGTTTGTCCAAAAATTGTTCCAAATCAACTTGATTTGAAAGTGATATTATGTCTCTTGCGCCACTTTTTGTAAATTATTGTAACCCAAATTTGTCGCAATTTCCTTAGCTTTCACTTTCACTAACGATCCTAATATTGGAATGTTTTGACTTCTAGCTTTCACAAACCACTCAAAACACCTTTTGTCTATATTAGAACCTTCCTTTTTCAAAAAATCCTTCTTTTGGTTTATATTGATTCCAGATTGCCATTTACTTCTGATATCTTCCTTATTTTTGGATATTTCAGCTGCTTGCGTTTTCCCAATATTAAACCTCTTTGCCAAAATACGAACCGAAACTCTTTCTTTATCTAAAACGTTAACAACTTCCATTTTTTCTTTTAAAGAAAGCATTCTTTTTTTCGGTGCCATTTCACCTTTATATTAATAAAATAACTCCAATATGCTACAACTCTCGACACGCGATATCCAGCAAGGGTAATATGTACATATGAAAGGGAAACATCTCATATAAACCGGGGAATTACCGAATTTAATGTAACATGTTCCATAACATTCTAATAAGCGAACGACCTGAAAAATCGTCCGGCTATTAGAGCTTCGCGTCCACTTATGGGAGATTTTCAGTTGCATGCGGAAATAATCTAGTGTCCGCGTCCGTTTATAAGAGCGTTCGTTTATCGGAAAGCACTTAACATTGAAAATGATATGTCGAAATTCCGTTCCAGGAAATTTGTCCGGCTAAGAAAGATGTCCGCTTATTGGAGCTTTCACTGTATACATATCTATAGACAGTTTTCAAAATCGCTGCAAATCTAGCAATATGCATGCATCGAAATTCAACGCTCTTCTACCAATACAATAATTTCCACAATGGCGGGAAAGCAAATAATACATCCTCTACAAGTGACGTATTATGAGAAGTGTCTCTTTCTAAGTCTTTGCATGCAGGCTGCTGCTTTTGCAGGTATATGTTCGCATGTCTACTCCGAATTATCCAGTGACGTCAATTTGACGTACGTAAGAAGTAGCTAATTGATTGATATAGAAGTAGTATCACCGGGTTACGCAAACTAAAAGTCCGAACGGACGCCATAGATTTTGAAAACTGTCTGTATGTATTTGTAATGGAAAATAAAAGATTCGTATTCATGCTCAAATTATTTCTGTTTTTTATTACCAGAGCGTAACCAAAAATACAATTAGTTCCATAGAAGGTTACTCATGAAATGTAGATATCCAAGATTCGTATAGCATTCTAATATATATTATAGAGGTTCCTGTACTTCCATATGTGCGTGTTCATTTCGATATATCTTTCTGTGTTAAATAAAAACCGTAGTTTTGTCGACGAAAAGCAACAACACTTGAAAATGAAGTGTGCTTCCACTCAAGCGGAAATTTCATTAGCATATAAATACACAACCGAAGGTAATATTTCTGGGTTTGGTGTAGGAAGGGAAGAAAGATGAATACTGCGTCAATAATATAGCAGCAAGTAGTAGACTATATTAAAATTGTGATAAATTGAGTTTAAGTGAAGTTCTCCTCACCTCACCTGGAACAGTATGTGCCACAACGACGTTCCGCTAAGATATTTAAGCGCCAGAGTGACGTAGATTCTGTTTACTTCATTCTGCTATGGCTAAATATATGTTTGACGTGAAATGAAATAATTCATTCAGAAAGCGTTACTTTATGTTTTCCACCCACGCAGAACGAGGTGCGTTGCCCTGCCAACCTTATAATATTATTTGTTGGGTTAGTTGCAACAGGAATGATTGAAAGTGAAATTCAGTTTATAATAGGAAGTCAACCTCAGAGGCGGCTTACATTGAATTAATATTATAAACGGGTACAGCATTCGTCTGTTGTGGTACAGTAAACGCTTCAAACGACATAAGTTATCTCACATTCATACCGTCTAATTCATGTCATAGCTTTTAAGTATACAAGGTGTTGAAACTGGCTTTTAGCTGTTAGATTTAGTGAGTTTCTCGTACCCTTGATAAACAATTAATAATAGGATTCCCCATCCCAAAACACAGTCGTTCTTAAGGTGATTCCTTTGAATTTTTTGTTGAAATAAAGTATATTAGAGTATTTTAATTTGATGTTTTGCAATGTAAATACAAGTGCAAAATCGTTTGTATTCAGTGTTGCGAAAATCATCGCTAAGCTGGAACGTGTTTTAGGGGCAAAGTGATGGCCGGGACACGAGGAGCATTTATAAAAGGCGTATTTCAACACATACAATTCCTAGTTCTACGGTGCAAAAAAATTTCTATTGCTAGAAAGAATTACTCGAAAACGTTCATTATTCTTACAAGCACTGAGGAATCTAAGTGGGCGTTGTTCGTTGCTCTATCAACATTCATACCATTCCCAATGAATTACATGCTGCATTATTACAGTGCGATGTGTACGAGGCTTAAGAGTAACTTGTCGTGACATACAATAAAGGTTGTTGTACAGTAGTTCCATTTGTACATCTACAACAGCAACACAAAGAAACATTTCAATATCTTTAGGATAGGAAACGGCTTTAATGTGTCAGAAACTTGTGAACAAAATAAAATAGAGTTGACTCATTGTGCTAAGTCCCTAATACGAAAGGCCCTTTTGTGTAGTAAAGAAAGGAAAAGCGAATATGTTATATCATTTATTTGTGTTTTACACAAGAAAGGGAAAAATGTTGTTCTGTAACCAAAAGTGAATTGTGATGCATTTTTATGATTTATGATAATGTGCTGTCCGTTATTCACTAGAGTGTAATAATAATAATAATAGTTTGTTTATTTCTATCATACATACAGTGTAGAAAACGTCAAATAAATAGTTTGTCAAACAACACATTAAAAATATATGTACCTATATATAATTGTCATAAACATACTACACATACACATAGGTGACATACATACATAATCCTGCCTTTCATAACTTTCAAAAACAAATTAAAGAAAATTCTTAAATCAAATATTTTATATAAAATTGAAGATTTTTTTGCAATAGAAATACGTTAGCAAACACTCAAGTTTTACATTATTTGTTATCGTAATGTGATGTATATTGTGTATGTGTGTATATGTGTATTTCTTTTAAATCCAATTGACATTGACTTGTTCCACACACTTTTGTATCTATGGAATGAAATATATATTATATTATATTATTATTATATATTATATTATATATTATATATTATTATATTATACAATAATATATGGTGTACATATAAGAGACATTAATCAGTGCACAATTTCATCAAAAAAGTGATCTATTTCGTATAAGGCTTTGTTTGTTAAATATTTCTTTAAGTGAGACTTGCATCGATTATTGTGTAAAGATTTAATATTTTCTGTTATGTGATCATAGATTTTGATACATTGATGAACAACATTTTTTTGAATCTTTGTCAAATGAGTAAACGGCGGTGACAGCATTTTTTGGTAAGTACCTCTCGTCTCATGACTATGCACTAATTCGTATGTTTGAAAGAACTCACCATAATACATCTTAACAAACAAAGCGCATTCTAAAATGTATAAAGATGGTAAAGTCAAAATACCCTTGTCTTTAAATACACTAACGCAAGAGTCTCTTGGATCAAGGTTAAACATTGTTCTAATACATCTTTTTTGTACTAAAAAGACTCTGCTTGCGTCGACAGAGTTTTCCCAGAATACAACACCATATCTAAGTCTAGAGTATACACCCGCATAATAGGCGGTCATCACCGCTTCAATGCCAACAGTTTTTGCAATCGATCTTAATGCATAACTCCCGAGAGCACAATTTGTTTGCAATATTTACCACATGTTGTTTCCAGCCTAATTCGGTATCTATAGTCCAACCAAGGAATTTTGCTGCTGCAGAACAGGTAAGGTTCTCACATTTTATCTCAATAGTTATATTGTCTTTACAGTTGAAGCTAAGCACTTTGGTCTTATTTATATTTAAATTTAAATTGTTATTGTCAAACCATTCATTAAGTGACGCAAGCATTCTTGTCAAAGCAGGAAGTAAGTTCTCTATTCCTGTACGTTTAAGGAAGCTATACTGTACATTGACAAGTTATGGCCATGACGAAGTACGCATTAGTGTTTTAAAACATGTTGCCCCATTTATTATTAAGCCTTTGACTAGTTTAATCAATCTCTCCTTTACAACTGGTGTATTCCCTGACCTCTTCAAGATATCTAAGGTTACTCCTGTTCATAAAAAAGAATCTCCCTTGAAAGTGGCTAACTATCGTGCAATTTCCGTGAATTCTTCCTTTTCGAAAATATTTGTTAAGTCGTTTACAAAATCACCTACTTAAAAACAAAGTGCTAACTGATTGCCAGCATGGTTTTAGATAAGGCCTCTTCGCAATATCGGCTGTTCATTCCTTTGTTAATGTTATCGTTTGCGCCTTAGATAATGGTGAACATCCCTTAGGAGTTTTCTGCGACTTGACACGCGCGTTCGATCATAATATGTTAATTGATAAACTAGAAAATTACGGTATTCGTGGAACGGCAGCTAGTTGGTTCAGATCCTATCTCTCAGATCGCGTTCAGTACGTAAAAGTCAGACACGTATCCGCTGATGGTATCATTCAAAGCTTTTCTTCTCCGTTATTGCCTGTAGACATTGGGGTTCCACAGGGATCTATTTTGGACCTGATCCTTTTCATTATATTCATTAATGACATCGTTGTATTTATTCACTGTTCATTACACATCTATGCGGATGATACATCTGCAATATTATCAGGAACTAGGTCAATGGTTCTCATATAACAAATTACACTTGAAATTAAATAAAACAAATTACATGGTTTTTAGTGCAAGTATTAACAATGCTAACATACAGTTGAAATACAATGATGTGCAATTAGAATGTAAGACGTTATCAAAGTTTTTAGGTATCACTATGGATGCCAAACTCAGCTAGAGTAAGCATTGTACTAAACTTGTCAAACGTACACTGAGAAAAATGGATTGTAGAAATTAGATAGTAAATCTCTTTATGTTAATTAGTAACATAATTATTGTCAAAACGACAATATGTGGGGTATTAAGAGTAAAATAACCAGATGTTACCATGCTTATAGTAAGAGGCAAAATCTGGATGTTACCAGGTATTCGATGCATATTCAATTTCTAACATAAATGTTCGTAACGCTCTTCCCACCCCTTGCTCTATTCATTGTCGATCTTTACCGAAGAAATCGACCAATAAGCTGTATTGCCACTCACACGTGTTATGTACGTGTGATACAGGTGTACGTATTCGTGTCGGTGCATGTTTGTGTCTGCACAGAGAAAAATCCATGTTGTAATATTTACACTTCACTGTTTGACGGAAATTGTAGTAAGAATTCCTACTATTGTGCAAAATTTTAGAGCAACGGCGTTGCATTTTCCTATATCACGGTTACAAAAAAAGCAATAAAATTGTTTAAAAATATTGTGTGACAATCTTCTACAAAATATAGTGAAATGTTTTACAATATTTTACAACAAGTGAATATAATAAATTGCATATAATGTAGTGAAGACAGTTATAATAACAGGTGTAGCAAATTTACTGTGTTGTGTTTATTTAGGTTAGGTTAGGTGCTTGCAACAGTCACCTTACTTTGATTATTGAAAACGGCATTAATAATAGATGGAATGAAATGAATGCTGTATAGTTTTATATCTATATACTAGGAATATCATAATACTCATAATTGGTTTAGCTACATAAATATGTGATACTACAGCTTTTGTCGTAAAGATGGCGCTACGCTTGTTTCATAATCTTTGAAATTCGTACTCAATGTAAATTGTGATCGGTAAATGTGGCTGCGTAAAATCTATATGATGCTTATACATGGTTAACGTCGTGTAAAAAGTACTGTGGACAATCGCCCACAGACGAGAATTACGAGGCGCTTCAATACCGGTAGTACTCTACAGTACACGGGCCGGTCTGATTCCCGCAATCCTGCCCGATACGACGGCAATTCGCCCGGCTGTCACGGCTAATCAAATTATATTAATTAATTATAATTAAAAATTATTAAACTATATTTATTATAGTTTTCATTGTTAACAGTTATTATCAAATATAGTCAGCGCTACTAGACATTTTTTTCACATTTACTAACATGTATGCTCAAATTAATAATACAAATATAGTACACTATACCATACGAGTTAATAAAAAGTATTCACAGATATTTACTATACAGATATTGTCACCGGTAATATAAAATATGATTGTCCCTATAGGAGCTATAAAATATATTAAAGTATACTATATTTATGTTAAAGAGTACTATCTATTTCTCTCAGTGTATTAATGTTCTATGTTTCCAAATTAGGAAAGTGAAATTCATCTTACCTCATAGCTTTCTAATGAAATTCTATTTCGCCCAAGTTTATTCAATTTTATCCTATGGTATTCTTTTCTGGGGTGGATGTGCTAGTACACGTATTGTATTTATGGTCAAAAAGCGGAGCAAAAAATTCTAATGAATTTTTTGGTTTTATAACAAATATGCTTACATACAGATAGAAGTTTGCAACGTAAATGCGTCGGTTTAAGTTAAAAAAATACTACGTTCTAGCTGGTAAAGTACGTAAAAATTTAATATCTCCAAATATATATTTTATTTATTATCGACCACAACTACTTGATTTTTATTCAAAAAAGTAAAATAAAGAATACCATTGATGTTGTGAGAAAAATAATTGTCTCCCTATAACGGACTGAATCTCCAAGTATAGCTAAGATGCAACACCACAGAGACCAACTAAGTGAATTCGTATATTTGTACCACAAAGTGAGGTATAAACGATAGAAACGCGGAGATGCTATAGCGAAACCGCAATCATTGCCCTCGACCCTACACACTCAACTCCGCGTTGTATCATCGATAATATTTAGTGGTTTCGAGCTTTCAGAAACACACTCCCTCAAGTGTTGAACGTAAGGGCGTGCTAAGTAAGGGGGAAGTTTGAAATACTTCTTCATTTTTCTACGTGACGACAATCAATCATATTTGGCCAAGATTTGACACGAGCGTCTCACAATCTGTCGCTTAGAGAAAAAAGCTATTTAGGATGGATGTGATTGTTTTTTTTTTTTTGATTCCATGTAACTTTACAGAATCCGCCTGGCTTATACAGATATTCAACTGTCGTACATGGCAATACGCTGATAGAAGTGTTTGTTTCATGTAAGTACTTCAAACAAATGGTCAAATGTTTTCTCTTTTGCAGTTAGAGAAATATTTTCCTTGTTATTGTTTGCATCGAAGAAAAATAAAAATTGTTGTAAAGAAAATTAATTAGTTTTCAAGTTTAGGATGATTGAAGAATTTCTGCTACTTACAATAATTAGGCTATAGCCGTCACTACAACTGTTAAAAAAAGGTTATTAGTGAGGTGATATGAAGTACAGCTCTGCTTTCCTCGCTGCTTATATAAGACTCACATAGACATCATGAATTTAAGAATGAATCTATTACCAATGATTTCTAGCCAACGATAAAAGGCTTTTTATTTTATTCATGTTATAATGTGAGCTATATACGGCTACTTTCCCTTGAATTCTTGTATCCCTTTTTTGCTAATTGCTGCATTCATTCTAATTTTTGATTCGGATAATAACGTCAGATCAATTTTTCTTTTAACTTACTATATACAGACGAAAAAACATTTCACGTGCTTGGGCATCATAATCGCGTAGTTTGTTGATATTGGTCATGCAAAAATCCACATTTTAATACACTTGTCCGAATACAGTAAACAACTTCTTGAAGACGCCTATAGCTGACTCTGCATTGTGGACATTTTTAAATATCCTACCAGTTTGAGGTAACACATTTTGTACTTATACAGTCAACCACTTGACCGGTGAACCAATTGCACATTGTGCAAGCTGCCCCACCGAACTAGCTCATTAGAATTTTTGGCGTTTTTTTTGCGGAAATGAATGTAGCATAAAATTTTGCATCGATCAGTATTAAGGTTTGATGTACCTATCCTGAATTTTTTTTTTTTTATTATTAAACACTTATTTCATAAAACCGCTAGAAATATGCCAGAGTTTTAACCCTTAGCTACACGCACTGCGGTACTCAATACCGCATTTTCAATGAGTTTACAACAGCGCCGTAAATTTAAGACGAATCATTTATTGCGGCTTGGGTATTCTTAGTTCAGGATTTCGCAGATAAGGTGCAATTGCCCTAAAATATTAGTGAGTAAGCATCAGTCAGCCATCAGGTGTCAAAGTGAAAGATTCATTTATGCGGTACTCCGTACCGTACGCGTGTTATAATGTAAGTAGCAACACATATCATTATTTACTTGATTTTTCTTTGAAAATTAAAAAATTTTGTATTATATTTATTCTTGATACATTTTGTGATCACTGAAGCTATTTTATCTTATTGTGTTTCAATTTTTATGTTTTCTGTTCTAATTGCCAATTACTCTAATATTAGTAGAAAATGATTAGAAGCTAAAGATGATTTCCAAGAATATTCGTTGAAACTCAATAGAGAAGAGTTTCATTACTGATTTTTATCTTTCACAACAAGGACGTTTGACACAATTTAGTTTCTCACTTATTTACCTATATACACTAAAAATTATTAGATTAACCAAATATTGTATTTTCCTTCAGTTTATCCGGTTATCGTGCGAGAACGTAGTTCACTCCAAGTTGTACAAATTGATGACTATGAGAGGATACTTGAAGAACTATCAGATTAGGAAAGAGAACGAGATCGGGAAGGACAGGAAGAGAACCCGAACGATTTTATAGATGACAGTGAAGGTGAGGAAAGAAAGGATTGAAAATACAGGACACTCGAGCAATAGTGAACAATCAGGAGATGAAGATGACAACGTCCCGAGTGTAAGTTGTGATAATGATTTCGAAGTTTACTTACCACAAGGAAAGAATAGCGATACGTTTTGTCAGTGAAAAGCCAAACCCACGTATGGACTTTCTCGAGACTTTAGCTTTCCATCTCCTGAAAAACCACTTAAAGGATAGAGCCTAAATGAGAAACCTTACACAGGATGTACAGGCATTCTTCAGTAAATACAGAGAAGCACCGCCTAAAACTTTGGATCCTGAACAAAAAAACACGTGGGCTTTGTCACGAATGCGGAAAACGCAAAAACAATACCACAACCGTGTGTTGCTCCGAATGTACGCGATTTGTGTGCAAAAGGCACTCCAAACAGGTCCCAAGATTTAATGCCTGCACTGTCGAAAACTCCGAGGGTGATGAATGAATACTCAATCCTTTGCGTACCTTATCACACTTACATTGGAATTTAACATTCCTTCTTTCGAAGAAATGTATTTTGTTATAATGAAAAAGTTCCTATTTTTTTTCTGAATTGCTATTAGAGTCCATTTTGTTTTATGTTTGCTGTGATCGAAGATTATACCTACAGCTTTAAATAAAAATATATTCTTTTGGAAAGCTGACAGCCAAATCTAAATATTTTAATATTAATAATCACAAATACACTGTGATATAATTTTCTAGTTGTATTGTTGTAATCCTTATGTTACCCTTCCTTAATAAACCGATACGTCAATTTGGTTTTTTTGGAAGAGTAAGCAGTTAAAACGATAGAAATCAAATTGCGGTACTGAGTACCGCACTAAGGGTTAAGCAGCTAAATCATGTTCCATTTGAAAAAAAAAGGTTTTTTCAGTTTATGGATATCCATATTGGGCATGAGTTTCTAAACATACTGTTTAGAAATTTGCGGTTACTGGTGCCATGAATAATACCTATAACCATGTACTTGGATCAAAATCAGCGTGGTCTTAATGTCTAATACCTTATGAAATATTTAATTTTATTGAAAGGAGTGCAAACGTCAAAATATTGGTAAAATTTCAAATATGTCAAAAACTATTAAGTTTAGGGATATCAAACGTTAATAGAAACCGATCACAAGTGATCCGGGAAATACACTGGATTCCTAAGAATTACACCATTCCATTTCAAATAAGAAAGTTGGTATCTAGACCCTGTATAAATAGATCATAGTTGGCCATGAGCACTCTGCAAGTTGCAATATCAATTCCAACTGCAACCTTCAAAAATTCTAGTGAGTCAATTCGGTGAGACAACACACATAAAATAGATTTCTTCTGTCAAGTAAATATATTTGTTTAAAACGTTATACTTCTTTCAAATATATCTGTATTGACTTTTTTGTTGTACAACAAACCTTTAAAAAATAAGTATGCACCTAGAAAGTTATCGAATGTTTGCTGGCTATATATAAGCTGAATTATTATCATGTTTGTGTGATTATTTTTTGACGTTTCTAAAAACCAATAGAAACTTTTAATTTCATTATAATTGTGTTCTGGCAAATAATTTTCTATTTATTCTCACTTTCTTGTCATATTACTATTGATAATTTATTGAATTCGCTGTAAAAAAAAGTACATATACCTCTTTAGATACCCGGAGATGTGGAAATATTAATGAAGAAGCAACAAGAGACCGCCACTAACCGCAGGGATTGTTTGCAGGCGTATATATCATTTTTACATTTCGACTGCAAGTATAGATTAATATGTATAATAATATTGTTAGATTTACAAAAAAGAAAAAATAAATTATGTTCAAAATTATTTTTTTAGTTTTACTCAGATATGAAGGATGTTGTAAGGGTAGTGATATAGATAAGATAATCCAAGCAGTAATTTTGTTTGCTGTATAAAAGTATTTAAATCGAATCCGTTTTTGTACAGCTATATATTAAAAGAAACGTGACATTTTCCGACAATAAACATCGTTTGGCTCTTTTCTTAAAGAAATTTAAACTATTAAAAGTAAAGAAACGGAAAAACATTTTGGAAAGTCAACTTTTGGTCAGTATCATATATCAGTATAACGATATCGGAGGCACTGTTTATTTTCCCATCGTAATATCTCCGTTCATATATATATATGTATATCAACGGAGATGCATCAACCAGAGGATGATGATCATGGCGCTGGTGGTAGGTTTTCTTATAAAAAAAAGAACTTTAGGAAAAACAAAAGAGGCTCATTGTGAATAAAAACACAATCATCTTTCAAAATAACAAACATTTCGTTCAAGTAAAAAGCCTTCTTTTAGCAACCAAAGTCAATCTCTTCAATCAAAAATTTCTTTGCAAGGCAATAAGGCTTTATTCAACTAAAAATATTCTTTTACTAAGAATGTCTATTTACTTAGGCTGAGATTGGAATTCCTATTGATATTATGTTATGATTTGATTCAATGAACGATTTTCTTGTAGTAAGGCATTCTTTTCTTAAAAATTAAATAAATATTATTTTTGATCCAAGAATATATTTATTTGTGTATATATGAAACAATGATAATCTTAACTAAAGTAAAATTTCTTTGAATTAAAACTTTTTTTTATGTGTGAATCTGTCTATTCTAAAATAAGATGCAAGGAAAAAAACACTGACCACTTACATAATACCTTCAGATTTAGTTTTATTATTTTATCTTGTATTAAAGGAAATTTTTGTTAAAAAAAGTATTGATTCAGTCCATTAAGAATTCCAAAATGAGTAAATGTTTCTTTGACTAGAGGGATATAATTTTTCTTTTCAGAAACTTATGTTTCTTGCTTCATACGTAAACCTTTTTAAATTAAGGACGTATTTTTCAACGAAAAGCAGTGTATTTTAATCTAAAAATTCCCTCAGTAAATATAAATTGCTTTGTAACACAGAGATACGTGAAATAATTTCTTCTATTTAAAGAATTCAGGTTTTATCTCCTTTAAATGAGTTTAGTTACAATGATGTATAATGAGATTATGGTTTTTAGGATTATTACGAACCTAGGAGGATATTGTCACAGTAGCTACTGAGCTTAGCTACTTGCGGTAACAGATATTCATGTCGATAACAAACTACAAATTAGTTAATATACATATACGTTATTAGGTATGCAATTATATTAAGCGAAACCAAGTTATTGCATTGCAATGTATTACCAAACGTTTGCTATAATTAAATCAGAACAGGCTACACAGCTATATTAGCTATTGCGAACAGATTCGATTTAATAATGTAAAATGAAATGACATTCTAACAGTAATTAAATAGAAATACGATTCACTTCAATAATATTAATTATTCTACAATCTCATCTTACTTACAACGCAGGTAAATATTAATTTTAATTATTAACAAGCCTGCTTAAACTGAAATTGTATTCTACTTTGAGATTAAATCAGTCTCCACCTTTATTTAAATTTATATATTACTACTGCGAATAAATGCAACAATTATTGATTTAATCTAACAAGGAAATCTGTTTTCTCTTTGAACTAAGTTTCACTAAAAATATCTTTTTGTAGCATCAATAGTACATACAGGGGTGAACCACAAACAGGTACAAACAACAAAAATAGATCTAAGTATAATTTTGTCCTTTCATTTAATCCTCCTATTATCTCGTCGCCTAGTGCATATCGCTAGCCAAAAATTTATCTAATTATAGTTCGAATGCCTCTAAATAGAGTAGCGTAAATAGGGCGCAAAACTTAAACTGTAAATTTAAAATAGACCGTGTTTCCTCGCTGTTCTGCCAGCGGTGTATTTAAACTTCTATCTAGGAAACAAACAAATTGTCGACACCAACATAAATAGTTCCGATGTCTTCACACAAAACGGACAGTCACGCAATAGTGCGTAAGGGCAAATCGAAGATACGACAATTGCTCCGAGGGCATTTCACTAATTACGCTAGGAGCTTATTTTGGCGCTGAACTTTTAGTGTGGGAAGGAAAGTAGCGAAGTTTCCGTCAACGCGATCGATGTCGAATTGTTGCCGTTACAAAACAAGATTAGTGAACTTCGGTATAAAGTTTAGTGTGTTTTATACAAAAATAGCACGTTCTTGGTTGCGTGTAAATAAAAATCTTATTCACAGTTTCTTATTTCTTTGTGTTATTTTATCACATAGAAACGCAATTAGTCCTCCGATGTGGAAATTGGGATTTACTAAATTGAATTCTAAGGATAACAAATACATAGTTCTTTCACTATTTCACTAATACGACACTTTTCTATATATTGTAATTAAGAATATGGCAACACTAGCAAAACATACACAGTAAAAAATTGCGTGTAGAAATTAACACTAAAAGTGGTCTATATAAGTCCACACTATTTTTGGTAAATTTTACACTTTGAAATTTGGTAAAAATTACCAAAACGATTTGGTAAATCCTACACTTTAAAACGTGTAGTGTAAGACACTTGCCACTGTAAACTACCAAGAGATGATGTACACCTTTGGGTGTTAGTTAGAGGTACACTACATGGGTGTAGCTTTTACACTGAATAACGTAAGTGTAATTAAGGTGCTTCTAGCTGTAAATATATATCGTACAGTATATATATGCTAAGCACTCTAATAAACGTAAGGTGGTGAAGTGATCCAAAAGAAACTTCAATTTGCTAATAAAATTTATTTGCGAATATCTTTTTGTATA
This sequence comes from Cetonia aurata, assembly GCA_949128085.1. Taxonomy (NCBI): domain Eukaryota; kingdom Metazoa; phylum Arthropoda; class Insecta; order Coleoptera; family Scarabaeidae; genus Cetonia; species Cetonia aurata. The sequence continues at coordinate 15,369,766 of OX421886.1, read as the reverse complement.
AACCAGAATTTAAACATTTGCTTTCTCGCAAAACGCACAATGTACAGAACAACGTTTAAACGACATGCACTATAATCTATGTAAACGAATACGAACACTAACGATTAAACAAAAATATACCTTGGAACAATATATCAATCATATTACTAATAATAATTAAAGTTAAATAAACAAGTTATTCAATAAAAGAAAAACCATTGCACACCACGGCAATATTATAGTACAGTTAATATTAACAAATATATATATATATATATTAAATTTCAAACTTCTCGCTACCAGTTAGGTTAAGGAATATGGAGTTAACCACCGGAATGGAGGGAATAGACTAAACAGGGAATTACAGTCTACACGATTAGTCATATATACATAACCTACAATTTGTCATAAAAATCATTTAGAACTGACAAATATTTTACGAAATACAGCAACAAAGAATATAGGTTGTAAACGATAGGTATTATGTACCTACCTACGTATCTAACTATTGTTCAAAATGGTGTAATTGGTTACTTACCGTTTGATAGTCAATGTTTATATGCCGACGGGATAGGCGAATCACTAATACTCAGCCATTTAACCATACTTTTGCATTTAATTCATATTAACATCATGGTTGCAAAAAATATAAAATATGTACGTATAAACTATAAACATCTTAAAAGCAGAGGCACAGGATTCATGTTTCAATACGAATCCGATCACGTGTCAATTGTCCGTTAGTAGTCTGTAAGTTTATCTCTCTTCATTACATGTACCTGATAGAAATTGTTCATGCGCAGGAGTACATACTGCTGTGGTCTGGCACCCCGGTTTTTGTAAATCAGTTTTTTTTTGCTCATTCCGTTAAGCGTTTGTCAGTGTTGCGAGAAATTTCAAATTGTTTTATTTTCAAGTAAGATTTAGTTAATGTTTTGGATTGTTTAATTTGTTTATTTTATTGTTCAGTTGTTTATATTAATTTCAGTCAGGTGTACATTTTGCGTTCACTGGTATTGTATATATATTGTTTTGTTTTTGCGAGTTCGTCTGTTTGCGGACAGATCTTGGTGCGTTGCATCGCACGCATCTGAGATTTTTATATTTATACGATTGTTTAACCTTGTGAGTTCAGTTCCTTGATAGATACGAAAGTAAGTAGATATATAAAGTTGTATTTCATTGCTGACATTTTATGATGTTTGAATTCACGTATTTGATTTTATCAAGTCCATCACGGAACTCATTTAATAATAATTGATATTGTATTCTTCTGTACACAATTTAGATATAAGATCTGTTATTATTTTTACGTACAGGAAGATATTTTAAGTTTAAAGAGTTAAATTTTTTTGTTCGTTGTTAAAGTTTTCTGATTTGTAATTATTTATTAATCACCTCGGGTTGGGTGAATAAAAGCATTGTGCTTGCTTTAATTTAGTTGTTTTAATATTGAGACCACGTGGATTGAATTGAAAGAAAAAATTATTATCTTCCTGAACTTTTTGTTTTACTGTTGCTTTGTAAAAGGATTTTGAATTGTCCTTTTGTAATATAAAGTCAAATGCAGTTTTGATTTAGACCAGGACCTTTTTGTCCAAGGTTTTTTTTCTGCAAAGTTTGTAATTAATTTTTTTTTTAAATAATAAAATTATTGAATTTTTATGTCATTCAAAATACTGTTCCTTTATTTTTGATTTAACCTTTTAAATTTTTGGAGTATAAAAGAAAGTCAGATTTCTTTCACCTACATTTTACTTTTCATGATAGTAACCCTGAGTTTAGTTGTTCTTTTGCGCCTTATAAAAAAATTGTTATCATTTGAGCTAGCTAATTTAATTTTTCATTTTCTAATTTCATTTGGCATTTTTGTTGGTACTTTCAGTACACAGCAATACGTACGCCCCTCTCTTTTCGAAGTCAACTTTTTACACCCCCAGGTGTAGATATTTCAAATATTGGGCAAAGATGCCTTTACCTAATTGATTTTGGTAACAAAATGCAGCTTTAACCAAATTAGGTGTTAATTTTAACACGCAAACTTTTTACTACTTACTTTTTGAGCTTTACACCCAGAATTTTTTTACTGTGTAGCCTATTTCAATGTAAATTTAGTAATTTTATTTATTCTATGTAGGTCTGTTGTTTATTAGATCTGCGTCTATATCGGTAAAATTTTCAATGTTTATATTAAATGGTCTGAAGTTTAAAAACACTGTTAAGACGTAGACCGTGAAGATGGTACGGTTCATCTTCAGTTCAACATGTATTCTTATATTCAATTTAATATATGGAACAGCATTTAACTTTTGTTTTATCCTACTAGATCCTCCACCGTCCTCTGAATTCAAATGCTATATATTGGCGCGCCTCGCAAGCAATTCCGGTCTATAAAGTTAATAATCGAGCTGTTATTCGCCAAATAAAGTCACAGTTGTGCGAAAATATCATACAAAACTTTCTCGAAAGAATAATCATTTGTCGAGGTGGGTATTTGCTGGATATCGTTTTCCACAAGTAATCGCAGAGTTTGCACGTTAAATTTAAATAAATGTTTTTGTACTACTTAAGAATAAATAGAAGCTTCTTCTAAAATCAAAATGGGACTTTTTACTGCAAAACCCTTTATTTCAGGCATTATTCTCTATTAATTGATTTACAGAAGCGAAATCCGTTATCTATTCTTCCAAGCGCAATATTGCTGATATAGGACGTCAGCTAACTGTTCTGAACTGCAAAATCCCACTATGAATTGTTTCAGAAATATCTCAAGATATTAATAATTCGTTATGAACTAGAAACGTCAAATACAATAGCGCATAATTGCGTTTCAGGTGCAACCAGACGCGCCAATGCATTATTCATTAGGCGACGATATCCGTGGAATAAATTCCGGAGAGTCCGGGATAAAGCGTTGTGTGCGCCAAAGTGTACCATGAACTGAATCGCAATAAAATTTATATAAAATTTGAATGCTATCGCCAAATAATTTGTCTAGATGAGAGAATGCAGTAAAATCCTCCTGTGTGTCTCCCCTAATCCCGTAAGTATTCTACTCGGTCTGCGGTGATGTGATTAATGGCCCTCCCGGAGCTTAACTTTCGACCGAGCAAACTCGAGGATCGCGGATATTTTTAAGTATTATCTTTCTATCTTGGTTATTTTAATGCTTTCCGCGCGACTAACAAAAGATCTTGTCACATAAAGGATTACTTCCTCCTAAATGGCACGATTCCTATATATCATGAATACAGTCGCAATGTGTTATGAAACGGTATAGTTTATATTCTCTGTCGATATGATGACAAACGACTGAAGATGATGCTATAGAAGTTATGTAGTCTCGTCTTAGTTGAACTATAACTAAGAAAAATCAAATAGAATCAATAAAAGCGTATAATGATTAAATAAAATCAACTGGATGTTTATAGAATCTATTACAGTCAGTGTAATTACCACAACGTTGTGATTCCAACACCTGAACGTCTAAAAATGCTTTAATCTATGTTTTCTTTGCGTTGTCTATATGCTTAAATACACTTTAGAGCGGCGGCAAACTCATTCGAAAATTATTGTATTTTTGCTTAATAGAAAATCAAATCTCTTAAACAATAACATATAGTGCAATTTATTTGCTTTTAGTTTATTAATTATAAATTTTGCTAATACTTCCGTGTTATTGCGCTACTTTCTGATGTAACAAAACGCTGATAATACAACAATATAGTAAAGACAGAAGTTCACAGTTCATAATTAATTAACAAAGATAAAACCGAAAAGCAAAATAGAGGGTTTTGATGATTTAGTAAACAACTTTTACCATTTGTTTCACAAATTTGTTTTACGTGGCTTAGCGTATACACATGGAAGCGGTGTTACACAGACGTAAAACTCCCGGGAGTGTTAATTTTCATTTCAAAAATTTATATATTTTAGATGTAGGTAACAAAGAAAAATTTTAGGTTAAAGCAGCTTTAATTATCATACAAAAATTGTTCATCTCTTTGTTAACAAAAGGTTGGTAGGTATCAATTTTGACCAAAGTATATTGTATGTGATAATTACTAGACTACTTTGTTTTTCTATTTTTACAAAACTCGACATTTAACATACTATGTATTCCAGTAAATGATAATAGTGTAACTATACCTTGAAAAATCATGTTTTGTATTTTGGTTCACGTTTTTGTAGTTCTAAGGTACTTATTGCTACAGATTTTTTTTTGTTTCTCTTCTGTTCTATTTTTATTTTGCCTTTGCTGTTTTATTTCCCCATTAAATAGCGCCAACTATCCCAATATCCTCATATCCTTTACTAATATATGTATATGTGCATGTCCCTGGTTGGTCGATCAAAATAATGATCAGAATTAACTTTTGACTTGCACCTTTTGCACCCAAAGCATCGCATTCAAGCAGAATATGGTATGTGATCTCCAGTCACATAGAGTGTCCTATTGGTGACTAATGTCCTATTAGTGGCCACTGTCCTATCAGTGGCTAGTGTTCTATCAGTGGCCAGTGTCTTATTAGGAGACCTACTAATATGCGAAAATGATCCTACAAAGCTTCAGTAGCCCATTTATCTTCTTCCTTAATGGTCTCTTTTGCCTGGTTGCATTGCTCCACTGGTTTTGATATTTCTCTTGGAACCTACTCTTAGTACAGATTCTGGGCCAATATAACGCCAATGATCCTTTTCTCGGTTTCGGAATGTACCCACAATAAAGTTGCTTTATTATGGTCGGTCGGGCTACTCAGATCCAGAATGTATTATCAAATCAATCTTCATGTACCCTACGGTTCACTAATTTCCCCAGTATCGCCTGGCTATCTGTTGCAATACAGATCCACTTGTTCTTAAAAACCCTGATTTCTGATGGAGAGTGCGGATACCATTGTACGAGAAGTATTCAAATGCGACAGCAAAGTTTGGCTTTTATTGTCTACTGCCGATCTGTGTATATGAATGCACTTTTCACTATCTATTACTGCAAATAGCTAGAGCATTTTCCCTCGATGCCCTCATTTGATATAGGAGTAGCTTTTTGAAAAACTTTATGGAAAAAGACCTTCTTTTCTTTTCTTTTTGGAAATAAATGCTAGGTATACCGCCAAGTAAGATATTAGGAACTGCTGGAGTATCTATCAACGAATTTTTTGTAACAACGTTGTTTGAAGACTGCAATTTCATGTCAGTGCTTTCCATAGGAGGAAAACAATGATTTTGCGCTTAGCGCGCTAGGAATTCGAATGATAAAAATTTAGTGCTTCGATATAATCTCGTGACAAGAAATTGTTTGACGAAGATTATTTAATCTTCGGTGTTGAATAATACTATTTAACTTTTGTGTGATGTTCGCAGCGATCACGTGGTGATGCAACAACCAATAGCTGGAGCGTCTTCTTTTTGCATTGGCGTAGCATAAAGGGGGTGTTGAGCTGTCGAATACGTATGTAATCGTTGACGGGTTCCCCTACAAGCCTCACGGTTAGAACACACTTAGAAAACTAGTTGTTTCTTTTCAGAGATTATTCCGCCAAAAAAATTCACCAAGTCTATCTGTTTTTCTAACTTCAAGCCCTTAGGTCAACTTTAGTATTCGCAAAGATCTAGTTAGCGCATGTAGGTAAACTTATATTGAACTTCAAGTATTGATTTAATTTCAAGTAGAAACTTAAAACTCATATACACTGAATAACTATTGTGATATCTTTATTGCAGACACTCCATTGGAGAGGAAAGGTAGGTTCTAATTTACAATTTAGTTTCAACTCCCAATATTTGGTGACAGTTTTCTTGAGTGTCGCATGAATTATACAGTAATGGTGAAATTTCTATTCAAAATCTCGACGAAAAGAATACATATTTGCTATTTACTACATACCTCAATGGAAGGGTACTGTAACAAAAATAAATATTTTTCTTTCAAATTATGTGTTTGGCTGACTTATTACTTTGAAGCCCTTTGCGAAATTTCGGTTGGATTAATAGATCTCAGGGTTTGTGCTTCGAAAAATTTGACTTTTGGTACCTGTTGGGGTGAATGAACTGAAATTGACCAGTTGATTTGCATACAAGAATCAAATGAAGTTAAGTCTTGGCTTTTTGATTGACTGAGGTAAATTAAAGCGAGCTCTTAGTACAACATATTATATATGGAATTTTTGTGGTTTTTTGTACTTCCTTGTAACTAACTTAACTAATTGGTTAGTTTTGAAACTGCATCTTTAAATGTTCTATTGAGAGATTATTGAATAACTTTTGATTAAACTTCTAATAAATTTTACTTTTAAAGAACAGTTATTTAAAATCTTTGCTCTGTAGAGTAATTCAAAATAGAAAGGATTATAAGCTTTGATTAAATCCTGACTTGACAATCCAGAGTGGTTCTAGGACTTTAGTAGGAAGCGGAGAAGCTCTGATTTACTTCGGGAGGTTGGTCCTCTGGTTCGATTGGATGGATATAGGGATATTCACGGCTGTTTCTCTTGGAATTGGTGTAGACATTTGAATTTGGGTTTTTGTTCCGAAGAAACGTTTTCTCTATGTGCAATTTATAATAGCTTCATAAAGACTAATTTCTTCCTTTAACTCTTAATATTTACTTTTTCTTTTCAGTAAATGGATATTATTGACTTAATGAATGTGTGATTTTTAAAATAAAGCAATCTGTACACGTCTCTCTTTGACGATGGTTTTTGGAAATGTTCTCGTACTTTATTCGAAAGGACGTTAGCTTTTCCATGAAGTTCCCTCCTTGATAATAACATTTTGATGTTAAAATTGAAGTTTGGGCTGATCATCTCGATTTGTGTAAATACAAAATGCATTTTTATAACAATTCAGATCACGATTTTGAGTATTCTTCTATATTAATATCGTAAGAGATATAGCCAAATCGATTTTCATTGCTTTAAATTCTTAATTCTAGTATTTTCATTAGCTCACTAGCTCAATACATTACCTATATGTAATATTGCCTGAGCGCTAAGTCGTTTGCTATGTTAATTAGCGTTTAATTATAGAACACCGTTAAGCTATATACGTAACACTATTACGCTGTACTAGTAAATTTACTGGGCTGATTCTCCCCCAGTTTGTATACCCACTATCAATAACTCTTTGAGTTATGTCGATCGCAATCTTATACGGCCCAGTGCACATGATAACACAGGACAGTAGCACCAACAGAAGCCGCTGTTTCCCCACTCCCCTTCGATTCCCTAACATAGCAATCAGAATTTGGTGGAGTTCAAAGTGCTCGGACAGCAAACAACCCTAGAAACTTGTATATATCACCGGAGACGCGTCGATGTAGCAGCGCTAAGATATTTAGTACTAAGATTGCAGTGTAGATTGGAATCTCTATAGAATACATACGGGATAATGGAACAGCACCGTGTATGTGCATATGGTGCATATACTGACTGTCACATAGGCAATACATATGTGTAAGTACATACAGGAGATACAAAATGCAACGCATCAGCATCAGCGGTGGCGGAATGAATTAAATTGGGAAGGAAGTATTGTAATTGTATTGCTAGAACGACGTTCCGGTAAATTATTCAAATGTATTGCACGTATACCGCGATTCGAAATTGAATTTATTTTGGAATGGAGTGGAATTAATCCTCAGGTGCGTTCAATGTCAAAGTAGCGTGACAAAGTGCTTGCATGTTGAGAATTTTTTCAATAAAATCTCAGCGTATACATATTTATAATCTGCATGACTTGAAATAATAGCAATAGACGTCACGCTAAACATGAATTAAAATAACCACTGTGCATAATTAGAAAACAACTGTATGGTGGCATTCATTAATTTTAATTAGGTATTTTTTGGTATTTTTCTGTATACTTAATATTTTGAACTACTTGAACGATTTGGAATGCGTGCTTGGGCAGTGCTTGCTGACGCAGTATGCCGACGACACAAGTTGTGTTATTTCTGGTGATCAAGAGTATGTTTCAAACACGGCAAATTCAGTAGTTAGTGGGATGATTGCATGGTGTGATAACCAGGGATTGACTTTAAACCGAAATAAGACCGAGCTTATTCATTTCAAAAATGGCCATTCACCTTGCCCAAGCAGCCTTTACATAAAATGCGATGGTAGATCAATCCCGGAGGTTTTGTCTGCGGCATTTTTGGGTGCCTGTGGCGATCCGAACCTGAAGTGGCGTGATCATTGCACTACATTAAATAAAAGTTTATCAAGATCGTTTTATGCTCTTAGGAACCTACGACAGTGCTGTGATTTAGAAGCACTAAAGTCTTTTTATTTCGCTTGTGTGGAGTCCCGTCTGCGTTACTGTGTCATTTTTTGGGGCAGTTCAACTTCGTCTTCGCGGTTATTTATTGTTCAGAAAAAGATTCTGCGGTGTATGGTTGGTGTTGGTCCTCGGGAGTCGTTTTTACCTCTCATAGGTCAACCCGGGGCACTTTATAATTGTCTGCGAAGAGAGCTATTCTTGAGATGTGGCATGTTCATATTAATGAATTAAACTCTCGAATTTCATCATCAGTATTTAAACTCCGACATTTAAAAAACATGATCCACGCAAAGACCTTAAGAACAGTTTATCTAGCTGATATTGAATCCCGAATACGATATGGTTTATTGGTATGGGGCTCCAGTAATGCAATAAACAAGATTTTGAAATCCCAAAAAAGTGCTATACGCGCCATGACAGGTGTCTCACAGAGAACATCGTGCAGACCTTTATTCAAAGAACTAAAACTCCTCACAGTAATTTCTTTATATATATTAGAAATATCTCTATATATTCATAAAAATAAGCAACGATTTTTCGAAGATAATAACCCAATACACAGTCACAATATACGAAACGAAAATATACATCTACCCACACATAGACTTACACTAACATCTAGAAGTATTATGTGCATTGGTATTAAAATATATAACAACTTACCTGCTGGAATCCGAAATTCAACCCTTTATAGTTTTAAAATAATATTAAAAAACTATTTACTCAGTCGACCATACTATAACCTGGAAGAATTCTTCAATAATACATTGTTAGTAAGTTAATTTAATTTTATTTTTAGTTTTACTTTAAGTATTGTATATTTATTTACTTTTTTTCTCTTTTTTCGGACTGTATCCCATAAGTTTTATACTTCTTTTTTTGGGAAATAAACATTATTATTATTATTATTATTATTATTATTATGAGAGGTTTTACTATATATTTGTTGTTGTAGGTCGTAAATTATAAGACAATATAAAAAATAACTATAAAATGACAAACTTTAATCATCCTTATAGTTTAGTTTTTCAACAAACGAAAACGGTTTCTTTTATGGACTTAAAAGAGGGTATGTGGGAACGAGCCACAACAGAGCTTATATTGATACAGAGGATTGCAAATACAGCAATCTGGGCAGCAGTGTCTCTTTTTCCCATCATTCGCATCATGAACGCCTCCCAAACTTACACAGTGGAAGAAGTTGACAGATTATTCATATTGCGCCCTTGGCGCATACCGAATAAATCGCCAGATAATTATGATTACATGGCGAACAACCTGCTAAAATTGTGTCACTTCCGAGAATATGTTTGTGGTGTCGTCAAACGTGATGTATATTCGGCCCATACTCAATATACCTATTCTTTTCTTTTTTTAAATCGAAAAGAGAGAGGATATGTAAAGAAAGTACACCAACTAGCTAACTAGCTGGCTCGGTTCAAATAGAAATCACAGTATGGAGTATATTCTATCAAAATCGAGAACTCGGAAAATACTCTAGCTTTGGACAATACACAAACACCTTTCAGGTCGAAATCTGTCATTGAGATATGAGCTGGAGAGATGTTTAGTAGACGCATCACGCATACTCAACATTTTTAGTAACAGCCAAGCACACAAATGCAATTTGAAACTGATCCTGAAACTCATGCTTGATAGACCCATTCAAAAAAAATGTAGAGGCAGGTACTCTTGCAAGAGAGTGTGCTTGTCTAAAGACCAGAGGCTGCTATTAGAACAACATCTATGGCGGCTGAATATTAAATCAACTTATCGGGTTTGAGGGTTGACCTTTGTGAATGCTGACGTTTTCCTGGTAAGCCTGATGAAATTCACATTAAACAAGTATGTAAACTATGTGGAGGGGATTAACTTTTCTAATGAACTGCAAGGTAACATCCGCTCTCTAAAAAGCCCTACACACAAAGAACTACGGTGTTAGATCTGCACGTGTTGGAACTACCATCGATAGTTCTCTCATGTCCAGGTAGTGTTGTCAGTACACTTTGCAGAGTTAAGATGTAGTTGTATATACAAACTTCAGGAACTAATTTCCAGTTTTCGAAATTGTACTAACAATCTTAGATCAAATAATGGTTTACTAATCTACATTTTGATGTTACCGTAACTCCCTTCCTTAATTAAACGTTGAGCAACACCAACAGTTTTCCGTTAAACAAAGAAAAACACCAACACCACCTGCTTTTTGGAGTTCAAAATTTTTAACTATATGGGCTACAGTTTGAAACGTTTCTGAAAATTGTAAAATATTTGTTTTTAATAGCATTTTGACAAATTTCTAGTGACAGTTTAACTCTTCTTAGAAAAGATACAACTGGTTTTAGTTTAACGTAAATTTTTTATGTGTGTAAGGACCGCGTTGGACGAGACAATTAGTCGAACCAATACGACTGATACCAGTAATTTTATTGTAGTTATTTTACAAGTAAGTACCAATGGTGACATACGTAGAAAGCATAATTCGTTAAATGTCGAAGCGTCCGCTTACACAAAAAAGGCAATAGTTTTTTGATGCAGTTAATTTATTTTACATCAACCAATATTCATTGATTTTATAGCATTGCGGTAAAAATTACGAATTTGTAGGAGGAATAAAATTTGTAAATTGGGAAATGTATAATAACACATAAACAAAATCAGTTACAACCGAATGTGATTTTATTTGTTAGTACTTCAAAAAAATTAGTGAGCGAATTAATTTGATCAGATAAAATAAATATCTACTGATATAGTTTATTTAAATTTTACAGTGAAATCTGATACAATGCTTTGTTGTAAATAGTATGGTATTACCTCCAGTGTAAATAATTTTAAATAAGGGACTATTTATTTGTGTCTGCCATTCTCTGTGTAACGTTAATGAACAATAAAGTATCTCATTTACTGTTCAAAAGTCAAATGTTGGTGTCCTATATTAAAAAAAAGCCATACTCTAAGCATTAGGTTATCCTGTAAAAAAAATCATATGTTTGCATCGTAGAGTGTCCCTAAATGAAATGCAGAAACAAATTTGATGTAAAAAATTAAATATCACGGGAGTATTATTATGTATATTAAGCATTGAGTAGTTGTAACTGAGAATTATCTATACCTCGTCAACTATAATAAATTTACTTATCGCTTTGAGAAAAGAAAGGCTAAAAAATGTCTTTAAAAGCACTTTACTAGAACCCTTTCACGACAAAGCGATATCTGCTTTATTCCAGGTCATCAGCTCTAAGTACACGAGGATGATACGACACCATCAAAAAGTTTAAAAGCACTGAGAACTTACAAGAAAAGCTATGTAGTGAGTGCATTTTAAATTTTATTCATTTCATAAAGGAAGTTTTCTCAATTTTATTAAACCCTTAAATACTTTATTTGGAACGCAGTATAAGCAATACAGCCAAATTATTAGTGCTGTAGGCCATTTTATTTATCTAAGAGTACGTACAGCGTATAATATATGTATAAAAAATATATTTTGCAGGTTAATCTACCTACGATTCCTATATTCACAATGCATTTTGATATATGGGTGTTCCAGCCAACGTATCATCATTAAGACCTCGTAGGCGCTTAAGAGATAAGGAGTCTAGTTAAATACAATAAAATGTATATACAACATGACTTCAAGCGCAGCTTACCTAAGCAAATAAGCAAATAATAATTCAAAAGTTGCAAAATGTTGTGTTATAGCATTTTTTGTAAGGACTACTTCACAAAATGCTCAAAAATTTAAGCATTGTGATCAATACATAACTGAGCTTTTCTTACTGCTGATTAAATGACTATTGTGAAATACGCCGTACATTTATCCTATGAGATCAGTACGCAAGCTTACAGATGTTTCACATTATTGAATTGTAGATAATACACTTATGTGACCACACAATTTTAGACTGCTAAAACTGCGTCTTGGTGTATACAGCCATATACTCCTTTAATTTGAACCGTCAAAATAAACGTAGCATTCTTTGAAAATATTAATGAAACTTACTATTAGTACTTGGAACAAAAAATATTGATTTTTTAATGCAGTAGTAGTTATAGTATAATTATAGCCAAGAAACTACGAATAATAACTTTTGCACTGTCTTGCTTTCTTCATATTATGCATATATTTCTATCACTTTACGCAAATTAATTATGCTCATTATTCCAGCTTGTATGAATAGCCTGGCACTGCGTTGCTCTTGGCAAGCTACTAATTCCAAAATATTCAAAAACAATTACATAAGTTGTCTGGCTGCAGTTAATTATATGCCACGGGATAATAACAAGAACTACGAACATTAAATGACTAACTCGAGAAACTTAATGAAACTAATGTGCCACTTTCATTACAGTAACTTCACGAGAAGTGTTTCCTGGTTTGAAAATTGTATCCTAGTGTTTGTAAGACTATACAGATTTTAACTTACGTATTATTTAGATGTATAATTAATAAAAGGTGAAATCAACTAAAAACCGTCTTATAGAAACTTGACGAGAAATAGAAACAAAATATCGGATGACGTTATACACAAGTATGTTTATCCTAGAATTAGTTAATTTTATTTAGACGTATATAGCTGTCTTTGGGTAAATAATTAGGAAATTCATGCTTCAAATTAATATTAAATAGAAAAGCAAATGTTCCGCTAACATGCTGTTACGATCAGGTGTGCGTGGCGTGCGGACGCAGTGTGTGCTCCACCTGATGCAACTTAATAAGAAAAGCGGTACACACGAGTATGACGCTTGGAGTCGCTGTAATGATTAATAAAAAAAGAGAGATCCAAAACGTAACGATAACTTTATTGTAATAATAAAAAAAAAAGAAAAAAAAGAAAAACTGGCCACGTGGTTGCTGATTTCTGATGTTAAGATTAATGTAAAAAGGAACAGCACGTGGTTGCTGTATTCTGATATTAAAATTAAGGCAAAAAGAAGGAATAGCACGTGGTAGCCGAATTCCTGAGATTAATTTAAGAGTAACGCAATTAATCTGTTTCTATAAGTGAATAGTAAATGATTGCTAGTGAGAGCAAAGTTACTGGCAATTACAAGTTAAAAGAATATAAATAGCAACAGTAATGAAATAAAATAAAAGAAAGCGATAGATACGTTTTAAATAGGAGTACTTAGGTGTAGCTTGAAAATAAGAGACTTCGAAGCTTTCGTGTATGCTGGACAGCACGTGGTTTCTGTGTTTCGAGTTAAAAAAAGGGCCGTTACGACGGCAAAATTAACTGAAGAGAACAGAGGTTACTTAGCTGTAGCTTGAAGACAAGGGGGCTTCGAAGCTGAATGGACAGCACGTGGTTTCTGTGTTTTCGAGTCAAAACGAGTCCGTCACAATGGCAAATTAACTGAACTGGAACAGAGAGCGCGCGTAGCGTGCAAAGCCCTTATAAAGGCTCGGTAAGTAGGTACAAAAAAAAGGATGAACCAATAGCAACGTCCAGAAATGCACAAAGGATCATAAAAGACGAAGCGTCTAAGAGGTTGGCGCGTAAATGAATGAATTTAAAATAAGCGAGTTTAAATTTCGTGGCGCATAAGTTAAATATTTCCGTGCGAAAAGGAACCGCTAAGTGACGTAACGGTTTTTCTAAAGTCGTAATTGCAATTGCCAGATTAAAAGTAAAGAGAATGAATTTAAATTTGCCTTCAAAATAACGTTTACATCGCTGATGTTGTCTATGATTAAAAGAAGCGAAATGAATTACTGAAATCAATGTCATTTTAGATTCAATGCAAAGTGTAACAATGCATGCCAAAGATTGAATGAATTGGCGAGCTAGTATCATCCTATCGCATTTCCACACTTGCACATTAAATTATTGCACGCGTTGTAGTTTATGTACATATGCATACATAAATGTTCGAGGAAATTGAGAGCAGAAACCCGAATTACGTGCCCTAGAATATATTCACAAATTAACCGTGGAACTGCTTCTAATACTATTGTGCTCCTGCCTTCTTCGGTTGGACGACTAGTTAATTCTGTTTTTGGTACTGAACTACGCTACACAGTGTGTAGAATACAGTCACAAATTTTATTGAATTCCGTATTTCACCCTGTTGATAACAAAGTCGGTCTTTGAATTTCTAATTGAATTATATATTTCGTTCGTGATATATGAATACATATAACTTTTGCGAGAGACAGGATACTGTAGCACTAAGATACTGAGCATGCAGAGACATATGAACTCAAATATCGATCGGAGTTGTTATTCTCACCCAAACAATACCTTTTTCCGCAGCTCGGAAGCATCGAGGAATAAAGGGTCCGATGGAACACGCCGTAGGTGGATAGACTTGATGCTTAAAGAGAGATCAGCTTACACAACCATCATGGGAGAAGCACTGGTTGCCCAGGTAAAAAAAAAAAGTCCGCAGAGTGGACTCTTATTCTTTCTGCTGTGGGATCTGACCGTGGTCGAGCTACTAGTAAGACTGGACATAGAAGAGAACAAAACTTTGAGAGACGCAGATGTAACTAGGAAAAAATCAGCAACGTAGTACGGGACAAAATGCAGAATGCTCTAAAAATTGCACAAGAATGGACAAAGGAGATGGGTCTAAATATTAGTGTCGTCAAAACGACCGCAATAACATTCATGAGAAGGAGGGAGTTAGATGGTCTAGCATAGTTAAAACTCTAGAGTGAAGAAATAAAGCTATCCGAGGAAATGAAATATCTAGATGTCATTCTTGACTCTCATAACCAGGGCTGAGACTATACTTATGTTGCGTAGAAGAGCCCATGAAAAAACATGGGACCATATATGACATATTCGACATGGTCAGAACCATGATCATTATTATGTATGCATCACGGGTATCGTGGACAAAGATGAGAAGGAGCACTGAGGACTACCCCTATAACTGCAAATGAATGCCTCCTAGATTTCCCTTTAATTTTTCGGAATACCCCCCAATGGATAAATACTGTAAACGTTTTATAGCCTTTGTAACCCTTCTAATCCGATTAGTACCAAATTGAGGTTATTTTAAAATATCATGACGGCAACTATAAATTTCCTCAAAGTAATTTGACGGTTGTAGCAGCTTTTAGAACTTTGCTTTAGTCTAGTGGATTATACGCTTGGCTATCAGTCATGGGTTCGCGGGTTCAAATCTCGCTTTGGTCAATTAGGACAACTGGTTTCTTTTCGAGATCGTAATAATGATTAGGGGGAGATTTGGCTCTGCGGAGGTGCCTAATAAACATTAATCGCTTAGGCTTCACCTGTCCCATTAAACAAGTAGAATAAGGATGTCTTTGCAAATTAGGTTGCTAAGCGCCTCTTTTCATATTATCCATGAAAGATGTTTAAGAATGCGACGTATAAATAGATGTTTACATCCTTGTATATCACGGAAATTTTGACAACACTTCATTAGTGAAGACGCATGGCCCACTTCGCTAGAGGCGTTCTATCTTATACCCGGATTAAAGTCATATAGGATTTTGAATTCTGACATCGAATAGTGAAATATCACATTCCAAAACAATATCGCGCTAGCGGATACATTTACGACTCCCCTAAATATTGAAGGTGCCACAGTCGGTTATTCCATAACACCATTACGTCTATCTACATGCATAGACCGTACTTCGGAAAAGCAAAAGTTTTCGCGGTAGGTAAATGGGGAGAGCTCAATGTCACGTCCAACATCTACACGGGCAACATCGCACGCACGGATAGTCGGATCGACCGTATCGTAAAAGCGAGCTAACCCATTTTGTATTTCGGTATCGCTACTGCTGATGGACCGGTTGATTTCATTTCGTGCGTACACATGAATAAAGTTGTCGTCGTCCGTAATACGAACAAAAAGGGAAACGGTATTTGTTGTTTTTTATATCCACAATAAATCGAAAATAGATTTTTATATTCCGTTTCCTTATTTTCATAAAATTGGGCATTTTCCTCATAGAACCAATTTCGCCAACCAAATTATATTGTAGGCCCTTGCCTGCTGGGATAAAAGTTTTATTTATTATTTATATAAACGTGGTGCGTCAAAGTGAAACGCTCCATTACAGAAACTTATATATACTTTCAACGCATAAAGACTGTTTGAAAAGCGCCTGCACATGTTATGGCTGGACATGCATTAGCTACGTGCAGATAAGTTTCAACATAAGTTTCAAATTCGTCTTCATCTTATATTTCCTTCAAGAGCTCCCCAATGCGGAAAATGTGCGATATTGGCTGGAGGTGTTGCCTTCTTTTTTATATCTTAGTTCTTTTGCAGGTCTGATTTTAGCTAAGAAATACCTAATGTCCACAAAAACTGATTTCAAATGTCGCATTTTATTTGACAATTTACTGGGTTCACCTATTCTACGTATTTGATATGTGCATGTGAAGATATTTCGTGAGAAATGTGACCATGCCCTCTATTAACCTTCTTGTAGACTTCTTCTTTAATCTCCATATTAAATTGGAAGTTTGATCGGACATTGTTTAGTTGCTAGAACCGTCCAAGTACAAAGAATAAAATAACAACGAAGAAAGCAGAGTTTACACTGTTACACTTCGTAACAATTGGCACCCAGAACGTGGGGCAATTTTGTATATTTACAGATTAAGCGTGATCAACGAATCCACAGCTAGCCAGGATTGTGAACACGAGGCTACAAACGACATTGGAGTCCGATTCCGGATCGAATAATCCGGTGGCACCCACATTCGACATGGCAACGTTTGCCAAAAACTTCCAGGAATTTTGTGCTGCAGTCGCTCCAGCAGCGTCCTTGTTACCTAAGCCGGACAGCTTTAGCGGGAATATTTTCGAGGACCCAGAAGTGTTTCTCCGCGCCTTAAGAACATCACAGTTCTCTTCTGAGAGAAGAAAGGATGAACTCCAGGAGTCGACGCACAACCAGGTGGTTCCAAAAGCTAAGTAAATAGTGTTTAAGTGCTGTTCGCGAGTGCTGTTCAACCCCGTGTGAAACCGTGATGTGTTAAGTGCCCGCGGACGCTCATCAGTGCCTCAAAAACTCTATTTAGTTCGTTAAGGTCGCAATTTTGTGTTAAAAAAAATAATTTTATTAATTATGTTTGCATTTCGCTTGTTTTTCTGTTTGCTTTCACATGATGTATGTTGTGTTTTTTTTAACCCCGCTTTAACACCCACGTGACTTAAATAATCAGGTCAGTAAACTAGCTTTTGTCCGGGTTGACTGCTCTATATATTACAGAGTATCGAGTATCAATCACTTAATCAATTATACTGCAACTGATATTTAAGTTCACAAACTTGCTCCGTCAGAGGGTTTCCAGGTTTCCCGATGGCCAATCAAATATTGGTTGGAGTACAGTATCACAAGCCGCTCCTGGGCGCACAACACACACGCATTTAATTATCGTTTTCTTGTTTTTTTTTTCCTTTTGCACTTCAAATGACTCACTAACCATTCACACATACCGCCGATGTTGTCTCCGAAGCTCCCCCGGCTTCGGACAAATTCCCCCCGAATTTGTTACACTTTGCATTGAATCGAAAATGACATTGATTTCAATAATTCATTTCGCTTCTTTTAATCATAGACAACATCAGCGATATAAACGTTAAAATTCATTCTCTTTACTTTTAATCTGACAATTGCAATTACTACTTTAGAAAAACCGTTACGTCATTTAGCGGTTCCTTTTCGCGCGGGAATATTTAACTTAAGCGCCACGAAATTTAAACTTGGTTATTTTAAATTCATTCATTTACGCGCCAACCTCTTAGACGCGTCGTCTTTTATGATCCTTTGTGCGTCTCTGGACGTTGCTATTGGTCATCCTTTTTTGTACCTACTTACCGAGCCTTTATAAGGGCTCTGCACGCTACGCGCGCTCTCTGTTTCTCTGTACCAGTTCAGTTAATTTGCCGTTGTGACGTACTCGTTTTGACTCGAAAATACAGAACCCACGTGCTGGCGATTCAGCTTCCGAAGCCCCATTGTTTCAAGCTACAGCTAAGTACTCTCTGTTCTCTTCAGTTAATTTTGCCGTCGCAGCGACCTTTTTTAACTCGAAACACAGAAAACCACGTGCTACCCTCCAGCATACACAAAAGCTTCGAACTCAGTCAAGCTACAGCTAAGTAATCCTATTAGAACGTATCCATCGCTTTCTTTTATTTTATTTCATTACTGTTGCTATTTTTACTTTTAACTTGTAATTGCCAGTAACGTTGCTCTCACTAGCAGTCATTTACTATTCAATTATAGAAACGGATTAATTGCGTCACTTTTAAATTAATCTCAGGAATTCGGCTACCACGTGCTATTCCTTCTTTTGTCTTAATTCTAATATCAGAATACAGCAACCACGTGTTGTTCTTTTTACATTAATCTTAACACTAGGAGTCAGCAACCACGTGGCCAGTTTCTCTTTTTTTCTTTTTTGTTTATTATTATAATAAAGTTATCGTTACGTTTTGGATCTTTCTTTTTTTTATTAATCATTACAGCGACTCCAAGCGTCATACTCGTGTGTACCGCTTTTTTTACTAAGTTACATCAGGTGTAGCACACACTGCGTTCGCACGCCACGCACACCATTTCGTAACAACACAAAAATCACAATAGTGGAATTAAATATACATATCGCAAAATTTGGCAGTAATGATCTTGCTAAAATAATTTTGAAATACAAACTCATTGTTCTACAGCGTTGCCAAATGTGTTTTTCGTTAAAGTTTGTTATTGAAGAAATGTTCAAAACAAACTCTTATATCAAAAAGAAAACGTTTACGAAATTATTCTGGTAAAAATTGTTCTTTAAATTAAATTACAGCTATCTCTATTAACAGATATGAAAGACTAAGACGTAGCTATATAAAAAAAAATCTTCTCATTATTTTCAATAGTTCCTCGGCAAATGGCTCAAAAGTGTTTAAAAGTGCGATTTTTTAGGAGAAGTAAAATACTGAGTTTTAATAGATGTATAGGTATTCTCGATTCATTTTTTCTATCACATTCAGTGATTTGTTATCGATGGTAACTTTAAATGAATATTATTATGGTTGAAAATAAAACAATCATGTTTCCGTTTTGGCACCCACGCTAGATCTATTCAAGAATATCCAATCATATGCTTTATTACGTTGTGTGGTTAACCCATTAGCGCGGTGCTTGTTTTTATGATCACGGCAAACACTTAGCGGCAAAAAAAGTTTATAACATTTACTACACAGATAAGGCGAACCTTTCGCTCAAGAGGCTAGGGGAGAGGTGTTTATACCTGCTAGATATGCATTTAGAATATTATTTTGGGGATTCGTTAGTTTTGTGTGCAAGTTAACCGAGTGCAAGTGCAGATATTGACGCGGACGCGGCCGCTGATATCCGTTTTCGGTAAGTGCGTGTTGGTTTACATATGTATTGTATTTAAAAGTGAAACAATTGCTTGTAAACAGTAGGGTAATAATCCCTGAACAAAATTACTCTAGCTATCGCGGCATGACATCAGTAGAAACTTTTCAGCTAATATTTGAGGAAGAAATCATACAATTTATAGCCAAAGAATCCTCAAAACCTCTTTTTAAAAATTGCAGAATATCTCACAAGAAGAAATACAAGTTTTTGTAGCAATTTTATATCTATCAGGGTATACCGCTGCTCCTACTAAACGGTCTTTCTGTGAAGCATCTCAAGATACTAGAAAAGAACTTGTATTTAGCAGTATGAGAAGAGATCGATTTTTAGAAATATGCCGATTTATCCATTTTGCGGATAACAATGTGACAAATTTGATAAGATGTGGACGTTGAGACCACTAATGAATAAGTTCCAAACGCGATTTCTGAGAATGTACCAGCCAAAAGAACACATGAATTTTGATGAATGTATGGTAGTATGTTATGGAAGGTACAATTGTAAACAGTTTATCCGAAGGGAAATAACAACTATGCAAAAGAATTTGATAAAGCTTTTGCACCATTAGTTCAAATGTTAGATGCCGTGAATATATGAATTTGAATTTAAAAATATCTCGGAGTATCACAAACACTACGGAGGGAAAACACAACTGAATGGCCCGAATGCCAGCCAAGGAACGCACTGAGTGCGTTCCTTGGCTCGGTTGTGTTTACTCCGAGATATTTTTAAATTCAAATTCATATATTCACGTTTTAATATGTTTAGTTATCGTCAATAATTTTAAAAGTAGTTGAAAATTTAAGATAAATATTATATATAAAATTTACTCTCTTGATGCACCTAAAAATTTGACACATCATTCTTTATACATAATATACCTTTGACAATTTTATTGCCTGAAGAAGGTCTACAACATATAGCACATAAAAGATACTTAAAAATAAAAGGATTGGAATACAATTCATTTTCTGTTATTATTTAATATCAAAATAAATTATATGTTTATAGTTATTATTGTAGCATTGTAAGTGTTGAATAAAAATTGAAAAAAAAAGATTGAAATAATATATAAATTATTGTCTAACAAGAACCACGTAGAGGAGAGTGAAATCTAGCCTGGATAGGAAAATGGATGAGGTGATAGGTAAAAAGGTAATAAAAACGTAAAAATAAACTCTTGATAAACGTAATAATAAACCAAAAATAAACTCTAAAAACAATAAGAGTTAAATTAGAAACGAAAATGGTAGATTCTTTGTTTATATTACAAGCTTTACTTAAAACTAAATTTAAGACATGAGCATGACAATGTACAAAAAGAGCTTCAGGTGCAATTGTTTTTTTTTTTTTTACTTTGGAAATCATTTAAATGTCCTGCCATAACAGATGCACCATCATATGTTTGAGTGACTATTTTTTTTAATCTTATTTTTCGCTGATATTTGATAAAATTTGATAAATAAATCTTCAGCTGTTCGACCGGATGATACGTCAAAAAACTCCAAAAATCTTTCAATAACTTCACCGCTCTTCACATAACGTAATATGATTGATAATTGAGACTTACAGTAAATATCTGTGGTTTCATCTACTTGCCAAGAAAAAACCGGAGATTATTTAATTTCTGTATCTACGTCTTGTTTTAATGCAAAAGAAATACAATGAAATGTGTTCTTTAGACTTAGAATGCCGTTAATAGCACACGGTAAATTTTCTAAATCTGTATAACCTAATTTCGACCACGTTTTGGTTTGGTTACAAAAAAGTAGACATGGCCAACAAAATAATCTTTCCCGTTCAATTGAACTAGTTAACCAACCACATCTAATGTACCATAATGAACTAAAACCACGATTTTGCCGGTTGCCGTCGTTAGATGCTGCAGATAAATTAGACCATGGTTTTTCAATGTTTTGTACGATGTCTAATTTCGGCTCTATGTTTAAACAACTAATAGAATTTCTTACCAACCAGTGGACAATATCTTGGCAAATTCTAATTTCGTTCATTTTATCCATTTTGTGTGCGTAACCTAACAAAACTCACCCAACGCTTCTTAAGTTACAGAGTGAGCAACCGGATGTGACCACCACGTGATCACGAACGTCACAGAAAAAGTGTATTTTTTTGTTTTACTGTTTACTGCACTGCTTGTTGTTTACGTTCTGTCATTTGACATTTAACGTGTTGGAAAAAAATATATGACACGTCTTATTTTAAGGTTAAGTTATAAACATATTGATAAATCAGTTATGTGACATATCTTGTACTACCAACTTAACAATGTTGCCACCTTAAAATTTGAGGTCACGTGGTGGTCACATCCGGTTGCTCACTCTGTATTAGTACTGGGAGCTGGGAGTCACATGGGCAATTGCGTAGCAACGTTTTACGACCGATAACGCAACATGCCGATCGGGTAGGATCTCACCGCGGCGGCAAGCCTCCAACCATACGTATTCGCCGTATAAAGTGCACGTGCACTTGCGGAGACACATTGCTTTCAGCCATGGCATTAATCATCGGTGCGGAGCCAAATCTGTGGCTAGCTTCCTCGCTTGCTATTATAGTGCGTATAGTAGAATTTTGCGCATTATTGGAAATTTGTTTGCATTTTTAAATTAAGTAATGAATATACTATTGATTATATATTTTTTTGCAAAATTGCTTCATTTCAGTATATAACCGATGCATAAACATTATTTTAATACATAATAAACGCTACTTATTTTATTAAAAATAATAGGGGAGGCTTAGCCCCCGTAGCCGCCACTGTATTGTATTATTCACTTTCTTTCTTTCTTTCAAATCCTATTTCTTATTGCACTTATCCAGAATTATGAAATACTACTAATTAGTATATATCCGTGCCACAAACCCGGATTGATATCTATTAGAACTGTAATAGCAGGAGCTTAGAAATAGTCATTACCATATACTACACATTATATTGAGATTACTTTAAAGTGCTTTTATCCTACCCAATGCACCTTTTATGTATTTTCTCTAATATTCTCTTCTCTCTGTCCTTTTGCTTACCCGTACATTAGTTATGCTACCTGATTTATTTTTAAGATGTTTGTGCAAAATTACAATAAAAAATCCTTTCTCTGTATAATGCTGTATATTAGAGTACTTACTTTCTTTGTAGGCGAAATTTATTTATTTGGAATGTGGCTGGTTATTAAAATAAAAGATTTAAATTTTTTACGTTTCGGCTTCTTTATTCATTAATTAAGCCTTCATCAGAACTGTGATAAAAGAACAATTATAAAATATTTAATATTTAAGGACAATTATTGTCCTAATAAAATAAATATTAAATATTTTATAATTGTTCTTTTATCACAGTTCTGATGAAGGCTTAATTAATGAATAAAGAAGCCGAAACGTAAAAAATTTAAATCTTTTATTTTAATAACCAGCCACATTCCAAATAAATAAATTTCGCCTACAATATACCACTTCTGGCTAAATAAAATTTCTCCCTATTATACTTACTTTCTTTGGAAACTGAAACCATCTTAAGCATGTAGCAAGTTATTTTTGATATCGACTAACGAGATATAAGCACGGGAGCAAAAAATACGTATCAGGAGAGTAGAACTTCAACCTGGATCTCTAGTATATAATTACTCAGATAGAACTGAGACCTTTACGAAATCAATTGACGAGACCGTATTTGCAATGAACTAATAGCTGCTCGTATCCTTGAAATGTAAGCTACAGCAAAAACAACTTGTAAGCAATAAATCCTCCCTTAGTGGAATTTGTTTTGTCACTTAGCTATCTAATGGCTTCAAACGCTAGTAAATAAGTAATTAGCAGCTTGTAGTTGTAGATATTACTACAAAGGACATGTTAAAATTTACAGGTGAAAAATATTTAATCGAGACAGGTATTATATGGTGGTATGGACTGTAGAGAGTCTGTTTTAGTCAATCAATTTGCCCAGGAAATTTAGATTTTAAATTTAGATCAGTGAACAATAATCTTAATGGGCGCTAGGTAATAAGGGCAAAGGGTAGAATTTAATTTACGAGATTCCTGTCGTATTTTTCTAAATTAGATAGCAAGGATGCTTTTGTTTATTTGCAAATATTAAGTTGTGATGGATAAAAATCAAACATATATGTATAAATTTGACGATATTTCATAAATATTATAAATCAGCTCAACAGATTTTATTTCAATGTTAATACGTCTTGCGTAGTAACACTGCCTACTAAGAATATAAAACCATATTTATATCTCAATTAGATAGAAACTATTAGGACAAAATACTTTTAAAAATCTTATATAATTGAAATGAATTTGAACAAAAAATTATATGATATGGAGGTGCAGAAGTTGTGGGAATTTTGAAGTAAAACAGTGACCCAGACAGGCGATCACTTGTTAATGATATTATTTGACCTGATCCCACAGGTAATAATTAGAAATTGTAAGATAGAAACTAGAGGCACGCTATTAATTGATAAACACCAATGTACAGTATTTACTGACCACTTGACGATACTAGCAAAAACGAAGTAAAATAACTCGTAAAAACAATAAGAAAAATATTAAAGGAAACGAATAGGTTTGGCGCCAGTTTAATCATAAGTAGAACGAAGTATATGATAATGGGATAACATCATCGCCGGATGCAGACGCTAGAATAAGTAAGTCTAAGGACACCACTCAATGTGAACTTGTCTGAACCTATTGCTGTCTTTCTCGTATCGTCTTGTGGTAGCAAGATATAGCAATAGCTTTGAGGAAGATTCGACGCCATTTATTTCCGTTCCATGTACATATATATTTTCGAATGGATACAAGAATTAAGGGAGGGAAGAGGAAACAGAAGCAAACTTAACAAAAGACAAAATACTATATCAGTGAAAATAGGCCTGCAATATAGGAAATAGAAGCAAACTTAACAAAAGGGAAAATACTATATAGGATGGCAATTAGAGTCAAGAGTTTTGAAAGAGCAGAAAAGAAGGAAATGGAACGACGGGAGACAAGAATACAAAGGACAATACACCGTGGAGAACCCAAGAAGTAGATAAAAAAGGAAACAGAAGTAAACTATACTGCCCTACTAAGACAAAAAGTCGTATTTGCAAAACAAATGCGTTTTACGGATATTACTGGTTTTTGTTATATTTATGTATGTTTTATCGCAAAGACAAGGTCTGGAAGCTGGATCTGTATTAAGAATAGTAATACTTGATGATTTTCATTTCTAGTGTTTGCAAAATGTATCCATTTTGCAGATACAACTTCCTGCATTAGCAAGGCAGTATAAGGAACCAGAAATAGCGAGAATAGTGAAAGCCCAGTGAATTAGTATTAGGTTTTGGTTAGGATACATTTAAAAACTAAACAACCTAAGAATAAATGGTGCCACCTAGAAAGCCTTTCGGCATTTGGTAGAAAAGAGATGACACAGAATTTAGATAAACAGCGTTTATCTATAGACGTATTTTTAATGACAAATATATAATGCGTATATATATTTTTTCTAATTGGATGTTGCAATAAAGCTAAAACAAACGACGAAGCAGTGCTGAAATGAATATTACAGCACACTGTGCTATAATGAAATATTAACGCACTAGTGGGACTCTTGCCGGAACGTAATATGGGCGATTAATGTGCAAATTAGAAAAAATACTCTAAAAAAAACGTGTGCCACAATGACTTGTAATGCTCGTACTTTGGATCACTCGCCGCTACGCCGCTCGAGATTCATACTTGTACTCGCATTACATGAATGTCATTGTGACACTTGTGTTTTAAAATACTATATCGTCATACTTAAATGCTTATGTCGATTAGATTTATTACAGTGTTATAATTCAGTTTTGGCTTCTAAATTATCAGTGGCTCTGAAGATGGCCCTCTATGGCCGAAACTAAAATTTAATTAATTAAATTTATTAAATTGATTGGGTGTTTTTCCTTAAACATGAATATTACACAATTTTGACTCAACTATGAATGAAAAAAGCAATAATAAGAAGGTTAAAGCTATTCCCCTATTGTTTATATAATGATAAAAACCATTATTACAAATGTATCCCCCTTAAATGGAATGGTACTTGCAACTACATTTTTAGCTAAAGAAAAGGGTTTCGCTTCCATAAAATATAAACCTAAGTGGATTTAATATACTTATAGTGCATTGAAAATTAGTTTTTGAAAGCACGTAATCTAATACTCTCTTTTCATCTAAAATTACCTAGTGACTCTTTCTAGGTGCGTATATTATTTTAACAAGTTGTTTATGCTAGAAACGATGATATCAATATAATTATTTATTTGTGTGGTTGTACACCGAATACTATATTTACATTGTTACTTCAGCTATTTATTTGGGCTGCACTATTACATGGACATATCCCTATTAATTATAAGATATGCTCGCCCGGTGGGTGTAGATAAATATACACAAACATAGAAAACCCGAACGGTAGCTCAGTGCCTTTTAATTGTTTGCATTGTAAATATAGAGTGCAAATAACCCACCCCACATACATATATCTACAGTTTATATGATACGCAGAAGCGGTTTGCTAATTGCGTAATAATGCTGCAAATTTCTAGAGCGTGAACGGTACAAGTTAACCGAGAAGCCTTTAATATTTTCTTGTTGGAAATGAATAAATTATTTCATTCAGTTAGTGCAATAAAAAATTGCTTTATAATTTGTTCTCTCAGTTCTCTTCAAAGATACTTGACACATATATCTATTGTATTACGGTGTTGTATAAAGCTAAATAAATAAACTACAGCAAATTTGCATGTAGAAGAAACCTATGGTTAACATTTACACCATTTATGTAATGTAATCTTTGCTTTAACTCGTTTAGAAGTTTTTTTTTAGCATAAATGTTGCTTCAATATAAATTTAATAAAACACGCCAGAGATTACGAACTATTATATTTATTATGGATTTATATACAGAGTGATAAGATTATACGATAATTTCTCTTTGAGATCGAATGTTTTCTACAAAAATAAAAAGGAACTTTTGACACTGATCACAAACAAAATCATTACAGATATATAGAAAATAGGTACACTTGGAATGTATTCTCACAACGCATGTAGAGGTATTGACATAAAGAAAACTTAACGATCATTTGGATAACATTGCGTTTAAATCTAAGTAATGTCAACATTTAATTAGATACAATGAATATTCTCTATAATAATCCTATGTGCGCCGCGCTTTCTCCCTGCAACGTTGTTTCGTTTTTCGTCATCCTCTTCCGTTACGCTTAATTTATATAGAAATGTATAGGTTCTCTTATCAAATATTATGTACAAATAATACACTGGTTAACGTAGTTAATATTTCTTTCTCAGTGTCAATTAGTCACCCTACATTCCCATGCACCTAAACACCCTCATTTTCACTTGATTTTGATTTATATTAATGATTAAAAGAAATATTACAGTACAGTTCTTAACCGCACCGAATAATTAAACTCATTAATTGATCAACCCATTAAAACGCTTTGCGTTTGTAACACAATAAATCGTGGAATTTTATGTACACTGAATTTAAGTCAACACTATTAGTCCATTAGTAGATAAGTGTCGTTGAATGGTAGGATTACGTATGTTAATGTGATCATCTCACTACGGTTACCGGCACCAGAAAAATTAGTACGTGCAGAGCCATCTGTCGTGCCAAATCCGCGCCACTCGTTTGCATAGCCGCAGGATGTTCACCTGAAACAAATTGCAGCGATTCATTAGGTGTAGCGAACGTTAAATAAATTTAGGTGTGACTGTTCGTAAGTAACAGTGAAAGTGCTCTTTTAAGGGTTTGAAAGGGAACACCGAAGAGCGATAAATATATTTCCGGTATAAGTAACAGGCATATGGGGGAAAAACGATTTGTTTGAAAAGGGTTCATAATATATATCTAGGCACTTATCAGAGAACATTTAACATAAGAAAAAGACGAATGGGACATGTACTCAGTTCAGATAATATATGGGTACCTTCCAAAGAAAGCACATATAAATTTTATTTCCACTATTTCGCAGGCATTTTCTTAAGATAAGGATCGATAATAAAAGCACTCAATTCAATATGATTTATTTGAAATGTATAAGTGTTTACTTACAAAAAGAAAAACAAATATGCTGGATCATGTACATCTTATTTAATTTGGGCGCTATATGAATTGACATGTAGTTATATACCGGGTGTTCTGGCTGATTTTTTTAATTGCAACCTTATCAGATTCTTAACGATTTTAATTACATAAAACGCAATACAATTAAAAAAAAATGTCATTTTTCATGAAACATCCGTAAAGTGTACTTTACCACGTTCTAGTAGGCGTATGAAATTAAAGAGTGTAACATTTGTAGTTTATAGGTGCCATATTGACAGTTACGAAGATTTTTAACGCAGTCGGGAAAATTCAACCATAAGAATTATAAATTTTTTTGGTAACCAAGGAAAAGTAAACTAACGATTGATCATATACGCTGAGATTCAGAAAATTACGTAGAATCCGAATATGCAAACATATACAGGCTGTTCCATTTAACATTTTATATTTGTTCTTACTTCAGATAAAACCGGAAGTGCACTAAATAGTACATTCCGAACGTCGTCTCTATATAAAAGTTTGTCAACAATTCAGTAAATTGGAATTTTAGATATTGATTGTTAGAGAGGTTATTCCAGTTGTAGTCCAGTTGTCTTCATTCTTTTTCCTACGATCCTTCCTTTTATCATGGGTTGAAGCAAGCCTTATTATCCCCTACTCAGTATCTCTCAAATACTGGGGTTATCGTTTTCAATAGCTTCCTCCTTTTTATATTTTTGCTAATACTGTGGTATATTTGTAACTTCTTCAACCGATGATATCCTTAAAATTCGACGATGAATCTTTTTTTTTATTATCCATACATATCTGCATTCCATAATGTTTATACTGACAGCATATATAGTCCCATCAATCGAAACAAAACTGGCCGAGTTAGTTAAAGAACAAACCTGGATTTACTAAAGACCTATTGAGCAAACAAGAAGGGACTGTCAAAATGATAGTAGACCTACTGATCCTGAAGATGTTAATTGAAGATTCGTTTTGTGCCAATTCTGGGTTCGGAGAATTCCAGAGCAGATAGCTGTGCAAAGCAGCAAGAGTACTCGAGAGTGATTGGTCTAATTAAGGAGTCAAAATTAGAGAGCGCCTTCTAGGACGAAAGCTATCCTCAATATATATTATGGAAAGATCGTGGTAAAATAGATTCTTATCACTGCTGTAATCCCAAATTATCTAATCTGCTCATGAATGTACTTATAAGTTTCCATTATATTGTTTTCGTTATAATCTCTCTTTCTTTTCCTTATTTCTGCAATATATCTCAAATTGTTTATTGTTCTTCCGTACATTCCAATTGAAATAATCTCAAATGAGTTGGGGACAAAAAAGCTATGTGAAGATAGCGTTCTAATTTCGGACAGTTTGTAAATCTATATCACCTCCAATTGTACTTTGAAATTCCTTTTCTTGCAGTGTTCCTGTTAGTATTTAATAAATGTTATATCTAGAAGTATGTATGTGCATTTTGGACTGAGATTGTCTACTATTAAATTGGCAGGAATGTACTTTGTTAGATGAGTGCAAAATATGAAAATTCAGATTATTTATATATTATTTATACGGTTACTGCAGAATCTTCTATAATTAAGCTCAGCTGGTAGGGTCTGCTTTTCATTCAGGCTTTCTTATCCAGTTCCAAATAAGTTTTAATACTAATGAAATTCTTTCCATCATGTAATATTACTACGGTGCAAATGCTTAAATAAGCATTTGCACCGAATGGGGCGAGTGGACTCTCCCCTGTGTAGAAACTGTGGGAGAGCAGAAGAAACTCCCGTGCACCTCCTTGCCGACTGCCCGGCATTGGACAGGGAGAGACGGAGCTGTCTAGGGGTCGCTCGTTTGGACGAACCCAGTATAAGCAAATTAACTCTCGACCAACTTGCGGACCTGTTTGTTCGAGTACAACCTGGTCGAGAGGGTTAAGACATCATGGGGGCACAATAGGTCTTAAGGCCGGGTTGCCTTACGGGGTTAAACCTGCCCATGAAAGCAAAAAAAAAAAAAAAAATATTACTACACTACTAAGCCTGTCGCAGCGAAAGATTTTTTTTTGAAGCAGCTTCCTCAAGAAAACAAACTCCAAATATTTTAAACTTTTCTATCCTGCACTCTATACACTTGCTCTTTTCATCAATCATCCATTGCTTGAAAGCACTGAATTTAGAATGGATATAGGTTTACATCGCGCAAAGGAAATTATAATTCACGTATGTGCTACCATGTTATTGGCGTGCCAAGTAAACCTCCAGCAAATCAAATGTTTTCGTTTAAACGCACTGAAGTCGAGTGTAAACGTGTCACAGTCAATACTCCATAAACCTCCTACTGTTTGCGCACTATACGGCTACCGGAAATGCAGCGGTTAACGTTAAATATAAACTTCCGTAGAGCAAAGCATTACTGTACTATCAGAACGCCAGGATCCCTGATGTACTGCTAAACAATGCTCCTTCCTCGTATGCACCGCCAGAGATCGATCCTCGTTATGTTTAGCAAATACGACAATAGTCCTTATTATTACCCCACATGGATCAATGTGTATGGCTGCGGAAATACATCTTGTTGTAGTATGACTACAGAATGCCATTAATTTTTATGCATGGATGACTTTGCTCAATAACATCTGAAAATAAACAATTGAAGCCAATATCTATTGATTAGTTATAATAAAATGATGATACTAATGGCCTTCAAGTTATCAGAATATCAAAAAAGCTTTGTATTTTGTCATTCTCATGGTTTAGTACTTATAAGGGATGACATAACAATGCTGAAACTTATCGACAATTTTATTATATAATTTTTAGAAGCATTGCAAGCCGACAGTATAGGCATACTAATTATTTTTTGTTCCTTCTCCCAGAATGACGGTTCACTACCACACATCACACTTACGTATTCCTAGTTTATCATGGCCGTATTACTTGAGATTGATTGCGTCACAGTGACTGTTGTTTTAAAGAAGTGGAACGATTAATAATACACTCCCTTCAAGTACGCATTAATACGTAGAAGTACGTTTTATATAGAGCGTTGAATCTTCGTGAACACATACTGTCTACTTGCAGCGATTTTGTAAACGATCGGTATGTGTATTTAACTTGTAAGTACTACTTAGAAATCCAAAGTAACCTGTTATTCTGGTGTAATCCTCGAGTTTAAGCCATACAAAATTGTTGTGAAATATTAATATTTCGCGATGACATCAAGATATGTTCCAACATCTCTTCTGCAGATGATTATATTATGTAAGTATTTGATAATTATGTCCAAACTGGATCTAAGCGTTGTCCAATTCAAAAATATTTAGCAGGAAGAAATATTCAAAACTATATGATTATTTTACACAATTTTAGATTGACTAGCTACACTATTATATGCAATATCTAGAACATTGGGCTTTAGATATGTTGATAAGTTCTTCATCGATGTTTCCTACATGAAGATCCTTCTTTAGTACACTCTAAGCTCGAATATGACGCAATAATTTGGTTTTCACATTATGATCTACAGAAAAATAATCTGTAGAGAGCATAAAATGACATATTCTGAAGTATGTATGGTGTAGGGAAAATAATACCCTTGCGAAGGATTTCCCAATGATATCTTATGCAACAATATTCCCAAGATCTTCTTTGAACTGCAAACCGTCAACTATCTTCCTTGTATAAAATTCTATACAATGGTATTGATTTATCATTTCATGTTTCTTGTACCTACATAAGACAACAGCTCGCAGCATCTTTACGTTCTACGTCATGTTTATTGGCGTTAATTTATTACTTTGTGCTTATGCTTAATACTTATAATCGAATTTGTGAAGAATGTGACATATTTAACTGTTTGTTATATGAACTGCTGTATATTAACACTGAACTGACGGGTCTTTCTGTTCGCCGCGTGCACCATGACAATGGGCTGTTTCTCGAGAATTTCGCACAATGTAAGAGTTAAAATAAAATTCGATAACTTTTGAATTAAAGGGAATTAAAAAACGAAAAGTCGAAAGAGGTAGTTCCTACCTGCCCCGTCGGTTACCATCAGCGGACGAAACCGGTAGATACTACCCGACCAGTCGGTTAAGTGTTAACACTAGGGCACTCTCAACGAATAGCAGACATGGTTTATCGATTATTTAATTAATATTATTTTTAGATGCACCCAATTGTATGTAGTTTATTGTATTCATATACTGTAACCTAATTTTTGATTGCCTATAGTTTGGTCTTATGGTTGTTGGCGATAAATAAATAAATAAGTGGCCTGGTATTGACTAAGAATTGCAGTTCTATGGAGTCAACTTTAAGATCAGCATTAGAAAATTTCAAATAAAGACACAACTTGTTTCAGGTAGATAGGAAGTCATTGAAGATCATGGTAGTCGATAGATGTATATCACTAAGTTTTACCTCATCATGTAATTTTTTTTACGATAGAATTGCTCAAATCCGATATTTCTGAAATGGGGTAGCCCTGAGGAAGACTGTATATACAGTCTTTTTCAGAGTTACCCTGATGACAGGAGTAGAACAACTGTTGAAACGTCTGATTCATACAATAGAATATATAATATACTTAGACTAATATAGACGACGGAAATAACCCAACACCAACTCGTACAAATTCAGCAGTAAAAACACATTCCGCGCCACTTCAAAATTGCTTTGTTGAGCAATCTGAGATAAATTGAAATTGATTAGCTTTATTAATCTTTTTTTACTTCGTTGTATGAAGACAATGTTGTGTGTGTTTGGTTTTGTCCTTTGTTTGTTGTTAATTATTGATTGATGACTAAACAAATGGAGGATTTCTTTAGTTCTCTTAGTAAATAACTGAATTGTTTGTTTTAGTACATAAACATCTGATTATTCTTCTATAAAGATGGTCCCATTAGATGGCGTAGAGGAAATTGAAACGCACTTTCTTCTTTGATAGCACGTCGCTTCTAATAAAATCTGTGCCATATGTTAGTACAGCAATTACAAGCTATCCCTAACTTTTGCTTAAAATCAGCATCGCTTCAAACCTATGGTTTCTTTCTGAGCAATTATAGAATCATTTGGACAGGATTCCCAGCCAGTTAAGGGAATAAAATATATTCTAGTACTTCTATTTATAGTTACAATAGAATGGTTCTCTTCTTAAACAAATTATATGGATATAGCTTCAATATTCGAAAACCAGCGATGTACTTAATATAAATATATAAAAAATATTCATATACTCTTGCTGATTTTTGTTGCGCCATTTAAGGATTACGCTGATTTCGTAGCTAACGACCTATTTATGCAAATCCAGTCCCTGTTTTTTTTACTTAAATCCTAACGCCAAGAATTGTGTTTTTTTTTCAAGCAAGTCACAATAGGGAAAACAAACAGCCACTTCAGAATCACTAAAACGTAAAAATCTCTCACGTCTGTGCAACAAACCCTTAATCAAAATTAAAATGCTGAACAAACAGCGGCGAGAACAAGATTAGCGAAACAAAAATAAACGGATGCCCGTAGTCTTGTTTGCTTTATTTTCAACTAGATGCGGTAAACGGCTTTGTGTGCGTGCGCGAACTAGCTATATGTAAGTACATGCCTACAAACATATACGGAAGCCGGTTTCAGGACGAGGAGAACATGATAACGGCGAAAGACAACGATGACCGACGACGTGACGGTACAAACACAATTGTATGATTGCGCTCTCACAATAATAACACCATATTAAATAAACACCAACGTCAGCAGCGAACAGTCGGTAAACTTTCTTACCATTGAGGACGTGGACAATGGCTGAGGCTGGACTAGCGTTGGACGGCATACAAGTATAGTTTCCCGAATCTGTTAGCAGGGCTTTAGTTACTAGTAGTTTACTCGTCGTTCCCGCTTCTGTTTTCTCCGTTTCTAGGCTTATTCCGCCCCTGGGCGAGTCGAAGTCTACCACGGACTGGCCGTGGTACCACAAGACAGACGACGGAGGTGTTGAGTGCACGTTTACCGAACATGTTAGGGATATGGTGCTGCCTTTCTTAACAAATACTTCCCCTGGACCAGAAATTGTCGCTTGAGCATCTGGAAATAAAAATATTCTATGATTTCACAATTCTTACAGCACTCTACATGAACGGAGTAAACTACTACTTTGTTTGTAGCTATTGCATATGCTCAACTGTATTAGGTACCCTATTTTTTGCGAATTATCAAAGTAAAGTGAGTAAAAAATAAAACTCTTAATTTAAATGCTTTATAAATAGAAAATCTTAATAATTTGACGTATTCCTGTAAGCTTTTAATACACTTGCAATACTTTTTTTCAGTGCGTGTAGGAACTGACATCTCAAAAACGTGAACATGCATAAAAATTTAATAGATCTAGGGAAAGTATCTATAAAAACTGTTGTAAAATCATAAAAACGAATACCGAAGCACATAAATTAACTGCCACAGATGTAATGCCAAAACACGAAATTAATGGTAAATCATAGAGATGTCTAATACATTTGAGCATATCTGTGTATCTTTAAGAGTGATTGCCAATTTGTCGCTGTTCTCTGGTATGGGACTACGCAAGGAATTGACCAATAACTCATTTTTGTTTTTGATGCAGTAGACCTTGCAAATTTGCAAAAAGCATTTTGCACATTAAAACCAAAAAGTGTTATGTTTTTTTGATCATTTCTATAAAAACAAAGTTTAAAATGTCATGTTAATAAACCCATACCATTCAAAATTAAATTTAATCGTGAGGTGCTGTCCCAAATTGTAAAACTAGTCATTATCATGGAATTCAATTGGGAACGTTGCAAAAGCAATTACACTTTACTATTTATTCACTAATAAGCGTACAACACAAAAACATGAAAATATAACCTAAAAAGAAAATAAGCTATCGGTAATAAATGGAGGGGTGCAGCGTTCGGACGTTTTTATTTATTGTTAGTGAAATGAATCGAGTTTGTTCTATAGAGGTTTTAAGTGCGATATATATGTATCATATTTTCTTTGAGTGCTCAACTCATTGAGAGGAGTCCTTTGTTTTATGTTTGGGATTAATGAATGATGATAATTTGGTAGTTTTCCTCTATTGTGTATATCTACGATTCTTCCAAATCGGGATATGAATACAGTTAAATTCTTAATAGCATATATTGCAGACTTTAATATCCTTATTGTGTGTCTACGTTCTTTGGTGGTACACTAATGACTGGCTGGAATGGTTTATGCCAGAAGGCAAGATAGGTGATACATCATCACCCATCCATATTCGTGAACCTCGAACATAACCTCTTATCGGAATGCTGCACTCATTAGTTGTATTAGTTTACTGTACCGAACAAATTCGGTTTAGGAAAAGTGGACGTTTGTACTATATGTATACATGAACTTGTGTATGTGATGTGTGTGCAGTAATTTTATGCAGTGTCATTTAGGTCAGTTTAGGCCAAATGAATCACATTAATTGTTTTATAATCATGATTTAATGCTGACGTATTTTTTGGTTTTTAACAAATAACTATACTTAGTAAAACAGTGTGTCTTTAATATCGATACACAACACATTAAAATAATGATTTAGAAACCTGTATAATAACGTTAATAAATATTGAAATACATTTATCTTCTTCCTAGTTTTTTTCCTGTATCTAATTTTACGTCCAGTGAATTAGCTATGCAGTCTGGTAAAACGTAATAATAACAAAATAAATAAATTAGAAAAACAGCAAAATTTCATATGAATCTCAATATTTTCACGCCTTATACACTAGTAGAGGTCATTTTTATAGGTGAGATGGAGATGCGAGGGGTCAGTTTTCCGGTTGTCAAGTTCATCATCTGATATCATTGACTCTTAACTAAAAGCAGAAATTACATGAGATGCACTAGACCAGAAAAAACAGATCTCGTATCAGTGTCGCTGTATAGAAAGCCAGAAGTATTAGAAAAAAGAATTGTCAGTCCATACAATTTCACTGAAAAAGCTTAGTTATATTACAATATGGGAGACGCATCGTTATACATACATATGTATACATTTACAATATGACTGCACAAAAAAGAACAGACATACTTGTTGCAAGACTTCAACAAATAACATGTTACTTCAGTTCTGCGCTCTCGAGGAACATACATTGATCAATGCCCCATTTATTCACCAGCCTCTGTTTTAAAGCCATTCGCAGAACGCATCAAAAAGAAATGAATGTACGCAGCTCATGCAAATACGTTCTTTTACGCTGCATACGAATTCACTAAACGACGATTCTTTAGTTTTATCGAACGTTAGTCCGCATGTATTCTCGTGTCGGCTTTCATTCGCACACAGAATGAATCTACGAAAACCTGATTATAAATTTTCGAAAATTTATTTGCTGTATGCACGGGTTCAATAGGAACGAAAAGTTATAATGTGTTTTATCTACACTCCGCCAAAAAAGTATCGCATAATTTAGTTTTGAATCATAAAAGTATCGCATAATCTTTGTTTGTAGCATAAAGTTGTAAATATACTTTAATGCGCTCTAAGATATAATTTCTATGATTGTTTAAATAAAATACAGGGCAAATAAAAACAAGAACTCATACTTGAGATTTTTATTAAAACAAGAAATTGTAATTTTGGAAAGAAAAATGTCATAACAGTAGCTTTTAATACTGAGTATTGCCACCTCTGGCTCTTATGACCGCTCGCATACGGTTTGGCAGAGATTCGATTAACCTCCGTATATAAGCCTGATCCAAATTCTCCCACTCGTCACGGAGAGCATTTGCTAGTCCATGCAGGTCCGCTGGGGCAACATTTTGGGTTCGTATCCGTCTGTGAAGGAGGTCCCACACGTGCTCGATAGGGTTCATGTCCGGACTTACCGCAGGCCAATCTAAAACTGGAATACCAACATCGTTAAGGTATTCCTGGACGATTATTGCAACATGCGGTCGTGCATTATCGTGCATTAACATGAATTCGTTTCCTATAATTGGCACATATGGTACTACATGTTCTTCTAAAATGTCCGTTATATACCTGTGGGCAGTCAGTGTACCTCTGTCTACTGGTACTAACTCTATACGACCTGTTAAACAGATGCCTCCCCAAACCATAATAGAGCCACCAGCGAAATTAGGTCTAGGTCTGATATTACACTGCGAATAGCGCTCACCGTCTCGTCTGTACACTGAGATACGCCTATCTGAGGTGTAAAGACCAAATCTTGACTCATCTGTGAAGAGTATATTGGCCCAGTCATTAATGTTCCAATTTACATGTTCTCTGGCAAACCTTAAGCGAGCCACTCGGTGGTTCCTAGTGAGACGAGGGGCTGTTACAGCTACTCTAGCTCTTAATCCACTCTGTCGTAACCTATTCCGAATAGTTTGAGTACTCACACGAGTATTTCTGACTCTAGCCAAGTCGTTCTGCAATTGTCTCGCAGTTACATGTCTTCGACGTAATGCTTGCAGTAGTAAATAGCGGTCATCTTGGCGAGTAGAACATCTTGGACGACCTGGTACAGGTCTTCTACTGTAAATGCCTGTTTCCCTATATCTGGCTACGGCTGTAGAAACACTTGACTGATTGATGTTCATCAAATTAGCAACGTATGCTTGAGATCGTCCATCTTCGATTAAAGCAACTATAGCAGCCACTTGTTCTGAAGTTAAATTGCTGATTTTAGTTTTAAAAGCGTTGGTACAGAACTCTGACTTCGCACTTTAAAATTTGTCCGTATAGGAAGACTTTCAATAAACAACTGAGCAAACCTTACACATATGCATTTTTCTAAATGTGTTCTTTTAGGAAAAAAATAAAGTAAAAACGCTAAGTTCCATTATTATGTTAGTGTTTTTATAGTTCACATACACGAGGCAAACTTTTTGTGAACGTATAAAAATATCTTGGTTCATAAATGCCCTTTTTTAGTTTATGCGATACTTTTTTGGCGGAGTGTATTATGTGAATATTTTTATGTTGATAGACAGAAAATTTTATTATCGTTAAACCAGTATTAGGACTCCCTACTTCTATCTGCACTAGTTATTTGTTTGAAACACTTTACAGCAGTATATCTTTACTTTAATAGACAGAAGATTTTATTGTTTAAAGAAGCTTTATTTTTCAAAATGGAAAAAAATAAGAATTTTTATGTGACAGTATAGAAACAAATGATTTTGTATAAAATAAAGCGAAAAACTTAACAAAAAAATAAGAGAACTCTAGCCTTCAACATTATAGCCGTTTTCTTAGCATTTGGAGGCAAGATTATTTTCTGCATTAAGTTTTCCTTTAACTTCAGTTTCCGGCTGTGTTGAACGAACTTTCGTTTTATTAGTCTCCTGCTATCAGAAATTTTTGCCACATATTCCTTTAAGAAATAAATGCTGGAATTTTACTCTGATTTTCTATTATTGCTCTACAATATGGAAAAGAGAAACAGCGTTGATATCACTAAAACCTTTCACGCAAAAGATTCCGAAATATAAAAGACAGACATCTTCAAGAGAACAGATTTTGTGAAAAAATTTATACTTCTTCAGTTTTTACCTTTATTTTTAGGTCACAGACTGAATAACAGTAGTATTATTAGTGTATTGTTAGTCTAAAGTACTTGTACTTACGTCCCACTCTTATGTGTTCACTTTTGCTCTTTCACGTCTATTATTGTTTAAAGTTACAATGTGTAGTGCAAACGTGTAGTAGAACTGCTTTCCAAATATCAACAATTTATTTGAAGCACTTCTATTGCTTCAAATATTAGGAAACCAATGCCATTAGAAGCAGTAAAGGTTAAATTATTTTTAAAAATTTAAGAAAAGATATTAGTTTTGTGGTCGAAAAATGGTGTCGCCCTTAAGATATTTTTCAGATATATTTCAAGTATCTTTACAGTAAATTTCACTAAATAGTACTGAGATAGCTTTTATATCCCTATATATAATATAATTTGTACTTTTAAATTACTGTATTATCTATAATTTCTCTGTGACAACAGGCTCGCGGCTGCAAAGCATTTGCATTGATGTTTTCCTTATGATACGTTTCTCCTTTGTTAGGTTTTCTTTGTAAATTATCTCTGATTCGAACGTTTTTAATTTAACTCTCAATAGTGCAAGATGTGTATATGCACTAGAAATAGGGCAGCACAAAAATGTTAAAGTAAAATATTTACTCTATTGGGCAGTATTTGAAATATTTCATTGTTTCATTAATAACTAATTTACACTCTAGCTAAACGTGAGGTTGAACAAGGAATTGTTAATTTAGCAATAGAATACCTTAGCT
The DNA here is from genome assembly GCA_949128085.1 of Cetonia aurata. Taxonomy (NCBI): domain Eukaryota; kingdom Metazoa; phylum Arthropoda; class Insecta; order Coleoptera; family Scarabaeidae; genus Cetonia; species Cetonia aurata. Next base: position 15,330,731 of record OX421886.1, on the reverse strand, counting down.
AAATGTTCATTAAAGCGGGAGGATAGGTAGCCAGTTGGCTTATAATGCTATTAATTTTCCAGGACAGTGTGCAATAGGCTCATGCTGCAGCGCTTCACGCTCCGGCATATATTCGAATGAACTCAAACTGATGAGATTTTTAGAAAAAGGAAGAACAGAAACAATGACACCATATGTGCCGGAAAAGCGTTTTTTAATTAGAATGCACAAAATTTCGTTTAGTATTACCTCACTTAAACAATACTCATATACTTCTGATAATACTAAATAATTGTCGAATAAAGAAAAATGCAAATTTTGCCAGGTATTTCTGATTGTAATGCAAGAGCGTGAGAATCATATTTTTCCTGCTTTGTACGTTTCTATCAAAATAAACAAGTGGCCTGCATTAATGGTTTTCCCCCATATTAATTAGTACAATACATCATAATGTCTACTCAAGAAAAGAAATAAAAACGCTAAATCCTTTTTGATAAAGCAGAATTTATGTTCCCCTTAAATAAATACCGGAAAGAAAAAAAAAAAAAAACTCCGAGGATAGCGAGAAAAGAAGATAAGGTTTATAATGAATACAAAATATAAATATTATCTGTTTCGTTATTGTTCTTCTGGGAAATTGCTTTCTTAAAGCAGTGCCATTCTCATCCTGGGAGAATTGGATTCAGCACTAATACTCCCATTTATTAGAGTTAATGGTTTGTTGTGGTTGAGTGTTTTACTGTTAATCTATATCCCAATCCCGTGACCCGGCGAGCTTATTGAAGACTAGCGGTAAGTTATTAAGCGTTTTAAATTTGTGTTGCAATTTACTCCCCGGAACAAATTAAAGTGTAATTATCCGAACTAAATAAAAAAGACTATTATGGGTACTTTCATTAGAAAATCCCACTACAGTAGAATTATTTTCTGGTGGCAGAATCTACGTCTTCACGCGCCGCGTTCGATGAGGAAGGGTGAGTCTAGTCGTTGACTGGCGTACAGTACTGAAGATACATATTACAATAAAAACTGAATTTTGTATTTTATATGAATCCCGAAGATAGTGGAGCTATGTTCTCACGTGCGAGTGAGAACCCTTCCCCATATTTCTTCGGGTGTGTCTCACTCACAGACCTGATAGACTACCAATGAACCGTATGCGCATCGCTACGGCGCACCATCAAAAGTCGAAAGGACATCTTGGAACACAGGCGTCATTACTTGCGTCACGATTCATGTAGCGTCATGCTTACGTTAGTTTTCTATAGGAAGTTTTTGTGTTAAACCACGTTAAGTTTTTTGCAAGTTGACCTAACCTTGTAGATTGATTGTTTTGTTTACTCTCTTTGTGTTACTATTTCCCGGACAATTTCTTAATATTATAAATTATTCACCGAATATTTTTGTTTTACGTGTAAGTATGCATATTATAGCATTAATAATTGGGCTTATGTGATAATTAATCCAGGTAGCTTTTCCTAAAAAAAAGTGATGCCATCGTGTCGTGTAAAATCCTGCAAAAGCAATAGTTACAAAGATGACGGAGAACTAACTTTTCATATGTAAGTTGCAGAATAATGCCTTAGCTTAAAAATATTCTGAAATTATGATAATACTTAGTGTTTCTATGTGAAATAATTTTTTGTAGAATGCCCAAACATTGTTGTGTGGATTAGGGTTACAAGGGGTACCATAAATCCCTACAAAAGTAAGCGTGCATATGTTTGTTCACTACATTTCCTCGAAAGGATTTTGATAGAACGGGACAGATTGTGCGAATTAGGAAGGAAGTTATTCCAACATTGCATTCGGACAAAGAAAATCTAAAAAAGTATATTTTTATTTAGAATCACTTGATATTCCTGAAAACAAAGGGTAAAGGTAAATAAATGATGTATAACATATATATTTCTTTAAATTTTCTTCACTATTTCTTAGGTAAATTAATCTGCCCAGCAAAGGCACCATATATTTGCCAGTTCACCGAAAAACAAATTCGGAAAGTAATGGTCTTGACAGGAAACAAGATTCCACAAGAAGAAAACTTCCTAACGACTTTTGTTTATTTACTATCAAGTCATGTTCACCAAAACATTTTTTCTAGTTTATCCCATCATTTGTTGATATGTCACCTCTGGAAGAAAGTCATGCTTCAATTTGAACTAAAACCATAATATCGTCTTATAGCAAAATTAGATTCCATAATTTTGCGAAGAAGTTTACAGAAAAAATACAAAGAAAATCAATACGAAAAGAATTAAGTAAACTAATATTATTTAATCACCAATAAATTATACAACAACTACTGCAGTATATTATTTACTCTTAAAGCCAACATACAATGTTGCATTGTTATAAGAACTCGTCAAAACCATGAAACTCATTAGATTTTATCAAGCGTATATGGCATTGCAAGAATAATTTTTTTCTTTGAAGTATATGTTGCCACTTTATCGTAAGTTTAGAAATTGTCTCTAGTTTTGCTGTCTATAACTAATAAAAAAAAAACATTGCCATATAAAATACATCTAATAAGGTAGTAATTATTATTGCAAATTACAAGTGCTATTAAAATTTATTGATATCCTTAACTTTGTTTATGCTTTTATTTATTTGAATATCCGCCATGGTATCGACGTCATTGATGACGCCTGTATTCCAATATGGCGCATTTCAATTGATGGCAGTTTTTAGTTCAATATCAGCACTCTATCATCTCTATGGTCTCACTATACTGAACACGCCCTTTTGGTATGGCGCATCCACCATCAGAAAATAATTCTATTGTAATTATGTATTCTATTAGTGCTGTTTAGTTATTGGATGTTTGAATTGGTTTGCACATTGTTTATTCAGCATTTAATTCGATTAATGGTCTTGTACTTATATGTACTATTAACTTTCTGAATAAAATTTACATGGAAATTGAAAATTAAATATCGTGTACTTTAAAATAATATCAACTAGTTAATTCTACTAACGATAAGCATCATTTTTCATATCATTTTTCACTACCCCTAGCGATCTACGCTAATATAATTTACATAAAGATGATATACCGCATATTACTTCTACTGTTACCACGACGAGTCAACAAAGAAGTGGGAAAGCCGGTGAAAATATAATAAATCAAAGTGATAATGATATGCGCGAAGGATGAACAAGGTACCTTCGAAATGAGGCCCGGGGTGCGTTGCGGCAAGGGAAGAGGCGTCTGGAACAAAGGAACAAAAACACTAATATGCCACAAATGTGTGTACGTTCACTGTTCAGCTAGAAATTTCGGCATGCCTCACAACAATTACAGCTACCTACTAAAACAAAGCGCTATTCCGTAACTGTAACAAACGCTAGTTAACAACGCCGGATTTGGACTCTTTATCAGGAGAGATCCGGAGACAAAATAGCGAGCCGGCATCGTCATAAACAATGAAACACAAACTGGCTCAAACGCCCACGAATTACCGTCCTCTTAGATTACTTCCTTAATCTTTCGAGGTAAGTTGTTGCGGGCAAGGAATGATACATTAAGGACCGTTAAAGAATCGGGGAAGATAAAAGTTTGTTTTGCCAAAAATTGAGGTTCGTTTACTACCACTTCCAGGCGTCCCCTTTCAAAAAACAGGTATTCAAGTTTCTCCGCAGTACAATGGAGTTCGCGGCGAATTAGTCATAAAGATTTAATTCGCTCGCTTTCTAAGGGGTTGCCAACTTCTATTTTAAAGATAAAATCGAGAACGAATTATTTATTGGAAGAGCTCGGAAAATCCCCAGTTCGGAGGATGAGTAACACGAATGCAAATTATCTTGATTTTTACAATGTAAAAGGTTAAACGTACAACGTATTTAATCGACAGCAGATTTCCCGTTTTTATAATTTAGTTTATATTTTGGTTAGTATTTTAATATTTTCCTTAGTGAACTAAATTTTCTGCTGTTCCTATTCGTCTCTTGGAATGTCAATTTCGTTTAAATCTGCCGCCAATATGGAGACATGGTGGAAAGGTTCACTTCTTGTTGTGCATAATTAAAGCCATCTAGCAATTTTGTAAAAAAAAAACCCACCTTAGCCTACCAGTAGCCCTAGCCAGTGTTGATAATAATATTTTCTAATTGGATGTTGCAATAAAGCTAAAACAAACGACGATGCAGTGCTGAAATGATTATTACAGCACAGTGTGCTGTAATATTCATATCAGCACTGCGTTGTCGTTTGTTTTAGCTTTATTGCAACATCCAATTAGAAAAATACTATAAATCAATAATACCATGCAGAAAGAGATAATTAATTATTAAAATTACTTAATTTTAAGGAAATAATATTCAAGGAAAATAGACACTGTGTTAACGATAGAAATAATTAATAGTAAAGAATACCTAGATAATGATATTGTGTTAAAGCATTAAAACTGTTTTAGACATCAAAATTATTATTTTTTAACCCCCAAAATGAAATCGTTTAGCTTTAAGGGTTAACAATAAGTAAGTCTGTATATAAGTAGCATAAAAAAATCAAACCAAATGCTTCTTGTGAGTTTGTATTTAAATCGCTTACTCCTAAATTTACTAGAAACAACACAATACCAAGTTACCAGCACGAGAGGTAAAATTACATCAGAGAGCTGCTTTTCCCTATTGTTTGTCGTGAAGCTTTTTCAAATTTCTTAATAGGTAAAGGTGACAGTCATTGGCACATTTAGGTTGTGACTATGTTTATATACAGGTCACAAAGTATTCAATGTAAGAGGACATATAATAACTAAACCATTCGAAACAGGAAAGACAGTACTTTTGAGCTATGCTAATTGTTTAGAATCTACCCTTGTTTAAGCATGAGCTATCCTGAAGAAAAATAAAAATAGTGATATTTCATAGTGATTGGCATGGAAGCCACAGTTGTTGGCATGTGAGAATATAGTAATTGGCATAACTACTTTAAAGAGAGGTTACAACCGCCGATGTACACGGCGATGATAAACTCGGCCGATTATGAAAACTAGCATGAATCCCCTATGTAATCTCGGCTGGCTTAAAATTTTATATTGCAGTTTCAATATTTTCGATATGTAAACTGAGCCCCGGTATATAGGGTAAAGGTGACAGTCGTTGGCACAATTAGGTTGTGTCGATTTTTATATAGAGGTCACAATGTATTCCGTGTAGGAAAATTTATAATAACTAAACCATCCGTAACAGGAAAGATAGTACTTTCGAACTACGTCAATTGTTTAGACTCTACCCTTGTGTAACCATGAGCTATCCTAAAGAAAAATAAAGATAGTTATATTTTATAGTGATTGGCAGGGAAGCCACAGTTGTTGGCATGTGGGAATATAGTAATTGGCATAACTACTTTAAAGAGAGAGTACAAGCGCCGGGGTAAACAGCGCTGGTAAACTCGGCCGATTATGAAAATTAGCATTAATCCCGTGTGTCCATGTAAACTCGGCCGGCCAAAAATTTTATATTGCAGTTTCGAAATGTAAACTGGGCCAATATGTAGTGTTACGTATTATTAACATTGCTTGGAAATAAATTTCAGGCCTTGAACGACTTCTCTTTTTGTAATTGCTTTATTGCCCATCGTGCATTACACACGTTAGAGGTGCGCATTTTGAGAATTATCTCGGCACGGCCCGCTCTTTCGTCAAACGGGCCCGACCCGGGCCGTCGGCTTTGCCGCCCAAACCCGTCCTTCGGCCCACCAGCCCGTTTGAATCACCGACTGTCCTTCCAAAAGTTTATCTTTCTTTAAGAAAACTTTTAATTTAAAGAATTACATTTTTTATGTGTAACTGCAAATATCTATAATAGACTTTAGCAGCTAGTGGTGGCTTAATAGTAGAATAGGGTAGACAATTTATATAATAGTTGTCATTGCCATATTCATATTCACTATATTTGCCAAAATATAGATTTTGCAAGAAGTACAAATTTAAAAAAAAAAATGTTCAGAGATAAACGCATGAAATAGATAAACGTCTTTATAAATGCATTTTATTTTCTCGGTGCAAATAATGTAATGCAAATAATATATTAAAAATGCAATTTTCTAAGTATAAAATGGTTGTGTGTCAGATTTTAAAATACGTGTTCGTAAAATTTTAAAGTCTGCCCATTTATTAAATAATAAAATAAAAAACAGTGCATACAGTATTATAGATGTAAGTTAAAGAAATGTAATTGAAAAAAAAAATAAAAATTAAAACTATCCGACAAAGACAGAAAAATGTCTGAATTACTATTTGTAATTAAAAAATGAATGGCAGCAATATCAACAGCTTGATAAAGGTAGCAACTATCTACCAAAGCGTTCGTACCAAAATAAAAACTCAACGTTTATTGACTTACAAATCCAATTATCAAATATCATTTTATTCGAATTGTACCTATATATGTATGTATTTTACGCTCGACGGGCCGAACGGGCTTGATGCGGGTTTGCGGGCCGCCCGTTTCATTATAAAAAAGCCCGACCCGGCCCGCATCTAGAGTTTCTCGGCCTTGCCTGGGCCGTTCGCACCTCTATTACACGTAATTGTATTAGGTACAAACTACAAACAAGTTAATATCTACATTTTAATATGATACGGTTAGGTTATATGCGCTGTGCGCATGATCAAACACGTGATTTCAGAGTTTACATGTGTATTTAGATCGTCCTTGTTGAAAATACGGGTTAAATAATCGGCTTAATGTTATAATCGGCTGAGTTTACATCTACCCCCGGTTAGCCCCCCAGGCTATAGACAGGAAACATCAAATTATTCAATTTTAATCGTCTTGCCAACCATTGAATTACTGGGAAAAAATCCTGAAACAGTTATTGGCATCCATATGCCAATCAATGAAATTTGAATTTTATAGTAGTATATGGTGATCAAGATTTTTAAATTATAACTTATACATACGGCAGTTTTTCTTACGTAGGTACATACACTAATAATATACATCCATGGTGAACACCTACATACCTATATTTAGTCTTTCACAAGTGTAAAAATAACAATTTCTCGGACACTAATCTACCGGGAAAACAAGTGTATTTGACAGTATGACACTGTCATCTACAACTCGTCAGACACCCGTGGGCACCCGTAAATATCAGATACCAACTCTACAGAGAAGTGTAATGAATTATAATACTAAAAGAGTCAACCTTGGTTTGAATAAAATCTTAACGCAGACAATATCAGTTGTAACACATTATAGATAAAAATGTGATCATGTGCCAATGACTATCTACCTGCCAACCATTATCGTACTTACCCTAGGTGTTACGTATTATTAACAGTGTTTGGAAATAAATTTCACGCCTTGGACGACTTATCTCTTTGTAATTGCTTTACTGCTGATCGTGCATTACACTTAATTGTATTAGATACAAACTACAAACATATTAATGTCTACATTTCAATATGATATGGTTAAGTTATATGCGCTGCGCGCATGATCAAACGCGTTGCTGCTCTTGATTTTAGAAGCTACCGACAGATGTCGCTACAATACGGCCGAGTTTACACGTGTACTTCGACCGTCCTTGTTGCCAGTATGGATTAAAATGTTATAATCGGCCGAGTTTACATCTACTCCCTGATTATAGGCTGTAGACAGGAAACGTCAAATTATTCAATTTTAATCGTTTTGCCAACGATTGATTTAGTGGGAAAAAATCATGAAACAATTAGTGGCGTGCATATGTCAATCAAGGAATTTTGTATTTTCTAGTAGTATATGGTGGTTAGCATCAAGATTTTTAAACTATAACTTATACATAAGGCTGTTTTACTTACATAGGTACATACACTAATAATATACATCCATGGTGAACACGTACATACCTATATTTATTCCTTCACAAGTATAAAAATAACATTTCTAGGACACTAATCTATCATGAAAACAAGCTTAACTGACAGCATGACACTGTCATCGACAGCTCGCCACACACCAGTAAATATCGAATACCAACTCTACAGAGAACTGTAATGCATTATAACACTAAAAGGGCCAACCTTGGTTTGAATAAAATCTTAACGCAGACAATATCAGTTGTAAAACATTATAGATAAAAATGTGATCATGTGCCAATGACTATCTACCTGCCAACCATTGTCGTCCTTACCCTATGGGTTAGTTCTTAAAAATAATCAAGAATATTTAAAAAAAAAGAGCTACCATTCATCGATTTAAAAAATTCAGCGTTTCTTGAACTAGAAACCTATCTGAATGAATTCTTTCGCATTGCTGAAGTTTTCCTATGATGAGTGCGAAAGAGTAGACAATCACCCGCAGTAAATTATTTGTGCACCGAGTGGATAACGACGGAAAGAAATGTTTTCCATCGGCTGTCGATAAAGATAGAAAGATAATAGAAAGAAAGAGCTGAGCTGCAAATGAAAGCCGATGCTATGTGAATGTGTTGAAAGTAATTTGCGATTTTACGCAACCATTCGTTGTGAAATGAATGAAAATCGACTAGAGAGGAGTAAATAAAATTACGTCTGTTGTCCCACAAATTCTTTTATTATTTAATTAGGCGAACGGTTAAGCAATAAAAGAATTTGTGAGAGAGCTTACATTCTTTATGATGTCCCTACAAAGAGTAATAAAATCGATTAACTAATATTTCAGTAAAATTTTTGAACGCCAAAAAGAAAACCAGAAAAAAAAAGCGCCATTCCAAGTATCCCTATATAAAGAAGCATGTCCCAACATTCTTCTACCGCGTCAATCTGTCGTTACTCGGTGAGGCACTTGGTTGCAGGCTGCATTCTTTTTAATGCAACATTTTGAAATAATGCAATCATTTATTTTTAAATTAGAAAATGACATTGTTGCAGTCCAACAATGTAAAACACTAATTTTAGACAGAAAGGATTTGTTGTCATAATTACAATTTATTGAGACCAGTTCTAGAGATACATCCGATACAATAAAAATGTTATTAACAAATTTAAAAAGCATGGAAGGATTTACAATATCAACTGCAAAACAAAATTAACACCATTATTACAAGAAATCCAGATTTTGAAATATTACAACAAATATTTTTCTTTTGCGTTTTTTTAATCTGTGTTTAGAAATGTTCATAGATTCGTTCAAAGGTTGGTTCTAGATATACTGGCAGTTTTTGTAAACTGTATTTATGGAAAGTCGCTATTATATGCAACTTTGTATTTTTCACTGTGCTATTGGATCACCCTATACATAGACGTAGAGGTATTTCGCAATGAAATAGTTGTATATATAATAAATATTATTCCAAGTAATTTTAAGTTTTCCTTAAATTACACATATTATCTCTTCCAATGATTATTAGCATATAAAACCAATTACAATGGCATCAATTGTTCGGCAGGCCTAATCACTGGAGATAATTTTAATTTTGATATACCTCGGACCTATTCCTATTATTCTCATTAAATTTGACATTGGTGAAGGCACAAGATTAGCTTTTCCTTTGTGTTCTGGAACAAAGGCTTTTTAATTAACGGATTTTTTATCTACCGGTTATTCACAAACGTAGATAGCCGTACGTATCCAAGAATATAAAAGTTGAATCTAAAATTACTACTTTTACAAGCACTGGAACAAAACCTCATTTTTCTTATTACAAATTCCTGTTTTCTTTGACAACGGTGCCTTGCACTTGGTAATAAGCAAGTGTCATGAGTAAAGCCCGGATTTATATGCAGTTAAAAACCTTTACATATACCATATAATTACGAATTGGTTTTGGATGCATCTGGATAAATTGTGTGTAATAGTCGGTGACTTTAATGCTCCTGCGTTTGTCTCTTCTTCGTTGGATGACAAAAGATCCAATGCCGTTTTGCATTTTATGGAAACGTTAAACTTACTGCAATTAAATAGTGTCACCAACGCTAGTGGTAGGTTGCTTGACCTTGTTTTAACGAATATTGATAATAAAGTGGAAGTGTTACATGATGCGACGCCATTTATCTTGGAAGATCCTCATCATCCAGCATTGGATATTGCCATTCAGCAGCGTACAGTGGCTAGATCTAGCAAATTTGTAGCTAATAACTATGTTTGTTATAATGTTCGTGGTACTGACATAGTAATGCTGTGCTCCAGGTTGCAGGAATTGGACTGGCTGTTTCTGTCCCATTATGATTATGTTAATGCAGCAGTGTATAAGTTTTTATTCTAAGCTATATGAAATCTTGGATAGCTGCGTGCCCAAAATTATATCTTCATCTAGGCAGTTTCCTGTATGGTTCAATAATAGTATCAAACATTTATTACATTTGAAGGAGTATTACTTTAGAAAGTTAAAATCTACTAAATTTGTACATTACTTGAACGAATTTAAAAGACTTCGTCGGCGTCTCAAGTTAGAAACTGATACTGTTTATAAAGCTTATCAGAGGAACGTTGAATAAAATATTATTAGTGATCCTAAAGCCTTTTGGTCATTTATTAACAATAAAAGAGTGGTGTCCAGGATACCAGGAAGAATGTTTTATAACGGCTTGGATTTAAATGAACCTACGGAAATAGTTGACAAATTTGCTTTTAATTTTTCTAAAGCATTTCGTCAGAGTGCAGCTGTTCCTCCAAAAGTATTTAGCTACTGTTCGCCTTTCAACATTGGTTATGTTACGGAGGATGATGTGTTCTCCAGTTCAAAGATATTCAAGACTGACATGACATCAGGTGATGATCATCTGCCTAGCATTTTGGTGAGAGAGGGTGCATCGGCTTTAGAGAAGCCTCTGGTTATTTTGTTCAATACAATTATAAAAACTGCTACCTTCCCTAATGCATGGAAATTGTACAAATTTATACCAGTATTTAAGAATGGTGATCGAGATAACATCGTGAATTACAGACCCATTTGCATTCTGTCCAATTTTGCTAAAGCCCTAGAACAGATACTGTATTCCAGAATTTATGCTCACGTGAACCTTTTTCTGTCTGTACACCGGCACGGATTCATACCTGGTAGATCTACAGTAACAAACTTGGCTAATATTACTCAATGTATCTCAGCAGCTTTAGATAATCGTAAGCAGGTCAATGTTATCTGTACCGACTTCACCAAAACATTTGACTCGATGGACCATAGATGTTGCTTAAGTTGATATTTACTAAATAGAGGCGCTTACGTTTTCTATAATGGATACTCTTCCTATGAGTTCTTACTGACATCTGGAGTGCCACAAGGATCGCAACTTGGCCCTTTATTATTTAATATTTATATTAATGATTTGTTCAATAGCCTAAACTGTCAGGTACTAGCGTATGCAGATGATCGATCTGAAATTTTTTTGTAAAATTGAGAATATCACTGATTGCATAAACCTCCAAACCAGCTTACTACTTATTGACAGTTGGTGTTCATTGAATAACATATCGTTGAACGTGGGAAAATGTTCTGCTATTTCATATACAAGATGCTTGAATCCTGTCATCCATCAATACACAGTTGCATCGGAATATGTTACCAGAAGTCATTGTGTTCGTGATTTGGGAGTCCTATTTGATGCTCCATTGACATTTTCGGACCACATAACAACCACGTGCTCAGAGCTTCAAAAACATTAGGTTTTGTGATAAGATCCTGCCACCGTTTTAATAATCTCCAGGCTATTAAATCTGTTTACTTTGCTTTACTTCAAAGCAAGTTTGAGTATGCTGCAATTATATGGTACCCCTATTATATACATCAGTTGTTGGCAATTGAAAGAGTATAGAAACGCTTTTTAAAGTACCTGTCATTTAGACTAAATGGGAATTACCCCGGCTGTGGTAGTGATTATAATGCTTTGTTGACGCAACATAACTTTCACAGTTTATCTGAAAGGCGTGATAGATACAGTGGTAGATTTATGTTCAATTTAATTGCAGGTGTAGTTGATTCGGGACCTCTGTTAGCTTGTGTAGATTTTAATGTGCGCGCGCGTAACATCCGTTCCACCGATTACTTTCGTCTTCCTACTGCCAAAACCAACGTGTTAGTTAGGTCTCCTGTATTTCATATGATGAAACATTTTAATAGATTTTATGATTAATATTGTTTCGCAATGCTTTATCTTTATTTTGTATCTTTCTTTATTTTATATCTTTCTTTATTTTTAAGCTTAATGCGCCAGTTTAGTTTATTTCGTTACAGCTATCTTGATTATTATTATTGCTTGGAGTGATATACTTCACCAATTCTGTCATTTAATTTTTTTATGGTTACGTTTATAATATATCACTTTTCTGTGTTTGCTTTTTCGTAGTTAGTGTTATTGTAAGTTTATTTAGGTAATCAATTTTATTTTATTCTGTTTTGTACGCACAGTTTCGCATTTATTTGTTGTCCTGTAAGTAGTGTAACACTGATGGAAAAATATAGTTTTCTTATTTTTTTCATAAAATTTTAGCTGCTGCCTACTCATCCGCTACCGCAAATATCCTATCCTCACTTATCAGTAGTTACTAAAACATGATATCCACATACGAATGTGTACACTCGATCTATTCAATATATCAATTCACGAATGCATATCTGCGTACTAATCGGATATGCTTTGTACGTTACACGTTACCCATTTCGTAAAACAATGAACAGGAACATATTATGGAATACGTACGCAATGTATGCATGGATGTACATTTTAGTATTGCGATCTGCACGCTTTGATCCGATCGTAGATAACAATTGAATTGTCTATCATCCACAATATAAAGCTTCAAAGAACATTTTAAAGAAGAAATTAATATTAAAACGAACTAACAAAAAAATAAGAAGTTAACGATGGTAAATAAATTTCCATATTCATATCTCAAAACCTCATTACTACTATTTGGAAAGCTAATATGTAGTTATATTAATAGAACAAACTAGAGACTTTGTAGAAACGATACCAAAACTACTTGGGAAATGAACACTTTATTAAGTCGCATACAGAACGTATTCGCGAGCTGTTAGCGAACCGTACACCAACCGCTGATTAACTTGGTACCTATGTAATAGAGCTTGCGAACAGTTTCTATTCGGTTCGCTTGAGGTTCGCTATACGAGCGATAAGATCAAAGAAATCACTAGCGAATAACAATTTCTGTGTGGGAGCACACAATTTAGAAGAGTGGTCCCAATATTTTGTCATTGTTCATCATGTTGTTATTCAAGGTTATCTTAAACACAATTTAGCAAATGCATTGTGTCTATGAAGTTGTATTCTGTGCTTTACTATTTTGTTGGTGCAAATTGCTATTTAACGCAAGTAAAAGCTATTTGATGTCACCCCTTGATTTAATCAACTGCACTGTATATTAGTATGTCCCGATAGAGACTGGATCTTTGATTACAGCTCTAAGATTCAATGTTACATAACCTAAAAATATTTGTGACTACATAGAGACTCGTAAATGTACGTAAAAGCCTATTTACTCCTTTTATTGAAATGAATTGCCCTATGTTTCATTTCATATTCAAATTCTACCTAAGAAAGTAACTTTTTACAAACTATTATCTGTAATAATAACGCTGTTGTCCCTAAAAAAATGACACCGATGCAATGATATACATTTATATACATTTAAAATACACGTGGAGCCAAAAATATTGAAATTATAAAGGCAAAAGCAATTGTATGAATAATTATGAAGGAAAAAGTGTAATTTTTAAAAAGTCTCAGCTGTTGAGAGCTGCGGTAATGTGTTAAGGTAGATCCGCTTCTTTTTACGCTACGTAAGCGTACGAAGATAGACCGTACCACATGTACGATACTTCGTTTGTTTACTATAAGGATATCGATGACCTAAAACGTCGAAGCAAGTAAGCATTGAGAAAGTGCGATTTTACAAATAATAGGCAAACTCCATTTTACACATTAATTCAGAAACTAAACAGGGCGTTACAATAGCAATGTCTCACTGGATATTCCTTAAAGGTAGCTGCTTTTTACACACTAACTTATAACAAATATTCGAAAGGTCCACAATTGCTGTCAATACTGCCTGTGCACAACGAATTGGATTACCTTGCATGTGCAATAGTAGCTCCCTGTTCTTCTGTTAAATCTGCAAGATTATCTACAAGTTCATTATACCCTAGCTGCTTCAGAACACCCCACAGAAAATAATCACATGGATTCAGATGAGGCGACCGCGTTGACCATGTAACTGATCCATTCCGTCCAATCCATTTACGAAAGCTTTGATTTAACCAATCTGTTACAACGGCTGCGGTATGAGGTGATGCAGCATCGTGAATGAAGCATATATTTTTCATTCGGGCATGCGGTGGATCATGTAACAAATCGCTGTTTAGGAAATTAAGATAATCATTTCCAGTTAATCTAGAAGGCCAAACTTATGGTACTACTAAAGTATCACCTATAATACCGGCCCAAAACGTTGAGACTTAATTTTCGCTGGAATTTAGGGTCTCTAATGACATATGAATTTTCATCGGCCCACTAATGAGAATTATGCCCATTAAAAGTACCTTCCGTGGTAAACAGTGACTCGTCTGTAGTGAGCAACACATTGAGGAAGAATGTATTAACTTTTGCCAGCAGCCATTGATAAAGTAAAAGTTCGAGCATTGGGTATCTCACGATCTACCATGGCATTTTGATAAAAAAAAAGCAGATGAAACTAAGAAAAAAGTACCGCATATCATTGGGTTAACGAGCATATTGAGATGTATATCATATATTTACGTTTAAGGCAAGAGTGTTTTGTTCGCCGTAGCAAACGTAGTCTTTCAGCAGTTTTCAAACAAAAAAGAGCCTATTTAAAAAAAATAATATTTTGTAAAACCACTTAGTCTGGAGAAGCGCAATTGTCTCTTTCGGAGTCAGTAACATGTGTTTTAGTTGTGTTTCCAATTTCCGCAAGTATTTTTTAATCAAAAGATTAAATATTTAGCGTAAAGTAACTTCATTTTTTAAATGACTCTATTTTTCTGTTTATGCCAGATTAATCTCCATGTAAACCTATTCTAATTCTTATGAAATATTGGTAATGTTTCATATATAACTCCATAAATTATTTAATAATCGCTTATAAATTGTGAAATTTTATTTTCACTCCTCAACCGGACTTGATATAATCAAATTCAAACAGATGAAGAAATCACTAGAAGCAAACGTTTTACTACAACAATCTACCTAGCAGTTCAAGATGAAAGTGTTATTAAGTATCAGGAGAAAGAATAACCCTTAAAACAATAAAAAAATGCTTAAGCATAAAATATTTGACTTATAACAAGCATAAAAAAGCATCTCTTATAAACCACGTTTTATGAATTTCAAAATTTAGAATTCTCTTTTATTCATACGTACTACTTCAAAATATTGATTAGTCAGCAGGACTAACCGTAGTTGTGCAATTGTGCCAAGTAGGCGAATTTTATGTAGAGAGCTTCGCTTTATATTCAATAACGAATACGATATCTGCGGATACCGCTTCAGTCGGGTAGTGTGACTACACCAATTTACAGAAATGCTGTTAAAGGTCTTTCAATAATATTAAAATTTCTATCGACAGATGATTGAATTTGGTCATGTAACATCAACCAAACTATTTACTAGATATTTTGCATAAACTATTTGATGTCTAATAATGTTCAACGGCTAGTAATCTTTCTAAGTAATCGTAATTCAACTACGCCAGTTTTACTATTGTTTACAACAATATAAATTAAAAAGTTGTTTATCTTCTGTTCTTACATAAATATCATCTCCTCATATCGCCGTCATTGAAAAAACTACAAAATATTACGCGATAAAAAACCATCAAATAATAAAGAAAAGTCTTACACACAAACATTTATTTCTTTTTTAATTTGTTTTTGATTGTGAAGAAAATTTATGTGTTTAAGTTTCCTGTTTATTAGAATGCTATCATATTTTTAATGCGTCGAAAAGCATTTACTAGTAGTTAACTATGAAAATATGGTACCCGTATAAAGACTTTTCTCGAAAAGGTGGACTGGTCGTGAGGAACCTATACCGTAGTCAATTCCTAGTTCCAGCTTTAAGTCCTTAGGTTTAGGAAATATTTGATAAATATACTGTAGAAATAAATAATGGAGAACTATATAGAACAGAATTATTGAGTTAGATAGATTCCATAATAATCCAGGCATACATCATAGATGCCGTCAATTATTAACACGGAAATTAAGAAAGTGTATTCAAGAACCCGGTCGTCAATTTCAGCTTCTTTCTTAAAGGGAAGTATCTACCTTATATATTTGTAACGGTATTTGAATTATTTACATTAGAGTCTATTTACTCTTGTATTACATTGCATGTATAATATTTCTTAGATTTAAAATGCCAGGTTTATGTTTTTCATTTCCTTATTTATGAGTTACTTCATCAGTACATAGCCAAGAAATAAAAGCCCTATTATTATTAATAACAATATTAATATTTCTACAATTAGAAACGTATGATCAAGGGTGTAATGCGATTACACAGCAAGCAAGTCTAATTATACTGAAGTGGCAAGAATAACGGGTACTAACAGCTATGTAAATGCAAAACACGTACTACAAGCAGAGAAAACAGTGTCGAGCAATATGCTACCGCATTTCGACGTACCTTCAACGTTCAGTAGGATTGCCATGTTAATCTTCGGTTCAGTATTGACTTGACACTCATATACTCCACCGTCTCTTTTCTGCACGTACTCGATGCGCAAGTCCCAATCATCACTGTGTTCCGGGTGTCTCACGCTGAATCTACCATCTCCTGTGTACGTATGAATACCGGATGTCAAGATGTGTAGATCACGTTTACGCATCCATGACACCTGCAACAAATAAAGATACTATAAAGCAATTTGATCGCTACTAAAATGCACAACTTCATATAAATAGGAACAAGAAACAAATTATTTTCTGGATTACTGTTATTTTTTGAGTGGAAAGAAGTTGTTAGAGGTGAATGACTCAAAACAGGAAAGGAGCATCCAGATGCTAATAACCTGTAAATCAGTTTAAAATGTGGAAAGAAATCCCCAAAATCTAATCTTCCTTTTTTTGCATATCAGTGCTAAAAATGAAGATACACTGTAATCGATATTTGAATATAAATACCTGGTTATGGTAAAAAAGCTGCACAGTCTCTAAATGATATATTTCGTGGCATATTATTAACATCCTTCAAGGAATCTTGAAAATGTGGTCGCCGAATATTTATAAACATAATCTTATATTTTCTGGACATGCAACCATGAAAGATTTGCCTTAACAGTAGTTGGAAATTAGTAAACCCCGTGTGAAAAAGAAAAAAACATTAGTGAAATTCACCGTGTACGTAGACTGGTACTCCTAAGTGTAATTACACCCTTAACACTTTTCACGAAGCACTACATGACTATAGGGTAACTTTATGATATTTTCATAAAAGTAAGTTTTATATGTCGAAGTAAATAAAAAATTCTTTATAAAAGTTTGTCCAAAAGCTTCCGCTTAAGGAAATTATAATTATTTAGTAGTCATATTGCAGCATGATTAATGTATGTCTCAAAAGTTTTCAGCAAAAATTGCAATACAACTAATTTACAGTAAACATGATCCAATCCAGTTGCCGTTGGAAGTTAAACTTAGTAAATTGGTTGATGCTTAATATGACATATCACTTTTGTAAACAAAGTCAACAATGTTGTACAAGCTTGACATTCGTAGAGGTATTTATCAGTTGGTGGGACGAATACCTAAAGCGATATTATTAGGATCTACAGAGAACGAGATGTTTTGGTTTTGGCAATTTATCAATCAGCAAAAGATTGAAAGTGGGGTATCCCTTGTATCAATTTAGCTAAAAGTGGACGACCCAAAGTTTCAAGCCTACTTAATGAACGAAGGTTGATTGAAAGTACAAAAAACACATTGGGAATGTCAACGCCTAAGTTATCTCGAAGATATCATATTTCGCGCTCGACTGTTAGTCGAACATTTGCAACAATAATCTAAATTATCATAAAAAAGGAAAGGCTCCAAGATACACTGCCGCTCAGTTGGAAATAATTCCCAGATATTGCTGCGCTTTGAGATGGAATGTACAAGATGCCCCTGACAATATTAAATTCAAAGGGAAAGTCAAGTTTAAAGATAACATTTTTGTGTGGTGTTCCATATCAGAGGCTGGTGTTTCAGGGCTGCATGTTGGGCCTGTTTGAGGTGAAGCAATCAATCCAGACATTTACATACGAAAATGCTTCACAAAGCTTCTTAATTTTATAAAAAATACACATTATTCCAACGATCAAATAATGTTCTGGCCTGACTTAGCCTCGTGCCATTACGCCAAAAGGACAAGAGAGACTGGTTAGCCGCAAACGGCATCAATTTTGTCCCGAAGACAGATAACCCTCCAAAATGTTCCTCGGGCGAGGCCCATTGAGGAATTTTGGTCTCACTTGGGCAGAAAGGTATATGATGGGGGTTGGGAAGCCCGAAATGAGGAGCAGTTAAGACGCAAAATCTTTAAAAAAATCGAAAAATCGACGTTGCTACCATCGTGGTTAAATAATAATAATAATAATAAGTATATTTCCGACAGGTATCGAACAACCCAAGTACAGGAAATTAATACAAAATAAAAGTAAGGTACAGTGAATACAAAGGTACAAAGAAAAGCGAGAAAAAAATAAAGAATATGATCTACTGCAATATGTAAATTAAAAGATATAATCTTATTTAATTATTAAGAACAATACTAGTTATTACTCTAAATGAATCAATATGTATATCACACAAGTGAGAAATTTTGTTGTAATTTGTACATATTATAGAAACAGGTGACTTAAATAAAACATTAGTTTTATTTCTTTCACAATAAAACATAAAATAGCATCTACTACCTAGTCTCGGTACATGAAAGTTTATCCTATCTAACAACCACGGACAGTCTAGCATATTGTGCAATAACCCATATAAAAATTTTAACCTTAAAACAATACGTCTTTCTTTTAGTGATATTACACCAAATCTTCTTAAGATAGAATAATCTGTTCCACGATCTGGATATATTCCATCACATATAAACATTATGTACTTTAGAAATCTTCGTTGTAATTGTTCAATGCCCTCAACATGCACTTGATATATTGGGTACCATATGATGGCCGCATATTCAAGCTTAGTTCTTATAAGCGTGTAGTAAATATTTAAGAGGCATCTAATGTCCGTAAAATCGCGGCAATTCCGATATATAAAGCCATATGTCCTATATGCACTGGCTATTATTGAATTGATATGGTCAACGAACATTAATTTGACGTCAAAAATAACTCCCAGATCCTTTATCTTGTTATAACAGTTAAGTGTAGTCGCATCCAGTTTATAATCAAAATCTGTTATTTTCAATTTTCTTGAATAGGATACAACTTTGCATTTATTAATATTTAATGGGAGGTGATTACTGCTACACCAAGCCTCAATTGTCGACAGATCTTTTTGGAGACGATAGCAATCATTCAGCGATTCAATTTTTGTATATATTTTAAGATCATCGGCAAATAATAGCTTTTCACATTGAATTACATCTACAATATCATTTATAAATACAAGAAAAAGTATTGGTCCAAGATTAGATCCTTGCGGTATGCCTGAACTAGGTAAAAATATATCAGATCTTACATTCGAGTATTCGACATATTGTGTTCTCTGTAGTAGGTAGGACTTAAATAACTCAGTTAGTGATATTGAGAGGCCCATGGCTTCAAGTTTCCTTAATAATATATAGTGATCAATAAATTAATGTACTTTTAACACCATGACGAGTCAAGCCAGAAAAGTATTTCACTTGCCCTAAAATTATGAAATATTTGTTGTGAGTAAACTATGTGAGTTTTCTGAATTATACATCTATAAAAGTGTAACTTTGTACTTTGCTTGACGTTAGATATTTAATTGAGATAAACTAATTTATATTTCTAGTGCTGTAGTTATCTATTTAGTAGAATTGGTGTTAATTTTTGCATTCACAGAGAAGATAAGCTTTAAGTAGTCCCATTTTACCGCATAAAAGTGAAAATATCAAGTTAACGTAACTTCAGAATATGTGTCACAACAAGTGAGAACAAGTTAAGGTGAGAATATTAATCTCTTTAAGTGTAAGATACTTTGTTAATGATTTAAAACTGTCACTTCTCTTCTAAAACGAACTCATATAATTGCTGTTTTGGTATAAAATTTGCTTCGTGTAAAACTTATCTGTATTTCTTTCCTATATAAGAAAGGTAAACCCCACAGAATTATTTTGACAAAAGAAAAGCTTGACAGAAATCAGTCACAATATAAGGTAGATACATTTCAAAATTTAAATAAGCCGATCCTCGCACTCTTGCTTCTTCTACATGACACGGTATTTTCAGATACTTTGTTCAGAAAGAAGAAATACCAGAGAATAAACTTGTCATGGAACGTCTATTTCACATTTTATTCTGAAAATGCCTTCCGTAGTCTGCAAGCTACAAATGCTTTACGAGTATGTTAAGGTATTCTCGGGCATTGTCCTTACTTTATTTTTATGTCACCGCATTTGGAACATCCTAAAGATCAACTAAACATTTCTCCTCAATAAAACTTACTTCAACACGACTTTCCGCAATGTCGTTCGGTTTCTTTCTTAGGAGACAATAATATAACAATTTAGATTGAAATTATAGAGAGGATTCACGTTTCGTTAACTTATTATAATGTAGTTTAGTTATTAGTTATTTGCTGTAAAATACAATGTACCTATAGTCAAACTCTATCAAAACATCTAGTTTTGGATACTATACCATTCATAAAGGATCTTTTATTATTACTAGAATAAAATAAGAAACCATAACTATCGCTACAGACAAAATTGATATCAATAAAGTATTTCTAAAATTTTAAAAAGCCAGGAACAAGCAACCAAAATATAGAGTAAGCATTTAGCAATCACTTGGTAGTTCAATGTGTATGTCAAAACAGAAATGAAAATTTTATCAAAGATTTTAAGCTATTGAAAGTACAGTGTACCTCTTACTAATAAGGTGTTTCGAAAATTAAACCAACATGTAGCAGTGTAAAGATAGCCATTGTCCAACTACTTTCTTTGCAACTTCAGTTTCTAATTTTGATCACCCACAATAAAATTCATGTCAATACGAGTATATATATTTTGTTTATCCAGGAGGCTTGTAAATCAAACATTTTCTGGCAAAAACAAGCAATCATGTGCTGTTACTTCAATTAGTTCTCTCCTCTAGTCATTTCTTTGCAAGTAAAGACTTATTTTGCATTTATTTGTAATATTGCATCTTTATTGTCAGCAAGTATAATAACGTTGTGGGTTTATTCCTGTGTTTTCCCAGGTCAGATTTTATGAATTTTAACTATATTGAAATACCTCCCGTGAGAAATGTAATTGAGCATGATGGTGTGAAAATTGTCACTTTGACTGAAGAAGGGTACAGCCAACGTGAGGTTGCACGCAAGCTTACTATTCATCATAAGACTATAGGTAAATATTTTCAGCGATTTCGAGCTAGTTCACATGCTAGAGGACCAGGACAAGACCGACCAAGGTCCACAAATCAAATCAACGATCGATTTATACGCCTACAAGCATTAAGAAATCGGACATGAGATAAATTCGACTTCAAGATATTCAAAATGTAGCGATTTCTTCCAAAACAATAAGAAGAAGGCTCAAGGGATCTGGATTAAATGCAAGAGGACATCTCTTAATCGTAACATACTAGCAAGCTAGGTTTGAATTTGCTCGGAAACATGGGGATTATGATTTGAACGACTGGAAGAGAATTTTGTTTACTGACGATGTCTCAATATTCTCAAGATCTTCCAAAGGAGGCACTTTTATCTGGAGAAGACCAGGAGAAAGATACAGATATAGTTCCCCAAGTGGTTTTCCTTCTAGACCCATACGGATCTTGAAGAGAGAGAGCATTAAACGCTCTGAAGTGCATTCAGGAGATTCTCGAAAAACATGTCGCATCTTTTGCACCTTAATGAGGTTAGCATTCAACGTTAAAAGTGGCCGGTGTGTGGTACTGACTTTAATGTGATGGAAGACATTTGGGACGACGTATTGGACGTCGAAATCCTGCTCCTGAAGACTTGGCCGAGTTGTAAAATTTAAAGAATGGCATAACATTCCCAATATTTTATCGCAAATTTTTTCCATAGCATCCAAAGACGTTTGGTGGAAGTTATTGGAGTTAGTGGCGACAATACACGCTGTTTAATCAATTTTTCATTAATTAAATTTTGCATGGAATCCTTAATGTGTTAGTTATAATAAATTAGGTTTATTTCCGCTTATTTTCAATAGTTTTTAGTGATTTCACCAATTCTTGTTAGTGGTTCTATTAATACATTTGACGCATATACATTATGGAGATTCCATTGAGGGTTTCGCAAACGCATATGCAACTATGTAGAAAGGGATTCTAAGCCCGCTATGAATTATTTACGTTATTGAAAGTTATTTAATTGACCGGAGATAATTAATGTTCCCACCACCAAATTCCCAAGAGGGCACCCCAAGGCGATCGACTATTCTCTTATTACTCCGCCGCACTAACTTAATAATATTTAGCGAAGTAAAGTATAATTGAATTAACTCATTCCACGAATCAATTCATCCCTGTAATCAAATTCGCCTCAACTGAATTAGACTCGAAATCTATTCCCAACTCCAACAAACAAAATGCGTTCATTCCGGCCATTTACCCGTTACATGTTAACGAGACAGTGAACATTCTTTCCCAGCTGGATACGCTTTCACTTCTGCTTTTTTTTTACGGTCGCGTTATATATTTCCATTGGAAAGGTTTTTTTTTTCGGTCGCCGAGGTGGTGGCCTGATCTTTATCCGGATTATTCTCGGGAGTGGTTTTAAGTCGGGCACGGTACTTGCGGTAAATTGCTTCCGATAAAATGCCTTTTTCCCCTTTGAAGCCTTAGCTGGAAGACGTGCAAATTTAAAAAACACATCCCGAAGGTCCCGTTAGGGTTTAAGTCAGAGTTAAAGGAATCCTAGTTAAAGGACTTATGTCTTCGACCATATAATATACATATATACCTCGCATGACGCTCCATGAATACCGATGAGTTCCTTATTTTCATGAGTGTAAATAAGTGTTGACTTACTTTGTTAGTCTTATCTACGCTTAGCGTCCTACGCACATAGAATATAAATTACCTGGGCACAACGCGTGTCTGTACATATTTACCATATGTTTCTATTTCGCTCCTCCAGATTTAATATATTCCTTGCCGACATTTCCAAATAAAGAATTATATGTCGACGCTGCAAGTTTCAGCATTAGTTAGGGGAGAGTCGGTTAAAACGGGCTGGTAAGGTAAAACGGGATACCGCCGTTTTCTCAACAACGAGTAGAGCCATCTACCTGCTAATCGTCAAATTAGAATCATACGATCTATTATTCAGTGTTGGTAACCATAGGAGTGAAGTTATTGCAAGTCTGTGAGAGAAAACACGTGCAACGAAAAAAGTGACATTATACTATTTTGTTTGGTGTATGTGTCAAGCAAAATATTTTCGTTCTGACTGGAGAGCAGGTAAATGTGAGTGTAGCTCATAGTTCTTGCGTTACTTCTACTTCAACTTGTTGATCCTTAATTAAAAGTGTCATCATTGTATGAACCAAAGAAATAATCATTTATTTTGAAATGCACAGTTGGGTAAAATGGGATACCATGCGGTCGTCTAAAACAGGATACTAGCCCGTATTACCCAACTCCTTTTATATCACTCAACCAAAAATATATATTTTTTCCATTCATGTAAATTAAAATGGGAAAGTATAAAAGAAAAACCCAAAGACAATCCTGGGATGCAGAAATTGCACCAAGCTGTGGAGGAAGTATTAGAGGGTAAAATGGGGTATCTAAAGGCTTCCAAGCAGTTTGAAGTTCCTCGTACAACTCTTGAAGCTAGAGTTAAAAAAATAAGGAAAGGAGTGCTTAATCGCAAAGAGTCATCGAAGAAAATATTGGGCCGCCATACACCAATATTCTCTGCAAAACAAGAAGAAGAGCTAGCGCAATATATTTTGTTTATTGAGGCACGATTATTTGGTTTCACACTAAATGACTTCAGAACAACAAGAGCCATGAGTTTTAATAGGCCTGCTGTTCAAAAATATTTTACGCTGTTGTCTGATGTACTCTACAAACATAAAATTCTTCCCGAATGTATTTATAACGTGGACGAAACTGGCATTATGACAGTACCAAAGAAGAGGTCCAAATGTCTATCACTGTGTGGAAAAAAACAAGTTGGCTGTGTATCTTCAGCAGAACGTGGTGTTCTTGTTATAGTGGAAATTTGCATGAACGCCGCTGGAGTGTTTATGCCGCCAACATTCATTTTCCCAAGAGTAAGAGCAAAGCCGGAGCTTTTGGACGATGCTCCTCAGGAAGCATAGCATATTATAATTCAACAGGTTGGATGCAAAAAGAGATTTTTACAGACTGGTTCTGTAAGTTTATAGAGTTTTCCAAGCCCTCCAGAGAGAAGCCCGTTCTTTTGCTCTTGGACGGTCATTCAACTCACACTAAAAACGTAATTGAAAAAGCCAGAGCTAACAACGTTATACTGCTATGCTTTCCACCACACACTACTCACAGATTGCACCCGCTAGACGTGAGTTTCATGGCGCCACTCAGCACGTATTACTCTTCAGAAGTCCAAAAATGGATGCAAGAACATCCAGGACGCGCTGTTACTGTAAACCAAATAGGAAAGCTTTTTGGAAACGTATGCGTCCAAACTGCAGTTAGTGGATTTAGAAAATATGGAATACATCCACTTAATCCTGATGCTTTTCCAGACTGGATGTTCGAACCGGCTGAAACTACGAACAGATTAATGGACAGTGAAAATACCAATGTGATCGAAAATCCTAAAACACCACCCAAAAGTTCACCAGGTGGGCCAACGCTCATTACACCGACAAAATCAGACGATGATCAAGCGATGATTTGCGGACTTATCTCTATAAAAAGTATTTATGATAATCCGATTCCCTCATGTTCCGATAGCACTCCTTTTTGTTCATCCACCGCCAGAATATTTACAGTAATCCCAGAACAAATCATTCCCATTCCACATTCGGAAAGGATAATTAATGCTGATGACAAAAGGCGAGGTAAAACTGCTATATTATCTTGCTCGCAATATAAACAAGAACTAGAAAGATCTATCACAGCAAAACACAAGAAAATACGAAAGCGTAGTGTAGCTGAGGAAGCTTCAGCAAGCTCAAATAAAGAAATACAAAAACGTGTAAGACGCCAAAAGGTTATCAAAAAGAGACCAAAAAGAGTAGAATACAACAGTAGCAATTCGGAAGGAGAAGAGAGTGATACGTCGTGCATATATTGTACGGAACTTTACTCAAACTCCAAATCAGATGACGGCTGGGTAAAATGTCAAAATTGTCAACGCTGGGCCCACGAAGCTTGCGCTGGAGTAGATCACGACGATGATGAAGAGTATTCATGCGATTTTTGCAAATAAAGTAGTGGTTTTCTTTTGTTTATTAGTTTTATGAAAAAAAAAGTTTGAGTTACCTTAATGGTTAAAAGTTTCTTTATTCTCGATTTTGGAATCTTTAAAATAAAGTTCTATTTTTTTAAGTTTTCGTTTTTTCTTTTAGTGGAAAAGCAATTAATTCACAAAAACATTTACTATCCCGTTTTACCCGACGCCGACGGTTAGGGTAAAATGGGATATTTGACACCTAAGCAAATAATTATAAATTATGATTATATCTATTACCAAATCACAAGAGTATGGATTTATTTAAGAAGGGCAAAACCTAAGCGAAACTGTAAAAAAAAGAAAACATTAAAAAATCTTCTTTGGAAAAAAAGTTATTGAAGTTCAAACACTAAGTATCCCGTTTTACCCAACTCTCCCCTATATTACTGCAGGCATACCTTCCAAATAAAACAAAGCAGAATTATGACATATTTAAGCAGTATGGGAAGAAAGTTAAGAAAAGCATTAAACAAGCAATGTACAGTACACATGCATGTCGTAGCATTTAATATTTATAATATTATAAGGGATTTTCCATATCTTTACTTATTTTCAATGTCAAACATAATAAGCTACCCCTGCTTAGTTTTGGAAATACCAAATTAAACTGTTATTTTATATAAGGTCATAAACTGAAACTAGTAACCGATACCTGGCGGTAATCTTAGTTCGGAAATACCAGACCCTATTCATTGAATATCTGTTTATATATACACTAAAATTGATAGTATCTGGATTTTTTGTAAATTTGTAATTCCTTGTATTTAATGTTAAGGGATATTCCAGGAAGATACGCAGTGGGGGAAGCGTTTACTTCTAAAATATTATTTCAGTCTAAAAGACAGTTCGGTACAACATTTCATACACACACATTGTAAGCAGTCGTTTAAGTTAAGTGCTAAAATTCGTATACTATTAGTGTCTATTATTTGTGAGCGTTAGTTTAAGTTGTGTTCTATGTCTTTATAGTTTAAGTGAATTTCATTAAAGTTTTAAAGGCCTGTACGTATTTTATTAATGTTCACTGGTCCTTCGAACAC
Organism: Cetonia aurata; assembly: GCA_949128085.1. Lineage (NCBI taxonomy): Eukaryota > Metazoa > Arthropoda > Insecta > Coleoptera > Scarabaeidae > Cetonia > Cetonia aurata. The sequence continues at coordinate 15,304,166 of OX421886.1, read as the reverse complement.
TTGCAAAACGAAACAAAAACTAGTGTTGGGGTTAAATGATACAGTCCTCCTAAAGCATTCATCCACATAGCTCCAGACACATCACCTTCAACAAGCAATATGGAAAAGTTTTGGAAGGAAAATGGAAAATAACAGTAGAATCAATAAGAATTTGTTTTATGTTATATTTAGTGAAAAATCCCAGAAAAAAAAAATACAACCAAGCAAAGCGATATTGACAAACGGAGGTGAAGTTACGGAAAACTAGAGAGCGCATTTCCATGTACTCCTCAATTGAAAAATTAAAACAAAACAGGAATGTAACAAGGAAATATATATGCATATATAACTTCTGGCAGGCCTTTAGTCCCATAGCTTTGTAATCCTTCTTCAAACTATTCTGTCTTTGGCGGCATCCCTCCAGGCCTTTATCTCCTATTTTAAATTAGCCAGCACTGCCTCCAAATTATCCTAGGTCTTTCCGTTTTCTTCTTGTAGTTTGGCATTCTCCAAGCAATCTCTATCACTGTTCTATCTTCCGCCAATCTCTCTATGTTACCCAGCCACTATACAGTCTCCTACGTTTTACCACCTTGACGATCTTTAGTTTTTTGTAGATACTGTATACTTCTTCTTTAATCCCTCTTATATCCCTCAATATTCTGCTAATCATTTCCCTCTTCCATCTCATTAGCATTTCTTGTGTGCAACTACTCCAAACCCATGCCTCGGAACCATACAGCCCTGTTGCCCTCAGTATTCACTGATATAGTCATCGTTTTGCGACTCTTAACTGCAATTTCAATCGAATTAAATAAAGCATGTGTTTACCGTACCTGATATAGCTACAATCTCTTTTTATTCCTCACATTTGTTATTATTCTTGTTCCCAAGCAAGGAAATTCGTCAATTTCATCAAATATCATTCTCCCTACATGTGTATCTATTTCTACTTGTCCTTTTGTATATTTGGCTATTCTCGTTATCTTAGTTTTCTCTACATTACCCACAATCCTGCCTCTTGTGCTGTTTCTAACATTATTTTCACAATCTCCTTCAATTCTCCCATTTATTGTTATTATAGCTATATCGTCGGTGTAACGTACTAATTGCTGAATTTTATACATAATATGCGCGGTCCTGTTAATTCGACTTTCTCTGAAAGTATTTACCGAAACAACACAAGTTACATAAGATCATACAAATAGTAAGCAGAATCTTTCAGAGTAAATGAACGATTAAAGTAAAGAGATGCGCTGAAGCCGATTTCGGTTATAGTAGTAATAATAGCTGATTTAAAAGAACTTTCAACAAAAGTACAAGAAGGTGCATGTAGCACAGAGATCTAAGCCCGGTGGTACATGCGCCCTCTAGGCGTCAATTTCAGAATTTGATAAAGTTTGAAAGGATGCAGATATTGGTTTATTTCTGTGATATTCTTGAACAATAAGAGGTACAGTGTTTATTGCAAAAGTTACTTCATATTGGAAGTCTCTTTATAACATGACACTACATAATATACAAGGTGTTACACTTAAAAGCAATTATTGTGTGACGGAAATATTTGCGGTAACATGTAAAAATAAATAAATAAAAAAAAATTTGTCCGCTGTTCAAATCTATTTATAATCTATGGAGAATTGCTTTAGATAAATATTGCCTATCCTTTAAATATGCTTAAAGTTAGATCTCTTTGCAGGAGGTAAGTGATACGAGTTCCACTGAATCTTAATCACCATTTCGATAATTGAACAGAATAGTATCAAGATATGATTACATCTTTTTATCTGTATAAAAAGTATTGTAAGTTTGAATATGTGTCGAAGTAATTACAATACAAAAGAAAATTAGCTGCAAAGCAAAACCTCTGCCATTTATTACAAACATACCCAGCATAGGATATTTTTATCTTATACTTACTATATGAAATAGCTTTTACATTTAAAAATCACCTGTTATCCTTCGAGAATTATATAGAAAAAGCAGAAAATTAATCAATCTTTGAAAGCGTGTTTCACGCCTTCAACGATAGTGTTACATTTAAAATGTGTATACTTTGAATCAAAACGATCCCGTGTTATATTAATTATTTTCTTTAATTAGATGTGTAAAATTATCTAACTAGCTGCGTTGTATAAATCTTATTTAACATTATTTATCACAATGTAGTGTTAGGTATACATTTGTAGCAAAATATTTCAGCTACGCACTGAATATTTCCTGAAATGTAGATAACCGATCAAACGTGATGGATATGCTTTTTAGGAAATCCAATATATCCTAGCGTCATTAACGTCAATGTTCAACTCGGCTTAACGTGCAAAAACGAGAGCAAGCAATGAAATTCTGCTGCATGAAATGGTATATTTACATGATCTTTACATTTGTCGCTTCCCGCAGTTTCAGTGCATGAAAAAGCGAATTTCAATCAGAAGTTCATTTAAGGACAATAAATATAAAATAAAGGAATTATTAATTATTATAAAATATTTAATAACATCTTACGACGTTCTGTAGCAATAAACTAAAATCTTAAAACCCGAGAAGAGCAAATCATTATTGTCACGTTGCCTTGTGACATGAACGTATATTTCTAAAAAGCGATGGTTACTATACCGAATACCTTTTCAAAGCGAAAATTTGTTACTCTGGCCTCCCACAACTCACGCTAATAGAACTCGAGTCCACTTTATTGCGGTAGAATATTGGAGGTCGGTTTCTTTCATGAATTACAAGCCCTATTGCACGTCGTATATCCTATTCAGGAAAAGAACTGTCCCCTTAAACTCCGCGAAAGATTTGCCAAACATTTAGACAATTCTCTTTCATCCCGAAGTAATATAAAAAGGCGTAAACTTTAAAAAAGTTAGAAAGAAGAAAACAAGTTAATTTGTTTTCGAAACTTTCGAGGAAAAAAAACATTTCTTTTTCTAAGGAATCACAGCGGGTACGGTTCATGGTGAATTTAATGATCTGATCGATTGCGGAGAGGCATTTTTCAAGAGCTAAATAATTTTGTTCCAATAACTTTCTTAACGATATACTTATATGAAATTCAATTTCAACGGAGTTTGGAAAAAAAAACATCAGTTATGGTCGTCTGCCAGGGTTCAAAAGGTTTACTGTAAATTGAGATAATATGCTTTTAACTTCCGTTTTTCTTTTCCGAAAACTTGTATCTATGAAACCTTTTATTTCATACTATAATTCCACCTTATGCGGCTGAATTGCAGTTATAACAGCTCTAGCGCAAAATCCCATAAAATGTGCATAGGGCGTCTGAAAGTACTTTACTTCCGATTTTTTCGGATGTTTATTACTGCATCTCCCTGTACTCCAGTTACAGTGGATATCTGTTCCAACAGCTCTGCAACAGGTAGACAGAGCATGAACTGCCTGTTCACCTGTCTACCTGGAGGTTCGCCCCCAACGCAGTACAAATTTATAATTTGATAATTTATTATTTATATTTTGACAAAAGTTTATACCGCTTGATGAAACCTGTAAATAATCGAAACCAATAGCGAATATGTAGAAAAGGAATAAAAAAAATAATAAAACTATGGCGTACACTGGTGGTATCTAATCTTACAACACGCATCGAGCCCAGAATTTCTTCGTAGCTACAGCTGTCTCTCTCATTCCCCCTCGCCTAAGTGAGACGGGAGCAAGAGATGGCAATAGCCACGGAAAGGTTTGCCTCGATGCGTGTCCTAAGATTAGATACCACCAGTGTACCTTTTTTACAATTTAAATTAGAATATCAAACTAATAATGGACTCAGAAGTATCATATATTATGTAGGTTCAAAACACCGTCATAACTAAAACTTGCTGCATCGCTGAATAAGATCAATGGAGATAGATTATGATAGAAAGAAATTTGTTCTCTTAATTTTGCAACCACAGGCAATGCTTGTGGGATAAATAATATTAATGCTGTTCCAATCGATGATGAACTTTTGGAGAACTGTACTTTTAGAGTTTGTTGAACTACTTTACGGCTAGAATTCAGTGCAATCCAGCTTATATTTCTGACGCTTGTTCTAGGATTACATAAACATGTGTAATAATGTATGTACATATCTCAACAGACTTAATATAATAATATATATACATATATGTATATATTTGTCCAACAGAATATAAAATCCAAATACAGGACAACTACACTAAAAACATGACACAAAACAAACATACTACATAAGTCAGAATACATTCGGAACACTTCAATGACCTTAGTTTAAAATCTTACATCTGGCGGTAATAATAATAGAATAAGTACACTTTAAGGACAAAACCTGTCCTAGTACTCGGAGAGGGACATTTTTAGGTGGTTTAAGTTATTAAAATATATATCACATAGGTGGGAAATATTGTTAAAGTTGTTACACATGACATATACGGGCGATTTAAGCATAAGATTGGTTCTAGCTAACGGTAAATAGAAGGCAGCGAAGCCTCTAGTAGAAACTCGAGGCTCAGGAGGCTGAGGAGAAAAGCTCAGGACAGTCGACACAGCCATGGACGAGGTTGAACAAAAAACATACACTAGTACAAATGCGCCCATATTATGGTAAAGCTAAAGGTAAAGTTCTGGTCGGGGAAGGTGGTGAGAACACATGCACTTAGGCCACTCTTACCGGGCCCATTGTGCTACCTCCCCAGGCTGCCGGACACACCGAGCCGCTTAGATAGAAGTTTTTATTGAAATGGTCACCCATCCAACAACTTGTTGTGCATATTGCTGTTTGACGCAGAAAACTGACAATGATGCAACGTACCATTAAGCCGTACTGCCGGCTCCATGCGCCTATATGACAACTATGGTAATTTAAAACGAAACAGGAGTACTGACTGATCTAAGCTCCTTTCTGGATAGGTACTATCAACTTGAAACCACAAAAATTTGGCAAATCTTCGCTGTATCTTCTTCAATTGACATTTGGACTCCATATAGTACGGATACCAAATGAGACTACCGTACTCTAACCGCGATCTTACCAGGGAAAAGTATAGAAAAACATCGACTTGATGATGGTTTGAATGTGATTGATGGAGGTAAGCTTACAATCAAACAAAATACCCAAGTCCTTCACAACCTCGGACCGGGTCAGATCGATGGTGTCTATTATAGTTGTATGTAACAAAGTTAAGCTTCCTAGTAAAAGTGACAATTCGGCATTTTTCTATATTCAGCGGCAGGTCAATGGATTCACACCACATGGAAAGCCGATGTAAATCTGTCTGAAAAGCAGCACAATCATCAGGGCCACCGATACATGATGAGAAGAAATGACATCGTGAAGATCATTGATAAAAATTAGGAACAACAAAGGACGCAGTTTGAACCTTGCGGAACACCAGACGTTGCTACGTAAGACTGTGAGGTATAATCATTGTAACAAACGCTCTGGGTTCTGTTGTTTAAGTAGTGACGAAGTAAGTTTAGTAAAGAACTACTAAACCCAAAAGCGGACAACTTCTGCAAAATGAGTGCGTGGTTAATGCGGTCGAACGCTTTCGAGAAGTCGGTATACACCACTCACGTTGAACACTCAAGAATTTAATCGAGCTTCGCAATAACACATAATTATAGCGTATTTTGAGCGCACAAATAGAATATAGTGTTATAATCATAATAATCAGTCATAATTTTTATTTTAGATATTTTCAGATATTATGTAAACTTATCATTCACAGAGCACTTCTATCACCCACTATTTATGGAACAATTTCTTCTACAAGGTTACACCGCAATACTTTTACAAATAACCCTCGCCCGGAATGTTTATTATATTATTTATAAGGAGATGTTGGTATTCTAAGCAGGGTGTCCTCATAATTACCGCTGGAGGACAATGTTCGATTTTGCTGTTTTACTGCTTCGAACTTTCAATGAGAATTTTCTAAGAAAAAAAGTATCAATCACATTTTTTTTTAGTCTGTTTTAGCGCTGTAACTTTGTGCTTTCCTGTACAGAATATAAATCTTATAATGGGTTTCGTGACGTTACAAAACCACTAGAAAACTGAATCATTTTTAGATAGGTATACTTTTTCTTAGTTGAATGCTAGAAATGCAGGGTTACAGTCTTTTAAGGTTCCTGTATTACTAGATTGCACTTACAGTAATTTAGATTGTATATACCCAGCACTCCAGCGATTGTATCTCAAATTATATTTATTTTTTATCTGTAAGCAATGCATACACTTTCTTCATCATTTCTTAAACACGTTTCTTGTCAAAAATTAACGAATTTGATCTGAGTTTTGAATCTTCCTTTTAAATAAACCTAAGTTAAGGTTTATATTAGCAATGTGGCTATTTAGTAAAGCGACTCTAAAAAAAATCATGCTATTACATAATATGGCTCCTACAATGAGAGTGCTAGATGTGAATCTTAAATAAGCAGCGTATCAAGGTGTTAAAATATTTATTAGTTAATAATGTAGATATTTGCAAATTATATTTGAAATGATATTTGCTTATACAGCGTACAATTTCAGCCTTCAGTGCTTGATAAGTCGTGGGTTTATTGGCATGAACCTGAAATTTCAGATAACCCTACAGCCACCTTCACAGAGAAAAGTCCTTTGGTGTTAAATTTTATTTATCAAACCTCTCGTTGCAAGAAAGTCAATCTTCCACAGGTACTATCGCAGAGGCACCATTTTGCCAAAACCAAATGTATTCAAGAGGAATACCTTGCAATTGAAGCACAAAGGACTGGGTTATCATATCACGATAACATTCGCCATTTAGATACTCTCAATGCAATACTTGTCTCGTTTTCAAAAAGGACAATGCTCCAATGACTCTTCCAGATCACATTGTACACCAAACACCGACACGCTATGGGAATGCATTTATTTCTCATCAATCATTCCTGAATTTTCTGAGTCTTAAATGCGGGAACTTCGTCAATTGATCCAATTGGTGAACACTTTCTGAAACTTATCGGCAGAAGTTGAGTCAACTGGACTTTGTAGGGACATGGAACTGTGGACTTGTGCACGATGAATCACAACGAGTTCGTGTCGCGTGTTTCACATCAATAACTACACAAGTGTTCTCGAATATTTTTATCATGATTTCCACAGATAATGAAATAGATCTACCGCAAATGGGACACGCTTTGTGTATTATAACAATAAAACTTTCACCATTTTGATAGTAGTGATTGTAAATATGTGTGGAATGTGTTGCGGTAATTACTACACAATTCGCTTATTATGTTAATTAAATTTTTATAGAATTTTTGGAGGTGACGAATTTGTAGTTGGGGTAGGAGAACAAATTGTATGTTATTTTAAGTAGCATCATATGGCTAAACTTCTTATCGCAATAATTGACGGTACTGGAGGCAAACTTCAGTAGCTAAGCCTTTATTTCAGCGAACATAGATTGTTCACCTTATACAAGTAATACCTAAACCTTTTTTAACATTATAATAAAAATAGCACGCAATACATTTTTGTGTGTTACCAATAAGTACATGTAGTTTAATCGTAACTGCACTTGTTTAGGAAAATCTTCAATAATTATGTTGCAGTAAGTGGTAAAACACGGAGTTATCACATACTGTACTAGAAATTCTCATACGGGTTACTGTAATTCTAGTTGTGACAACTATATATTTTTTCCGTGGCATAGTTTGACGTTTTAAACGTCAAAAGCTTTACGTTATCTTAATTTTTTTTTCTTTTATATGTATTATTCCTCTTTTTGTGTACACGACATTCTAATCTGATCTCTTAAGGATGTTCAAACGACAACTAACAAGGAAACTAGGCGATGGATTCCTCGATCTTGGCAAGCATGTGCGAATGTATTGCACCACACATTCGGAATTGGGCAAGATGCCACGGGAATTAGAAGACATCCAGGAAGACGATAATCGCACCTTCTCCGATATGGTACAATTCAACTTCCACAAAGCCCGAGTTGTGGTCGAGCAGAAACTAATCGAGAAATTAAAGCATCAAAAGAGTACTCGTCCCCTAGATATCAACGAGAGGAAATGCAAGGTGCGCAACGTTATGGCTTACTTGGAAAAGTGCGATTCGATGTTGGAAGTGAATTTCCCGACGAAAAAAGACGACGGAACTTACGATATTATTAAAGGATTTAGGGCGATGCATAAGTGCCACAAAATGCCGGTCGCTGGTGGTCTACGATTCAGCACCAGTGTAGATAGGGATGGGATTTTTGCATTAGCGTCGCTAATGACATTCAAATGCGCTACTGTAGGTATACCTTTCGGCGGAGCACTTGGTGGGATATGTATTGATCCAGCCAAGTACAATACCAACGAACTAGAAAGAATAACCCGTCGCTATACCATTGAATTGGCCAAGAAAGGTTTCTTAGGGCCGGAACTGGATGTAATAGGACCAGATATAAATACAGGGGAGAGGGAAATGGCTTGGATCTCAGATACTTACACGAAAACTTTTGGGTATAAGGATATTAATGCCAGAGGATGCGTGACAGGAAAGCCCGTGGATCAGGGAGGTATTTATGGCAGAAAAGCAGCTACTGGTAGAGGTCTTTTCAATTGTCTAGGCGAATTCGTCAGCAACGTCGACTTTATGAAACCGCTCGGATTAAACATCGGTTGGAAAGACAAAACGTTTATTCTGCAAGGATTTGGGAAAGTCGGCTTGCAATGCATGAGGTACCTAACTCGTATGGGGGCAAAGTGCATTGGAATATGTGAATCTAAAGCAAGTATCACATCGCCGGCGGGTATAAATTTCAGCGATTTACGCAATTATAAGTTGAAAAAAGGAAGCGTAGCGGGATTTCCTGGCGCGCAACCGTACAAAGGAAAAAATTTAATCTGCGAACCCTGTGACATTCTTATCCTTTGTGCTAGGGAAAAATTAATAAATAAAGACGTCGCTCAAGAGATCAAAGCTAAAATCATCGCCGAAGGCGCAAATGGTCCTATAACACCAGCTGGAGATAAGGTTCTTCTTTCAAAAAATGTTCTGATTCTACCAGATATTCTTGCAAATGCCGGTGGAGTTACAGTATCTTACTTTGAATGGTTAAAAAACCTCAACCACATAACCTTTGGGCGTTTAACCTATAAGTACGAAAGAGACTGTAATTACCTTCTTTTGCTGTCTGTCCAAGAGTCTCTAGAAAAACATTTTGGGCAGGAGAAAAAGGTTACTATACCGATAGTACCATCTGAAATATTTAAAAGCAGAATTTATGGCGCCACAGAGAAGGATGTAGTTCACTATGGGCTACTGTGGACCATGGAAAAAGCATCCAGGGAACTGATGAATACGGCCAAGGAATTCAATTTGGGGACAGATTTTAGAACTGCTGCGTACGTCTGTGCAATCGAGAAAGTCTTTGACACTATAAATGAAGCAGGATTAAATTTTTAGTTATAATCAATACGTAAATATTTATTATATAGCTTTTTTTTATTATTATTTTTATATTATATAAATAAATGATTGAAAATATTTTCTGGCGCGTTCTCTGCTCACCCTCCTTGGTTTTTATAATGTACTTTATCATATTGTGAACCCTTTCCCAGTGCAGCTCTGACTCGATTGTTGTTGCCACTAGCTTATTTGTTGATAGGGTCATTCTAGAGCTCGATTTGTGTAGTCTCCACAATCTTCCCATCTGTCACAGGCGAAAATTGTGTGTTTCACCATATCTTCGTTTTCTCGCACTAAGCAGTGGAGTCGTTTCCAAACATATAGGAATATCTATAGTGTCCCAGGGGATTCAAATTTAAAATTTTTCACGTTTTAATGTGTTTAGTTATCGTCAATATTTTTAAAAGTAGTTAAAAAAATTTAAGATAATAGTATATATAAAATTTATTCTCTTGATGCAACTAAAAATTTGACACATCATTCTTGTAATACATAACATAGCTTTGACAATTTTATTTGCCTGAAGATGGTCAGCTTGGCCGAAACATGTAGCACATAAAAGATACTTAACAATAAAAGGATTGGAATACGAACATTTTCTTGTTATTATTTAATATCAAAAAAATATAGGAATATGCCCTATACGCTCCATATCCAGAAAAAACCTGCGTCAGGTAGTAATTTTTTCTTCAATATTGGCACTCCAGCGATGGTTGTTTTTCAGGGATCAATAACTTAGTCCATGGCGTATTTATATGGTTTCCATCCTATCTTTCTTACAAGAGGTCTTTTGATCTAATCTCTGATCTGTCACGGACAATTCCACCGTTTTCATATGTGCTCTTTCTTCCATATACCATCAAATCAATAGGCGCCATACTAGTAATGACCTGAACTGCAGGGGTTGATACAGTTCTAAACCCCGATACAATCTTCAGCAGGACACTCCGTTGCTGTTTCTCCAAAATGACTATATCAACTGTCTTTCATTCATTCATTATTGCATACCATATTGACGCTGCGTATAATATAACCGATGGTCACGACTAAAGCTTGATGATCCTCCTATGTTTAGCAATATTTGTGCCAACATCTGGCTGATCCCTTTTCCGCCCTATTTGATACCTCTTTTATATGCTTCTCGAATGATAGTTTTTGGTTCACTATCATCCCAAGTTTTTTTTGGGCTTTAACTTTACGTGGCCTAAATCAAAACATCAAGATAATTGCCTCGATTTTCTCTGGGGCTAACTCAAGATTGTTATCCAGTTATTAATTTTACGGAAGCTTCACACTTATCATAAGATTATATTTGTTATGCTTTGCAAATATAACCTAGATCGTCAACGATTCCCATGATCGTTGCGTTCTCTCTTAAAGCCACATTAAAGATGTTATCGAAAAGAACATTCCACAATATGGCTCCAAGCACTGACCCTTACAATTATGTCAATCCCTTCTGATAACCTTTTCTATGATCAGTTTGCAGACTGCCGTATTAAAAGTATTTCGTTCGCCAAGGATCACCAGAGATTGTCTTTTTAATAAGTGAAACCGCATGTATGGTGGATTTACGCCTTCTGAAACCATACTAATTTCTAGCAAAACCGCCCTTTATTTCAATTTAAGTGCAATTTAATAAGCAATGGGGCCTAGTACTGATTGATAAAATAGCCATTTGACAAGAAACCTGCATCAAAGACATAAAATTATAAATAAATATTGAAGTATCTTTAGAGTTTGCCAAAAATCAGTTTTTACCTTTTCATGGAATTCATTCTTTACTATATAAACTGTATTTCGGCGTTAATTACGCGCATACATCATTTTTCATGCTACTTATACAATAAGATTAAACGTTCAGTCATCGGATATTTTACCGTTTATTATTAAAAACAGAATATTGCTTCATAAAGTCACCGCTATGGTATCTACAGGATCAATAAGCCAGCGATGTGGTAAATAAGTCTCTTCTGACACGTTTCGGATATATCGTTTCCATTAAGTCGAAGTAAAGTTTTATGTATCTATGTGTGCATGTGTAGGAGTTAGAAAATAGAAAACACTAACTTGTATAAACAAAAGAGCAAACAACACTTCAGAAAATAACGAAACAGGAATAAAATCAACAATTAATAAATACACAACAGGTCCCGATGGTCTTGCTGCTTCGGTGATTAAAGAATTTAACCTATACCTTTGTGAAATACTAACTCACTTAGTAAATATATCTTTTGCAGAAGGAATTTTTCCAACAGTTTTAAAACATGCTACTATTATTCCAATTTATAAAAAAGGCATAGTTACAGATATTTCAAATTATAGGCCAGTAGCTCTGACATCTGTAATTTCAAAAATTTTAGAATACTGTATGTTAGACCGTTTAAATTGTTTTCTTAATAAACATAGCATCATTAGTAATAATCAACATGGATTTAAAAAGGGAAAGTCTACCTCCACTGCATTAATTGAGTTTTATTGCAATATCTTAAAAAATATCGATCAATATAAAGCAGCTATTGGTGTTTTCTGCGATTTACAGAAAGCCTTCGACTGTGTACAACATGAAATTTTGTTACAAAAGCTTGAATTATATGGAATAAGAGGTGTACTTGGGCGCTGGTTTGCTTCATATTTTAACAACAGAATGCAAATGGTAAAGGTACGTTACAGAAACAATGAAGGAAATGATACTTTGATTGAATCATCGTGGTTACCCACGGATTCTGGAATTCCACAAGGTTCAGTGCTTGGTCCAACACTTTTCAATTTATACATAAACGATATAGTCTTGTTTCTATCAAATGTATACCTGGCGATTTATGCTGATGATGTCGTAATGTTAACAGCTCCTAATATAAATACGCATATTACTGAGAACACAACAAATTCTCTATTAAATAACTTATGCATTTGGTTTTCGCAAAATAAACTGTCTTTAAGCTTAGAAAAAACAAAATACATGGTATTTCATGCCAGACAAAAGAGTATCGAACATTACAATTTAACTATAAACAAAAGAGAATTATTTTGCTGTGATAGTACAAAATTTTTAGGAGTTATTTTTGATCATACGTTGATATGGAAAGAGCAATGTGACAGCATTGTGCAAAAGTTACACCAAAAAGCTTTCGTTTTTAAACGCTTAAGGTCTCAGGTATCTGCGGATTGTTTAATTTCACTGTACTATGCTGAAATTCAGTCTAGATTACAGTATGGTATACTCTTATGGGGAAACTCGGCAAGTGCGCATCAAGTATTTTTAGCGCAAAAAACTGTGATTAGAAGTGTTGCTGGAGCTCATTTTTATGATTCCTGTCGACCAATTTTTAAAAAATATAAAATCCTTCCTCTTTCATGTTTATACATTTTTGAATCGTCATGTTACATATACCAATCAAAAGTAAATATTCCGACCAATGCAAAAATTCATGATCATGACACTAGAATAAAAGATCAACTACACTTACCTTCTAGCTCAATGAATATTATAAGTCAAGGTGCATATAACTTAGGAATAAAAATATTTAATCATTTACCCAACGAAATTAGATGTCATGATAGTTATAAAAGTTTTCGAAAGTCACTAAAAGCATTTTTGTTACGTCATTTCTTTTACTCGGTGGCTGAATATTTCGGAGAGTAATACGATCTTCTTGATCTATCTGATCTGGTGGTGGCCTCATTAATTTTATTTTCATTAATTGTATTTTCATTAATTGTGTTTCCTGACCTATTATACACACAACTGTGTCTTTAATCAATAAATATTATTATTATTATTATTATTATTATTATTAATTACTTGCAGTATACCGAAAAATTAATCTGTTAGAATCTGTTTTGGACTTTCCCACACGGGTATCTTTTACTTTAAGACAATTTCTAAAGGAATGTAGTAAAATCGCAAATTTTTTTTTTTATTTGGCAATTAAATCCACCGCACTCGCTTTCGTAAAAATTAATTATTTAGAGCAGTACTATAAGACAAGATGGGTACTCTTCAACCTAAGTCTGATGTATTACATGTCCCCTGAGCTTTCTATTATTAAATTACTAATAAAGTACGTTTTACGGCTTACACGCTGAGCTTTTACATCCACGTGAAATTACAAAGGCAATATGCCTCGACAAGGTTAGAGACTTCATTTACCCGAATCGGTCATTACCTTTATTTTATTAGGTTTTTTTTTTACTATAGGTATGCTTGTGTAGCAAAATTGCAATATAAAACACTTTTTGGTATTCTCCATGGAAATGTTATTCCAGTCTTATCTGGTACACAAAATATTCCTTTGTGAATGTTTTACGAACAGAAAGATACAGATAATATTATTTCTAGGTGTAACTAATAGTATATACAATGTATAAAATTGTGTAAAGAGTCTTTTGAACGCTAATGTAGGGGAGAACCCGTTCCAGTAGTCAGTTTTTCACATTTAACTTTTTGTTACGGAGTTTGCATTACACATAAGAACAAACTCGATACATGGCAATAAACTGTAATACCATTGCTATTATGTAAGAACTTAATAATATGAAGTCAAAAACTAATAGTATTTTGGAAACATAACATGTAATTTTTTTTCCGAAAATGACGACCACCTTGGTCGTCATTTTGACCACCTTTCAATCTATGAGACAACTGTGGTTAATGGTGGATACAACTACTAAACGAGAAAATACGATATTCAAGAACAGTAACTCCCATTCATACAATATTTTAAATTAGATAAATGTACCCGGTGATTCAGTAAGCGTGGCGATATCCGAAAATTATTTTAATGTTCGAAATTTCACCGCTAGGGGGCGTATGTTCAATCGTAAAATCAATATTATCTCAGAAAATTGCAGGTTGAGCTATAGTTTTGAATGGCTTGCTCGAAAGCTGAGTTGATGTCCCATTACTTTGTTTAATGATCTTTTTCGTAACTGCCATAATAACGAACTGGGAAGCCAATTAATTGTTCAATATGAAAATTTTAATATCTCCTGAACCGTTGAACCAATCTGAATATTTTTGGGCTCGCTAGATGGAGCATTCCATGGGCTTTTTTAGAAAAATTGTCGCGTAACATTTAGTTTGAAATAAGTAAACTAGAGAGGATTTCTGTAGTGATTACATATTTTATTTAATCCGTTATGATTACGTATTTTTGGAATGGTGCTTCAATTTTGATGAACAGATGATTAAGAAATTTATCTCTTATTCTTTGATTTATCATTTATCTAAAAATAAAACACATTTTGATATGGGTGTACAAATGTTCCCGAAAATCATCAATTACATTTGTGTCAGTTAATATTAGGAAATTATTCACAGTAATTCCATGAGGTTGGTTGACTATATACAGTTGAGCAAATAAAGCCAAGAATAAAAGTCATTCTTGCTAAATCAAAACACGTAGTCATACTTTTAGATCTAAATACTTAGCTCCGCAAACGCAGGACAAGCGTAGAATTTTAAATTGTAAAGCCGATAAGGTATTACCATTTTAACGTGTACCATACTCAAGATTCTAAAAAAAAAAAACGCCTGAATTATGGCGAACATTTTCATGGAAATCTACTTTTTTCGCTTGTTAGCGAGAGCCAGTTTAATTTTAAGCTTGGTACTCGTAAATCTAGAAAATATTATCCTTCGAACACTACAAAGATTTGTTAGGGTGCAGCTGTTACAGTAGCAACGGTAGGTAGAATAGTGCAGCTAACGATGACATAATCATAAAGCCCTTTTGTAGCGGGCCACAATAGACTGCGATTAAATTAAAAGAGTGCCGCCGAGCTATAGAAACCATGCCCTCTGGCTGAGACGTGTTACGCTGTTGAATGAAATTTAATTCTAAACAAAATCGAACCCAGTATTTGCGTGTTGGCTTAAACCTAGGATTTTTAATAGCAGTGAACCGCTAACACGGGTTAATTCGTTTTGCATTCAATTTTAATTCCCTCAAATATTGTATGGATAAATCCTTTTATTAGCAGCAAGTGATGCGGCAATACCAAATAGAGCCTATTAAAAACACATTTATTCATTAGTACATATTGCTTCCGCAACCAGACATTATGTAAATTTAAATGCATCATCAACGACTGTTTATAACATGCTATCCTTTGTTCTTAAATTGAAGCGTATATAAGCTCCACAAGTCTTCAATTATTTATGCAACCGAAACTAAACGTACTGGATACCCAGCGATATATAATTGATAATTGTTGGCAAATAATCTTTAACTAATATTTCAGATTTTAGAGTATTGTAGTTTCGGTTGCATAAATAATCAAAGATTTGTGGAGGTTAGCGCTGGTTAGTTAGTATCTATATTTTTGCAAATAGCACCACTTCGTCTGCTTAGAGTAAAAGTAACTAGCATATTTTGCTTATTATCTTGAATTCCTCTGCGCGAGATTTCTTACAATATCCAACGTAAAGAAGCAACAAAAACAATAATTCCCTAAACTTGGCTTCCAAAATATAAATAGTTTGCTTTTTAAGTCGCTATCTTGAATAAATACAACCCTATTTTCTCATGTAATACAAATTGCATATTTTTCACAAGATTTAAGATATTATTTAGCAAAATGTGAAATAAATTGTCCCAAAACCCCCGTTACAATTACCCTATTGAAATGTCATTTGCAATTCTCTCCTTCTTTATCTCCATTGTGCTCCCAAGCGCATTAAAAGCACCGATGGAGCAAGTCGCGTTCACTTTGAGACTATTAGGCTTTGTGTCAGGGATTGCTTCGGATCTAATTGACAATATAAAAGATAATAAACCGTTTATATGCGGATAATTAGTTGAATTGTTCTTACATGTGTTGCCCTAATCAGTTGTAGGTACCTACATTGTAGTGATAATAATGATCCCCACACGTTGAATACTGATACGCGAACAATTGCGTGTGTCCCATATGTATATCCCTATTATCTATTCCCCTGTACGCGTTAATAAAGGAAGCGGATACTAGTCGATAAATTAGGAGCCTAATCCAAGGCGTGGATCTAAATTTGACTAATCCGTGAAAGTTATATCGACCGCAGTTAAGCCAGGATATTCTCCGTAGCACACTAATACATCCTCTAAAATCTAAAACGTTCATCTATTCCCAGCCTTAAAAATCAGCTAGGACATAGGTTAACCCAATGATTAACACAGCTAATTTCTTGCTGAGCTTATGAGAAAATTAGATCTTTTATCTTAAAAGAATCTGTAAAGAAAACATTGTGAGCCATACAATACTGCAATCTTCCGGGAACGGTTATAGAATAATTAGTTCTATTTAGTTTACCAACACAAATTAATTCATATTATTATTCAACACTATACCGAGTGCTTTGCAGATTGTCGCTCAATCTTATAACTTCTAACCGATTTACAATAGAAATTTCGAAGTTAAGTAAGAAGAGGGAAGGTTATTTGCACACTTTTTGTGTTTCATTTTCCCTTTCTTTTTTAAACATCTTACATTTTCTATCTTTAGGCTAGTGTTTAGAGAAGTCTATCAGGATGAATTACCTTTAAAATATATTTTTCTTAGACGAAACTGTTTTCTTATAACAATGCGGGATGTCAAAGTATAGCATTTTATCTAATCTATATCTATAAAGATAATTTGAAGGCTATTCTGGGATGGCATGTACGTATGGCTAAGAACATGCAAGGAACAATTTGATAACAGAACATATGTGACTCATACATAAAAGTAAAGAAATATTGTCTAGGGTTACTGCTAACAGAAACTTGGAAGGTCAGCGCTAAAATACTAAATATCCTTAAATCCATCTTCTATTGATTCTGGAAGAATTAAAAGCAGCCGTGGAAAGGTTACGAAGGAAAGCTCTCCATTTGTATATTAGAAGAGATTAGGATTAAGCAGCTGTCATAGAATTTTACTTACAAATATAGTACGCTAGGCTTCCGTTACTTCTGGCCAACTTGCTACTCTTCCGAACATGTTTCATCTCAAACTTGCCCGACGGTACTTCCACGATATCAAAGTCGGCTTCTACTGCATGTTCGGTATATTTAAGGCACTTGAGATTCTCTTCGTTTGCTTTCTTCCAAATTTTTTTGACTTTTTATATATGAATATATTTGTAAATCTTCTTGGTATTTAAAAGTCGGATAGTTAAACACTATTAGAATAAGTAAAACGTTTCGGTTTATTTGCAAACCTTAATCCTTTACAGTTTTTAAAAAATTAAAGATGTATAAAATAAAATTTTTGGTATATAGAAATATATAACATTTTTTGTTTTATTGATAAAATCAGTTTGTATTTTGTTTTAATTTGATAGTTTTGAAATGTTTTATATAAAGATTGTTTTGTGAAATGTGTCAGTTTTATCATTTATGGAATTATTATGTTTATAAATTTGGATTATTTCAAGTATAGTTCGTGCTTTATAGTTTTGTTCCTGGTTTAGGATTGATACATTGTTAAAATCAAATGTATGATTCTGTGCTATTTCATGTTTTTTTAAAGCTGTAAGATTTTTGTTATATTTGTGTCCTTTTATTCTATTTTCTAAATATTGCATAGTTTCACCGATATATACGCCATTACAATTTTGACAATTTATTTTATATACTATATGTGATGTTTTATTTTTTTCAGTTTTAATTTTGTGTAAATTTGATTTTGTAATTTATTATTATTTTGATTTGCTATTTTAAAATTATAAGGTTTGATAATTTGATTAATTTTTTCAGAAAGATTTTTTACATAAGGAATTTTTATGTATTTTATAAATGTTTGACTATTATTTATAGTTTTTATTGATTTATTATAAAAACGGAATATTCTTTGTTTAAATATTTTATTGATAAGATTATTTGGATAATTATTTTGTTTTAGAATAGTTTTTGCTTTATTAATGGTATCATTTCGAAAAATTGGACTGGTTAAAGTTATAGCTCTATCAGCTAAACTAATAATAACACTATTTTTTTGTGAAATTGGTTGTGATGACTTAAAATTTAGATAACGTCCAGACCATGTAGGTTTGGTATACCATTTAGTTAAAATTTCATTATTGTTTTTTATCAGTTGAAGATCTAAAAATGTAATGCTGTTGTTTTCTTCGATTTCGACTGTAAATTTTAATCTAGGGTGATATGAATTAAATATTCCGTTTTTATAATAAATCAATAAAAACTATAAATAATAGTCAAACATTTATAAAATACATAAAAATTCCTTATGTAAAAAATCTTTCTGAAAAAATTAATCAAATTATCAAACCTTATAATTTTAAAATAGCAAATCAAAATAATAATAAAATACAAAATCAAATTTACACAAAATTAAAATCGAAAACTGAAAAAAATAAAACATCACATATAGTATACAAAATAAATTGTCAAAATTGTAATGGCGTATATATCGGTGAAACTATGCAATATTTAGAAAATAGAATAAAAGGACACAAATATAACAAAAATCTTACAGCTTTAAAAAAACATGAAATAGCACAGAATCATACATTTGATTTTAACAATGTATCAATCCTAAACCAGGAACAAAACTATAAAGCACGAACTATACTTGAAATAATCCAAATTTATAAACATAATAATTCCATAAATGATAAAACTGACACACAATTTTTCACTAAACTTTATAACTTAATTCTATGAATGAAATTTTAATAAAAATTTAGTAACGTTTTTCATATTTAACCATAACCTACAATAACTAATACAACTGACACATTTCACAAAACAATCTTTATATAAAACATTTCAAAACTATCAAATTAAAACAAAATACAAACTGATTTTATCAATAAAACAAAAAATGTTATATATTTCTATATACCAAAAATTTTATTTTATACATCTTTAATTTTTTAAAAACTGTAAATGATTAAGGTTTGCAAATAAACCGAAACGTTTTACTTATTCTAATAGTGGTTAACTTTCCGACTTTTAAACACCAAGAAGATTTACAAATATATTCATTTGCTTTGTATTTGCTCGAAGTATCGTGCTCAAAGATTGCTACCAATTCTTGATTCCGAAGTACCTTTCCAAAGTTTTCATCTTTTTATTTTCAAAATATTTCTTTCTCGTAAAAAAGCCTCTTCTTGCACCGTTCATGTTATATCTTTCTTCCATTTCTCCTTTTTCGGGTGCATCTCCGTTTTTGGTTATGGATTTATTTGCTCAGGAGGAGCAAAAGAACTAAGACCACGGTCTAACGTGCAAGATATTCTTTTAGGAAATTGGCTTATTGAAGTGGAGGAACTTGGTGTAGGAACTTCTGGAGGAGGCGCAATGGACAGATTTAAACGGTAGTTTAAATCCCCCCTCCCCCTCATCAGCTTGTCCTAGTGTGAACTAAAGTTGCGATTAAGTCCTGAGGAGAGAGGAAGAATTTGGATGCCTAAGAAATTTTATCAAACGGCCGTATACCACATTTCCGAAATCACGACTTCACGTTTTCGGATGTTGCCCGTTCGATGCTAACAATAAGACGCGCAGCACAGTTCAGAAAGCGTAGAAGATGGTTTATTTGGATAATCTGAGCATCACTACGAAATTTTTTATTCATGAAATCAATATATTAGATTTGTTTTGAAACATTTATAAGCTGGTAAATTTATTTCTTTGATTAGTCATCCAAGATATGGCAAAAAATAAATAAATAAAAAGGTGTATTGCTTGGGGGTATGGAAATCTTTCGGTTCTTACTTAACATTTTACGTAGGTACTTATAACAATTTTATGGTAATACTTTTTTTTCAGAGATTTGCTGTTTAGAGTATTGCCAGCAATACTGTTTGCATTGCAAATTATATTGAGGCGAAAAATTCAAATCTGTCCACTGTTTCTTCATGCCCAGACCATCCGCTGCCTTCTTTATAGGATACAGTTCCACTTTTCTCGATTCTAATTTAAGCCACCTCTACAGATATTTTAGAATATTTTAATCTAGGATAACTGCACCAAGTATATTATTTGGCATATTTTCCCATCAACACAATATTAATAATTCAAATAGAGTCCCGGAAATCTGTTACTGTATCTATCTAAGATCTCAGTGCCTGGAAAAAATAACTAACTCATATTAAAATTGCATATTACTCAGTGCAGTTTAAAATGTGAAAGTTTAGTCGTTAGAATGAACTATGTACCTGTATATTATACAAGTTAATCAGGAAATGGAGTTATCTCTAGTACTTGGTAATTTACTCTAAATTCACTATATATTATAAACTAGAAAAATACGGGGCTAATGACAGGCTTTCTACATGAGGAAATTCCCTTTGATCCCTAGTTAATTGCATCGAATTATCTTAATTGAATTGCAAATGACCGTATATGTATTAGCAGTTAATTATTTATTATATTGGCCTTCAATTTAGCGGTAGGCATTTCAAATTCAAAATGGACTCAATAAGGGTAAATGATTGAGTACTTAAAACTTTCGCTTAGCGAATTCAGGTTAGCGAGTTCTGGAAATCTGAACAGATACTTTTAAATTTGTAAAATTGTAGGTATGTACTGGAGTGAATGATTGAATAGAAACAGTTTGTATGAATCATTTGTGCAATATATAATTGTGGTGTTTCACTAACAAAATGTATTATTATGCCTTTAAAATTGTAGCTTTAACATTTAAATTATGTGATAGCACACTAGTCACATGTTTTCAGACACTTGCCACGTCTCGGTGATACTAGAAGAAGCAAAAAATTATATCTCCTTAATACTGAAGATAAATTTAGTATTATTTATTGGTTTGCAGTTTAATTATATACCTGATAGTCTGCTGTAGTGCCCATTCAAAAAAATATTAATGTTATGCCGATAGTCAAAACTTGGTGGTTTTAAAAAGTAGAGTTCAATCAAAAAGTTTTATTCCATAAATGTTTTTACCTTGACATCTTTGAAAATTATATTTATTCACAATTACTATTAAATTTCGCCCATCCTGTACATTAACATACGGAAGTGTAAATTTATATTGAGACAATACTATATTTGTTTTTTAAAAACACTTCACATATTTAAATTGGAAGTAACAAAGATTTACAAAGAGCAGTCCTATTTATAAAACTAGACACAGTTGGAATTAGTTATTAAACAAAAGATCCATACAACCCTTCTCTTCATCCGCTCGCTCCAGTACATCTAAGAACAATAAAACGAATGTACAATAAGAATATAATGGTGTTTGCCTTGATTTCTAGAATTAGCTAACGTGAACGTGGTAAACAAAAGTGTCGACCATTCATTCACCATCCTTGGTGATTACATGAATCGGAAATGCTCACCAGTACATCAAATTAACAAGGTAGATACTGCAATCATGGTATAAGCCACTGAAGTCCGCAGAGAAGAAAGAAAAGGTTACAGTGTCTTTTTCTTATCTGATTTATCCTTTTTTATACTTTAAACAATTCGCATAATTTTCCCTTGTAATTTTGTGTATTAACTTTGGATCATCACGTATTAATTGATACCTTTTCATCGTATTATAAATGTAAATTACAATATGTTATTTATATTATACGATTAAGTATATTAGATTTATTAGAACGATATCAGAGGTAGAGTGTACCTAACCTTTATGTAGACCATCAATGTACTTGGCAGCATTTCTGGTAGCATTGTCGATATCCTGCTAAAAGTTAAATCTATTGCTTGGGTTGCGCATCCGAGCAGCTCTCATTAAAAGTTTATTACTGAACGCATAGTTAGTAACAATAGACAAACATTCCATTCAAATGGATATTATATGACGTTTATTACGTTATGCACACAAACAAAACGAAAAAGATTGTGAGAGGAGTTGATGAGAGTCAGCTAAACTTTAATCCTTTATGTAACATTCAATTACTAAAGAAAGAAAAGCAAGAAAAGTGTTCATACCGTTCTGTCACCGGGATGTTTAACTCTGCAATTTAGGATTGTAGATTGCCCAACCACAGCTGTTACGTTCCTTGGACCAACATCGTCGAAATACGGCCTCTCACCTGGCGGTTTACCAACGTTATCGGAAAATTTTGTTTTTGTTCCTTCCGATATTCCAACCAATGTAGCTGACACTGAAATTAAAATAGGAAAACTTAGAGATATTTTCTGGTACCACCTTTATTTATAAGAATTATCATTTATTAATAATTTTTACTCAACACTATTTTATTATATAATTAGTTAATCGTTAAGACTCTATAACCTCAAATTTAACTCATATTAAACCAATGCTTTTATGTGAAATGAAATTAATTAATGAAGAGATCCTAATGGACTACAAAACCATTAAAACGAGAGTTCACGACCTTTACTTTTATTATTAATAGTAATAATAGGTGGATCCTTTCTTCGTAACTTTTAGTACACATAACTTACATAATAATACAAGAAAATAAAAAATTGACAGAAAGCCGCACCCTCTGGCTTTTCGTAAGTTTTTTATATACCCCAATTGCTAGTAAACTAATCTTGATCTTCTAATGAGTAAACACAAAGTAATATTTATTGTTGTCAAACGCAATACATGTCTATACATAACTTGAATCAATACTCTGTGATATGAACTGGACTAAAATGATCTCAAAATAAAGTGTTATAAACATATTAAGTATTTAAAAGGCAATATACATCGTTAGAAGCACTCAGTAATAATACTTTTAAACTAGGAGGTACTACCAGGAATCAATCCACGGTTCTTAGCTTTAATATTAAGCACCTCTCTACACCAATCTTCTAGTTCAAAGATATGATCCAGTATAAATCGTCGAACCTTGCGGAACTTCACTGAAATCGTAATAGGATGAACAACCATCAAGAACAAGCCTATTGAAGAGCTAATTTTAAAATCTAAATAATAATACCGTATCACTGGAGATACCAACAAGACAACACCCATCGTAATTATTATTTAAAAGAAATAGGTATCACCATATAAAAACTCTTCTTTAAGCCAAGGCTTCACTGTATTAAAATTTATTTGTACGTCGGTGCTGAAACTTTCCATATAGTCAAAACCTTGTTTTATCTTTGAGTGTAAAGGTAGTTAATTTTGTCATTCTTTCTTCTCTACAATTCTTCATTGCTGTCCTTTGCGAACTTGGCTTATATTATTTATTGTGCTGTTTTAGTTTCGCCTCACAAACAACTTTCAAGGGTACATGTTCTTCCATTCTAATTGAATGACAAAATCATTTCATTTAGTGCTTCTCTATTGTCTTTGATTATTTAATTTCTTCTTCCCTCTTTTCTTGTTACATCTCTCACTATACTTAAATATTTGATCTCCATGGCTTAAAATCTACTTCTCAAACTAATACCCAATATTCAATCACATACATTAGTGTCGGCCAAAACACTGTTTTGTGTATAAGTATTCTTGCACCTACTTTTATTATTTCATTCTTTTTTTGTAAATATCTTATTAAGAGAATGGTATGCTGGTCTGTTCATTCATTCATTCATTCATTTGCTTCTTCCCCCATTCCTCCGCTGCATTGAATTGCCACCAATCTGCGAACACACACTGTGCTAGTTTCGCCTGTCTTAGCTCCGTCTTTTTTATACCACTAGTATCTACCTTTGTTCTAACTTCTTTTAAAACGCTATCTATTGCGAATTATAAACAGAATTGCTTTCTTTTGCTTTCTGTGAGATGATCTAGATGTAATCTCAAAAAATGTGTGTTATCGAAGACATGTACCAATGTCTTCGATAACTCTCCGCAATTTACCTTTTATCAAACTTGTTGATGGTACCTTTCTTTATTCAATCAACCAGCTTCATTCATAGTCAAAAAATGCCATGCAGAATCCTCTGTTTGTTGTTTTTTCTACTATTTGTTCTAAATAATATGTGATCTTGTATGTGGCTTGGTGAATGCGGTAGCCAAATCTTTATAGTCAACACACTCCAGTGTTTCTAGTATTCCATTTTTTTTTTATAAATTGGTATAATTATGCCACTTTTAAGTCCTCGAGAAATTTCTGCATTATTCCATATTTTACTGAACGACTTAATTAATACCTTTAATTCTATTTCTCCTAATTTTATTATCACTTCCAAAGTCGTAGCCCTGCTGCTTCTTCTTTTTTCACTTCTCCACTTGCTCTCATTACTTCTCCTTCTTGTGTGGTACTGTTCCTGTCATGCGCACTTCTTGAACTTTTTTTTATTCTCCGTTTCCTCTCTTATGCCAATCTCTGTAGTTAGCAGTTCCTGGAAATGCTTTCTCTAGGAATCTAAAATCTCCTTCGAATTTCTCAATGTTACTTTCTTTTTGTGTTTGATGTGCCTGTTACTGAAACTTTACAGATTGAATAATATTGTAATTTTAATAATTTCAATGCATAATCTTCTGTGATTAAATGGAGGTGGAATAAAGGGTTAATAAACTCTTAGCTTATTTATGCCAATTTTATGAAAGCACTGCAGAATTGACAGACGTTTATATTATACATTAAAGTATTTTGAAGTACTAAAATATCTTTGTAATGCCAATCAAATAGCTTATTAGCTTATTAAAAACTTTGCACAAAGTTAATAATGCCTGGAGTTCCAGATGGGCCTTTCCGTCACGTTGCTTGTTTCGCTCAGATCAAAGAGAAAGTTCTCTTGGCATTCATAATCCAATTTATTCCTCGCATCAACTCACATAATTCATAATAAAAATATTGAGATATAAAGATCCCCACATTATCGGGAATATAAAATCGAACGATTCTTGATTTGCCTCCATCAATCCCATAAAAACGAATAAAACTTTGATGGCTTTTTGAAAACGAACAGATGTCCTAGATTATTCGTATACTAAAATGTTTTTAAATTAAATTCTCGAATATTTTCACGTATTTCACTTCTGTGAAAGAGATGACAAAAATACAATTAAATGAAATCTTATCAAAGCGGCCGTTCGTCCGCTGTGTCTAAAGGAGGAATCTGTTTATCAAAGAAAAGAAGAAGGCATTTCATGTAATTCCAATTTCCCTTACAAATTCTCCCTCTTTATTATACTATGAGAAGGAAAATGACAGACGAGATAAAATGGTAATTAATGGGATTTGCATATTTAGCACGTCAAAGCATCGATTAATTTTATCAAGCTTTTCGAAATATTAGGACTTTTCCCCGAAATAGACTGCTACCCTTTTATAGTGAAACATTTAACGGGTGGATCCTCCGTCGAGAAATTGTTGAAAAATTTCGGGCATCTGCTAAATGCTTTCTAATAAGAAACCAACATTGCACCACATGTCCTTTTATGTTACAATATATGCTCGGCTTTACCCATCCTTTTGAGTTGGCATCCGAATGGGTTTTCTTCAGTATTTAGCAAAGGGTTGACCAACCTTTTAGATACAAGATATGCGGAAGTTTAGGATACCGCTTTCTTATGTGCCTATTGTTGGAGGCCAACTCTAATCTGGATTTTGGAAACATAAATTTGAAAAATTGAGTAGGCAGACAAACCTTTAAGCCTGCTTTAAACAGCATTTTATACTTACATATCAAAATTCAATAAAACAGTTCTAATATTAAACTAAGCTCGCCTCCTTATTCAACCTTATGTACCAGATATACATACATGCACATTTAGCAAACTCGGTTAGATATGTCTATTCTGTAGACACTATTAAATGTGAGATTGTATATATCTAGGCTAGCCAAGGCTATTGTAGGCACCGGAGCCGCAATTAGGCAACCTTTGTATATCAAGCTTCTAGACTTTGAGATGATATAATAGAGGTTGTACTATAATATTCTAATACTATGCTTCACGTCAGAATATACCAGTAATTATTTAATGCTTTTAGACGGTTAAAGGTACTAGTACCTACACATGGATGCACTTTGAGTTCATTTGACAGTGGTAATTTAATCGGACAGTTTTGAATGTGATTAGATATTAAAATTTATAACTACCATTGTGGTAAAACGCCTGATACTTTTCTAGAAATTATTCTTTCAAGTTATTTCAAATGAAGAGCGTTTTGCTTTAAAGGATCCAGTTAGTTTAGTATTCGACTGCAGCACTTAACTGGCACAGTTCTCCTGCCAGAATTTTTTCTTAAAGATATTTTACCATTTTCGGTAACATCCAACAGAACAGTTGATCTCATACCTTCACTAGTTGCCTATTTATCGGCAGAATTTTGAACTTATTTTCAGCAGAATGGTAATTATTAAAAGATTGTAAAGTACATTCGATTTTATTTTTTGGTGGGCAAATAATAATAAACAAGAAAAAATAATCATGACTAGTTGCTTGGGGTAAAATATACAGCCTTAATCTCTGCAAAGTAAACGGCGGGGAAGTACATATACTCCTACCGTCTCCCACTCTACCTAACAGCGAGGTGTGGCGCTGTAGTACGATAACAGCACGTGTAGACTGATCAGTTATCAGTATTATTAGTTAGTTCAAGTAAGGTGGTTGTCTAAGTTTTAAATACATATTTATGCGCAAAATGCCGCGTTATACTGTGGAGGACAGAGCTGAGATGATGCGGTGGTATCACGCTGGAAATTCTTTTCAAAGGGTATGGGACATGTTTGCAGCTAAATACCCCAACAGGCCTATTCCAAATAAAGCCACAATTTTTAAATTAAAAAATAAAACCGACTATACTGGTTCGGTCGAAAATTTAAAAACATCATTTCCAACCAGCAGAATTTCTAATAATACGTTCGTTTTAGTATGCGCTGCAGTTGAAATAAATTCGAATATGTCATCTGGTACTATTTCCAATGATTTAGACATATCCCGTTCTTCCGTTCAGCGAATACTCAAAGCAAATGGGTATCACAATTTTAAATATTCTAAACACCAAGATTTATTTCACGGCAACGCATTTAAGCGTATGGAATTTTGTGAAAAGTTAAGTCATTTAATTAACCGAGATGCTAATTTGGTAAACAATATTATCTTTACCGATGAATCTTCTATTCCTTTGGTTAGAAGTCACAATTTATCGGTGACAACATACTGGGCCAAGCAAAACGAGCACAGACATTTAAGTTCATCCAGGCAACAACAGCAAAAAGTAAGTGTTTGGGCAGGTTTTATCAATGGCAATTTGAACGCAAATGCATATTTAGATTTACTGAACACCAACATTCTACCTACTGTAACAGCAACTTCCCGACATAAATATGCAAAACATCTACTTTCAGCAAGATGATTGCCCTGCACATAATGCAGTGGCTGTTCGAATCTATTTAAGTGAACAGTTTTCTAATCGGTGGATCGGAACTCATTCTGAAAATATCAAATGGCCGCCACGTTCACCAGATTTATCCTGTCTTGATTTCTTTACTCGAGTTATTTGAAACAAATAATGTATGTCAATGAAGACATCAGACCAGCTAATGTAGAGCAGTTGCGCAATAACATTGTTCAAACGTCAAACAACATTAGCCCAGAAATGTTGGAGAATATTAGCATGAATTTCTACAACAGATTAGGATATTGTTAAGCCAAGGATGGGGGCATATTTGAACCTTTTGTTTGAAGGTTCAATGATTTTTAAACAATTCACGTTTATTTCGTCTTATTAATTAAGGCTTATTTCCTTTTTTCTATTTTTCAAATGTATTTACTCAGAATTAATTTTTATTTGTCCTTTATTAAATTTACTATTTCTTTTTGAGGGTTTTGCCCAAAATTCATTAGAATGACTTTGATTTCCTTGTCATGAACAAACCCTAATTTTATATTTCTTTATTTATTACTATTAGGAATAGAATAGTAATCGAGCTGGTGTTAAAGTTTATTTAATTTATTATTAAGAGTAACTTTTAAGTTTTCATTTTTTTTTAAATTATTTACTCAGAATTAAGTTTTATTTTTCCTTCCTTAAATTTATTATTTCTTTATGAGGGTTTTGTTCTTGGTTCATTGGAATTATTTTAATTTTCTTGTCATGAGCAAAGACTATTTTTAAGTACATAATAGATACTATAAATTACTGTTTTACACTTTTTGAGTTTATAAGTATGTGTGTCCAAAGCAATACATATTGCAATTTATTCAATTTCATGATAAAAATGCAATACGTTTCACGGTCACTAAAAATTAACATATTTCTGCGTGTAGATTGAATAGCAAAGCAACCCCTGCGCTCGTGACAGTATTCGCTGTGAACTATGAGTGGCTATGACGAATGACTGAATGTAGGGGAATACCTACTGCAGTAAGAAGAATGAGCGGGAGACGCACATGCGTGGTATAACCGTTGACTTTGCAGGGATTATGTCTGTATAGGGAGATTAACTATAACTTGACTTAATTTAGTTTTTCTACATGTTCATGTTTTTCTATGAATTATGTTTGAACATAAGACGAGTTGAGCATAAGAAAAAAGTTTGGAAGAATACCACTGGATTATTCGATTCTTTTTTGCTTGCTTCCCTTCTGAGTAAAGTTGACATTTTTAAAATTACGCCATACATATTTTGTTCTCTCTCCAGGATTTTTTGTGCTACAGTGAATTCACTAATACATTCTCAATGGAGTTGGTGTTAACTAAATCATGCTTTGATACGAATTTACTACCGAAGGGTACTTTAACCGGTCTGTTGTGACTGTCAAGTAAATCTTAGTATACTCGCAGATGCAATTCCTCTGGCGCGACCGGTAGTCAAGCAATCACTTTCCAAAACTCCCGTTCGCCGGCGCACTACGGGGTGAATTTTATACTTACGGGTTTACAAGGTAACTCCTGCGGGTGTATTTCAGCCGGTTCGTGAAATCGGGACTCTGACAAATTGAAATGGGCCCGTGACATCCCTACCCATTCAAAAGGGTTCACAATGTCCCGGCTATTTCTCTCACCGTGCGCGCAAGCCAGAATTCTCCGACACAAAAGGGCAACTCTTAAGGCAAAACCTACAGTCCCGCTTAACTACTTCTTACGGCTCTCTAATATATTTATTCACGGTCGGATGCTCGCTCTTATTGGTCCGATTAATATCAATTGAGGGAATGGTTCGTGTGAAAGTAGAAAACGGAAGCGCATGCGGTAGGTAAATTTTACTAGCACGTCTGAGTTTATAAGATCGTGGATCGGATATCCAATTCCGTCATTTGATATAATCGACTAGATAATTTCGAATAGTTAGATTCACATAAAATCAATCGATTACCGTAAGTTCTACGTAATGAACTTCCTTAGATTTCCTCCATACTATTACATGTTGAGATATATTAGTTTGCAAGAGAGCAGAAACATTATTAAAAGATTTTTAAATCTTTGGATCTTGACCATGTATATATTTTTTATTTCCCTTTTTCTTGGTTTTTAGGTCCCAAATAATAAAAGTATGAATGACTAACGACGTTTCGCTTTATTAAAAGCTTTTTCAAGTTATAAATAAATGTATAAAGTTTGATAAATAAAATGTTTTTGTTTAATAAATGACAATTTGTTTGTTTTTTATGATTTTGAAAATATTATTATGTTTTAATTAAAGATGTTTTGATTATTTATTTTTGGATTTTGTAATTAAATAGTTCTTTAAAATATTGTATTTAGTTATAAAAGTAAATTATATAATAATTAATAATTATATAAGAATTTATAGACAACATTAAATTAAAACCAAATTTCAAAATGATATCATTAGATGTAGTATGGTTATACACAAATACACCATTAGACCTAGCAAAACAAATTATACATACAAAATGGCAATTAATTGAGAACTTTACAAATATACCTATCACAGAATTCATTAATGCAATGGAATTAACACTAACACAAACATTTTTCCAGTATAAAAATAAATTTTATAAACAAATTTTTGGATGTGCAATGGGATCACCAATTTCTAGTATCATTGCAGAAATTGTTTTAGAATATATAGAAGAAACAATTTTAAATAAAATAAATTTCGAAATAATTTTCTTCAAAAGATATGTAGATGCATAACCGCGTTAGAAGAAAAAAATATACCAATTTTACTTAACAATTTTAATTCCTTTCATCCAAGATTAAAATTTACAATTGAAATCGAAGAAAACAATAGCATTACCTTTTTAGACCTCAAACTCATCAACAATGATAATAAAATTTTAACTCAATGGTATACTAAACCAACATGGTCTGGACGTTATCTAAATTTTAAATCTTCACAACCTTTATCTCAAAAAGTTAGTGTTATTATTAGTTTAGCTGACAGAGCAATAAAATTAACAAGTCCAGTTTTTCGATCAGATATTATTAACAAAGCAAAAAATATTCTAGAACAAAATAATTATCCAAATTCTCTTATAAACAAAATATTCAAACAAAGAATTTTTCTTTTTTATAATAAATCAACAAAAAATATAAATAATAGTCAAACAATTACAAAATTTCCTTATGTTAAACATTTATCCGAAAAAATAAATCAAATTTTCAAACCATATAATTACAAAATTGCCTATCAAAACACAAACAAACTACAAAACCAAATTTATTCAAAATTAAAATCAAAAATTGAAAAAAGTAAAACATCACACATAGTTTATAAAATAGACTGTCAAAACTGTAATGGTGTATATATAGGTGAAACCATGCAATATTTGGAAAATAGAATAAAAGGACACAAATATAATAAAAATCTTACAGCCTTAAAAAAACATGAAATAACTGAAAATCATACCTTTGATTTCAACAACGTAACAATTTTAAACAAAGAACAAAATTTAAAAACACGTAACATACTAGAAATAATTCAAATTTATAAACATAAAAATGCAGTCAATGATAAAACCGGTATACAATATTTCACAAAATTATATAATTTACTTTTATAACTAAATACAATATTTTAAAGAACTATTTAATTACAAAATCCAAAAATAAATAATCAAAACATCTTTAATTAAAACATAATAATATTTTCAAAATCATAAAAAACAAACAAATTGTCATTTATTAAACAAAAACATTTTATTTATCAAACTTTATACATTTATTTATAACTTGAAAAAGCTTTTAATAAAGCGAAACGTCGTTAGTCATTCATACTTTTATTATTTGGGACCTAAAAACCAAGAAAAAGAGAAATAAAAAATTATTAAAAGAGTTAGACATTGGTAGATTACATTGTATTTTGTGGACCCAGAATAAGAAAAACGAACAAAATATTCCAAAAGCTTCATATCGACCCTAAACTTTGATAAAACATTTGTGATCTACATTGAAAGGACCTTCAGAAGAGGAAATTTTTTGTATTCATGTTTTCTGTTGTACCTGATACTGCGTCATTTAAAAATTTAAATCTAAAATTGGCAAATAGATCATAAAGGTTCCAAATAAACAATGCTTTTTTTTTTACGTTTTTACGTATGAATACGTTTGTAATATTTTACGTTTGTTCGTTCTCCATAATGTTTTGTAATTTTATTGTCTTTTACAACGCTTTTAACATGTAAATTGTTTGTTATTATTTGTATTTAAACTGTGACGACAATCAGTTTTCTGATGAAGGCTTACATAAATAAAGAAGCCGAAACGTTAAAAATGTAAATCTTTTATTTAATCACCAGCCACATTTCCAACAAAAAAATATTTTCGTCTACAATACACTACTCCTGGCTAAATAAAATTTCCTACTGTAGTAATATTAATGGAAACGCTATGCTGGCGCATATAATGTGTATCTAGATATCTTATTTAAACCATTGATTTGTGGCAATTGATAACAAACCATGAAGTAAGTCAATTATTCATTATACATTTTGAACAAAAATTATTCACAAAATACCACAAGAAACACCACAATTAGCTGCTTGCCATCGCTTCTTCTATGCCCTATGTCAATGTTCTTCCAAGTCTTCCAAAAGGTCTGCAGATCTTTTCCGACTATCTCTTTTCTCCTAATCGGTTCAAATGCCTATAATCTAGCAAACTCTTCCTTTCCACTCTATACATTATATATCGTCATCTGCATTCATTGTTTCCCTCATTACATTGCTGAAATCTCGATATGCTGCAACTACGTCCAAGAGCGTCCAGTTCCCGAGCTTGTAGTCTAAGTTCATAACATGAACATACAATGGTTAATGTCATATCACCATATGTTATTAAGCTACTGTATAGCTATCGTAACTGATTATCCTGTGAGTTAAGTACTTCTTTGGTAATTTAATTAAAAATAGAGTCAAGGTATTTAAAATTTTCGACAACTACTAATTTCTAACTCATCTACATATGCATATATGCCCCTACCATTAAGCACTTTGTCTTTTTTAAGAGTATATTCATTTTTGCATCCTAGCTTCATATTCTACCTTAAGTTTTTTTTGCCACGCATGCTGCGTGCCCTTTTTCGGTGGCTATAACAACCTATAGTAACCGTCCGCGAATGGCAATATGTTGAAAAAAGAATTGTTAATCTGTAACATCATATTTGACCCTTATAAATCTTCGATTGCAAAAGATACATATATTTTGAAAAGGTTAAATCCCTGTAAGAAATCATTGGTGATTAGGAAATTGTTAGATGATGTCACATTTGCTTTTACGATCGACGTTGTATTACACAATTGCTTAATAGTTCTTACATATTTTCGATTTATGGTTGTATTGTCTAGTGCTTTAAATAACCTATTTTGTGACCTTTGTGACTGACTGTCATATGCCTATGTCAATTCCTAGCAACATAATCGTCTCAGGCTGAAGATATTGTAGGTACATCATCTGCCGTCCCTAAAATCATTTTGTTCTTCTCAGTTTATTCATTATTACACACTCGTATATCCTCCCAATTGACACGTATGTCTCTTTATTTTCGCAATTTTTTCAATACCCTATACATATTTCCAACATCTATTATACTATCCTTTCCTCTTAGCATTTTGTAAAAATCTAAGGTCAAGCTTCGTTTACTTGTACAAACTCACGGTTCACCAATTCAAATTAAATGCTTTCAGCATGGGAAGCTTTATTATTTTGTCTCAGGATATTTGTGAATTTCTTCTACAACTATTTTCCGTACATCTTTCTCCCTCATTAAGTTCTTATATCTTCATGTTCATTCCTATGTTCTTTTAATATGTTTCGGAAATATTATTTCCGTTGCTTACTATTTACAAGAGACCAATAGATATTACCATAAGGTGCTTATAAAAAACCATGGCAACGATCTTTATATATTTTATACGATTTTCCAAGCTCAAGCATAATGATGAAAACACACTGCAGAAATTGTTGTACCAGTCTCCAGTCAATACTAAATATGAATCGGATACAAATGCAAATGACCTCAAAAGAAATTCTGCTTAATGGGATAGATCAAGCCTAAGCAGTTAATGCTTGTGTGGCACCCCCGCAGAGCCATACCTCCATCCCAATCATTATTACGTAATTGACCAGAGTGAGATTTGAACCTGCGATTCCATGACTGATAGCCAACCGTGGAAGACTATTAGCCGGGTTAATTGCATGATATATTGCCGATGTTACCATTATACTTTTAGATGATTTAAGTTATTTGTGCTAAAATAATCTAACTACTCCGTTTCCGAATACTGTTATAGCTTTGAAGATCTTCTTGACACACCGATGGGAAAGGTACTTCTTCCAAGTCAAAATTAATAAAACATTACCTAAGCAGGTTAATAAGCTAAATAAAACTAATAAATTTGTCATTGATTTCTATTGAATCCATATTGCCTGTTGTGGTATTTATTGGAGGTTATTTTAAGGAAAACAAAGAACATTTAAGCAGCGGTATTTCGAAACTTGCATCGTACTGAGAAAATATACCACACGTCTCTGAGGGTACTGCTCTAAATTTGCTGATATTGTATATTTTCCTGCCCTAAAGACTTGTTGAACTTAAACAACTAGGTTTGTTTTGCTAATAATATAGAATACAAATTAACATTGCATATTCTAGAAGCTTACTCAACTGTGCGAAGACATAATAATAAAATACTTTAATACTTCGTTTTTGTAAATGCACGCATAACAAAATAGAGAAATATTCTTTCTCAATATTTATAAAGAATGTAAGCCGATGCAGCGTTTAATAAATTATAGAACAAACTATCAATAGAAGTAAATGCGTGTATGTGTTTGCAATAATATATTAAACATATAAGAGTTTTCCGTTTATACGTACATAAGTGGATATAGCGTACTATCAGAAAAGAGAAAAGCTATTACCTATAATAGCTATAACGTAAACATTGACACCCTCTTATTTCCCGGAATATACAGTCACGTCTTGCAGGAAGTTCGGAATTTCAAAATTACGGTAACGTTTATTTCTGACCCTTCTTTTACGACCAATTTTATGGTGAACAATCATTACGCCAACATATGTGCCTCCAGATAATCCCTTTATAAAAGGGTGCGGATATAATATGAAAACCTACTTGCACAAATATGTACGTTTGCACAGATACATATAATATTCTATCAGATTCATTTTAGATTTTCACCACGAAGACCTCCCTTATTTTTAAGTTTAATTTAACACCACTAGACAAACTCATGGAGAGATCTTTATCAAGAGACCATCAAAGAAAAACAGGGAAAAATTGTTAAAGTTAGTAGGAATCATTTTGGCATAATTTGATCGGTAAAGGAAATAGGATATATAATACACAAAGACAAGAGGCGACAGTCTTTTCGGAGACTTTATGGCAAATCGCTCCCACAAAAAAAGAAAGAAAGTTTAATTTAAGCAGGTATATGAATCTCCTAAAAGAAGCTACAATCTCATATCTACTTTGCAAAATTTTGAGGTTTTGGCCACCTAATATCACTATAATTCTACATTTTAACTTAAACGTCTTCATAAACAACTTTGTACGAAATTCAGTTAGCTATGCATTTCACTTGTATGTCCATAACTTCTAATTCTCTAAATAGTAAATCGTTATAGCCGATGAATAAAACTGTGTACGCAATATTATCCTTTTTAAGTGTCATAGGTCCGCTGCTATTGATCAAATTTCGAATAAATTTTATCCTCTGCAGGTCTGTAAATAACTATTCTTGCTCGAGAATGCACCACAACAAAATTACAAAGTACAAACTAAAAATGTGCTAATTTTAGATATCTGTATGGCAAAATCATTTTATGCATTGGACTATCTATGAAAAATGTCTGATATTATATTGTGATTGACAAGGGATGCATTTTAAATTACTATGACATAAATAAAAATTAAAGGTTTCGTCATGGTTTATAGTGTTGCTTGGGTGAATACCGAACAGAAACGCAATACTTTATTTTATTAATCTATAAATCTTTTTGTAAAACAAAAGGATGAAAGATAAAAATTAACACAATATGCTTATATCAGAATATTGCACGAGTTCCGTTTGCCGGAGATAGAAGTAGCAATAGACGTGAAATGTAATTATATAAGATCTATACATAATATTTATATAGAATGAAATTCATCAGATTGCACTGTCAGCAAATATGAGTACGTAACGCCAGCGCCACAATTGAAATGTGAAATATGACATCTTCTGGCTTTCGTTTATGGAATTTATAATTCCCAAGTAGGTCAAGCAATACCCTGTCATGTTTTGCAGAAGCTCCTGAAATCATTATAATTAACTCAGTGCTAAAAGTCAAAGTTAGTTTGTTGCAAAAGCGAATAGCATTTTAATATCTGTTCGACCTTTGTTCCAAATGCTCTTGATAGTTGTAGTTATTTCCTTTAAAATATGTTGCCTGTTCCATAATTAGCTTTGTTATATTTCAAAAGCTCCTTCTTTCGTAGAGCTTTCTCATTCCATAATTGAGATTACTGAATAGCGTAGAAGGTCGTGTTAAATAGCGAATGGTCTTGGTGCTTTCAAACTATACGGATTAAGTATTTCAAAGCAAAGCTTAAACTTATTTGTGAAAGCGCACATTCTTTGACTTCAAGGAAATTACACTAATGGTAGTTTAACGTTACTTTTCTATTTAGCCGTTCCATTCTAGAAATATAGTAAAACTTTGGCGCAGTAAAATAGCAAATGAAGATATGTACGTTGTGAGACTTTCAAGTCGAGAAGATTACACATACAGCATAGGAAACAGCAACAAAATAGAGTACGGGAATGTAAAATATAGGTATACATACATATGTATGTAAAACCGCAGCTGGAAACTCAGTTCCTATAAATATGAGAGAATCAACAACCGCAAATGTGTAAACCTTTGGAAAACGCCGGCTTGTTTTATGAAAAAGGAAGCTCAAACAAAACACGATTTCGCTACTAATCGTGTTGTATACTGTGAAGCGTTGAATATTGTAAATTTCCAAATATTATTTCGGAAGCTGGTACAAAAGGAAAGGGTTTAGTCAAAAGCGATGTACGCTAGCTTTGTGAAACGATTTCCTTTTAGGAATATATACCCATTGATAAACTATTCTCATCTCGCTCTGTATGTATCATCCGCGATTGACGATGGAGCTAGAAGGAGAACATTTACACTACACTGTTTATGTGTTTTATTGTTCAGAGGTCATAGCATGCTATTTCTGTTCACGTCATGGGGGTTTCCAATCCAGTTGATTCAGCAATAGCCATTTAAAGGTTTACATATATAACCATCATGATCCATATATGAATAATCAATACAAGAATTGGCAGACAACCGATAACTTAAAACTCTAGATTTTCCATATGCGACACTCTGATTGTAACACTGGACAACAGTGAAATTGCTTCTTAGGTGAAAGTACCCAATCCTGAATGAATTCAACGTGCTGAACACGAATATCACATTGAAAAAAGTTGATTGGCTCACGTTCCAGAGATATTGACGTTTTGTCCATTGTATAGATGCTATTGCATAATGTAATGCAATTTAGTGAGAAATTACGAAATTTTGCGTCATATTGCATATATATATATATGCTAGCTGACTATTGTTGGACAATCAGTAGAGATGCCACTACAAACGGCAGGCCAAAAGAAGTCGAAAGCCAGAAGCAGACTAATGTTTTCTTACCATGTATTATAATATTGACATAAGTACACTTTTTCTGAAATATGCGTAAATGTTTTCTTACCATGTATTATAATATTGACATAAGTACACTTTTTCTGAAATATGCGTACATATTACAGAAAACCCGTAGCCAATTCAGCTTTTTCCTAGTCATTTTCGTGTTCAGCACATTGAATTCATTAAGAAATAAACTATTTTCAGCTTAGAATGAACTTTTCGAAAATTTGTTGCCCAGTGTAATTGACTACGATCATATATGTATGCAGTCCCTAATAGCTTAAGAATCTTGATTAGTTTTATGTGTCGAAAAGTATGCCGGGCTACATGCATAATTTTAACAACAGATGCAAATTACCTACAAGTTTCTGATTGTTTCGATGTCTGATCACGCAATATAGTCATTATAACCTTTTAAGAGTTATTACTAAGTATTTATATGTTTCGATTTACATCACATTAAGTTATTAAAGTTTCTTTTGATGTAATTATAGATAAAGATTAAGTTAATTCGGTGATATATCTTCAGTTTAATGCACAGATACCACTATTATAAATAATTGGTGAGTAAAACAAGTGATAACTTCTCTCATTTTATCTAAGAAGTGGTTGCTGATGTGAATTAACCCTGTTTTTACAACATTACCCTCAATGCAAAATTTAAGGTTTTCCTACTATCAAACGATTATGTTGACACTTTACTTAATTCTGTTAAATCTCACTCATTGGGCGTTGATGGTGTATTTTCCGTTAGAACATTACCGTTGTATTATCGGCACTTGTTACCAATAGCGTATGCATCACTTTGCTAAATTCAAAACCCACACGAATTTCTTTGATTCAAGGCCGATTTTGATTTTCCCCATATTTTCGAAGCTTTTAGAAAAACGGTTTAATTTTTGAGTTCAAGATGTTTTTTGAAACTTTATGATATCTTACCGAATCATATTGTGAATTCGCGTTAGCTGACATTGTTGATAATTTATTGTAGCAGCGTCGACCCTTTCTGAAAGAGAGCCGCTTTTGAAAAAGAAAAAAGAAAAATTAAAACAAAACAAACATTAAAAAGAATGAAGAAATTGCAATTTTTTTAACGTGACGCGTAACGTCCAGTGTAACGACAGCGAGACGCGCAGCGTAGACCCTGTTTTAGAGAGGCGCGTTTGTCTGACATTGACACAATTGAAATATCTCCTTGAGGTTCATTTAGGGCATATGTAAATTTCATAGAATATTCTATATGCAAAAGTACGCGGGCGGTTTTAAAGTACATGTTGGTGCTATGTCGTATCAAAGAGCTTTGCTGGCGCCGAAATCAGAGCTCGGAGACGGCGCAGCGTCGTGCCAGTACCTTTGCCGACACCGAACTCACAGCCCGAAGGGTAGTGCTGCGTCGTGCCAGAAAGCTTTGCCGGCGCCGAAATCACAGCTGGGAGGGAAATTCCTGATAAATTAATTACCAGCTTGAAATTAATACTGAAATAGATTATCCCACAGAACGGCATGTTAGAACTCATGTAAATTTTACTTTGTTGTTTGTTAATTATTTAATATGAAAACGCATTGTTTTTATTGTAGTAATATTCTTGACGAATGAAACAAACATTTTCAAAATATCCAACGTTAATAAACGAGTTTTATTTAATAATTCTCCATTGGTGGAACACCAAGTTCCTTGATAAAAATTCTCTGCGTTCTTTATTTACGTATTAGTTAATGCTGTTGTTAAAAAACAATTTAATTCGGTGCTACAATCGATTACTTAAATATGTGTGTAGTTTGGGGTACCCGAAAACGGTTTCAGAATTGGATACCTAGTTTCACATACTCGATTCTCGAATATTCGGATTTAGAACCGAGTTATCGGAAGCGGGAAGTGCACTGGGCCAATGCGCGAGTTCTTCAAAAACAGTCATAACTATCTCTAGCTTTGGTGGTTATTATTCCATGATCCGGAAGTCTATGTTTCTTCCGTCTTCTTTTATCGTATTATATTGAATTTTGTCCGGGAGGCAGATCATTTGTCCACCCTTAGGGCAACTAATGTCGAACCTAACTAATATTAACTTTTGAAAATACGTAACTTATACTTTTTAAACTAAATTCAACTAATTAGCTGCTCGACTTTATATTCAATAAAAGCACGATTAATTAAAATTTATGTAACCGGATTTCTTATCCGTTTATCGCTAAATTAATAGGTATCTATATGCTCATGTAAAGCAAGCACGCTCCCCACGAAGAAAGTTTCCGCTCTCAACGAAGTAATCGCTAATCTAATTAGTATTATCACCTAAATATTACATCCTGTGTAGACACGCAACGTTCTTTGCTTTTGTGCTTAAATCTAGTTTATATGCGCTGATGTCCATCCGTATCTCCTGATATACGTTTACACTACGTTTCAGACTCTAATACCGAAATTCCCGGAACTTGTTTTCCCAGTTTAGGTTCGCGTAGGGTAGATTTTAATCGCAAATGGAAGCTCGCTCGTTTGTGTTGATATTAACGCGTCTTTGCCCGTGCGTTTGCCGCCACATACACACTACAAAGAGTTTAGAAAAAAGAAAGATGACAACGATACTGCACGTATGGTGTGGATTAATCCGCAGGCGCACAATATTTGCACATTTCAGTGAATTTCTGGCCGTTTCGGTGCGCACCTACGGAATACACGGATATAACGAGGACATAGAGTGGAGCGTTTTCGAGTATTGCGAGTTCCTGGAGCGGAAAATTAACAGGGGAGACGTTGTAACGCTACAAGGGGGTGTTGTAGTCGGGGAAACTAGAGAGAGTTACATAAACATTACACAGGACTTCGCTGCTTTCCAACTTGTACACATTAACACTTTTGTATAGCGTTTCACTTTTGTTCTTTCCAAGTTGTTTCTTTAGCACTTCTTATTCATTCTCGTCCTTAGTCTTTTGATATTTTCTCGTAGCGTTTAAATGTTTTTACTGACGAAATAATTTCAGAACCATTCTACTTCGTTTTATATCCCTGTCCTTTGTGAGCTGCTACCTAAGTAGCAAGAACAAGAAATAATAATCTAAATAAAAAATAATACCTACCAGTAAAGTGTACAGAAAAGAGCGTACTTTATATAATGTATACTTTCATGTAACGACGGGTAGTTTAATACTTGGAATGTTTAGCATAGACTAGGAAGAATGATGGAAATACGTAAATGGATTTTATGCACAAGAATTTTATTTTTGATCGTCAAAGGAATCTTTTTTTGAGATTCTCCATACGATACAAATCTTACCCACGAATGAATCATAAATTATTATTATAGGTTTATTAAGATGTGTAAATAAAGTAAGTATCTAGGATTGTACAGGGTGTAACAGTGGCAACGTTGTGATAATTTTACACTTATATATGTATATACATTTATAAAACGTATTTATTGATGTTCCTTGCCTTTTTTTAATATCCTATGAATTGAAGTTCTTGATATGCCCAATTCCAGCGCTGCTGCTGGAATTGAACTCCGTGGATAAGCTTGAAAATAAGCCAAAACATTCACCTCGTTAGCTTCATTATCTATTACTGGCTTTCGGTGATTACGAGTTGCCTTTACACTCCCAGTTTCCAAAAACCGAGCTTCAATTCTTGCAAATTTTCCAGGAGTCATTGCTGGTAAGTCCGGATATCGCTCGTTAAATAATCTACATGTACGTCTGACAATTCGTTCACATTCACCTTGCGTATAAAACAAATTTAGCAGATCATTATTCGAATATTCTTCAATATTCTCCATTATTAACTGTATTTCATAGAATTAGCAAAATAGAACTGTACTACTTTGACATAAAATCAACAACTGTCAAGTCACTTGTTCTAATTCCTCTTATAATCAATGCTTACTGGATACGATTTTGTAGTTTTATTAGATTTTAGTAAAAAATATGGAATAACAAGAAAACCGTTGTAAATAGGTATAGGGAAAGTCATAGCGAATCGATGGAGAATTAAATTCTGCATCTGATTATCCAATAATATACAGGGTGTTCCATTTGAAAAAAAGAACTTTTTCAACTTTGAAGATTTTGTAATTGGTCATGCAGTTTTGCACACTCTGTATGGGACAAATCAATTGTCAATGTAGATTTCGAAAGTGTCATTCTTGTGCTTCCATCTACCCTAGAAGTGTTTATTACCAGTCGAAAATGGGCAAAAGATACTGTGTTGCAAATAACGCTACATCTTTCAAAATTTTCAAGAAAATCAAGATATCTAAGTAGCAGTTGAAAATAGGTATAGGGAAACCTATTAGAACTCATCATAAACTTTTCTCAGGAATTTAAAAATGAAATAATATACAGCGTGTTCCATTTAAAATAAGACAGTTTATGGCGACTTCCGGTATAACCGGAAGTGGTAAGACCCTGAAAATATGTTAAAATGAAAGAGAATCTTGAATGACCCCGGATTCCAAAAATTCAGAGTTCCAGGTTTTTTCTAACCTCGGAAACTTCTAACGAACGGCTACCGTGGAAAACCCTCTATATATAAGTTTGAACATTTATTTGTTAGTGTCTATAGCGACAACACGTAAACCTTGAGTTATATTGAAAATCTAGGTGGATAACTACTATAGTCAGACCAACATATTTCTTCATATTTGCGAAAATCAGCAAAATTTAATTAAAAGTAAAAATTAATCAACTGTAATTACAGAATATTTAAAGTACAAATAATTATTACAATTAGTTGCATTATTAAGATACGTGACTTTTAATATTGCCTGCTACTAAACCTATTGAATCCCATAAATACAAAATATTAGAATTGGCCAATCATGCAGATTTTCAAAAATTTGTTAGATTTCCACGGCGAATTATTACAAGTACGCGCACAATTCTGAATACCGTTTGGGTGGTTATGGAAACAGACCAGGTTTTGA
Source organism: Cetonia aurata (assembly GCA_949128085.1). Classification (NCBI taxonomy): domain Eukaryota; kingdom Metazoa; phylum Arthropoda; class Insecta; order Coleoptera; family Scarabaeidae; genus Cetonia; species Cetonia aurata. The sequence continues at coordinate 15,261,924 of OX421886.1, read as the reverse complement.
GATCCGAAATCGGGCGCTCGAAATCCGATGTCTTCTTTGTTTTATTTGAGAGTGATACTTAGGTTGTCTTACTTGTAATAATTCGCTCACGAACAAGAAACAACGCAATTTTTGATAGTGACATTTTCCGTACAGTAGTTTAGCAATTACATTGTATAGCAATGTATATAGCAACAGCCTCCCTTCTCAAGTGTTCTCAATTACCGATACAAACAGAAATAGAAAGTATAGTGTATTAAATGTATATCGGACAGGAACAATTGTTGACAGTTGTCAACTCTATTGAGCTATCAATAATTATCAATCAATGAATTCTTGTTTTCTTCATAAAATTCCCGTTTAAGAGTCAATTGGCCCAAAATTCTGATAATTCATAATGCAAATATTGCATCAAACAATCAATACATAGTCACGTGTATGTTGCTATATTAACTGGAAACCTTTGAGGGCGATCTCTTTTAATAAAAGGCAAAAGTCATATGGTTTTCATAACTCCCATAGCAAAAAATAGGCGGGCATTCTCACGTTTCGTTAAAAGCGTAATGTTTTCTTTCATCATGACAATTTGGAAAAGCAGGCTTTGATCCTCGCAATTGCCGAATTTACATTCACGTCCGAAATCGGTTTTAATGGAACCAGACCGTGATTAAAATTCCAACGCCCGCTCGATCTGCAAAATACAAAACCGTCACCACCAACTTTGGCAACTTCATTTGTATATTCATTGCATTCGCTTTCTGAACAGTGAATCTGCACATGGGCATGTACATTAATTAAAATCCCGCGGAGAGGAAAATATGTACTGTGGAATAGTTTAAATTAGTTTCTGGTAAATAAAATACTCTGTTAACATATTTTCAATAAAAGCACGTAGTTGACATTCTAATAACAAAAAATAAATCAGGCAAAATAAATAAATGTGGTATTTTCCTGTAAAATTAATTTTTCTAGTTTTGAGCATCATGTCTGTAGCATATTCAACCTTATAGGATGCTGTGAACTTTAATAACACAACTTTATTCGTTCGATTTTGGTTTATAATAAATTTGTGCTCTAAAGCAAAGGCTACAGTATTTGCAGAGCCAATAATAGGAGCAGATGATTAATAATATTTTGTACCGAGAACCTGAAAAGCTTGCAAAACGATCAATATTTTCATCAAATGAAGATGAATTGTAGGTGAAATTCAAAATAAACATTATTTTCTTATTCTTTGATGATTATTAATTTACACATTTTTCCAAAAACAGTTTTTAAATTTTTCGAACAGATTTCTAAGTGACACTATTTTAAATTACAAAACTGGCAACTACTAATTAATCACGTTATAATGCAATGGCTTTTTTTTATTTATGTCCATCGCTATGTTATTTTCCCTTACAAATTTTGAGCTGTGTTTTATAATAATAATAACGTTAGCTGACTTAATATTCGTCATATGTCGAATGTAAAGAACATCGTAATAACTTAATATGTTACACCATATCAAATCAAAAATTATGTCAATAAAATAATGTAAATTAATGTAAAGATACAATTTAATAAAATAGGTTAAAATTTATGTTGTAAAAATGTAAAATTGAAATTTAGTTGACCATAAAGAATATTATTCATGTGAAATTGGTATATTTTATGGGATTGGTTCATATTCTGGGTTTCCTTTTAGTTATATTCCGTATAACAAGTTATCATATTCAGGAGAAGATAACTTCACTCGTATCGACAACACAATCAAGGGCTCGTTGGTGGGCAAATTTTTTTTTAGCAACAAACTAGTTATTCTTTGACTAGGCCCTGTGTAATATGGTCCAACAGCAAATAGCATTCCCGTTTGAGCAAGGTTCGTTTAAGACATCTTTTAATTCCATTTTGCTTTAATTTTGCAATTAGCTGTATCATTGGACGTTAAGTGCAGCTGACGCGTTCAGTTTTAGACATAAACTTGTCCCAAAACCATGCGGAGAAGCTGCAGCAGCTGGTACTAGCTATGATTTTGGAGCACTATGGTATTATAGATCCAATCTTGCTACATTCCTAGTTAAATATCTATGTCGGCGGAGAGAGTAAGATGCAAGTCACTTGCGGAGAGCCACACGGATCAGCTTTAGGACCCACCCTGTGGAACGTATGCTACGATGAAGTTCTTCGGATTTCTGTGCGACAAAGTGTAATCCTACTTGTATATGCAGATGATGTAGGCGCAAAATCGTCGGTGTGGTGGCACCACTGCATAATATCATCTGTGGTTGCAGGGAAACGCTTAAAACTCGCCCCAGAAGACAAAGCAAGATGACCTCGAACAATGGAATCATGATGGAATGGCAAGAGTAATGGAGTAGGGAGGGATTCTTCGCAATGTGTATCAGGAGAATTATCAAGGATCTTGAGCCCTAGATGGAGCAGGTGTGTTTTTTCTTAGGCCAGGTGCTGACGAGACGCGGGTGCTTTCGAACTTGTCTTCAGCGTTTCCACTTGTCGGAGTTGGATACATGTATACATTGCGGGGCTATACAACTGATACAATCTCTGAATGCCCAAGATGGTCCTCACAAAGATCGAAGACAATACAGGATATATCAACCTCGATCTAATCAACATAATGTATTGGATCTAGCTCTCCTGAGGTATTGCTTAGGAATTAACTACTTTCTTATACTCAAACAAAAAGAAATCAAGTTACTTTGTTTTAAAATTAGGCAAATAGTTAATTAGTTTATTAATTGCCTATTTTGGCACAAACTTTTCCTTTTTTTGTTTTTCTTCTATGAAGCTTATGAAACTGTAACGAAAAGCCCAATCGTTAAGTAGGTAGGCAGGTGTTATGAATTACGGAAGCAGAAGAATTGGAAGTAAATGAAGCCCACTACATACTAATTACTAATACATGTTGTATAGAGTAACCCTGATAAAGATAGGCATAAAAAAAGAGAGAACCATTCGGTTCGAGCAGATAAAAAATCTTTAATTAAACTGAATAGAAATTTGTAAATTGGTATTATATATTATATATGGATATAAAAGTTTTACTCGAAAAAGCAAGGTTTATTAAAACAAACATAATGAACCAACCGAACAATTTTCCCGTTATGATTAATAGTTCGCCACTAGATTGGATCTAACACCGGATTTTATTATTTTATGATTAATTGGGTGCTACCCATGTGCGTATATTATATGTCGGTCACTACGTACAGAAGTAAAATGAAATGAGATGGCACCAATACGTAATATTAAATGCGGGTTTGTCATTACGATTGAATAACCAAATAAACTAGACGCTGTTTGTTCTGTGCCCATCGAAAACACCCCTGATTAGTCCGATAGGCTATCATAAATAGCCCTAGCGCAATACAGTAAACCGACGTCATAACAATAACAGGTCTACGCATTGCAGAATATACGTGTCAAACGTGAACATAGCTAATTACCCAAACGAAACTTACAGTTAATTCATACAATAGTGGAAGTTGATTCATTTGGGGTTGTTTACGCTAATGACAAAAACTGATTTGTGCATCCGTACATTATTTCGGTTAGGGACACTTACTGCGCATTGTATTACAAACAGCAGTTGGAATAACGCATCCATCAACATAAATCTCACAAATATTAAATTAGACCATGAGATTATACATACCTACCATTTTGAATTTCAGCAACAAAAAATGCGTACGGTGTTGTATTCGCATTTCACATTAAATTAATTCACAGTTTTTTCTTTACTACACTCCGCCAAAAAAGTATCGCATAATTTAGTTTTGAATCATAAAAGTATCGCATAATCTTTGTTTGTAGCACAAAGTTGTAAATATACTTTAATGCGCTCTAAGATATAATTTCTATGATTGTTTAAATAAAATACAGGCCAAATAAAAACAAGAACTCATACTTGAGATTTTTATTAAAACAAGAAATTATAATTTTGGAAAGAAAAATGTCATAACAGTAGCTTTTAATACTGAGTATTGCCACCTCTGGCTCTTATGACCGCTCGCATACGGTTTGGCAGAGATTCGATTAACCTCCGTATATAAGCCTGATCCAAATTCTCGCACTCCTCACGGAGAGCATTTGCTAGTCCATGCAGGTCCGCTGGGGCAACATTTTGGGTTCGTATCCGTCTGTGAAGGAGGTCCCACACGTGCTCGATAGGGTTCATGTCCGGACTTATCGCAGGCCAATCTAAAACTGGAATACCAACATCGTTAAGGTATTCCTGGACGATTATTGCAACATGCGGTCGTGCATTATCGTGCATTAACATGAATTCGTTTCCTATAATTGGCGCATATGGTACTACATGTTCTTCTAAAATGTCCGTTATATACCTGTGGGCAGTCAGTGTACCTCTGTCTACTGGTACTAACTCTGTACGACCTGTTAAACAGATGCCTCCCCAAACCATAATAGAGCCACCAGCGAAATTAGGTCTAGGTCTGATATTACACTGCGAATAGCGCTCACCGTCTCGTCTGTACACTGAGATACGCCTATCTGAGGTGTAAAGACCAAATCTTGACTCATCTGTGAAGAGTATATTGGCCCAGTCATTAATGTTCCAATTTACATGTTCTCTGGCAAACCTTAAGCGAGCCACTCGGTGGTTCCTAGTGAGACGAGGGGCTGTTACAGCTACTCTAGCTCTTAATCCACTCTGTCGTAACCTATTCCGAATAGTTTGAGTACTCACACGAGTATTTCTGACTCTAGCCAAGTCGTTCTGCAATTGTCTCGCAGTTACATGTCTTCGACGTAATGCTTGTAGTAGTAAATAGCGGTCATCTTGGCGAGTAGAACATCTTGGACGACCTGGTACAGGTCTTCTACTGTAAATGCCTGTTTCCCTATATCTGGCTACGGCTCTAGAAACACTTGACTGATTGATGTTCATCAAATTAGCAACGTATACTTGAGATCGTCCATCTTCGATTAAAGCAACTATAGCAGCCACTTGTTCTGAAGTTAAATTGCTCATTTTAGTTTTAAAAGCGTTGGTACAGAACTCTGACTTCGCACTTTAAAATTTGTCCGTATAGGAAGACTTTCAATAAACAACTGAGCAAACCTTACACATATGCATTTTTCTAAATGTGTTCTTTTAGGAAAAAAATAAAGTAAAAGCGCTAAGTTCCATTATTTTGTTAGTGTTTTTATAGTTCACATACACGAGGCAAACTTATTGTGAACGTATAAAAATATCTTGGTTCATAAATGCCCTTTTTTAGTTTATGCGATACTTTTTTGGCGGAGTGTAGAAGTTTTCCTTCCATTATTAGTTCGCTGTATGTTTTCACAAATACGCGAAATGTGACTGAGTAATATTTTGAGCCCAAAATTATAAATGCAACATGAGATCTACCTAAAGACAATCATTACATTTAGATACATATATCATGAGTTGAATTAATAATGACGAGTAAATATTAAAAAAAAGTCTTCAAAAACTTCTACGATCATAATAAACGAACCAAGTTTTCACACTTAGCATATTTAGACTCCAATTTCACACAATGACAACATCCAAGAAGAGGAAGTAATGCTGAATCGTGTAACACAAGACAACCGTGGATATAATTACAGTTTTCTTCTTGCAGTCTAAACTTCGAAACGTATAGAATTGAAAGGACTAGGACTAAAAGTTACATTTTCATTTCTTAGCAAGTCTCCTTGAACTGATGACGAAGCAGAAATCGTACCAGATGTAATAAATATCACATTCACGTAGTACTTACTATATACTGCGCTCAATGAAGCCGGAGTATATCTGTATCGGCAACTTAGTTTAATTCCCTAAACTCCACTTTGGTGGAGGTTCGTTAATTAACTTGTTGTTTGTGTTCAATTTACTCGCTCCTCCATGGCCCAAAGTTCCAGACGTTTAAAAGACCAGAAATAACTTTACCAAGCTCACTAATGTAATCTTACGTTTCAATTAATGTATAAATAAATCCGGATGAGCATCATTTATATTTTTTCGCGATACGATTTGTAAACGAGGAAACGTGCAAAACACAGCACCCGCGAGAATCGGAAATAAAATGTAATGGATTACTGGACTCCAGGAATGAAGATTTCCAACATATATTGACCACACTTCCCTGAGAGATTTGTTATGTATCTCGTGTTTATTCCGAAATTTGATTGAGGGCAAATCGTTTCCTTTGTATTCTAAATATAGAAAAACATAAAAAACTGTCAACATCATAATAAAATCGATTTAAAGCGAATGAATTGTACCAGATATCACACCTATAACTTTGAAAGCATTCGGAATAAATCAACAAAAGGGATTGGAGTTTGGAAAATAAATTCACGCCTGTCGCATACTCAGTAATTTTTTGTCATTGCTTTAACCAAAAAAGGCTTAATTTTCCGATTCTTCAATAGGAGTATCAATTTCTTTTAGCATTGCCCTTTGAGTACAATTGTCGCAAATTTATTATTCCCTTGATAAAAAAATTGAAATAGTAATTTCTTTTTTGCAAAGGAAGATGGAGTCTAGCTGTGTTAACATGAAGCAACATTAAAATTTATTAGTTTTGATACATTTCGATTAATATTATCACGTGTTAAAATCATATTGGAGGACAACGGCAGAGGTAAGGTGCTCGCTTTGCACGGTACCAACGTAAATACTCCGTGGAGTTTCCTACCGCAGAGTCCCTTAAGGCCCGTTCTCAAAAATCGAGTATGGTGAGTCGATTATCAATGCCTCATGGATTAGACTGTATAATGCTCTACCAGAAGATTTCAAGAAAATACTAATGGCGGAAACCAAATAAAAAGGTTATTCAGTGACAAATAATGCTGTAGTTTAGAATTTATATATACTCTGGGACATAGAAATCGCAACACCAAGACGGGGTACGTATGTTTTAACCAAACTTGACACAAACGTTTAACTACAAAAAGGTAGCAATTGATTAAAATTTCAGAAAAATTGATCAAGTGGTAATGGCTTATCTGTCAGTTTCTTCAGTATTTTTTGACAATTTTGTCAGGTGTACCTATATTCTGTGAGATATTGTTCAGTACTTTATCGTTTTCGCTTTTGACTGTTTGTTTTGAGGGTGTGATCAAGCCTATGGCAATATGGAAATTACTGCCAATTAAGCGAATTCGATAGGAGTCGTATTGTTGGGTTGCGCGAAGGTTTTTCATACAGAGAAATTGCAAATCGCCTTAACCGGAATCAATCCACCATGGTGCATTGCTATCATGCATGGACTAGAGAGGATCAGGAACGCCGCAGAAGAGGAACAGGGAGGCGAAAACATACAAATGCACTGCGGTCATCATCGACTTGGCAACAGGAGACCGACTCAGACTGCAGAAAACTATGTATTAGTTAACAACCATAAATCAGGTATCTGGTCCTTAATTCTCACTACAACTAGCTCATTGTTATTACAAGAAAACTTATTTACTTATTTGGCTTTTCTTTATCCAAAATTCTACTCCTGTGATGGGTGGAGACTGTGGCTTGAAAACTATAACAAAAATCCCAAAAGAAAGGTGAAAAATCCCTTACCACAAAATTAGATAACAAATCTAACTACGTATTTCGGCAACTAAGTTGCCATCTTCAGTAGAAACAAGTGAAGAGCAGTGTTAAACATAGTGTTTTCGGCTAAGGTAAACCTTGGAACATATGCTCTTCACCAAATCACTAGTGGAATAACACTCTTGTTTCTACTGAAGATGGCAACTTAGTTGCCGAAATACGTATTTAGATTTGTTATCTAATTTTGTGGTAAGGGATTTTTCACCTTTCTTTTGGGATTTTTGTTATAAAATTCTACTCGTCTAAATAATAAAGTTTTCAATAACTTAGACTAGCACCACCCATAGCATTTCGACCAAATTTTCAATGTATCATAGTTGAATCCCAGCGTTTCCTAGGAAGTATAGAAATATATCAAGTTTTTCCATCATCTGTCCTCTCTTGCTTGTAAGAGCCAGAGGTAAAGCAAAAAACCAGCTGGATTCAATACAATGCAACTCCTCTGGAAATCTATAAATTGATGCTGCTGATTTCGGACCCGATAAAGTAAATTTTCCACAATTTCCTACTGTGAATAAAATATGAGGCTACGTTGGACCTACAGTTCAATCACTGTCCCCTACGTTACAGGAAAACTAGTCGCCGACAACGTGACGGGATTATGTCTGGCTTTTTTCAAAGGGACTATCCGCACTGGTAAGACTGGAAAGCGTTCTCAATTTAAGATACACATTGATTTCAATCTTATCGTATTACCCTTTGTAGCATCACTTGATGTATTCTTGGATTTTCTAGGGAATTAGGTTAAAGCTGTGTTAGTTTTTCTTAAATGTAATTCATGCAAACATCTATAAGAGCGACACGTGTGTTTTATATTGACACATTTTTTTATTGCTACAATAAAATTAGATACATACATCTGAAATGTATATCAGTTTTGGTAATGTTAACACAGAACTAAAACTAAATTAAAATTAATTACTAAGCATTCAGATATTTTATACCATATTCTCATAGCAATATACTGGCACAGAACAAGATAACGTTGAAGCGAACAATAACTCAAATTGAAACTTGTTCTAAATTGAATTAGAAGTTATGACAAATTCTCCACCATATAAATACAGATAATGTTATAGATGGAATGCGCATTCATGAACTACATGTACGGAATAAAATTATCATGCCCACGAGAATAATATTTAAGCCTGGACATCTAGGGAGTTATGTATCTCTAGAAATTTACATTTTCACGAAGAGTAATGAACTAAATGCTACTGCATGCGAAAAAATTAGTTGCCATAAATTCAGAATTACGGACAAGATTTTAACACATTCAAAACATACATACATATAACTCTGCTGATTTAAATTCGCGAAAGTGTGGCAACATTTTCGTACCTTTGTTACTTCTGTAGCTTAATACCGCGTGTCACGGTAGAATGTTATTAATTCTTCGCTCCTTTTATTCCGACGAAGTAAGGACACCTACATCCATCACTGTTCACGCAAATTTAAAAATACACTTTTTTTCTTCCACAATTTTGTTTGCGTAATGAAATGTCCTGAATATAAATTTTATTTGCGCGTAGGGTTTAGCTGCGGAGAGCGTTAATATGGATGATGTATTTTGCAGTAAAAGTCCTATTTAAAACAAAATTCATAATCTGCATTAATATCACCTAAAGGATACCGTATGGAGGAGCTGAAAAGCTCACATGACTCTACATATACAGGGTGAATCTCAATATATGCGACAAACTTTAGGAGCTGATTTCTGAGGTTATTTTGATCATTAAAGTTCATATGAGTATATGTCCAAAACGGTTTGGTTTAAAAGTTATTGAATGTTTAATAATAAATTATGAACTATGACTAACACGATTAATATCACAGTTGGTTCTTCAAAATCAATTGTGTTGAGAGGGAATTGTTGGTCATTTCAATATTTGACAGTAGTTGTCCGAGTATTTTTCTTTTTTTTTATTTAGTTTTACTAATTATTAATTATGTTAACTTACTATTAAACATTGTATAACTTTAGAAATAAGCAGTTTGGGACATTTGTTCTTATGAACTTTTATGATCAAAATAACCTCAGGAATCAGCTCCTAAAGTTTGTCGCATATATTAAGATTCACCCTGTATTTCACACGTAGTCAACGTAACAAATTACTGGGTGTTATCTACTTATTAACAAATCAATTTATTATTGTGCACGGATTCCCTCATTAATAGTGCAACTGGATCTCCTTGGTCATCAACTGGCTTTTTCTTCTTTACCATGATCAAACTTTTGTTTTTGAAAACTTCTATACAAGGTGCCTTACTTAAATGGATTAAATATATACCACGCTTTCATAAAAGCTGTAGGTATCGTACGCGCACTCATGGTAAGAAATGGGGGCTCAAACCAGAGATGCTATTTTGGAATCTATAGTATGGTGGTGAAACCGATTTTATATCTATAATACGCGACTTTGGTGTGGCGGCTTAAGACATTACAACAAAAGAAACGTCTTAATTAAGCAAAGACTCGCATCAATTAGTGATCCACGGTGAAGCCAGAATGGGTTCGTTCAGGCTAAAAAAATGTACTGATCAGAACTACCCATAGATCAGGCCAGATGGCGATCAAAGAACTTGTGCGGGGAAGCATATTAGATATGCAAATCAATTGATATAAATAAGCATTCTAGACAGGAGTGAATAGAGCAGCGGAGTGTACAATGTCACATAGCAAATGGTATACAGACGGATTAAAGACTGATGAAGGTACAGGCACGGGCATTTACACCACCTCACCAAGCTCCAGTTATAGCTAAATACGTGGTAAATATGCTTCTGTCTTCCAGGCAGAGGTATTCGCCATCTTGCAATGTGGAAGGGAAAATAATAGAAGGACTACTACAAATAAGCAGATTCGTATTTATTCTGATAGCCAGGCAGCACTAAGGGCTTCCGGAGGAAGGACATCACTTCCCGTCTCCGTAGAGAAGTGACGTCGGAGCTAGTCTGGGAGTGCCTCAAGTAACTATGGAAACCGGCAGAATGAAACAGGGTACAGGTGATTTGGGTGCCAAGGGATCGTGGATAATGAGACAGCTAATGAACTCGCTCGTCGAGGAGCAGAAGTCCCACTCCAAGGAACACAAATGGGAATAAGCAATAGCATGGTCCTAAGCCTTGGCAAACATATCCAGGTATGAGCATTGCAAGCAATTTATAAGCAAGTTATCCCAGAGAAGAGCTGAAGAACTACTACTTTTAAGTAGGAATCACCTACGGATAATTCTACCGGTGTATTGACAAAGGAACACCTATAGAAGATACGGGTGTTTAATGGAGACCTTGATCGCCTACTATGCAAAAAGGAATCAGAGACAACCCAACACATACTATGCAATTGTGAGGCGTTGGATCATAAGAGGCATCAACTGCTTGGGGACCACAAACTTGAAAAGACACAGTCTACTCCATGCTAGGGATCTGTACAGTTTGTTATAGAACACTAGTATACTGGAGTGGTTTCTGTAAAAAGAACAGGTAGAGCACAATAAGCCTTTAGGCTGCGGTATTATACGGAGACCACGGTCAGACGTACCTGTGAACAGGAATAAAAAAAGTATGGTATATTTCTTTTTTGATAACTAACCTACAACTATTGCAAACATTTTCATACTAAAATTTTAGTAATATTGACAAAACTCTCGTTCGATAAACTTTTAAAGTTATATTTCGCTCATAACCCAGCTGAAAATGTTAGAGGGATAGTATGTGTAGGTATTCATAAGGTAATAATCGAATTAATTAGTGCAAATGCTTTAATAATTTATTACACTGCAATAATTTGCGTACGCTTTACTGAATCGCATACCCTATAATATGTATAGTAAGGAATTTGTAGTTTGCTATCGACCTGAATATCTCATAAGCCGACTGAGCATGATTCAATTACATATAATTCTACTTATATGTATTTAGAGAAAATACAATGTGGATTCTCCGAGCTATTATTTCCAACACACACCATCGATTTCTAACCGTATGAAAAAAAATCTTCATTACTAATACATTTCTGCCAGTATCTTGAACACTGTGCATTTCATAATGTGCATTTCCTGAGGTGGCCCTCTTTTTAAAAGCATTTTTAAGGAGCCTCTTCATTTCTCTAACATATTTACAAATATCTCAGCAGCAGCAAGTTTTATTGGGATATTGCTTCCACCATTAAATGCATCGTTGAAAAGTCCTCTTAACAATACTTCCGCTTATAGGAAAATAATGCTTATAAGCGCCAATTATATATTAGGGTAGTAAACTATTCGTGGAATCTAACGTATAGTCCGTTAGATTCCACGACAATGAGCTTTAATTCTTTTTAACAGTTTAATAGGATTTCTACTTTAAGAGATATTATAAGTATATTCCTTTTCAATAAATTATAGGTTTTTGGAGATAAATATGTTTGTTGGATATTTGTTTATATAGATATGCTTTCAGTAAAGTACAACCGCTTGTTTGTTGAGCTTAATAGATGTACTTAGTGTTTATATTCTGATTTCATCTATAATATTACCAGCTGCATAAATTGTGCTCCGTGGTTAGATTACTAGCGATAATTTTCCAATATGACACAGGTTCTAATGGCACCGTGATCGAAATTCGTTTAACGTGGGAATCGCTTCCTAGATATCCGGCTTAACAATCCACCGGAATGACAATAGTGAATTAATGTGGGTCAAATTTCGGAAATAATCAATAATCCACACATTATCCCATTAGAAACATATATTCCCGCTGGCAGTAGATGGATGATTCTGTCCCACCCAATGTGAGCGCTAGTTTTTATTCTCGCCGTACGGTGTACGCTGCAAGTCTACCGATGGAAATGATTTATATCGTGAAATGGGCCTCCCAGGCCGGTCGATGAAAGCGTCCCTATTTTCGCCCGTAGCTGAATATCGTTACTTTATCTCAACCTGCCCGAGGAGAAAGGTGGCCGTGAGAAGTCAGTTTGTTCCCAAAGGGTACATCCTGTGTAACGGTAATTTGCTAATCATAAAACAGGAATTTTTAATGACTACGGGGACAGTTTTTTCAATATTTAACCAAACGTGAAAACAATTATTTAATGAAAGCATTTCTTGTTTATACAGTGAAAAACATTATATTATTCTATAGAAATCTCAAACACAGAAATTCTGACTAAAGAATAGAATTATTAAATATGTTTACATCATAGCACAACTCAACCTTCCTAAGCATTACGTATCTGATTTTCGTTGAGGCAGAGCATATAGACATGAGTGTGTGGTTATTGACTCTTTATGTGCCATAGGCGAAATGAAGTTAATCTAGCTTCTCTTTCCACAACCACGTGCATGAGTGGTAGTTGCAGAAGATTTTCTAATGCCAGTGACGAGAAAGAATACATTATCTCCTTGATTACCATACTTACAAATATTTCTATGACTATAAGTATTGTGTAGCTCTGGCTTGTTGTGCATTCTGCCATCATGCTATTGCTCCATAGGTTTTGGTTTGACATACTACCATCACATAAAGCCGACAGACCAGCTTTGAGAATATCGCTCAATATTCTCTGCATATCCTTCGGCAGCTTCATAAGGATATCCTCGCCTTCTCAATAATCTTTTCCAAATGTGGATTCCAAGTTGGTGTCTTATAAAAAATAGGCTAGCTAGATATTTTATGCTATCGGATAATGTGTGGTACCAACTGTTCCATCCTCATCTTTGTGGTGAATGGTACTATCGTGGTTTTCTATACTGCACCGGCTACAAGTGACGTTTATTGCTTATTGGAGGGCTGAGGAAATTTCCTACTTTCTCGATTCTCTTAAAAGCATTACAAAATGTTCCGCATAAGTCGGCACCTTAGCACAAGCGCTTGAATGAGAGCTAGCAGATCGTCTACAAGTAGCCACCACAGCAATGGGATAAAATTGTATCCTGTGTAAATACGGAACTACTCGGGCGAAGAAGGAAACTAAGCTATGTCACTTCATGTTTTCGCAATGTTGTACGAAAATGGACAGATTTTTATCAAACAATTCAAGTGACGGTGAGCAAATATTAAGTGATGGGGAGGGAAAACGGAATTATCATAAATATAATGATGACTATCAGTAGAAGAAAACAATGAAGGGAGACCGTAGTGCGCAGTCTGTGTAAAAATTAGAACGCCCAAGTTCATGTTCCCAAACAAGATAAAGTTTAGTGTATTTACTATAATAATCGCGTCGATATGGTTAAAAATTCTCGCAAAAGCAAAAAAATATGTTTACTAAACAAATCTCAAGTCAAATCTATGTACTACTAGCATCTTTTAAGGTCGCCTACACAATGGCCAAATGCAAAACACTTCATCCATCGTAGAAGACCTAATTCCACCGATTGATCTTGACGCAATTAATATTATACGGGGAGAATCGACAGAAAAATTCAAAGATACCTTTGTCCAACAATAGTTTTAGTTAAAGAACCCATCATTTAACTCAGATTCTTAATGATCAATTAACACAGAGAATAAAAGGCATGGAATTTGATTTATAACTTGGTGACGCTATTGACATAGCAAAGACACTTGAAGTGAAAACGTACTCGAAATAAATGTACGTATTCCTCTTAATCAAACAAGAGTGTTATTAATTAAAACTGCGTATTTATATGTACCTTACATATGCTTTGTTGACATTCCCTACCAGTAATTTAAAATTAATTTAATTTAAGATTTACAGAGTTTGCCTAGGTCCCTATACGTTGACAATTCTAATTACGTTTTCCAGGCGTGAAACACGTTATTAAACCGCAGATGAATTTACATACAGCATGAATACAAAACAACATTTCAACATGTATGTGTATTAGAACGAATATATACGTCGCCCGTTTTGGCCGACGTGAAAATTATGGTGTCATATATGTAAGTAGAAAAGTTTTACTAAACTCTGTTCTCTGTTGTAATACACAATGACAGACGTAATTAATTCCTAACATTATTCGTCAGCTATTTTTAGCAGTCAATGGAGAATGTAATATGAGGATGAACACCTTATATATTAACCATATATTTATCAGTGAGAATGTTAATGTAATTAATTAATATTTCAATCTCCTAATAAAGCTTCTACGATAATAAAAGTTATATCTGAATAACTGAAATAACCTTACATTTTTCCTATATATATTAGCTAAATTGTTGTTAGATACCCTTATTAGCAGATTGAACTACAGGCCCTTAATCGTATAATATCCACACCACAGTGTTTAATCGTGAAATCTAATTTATTTCTATTTGAAAACTGTTTTTATTAGGCACACAATGTCACACATAATGTTCACATCATATGGTAACATTTTCTATTATACACTATACATTAATTTTAACTTTACTATTTGTTTGTGGTTGCAGAGTGATGGTAAATTATAAGCACACGACTAATTACTTAATTACTCTAAATAAAATACCGCATTCTTTTGGAAAATATCCCAGGAAATAATTTTTATTTTATATATATTTTTTGACAGTAGGTACGTCAATTTTTAACACTCTAATAAGTTTGGTAAAATCATAAGAGCAGAAAGTCCTTGGTTTGGAACGCGATTTGCGACATGTTGTACTTCATTCTTTTAAATTAACCAATATTTCTTAAAAATAACTTATCACTTTCACAAAATTTATTATAACTCATTTCGGACTAGGCACCTATTTAAAGCATGAAATTTTCCAACTTTTCAACTTTTTACCCTTATGAACTTTACTAAACTTAATATGTGTAAACTTTTCTTCAAAAAATTTTTCCCTGAACAAGGTAATAAACAAAAGTGTATCTGTACTCCCATTCTCAATAATCCTGGTACTAACAATTTGAATATCTTCTTCTAGTATCGGTAAATTCCACGTTATAAATATTGTATTTGTACTTTCAGTAATGAATGTTTAAATAAATTAATTATGTTTTAATGCCTGAAACTCTTCCTTTATATGTTTGTCAAATTATAAGCAAACAACCCTAGATTTAGATTAATAGATGGAACTGAAACCCGACGATGTACCCAAACAATGCATCTCCGCCATTTAAGACTTCTGTATACCGTAAGAGCACAGTATATACCTTATGCAGTACTTTCACTCCCTCAAAATCGTGGTACAAAGTTGCAACTCGCGCACGGCGCTGCGCATATAGGGACTCAGTACAACTTTGAGCAGCCCGGATTGGCCTAATATTGGGGAAAGGATTAACGGCTTGCTTACAAACAAAGACACAACCTATGAAACCACCTCGATGGGACACGTGCCCCACATTTTGTATTCTGCAATGGTATAATATATTGTAAACCATATCACTAGCAGTTCTTTGTACTGAAATTAAGATGCTAGTAAAATCTTTGTTAGTTCACCTTATCTTATTTACCTAAGACTTAACTGAGTACTAATTTCCGTTAAAATGCAAAATTAAAAGCAAACACTAATTAGATAAGATCTTCTATAATTAAGAATTACAAGTTTACAAAGGACATCACTATTATGCAGATAAATCCCTTATAATAAAGGCCTTTTCAATTACATTTACTACAAACATAGTCCGCCTGAAACACTATAACTAGTTCTTGTTAATTATAAAAACGCTTGTTAATTATTTAATTATTTACTTACTATATTTATTTACTTAGTGATTTTATTTTAAATGTAGAACAGAAAGTAATTATTAATGAAGCGATTACCGCGCATTATATGTAGGTAAATATTAATAAACACATTCACAAATCGTATATAATAAGCATTAACTGATGAATACAATAATAATCTTGTATTTTTCTAATTTGCCAATGTAAACTATTATATCACTGTTTGCATTTCAATTCAGTTTGACCTTTTCCTTTTTATTTTTTCCAATATTGGGTTAATCCGGTTCTGTCGGGGCCGGGCGATATGACCTGAACCTACCTTGCGCAGCGTCGTGCGCCAGGTAAAATTTAGTACAACGAGATCAAAGGTGCCGACACGAAGTGAAACTACTGCTTAGGTATATACTGTGGTAAGAGCGTCCTATGGTCACTTCTAGCATAATCGGCAATCTTCGCAAATGCATTTAAAATAAGAAAGTTTATGGCGACTTCCGGTATAACAGGAAGTGGTAAGACCCTGAAAATATTTTAAAATGAAAGAGAATCTTGAATAGCCCCGGATTCCAAAAATTCAGAGTTTCAGGTTTCTTCTAACCTCGGAAACTTCTAACGAACGGCTACCGTGGAAAACCCTGTATAGAAACTGTTTTTTAAATGAATAGAAACAAAGTTATCTTATACCTTGGCAATTTTTCAATGATTTGTTTTAGAAGCGAATATAATACTGGTAGATTTCTTTTTTAATAAAAGGAAGACGACATAAAGCGATTACATCGAGAAACTTTAATTGCGAGAAATAAATTACGCCTAGACAAGGACGGCAAATTTCCGTTTCCTGAGGCCCTTAATCGTCCGCTTTTTTGCATTACAAGAAATAAATAGAGGAAAAAAAGTCGGTTTGTTAAGTCTTGTATTTGGCAAAGATTTATCAAGATCTATATTTCCAGATAAATTTATATGCTCATTTAAAGTACGCCGGAAGACTGCTTCATTTTAATAACAGTCATTCTTTAGGGGGGAGCCTTTGAGCGCTTCGACTGTACCGTGGAGAGGGATCGAAATGAGGAAAACGGTAAGACAAAATAAATAAATACGTAGCGAATCGGTTCGCCGGCCAGCGAGACGTTTTTCTTCCGTACACATCGTAAATAATGAGACAAGGTGTTTTCAGAATTAAAAGTAACGCCCCCGAGAAGCAACGGGGATCCAAAGAAAACACGAGTGGAAGAAAAAAGAAACGAAAGAAATGTCATTTGAGATGTTTACCTTTATAATTTGACCCTCTTACTGTTAGTCCGTTTTAAAATTTTCCATTACGCTTTGTTGATTCACACAAGTTAAATTACAGAAGAAAAGAATACTGAAAATATAAAGGACTGTGCCAACTCTAAGAGAGCTTTTTTTCCTCGTAGTGTCCTCAAGCTTGTGCTCATTTTTTCCTAATGGAATTGTAGTCTTAAATAATACTGCTGCGTAATAATCTATGAATTTTATTAAAATACATTTAGTGGCTCTTCAGTAGTCTTTTTATCCTTTAGGGTACTAATAGAATTATTAATTTTAGTTTTTGTCAATGATTCGAGCAATTTTTCACTCAAAATGCATAAGGGATAGATTATAACATTGAGCCATTTTGTGAACGAATTATGTTCTAAGATAAACACCTTTAAATGAGAGGTACTTAAGAAAACGATTTTGAATTTTTTCAAGCGATAGCTGAAGGTAGACATAATAGAGAGACCACACTTGCGAGGCATACTCCAACTTCCTTACAACGAAACTAAGGTATAATATTCTCAAAAGTTGAGTACTCCGGACAGATTTGCAGGAACGGATGAGAAATCCTAACGTTTTCGACGCTGACAAGCAAAGATTAGTTATGTGTGATGCAAAGCTCGTGGTATGGTCAAAAAGTACCCCAAGATCTTGCACTGACTCAACTTTATGCAACACAGCATGACTTAACAAGTAGGCAGAAGTAATTGAGTTAATCTTTCGAGTGTACGAGACAAAACAGCATTTACTAATATTTTATTTTAAATTGTGTTGAATACACCATTCAACCATATAATCGATATTACTTTGTAAGTTTAGAACGTCATCTAAGTTAGCAATTGAAGTATAAATTTTAATGTCATTAGCATAAGCCAGAACTGGCCAGGAGAAATTTTGCAATAAATCATTAATACATAAAATAAAAAGCAAAGGTCCCAAATTAGACCCTTGCGGAATACCTGAAGATGGAATGAATTCATAAGACTTGAAACCATTATAATGTACATAGTTAGATCTATTAGTCAAATAGGATTCTATTAATTGTAGCAAGGAAGTAGTAAGGCCAGAACGGCACAATTTCTCAAATAAAATTCGATGGTTAATGCTATCAAAAGCGCAATTAAACTATTCACGACATAAAGACACCAAATCAAAATTTCAGAGCACAATTAAGTTAAATAAATGGTACATCTCACAAGGTTTACTGCAATAAATAGTTACTTTTACTCGTATTTCCTAATCAATTTAATTTCCCGAAGTACTTTAATTAACTTTAGCTAGAATAGAACACGAAAATTGAATTAAGATTGCTTAATGCAATTTATTTCGAGGATTATTTCATTATCACACACTGCTCTTCCACACATTATTTACATTTTACCTTTACATACTGGGCGCGTTACATGAAACTATTTTATCTAATGTTGCCGTAATTTTTAAGTCGGTCTTCTTTATTTTTCAATTTCATTTATTACTTTATTTTCGATTTCTGCTCGTCTCATTTTGTTTTAGAAAATGATAGAGCTAGCGATGGACAAACCACATCTGATTTTTTTTTTCCAAAATATAGTTTGAATTCTCATTTAAGTGGTCACGGACGCCACCATTTGAATGGAAAGTCCTAAACTAAAAATTTATTTTCTTTTGCAGAACCGGTGGGGGGATTTCTTTTTTTTTTAAACGATTAAATGACTTTTTATACATTAAATAGTCGAGCATTAGCTTGGACTCAAAGAGCTATTTGCTTTAGAGCATTGTGCATAGCCTAGTTATCAGTGCGTATATGGATGCTAGCGTCCCTAACGTTTTTCTTGAGAATTTACTGATTGAGGTTTGCCTCAATACTACTGAAAGTCAGCAGTTCGGACTCCGATCCCACCTCTTGTTTTTGTCCAGGAATTTTCGTCACCCTTAACCTCATTCTTCACGGCGCCGAATCAGCATTCTGAATGGCTGCTGAAAGTTTAGTTTTATGGGCAACTACCTTAATCTGTAAGCACTGAGGACAACCATTCTGTCTACTAATTTTAATTTAATAATACTATACAAAAAGTAATAATTATTAAGAAAAGCACTAAAGAAATAATATTCACGGAAAATACATATTAACAATCGTTAAAGCTACAATAATTATTAATCATAATTAACATAATCATTAATGACAGTAACTAGATATTGAAACAGAGGTACACAGCATCAGAGCGCTCGCAGAAATAGTTTACTTTAAGATAAGGATAGCTCTCACCCCACTTCACGCAAACGCACACTGTTCCCACCATTACGCTGATTCACCAGCACTGAAAGGGTTAGGCATATCGGAATAGCAAGAATTTTTTTCGTTTACTTTTGATTTGATCATATTATCACTAGAGACAGCAAAAGATGATCACCGAACTATTACCAAGACTCGATATTTCCAGTATTATTTGCATGAAGCGAGCACAGACAAAAGCGAATTCCGCAGACTGCAGTACCTACGGCTTTTTTTTTTAATCGAAGATCGTTTTGAAGACTTATTGATATATTTTATTCACAACGATTTGGTTGAGGATAGCTGACGGTGGCTTTAAAAATAAATACCTTACTTTACTTTGAAAGGAATTCAGTAACACACAATTTTATACAATCATATTTCCACTTAGCATTTTTATTTCGACAAAATATGATATGTCTTTCACTAACGATTGTTTTAACAACGTACTAATTTCGTTATTGCTTCTGTTCATGTGTCATCCGCTAACTAACTAACTAACTCCAGCGTTTCTCAACCTTTTTGCATTTCCGACCCAATTTCCGATCACAATTCTCATCGCGCCCCCCTCCTCTCATTTCACTGAAATCGTAATTGTAATCTTAGTTTCTATTTAATTTAATTATATTTTGACGCTAAAGCCATCCCACGATCTTGTTAAACCTTAAAAATTACCACAAATGGGTAAATTTATTGATATTTGGCAACACCGATCCGCTGCATTGATAAAATCAGAATCGATTGCTCTCTGTCTTACGTACACCATATCAGATATCCTCGCTGCTTCGCGAGAAGTTCCGATTTGTCTCGAACATTCTAGACTGCCTGCGCGGCGTGCACAAAGCTATTTCTCGTTCCACCCAATCTCAGTCGAGTCGATTCTTCTATCTGTACCTCTACCGTAAATGTGCATGTTGTGATTTGCGTGTTATCTGCAATTTAGGATATTCAAGTAGCTGTAGAATTATATAGTGTATATATGCAGAATCATGGATAAGTTTTTAAGTGGCCGTAAGCGAGCATTAGACGATATTGAAGCATCAACAAGTGCACAGACGAAAATGGTTCCGAAGATAAAATCAAGAAAATATTCTCAAGAATATTTAAATTTTGGGTTTATCAGCACTGAAGTAAATGAAGAAGAAAGGCCCCTGTGTGTCATTTGCTCAAAAATGCTGGCAGCAGACAGCATGAAGCCGAACAAACTTAAACGACATTTGTAAACGCTTCATAGTGAGAACGTTGGCAAACCCCGAGAATTCTTCGAATTAAAATTAAAATCGTATGAAAAGCAAAAATTATTTAAAAAAAAACTTTGTAAATGAAAAAGCTTTACTTGCCTCTTACAAAGTTTCATATCAGATAGCCAGAAGCAAAAAACCTCACACTATTGGTGAAGAGGTTATCCTACCAGCTGCAATTGAGATTGTAGAAACTATGTTTGGAGATAGTTTTGCCAAACTTGCAGTCCCCTATCAAATGATACTGTTGCCCGTCGAATTGATAATATAGCTGAAGATGTGCAACACAAACTATTGGGAAATTGCGTGACAAACTTTTTTCAATTCAGCTTGATGGGGCCACAGATAGCAATAAAGACGCTCATTTAATTGCCTATGTTCGATTTTGTGATGGTATGTCAGTAGCGGAAGAACTATTATTCTGCAAACCAATAGAACTCAAAGCAACAGCACTTGCATTATTTTCTATCTCAAATGATTTCCTAAATGAGGCAAACATAGAGTGGAAAAATTGCGTCGGAATATGCACTGATGGTGCTCGTACAATGTCTGGAAGATTCCAAAGTGTACAAGCACTTGTGAAACAAAAATCTCCGGAGTGTATCTGGACACATTGTATGATCCACAGAGAAGCTCTGGCTTCCAAAGAAATGAGTCCTGGTCTGAATTTTGAGCTAACAACAGTGGTAACCGTAGTAAATTATATAAAAATGAGACCACTAAAATCAAGAATCTTTTCTGCACTTTGTAAAGACATGGGTGCAGTACATTCAGCGTTACTGTTTTATTGCGAGGCAAGATGGTTATCACGTGGGGCATTTTTGCAACGAGTTTATGAATTAAGAGATGAAATCGCCATTTTTCTAGAAGAGGAAAACCGATCGGAAGCCGAAAACTTTCGGGATGATTTATTTGTGATGAAATTGAGCTATTTGGTCGACATATTCGAGATATTAAATACCTTGAATCTACAACTCCAAGGAGCAAACACACATGTGTTGGATACGAGTGACAAAGTTAATGCTTTTTGTAGAAAACTAGAATTATGGAGTAGAAATGTAAAGCAAAAAAACCTAGAAATGTTTGCAAATTTTAATGAATGTGTCAAAACTTACAAGGCTGGAGAGCAACATATAGCAGTTATTTTGGTAACCATGCTGGCAAAGAATTTTAAAATTATTTTCTTGCTGACCTCAACTTGATAGCAAGTTACGAGTGGGTTAGAGACCCATTTCAAAATACTCCCGGAGGTCTCTCAACTGCTGAAGAAGAAATCTTTATAGACTTCACGGCAAGTAGCGAAGTAAAAAGACAGTTTCGTAATAAATCACTCTTTGAATTTCGGGCAGGGTTGGATGATGAGTTTTCTGCACTAAAATCAAGAGCACTGCGTATACTATTACCATTTTCCACATCCTACCTTTGCGAAACCGGATTTTCTGCGGTGGCTGCTTTGAAGACAAAATATAGATCACAGCTAAATATAGAAAAAGAGAGTGTCAATTTCTAATATTAAACCTTCTTTCGAAAAACTTTGCTCTAAGAGACAGGCCCAAGGAAGTAACTAATAATTATGAATCCTGTTTTAAATTTAATATTTTAAAGTTAATTAATAAATACGTTGTATTCTATTTATAAGTGCATTATATATCAGTGTAAACGTGCAATTTGTTTTTTATTATATCCGAATGTATTTTCCTTTTCTTTGAGTAAATTGAGTGATCGTTGAGTGATGCTTTTTTCTTATTTTTTCTCGTCTTGCTCACGCCCCACTTTAGTTTTATCACGCCTCCCTGGGGGGGGCGCGCCCCACAGGTTGAGAAACACTGTGTTAGACCCAAAAGTACAATAATTTAAATAGTAACAGCACAATTAAACATAATCAATTTACATATAACAGCAAAAATAACATGCGCATTTTAACAATTGATTTTATTTCTCACTTCGTAAATTGCGATATTTAAATGTAAAACTAAACACATCTTTACGAAACCGAAGTAATCACACCTAACCAATTCCGCTACCGCCGTTTATTTTAATTGCTCACTTAGCGTCTTCGTTGAGGGTATAACAATCACCGCCCGAAGTGGTATTCCTCTAACACAAGATGACCGATTGTTAGGAACGTTCTTAATGGTTTAGTTTGAGAAGTTCGAGATTGCACCCGGAGGTGTGGTACTAATACATTTTACAGCTAGGTAGCGTTGCTCGTAATAACTGTACAGAAGTTACATTTGGAGTGTAATTTCGGTGAAGCGGTGCACTGCGTGTAAATTTGATATCTGAAAGTCCTTTGAGAGATGAGTTAACGAATTTGTATAGTTCCTAAGAGGAGCTACGTAATGTTGCAGTTAATTCAGAAAACGTCAGGAGGTGGCTAAATTAAATTTGTTACAGATTGATACATACAAGATATAATTGTTGAAAAGGAAAAACAGGAAAGGTTGTTTATAAAATAACTATCAAATAACGATCGATTGTTATTTTCATTACAGGTCGCCTGGCGCTAGAATCTGGCGAAGAATGAAAAGGGATCAAAATAATGTTAGAAGAAAACACCATAGACCTTGGCGCACTTTCTCGCTGTCCTTTATTTTAATTATTCGTAGGCCTGTGCGATAAAAATGAGTTAGTAGGTAAGAGGAAAGCTCGTTTAATTATATATATGGACCATAGTTATAAAAGCGAGGTGTATAAATTTCTTGTGCGGAGGCATTTTAATGAAGTTTTGCACGCAGGATATTGTGAGGTTCTCCTCGGCATCACACAGTATGGTAATTCTTTAGGGTGGATTTACGGTCTCCAAACAGGTTGGCAATGCATATTAATTATTTCTAATTACATTTTAGTTGGTTCATTATGGGGGATCACGAGCCGCAGCCACTTGGCTTCAGTAACGGGAATGTAGATGGCACTCACCTGGTGTAGACGTCAACAGACCACGTTAGAAAGCCTTTGTTGCGCCGCCATTTCGAAATGGTCGTCATTATCACGCGACCGTAGCCTACTTTGACTCTCTTTTCAGCTGAAAGGAGGTTATCGCACTTGAAAAAAGATGCTGCCCAGCCGTGGCTTCTTTTTACGAGGAAGAGCGTAAGAATTAGCCCGTTACGTGTGACATACTTTTCTTTTTCCTTTTTTCCCTTTTACCAGTTATAAACCGATGCAAATCAAGGGCAGATAATGGTTTCCAACCACATACAAACTCGAATATCAGAGACGTTATTTGAAAATTCTAATTGCGAAATTCCTTAAGATTTTTTGTGGCTTTGCGTACCTGCTTCGTTATCAACAAATGATGTAACTAGCTGCTTATTTAGAAATTATGCAGAAAGAATTATTGACTTTATTACATTAAATTACATATACTAGCAATTTGTGTTGCACAAATAAACAGATTTTTTATGATGCAATATTTTATTTATACACTTCTATTTTAAGTAGATTGATGTGAAGCCAGCATCTTTATTTATTTGTAGAGATTTCCAATAATTGTACATTTCCATTTTGTTTCTTCCTATATATTCCAAGGTTTTGCAGAAAATATTCAGGTACCCGTTTGTGTCAGAAGAAAATATATATATTTACTATTTACAAAACGTTTGTTGTATATTACGGGTATTACATAGAGAATGTTGCAAATATATTTTAAATGTGAAATGCGCAAATTAAATAGAGACCTCTCAAACGCCATTAGATGCTACGAAAGAGAATTGCAAAATAGCACCGTATGATGGAATAGTAATCTGTATTTCTCTTGCAAAATTTCCAAATGTTTTAATTACAGTACAGTCCTTCAAATCAAAGACTTACATGAAATATCAACACACCTAAATAATAAACAACAAAACCAAGTTTGTCAAGGTTTCCACCCTAAAATGACTCTATGGTCATAAACTAGAGTAACTGGAGCAGCCAAGCAATGCCATGCTCCAGAAACATAACTTGAATAGGTTATAATACCAGAAGTGAAGTTGTAGGGGAAAGACGCATCGATAAGCCTGGACTCGAACTGGTATAGTCACGGCTCTAAAACTAATAATGGAAATATGGAACTGGAATATATGAAACAAAGCTCAGAACAGGTATCTCAGTTAGCTTCATCAAAGATATGGCAATGTTTCAGGATGAGGTTGACGCAATTCACTACTAAGTTGTTGAAACGGAAGGGTGGCCCGGCATAGATAAAACTTCAGTCAAAACTTGAAGCGACCAGTTTCACTAGTGTTGTGTTCAAAATAGTTTGCGTAAATGTTCTAAACAAGGTGGACATCCAAAGGAAATTGACACTGGTCTAAGTATCCAGCCACGTGGGCGAGAAAGAGAATTCTAGTATGCTCTTCTTTAGGCATTACTAAACCACAAACTGCAAAGTCCATCAACAAATAAATCAAAGGCAAAATCAAAATTAAGGCCTTTCATTCTGGCAGACTCTTGTTTCGACATTACTAAATCGCGAGATACAAAATCCATAAATATATAGTGAAGACCTGCTGAGTAAGGATAGGAATACTGTCAAAATGATAGTAAGACTGTTGAGCGACCACTGCAGAATAAAGCAGTCCTGGGAGAAAGCGCTAATCGTAGATTCTGAGAGTATTGATGTAAGAGATGTATGTGTCAGTGCCATAGTCTGGTAAGAACTAGGTTTTTACTATTGGCCTCAGAGCATATAGTTAAGTAAACGAACAACTCTCGAGGATGATATTTTTAATTGAAAAGGCGAAGTCAGAGAATTGTACCCTAGGAGAAAGCAAATCAGAATAGATTTAAAAAGGCCACAGTAAAGTGGGTCTTTACAGCCCGCCTAGTTCCAATTCAACTACGGTCCTTACAATTTAGAATTTTCGGTTTTTAAATGGTCAAATTTTTAATCTGTCTAGCAGTTATACATCGCTAATATGAAAATATTTATGAATTTCACGACGTCAATTTAAAAGCAAAGAAGTACCGAGGGTATCATTTTGTTGGGCTAATAAAATAAAATGGTATGTTAACTGACGTCGTGAAATTTTGATATGACCCTTGGGGAAGTAGGGTAGCGCACACTCGGGAGCACATTTTCCCTCATTACATTAACAAACCCGTGTTTTTTCACCTACAAAGGATTAATCAAAATGCCCACTTTTCCTCTTGGCATGCAGTGAGCGAAAAAAATACTTAATATTGTATAAAATATATAGGGGTGAGTTTAGAATGAAATTAAACCAATTAAACTTTTCTACAAATTGTTTAACTACACACAGAAAAAAATGATGTAAATTTTAAAACAATTGTAAAGTATAGTACAATAAATTGTAGAACACAGCTTATATTAAAACTTCCAACAAATTTTCTTCCAAATTTTCTTGACTTTTTAATATATATATCTGTAGATCTTCTTGGTTTTTAAAGTCAAATAGTTAAACACTATTAAATTGAGTAAAACGTTTCAGTTTATTTACAAAACCTCAATCATTTACAGTTTTAAAAATTAATAATGTAGAAAATAAAATTTTGGTGTATAGAAATTAACATTTTTTGTTTTATTGATAAAATCAGTTTGTTTTTTGTTTTAATTTGTGTGTTTTGAAATGTTTTATATAAAGATTGTTTTGTGAATTGTGTCAGTTGTATTAGTTATGGTAGGTTATGGTTAAATATGAAAAACGTTACTAAATTTTTATTAAAATTTGATTTATAGAATTAAGTTATAAAGTTTAGTGAAAAGTCAGTTTTATCATTTATGGAATTATTATGTTTATAAATGTGGATTATTTCAAGTATAGTTCGTGCTTTATAGTTTTGTTCTTGGTTTAGGATTGATACATTGTTAAAAACAAATGTAGGATTTTGTGTTATTTCATGTTTTTTTAAAGCTGTAAGATTTTTGTTATATTTGTGTCCTTTTATTCTATTTTCTAAATATTGCACAGTTTCACCGATATATACACCAATACAATTTTGACAATTTATTTTATATACTATATGTGATATAACAAAAATCCCAAAAGAAAGGTGAAAAAATCCCTTACCACAAAATTCATAATTTTGTGGTCAGTCTCCACCCATCACAGGACTATATGTGATGTTTTATTTTTTTCAGTTTTCGATTTTAATTTTGTGTAAATTTGATTTTGTAATTTATTATTATTTTGATTTGCTATTTTAAAATTATAAGGTTTGATAATTTGATTAATTTTTTCAGAAAGATTTTTTACATAAGGAATTTTTATGTATTTTATAAATGTTTGACTATTATTTATAGTTTTTATTGATTTATTATAAAAACGAAATATTCTTTGTTTAAATATTTTATTGATAAGATTATTTGGATAATTATTTTGTTTTAGAATAGTTTTTGCTTTATTAATGGTATCATTTCGAAAAATTGGACTGGTTACAGTTATAGCTCTATCAGCTAAACTAATAATAACACTATTTTTTTGTGAGATTGGTTGTGATGACTTAAAATTCAGATAACGTCCAGACCATGTAGGTCTGGAAACCTAATAAAAATTTAGTAACGTTTTTCATATTTAACCATAACCTACCATAACTAATACAACTGACACAATTCACAAAACAATCTTTATATAAAACATTTCAAAACTCTCAAATTAAAACAAAAAACAAACTGATTTTATCAATAAAACAAAAAATTTTATATATTTCTATACACCAAAATTTTATTTTCTACATTATTAATTTTTAAAACTGTAAATGATTAAGGTTTTGTAAATAAACCGAAACGTTTTACTCAATTTAATAGTGTTTAACTATTTGACTTTAAAAACCAAGAAGATCTACAGATATATTCCAACAAAATTGTCGACGAAAATTATTTATTGCAACAAAATGCGCAGTTTCGTTATACAATTTATGTTGACATAACTTATCTATTAAAGTAGCATAACATACAGGTCACTTGTTGAAAATAGTACATTTTCCACAGTGGTAAAAATTGCAAACAATCTACTGAAATATTATAAACTCCTGCAAAAAATTTTGTCAACAAGATTTTCCATATTTCCAATTAACTACGCTATTGCAATAACTAATATATCTGCGTATAATTCTATTAGCACTCGAATTTCCGTCGTACTGGGCGTGATTGCCATCAGACCGGCCGTTAACTGCAGAGTGTCGGTGTAGAAGCATCTCGTGATCGTACTGTGACCGATTGTCAATCTCCATACCTATATACGATATATAGCATGTGACTACATCAAATAAATATTACATAGCCGCGTTTAATGAGTACAATTTACATTAAGTAAGAATTTCAACGCAACAAAGAAGTGTAAATTTGACTATATGGAAAAAAACAAAATGTTTTACGAATGGTGTTTAAGGGTTACATCGACAAAATATGCCAGATAAGGATGTTAATTTATTATAAGTATGTAGGTGCTACTACTCAACATGCTTTCCTTTGTTACATACAAAAAAAACTTTTTTTGATATATAATCAATATTCCGTGTTATTTAAATATGTTATAGTAGGATTTAAATGTAGCAACCATACACGTTATGTATTACATCAAAGTTAATTGTGCTCCACTCTGATTTCAGTTTTAGATTGCCATGCATGCCAGTATTACAAGCGTTAAGCGCAATTTGCATGTGAACTTATTTTAAATTAAAATATTATAGGAGGTATTTTTCTAGATCATTCTGGTATTCATGTTTATTATAGCAGAGAATAGTGAATATACCCAGATATAAAGTTATATTTATTATAAAAACAAATTATTCTAAAATTAATCTAAACTTATATTTACTTAGAAATTATATTTCAAGTGAGCGAAGAAAAGTTATCCCAACTAAACCTAGCCTAATACCAAGCAAGTACCAAATAGTTTTTTAGGAAAAAAGTTAGTAACTGAGGACAAGGTCACTCAAGGGACATTTTAGTCTCTGAGATAACAAGCAGTTTAATGGGAATTTTAGACGTCTGAAACATAAACTTTCTGTAACGTACTATATTATCCGATACATCTTAAGAGGGTACATAAAACAGCTTTGCATCCCATAAAGCGCACCTAACTAGTTAACATGCAATATTTTACGTGACACAATACCTCGTTGAGCAAAGGTGCATCAAACAAGCGTTTTGAATGAGTTCTTTAGTTAATATGCATATAGGGGTTATTTTAATAGCCTAAGCAACACCATATACGTTAAATAATAATAAATTTTGGAGTATGTTGATAAACAATAGAATGATTGACTGAAATATGGTTGTATGTGCAATTGTAACGCGTCCACATTTCCATTCTTCTAGAATCCTTTCTTTGGCGAATATTTTATTGTCTGTTATTGTAGATATAAAGATACCAACACTAAGTATTTACAGCACAATTATTTTCAGCCCATCGTTCCACTCGCCTCTTCGAACTCGTGACGTAAGCTGGGCGTGAGGGCGGAGTTCCCACCAGCTGAATATAATTGTTCTGTAGTTAACTAGTTTTGGCATTATAAGCGATTATATTAAGGGCACTATATCAGCAGTGAAGTTTCGAAAGAGAAGGGACCTTTCGTGTGAAAAGCCACGGGATTATGTTTCATTTGTGTTTTAAGGTCGGTTAAAGGTACAGGTATACACTGTGTTAGGAATCAAATGAGGATTGAAGTGACGCCGGAGGCGCTCGAGAGATCATATTGTAGTGATTCGTACTCTAGAACTTATTTAACACTACTAGCAGACACTAACTGTAACCTAACATTAAATCCAACGAACATTTCAGAATAAGTTTTAAATTATAAGGACTATCAAATAAAGTAAAATTTCTCGTAAGAGGATAAATATCTCGTATGCATCAAATCCACATATTAGGTTGGGATTCAAAGATATGGCCCCAAATGGACCGGTTCTACGTAAGATTTCTTCGAAACAGTACCTCAGGTAACTTAAAGGTGAGTTTATAAATAGTTTAATTCAAATTGAGGTAAATTAAAATAAAAGTGTTGCAGGGTATATTGCTGGATTCGATAATTTAAAACGTTACTTGAAATTTTAAAACTTGAAAAAAAAAACTATACTTACTAAATTTGAATTGACCCCGATAGAAACACGTTTGGCTTGTTCGGTGGTCTGAGGAAGAATGACCAGTATCTCGATTAAAATATAACAGCTATATAAGTTTCACCAACCAAGCCACTATGAGATGCCCCAAGAATTCCCTGGCCTAACTAATTTGAGACGAAAACAATATGAAAACTTAAAATTTCGAGAAAATTAATTTTCAGGTTTTACAAAACTAAAGGTACATAAATTACATTATACATTTTTATCCTTAATCTAGTATAAATATTAGTGTTTATATCTGAAATGATTAAATTTAATAACTAAAAAAAATAACACAAACTTTGACAGTTACTGTAGGCAACTCAGAAACTGGCTTATATCCGTATGCATCCCTTAAATTCTTAATATTAGGATATGTAAAACTTCCTTATCTCAAATTCAGATTTCTAATTTTAAAGTGCCAGATTATGTCAACTAATCTAGAACGCAAACGCCCCAACACACATACATAATAATAATAATAATTAGCATTTGAATAAAAATCCAGGTGATTCGATAGTTTTAAATGAAAAGAAGCATCTTCATACTTAATAGCAAATAGAAGTTGTAAAATCAAGGTCAAACATTAAATTCACACCCTGAAAATTACCAAAATAGAATAGAATACCATTGCAGAATAATTATTTACCTACCGAAATAATTATTCTGTATAGTTTTTACTAGCCCTATTGTTTCTTATGCTACACACAGTACTACATAGGAATAAACCTTATATTCTTTAAGAGATTTAAGAATTGAATACATCGCGCTACAGATACAGGCGTAATAACAGTACCACATAGATTAGATTAGATTAGGATTGGGGTGGCCTATCGACCTATTTCACCGCGACCTTTTCAGATCTATTGTGAACCCCATTTTCCTAGAGGACGCTCCCTAATTTTGCCCTCTTAATTAGGCCTATCATCTTTGAGAGCGGCTTCTTTATGTAGCTACTAGTTGTGGGGTTTTCCTCCCCCATTACTAGAAACCTTGTCCTCGCCAGGCTTTCGCATTGGCACAGCACATAAACTGGTGTTTCTTCTTCCTCTTGGCAGTATCTGCAGGTTGCATCATCTGCCAGGCCTATGTTGTACATATGGCTATTCAGTCTACAGTGACCAGTCAGCAGACCTACAATCATTTTGACAGTCTTCCCGTCTTTATTCAGTAGATCTCTCGTGAGTTCAGGCCTCTGCTCCTTTAGGAACTCTTTTGCCTGCCATTGTCCCGGTGATTTTTGCCACCACTCTCTGGACTGATTGTATATCCATTCATTGATGGATTTTTTAATTTGCGATTTGGTAGTGCCGTAGAGGGGTCGGCTCCAACGAATGGGACCCAGGCTAGGGTTACTTTTCTTTGGGTGCCCACCTCATTTAGGGCGCTTACACAGTCCCAAATCAGCTTAGAGTCCACGCTTGAAGAACTAATCGCTTTAAGTGTGGACTGACTGTCAGAGAAGATAGCGACGCTTTTACCCGGTTCGGTACATCTTTCTATCTCTCGGTCACAGTGATGAATTGCAGCAACCTCAGCTTGGAACACAGTCGTGTCTTTGCTGAAGCTTACCGAAAGAGCCTTTTTAGGCTTCTTAGAGTATATTCCCGCTCCAACGCCGTAGTCCGTTTTAGAGCCGTCAGTAAACCAGTTTGAGTTCGCTCTTACCGGGGCACTTGCCTCCCAGTCCTTCTTATCTGGTATTATAACCTGATATTTCCTATCTAGGTTAGGAGTTCGAACCATGGCATCACATGGCATTCCTAAAAGAGGTGCCTCCTTGAGTTCGTCTAGCAGCTTTTTATAGTCAGCCCCGTGCGATTTACTTATCGGTACTTGACTATGTAAGAGTCTGTGTACTGTGGACCTTGCGGCTCCTTGTACAAAGATATGTAATGGCGGCAGGTTCAGAATTACTTCCATCGCGGTGGTAGGGGTCGACCTCATCGCCCCCGTGGCGCACAGGCACGCCAGCCTCTGCACACCACCCAACGCTTTGGCCGCCCCCGCCTGCCGCGCCTTTGGCCACCATGCTACTGCTCCGTACGTTAACATGGGTCTAATTACCCTTGTGTACAACCACAGAGTCATATTGGGGCTAAGGCCCCAATTCTTTCCACACAGTCTCCTACACCTACCCAGGGCGATGGTGGCTTTGCTGGTCAATTTCTGGATATGTGAATTCCATGTGTGCCTTTGATCAAACCATACCCCCAGGTATTTCGCCTCTTTGACATATGGAATTCGTTCGCCTCCTATCACTAGTGGCTGTAAGCCTTCTAGCGTTCTTTTTCTTGTAAACGTGACAGCCTGTGTTTTTTGAGCATTGAGTGATAGTCGCTCTTGTTTACACCATTTGTCCACTGTGTTAAGAGCGGTTTGCATACGCTCCACCAGAACCTTTGGAAACCGCCCTCTGACGACTATTGTAAGGTCGTCAGACAGTACCACATAAAAATACTTACTAACAATGAAGATTTATTAGTAAAACAGGGGAAATGAGATAAAAATTAGCGCTTTCTAGTTCAACGATAGTTTTTATTCTATACTCGTTTTGCTAGATTTACATCTGGAATTCCTTTTCTAGACTTAAACCGCCGAAGACGAGCGATAGTTGACACTTTCTTATTTCACACTGTGTCAAATAAATAAAGAAAAATAATTAACACGAAGATTTTTTTTCAAACCTCCTGTATGATTAATAGCCACCAGAGTAGAGGGAGGATTCAATACATCTTCTTTGCACATTAAACACTGAACAATGGCAGATCTCACGATGCCACAATCCCTCAGCTCAAAGCCGAGAATATTTATAATAAAAGCCGAGCGATACCTGCCAGCAGATCCACTCTGGAAATTCCAAATACGCAGGAATCAAAATCCGCTATTCATAATCCAACACTTGATTAATGAAGGATTCCATCATTTTTCCATTCTTCCTGCGTTTGTCTCTTTTTTCGTTTACGCGATTAAACTTCTTTTTGGGTTCGATTCTCTGGCGGCCACGATGTCCGTAGCACACGTGCAGCGAGCTGTCGACAACGTCTGGGAACCCGCTGTTTCTATCGCTTAACGTTTGAATGGATAAAATGGACGAGAATTGCCTTTCTTCGGCACTCGGCAGAGGTGTTTTATTCTTCAATTAAGCTAATGAGAATACGCCCGCGTAAATTCGATTTTGATTGCTTTTGCAACCCAATTTCGTTCCGTTCTATTCCCCGCTCGTTCCATAGTAAACGTTGGTGTGTCTGGTTTGACTTACAGAAGTTTTTACTTCTTTCCTTTTTTCTTCTATCCTTTTATCGCGCTGAGCCGCTTCCTATCGTCTTAATATTTCCAGGAAGAAAAAAAAAATCGAACGACTTAATCGATTACGAATAGTGTCGTAATTCATTCCGACCGAGCTAACCATAAAGTGTCTGGAAAAATGGCGTCACAGAAGCGTGAAATATTAGCATCTTAAATTCCATTCCTTAATTACAACCCCGCTCTTCGGAAAGAAGGAGGTGACTAGAGTAGGGCGAGAGACAAAAGGTTGAACGGAGTCTGTTCTAATGCTAATAGGGAGCGGATATGATTGATATAGAAATTTCGGCGAACGGAAAACATGTCCGCCCTGTGATGAATACCGTAATTTGCTGTGTTTATTGTAAGGTTCATTTTGCTCGCCCTTTCTTCCTCTGTAATTTCATGCTTTATGCAAATGCCTGACCGAATTACACAGGGTATGATGAATAAAACTCGTTTGAGTTATTTCGTAATAAATTTCGGCTTCAACGCTGCGTGCGTATGTTGATGGTTATTGAATCAGTTCTCGAAATAAAAAGAGGATTTAATTATAAATATCAGATTGTATGTGATTTCGAATTACATTATAAAATATAATTCGTTTAAGTAATTATATTCGCATTAAAATTACTTTAGGAACAATTCTATTTCACGTGAACGAACGTGATTTATAAAGAAACAATGCCTCGTTTACTTTCCTCTAAGGAACACACATAATTGTGTTAATGCAGTATTTATTTCGGCATTGCTTGATGCTTGAACTTTCTGTTTTAATTAATTTTAAATTAGATTTTAATCCCATTACTGCTCCAAGGAAGTTCCATATATAATTCAATTAATATCATAGCAGCTCGTCAACCTCCTAACTGGCAAAATTTCAGCATTATCTACTATAAAATAAAATTTGCTTGGGGAGCAGAAGATATATATTTTCTGAAATATTCCATGGTCAGTAAATACTTGTAATTATAAATGC
Organism: Cetonia aurata; assembly: GCA_949128085.1. Classification (NCBI taxonomy): domain Eukaryota; kingdom Metazoa; phylum Arthropoda; class Insecta; order Coleoptera; family Scarabaeidae; genus Cetonia; species Cetonia aurata. The sequence continues at coordinate 15,227,686 of OX421886.1, read as the reverse complement.
CAAGAACAGCTTTTTTTCTGTCACAGATGCATATTTATGTTTCTATGTGACCAAATAAGTATTTTAAAGATTAATTAGAAATCCTGATTTGGTGTTTAAAATGCTTTAGATCATTAACAAAATGCAATGGATATTCGATCTCATCCGAGAAAAAGAAAACAACATTTCCATTCATTCATTCTATGTTAAATTTCTTGCATTCTGTAGCAAACATGGGTTGATAGATACATCACAACAACTTTCGAAAGTAACAAAATCATACAAATGCAGACCCATATAATTGAATTAAGTGCATATTGAACAAGAAATTACCTTATATATAATATGTGCTTTGTAGATATAACTGAAGAATTTGACAGGACAACAAATAATAGTTGTTAGGAACATTGAAGGAGCAAGAATGGGTGGATCAACATATTTGAAACAATATATCAAGAATACAAAGCTAATATAAGTGTAGGTCACATCCTAAGTAAAGAAGAAAACTATGACATACAAAAAAGAATCGACAAGAAACCACAAAAAAAAAATAGTAAAATCAGCAGAATATTAGGCAGACTAAAGGATTTTATATAAAAAAATAAATATACAAGACCGGAAACGGAGATCAGAATCTATTAAATATTTACTCGGGAAAAAGGAGGATGCATCAGCCATCCTTTCAAGAAAAGGTACTGCGAAGCAAATTCAGGGACCAAAACCTGCCATTATCATGACGCATATGGCAGCTACACGAAAACTTTCTGGGTAAACGAAAAAATACTCAAATGCTGAAACAATTCAAACATTGCTGCAAGAAGGAGATGACTCCAATTTTTACTAAACTGATTTTTACATGATAAATTATAAAACTAGTCATGCTATTTTGGTTGGTACAAAAACAAGAGCATTTGATCAACTTGTCTTGCAGCAACATCTTAAATTGTCCTGATTTGGTACAATTAAAGAGCTTGTTGCAAGAGGAGAATGCCTCAAATTTTTCTAAAGTAATTTTTACATGCTAAATCATAAAACCGGTCATTCTGTATTGATTGGTGCAGATACCAGAGTGTCTGATTGACTTGTCCCTTAGCAAGTACCAAAATAATTACCACTACTTTTAGCAGTCATTACAGATTCAGGAAGCACCGGACTCTGATAAGATTGATTGCCGGCTGTATCTGAAGGACAAGAAGACAACAAAACGCATGATTTGCACAACAGCTATGAGGATTAGGTAGGTATATAATTTTTGCGAAAGATGACTTGTCCCAGGAAAAGCTATAAGAGCTCGCATTGAACAAGATCGAGATTCCAAGCTACATGAAGAGTTTGAACTTGTTTTATGAACTAGGGTGATATCTTCCATATAATAGGTACTAGTAGCCGCAGTGGACGGTATACTTAATAGAACCATGTAGGTGCTACCTCTTGCTCCTTGTTATCTACTAACCGGTAGTACCCAAAATGAAAATAGATAAATGGATAAGAAATAAGGTTCTAGGATAACAAACCAACATCGAGGATGTAACAAAATAAATGAGAGGAGGTAAGAAATAACCGTATAAAAACTTGCAAGGAAAGCGAGCACATGCAAACCAAACAGTAAATGTCCGGTTCTTCAAAAGATGTAAGGGCTGTTAGTTATCAGCGTCATCATCAAGGAAGCACAAAAGAAAACAGAAAATCATCTACTTATATAGATACTATATATGAAAAACAAATATTGGATAAGAAGTACCCTTCGTAAAGGACTAATAAAATTTAATAAAATGAAATTTTCTGGACCTCAATATTTCATCATTTTAATAACTTCATCAGGAGACTGCAATATTTATACAGGCTATGATACAACGATATGCATCTCGTTATGTATGTATAAATGATACTTACAATTACAAGGTAATAATAAAAATTATGTTAAGTTATGTTGTATAATAACTTTTGTTAAAAAGATCAAAAAGGAATACATATTTATGTTTGAAAGAAGACAGAGATTCAAGAGATATTAAGAAAAATCCATCGATATAACCTTATAGCCTAGGTCAGAAGTGAAGAGTTCTCAATTTATATCAAATTACAATAAAACCAAAAAATAGATTTCCTCACTAATAGGTGCACCTAGCAACTAGTGATTCTCATTTTCTATCAAATTAATGTTGCTAAAGAGCTTGTATTTAATTTATTATTAAAACTCAGGAAAAAGCATGAAATTTACATATACCTTCAATGTATTCTCCCTTAGAGTATTATTTCTAAGGGTGGAGTAAGTTTCTCAAGAAGTATAAGGGTAGCGAAATATCCACGTTCAAGATCTTCCGTTGCCGCTTGGCGTGAATTTTCTTTCCAAGAAAATGAGAAGTTCGACGGTCACGGACTTAAAACTGCTGACGGGGAGTAACAACCGAGATTCAGATGTTGACGTGAAAGGCGGCACAAGCATGTTAAGGATAAAGGAGATTCGTTTAAAGCCATAGGGATATAATTTGATGGGAGGCTCAGTGAAATGTTTTTCGTAAGTATTCATTATTTAACAATATGGACGAATTTTTAGTTGAAAATTTTCATTTTTGTTCGTTGGTACCTGCAAACCTTAAAGGAAATACTTTGTTTATACTCTTTGTTATTGCTACCCACTCTTTGCACTGCTACATTTAATAATAATTATGCTGATATATACATTGAAACTAAAACATCGCAAGAAATGTTATATAAACATGTGTGTATGTATCAAAAAAATGCAGAAATGCAAAACAAGCTAAAACATGTTAAAGCTAAAATATTCATTACCATGCATGAACTTAAAATTCTTCAAAACTATAGTAACTCTGCGACCGTTTCACATCTATTGTGATCACCTTTGCCCCAGAAGGCGCGCCTTAATTAGACCTATAATTTTTCAGGACGGATCCTTTATGTAGCTATTAGGTTTGGGGCTCCGAACGCCCACTACTAGAAACCCTGCCCTCACCAGACCATTGCATTGGAACAGCACATGAACTGGGGTTTCTTCCTCCTCTTGCCTGCTTAGTCAACAGGCTTACTATCTTCCTGTCTTTACTCATTGTAAGTAGATCTTTAACGAATTCTGGCCTCTGTTCCTTTAAGAACTTTTTTGGCTGTATTTGCCTTGGTAATTTTCGCCATCATTCCTTTGACTTGTTCATTCATTCATGGACTTTTTAATTTGCAATTTAGTAATGTCCCTGGCTAATGTTAGTTTCATTTGGGTGCCCGCCTCATTCAGGGCCCTTACGCAGTTCCAAACCATTTCCGAGTCAACACTTAGGAAAGTATTGGCTGACTGTAGATAAAACAGCGACGCTTTTGCCTAATTCTGGAACACCGTCGTGTCCTTGCTGAATTTTATTGAATTACTGGCCTTCATTCTATATATACCGGATCCTCCGCCATAATCAATTTTGTATCCTTCTGTATGCAAGTTCCACACAAACTTCACTTTTACTGGAGAGTAAGGAATCTAACAATCGTACTTGTAGTACCCCTCTTTATATAGCTTTGTTATTTACATACATTATTATTATCAAATTAAATCGTGCTTAGATTGATTTGTGTTTATGGTAACTTTACCCAGCACATGGAAATACAAAATACTACAAAGTGGTTCATAAAATCTACGATTTATTATTGAAACTTCTCCATCAACTTGCTTGTGCAACTTATTCCGGAAAACTTAAATGGTAAAAACAATATATTCAAAGTCAACACTTATCGCTTACTACAACAGCACCCTAATGTAAAACTAAATGACATTTCTTCAAAAATAAATCGTAAATATATTGCATGTTCGGCATTGTTCAGAAGACTTGCGACGACTTGAAACGAAATTTATGAAAGCACCGAGGTGAGGGAATTTAAATGTAAATTTTAAAAACAAAAAAATCAAATATGCGCCAACTACAAATAAGTTAAAAGAATCTGTATATACAAAGCCAGAAAAAATATTGAAATTGCGTGTCGAGTTTATTATACATAATGACTAAAAAATAACAAGCAGCAACAGGAAAATATCGCAAAATTAATTGGATATATATGTATATACTTCAATGCAACATAGTTGCAACTCCACAGATCCATTCTTGTTAGTTATTTGAAGCGAATTAAATTATATATTTGAAATTGCTACAGTATTTCAAAGAGAGAATCATCCTTTTAAAACTGCTTCAATCGCAAATGAACTCTGGCCATCTACGTAAACGATCTATATGCCGCTACAATCAATTTAATTTGTTTAACTGATTCCTATTTCTGCGATTTCTCATATGTATGCAATGCAATACAATTTAGAATATAGTTGTAATTGTAATAACTGTATCTACGTACATTTAATAAGAAAGGTATTCGTGTTAGAATTAACATAAATATTGTGAACGTGTCAAAATGTTTGTATTATAAAACTGCAAGAGAGAATTATATCATTTTAAATGTAAATGAGTATATGAAAAATAATAAAATACCGTGTTAAATAAAAAAGACATTGCATTTATCCTGTTCTTAAAATTGTTGATGAAGATTGCTCGGTATATTATACAATTTGTTCTCCCAATAATTTACAGCTGGATTGACGAAGCAGATTAAGCGATGGTATGGTAATTTCCAAAAAGTTTCCAAATACATATCGCTTCAACATATGTATGTTAAACGATCCCACTTTACGGAAATACATTCGGATTAAATGTACGTCTAATCGAATATCAGAGTGTAAAATATTTCACCAAATAAATTTACCATTTTGTACCACATTCGGAAAGCGCTTCGGACTTGAAATTTATGTCCCTATTAAAAGTTCTAACAATGTAAATATGCGTGAGCGAAGAGAGATTAATGTACGAGATATTGTTAGGGATAATAATGGTCACGCAACGATCGTTGTGCTAAAGACAACACCGTCTCTTGGGCCTTGTAGTGTGGCTCTTTTTTGTCTAATGTCGTGGAGAATTATCTTTCTCCATTACTTCGTGCAATTTCGTATGAAACGTATGGTAAAACAAATTCATGAATGCCTCTGTGTATAATTCGGTGCCCGTACAGTCGTTCTGATCCAGATAGCTTTTACAGTAAGAAAAATCTGATTTTCTTTAGGAAAATTAGTATATTTATATGCGCTAAAAGTGGAGGAATATTGTTAGATTTACTTTGCCCCCAATTAACTAATTTTAAGTGTGTAGTTGTGACTATTAAAACACAATGGATTTTTATTTCTCATATTCTTTCTGTAAACATTGTGAAGCACCTCCATTTTTCGTAAAAATAATTGTAATAAAACACAATCTGCTTTTAAAGAAATCATAAGAACAATGAAAGAGGAACAAAGACAGTTTTAAAATTTGTTTTTTTGTTTATGTTCATGCATTCTCATTTATTTTCGTGCACAACTTGTTTATCCGGAATGATGTTTTCATTGAAAGTTCCTGAATACTTTCCCAAAATGGGGATTTTTTAATTTTCACAATATTTGACGTAGCTAGGGGGTTGCTAAGCACAATCCCTTTTCTTTCATATATTCTTGTGTGTCAGTACCTATTCGTATGTAACACTCTACTATGTTAAAATTCCCATTAAACCAAACGTTTGCAGGAAATATGTTATGGGTGTTTGGAGATCATACACAAGAATAACTCGAATAACCTACAAAATTGAAACAAATTACATTTTTTATGAACACTGAACGAAATATATTATTTGATACTAAATTTGTGTTCAAGTTTTGTATAAAATCGAAAATAGCGCATTTCATTTTAAAATAATGATTTTTTTTTTTAGAAAGAAATGTTATTTCAAACACGATTTCAATTAACTAAACTTAATTGGGAAAAAATGAAAAAGCGTCCGCCGGATCATTTTCACAGCAAGTAAAAAAACAATAATTTAGTTTGAAAAGAACAGAAGAAGCAATTAAGGAATGAATCAATTACATAAAAATATTATTTAGTTACAATTCCAACCTTCTAATAAATAAAACAGTTTCAGTATTGTGTTAATTAATTTTTAGAATCTAAATGCAGCCAAAATTCTACGTACTCTTTACCAATTTTTTGCTGAAATATGCTTATGTGGTTCAAGTGTAAGTCGTATACCTCATAATTTTGAAATGTCGTTCTAATTCAATTCAATATGAAGCGCTATGTTTATACAGCAGTAACATTTAATCTAGTATAAAGCTTAACAACCTTGTTGAAACATTTTATTTGAAACAAACACTCATCTAGAGAGCTCTTGTAACAAAGTATTATTTCAATTATCCGAAACAGAATAACAAATGATTTGTTAAAGCCGCTTATAAGCACATACAATGTATTCTCAAAATAAAATATTTGATTAAACATGAAGGGTACCTGCGCACAAAAAGTATTTTCAATGTTTTCTGTTTATAAAATGTAATTGGCTTTTTGAAAATTGTACTCATTATAATTCTAAATTCTTAAAGTATACGAAAACAAAATTTTAATTATCAGAAATTAACTGCCTCACAATTAGATCAAGATACTATAGATTCGTGAACATTTATTTTGAATAATCTATATTCCACCCGAATAGTACATTCCAGTATTTTCTGTATTCTGTGTTAAGTGTGGACTATCGTCTACAAGCAACAATTTTTAAAAAATCACAAAATAAAATGCAACACTAAAAAAATATATTTATTACTCTGAAGAACAAAAACCATTCAACTTAACGAAAATTAAATTTTCTTAAATACTCAAAAGACCATTTTGCGTTGATGACTACTCACACAACTCGGGCATCCTTGCGATAAAATCCGCGTTAATGGGTTAAATGAATTAATTTTTTGTAAAATTTTTGAATTTCTTTTACTTAAAACTGTTTCTTACATGAGCACACATAACAAAAGATATTTTATAAAGAAAATTGTCCTACCGTTTCATTGTGGGGGGATGGTACCAAATGGGCTCGCTAGGCGCTTTACTGGTAAAAATATATTTAGTTTAAAAACTTAAAAAAATACATTAACTACATTAATAAGACGGTGATAAAATATTTCAAAATTTATACAGATTAATTTGTATGAAAATCTTTAAAACATCCCACACAAAGGCCCACGGCACATTTGTCACACATAGTTCGTCCTTTGCTATTGCAGTTATTCCCAGCACATCTTTTTCTCTTGTTACCTGGTACAGTAACGATATAATGTGCTGTCTGGTCAAATCGGATAGTGTTGCTAACACGTGTGTCACTATCTGGAGCTCTTGTGGTTCTGCCAGCGGCTGCTGGTGGATTCTTATACATTGTTAAATAACTCTGGAAATAAATAATTTTGTATATTTTACTTTCGGATAAAAATTATTATATACATCATTTATAATTCTATAAACGAGTAGTCAAAATTTGCGTTAGATATGAGTAGGTATTCTGTTTAGTATTACAATAATTAGTTTCTACCTGAAGAATGTATCTTCTAAATTCAAGCTGATTCCTCTTCCACTTTTTTTACAGAGTTGCCAGGCGTTTTGGAGTGTGGCATCTAATAAATATGTAAATATTGGCCAGTACCATTTTTCCCCCGAATTCCAATACGATAGCTAAAATATAAAATTGCTCACTATGTGCTTCAAATACAAATTAAATCATTTACTTTGATAAGTTTTCATCCATCAAATCCATACCACCCATGTTTCTGTTGTACTGCAGAAACACGTTCGGTCTTGGAACTTGTACAGTTTTTCTATCTTTTCGCGAAAATCTGTCAACGGATTTTATAGGCAGAACTCCGAAAGACGTACTGGCAATGGATACTACATTGTTATCCATCCAGCGAACAAATTCTATACCAGTGTTCTTCTCAAGTACCGAAGAATATGTGCCCCTTTCTTTCTTCGAAGCGTGTTTTTGTTGGTCAATCGACATTCTTTAGGTACTCTATTCTCTCGAATAGTACCGGTCGTTCCATATCCATTACATTTTAGAGTAGACAGTAAATTTATTCCGGTAAACAAATTATCAAAGAAGAAATTTAAATTTAAATTTCTTATACTGTCATCAAACTGTTCTATCATGTGTAAGAGTGGTGCAGCAGCCTTTCCAAATAATTTTTCATATGCAGCGTTTGCTCTGGGATTTTTGCCTTGATAGATTTCAAAGTTAACGAGATAACCACTAGGCGTGTTCAAACACCAAACCTTGTAACCAAATCTAATTGACTTACCACGAATAAGTTGCTTACAGCCATGGCGTCCTTAGTAGCGGATCATAGATTCATTATATGACAAATTTGCATCGGGTACAAAGTGTTTTTTCTTCAAAAAATCTTCAAGAGGGCGAATTTTGTATGTTTTGTCAGTGGAATCTATTCGTGCATTATCAGCAAAATGTAAAAATCGACAAATTTGCAAAAACCTATCTCGTCTCATTGCTTCATACACCAACTCATTCCGCATATCTTTGGCGGATTCCCAGTAGCTTCTCTTAGAGGGTAAGTCATTGTAACCACTAAGAATAAGAATTCCGATAAACGCTTTCATTTCATTTATGGAGATTTCAGGGTCGGCACAATTTTTAAAAAGAGCATAATTGCTTGATTGCTGTGTTATATGTTCGAACAGTTCATTTGAAAAAAACAATTAAAAAAGTTGAACACATGACAATTCACTGTATTTTTTATAATCTCCTTCTGGAAAGTCAGACTGTTATTCTATGTCCCCTTGATCGATAAAAGAAATGTAGGAGGTTTCGTACTTATAAACAATGATTTCCCACTAGAAGGCCCTTCGACAGAAGAAATGTCTTCTGGAGTTATTTCGCAGGAAAATGCGTTCTCAAGATCCCTTTCTATTTCACCAACGCGCTTATTTGTCGTAAATCTAATTTCTGCAGCTGCTTGAAGTTGCCTACTGCTCAAATTTTCGACAAAACCTGCGTCGTCCTCATCTCCAGAATCTTCATCACTTACAACATGAGACTCTGGAGGTTCTATGTATAAATCAGCAACCTTTCCTTCATTGTCAGACTCATATGCGATATCTAAAGCTTCTTTTAGAGTAATACCACTAAAATAATATTTTTTTTATTAGCAGTGTTATTTTTCCCCGTAAACCGCCCAGCGGTTCCATATGGGAACGACAATATTTACGCAATCATAACAACACAAATTGCAACAATGTTTTAAAAACATTAGATTGAGTGGCTTTCTTATTCATATAAGATGCTGTGTGAGAGTTATAATCACAAAGAAAGTATAATAAATGTAATAAATTGTACTTACACTAATCGGAAGTCCATATTTTTTTCAATGAAAAAACTCACTCAACTTCAAATTACACCTGCACCCTTCGATACACTTCAAGAAACTAAATATTCATCCCCAGCTATTTTCTAATATTTGTTTTGAAAATAAAGAGTCATAAAAATAACGTAAACAAGTCTCGCCTTTCACAGCGATAATTTTGACGATCCCTGTCAAGTGGCTCCACTTGGTACCGCTAGGCGGTAATGGGTTTTGTCTTGTGTGTATTCTGGGATATTGTTCCGTTCTTGTTGCAGAACATTCCAGAGTTCTTCCTTTGAAGTAGTCCTAACAATTCACCCCACTCTTCTAATGCCATAATAGTTCAATGAGGTTGAGATCAAAATTCTGCGGTGGCCATGTCATTTTTTATAAACTGTTCGCTTCACTTTGGTCATTCAAATACTGATTGCGTATTGGGGTTATATGCTTTGGATCGATGTTATTTTCTGTTACTAATACGTGTGGACGCCAGTGTAATACAGTTTCAGCTCCTCTTCAATAACAAGCAGCTACTGGAATGTAATATTTACACTTGCAAAACGTGTGAGTAATTTTTTCCACAATTATGTTTCAGCCTCACACAATTTTGTATGAACGCTAAGAATTTTCAAAAACGTAGGGGAAACCTACTTCTATGCGATTTCGAACGAACAGCTCTAAAATTATTCAACAGACAATTACGAATTCTGAGATATTCCCGTGTATTTGGTTTATGATTGCTTCGGTGCGAGTGCCACGTTTAAATGGATAACAAAGAAAGCAAACGGTTTGCATTGGTAATATACACGCGATTTCTATCGTTTAGGAGGCACATCGACTTTGTGTATTTATTAAGATTCCTGGGGTATACGACCGCTTGTGTACAGTAAAAGGAAATTTGGAATTTTGGGTTTCTTCTCTCTCCGAAGGATATACACATATCGGGCCCAAAATTGAATTCAAATATAATGTTCCTGAGGCGGTGAATGGAAACCGGGGATCGCTTTCAATTCATGCCCACGAAATATGAAGAGAATTTAATGGAAGCGTAATATCAAGTGATAAATTCCGTTCGATGTTGGAATATTTAAATTGGAAAAGATCTTTTGAGCTCTACGATGATGTTATTTCCTTGTATGTTGATATTAAATGTATTTTCCTGATCTCGTTGTTTTGATAAGAATTTTCCAGTATTTTTTTAAACACTAGTTTCTGTATGTACTTTACTTATCCTGTTTCTTTATCACTTTGTCGTATCTTTACTTACTGGCATGTAAGCCTGTATTTGTGTCTTCCTATAAGCTTTTTTTTCCTTTTATCTTGGTGCATTGCCAAGTTGTTTTATGTGAATCTCTTCTTTACATTTACTTATGCACATCACAACGTTGGCATTCTATTACTACTTTTCCTTTATCGACCTGATTACAAATTCATGTTAATATAGATTTAAAAATTGAAAATCAATGCAGAAGATAATTATTGCAACGCGGTTAAAAATGTTGCCAACAAGCAATGAAATGTCTCATTAAAGAAAAAAACCCAGTCATAGAGTTTCTTTAACCTGACCTACACTCCCAAAGGAAAAAAGAAAGTTGCAGCAGGTATGCTTATTTATTTCTATATATGATTTATTATTGGTGTATAGTTTCAGTTTTCACTTTCTCACTTTTTATAGAGTTTGTTTACGGTGTAATGGAATTATACTTGCGTAATTATAAAGATCTGTATATAGTAAGATTTGCTAATATTGCAATCTGATGACAGACAATAATCACGCAAGGAAAGGTGTCGTCGAACCTTCTGTTCATCGCACGATGTTGAAATTGCTGATTCAGATTTACGACATCTGATCCATCGTAATGAACGGAAGTATAGTTATAGTATTAGGTGGTATTAGTATTAGATTAGACATAGATAGGATACGTAACATATAGCAGATTATCCAGAAGTAATATTAAAAGATGGTACCAAGAAAAGAACTATTATTTAATTAATTAACCACCAAAATATCAAACCTATTACATGACAAGCATATTATAACGGCACTGAAGAAATTAGAGACAAATTCACAGAGATTCATAGCAATTCTACACTTAATGTGATTATTGGTGAATTTGAAATTATGTAGATGAGCTAGAAACTAATACCTGCTCGGCTCGTTGTACTACTTCTGAAAATTCTGAAAAGGTAGGAACTCTTCTTAAATAAACAAAATGTCTTTTTGTGCAGTGTTTCAGATATTACTAACATTTAGCGGTTATATTATTTGTGCAAAATTCAAATGTTTTCCCCACATCCGGTTATATCAAGTTGTGTACATAATCATTGTGAATAATGTTGTATTGCTATGATATCATGCTATACATAACCTTACAGCTTACAGCATCAAACGTTAATTATTAAATTATTTATGTAAATGTATTTTGATTTATGTATTTATTTATTTTGTAAAAATATTGTTAAAATTTAAACTAAAAACTTAATTCGTATTTAATTCAAAAAGGGCAGGTTATCATGGATTTTAAGGAATTAAGTTCCTTCGCTGATTGTTCGGATGTGGTTTGATTTTACTGTATCGTATCGTTGGAAACGATATCTTTCATTGTTGCTGGGCTCCTTTTTGCCTAGGAGATATCAAGTTGTTGAAAAATTGTGAAGGACTTCTTCTTCGGGTTTTCCTGAGTGTAGTTGCATTTCGAATAATTATCTAGAAACTTTTAAATTGCTATCACAATAAGAGTCATTAACTTTAAAATTTACTCATAAGAATGAGAGTCTTGCGTATGTAATGCCAAGATGATGGAAATCCAGTGATTTCGAAGATTTTAGATGGCGTATAATCCTGGGGCCGATTGAAGAGTTTTCGTTCGAGCTTATTTTGCTGTGAGATCATTGGAACACTAATTGGGAGCTGAAATGATTGTTGTGGAGTTGGAATTAGTATTTGGAGTATATGAGAGCAGTTTTTCGTGCTTAAAGTAAGCGATTATTCATCTTTTGAATTTATAACTGGCGTTAAAAGCGTAAAGGGAATGTTAGGTTATATTATCGTATAACAGTGATTCTAGTGGATATGTAAGCAAAACGTATGACGCTGTGGGTTTAAATACATGAGCGGTTTAAGTTGGCATTATTTCATGTACTTCATTTTATTATGGTAATTTAGCGGGGGATTTCGATTTTCTATGTTGACATTTAAACGAGATATATGAGTTATTAGTTTGGATTAAGATTCTAGAGATCTTATTTTTGTACAATTTAAATAGTAAAGAACTTACTTACCCTGAGAGAATCATTAGAAGATTCATTTGTTTGTTCATCACAATTATTTAACTCGAAATAAATAAATTTTGTTATAATAACATCGTTTTTTATTCACTGCAGTATAAGAACATCACGAACGAATAACTAGATAGTCACAGTAAAAAGATACAAATAGTATAACAGGTCTATTAAGGTAATAATCGGAGTCTTACTGGAGCGACATAAACCTATCACGAACCAAAGTGGACTGAAGATAATCATCCGATTGGTTTGTGGTATACCCAAAAACAGGTGGAGGGGTAAATTTCATGTACGTGTGTACTATAGTGTTATCTTACAATTGGGGCGTAGCATATCTGTAGTAAATGATATTTTAATAGATGATGCTGACTGTATGAAATGTTAATAAAACAGTGTTGAATTAATTTAAAAAAATTTAATAAATTATAAAGAAATATCTACAATTTCGTAGCAGTATATAGGCCGTTATAGCAAACACTTTATTTACGTACAAATGTCTAACAAAAGCTATACGCGATCATTAGACATATATTTTCAGTGCCCATTGTGTAATAAATTACCGCAAATATTTAGAAAATAATTGGAGGTCAGCCAATCAATATTTTTAATTATACAAATCGTATTGCTTCTAATAATTGGTCCGGATTATCGAGTGCGTACGTGTTTACAGTCAGGCAATTTATTATCGGCAATCAATAAATTAATAGTTGTACTAGACCCGGCAAAGTGCAATTTATAATTCGCCACGATTTACGGTAAATATTGAACGTTGTATTTCGTCCGTGAGGTGAACTCTTCTATTTCAATCCGCTGAAATGCGAATTAATTTTCGATTCGGGAGGTTTGAATTAAATAATCTGGCAGGTATTCAAGAAGATTAATGGATTTCGCAACGCTGCGGGTAAATTCATTTACATCATCGAAAGCCGCACGAGCGCCAACTGTGAAGTCAAGAAAGCGGTAAAACTATTGAATGGGCTAAGAGAGCACTTCCGATTTCACGAATCATTCATTAAACGAAATATTAAGACTTGTTTTGGACACAACAATACGTTTGCTTTTTTTACAATATAGGTTGTGATTTCAATTTATGTAAGTAAAATAAAAAAAATGGGATTGCTTTCAGGAAAACTACTTGTTAATGTGTTAATGCTGTTTGCCTTAACAACAAGTGAGGCTTATTGGTCAGTCAATTGATACCTTCTTTGAGTAGATCCTCATAAATAAAATTAGCACCACCATTAAGTTATTGAGGTTATTACATCTTAACTCTCATACTCATATTCTTCGCTACGATTACTATATAGACGAAACTTGTAGATAATTCTTTATAATTTTTATACTAAATCAACACTGTTTTTATTCTCCTTTCATACAGTCAGCGTCATCTATTATATTCTCATTTACTCCATAGATATGCTACACCCCATATGTAAGATAGCATTAACAGTACACAGGTACACTATATTTACCCCTCCACAGAGTTTTGGGTACACCGCAAACCAATCGGATGATTATTTTCAGTCGACCTCGCGACATGGTGGGGTTTTGTCACACCACTAAGCCCCCGATTATTGTCTTTATATACCTGATATACACTTAAGTATCTTTATTGTGACTGTACTAGTTATTCGTTAGTAATGTACTTATACTACAGAGAATAAACAAAACATTATTTTTTAATATGTGATGAACAAAGAAATGAATTTTTGAAAGATTCCCTCAGGGTAAGTAAGTTCTTTACTATTCTAGTTATACGAAAATAAGATTTCTAGAATCTTAATCCAATCTAAAAACTCATATATCTCGTTTTAATATCATAAATAGAATTCAAATCTCCCGCTAAATTCCCGTCATAAAATTAAGTATTATCAAATAATACCAACTTAAACTGCTCGTGAAATTAACCCACAGAATCAAACAATAACCTCACTATACCAAATACACTAGATTCACTGTTATCATACGATAATATAACCAAACATTCCCATTACGCTTTGGACGCGAGTTATAGATTCAAAAGATGATAAAATCACTTACTTCAAGTATGAAAAACTGCTCTATTATAATCCAAATATTTATTTCAACTCCACAACCATTATTTCAGCTTCCAAATGGTGTTCCAACGATCTCACAGCAAATAGGCTCGAACAAAACTCTTCAATCGGCCCCAGATTAGATGAACGCCACCCCAAATCTCGAAATCACTGGATTTCCATCATCTTGGTACTACACATGCAATACTCTCATTCTTGTAAGTAAATTTGAAAAGTTAAGGACTTATATTGTGATAGAAATTTAAAAATTTTAGATAAAGCAACTACACTCACGAAAAACCGAAAAAGAAGTCCTTCATATTTGTTTTCAACAACTTGATATCTCATAGACAAAAAGGACCCCAGCAACGATGATAGATATCGTTTCCAATGATACGATAGCACAGGGCTGTCCAACTGGCGGCCCGCGAAGATATTAGTTGTGGCCGGCGTAATTATTTTTATACCTCAGGTTATTTTGTTATTACTTTAACAAAATTATTATACGACCCGCAACCACATTAAAGGTTTTAGTTTTGGCCCTTGAGGCCTTGCAAGTTGGACACCGCTGCGATAGCATATAGGGACCCACGTCGAACACTCATCGACGGAACACATATTTCTTAAAATCCATGGTTACCTGCCTTTTTTGAATTAGATAATAAATAAGTTTTTAGTTTAAATTTTAACATATTTTGACAAAATAAATAAATAGTTCAAAATACATTTACATAAATAATTTTATAGTTGAGATTTGATTCTGTAGGTTATGTTTAGCATGATATATCATAGCATTTTATATCCCTTGAGTGGCAATACAATCAATTGCCCAGTAGCACTGATAACCCTTGATAAGGCAAAACGCATCTGCTAATGGTGATTGATTGCTAATTAATTATCTAGCAGTATTCTCGTAAGTAAAGAACATTTAGGGCTGAAATCGTTTTAAATAAATACTGCCAGCACTTGGATAAAGATAGAAAATAATTCGATTTTTCTAGACATGGTTTAATCCTTCTAGGATTGTATAAAGTGTCAGTAACTAGAGAAATATATACCAAAAACCTTAGGCTGTAGTAAAAATATATATTTGTGTGCATAACATATGCTAAATTATTTTGCTTGTTTAAAACAACAAATAATTTCAAATAACATATGGAAGGAAATAATATCGCTTCATATTAATATACTTGTCTCATTTGTATATGCTTAGGATGATGTTGGTATTCACTCGTTTCCTTAAGGCCTTTTAAAGTATTGACAGCTGACAATCAGAAAACGTCTTTCGCCGTTGATAAGGGTTAGAATTCAGATTGGTTACCCTTCAATAGAACTGCAGGATTATTCGGGAGGAAGATGCAATATGCATTCGCGAATAGTTTATTAGAACCCACCTCGCATCTAAGTTGTGACTATTTTTATTAAAATCTATTATCGCAAATTGATTATTCGAGTATCAACTCCTTGCATTATATGGAAAGACATCTGCACCAGAGAATAATCAAGCAACGCAACTGCAGACGTGATTGAAATACGACAGAAAAAAGATTTTCTTGTTAAAAGTTTTAATGGAATTTCTCGTTACGAATGAAATTGTAATCTTATTAACGAAAATTTCAATGCGGTTTGTAGCGGGAGCGCACTATCTTTACTATTTTTACTATTTTTTTTTCTATCCTCCTAACTAGGCTTCCCATTATAGAAAGCATTTCAAGTATAAATCTGGAAATGGAAAGATTAAATTCTATGAATTTTTAAACTTATAAATCTTGACACATTCGTGCTCTTTCTAACATATTTTCCTGTCTTGTTGTAAAATACCAGATAAGAATGCACGGATTTGATTGCGAGTATTATACATTCGCTCTTTCAAATATGCCTAAAGAAGCGTATAAGTCTGATGAACACGAAGACCAATAAATTGAAGTCGTTATTCTTCCAAATTATGTTTTTACCAAAGATATCTCGTAACAAACCAATTGTTTTCCTTACATTGTGTGCTGTAGCTCCATGCTGTTGCAACCAGAGTTATGGATGGTTTTCAATAGTTGGCCCCAAAACTTTTCCAGAATTAAGCAGCTTAATGCTAACTGTATCACCAGCTTCATTTTTGAACAAATATGGGTCAATGCTGCTTTCGAAAGATATACCACACCAAACATCACACTTGGATGGATGCAATTATCGCTGATGAACTGCTCTTGGATTATCCATAGCACTTATGCTGCAGCTTTGCTTCTTAACACAATCATTTAATTGGAAATGGGTTTCATCCCAAATTAATCAAATTGCGGATGAAATCGGGATTCCGAATTTGTTTTTCAAAAAACCAAATGCTAATAATTCACTCGTTGGGCGTAATCTATTGGCTACAATTCTTACAAGCTGATTCTTATGTGGGAACATATGAAATATAGCTAAAATTCGCTGAAAGGACCTCCATGGTAGCCCGAATTGAGCCGAATGTGTTCTTTTTGATATTTTTCGCTTCTCACAACACTCCCCGGTGCAAGTCGAATATTTTTATTTGTATGGTCATATGAGGTCTTCTTGTATTGTGCAGATTCCTTATACATATATTATAGATTTATAAGGGTTAGTAAGTGTCTGTATTGATCCAAAGCCACAATGATTAAAAGTGTTGCCTTGCATTGAAATTTTTATTAAATTATTCACAAAAGTAAGAAACAGTAAAGAAAAGTAATAGAGCTTTACAAAACAAATCCTTTAATTGGATTCATTAGGATTCCTATGTACTTCCTTACCGACTTAGTTAAACAATAAATTTATATACTGATATATTCCCATGCTATTTTTGTTAATAAATTATTTAATAATTTAAACTGATGAAAGCTTCATTATCAAATTTCAAACGATATGGATTGATGCACAACTGCTTGTCAACTCTACACCTCAAATATAATTAATGTTCCAAAAAATAAATATTTTAAACAATGCCCAGTCAAAATACTATTAATCAAAATATAATGAGTATGTATCCGTGTATGAATATTACTATTTTAATGTAAATTTATTTTGTATTTTGGTCGGATTACATTCTGAAAGCGAATACTTCAAATTAATTAATTTTTAAATTAAAACATATAGGAAATGTTATTTTATGATTATGTTAATTTCAATGTCAACATGGCTAATAACGGCCATCTTTAATTGACCAGTGAGCAGTTCTCGTGTCAATAAAAAAGTAGGTTGGTACGTGATTTGGTAGGGTTCAACATACGAAATTTTGAATCATAAAAATTTAATCGCTCAAATTGCATTGGCCTAAATTAAATAATCGATTTCAAGATTGAAAAGAGATCACTTGCGAATATTTGCTAAAAATTTTAAATGATTATCATATAAATACTAAAATGTTCAGTAGGTTTCGCTGTTTGTTTAGGGAAAGAAAGCATGAAACCTATGTTGAGGAGCATTAAATATTCGCAATGATACGTTCCCAAATATTTTTTCCCATTATTTCCCAATATGATAAGTGGATAAGAGAAATGGACGATGGAAAAATAATCTTAGCTGTTTTCCCAGACTTTTGTAGAGCATTTGAGACTGTGGATAGAGGCATACTAATAAGAAAGTTAGAAATGATAGGTATTACGGGTGTGGTTAGAGATTGGTTTGCTAGTTATTTAACAAATAGGTCACAAAAAGTGAAATATAAAGGTGAGGTATCGAACGAGATAGGAACTAAATTTGGGATACCACAAGGGACTGTGTTAGGGCCGTTACTATTTAATATATATGTTGATGATGTGGTTGAGTGTGTTAAAAAATGTAACCTCTCTATGTTCGCTGATGATACAATGTTATATGTATGCGGAGACGATATAAACGAAATGGTTAAAATTATGAACGAAGAACTTGACAGAATATACATATGGTTAGGTAGAAATAAGTTGAGTCTTAATATCAGTAAGAGTAAATATATGTATTTAGGAAGTAGATATAAATTAAATTCTTTTGTACATAATAGTATTAGAATAAGCATTAATAATATTAAATTGGAAAAAGTAACGAATATAAAGTACTTAGGAGTTATTGTAGATGAAAATTTAAATTTTAAGGAACATTTAAAATACCTATCAAATAAAATATCTAAAAAAGTTGGGTTCCTAAGTAGAATAAGTAAAGAATTATCAATATATGTCAAAGTAAGGTTATATAAAGCAATTATAGCACCACATTTTGAATATTGTTCAGCAATATTGTTCAATGCTAGACAAAATGAACATCAACAATTACAAAAACTGCAGAACAAATGTAGGTATGAGAATTATACTAAAGTGCAATAGGTATACGCCTGTTAGCTTAATGTTGGATACCTTAGATTTGATGAATGTACGGCAAGATTAACATATAGAGTATTTATTCTCATACACAAAATCAAATTGAGGGAAGCACCAGAGTATTTAATAAATAAATTAATAGAAACAAATGAGATACACAGCTATCACACTAGACAAAACAGGGATTTTTATATAGCTAGATACCGACGCAGTCAAACTTCGCGAAACATATTTGTGCACGGAATAAATCAATATAATTCGTTACCAGAATATATATATACAGAAGAATGTAATAGGATTAGTCTTTTCAAGTCGGTGGTTCACAGGCACATTAAATTATATTTCTAAGTAGTTGTAGACATAATTGTTATATGTATGTAAATAGCAATGCTAAATAAATAATACTTACTTACTTACTTAATTGAACAGAATTGATAAAGTCAATTTATTGTTTTGAAGCAATTTCCTGTTATCTTTTTCATATAATAGGGATATCTTGGATATTTTTAAGGCATTCAGGAAATATTCTGTCGAATTAACCAAGTTAATAACATCTTATTACTCGTAATTACAAGCGTTTTTGTATAAATGAGATTTTAATTTTATTTTGGTGCGTGATATGACTAACGACGACCTTCATTATAAAAGCAGAAAGAAAACATCAGGATAACCTTCCCCTAATAATACCAACTTTATTATTTCAGATGCCAGTTACACAACGGCGAAGATAAGAAAAGGGACAGTTCAGTATAAAAAGGTTGAAAAAAAAAATCTGTAAATTAAGTTAAGGATTACCAGTAGAAGTAGGGCTTATTCCCTGAAATTATATCTATATTGTAACGTTAAGCTTAAAAGCTTCTGCGGTCAAGAGGGTCAGAATCTTGTGGTAATACTGTGCGTTGGAATGGATTTTGTTGTTGCGGGTCAACTAATGGATGTGTGACCGCAGCCTGGATCGATCTGCTTCCGGTAACTTTGCCGGAAGTAGCAAAGATAAAGACAGGCTAGGATGTGAACGAAGCGCGAAATCCCCTATCTTATGTAGATGCAACGAACTTTGTAATTCTCCAAGTTTTAATTAAAACTTTCTATATGCATCCAGCGAAATGGTGCCCTTATGAAAAATTTTGTCTCATGCTATGATACATTGTAATAAAGCATGGCAGGTGTTTTGGTTAGAAATGCTTTAATAAGATATAAGAGCGTTGAGAGCAAACATGTTGCCTGTTCAATTTTGGCAGATTCGAATCAAAACAATTTTCAAAGAACTTTATAATCGCGATGACCGAACAATGTATGTTTATTCACAATTAAATAATAAATAAACAACAATATTACCTTTGAGATTGATCCTGAATTAATATACGTAAATAATATTATAATATAGGTATAAGTTATGTCAAAACTGGTTTATAGATATAAAGAAATACGATATTTTAGAACAGTGGTTCTCAACGTGGGCGGTAGGCGCTGGGATCTATACTAAATCCAGTAAGTGGGCGCTAGGCGAAAAAAGTTGAGAACCACTGTTTTAGAATAAATACTACACTAGATTTTTTTTTAATCATTTCGTAATTCGAAATTCCTTTAACTTACATTTAAAAAATGTGAAGTTATTGTCTGCAAAATCTCTGGGTACCTTATTGTAGACTTTCAGCAGTTGTGCCGCTACACCTTCGGTTTACTTATAAAAAGTTCTTCACAGATCGTATAATACAATTTTTTGCCCTCACGAGTGCTGCAGTTGTGTTTTGTTTTATGTTATTTAGCAAGTATGTACGGAGTAATCAACTCAAGACGCCCTTTAGTGACAAAATTTTACAGCTAACTAGGGTATTTTACTTTTCTGTTATTGGCTATCCTGTCGTTTCTTGTTATTGTTTACATGCCATCATTTGTGTTATTTCTGCGTTATTTGTTGTATACTCTTAATTCTTCAATAATTTTGCTATTTTTCTGAAATTGTATTTTTTAATACAGCTTCAGCTCTAATTTTTGTTGTATGCTGGTAAGCATAAAGAATTTTATTTTAATTACAATTGAAAACTTAATTTCATATTTATCGTAAATGTGTTTCAAGCAAGAAAGACAATGCTGTTTACTGTTGAACAAGATACCTATATTGGGGTTTCCCACTTTCGAAGTGCTGTTGAAGGTAAAGATGTTGTTAAACGCAAACGTGAACCAAGAATCGTTACAGAAAATGTGCTTGTTGATATACGAAATATAATGGAAATTCGTCCTAATACTTCTGTAAGGAGATTATCTGTACAAACTAAAATTTTATTAATCAATTGAATGATGAAGAATTGCAATATGGTTATTTTCAACAGGACGGTTCCTCCTCACATAGCGCAAGCTAATTTGAACTATTTACACAAATTTTATGGAGGTCGACTTATTAGTAGAGACCGCTGGCCAGCCCCCATTCACCAAATCTAACTCCATTTGATTTTTTCCTTTTTGGTCAATTGAAAAATAAGGTGTTTGCTAATGTTTTACATACCGTAGAAGATTTAGAAAATTCTATTACGCAAGAAATATTTCCCCCGACACTTTAAAACATGGTTTTAACACTATGAAACGAAGAATCAATTTATGCTTAGAACAGGATGGTGGGCATATTGAACAGCAGTTGTAAATATTAAAATTGTTCACTCCATGCTAATGTGTTCTGTATTGTTAAATCCTCAATACATTATCTGCTTTGTTTAGATTTTATAACTTTGTTATCTTATTAGGTGCATTTTTTTACACAACAATAAAGGTTATAGCTTAATTTGATGATTTACATGCTTGTAATAATATATTGAAAATATTCTAACGTAACCTATAACGTCAAAATGACAGTAGTGTATGAAGCAAGGAGTCGTGTTACCAATTTTTCAGTGTTCCCAACATAAATTTTTCGATCAGCTGAGGGCGTCTTGAGTTGATCACGTTGTACCTACATTCGTAGGTATATGCTAATTAATAATTAACTAACAAATTCTCATCAAATTTCTCATATTATCGTAGAGTTTTATGAAAAATACTCGAACACGACAAGTTTTAATTTTACAGGTACGCCTTCTCAATGAAATTTTAAATATATACAGGGTGGTTCATGTTAAGTGCAGCATAGAGTAATGATTTTTTTAAATTGAACAACCTGTATATTTTTTTATTTTTTAAGTCTCCTAAATGAACTGATTTCAACAACCTATAATACTTATGACCTGAATGAGCAAATAATTATTTTCAGGGGAGTTAAATTGGGAAATTCTTTAGAGGGCTACCTATTAGTTTTGTAAAAGCACAAAAGTAAAAATGTGTACTTGCTTAAAGAGAAAATTGTTTTCCTACAATGCTTGTCGTCCAATTGCAGTACATACCAGTAAACAACGGTACCCAAAAAGTTTTATACACACCTGTAAAGTTTTTTCACCTAGCATCTGGAAAAACACCTTTCTTATACGAATCTTTATTCCCGTTTGCACCAAAATAAAAATAAACTAAGCGACGGAACAAGAAAATACAGTCGGTATGGCATCATCGTCTACAGCAGTGATTCCCAAAATGGTCCAGGTGGACCCCCAGGGATCCACAAGAGACTCGACGGGGGTCTACGTTGGCGTGACAAAAAAATGGGGGTTCACAATTCGTACGCGGGGCTCCACGAAAATGTATCTGATTCCGATAGTGAAGAACTAAAATGTTGGCTTGAGTTCACCTATCAATGTAGGCAGATAATATTTTAAAAAGCTCAGCGACTGTTACTTGTAAAAACTTGCATATTCCATATTCAGCACCTGGTAATGAATTATTATTGGCATTTGTTCGATTTGTTATGGACGAAGAAATTCATGAAGAGCTACTATTCGCGAAAACTTTGGAGACGGACACTAAAGGTGGATCAATATTTAATAATATTCCTGAGTGATTTTTTAAGGAAAAATCGATTCCATTCACAAACGTTATTTCGGTGGCAATAGATGGAGCTCCTGCCATGGCCGGGCGATGTCGTGGGTTTATGAGCCTTCTTAAAAGAATTATACCAGAGGTAACTGCAATTCACTGTGTCATCGACAACACCTAGTAGCGAAAAATTTCAGTGCTAAATTGCACCAATCGCTTCAATTTGTGATTAATGTAGTTAACAAAATAAGAAGCAATGCATAGAATACGCGTTTATTTGCACAATTGTGCGATGAAAATGATGAAGACTTTCAACGATTGCTCTTACATACTGAAGTACGCTGGTTGTCGAAAGCTGCATGTTTAACAAGATTTTCCTCACTTTTTGAATCAGTTTTAGAGTTTCTGGAAAGTAAAAATCCAGATTTAAAAAAAAACCTGATCAATTTGAAAGCAGACATCGCGTATTTGACAGATTTGTTCAAAAAATTGAATGACATTAACTTACAATTACAAGGGGACAGCCTCAATTTAATAAAAACAAAGGGTGTAATTGCAGCTTTTCTTGGAAAATTTAAATTTATGAAGCAAAATATTAGTCGGCGCGAATTTTCCCAGTTTCCAAACTTGTCACCGGTAGAATTCCTTGATGAGGATATTCACACATACGTTCAACATTTAATTGCCCTGCATAATGGCTTTAAAACCATGGATCATAAATCCACTTGATGAAACGGAAGTGGAGAATGTGATATTACAAGATGAGCTACTCGAGCTTAGCTGAGCCTAATGAGGAACTGAAGGTGAAATTTAAAAGAGGGTATCAAACATTTTGGCTGCAGGCAGAAATACCCGAAAAATATCCTGGACTGTGGGGAATTGCGAGAAAGCTTTTGATAGCGTTTCCATCGTCATATCTTGTCGAGAAAAGTTTTGGTGTCGTAGAAACCTTTTAACAAAAAAAAGGAGCGGATTAAATATCACAGAACGGGGAGATTTGCGGTTATTCCTAACAAAACTGAAGCCAAATATTGATAATTTGGTTTCAATCCATCAAGTACATCCCTCCCTCTAAAATTATGACTATTTTGTGATTGCCATTGTAGAAGTTACGTTACGTTATTAATATTTAATTTTAATTATATTACGACTGTTATCATATTACAATGTAGTATGATAACAATAATAATTAATAGTGTAATGATTACATATTTGAACAAATATAACACAAGGAAATATATTATTTTTACCACTCCGAATGGGCAGTTTCCTAAATAAAATATGTGAGAATTGATTGGTTTCTTGTGCTGTGAGTAGATGTCAAAGGAGTAAAGTTGGATGGAATCACTTTTTTGATTGGCTAACTTTACTTTTTTGACATCCACTCACAGCACAATCAATTAATTAATTAACAAAATAATTAAGGCGCAACGCAAATTTCCATAGTTAGATCTAATCTTCACATTTTTTTGTCGAGTTTTGGGAATATGGTAGAAATGTAGCAGGGGGTCCACCGAAACCAGCAAAACTTTCAAAGTGGTCTATGAGAAAGAAAAGTTTGGGAGCCTCTGGTCTACAGGAATAGAAACTTAAACTTAGTAAATTATCTCTTTTTGAAAGACATTTAGTCCATTGCGATATTTAATAAAAAAATTTTGATGATGATCGGTTATGGAGATAAGTGAAAACCTTACCAAGTGGAAATGTTTGGTTTCAGCAAGATGGGGCATCACCCCGTATTGCTGTATTTGTTGACTTCTTTTGTTTTAAATGATACAATAGTACAATAGTTGACTACTTCCTTCATTCAAAAAATATATAATCATAAATAGTACGTTAATAACCCCAAATAAAGGAGTTAAGGCAACGTTATAGTGACCGAATTAAAATGAATTCGTGTCTCCTAAGAATTATAATCGTAAATGGTGCCTTAGAAGGAAAGAATTTCGCGAAATTCGTATAAACCGAGCACTCAATTGCCCATAAAATAATTACAAGAAGTTTCCGGCCCTTCACAACGAAAAGAAAAGAGAGCAGCAGACTGGAAGTTGGGGATTCTGCGGTGATGTTTATTGCTGCAAACTACGTCCTAGAGGTGGCTAAAATGAGAGAGGAAGAAAAAACAAAGCCCCGTTTTAAATTGTACCAATTAATAAATAGCCCTGTAATAAATCGTATTTGTCAGCAACCTCGCCTAATTGAAAAATTCAAAAGAGCCGGCTGGGGCAATAAATGTTCCGCTTGACGGTTAGGATGTCGTCAGTAATATCCCCGTTGTTTTCTTTCTCTTAATTGAATTTCGCTATTGATGAATTATATTTCACCCTCCTGAATAAAGTACTGGGATAAAGTATGTAAATGTATTACATATTGTGACCTAAGTGCATTTATACAGGGATATTTAAGTTTTCCATTTCGAAACCAGCAGCCAAAATTACATTTATAATATAATTGCACAAATAAGCTAGGATGGTTATTATTTAGGGATTAATTTATTACATAGATTTAGTGAAAACGCAATTGTGAATCCATGATACCTGAAGAGCAATGTAAGAATGAGGTAACTCGAACCATTTGTAGGAACGTGGAAGTACAGATGTGACATAGCAGATGCTCTTGATTACCTGAAAAGGTACGAAGAACGTAAAGTAATATCTTTAATTCTGCCATTAATAGAAACGAACGTTTGCTATAATGAGGAAAGACGAATAATTTTATTGCTACTGAAATATATTGTGAAATTAAGGCACTTGAAATTCCCGGTAACTCTGCAAATTAATATCACTTCCGACTGCCAAGAAGCATTGTTCCAAATTACATACTGAAATTGAGTTAAGTGCAGCATAAAATTCGCACTATCGAATCCGAGCAGAACTACATGTTTCTCATCCAAGTGAGATGCAATAAAAACTCAAATTTATACCCTAAACCCTTCCCACTGTTTTTATTTTATAAAATGTACGGCACATCAATTTATAAAATTTGCAATCCAAATCAATGCTTTTTGATTCTGAAGAGTTGTTGGCTGGCCTGATTAGAAAAGAGTTTGATATTTTAAGCAGTTTAGCAACTGAATTCTTAAATACAAGAACAACAGCTTTCTTTCTTTTCTTTGGTTGCCCTTCTTTTCTTATTCACAACGCATCAAAGCGTGATTTTGCTTGAAAGGAAAAGAATGACAAAACATAGTTGTTAATATTAATTGTGGATACGAAACCTATTTGATTGTCCAAAATATGGAACTGAACATACAAATTGGCACAGGTTGACCCCTTGACCTTGATTCCCAGGTTTAATAAGAATCTCGGTTCCAAGTTGAGATTCTGCACAATTCTTATTTGAAACTGAGGGTAAAGTCACCATCTTGGGACGAATTGATTTACCAACTATACTAAAAATAGGAACAACATTAATTTTGTGTTAAAACTTTGTTTAGATTTCAGGGACTAAGAAGTAAAAATATCTGCTTTTGAAAGACTTGGCAACCTAATGAAGATCATAGCTGGACTGAAAGTAGGGTTGTGTCTTATTCAAGCTATCTAGACAACCTCTAGTTGTACATAGCGGAGTCAGGGTTACAACAAAAATATGAAACATAGAGAGCTTAAACAATATAGAATCAAGGTACACTAAGTTCTCCTGCTTTTGTGGGAGAAACAGACTCAGATAAAGTGACTAAGATCAGCGATTCTATGGAGCATTTCTTTGTTTCAGTTGGACCTAGTTCTTGCCAGAGTTTTGTATCCAGATGACTATTGGAAATTCCATTCTTTTTCAAAACGAGTTTTTCCAATATTTTCAATCACTCCTTATTGCTAAGTACCTAGTGTTCTATATTATTACAATGTCATTAAGTTTAAACTTATTATGTCCTTTAACCCAGAAGCATTTGGTATCGATGCCCTTTGATTTGATTTCATCAATTATGTTGATTTAATGTATATTTAAAATAAGACTCGCTTTTGCAGTGTGCTGTCAATGCTAAGTTGCTTTTCAGCTATGATAAGTACTTTTCTAGAATTTGTAGTAATTTATTTATCATTGGTAACCAGAAATAAAGAGAAATGCTGTACAACAGATATTAATAATAATAGAATAATAAAGTTTCACATTGCTTCTAGATTTTATTAAGCTTCTATTCTCAATTTCACTTATTTTTAGCTTTTTTCAGTTATTGTTATCGCACGTCTTTAATTATTACTTATACACTACTCAATCAATGTTTGTATGCGAGATGTTAACACTACAGAATTAAAACACTTGTAGAATTTGAAACGTAAATACTGATATACACATCAGTCGAACGCTCAGCTAGGAAGCTAGTCTCCTATGCCTATGAGTAAGCAATGTTAAACAGACAAAGACGGAGATCACGCTTTCACGCGCTAATACACATTTCCACATTGTGCACCCGTACACAGTGGGAAAGTTAGCTTCCTAGCCGAGTACTCGGCCAATTTGTATCCTCTTTAATTTCATAATAATAAATTTTAAATATAATCATTTGACCTATACTTGGTATTCTCGATAGATATTTATGGAAATTGATTCCATCTGTATCAAGATTTAATAAAATCTGCAACCCCCGGACACATACTCGACACCTTATTACAACTTGAACTTCCTTTTATATTATTTAGTTGTAGCATGCCCTAACCTTGTCCGCATCGAGGATCGATCGTAGAGGACGTGAACGTGAAACAACATACAGAGCTAGGACTCGTTGAAATTGGGAGTGTGTAAAAGAAAACTTCCTACTATCACATGATATTTTGACTATGGCTATATACTCAACCGACAAGCTGACGTCATTAATTGGTCGCAGAGTTGTGATTTTGGTGGAAGAATGCCGTGACAACTTCACAACCCACTGACGTTGTGGTATATATTAAATCATATAACGATAGCGAAGCTATCGTCTTTTTAATGTATAGCTAATGTAGACAGCTTTGAACCCAATTTAGATGTTACTAGATTTTGTATAACATTATACCAATTTCAGGAGGACGTAGTATTCACGTAGAAGACATTTGTCGGCAACATCGTCGTTTTAATGTATTTAAGACCACCAAACATGCCTTAACTACTAACTCAGGAAGTGAAACAAAAATATCTAATTGGAAAGCGTAATGAAGATATCGACAGTAAAACACCTACAGAGGCAGAAGTAGCGGAAATAGTCCTCCGATTAAGAAATGGAATCAGTGCTGAATTGATTAAAGAACGAGGGCAGAAGAAAAAATATGTGATTTAATAAAAACTGTATAGCAATAGGAATATTCACCACCAGAGTGGAGGCATGGAACAAGACTGACGATATCTAAGAGAGGTAATCTGAGGATGTGTGAGAATTGTAAGGGGATTACGCTACTGGATAAAGAATATAAAGTTTTAACAAGATTTCTTGAAAACAGGCTAAAAGGTGAAGCACGAGATGTCATTAGCGAATATCAATGTGGCTTCATGAAAATTCGATTTACTCCTAATGCCATATACATGATCAAGCAAATAATGGAAAAGGTTCATGGATACCAATTAGAATAGATTTTATTAGGGATGGGATGGCTTTATAACCTATTTCACCGTGACCTTGTCAGATCTATTGTGATCCCCTTTGTCCTAGAACGCGCTTTCTAACTTTGCCTACTTAACCTTCCGCAGCTAACATGTTGTTTTGAGACATACTAGCTAACGTCGGTTTCTGAGACCGACGATAGAAAATGGCACATAGATAGGACAGTTGATCACATATATGTGAATACAGGAGAGTAAAAGACTTTTGTTTAACAATAATTTCCTTATTCAACGGTTATAAACAATATTACATTAATACAACGCAATTAATTAAATTTTAAGAAAACTAAAATAATGCACTTACGATAAGAAACGCAAATTAAAAAAAAATAAAACAGATTCATACTTGATATAATGTAAAACAAAATAGTCATTCCTTAATTTAAATTTTTCATGAGAAAAACAGAAAATACCACTTTCTAACTTGAAATATTATGTCTGAAGTTAGTCCACGATCTCAATGCACTCTTTGCACGCTGGAGTCACATGTTCCAAACATATTAATTTTGTACATTTGAAACACTTATATTTGGTCTTCCTGTTTTTCTTACTCGAACAATAATAACATCGGCCATATACAGAATTTTTGGGAGACTCATTTTCTGTATTAGAAATGTTGTAAATTTCCTCAATTCTCAACCTTATAGTTCTCGGAAGACCTTTGGCATAACAGCGCTTCTTTACATGTGGTTCAACAAGCTGGTTGCCCAGATTTTCCAAAAATACTCTCCTTGGGAGATTTTTCTGTACGTTGTTGTTCTTATATATTACATAGGAGTTAATGCCTGCTATATTGAGTGCACCATAGAAAATAACCATCGGCCAACGTCGCGTAATTCGCGCACAGTTATACGCCGCACATAATTTATCTACGGTGTCTACACCACCTTTAGTTCCATTATAATCGATAATCATATCAGGTTTACCCGTGGCTATATCTATGGCATCATCTTTATGCATTGTTGAGAGAAGAAATACATTCTTATTTTTTCGAGGAATATACGACACCATAGTACATGTCTCTTGAAAAGCAAACATAGAAGTTTCAACAGGTCTTTTTAATTTCATCTCTTCTGGAATCTGTGGCTTATTCTTTCTCAAGGTACCGGTGAGTGTTAATTTGTGGTCTTTCAGAAGTGTATAGGCTAAAGCAGCGCTAGTGAAAAAATTATCCATTGTTATATTGCATCTGGACCCCTACACTGGTTCACACAGCCTGGGAACTAAAGAGATATTTGATGTGTCAAGCTTGTACGGACCTGCTGGTTGTTGGCCCACATATATCTCCATTTTGGCAGTGTAAAACATTTTTGCATCGACCAGAGAATATATTTTAAGTCCGTATTTATTTGGTTTAGACGGCATATATACTCTAAAACCACAACGCCCTCTAAATGCCCACAGCATTTCGTCAACAGTTGCATACTGTGAAAGTGAGAAATATTTCGGTAGATTGGCATTAAATTCATCAAAGAATACTCTCACTGGCGCTAGTTTGTAAATTTTTTGCCGTTCTGGCCTTGTTGCTTTGTCGTCTAAGCGAAAATTCTGGAGTAAGAATTTAAATCTTTGTAATAACATTGTCAGTCTGAATATTTCGCATCCCATGCCATCTGTTCGAAAGAGATCGATAATATTTTGATGATTGCTTTTCAGTTTACCTGCAATATAAAGCAGTCCAAGCAGAGCCTTTATCTCATCTTTGTCCGTTGGTCTCGCAGTTCTGTTCGTTACTGAATATTGCTTTCTTTCAATTTCCATATTAGTGTATATAACAATATTTCCTACCATGTCACCCGTGATAAACAAAGACCATATTTCAGCTGCTACTGTTTTTTTCTTGCCTTCTGCTTTCACTCCCGGCAGTTGCGTTATAATGTTCTCAGCACGAGTTCTGACGTTTTTGTAGTTTCCGCAATGTTTCTTCCATTTAGTCCCATCTTTTGATATAAAACAATGTTCTAGTTCTCTTCCTAGGACGCGTTCAACAACTTCTGTCTCCCCATCAGACAATTCTTGTTCTGTGTCCGAATTTTCGTCTTGAATTTCCACATGAGACTGAGTCAGAGACTGCTGTCTTCTTCAATTCCATCAGATTCAGTTTCATCCCAAAGACGCTGAAGTCTTTCCTGTTCTTTTTCATAATTCCATGAAGCCATTTTCTTCAATCAAATCTAATTAAAGATAAATGAGTAAAGGGATACATAAATACATAGGTAAATATGTTTATGAATGGATTTTGAACTTACCTTATTTTCCGTATTTTTTTGTTACACTGAAGCTAACGTCTGTCGGTAGCACCGACTACGTGTTACGCCAAAACTAACACCCGTCGCTGAGACCGAATTCACTTAGAACGCGTGACACGTTAGACACTTGAAATTTACAATTTAGCTGTGAAGAGAGGTGTTTGGGTTGGGAAGGTACTAAAAGCCATCGGGTGATATCGTGACACATTCGTGAGTTTTCATGAAAATTATAGGCTGTCGGTCTCTGAGACCGTATGTTAGCTCCCGAAGGTTAATTAGGCCCAAACCAGCTTAGAGCCAACACTTGCTGACCTGATCGCTGTAAGTGTTATTTGGGTGTCGGAGAAGATAGCGTCGCTTTTACCTGGCTCGGTCAATCTTTCTACTTCTCTGACGCCATAATGAATTGCAGCTACCTCAGCCTGGAATACCGTCGCATCCTTGCTGAAACTTATCGAAAAAGCCTCTTTGGGCTTATTTCCATATACTCCGGCTCCTACGCCATAATCAGTTTTACATCGGTTTGTATATCAGATCGAGTCCGCTCTTACTCTAGAGCGTGTCTCCCAGTCCTTATAATAACCCAATACTTCCTATCCAGGTAATATTTCTGAACCATGGCATCTCTTATCATCTCCGTAAGGCGTGCCTTCTTAAGTTCATCGAGTAGTTTGACGATCAACACTATGCGATTTACTTATCGGTGTTTGACTGTGCTTAAGTCTGTATACTATAACCTAACAGGTCGTTATATATAAATATATAGTGCAAGTTTAGAATTACATCCATTTTGGCGGAAGTGGTCCATTTCCTCGCTTCCGTAGCACACAGATGAGCCAAGCTTATGCATGCATAAGCTTTGTTTATGTTCAAATAAAAATTTACTTTAATTGATTTTAGTATTTTGATGTCTACGTTAGGTCACAAAACCGCAATTTTGGCTAACATACAAATAAAATTGTGCTAATTATCTTACAGGTATGTTAATTCTCGAATGGGAAAATCCATAGCACCTAAGTGATGTTATTTTGATTAGCCATTTTATGGTCACGTAACTTTCAGAGTACAATGAAGCATCTACGTAAATACTCCATAATAGTACTTATATTGGAATGAATTTTCATTGAGATACTGTTACATACCCGCATATACGAATTGTAATCAATGGTTCGGATTACGTGAGATATCAAATGAAGAATAAGAAAGCCAATTTATTACAATACAGATTCATGTTGGGCATTGAATTATTCTATTGCGCTTATTCTTCT
This sequence comes from Cetonia aurata, assembly GCA_949128085.1. Classification (NCBI taxonomy): domain Eukaryota; kingdom Metazoa; phylum Arthropoda; class Insecta; order Coleoptera; family Scarabaeidae; genus Cetonia; species Cetonia aurata. The sequence goes on along the minus strand of OX421886.1, from coordinate 15,195,847 downwards.
CTAAAAATGCGATGTTTTGTTTGGAACTCACTGCAGAAACAAGATCAATAGAGCAATTATTTTTAGGATGGGTGTAAACATCCCCAAGACTAAGAAAATAATTAAGAAGGAAATGAAGGAGAACAGTCGTTGCCATGGTAATACGGGAGAAAAATAGCATCTTTACTGATTAATACTCCCATATCAATACAAAAATAAAGGAAATTCAATTACAAATTGATTTACAAGAAATAAGAGAAAGTGGAAAATTGCATTTTATATAGAAGATATAATTGAAGCCAAATTGCGTTGTGTAAGTCGTATACGGGCTTTAAGTTCATAAAGATTACAAAATTATCATAATAATAATAATAATAGAATGCCTCACCAGTCAAATAACGTTTTAATAATTTTTTGAAATATACATCAGGTAAGCTTTTTAAGGAATCTGGTATGTGATTAAAGATTTTTATACACTGATGAAAAACGTTTTTTTTTGGATTTTTGACAAATGAGTTAATGGCGGACACAGTACCCGCTAGACACTCGTCAAATGATAATGGCAATAAAACTAATACAACCTTTACAAGAAACCTAGAAAATATAACGACTACTCGCAATTTTTAACATTCAGGTTGGTCTACATTTCAACATGGCTGTTTGTTAGTAGTGGTGCATTCGCAATTACGCGCAAGGTGTTTGCGGCAAGGGATTTCGCTGGTAACGCGGAATGTTTTCGAGCGCTCGTATATGGCGCAGTTGAATGGCATTTTAAAGATCTCCCGATATGGCACTCACAGTGTTGCTGGTAAGAAATTGCAGGAATTATGGAAGAGCTCCTTTATACCGGAAGGAGCGCACGACCTGAATAATGAAAATCGTAGGGTAGCCGAGTAAACCGGATTACTGTGGCTTACTTACGCATATTTGTATAAACGCGAATATGTGCGTTTGCAGAATACCGTGCGTCTAATGCCTTAGATTTTCCCCTACTAGCGAGCAAAACGAAGCCGAAAAAGGAGAGGAAACTTGGAAATATATAAAGAAAGGAATCGCACATACATATATGAAAAAAAGGTTTCGTGGGTTTTTTGATTTGCTTTGTACTTCAGTTGCTTTCTACCCGAACTACATTCCCAGTGAAATGTATTTATTGTTTCCTCCAACATAAGAAGTAGGTGTAGGTTGAGATCCATTGCTTCGTCTATAAGAAATTCTTAACATTCCTTTATGTATAAATCGCAAAAGAAGCTTTAGCGTCCTCCGTAGGATCACAAGATGCATATCTTTTATGGTTAAATTTCGTTTGAAAGTAGTAGGTTTTGGGCATCAAGAAATCCAAATTTTAAAGTGAACACTAGAAATTAACGATAGAAAAAAACTAATGGTTGGTGTGAGAGGTTATGTAACAGGATTTTAGGACCTTCCTTCTTTGATGAAAATTTAAACCAACACAACTACTATGAAATAATAGAAAATTTCACACAACCATCACTGCACGAAGATAAGATAAATACAAGAAATTTCCCAAGTAGATGTATTGGGCGATATGGACTAATACCTCGCCCTGCAAGATCGTCTGATTTAACCACAATGGATTTTTTTCTTTTGGGTTATTTAAAACAGAAAGTTTATAAAGAACAAATACCAAATCATCTGCAGTCGTTAAAACAGCGAATTTGAAGCTGTTCCTGAAGTGAATGGTGATATGTTAAATAACGTTTACAAAGAATTTCGTAATAAAGCAGAAAATTGTATAGAAAACGGAAGCCAAATATGTTGAATAATTTGTTAGTGTTTTAAGATAATTTTTTATTACTATTAATTTTCCTTATTTTATTGTTTGTATGTAGAACAAATAACCGTTATAATTTCATCATTATGATTAATGATCATTTTAGCTGTTCTTTCGCGATATTATATAATTTTTTTATAACTATTATATAATATTACATAATTTGCGATAAAACAAAATTTCTAAAACTCTGGCTTCTCTTGCAAAGAAAATGAAAATATTACCATTATCTCGAAAAACGGCAAATTTATTTTGGGCTTTAACAGCGTTTTTATTAGTTTCAGATCAAGCGAAAACCATTATACAGAAAGACTTTTATTTCCTAAAATTGATATTAAAAACTTTTTCCTATTGAAAACTACATTAGTTTACACACTAATGCATAATAATACTGACATCAATAACAATAGTCATAATAATACAAATCATAAAAATATTCCGAATTGCTATATTATCCAGGAGTGTTAAAACCAGTTACTATGCTTAAGGAAGTTTTAAGATTATTATGATAAACACATAGAAATGGTTAGCCAGTTTTTAATAATACTTAACTGAACTAATAGTTAATAATAGGTGTGTTTAATTGTTTACCCATATGTATATAATTTTTTAATTTAATAATTGGAAATATCGCTGTTCTAATAATAGAATATCTCATTAATATCATTTTTTTTTAAATCTGTTTGTGAATGCGTGTTGCTGTTTGTCCTTCGTGTTTCGTTTACTGTTGTTTTATAATTTTTAAAATGTATTTCTATCCCGTTTACGACACAACTTTTGTTGTTGATTTTTAACTTTAAATATTACAACTTGATTGCATTAAGGATTTCAAAAAGGTTGCTGAGCCAACCGAAACCTTATGTTATGTTTTAACTGATATTATATTATTATTTTTTTTTTTGTGAGGGAAACCCCTTGGCCCTAAGACACGGTTTCGCTGTGTCCTGGGAGTATCGGGCGCAACTCCGACTAAAACCCCTCCACGACCTTGTGGCGCTCCGGAACCGTCGTTATAACATAGCATCTTCATAATGTCTTTAACCAGCTGATGGATTATGTTCCAGTTCTCCTCGCTTTCCAGCATCTTCGGGACCAAACTGTCAGCTGCTATCCTGCGGCCCAGTTTATTTATAGCTGTATCTCTTACAGTGGCCCATTTTTTGCAGGCAAATATTGTATGCTCGGCAGTGTCAGTGCTGGAGCAGTACATACATTCATCACTGCTGTCTTTGCCGATTCGTTTCGCAAACGTCCTGTAGGAGCCATGCGCTGTCGGGACCTGTGTAAGGTAATAGTCCAGCTTGCGGTATTTACACTGTAGCCATGGTCTTGTCTGTGGTATAAGCTTTTTAGTCCACTGGGCTTTTTTCGTTTCGCTATCCCATCTATCCTGCCAGGTGTCTAATACTTTTTCTCTAATTGTTGATTGAGTGGTTTCTCTGCTTTCCGTTCTGTTCTTACATGTAGTGTCTTTCCATTGCAATCAGATCTACGGGTATTATGCCCGTGATGGTCTGCTGAGCTTCGCCGGAGACGGTTCTGTACGTCGACGCTACGCGAAGGAGGACAGATCTCTGCGCACGTCCCATCATGTTCCTGTATCTTTGGTGCTTAAGGTCATCGTATCAAATTGGCGCCCCATATAGGAGGATGTTGCGTATTGCGCTACACAGGACTGCCCTCCTGCCGCTTGCCGGTCCACCAATGTTAGGCAGTATTCTGCTGATATTTGAAACCTTTTTTCCAGCATTTGCAACTACCGTTTCTATGTGCCTTCTGAACGTTCCTCTGTCGTCCACCGTGATCCCCAGGTACTTCAGGCTTCTTTAGGCTTTACCTCCTGGTTGTCCAGGTTAAACGTGATCATGCCCCTGTTACGTCTTCCTCTCATAATCACGGCTTCCGTTTTATCCGGCGCCAGCATTAACTTGTGGTCCTTCATCCAAGTGCTTATCCTTGCTATGCACTCGTTGGTGTTTGCCATGAGTATATTGCTGTCCTCAGCCACAACCAACAACGCCAGGTCATCCGCAAATCCAATAGTCATTGCATCTCTCGTGAGGTCCAAGTCCAGAACCCCATCATAGAGAACGTTCCACAGGAGCGGGCCAAGCACCGACCCCTGCGGGACTCCCGCCCCGACCGTCATGGCATCACCCTCGCCAATAAGAATTCTTCTGTTCCTCAGGTAGCTCGAAGTGATGTTAAATTGGAAATTTTCCGGTAGCCCAGCTGCTGAATAATTAGACTATGGTTGGCCGTATTAAAAGCATTTTTGACAACTATAGCTATTAGAACACACCATGTTTTATGGTATTCTTTTGCTCTTTCCACAACGGTCTCCAGCGCCAAAGTCGTTGACTTGCCCCTCTGGAAGCCATACTGGTGTATATGCAACCCCCCTTTTTCTTCTAGCTCGTTCTCTAGGCGGTTTTTGATGAGCATCTCCAACAACTTGCTCAGGGATTATATTATTAGAACAGCCATAACTCCAATTATTAACTAAAAAAACTAATAGCTAATAGCAGAAAAAATTCTAACGGCAAATGAATTAGTGAAAATAATTCAATATTTGTGGATTTGAAAAAATTACCTGTATAATATAATAATTAAAACCCAGATTCTACAGAGGAAAAAAAACAACGTAAAGTAGTATTAATTGTAGCAAAAAATATGTCAAGTTCCACTGGTAGTAAGTGCGAAATGATGTTTTATTTAGTGGTATTTACACCTACAAAATTAAAAAATAATTACGATCGTGAATTAAATAGTACAAATTCTAGGGTGAAATACATTACTCAACAAATCAGTTGACAGTATACAACTCAAAATATTCAGGAGCCAGTTTGTAGCGAGAAGAGATTCTTTCTAATAAAATGTTCCGTCTTTTCCTGTTTCAGTAATTACAATGAACATAACATAAGCATATACCTACGAATAAAATTAGTATGAAAATAATATCCCTGCACGTATAATTTCTGCGGTTGATACATATACAGAAAACAAATTAAGATATTCTAAATTGAATGTTTAAAGCGTTACAAAGAATTCCATTTACTCGCAGCGGGTGGCCTCGCCTTAAAGCTTACTGCCTGGAGGAAAATATATAAGCGAAAGACCGCGAAATTATTCAAATATTCCGCCAGAAGTGGTAATTGAATTTCCAAATTTTAAACTTCAAATCAATTTAGATAAGTTACAGAAATTGGGGTTTATCCAACGACGAAACGACGGGAGTAATGTATTCTGTGATCGATATTCACAAAAAAAAAAAAAAACTGTAACCTCAAGTAACAAGTGAATATTCGACTCTTAAACATTTCCACTGATTGGATTTTCCAAAAGTCGCCTCCGGGCGGAAGTTTTGGTGAATACCTTTATAATTAATGCGAGGAGACCTGCGCAATTATAAAACTTTTTAGAACAAGTTTGAAGCATTAATGGGAGCCCAAGTCGCAACCTCAAAGTATTTTAGAAATTTTAAAAACTTAGTTAACTTTTTCCCTTTTTCAAAGCAGAGATTTAATATTAGTTAATTATGTGTACGTTTTAAATAAGTACTTCGCAAGTACACCGGTTTCGACGTCGACAAGAAATTTATAAAGGCATTTAGGTTGATGAGTTTATTACTTCGAACAAGAGGAAAAAAACTTCTAAAAGAATATTTTCTCCTGCGCTGTGCAGGAGAATATGTTTTAAACTTTGATGCTTTCAATATAAAGTATATCAGCTTTACACACACGTATTGTATATATATATTTACAATTTATCATCGAAATGGGGGAATCTATCATTATTGAAAATAAAATAATAATTATATGAACCGAATTTATCACCCAAACTTTTCAAACTTCAGATAAAATCATTTTTACCTCCAAACCGTTATAAGTAACGAAATATATAAAAAATGGCTCACGAAAATTATTACTTACGAACTTTAAGGAAGTTGCGCGTAATTTATCTTAGTTTTCATTTTCCCGGAAAACTAGTTTCCGGAGTTTGATTTGATGTTAAAAGTTTGATTCCGACACATTCGCTGCATGTATCACATCAAATCGGACAGCTTTGTAACTTTAGAGATAAATTTCGTAATGCTGCAAACAAAAATCAACTCTACACGGAAGTTTACTGATTCTCGAGGTACAAACAAAATAAGGAACAGCAAACTAAACTAATCTATTTGTAAATTCCCGTGAATTCACGTATATGTTAGTTAGCATATCGCCCATTCGAAAGATGTGTGAGATAATTCGAAGAAACGAATTCTTCAGGAGACGCATTCCATAAAGTTATTTAAATTATAAATATTTTAAAAATTCTCATATACGTCACTGTTCTATCGGATTTCAACATTGATTGTACAAGGTAGTATTATAGCATTAGTTAGGTAAATGTTATTGAAAGTATATTGTAGCAACAATATCTTGAAAAAGTCTTCCCACCAGAAACATACCATGGTCCTTATAAAAACCTTATAAAAACTTCATAACCAGAAGAGAAAATAATAAATTAAATATATTTTTGATCTTAAATAAATCCATATCCACCCATACAAGATTAACTATGATTGCTTAGGTCTGAACTTAACATAACACTTTTATCTTTTGGTTATGCTATAAATTAATGTGTATTAACACACAAAATCGACAATAAATTGTACGTATCCTACCAAGGTAACCTCAAAAGATTCTTCACTGAAAGGACACCTACAAAAAATTGGAATCTCCACCGCAGATACCCACTTCATACTGTGTAATAGAATTACAGAGAACAAATCCACCACATCCTTTGCGAATGCGACGTTCTGAATTGACTGGCAAAACACGCAATTCTTGGCAACACAAAGATGAACTCAGAGAATTATTTTGATCGACCAATTGAAGACCTGTACAAACCAGTACAGGGCCCCAGGATGTAGACCATATTAAACAGTTTTCTCTATGTATTGGTATTCTCTATACCGAATAACGCATACATATTTTACAAAATAAATGCTAGATGGGCACAGTTATTCGCTGAGCTAAAATACAATGAGGTTAGTGGAAATGCCCAGCTTCAGCAATCCAAAGTTAAAATACCAATGGCAAATTGATTATAAAAAAAAATTAAGCAAAGTAACGTCCCATTTGTTATGGTGTACGTTTTGAAGGTTTTAATAATGGCCCAAAATAATTTTCTACAAACAATAGAAAAATAATACAGTTTAAAAGCATGCACAAATGTAATTAATATAAAATGCTTTTTGGGTTTAGAGAATTACCTTAGATATCCATTTCTAGAAAGGCTGAAACTAAAAGAAATAATTTACGACCTACCGGAAAACCTACTTGCTCCGCGAGGAATTTAATTTTCATTAATCACCTCCTACAGACATTCTTTTCCCAGAGTAATTAAACCAATCTAATCAGTATTAACACCGGCCTCCAAGTTACATTACACCCAGTAGACGTGACCGCCATCAAAAATATTGTAACAGATGCCTTCCTTTTATGTATTAATATAAACGAATTCCCGAACATCGGTAAGAAGGAAAGGATAAGAAAAGCGTATATAACATCGGCCGGGAGAAATTTATTGTTGGTATATTTTACCAATTCCCCCTTTTCGATAAATTACGATTGCATTATCTCAGCACCATTAGTGGAATACAGTTTAAATCTATCTTTGAGAGCTTTGCTCACGCTTTTATAGCACCGTTCTGTTGAGATACATGTGAATTGTTAACATTTGGATTGGCATCATAAAGTATCGACCGTCCAAAACAAAAGCGGCTCTAGTAATTTATCTATTCCTATTCAGTAATTACCTGAGTGTTTGGTTTTTTACTAATAAGTATCTAAACGTTCAATGAAACACTTCTAAATAATTTGGCAGCAACTGTAATGTTTTCCAGCATGTTAATATCAATGCCTACATTAAATATTAGAGAGATATCGTCCCAAAGAACATTGTATATTATTTATAAAATTGATTTAATTAATTTAAAATTAAAAATCAAAATATTAGAGCTTCTGATTTTTCCACAATCTCCAAATAAATATGTGCTGTTCACGAATATGGGTGATTATACTGTAACTTATTAGAATAAATTTGCTCAATTCGTCAGTGAGGTTTTGTATAATCATGTTGATGCTGTCTACATGTATTTTTCCAAAGCTTTAAGTGAATCAATTATGAAATACTATTTCTGAAATTCTCTGACATTGACTTTCAGCCACAGATATCTTCATTCTTCCAACTTATTTCAATGATTGTATTTATTATGTTGCGTATAATGATTTTGGTTGCTTGTTCTGGAGATCTACAAAGTTCACAAGGCATATTTAATCTTTAGGGTTTGATGATTTACTGTCATTGGTTAGACCACAAAATCGTAGTCTAAGCTAATGATTTAAAAATTTATTTTGAATCATGTACTGCACCCGATTTTCTTTTTTACTTCAGAAAAACTTTGAAATACTATTGTTGATGTGTTCAAAATAAAATTAGCGTCAATACAAATAATGTGTTATTTGATTCGCTGCCATCATTTCCTGATGGTCATACTATTTACAATACTGCCTCCACCTCCAAACGTCTGGCGTTCCTAGTAAGGGGTCTGCGAACATTTTACTGATTGTAGGTGTTATTAAGATCTTCTTTTTTACTATTGTCTGGACCAATACGCGTTATTTATCATTTGTTTTAGAAATCGACAGAACACTTCTTCGGCGATGTTCAAATTCTTAAATAGTTTAGAAATGCTACGCTGCGCTGTTGGGGATACAGCACAGGATTGGTTTTCTAGCTGCTTAAGGAATATTTCGCATTATATTTATATAGATGACGGAACATCCAAATTTTTAATTGTAAAAGGAGGTGTTCCGCGAGATGGTGTGCTTGAACCATTACCTTATATAGAGTATACAATCGAATTTCCTTTAGCAAATTCTGCAGTATTCGCAGATGATACAATTTTTATGGATATGGATAAATCTCGTTTAGAGGCCAATACCGAGATAATGAAGGATGGCTCCAATATGAATAAACACAAATTCTTGTTAACTGTAGAAGAAGAAAATTATTCTTATTATTTTGATAATTCACTCCGTTCTAGTAGTTTCGACTAATTATTACACCGCCTCTGCGAATGTAAAATACGTCTTAAATTACCAACGTACAAAAGATGCTAAAAAGATAGTGGTGAAAATTAATATAAAAAAAAAAAATGCGTCATTTCCGGACGAGTCTCTCATTTGTTTAGCGGTGTGGCATTCATCCGACTTCCCTCCAGAAGACTTAGCATTTACCGTCTCGAAGTGACGATGGCGTTGAGGAGAATTAATGTGAATATTTTATAAAACCTTATCGCGAAAACGTTTTAAATGAAATTTAGTACGCGGTGCCTCCTCTCTACAGTTCATTATCACCGGCAACACTGGAACCTACAAAAGTCTTACTTCCAGTAGATAGAGCGCCACCTAATGCGCTTTTGCTTAATATACTTTCCGCGTTGAAGGGCAAAAATGGCTTTCTAAAGCGCTCTATTAGCCTCGGTAAAAATCTACAAACGACGAAACCAGTGATTGTGGTGTGTTAGTGCTGATAATCGTAACCGTGAGGGTTTCCAAGTGTGGAAAAGTCTCAATACAAATTGCGGTCGAAACGCTAAAGCGAATTCCTAATGAAAAACAATTGTTTTAGAACTTACAGTTTAGTGTTTGGTACTTATTGCAGCATTCACAGCTCAATATCTAGTCTACAGAAAAATTACGTTTTTATATCTTTATACTACAATATATGTGTGCCCATATCTCATGAAATATATTATATGTATACAAGTAAGTCGTTTTTCGGAGTAGACGGATATCGGAATGTTTATAGAAACGATCAGATAGGAAAAAAGTTGCTGTTTTACGAGTTTAACCGAATGCACCTTTTATTGTTTGAAATGTCCCTCTAACATTATCAACTTTAAAGAAAAAAGAGCGTAAAGAAGAAATTTGTAGGTAATTAGGTCTTCAATAAAGTAATTTCGTCGATCTCTTTATTTAAGCCATAGTTTCCAAGATATGACAAACAGCATATTCAAGATAATAGGAATTTATTAACAATAAAATGGTGCTTAATTAATACCACTTAAGACGTGTATTATTTATGCATATAATGACATGTAGATGGTCAACTCTCGAACATCGCGCGACCAATAGTCATGATTGCGTGACAAATAGTATTCATAAGGTCGTCCAAATTACTGGGGATCTAAACATTCACACGACTCTTCAAGTAACCCTACAAAAAAAGTCATAACCTGAGCTCTGGTAACCTTGAAGGCAACGACACGTCCCAAAAACGTGAAATAAATTCTTCTGTGAATATACTGCTGATAATGTTTATTGATGCTTTGACAGTGTGTGCTATGACTCTGTCTTGTTGAAACGACACATGGAATTATTCCTTTTCTCCATAGTTTTATAGTTTTGGCGTTAGAAAATTTTGGATCATCAGAACGTAGCGGCTAGAATTTAGGGTAACGGTGAGCTCGTTTTGCTAAAAAAAAAAGAATAGGGACGAATATCATTAGTAGAACTAATGATGCACCACACTGTGACCTCATCAGAATGGAGCGGTTGTTCATAGTTGTTTCGTGGATCTTCCAAAGCCCACTACAGGAAGATCTGTATATTATCTATCCCTAAAACAATCTATACTTTGAATGGGTGAAATTTTAAATCCTCATGCAGTTTTTTTCTAAACGATTGCATGTTTTTGGGTAATAATAATAATAATAATAATAATAATAATAATAATAATTTATTGATGCTGTCCAAAGGTTGCCCATGTCAAGAAGAAAGAGAAAAAAACACAAACACTTTACAAGTTAAACAAAATCACTTATTGTTAGTAAAATTATATCACACAAAAATTGATTGTAATCGTAATACGCCTTTTTGGTCAGATAATTCTTCAAGCTTACTTTGAATTCCGATAATTCTAAATTTCTAACCTCAATAGGGATTTTATTAAAAAATTTAGGTGCCAAAAAGTCGATGCCTGTCTGGGTTCTAGAGAGCCTACTGAATTTTGAACACAAGTTTTTGTTGTTTCTAGTACTGTAATTATGAAACTCAGCAGAGGTGGAGTAGCGATCCAAATTAAGTTTAACGTATACAACATTATAGTAAATACATAGCGAAGGAAAAGAGAGTATTTTAAGTGATCGGAAGGCCCCTCTGCAATCCTCTCTATAACCCAGGTTTGCTAACAGTCGCACGGCGCGTCGCTGTAAAGCGAAAACTCTGTCCGCCGCAGCGGAGTGCCCCCACGCAACAATGCCATAACAGATGCGCGACTGAACATAAGCGAAATAAGCCGACATCACTACGTTGATGGGGACTAAATCTTTCATATTTCGCAATAAGTAAATCGCCGAGGTAATAGATGTTGCAATCCTATCCACATGTGGCTGCCATAGCAATCTTGAATTTAACGATATTCCCAGGAAGGCTACCGGGCTATCATCCGCCCCATCAACGCAACGGAGTGTAAAAATACGCGATTGAGTTTTCGCTGCGTTCAAATCTAGGCCATTCGCCACGCACCAGTCACCAACACAAGACCTCCATCCTATCAGCAAGACTATGAATATCCTTGCTACTCGCTAGCAGATTTGTGTCATCAGCGTATAATATGAACTTTACATTGGGGGAGCAACTAGAAATATCATTAATATATATTAAAAATAAAACTGGCCCCAACACTGAGCCTTGCGGCACGCCATGGTTAATACTTATTAAATTTGACGACATGTCGTTCACAGTAACACATTGGGTCCTGTCAGAGAGATAAGAGCCAATCAGGTTCACCACCTGCGGCGAGAATCTGTAATAGCGCAATTTATTCAATAAAATGGTGGAGGAGACACAGTGAAAAGCCTTTGACAGGTCACAATAAACAGCCTGAACATACTCTTTCGATTCAAAACCAACCTGGATAAAGGAAATCAAATCATTTATCGCGTCCATAGTTGATTGAGACTCTCTAAATCCATATTGTGACCCACTCAATATATTATTATCATTGAGATATTTCACAAAACGTGATTTAATAATTTTCTCAAAAATTTTACTGGGTATACTGTGAAGGATACCTGTTAGAAATCTCCCTCGTGACCTGCATGTTTTCGGGAGTGTATACGATACGTTATGGACCTGATGACTTTTTCTTCTTTTCATTGAATTGCCAGTTCCCTTCAAATTATTGATTCAACTGACGATGGTGTTGCGCGATGGAGCGACTCCCCGTCGATCAACATTACAATGGGTGCAAAAAAAACCGTTGCGTAGCACATAATGACAGATTCGTCATTTCTAATAAACGCAAAGTAGTACAAATATGCAATGCTCTACTGTCCATTGCTCCGTTCTTACTAATAATGGCATCATATCATAAAGGTGGTCACATCGCATTTGTATACCTCTAACCGTTGTAAGCTGAGGATTATGCGTTTCAAAAACGTCCGCTTGTCGGCAGTGCCATTTTACATTTTAACGTTAGGTATGGGTGAGAGCAGGGCAGGCAATACACATGGGCTTATTAATAAAAATGTTTCCCCCTTGAAATAAAAGTCGATGTGTCTTTGGGTTTTTAACTTATTAGAGGTGAATTGTTTTTAAATGAACAGCCAGTATATATAAGCTGCACCAGGCCGTCCGGTCCCACAGCTGGTGTTATTTCCATCCTTCTGTAGTTTACCTTTTCTCTCCAATCTGCTATTTATCCTTCAGGTCCTCAGTTATCGACTATTTCCACTTTCCCATAGGTTGTTCTGTTCTCTTTCTTCCCATTGTCTTCTTCCATTCCACTATTTTAACAACTTTTTCATCGCTCATTCTATCTAGGAGCCTTGCCTTTACTACTGCCCTCATTATTTCTGGGTAATATTTTCCTTTCCCATGCCTGGATCTTATTTTGGGCTTTTTTATTCATTGCCCATGTTTAGCAGATATATAGGAGAATCGATCTTACAATGGTCTTGGGTATTCCTATTTTTATTTTCCTAGAGATTTGGTTCGAAGTAATTAAGCTGTACAGGGCAGCAGTGCACCTACTGCTTTTAGCTATTCTTTGATTAATTTCACTTTCTTCGCCGCACTTATCATCTATTAACACTCCGAATACATAAAACTATCCACTTGCTTGACTTCCACTTTCTCTTTTCCTCCGATATTAATATTAAGTTTCCCTCCTCAACTTAAATCCACGTAAAGATCTGGAGAAAGGAACGGCTTATTCCAATCCAGTTTTTGCGATCTATGAACTTAAGATAATAACATCATTTTATTAGTCACTAATACATCATTCTTTCATTAATGGCTCTACTTGCTACGCTCCAACTGAGTTTATTAGTTTTTCGTAAATCAAAGGAAAAAAAGTTATTGACGTCGAATAGCTACTAGCATGGGTAATAAATTGCGTTTTATCCCCTAGAATACAACCGTTTTTTTGTAAGCCCAGATACATCCAATAACAAGGAGGGTAATATTCATTTTAATATTCAATAAAAAAAAAATTCCCACGTAACAGTTTATGAATCTGCATGGAAGTTTTTCGCTGACAAGTTTATTATTGCCTTTCGCCTGTCTAACTTGCTTCCAACACAGTAATAAAAATGTGCATAAATTTTCATGGAGCTAACGTATTGGCGAATACAGCAATAAACTGGAAAATTTTCGCCCAGAACAACTTCATTTTATTCTGATACTAGGCGTGTACCCTCCGGCAAATACAGACACCATCGCGCTAATACTGTCTTTCAAATTCAAAAAGGAATTAGACGGAATGACAGACAAGCGTGAAATTGAAATGGGGTTTTGTTAGCGGATGCACAATACATTGATTTTGTGATGACTTTTTTGTTATTAACGCTATATCAGAAATACTAGGTTAGAAAATAATTTACGTATTAAAGGCATGTTATTAGGATGTAGATATAAATATTGGAGCGCTAATTAAAAGACTTGCAGAGTGCATGAAACTTATGCGGAAACTTATCGTTTACTGACAATACCATACTCGCTATTTATCTCGTCATGCTGAAACTGCCGGAGGTTAGGATTATCGTTTTAATTAAATTATCTCGGAAAAGATATTTTCTGCCTGCCAACAGAACCAAAGAGCTGCTAGATTCTACTGTTTTATTAATTGAATGCCACATCACATACTGAAGCTGCAAAAATTTATTTTAGCATGTTTACAATATTATTTTCACCGCATTGATACAAGAAATAAAAGGTGGATGGCAAGTGACAATCCATAGGAATTAATGTGACGTTCAGATGGTAATCAGCCCTAGAATCAGTAATAGGAGTTTGGTGAACACCTATGATTATGTACCATTTTAGAAATTTAAAAATGATTGTTTGCTTTCAAAGGGCAATGAAGCATGAAAAACTACTTATACGGTATCTGGATTAATACCTGCAGCAAAAACTACTTCAATTTTAATACCCACATACCATATCAGTATGAAATCCACATTTTCTTTAAAATTAATTTGATTAAAAAACAAATATTCGGGCGAGGATATAGGAGTAACTAATAATATTATAAAAGTGTTCATGATGTACTTTTTATTATCTTAAATATCGTCCTACCAATCCCAAGCTTAAGAGCCATCTAAGCATAACTAAATAATATAGCAATGTTCCCAATATAGCCACTACGGGGTTTCCGCACGGCAGAAACAAGCTCGGGCCGTATTGCAACTAACTTCTTGAGCTGTATATACACTCATATAAGTTGCGGTTAATTTAACCCAAGCTCCAGTTCGAGAGAGCCGTAAAATTTCGGTAACTATCTCGAAATGATGGGAAGTGAGGGCGTGAAATCACGACGTAATGGCATCGAATAGCACCTCATTGCCGGTTCCAAGGAGTTCACCTGACGACTGTTATTATACCATTAGAGCCCCCACACCACAAATGAGAGAAATCTTAGTGAATCTCAGACACTGCGAACCGAAAAAGCTGCAGCACGTATATGGATTCCACGTGGGAAAGATAATCTCATGAATTCCCTTCTTATTTTCTTAGTGTCTCGCCTTTGCCCTTTAGTTTATTTAATGAAATCGTTCTTATGTCCTTAGATCTTACCTCTGTTCAACTAAGGATGCCAAACGAGTCCCTCTGCGGCGACTTGCCGGTGCAACCAATTAGAAATTACTGATGTATCAACGTATTATAATGTTAAGAACAATGGAAACTGAAATTGCCGCATTGTTCTAAATTCAATGATGGATTGTGCACTACATTTGTGTATTTAGCATCGTAAGGTTTCATGACATTTTACTATGGATCGCAGATACCGCAGCGACATTTCGATAAATGCACACTGGTTGGTTAAGAATGTTAACTTGGTTATTTAGATACTCGTATTAGAACTCTGCGAAAGTAATATATGCAGAGATTTACGATCTTAACTTGTTTATATATATTGTGATATAAAAACATATCACACCCATGAAATTTAACACTACAAACACAAAACAAACAAGAAAAATACACAATATTTAGATATTAATTTTATTTTAACCCTTAGATACCCAAGCTTCGCAAATCAACGTAAAGACCCAAGCGGGGTCATCAGGGTCCCCCTTTGGCTTTTGGGAATTTCGAAGCCCGAGGTGTTGCAAAACCGTACAAAATATTCAATAACTTTAGAATAACAACAATTAGACCTATATTAAAGATGTTTATTAAAAACGCAATATTTTAAAATAATTCGCACAAATAAAAATTTAAAAAAATTAAAAATTTAACTTCAACTCGTATAATACGTTGAAATTCCTCACGGTAACTATTAGATCATGTTGATTTCCATCGTTTAATTAAAGTAAAGTTCTTTCACATGAATCAGTTGCTTAATGCTACTAGTGTACAATACAGGATAACGCTTTTCAGAAGTGCGAACTAGATTTAATTGTAGAGAGATCCTTGTAATTGTAGACGTGATTTAAGCCAGTTATAAGATTGTTGTAAGTTCTAAGTAGTGATAATCCATTTAAGGACTGTTGTCTTCAAAACTATTCAAGTTTCAGTTCGATCTTAGAACGGTTAACCGATTTTTTTTAAATATATTATTCTTCATCAAGTTAAGAAATGGACATACATTTTGCTTAAGTATAGGTTAGGTAATTTTAAGAACGTTGCAACAAGATTAATTTATCTGTTTACCTGTTGATTTGCCATTCTCTCTCTTTGAATGTTGAAATTTTACTTATTTTTAATAGATTATTTAACCTATTTATGTGGTGTTTCCGTTTCTTTGTAATCCGATACACCGCTTATTAAGAATCACGAACTTGCACACTTCATCAAAAAATTCAGTGGTAAACTATTTGGTCAGTACCAACCCGCTTTTAGTTCAATTTAAAGCTGATTCTCCAGTGACCAACGTGGGTAACAGCTACCGAATTAAGGCGGCAAATTTGAAAGTTAATTACAAGACGGTAAGTAGCAAGAATCTAGTATTGTTCAATACGAATCCATTAACGACCCGTATGAGATACATGCTTGTTTTTATTTTAAAAGAGTCACTTTTTATTTTATAATATCTTCCAGCGTTAAAATTTATATTACGTATAATATATTAAAAAAAAAAAAGTAATAATGACGTAGTTGGAGTTCCAACTTGCACTACAGGGTATCTAGCGATTTTATCAGACTCCGCTGCGTTTTCTCAGCAGGATACACAATTTGTGGTCACTGTTGCTCCAATAAATTTTCATGTGTGGACAGTAATTCCCCATTGATTTTTACCGATACATTAACATATGTCGTAAACGAAAACTTTCTTTGCAGCTACGTCTTTCAATTAAAATCTTTAATTTTGCTAGATGATGATTGAAAGATTTCCAACTTTATAAAGGTCGCATATTTTTTATTTTCTACCTATCAAATTACGGAATCGTAAATCTATCAAATGCTCTTATAAATTCCTCATTTGAGGACCAGTATACATTCAGTTATCGTTGGACATTTTATAAGCGAAATTTTATAGGTGTCTGAAATTCGAAAGGGTGTAATGCACCCCTCGGGTACCGTTATAAACATCAAAATATAGCCAGACCCGTAAAAGGAAGCCGTTAAAATACAATACCTTGTAAAATTCATACAATTGTATTTATTCACGGCGTACGATAATCGATCGTATAGAATTTTTATTGACATTTATGAGGTGCGAGGAAGGTTAACAGCCCTGTTTTATTAGAGCGTACGAACTCATAAAGTTTACTCGGTACATTCAATGTCGCTACAAAACATGTAGATTTCAGGAGTATCGGCATTTCTTAAATGCCAAAAAATTGACATTAATATTGTTTTCAAATAATTAAATAAAGGGAGTTTCATACTCAAGCAAAACTTAAGAAAATATAAATGATTCAAGAAATATGCAAATATGATATTAAGAAGGTTGCACTTCTAAACATCCGGTAAAAAAAATGTTTTGCTAATTTTAATGTTTTACCATAAAACGGAAGATTCTTATATGTAATTTGTTGTGTATTAGTGAAAAAATTTAAACTATATTTAGCATATTAATTAAGTGGTAATCATGTGCTAGTTAAAAAAATATTGTATGCACAACGGCTGGAAAGTATTTTTATCGAACTCATTTGGTTGGTCGCATCGGCTCGCAAACTCCAATCTTGTTCGATAAAACATTACTTTCTAGCTTTGATCAGTAACTAATTGACTATTGATAGAATTGATAGAATTATTTAGGTAATGACAATTAATCACATTGACATTGAGGGCAGGCCGCTCTAGTAGTTATGTCCGTTACACTCATGATTACTATGTTGTCTGTCACAAATGTGTCAGAAATTTTTGTTGTTTTGCACGCTTATTAAGTAAAATTAAAAGCTCAAAAGAGTTCCCGAGAATAATATATCTACAGTCGTTCGTATCAATCTAGATATATTCCAATGAGTTAAAATGAGTTATGCTGCTTGCAAATTTTAACGACAGCGCCATCTGTTGAGCCTCGCCTTTTAAAGCCCTCTCTTAAACTAAAACTGGAACAAATATAATTTCATGTAAATTCTGACAAAGAGTATTACCGGTAATTTTTTTTAATACCCTGGCAAAACTTTTCTTCCCTTATCCATCTTTCGTATCGATATAATAGCATTAGAGACACGGATTTCAAATATGGATGAGATACAAATACATACAATAAAAGTAGATGTCAATGAAAATGACAAGATTAGGCATAAATACAAATAGAAGCACCTAAAGCAACTAAATTCCGA
Organism: Cetonia aurata; assembly: GCA_949128085.1. NCBI lineage: Eukaryota > Metazoa > Arthropoda > Insecta > Coleoptera > Scarabaeidae > Cetonia > Cetonia aurata. The sequence continues at coordinate 15,177,779 of OX421886.1, read as the reverse complement.
ATAATAGCCAAGAGACTAATATACGAAAATGTTTCATGTCAAATTCCTTTGTCCTTTAAATATGTTAAGAAAATACAATTAAAATACCTCGTCACACATCGTTTATGTTTGTAACCTTTCAGTGTACCTGTTGAGAAAATATGCCTGTTTAGGTTCCTTCGTGCAGAGCTAATTGGATTATCGAGTTTCGTACTCAAAACTTAAAATCAGAGAGCCGAGTTTATTTAGACTTATTCTGTGTTTAAATAGTGGTTTGTTGGCGCTCCGTTACATGAAAGAAATTTCTTGCGAAATACAAATTTCCAGGTGAATAAATTTAAATTTGAAGTTAATGTTTTGCATGGATTATTTTGTATATTGCTGCAGAGCTACAATAATTGTTGGAAATCGTCAACAAGGTATAATTGCGCTACGCTGAAAATAAACTTCAAGCAGAAGCTTTGTGGGTTTTTTCTGTATTTCGTTTTTTGTCTCCAGTAGCAGAATGGGAAACTCAAAGTTTGTTGTTTAAAAAAGAAAACTAATACATGAGTAGGAGTACGAGGTAACCTGTATAAGAGAATTATTATTACTCGTTAGAAGAAAAGCTCTAGAACATATCAACGTGTTTATTTTTTCATAGCTCTAACAACAAAACTTATTATGTATTTTCTTGCCACAGAAAGAAAACACTGAACACAATGTTCATATTAATTTATATTTTTCGTGGATATAATTGTTCTGCTGTCAAACTTTTTTTTCTCTTCATAGACATTGACATATCAAATGAATTAACTGATTGGACACAATTACTAATGGGGAAATATTTATAATATTAGCTTTATATATCATGCATGTACAATACAATATATAGGTATGTATATGCATTTATTAGTCGAATTGTTATATTTATATTAATATTGGAGAATGTATGTGCATAGAATAAGCAAAAGATTTGATTCCAACATTAGGTCCGCCATAGAGCTGCAATAACATTCAAAAAGCATCAAAATGACGAAAGCTACCAGTAATATTATTATTATTAAATATGATCGGATACGTCTCCACCTACCGTAATATCCGTATCGTACGATAAAAATTGATGAAGAAGGAAAAAGGGTCACAGAGAAAAGATAAGCTGATTTTATTTATCGCCAGTTTTAGATTTGAAATTTAAATCTCGAGCGTACACCGAAGTTGGCGCCAGAAACCGGAAATTTATTGAATTATTTTTATTTTAGGAGTTTAAAACGGTAAAGTGCGTAACCACCGTATAAGGGACGCGGAAATAAATATTTCGTTGAAATTGGATCTGCTTTTATGGCAAATATTATTCCGCCTTATGAATATGTATGTATGCACGACGAACGGTGAAATATCTGCCAAAATTCTTCAATAGTATTTATATTCTCCCTCGGTTAAATCGACGGATGATGGTATACTCAACCAAAAGAAAAATATTTGTCTCTTTACACAAATATATGTAAGCGCATGCGAATTCCTATCTGTTTTGCAAACGCAGTTTGCTGTAGCGCAAAAATCAATAATAATATTTTATTTAAAAAAATCCGTTCCTTGTTTTGGAGATATTGACAAGTTTTCCGCGGCAATTTTAAATTTACAATTTACAGAGTAAAAAAAAAGACGAATTTGTTAAATTTGTTAATTACTACTAACAATCAGTAATATATTTTCATTAGTTGTTTTCCTGTATGATTCATCCCTACTTTACATTAGATTAAGTAAAGCATTCCCCAATTCTTTGCAAATAATCTTTTGTGAAATTAAAACCGAGACCACAATTTTTCGTGCAGTCAGCATCAAATGGGGTGGAAAAGGGAATTACAATTTAGTTCTTACAACGAGACACTGTATTGTCCTACAAAATTCTGCTTGCCGTTCGCATTATATCACTCGGATGTAAAAAAAAAGGACTGGACGCACCAAAGTACGCTCAAAGCCGAAAACAATTTTCTCTTTTTATATATTACTTATTAAAACAATATTTCGATTTAGAAGATAAATGGGTCAGAGGGTTTATAAAAGTGAATGCGGTTTGCTTTTTTTGCTATTGGGGTTATCACTCACTACTGCGAGCAAAAAAAGGTTATTTTCATTTTGATAGGTACGATTTTTCACGAAGCGCAGATATCAGTATTTTATACAAGCGCGCTTCCCTTTTCACTCGATATAAAAGGCATTAGGGCATATCTTTTTTTGCGGTGCAGCTTCCAAATATTTATATTTATCAGAGGATGATTACCCATAGAATTCATAGATCAAAAAAGAACTATTTAATGGAAGTTTTATTATAGTTAAACATTAAAAACGGTTTAAATAAATATGCACTCATTTCCTTTGGTTGTTTTTTGTTTTCCTGTTTACTGATTGCGCCAATTAATTCATGGGACGTGGGGCGGTTTATATCGTAGTGACTAATGCTCTTTAAAAACTCTTAATATAATAAAATTAACATTCGATAAATATAATGTGATTTTTAGATATGGTTAAGTAATGTTTTTTTATACGTTTATTAAATAGAAAACGAGGTTTAAGAATAACTAAAAATTTATTAGTGTTAGTGTGATACCAATGATAATGTAACAAAGAAATAGCCTTTTAACGTATATTCTCAGGTGAGTAAGTTCATTTACTATATAAAAACCACAATAATAAAGATTGCTCTCATCTCAATTAAAATTTCCGAACACCAATTTGAAAAATACAACACCGTCATATCCATGGTTACATGAACTAAACTCTATACGACCAAGTAAGTTGCTAGTCAGAATATTACAAAATGTAATACCTTTATATAAGCCAAGTAAAATTAATTTTAATACTAGACAATTCTTTGAATAATTCATATTTAATAAAAAATAACATAGCAGTAATATGTTGGATAAGTTTTTAATGATTTTATTGGATGGCTCAAATATTCTTTTTTTTTACTTGGTGGTGCTTAACGTGTTAATACAAACTCCATAGTTTTAGAGGTACTTTTCAATGGCTTATCGGAGTAGAGTCAATTAAGAAGCCCCAAAATGAAGGTTATATGCAAGGAATCAGGGTCAACAGTTAACAGCACTTTTGTACTTCACGCAAGTATAGGAAAAAATTGATAGTGTATTAAAGGGGTCGGCGTCTCCACATCTTATAGTCGGTACAAGCACGGTGAGAAGATTTATTAATTCAGTAAGTTAGTGAGGCGCTATGGGGTGTCGAGTAAGTCTATAAATTTCCAGAGTCCGAGGAGCGCCACATCCGCCACCTCATCAACATAAACCCAATATAAAACCAATATTACACGACGTCACAATAAATTTCGTCTAGCGGCGAGAAATTGAAATTTATATATACAGTTGACGGGGCGACGTGAATGATTCATTAGCATTCCATTCTACATGAATATTAAAGTACGTGAGTGGAAGTTTTAATTCAGATTTTTACCTTCACTTGTCGCGCGTTGCTGTGCAAACTTTTCGCAACTTCTAAATGAATTACATAACTCATTCCCAGGTCGCGGAAATACACACAGCGCGCCATACAGAACGAAGGAAGATGGGGAGAACAGAGGAATAATATATTTTTCCAATTTTGTCTAATTGTGTCGCGAAAATTCATTTACATTCTTCAATTTTATTCCTTTTTCATTCTTCGCCCGTTCATTTTTTGAAAGGGTAACCTAATTTATAAGTTAATTTAATAATTGCCTGCGCACTGGAACAAAAGGAACGTTAGGCTCCTTTTTTGGCTTTTCCTTTCTCTACGTGAAAGTTTGGAAGCCAAAATACATTACAGCGCCTGCACCAAGTAATTTGCACATTAAAATTTATGTCTGGGAATTGTCAATTGTACGTACTGCCTTTGTGTAGAAAATTGTTTTAACTTAAAATTGCATTATTGTTCAAACATTCAAATTATGTAAAAGTAAATTCTATTTTCGTTTGCATATATTTGTTGCGTATCCCTAGATGATGGGAAAAAAACGATTATATTGTCCATGCTTGCTCAGGGCGAAAAGTTTAGTGCTGCTTGGATTTTAAAAAAGGAGTAGGACAAGTTAGCCCATCGGTATGAACTACTCCTCAGAAACACGTTAATACTAAATATACGTAAACTAATGTACAACCAACTTAAAACAAGGTATTCACAAAAATAATATGCAACAAAATATGTATGCTACCACATATAAATACAATCAAAACAAGAAAAAAAAGAACACACGCACGCACAACGCAATTTCACCAGTGTCATATGTTATTTCAAATTAGATGAATATATCACTAACTAGTCTATTAGCATTCCTGCACATGGTGTAGATTGGAGAGCGCTGCAACATATTAGTCCTCGCAACAGGCAACTGAAAAGTGACATCATATCGTGAAGAACGCCTTGGAACGTGAAACATCACTCTCGAGAGAAGATATGGGAAATCCACCTTGTTATTTATAAGCTTCCTTAAAAAGTTCAGACAGCCAATCCATGTTATGGCGTAGTACCAAATCTGATTGGCTGGTGGATAAACACCGTCAATCTTGAATGATAAGAACTTTAAAAATCTTCGATGTATTCCGTCAAGCATCACTTTTTGAGATGCATAGAATGGATACCATGCAATAATTGCATATTCCGTCTTGCTGACTACAAATGCATAATACAAGACTTTAAAAAGTTCAATACTTGTAAAATGTGTAGCCGTCCGCATAATAAAACCCAAGGCTCTGCAACTAGCTGCACAAACATTCTCTAGTTGAGGTCTAAGAAACAGCTCATGATCAAATAGGACACCCAAATCCCTAAAAGTAGTCACTCGCTCAGTATAAGTGCCATATATGGTATAAGAACACGGGATACAACATTTCGAACGGTTATATGTGATGTAGCGACATTTGCTAATATTGATTTCCAGTTCGTAGGTCCGACATCACTCCGCCATCAAGTCAAGGTTTTGTTGCAATAGCTCCACATCATCTGCTTTGGCAATTTCAAGGCATATCTTTAGGTCGTCGGCATATGCCAGAACAGAACAAGTGATTCATACTGTCAATCAGATCATTAATAAACAAGTTAAACAAGAGTGGTCCAAGGTTTGACCCTTGGGGAACACCCGATGCAGCTATGTACCTATCTGATTGATAACCATTGTAGAACACACAGAACCATGTAGAACAGAAAACTAGAGAACTGCTTCAGCTCAGCGGGAAACAGCTCTGCATTATTACGGGCTTAATGACTGGACATACTGCGGTGAAGGAACACTTCAATATTGGAGTGTTTGACGGTGACCCAAGGTGTAGACTCTGCTGGATAGAACTGGAGACGGTTGCAATTCAAATCGCAGAAGGTAAAGCTTATTTGGAAGACTGAAAGGAGACCCAGAGACACTTTTTACCCACTCGGCCTGAATAGCTGCGGTTCCTTATCGGTGACCATAGATCGGACGAGTCTGGTTTGAAGGTAAAAAAGCACAAGTCCTAGAAAATAAAAACCTGGCCATATGGAGCTGATTTTTTGCAAAAATATTCTAAGCTGTTTCTACTACCGACTGACAATGACGGAACCAAAACTGAATTTAACATCTGATAAGCTCTCGTCGTAAATCATTTCCGGTTTTCTTATATTATGTTATCGATAATATTCTTTAATATCTAACATTGCCCTTTATCTCGTCTATGTAATCGTAACGTGCTCTTCTCGAATCTGTGGAGTTGTATTTCTTAGCTATTTTTAAAAGCTTATTGTTGTGTCTACCTCCAAATAAAACTACGTGTTGTTCCTTACTCTCTTTATTCCTGACTGTTCGTTCTCGGACTCTATTCGTTTTTTTTTTTTACAGAGAAGTAAAAATTATCTATACATTGCACTTTCTACAGCATATATACATCGTTTTCCAAATATATGTATATGACGTGTCGCCCATGAAACTTAAAACTAAATTTGCTACAGCATACACCGTACTACTTTAAAAACCATTTTTTTTGTGTTATTCAATACTTTGACAGTATCCTGCATCGCGGCGTTTGTTATTACCCCTTTCGTGTATTAATACATCTCATTTTCCATTCTTCTCTTACTTCTACTAGGTTCTTAATATATTGAGCTATAATGTATGAAATAAGCACTTGTTACACTTTGCATTGAATCGAAAATGACATTGATTTCAATAATTCATTTCGCTTTTTTTTAATCATAGACAACATCAGCGATATAAACGTTATTTTGAAGGCAATTTTAAATTCATTCTCTTTACTTTTAATCTGGCAATTGCAATTACGACTTTAGAAAAACCGTTACGTCACTTAGCGGTTCCTTTTCGCGCGGAAATATTTAACTTACGCGCCACGAAATTTAAACTTGGTTATTTTAAATTCATTCATTTACGCGCCAACCTCTTAGACGCTTCGTCTTTTATGATCCTTTGTGCATCTCTGGACGTTGCTATTGGTTCATCCTTTTTTTTTGTACCTACTTACCGAGCCTTTATAAGGGCTCTGCACGCTACGCGCGCTCTCTCTTCCAGTTCAGTTAATTTGCCGTTGTGACGGACTCGTTTTGACTCGAAAACACAGAAACCACGTGCTGTCCCTTCAGCTTCCGAAGCCCCCTTGTTATCAGCTACAGCTAAGTAATCTCTGTTCTCTTCAGTTAATTTTGCCGTTGCAACGACCTTTTTTTAACTCGAAACACGGAAACCACGTGCTGCCCTCCAGCATACACAAAAGCTTCGAACTCAACTTCAAGCTACAGCTAAGTAATCCTATTTAAAACGTACCTATCGCTCTCTTTTATTTTGTTTCATTACTGTTGCTATTTATATTCTTTTAACTTGTAATTGCCAGTAACTTTGCTCTCACTAGCAGTCATTTACTATTCACTTATAGAAACGGATTAATTGCGTTACTTTTAAATTAATCTCAGGAATTCGGCTACCACGTGCTATTCCTTCTTTTTGCCTTAATTTTAATATCAGAATACAGCAACCACGTGCTGTTCCTTTTTACACTAATCTTAACATCAGAAATCAGCAACCACGTGGCCAGTTCTTCTTTTTTTTTTATTATTACAATAAAGTTATCGTTACGTTTTGGATCTTTCTTTCTTTATTAATCATTACAGCGACTCCAAGCGTCATACTCGTGTGTACCGCTTTTCTTACTAAGTTGCATCAGGTGGAGCACACACTGCTTCCGCACGCCACGCACACCTGATCGTAACACACTGAATTATTTAAATCATTTTGTTTCAAATCCTTCATTGGCAAATCCTTTTTACTTCTTTTCTTTTTGTGTATTGTTTTCATGTGTGCCTTTATATGCTTCAAAAGTAAAAACCTAAACTAAAGCAACATTAACATATTAATTACTACTTACAGATATGTCAGGGAATAAGAGAAATCGTTCTCCCAATTGAGTGGATAAATAAACCCGACTACCACTACTGATTGGTCGCCGATTAACCTTGGAAACTAAATCGAACAATGCCACCGCCGAAATCACTACGCCCAGCTCACAAACGAGTTCGGTTTAGGAGCGGTGAGATATAAAAAAAGAGGAACAGTTAAACCCTCTCAATACCGCGATAGCTGCTCGCTTTAAAGCTGAAGAGCGTTACGATCCCTCCACGATCTCATATAGAAGTTGCAAGGAATTAGGTTGCAGACCTCAGAATGTATGTCTGATTACCATGACCGAACGTACTAGATCGAGTAGTATGTGTGCCGATGGTGAACGAACGATCGGAATACTAAAATCGGAAACTTTATTGACGTGTGTAGCGTGACCGGAGAATTGAAAGGAGTTTTCATTGTCCTTCAACACAATAGCGCTAGGATTATCCGCTGGCACGCAAAGAACCGGCACGTAATCCCTTGGCGGGATTCAAGGTGTATACGGACCCAATATACCGCCGTCATTCTTATTTATAACCCTCAAAGTCCACGCAATCTCATTTAATAGTTTTAATAAGGCTATTATGGGTGAATGGTATATAAAATAGTAATGTTCCCACATAGACATTGTGAGTGGCAAGTACGTAGGTATATGTGCCGTGTATTTTGGAACGATGTATCCACACGTTCGACGAAAATTTGCTAACGTCATGCTTATTAAATATATGAGTTTAAGTGGAATTCCGTCACTCGAAAAAGCCATTACAGAAAAACGGTAATTGTAATATATTTTGGTAGCTAGTGTATTGGAGGAATTTGTTAATTTAGATTCGTACTTCAAGGTTGCTTATGTTAGTTAATATGGATAGGAAACTGTATTCTTCAACACTAACAGACATTAAAGTTACTAGACAAAGTTAGAAATGTGGAACTGCAAAAATGCATTGGGATGGCTAACAATATTCTAAATCTAGACACCAGACCAGGGACCAAAACCACTCATTGGCATAGAACCTACGATTGGTGAGCAGACAATCAACTACAGTCCACTTGGTTTCATACCAACCAAAAATATACTTGAACTTGACCGCATCAAAGCATCAAGATAATTGTTTCTGTTTACAGGTTACTGTAAACTTAGGAAGCACTTGTTTCTAGCTTGCTCATTGAGAAGAACAACTGGTTACGTGGACTTTGGTCACTCCTATTGGATTCACTGTGTTACCTTCTCTAGATGGCGTCACTCATCTGTAGTCTCTCTGAATCAACCCAAACGGAGCCTAAACTCAAGTAGAAAGTATGGCAAGTAAAACACCGCCTCACAGTGAGCTGAAATTGAAATACGTAGACTTTATTCCATTCTACTATTTAAAATATTACTCTTGTATCCTGAACCTTTTTTTTATAAACTCAAAATTTATAAGGTTATGACACAAAGTGTCTATTGGAAAAATAAATTTTTACTCAAGAAGGAGATAGTCCTTTCTGAACCAGGAAATAAGCAATAGAAAGAAACGCACGGAGCACTCTCACGTGTATTCTTCTCTCTCTCTCAGAGAAAATAAAACAATGTGGCGGTCAGAATGTTATGACTGGCATACTCGACCACTTACTTCCATATGACGTAAAATAAATCATCGTTACTAAAAGGTGTAACACTAAATTGTCTTCAGAAGAATCTGTGCGCATCTGTTGAAGAGGAATATATTTTATTATTTCCTTCTTATTATAAAATTTAAAAAAATGACATAACAAGAAGAGGATCCAGTGATGGGTGGAAACTGTGGCTTGAAAACTGTAACAAAAATCCAAAAGAAAAAATCCCTTACCACAAAAATTAAAAAGATAAAAATCTAAATACGTATTTCGGCAACTAAGTTGCCATCTTCAGTAGAAAACAAGTGAAGAGCAGTGTTAAACGTAGTGTTTTCAGCTAAGGTAAACCTTGGAAGATATGCTCTTCACCAAATCTCTAGTGGAATAACACTGACATCCTTTACAAACAACAAGGCTTATATACTATCTAAATTTAATGGAACGTGACGAACTAGCAATTAAGTTAACAATAATTCGTATAAGCTGGACTCGGGTATTGGTCCTTTGTCGGAATTCATTAATTTACATTTGTTTTTAAGTATATAAATACTTTCGTAACTATCTAATTCTCTAAAATTATTTACAGTTTTAACTAGCCTAAGGCTATCTATAGGCATACCGTGACCTGTGTCTAAAATATGCTAGATTTATCCGGTCTGTTGTATTTGAAATGTGCAATATGTTCTTTATAACGAGTTGAGATTGAGCGCCTAGTTTGCCCCACATATTTTTGATTACAATCTCTACAACTTATTTCATAGAGGATAACAAAAAAAAAATGTTAAATTAACTAATTGACATAGTCTTTGGTTAAGCTAATGATGCCTGTTTCACAACATCATTTCACAATCCATTTTCACTTTTTCTAATATATTAACAAAGGTACCAACTTCAAACGGTCATAACTTGCTTACATTGACAAAAATGCATAAATATTGTTTTTTAAGATAAAGACAAAAAATTGGTTGCTTAAACCTTATACCGGCCGATTTCAGCTCACTACGTACCGATACTGGCCGTATGAGGCAAGAATTTCCTCAAGGTGGAACCTTTAACTTAAACAAGCGCCAAGTATTTACTTAGAATATATTCTGGCGTCTCATCTTCTAGGTAAAAGGAACGTCGGAGTATGCTGCTGGCCAGTCCTATACGGTGTATGTATTTATTAAGCTTGCAGTGGTATGACAGTAATCCCATAACATAGCATAGGTTGCTGCGAGAGAGCTGCAGGCAACATCTTGCTGTCCTACACGATAGCATAGAGTGCCTATGTGTGCTTGACAACAGATGATTATGAGGGTTCCGACTTGAGAACGATAACTTACTCTCTCTAGCTCATTTCTTATAAAGGAAGTAGATAAAGCCAAAGTCACATTTGCTCCCTAATCATCATTATGACTCCGAAAAACATTGGTTATCGTAATTGACCAGAGTGTGATTTGAACCCTGCACCCCACGACTGATAGCAAAGTGTGCAAGCCACTAGACCATTGGCCTTATTACCTGGATTATTTTTTTGACCTTTGAACCTTTTGAGTCTAAAATCACTATCAATAATGATGGGTTCTAGAGCATTATGACACTGTAAGTACCAAACCGGAAGCGATTCTATTACCTATAAGGAAATACCTGAATTGTGCTGTCTGACGTGACTAAGTCTCGGCTGTGTTTGGAGGACAACAAGACAATAGAAGATATATTATCTGCAATGGCCATAATATTCCTGAAATACTTGTAGAGAATATAACTAAACTAGGTTTTGGGCCCGGAACTGTTCTATAAACTCTAGAAGAATATCTGCTGTAAAGGCAGTGTAGAGATGCGGTGCAGCCAATCAAATCTTACGGATGGTGTCTCGTTTCAAATCAAATGAAATAGGAGAGCTGATTAATATAAAATTAATAACGGGCGTGTATTATTTATAAATGGAATAACGGATCCATATAAACACTTTTAGAACCAAATTAAACAAAACAGTAACTAAATAGGAGACAATTGCAGTTAAAAATATTTCACCTAACAACTAAAATGAAGAAAAAGTATGAAAATAGCAGTTGCCTCTAGCTCTTGTTGCTAACACATATTTGCTTTCCTTATTATGTGAAATATGTTGCTTCATTCTTCACAAACGCACAAAAAGTTATGTTCGATTTTGCTCCCACAATGCTAAACAATCATCATCTTTTGCCTAATTGAATCGCTGCAGAATATTGGAAATAAATTTTTTAGAAAAAAAGAGAAAATGTTAATAGTGCACACTACAAAAACTAATACCGACACATCTATTAAATATAATTATGCATACAGTAGCTAGCTTTTATGCGAATATAATAGTTTATTAACACACGTCACAAAAAGGAAATTAATATTACTAACTTACGTGATGGATTGTTAATTTAGCTCTTGTAATTTGCTCCTTCTATACTGTATAATAAATATAATACAGCATACTATGCTTTGATAACACCCAACAATCAATCATAAAACTGCCAAAATTCAAATAGCAACCTGTATTGTAACAAAGTAACGTAAATTATAAATATTTATCGACTCGAAGTGTCTACATAAAATATTAATTTTGATTTGATCCGAAACTATCGTGTAAGATAAACGGCAAATTTTCACTTGCAAATGTTTCGTCTTTGACGCGGTTTGACGTAGATTAGTGTCGAACACGTCAAACAAAATCGTATATGAACTAAATCAATATAATGAAATCGTGGAAGTTAATAGAAGTAGTTTAGTTATTTATTTTATTAGGTGTTTATTTAGTAGTAATTTTAATTTAGTTCGGGTTATAGTTTGTTCTCAATATATCGCTTATGTCGTCTACTTCTATCTCGAAATCATCGCAATATATTAACTTAGCTATAAGTTTAATTCGATTTCTCTTCACATACTTCTCATTTATTTTGGAAAGATTCCTTGCTATAGTATTTCATTTCCCTATACTTTGAGGCAAACATTACTAAATAATAATATTTTATAGTTACTGTAGCTGCGTATACTCATGTATGACCTACTTAGGTCTATGTAAAATACAGCTGATTCATATGTATTCTATATTCTGCTATCACCTGGGCGAACTTTATTGTTTCCTAGAATACTTTCTTTCTAATTCAAATTCAAACTATAGGTAATGATTGTACTTTAAATTAAATTCCACAGAATGAATTCAAAACAATAGGCTAGAAAAGTTGGATAAACTCCAGATTTAAACAAAAATCCTTCTCATTTGATAATATAATTTTCGTTTCTAATTGGTAAAGAAACAAATGCATCAGAAAATAGCACAACTTTTGAAATGCAAACCAATAAGTTCATATTATAAAGCAAAAGACAAAAGGAGCATCCCACTAAGAAGAAGTGCTCTTAAGAAACTCTATTTCCAAGCAAAATGAGGAAAATATACGTTTTCTCTTAGACAAACAATTTAATAGAGATGAACTCCGCTTGAAAGATGATATTAAATTGAAATTCTACAGAAACCTATTCGAGATTTCTTAAGCTATTTATATAAGGAAAGCAAATATGTCAGGAAATGAATGTTGCATCTATAATGCGTATTATTTAGAAAACAGTTTTGAAACATCTTGACAATGTTGCTTCGTTTTCAAGAATATTATATTATTGCATCTTTTTCTATAGGTACAAGATATTTCCATTTTAGAGTCAATAAACCCAAAAGAATACAGATTGAAAGTCTGTTAGACCTCATAAATTATTTACAGCAAGGAAACGAACAACCAGAATGCACGAAAACATTAAAACAAAAGGCAAAAATATAAACAATCTTGATGCTAACAATTACTTCATCTAATTTTACAAATAAAAGTAGACGCTAAAACTCGGGATGATGCTCATTAATAGATATTCAGATGTCTCCATTAATTTATTATGTTGTAAAAACATTAAGCTAGAATGTTTCGAAAAATGTGTACAGAAACATAAGCTGTATGTTTTCAATTCTAACTTATTCTTAGTCGACCATATGCATATGTGTGTAACTCTGAGAAACTTATTGAACCGTCTTAATATATAAGCAAAATTTTGCACCAATTATGTCTAGCGCTTAATAAATTATTGCGTGTTGGCTAATATATTCAATGTCGTACGTTAATCCTGATACATGTCCGGGGTTATGCTGTGTAGTGTAAACGGATTAGGGAAATTTCATGGCTTTACCATGAAATTCCCCGATATATGCCCATATCAGATCTAACAGTGTTGGAACCGCAACTTACAAAGGAGGAATAAAAAATAAAGTAACTTAAATACAAGAAAACAATAAATTAAGAATAACCAATATAATTATAGCAATCAATAATACCAATGCATCTTTTAAATAAGTAATTTCTTTGCAAACAGTAACCAGAGTGTGGGCTAAAGTAACAATTTAACTTTAACTTAAAAAATAATAATATTTGTTTTCCTAGAAAATTGTATATTCTATACATGCTTTACTAGAGAGATGATAATTTTTCTCCTTAGTAAAGTACGTCTTTAGAAGAAATAACTTTCTATTTTCTTCACTTTTAGTAAAGCTCTCATCTGCAATGCAATGCCATGACTTTATAAAGCGTTAGGTAATGAATTAACATCCTCACAAAACTTCATTGAGCTGTTCTCTTTCGCTTTTTTAATAGCTTTGCTGTAGGAAGTCAATTTCTCAGTGTAGCTCTGTCAACTTCTTTCGCTTTGTCGAAAAGCTTGTAGTCTATCGACAATTGCAAAAAGTGCGTCCCTACATTTTTTATTTTGTGGGATAGAATAAATCGATTGTTATGCATCGAGTAGGGCTTTATTCACTTGTAGAAGAATAGTTTCGAAATGTAGATGATCTCTAGTCTTTCTTGTTCAAATATGGGGCAATTTGCTACTTAGATTGGTTATATATTCCTCACAAATTTATTTTCCTTAGACTTCTCGTAAATGGTCGCTGATTGAATATAATTATTCTGTGATCAGAAGGAAATGATTCGTTTGATAACCTTCAGTCTTTTAGTAAGTGTTTTGGGTTCAACGTGGTTAATGAAGCCCCTAACACATCGTTACTTTTTATCCATTCAATACATTGTGTATAAGCCAGTTAGTACCACCCTGTGAGTATAGGCTGTACTTTGTGGGGCTATTAGCTCTTGTATTCAGGAGGTGATACAATTCCGTTTCCATAAAAATTCTACCACGCTATTACTTCTTCCGTCTTTTTTAGAATCGAGCCATGTTCGAATTGAATAGATTTTAGTAGAGTCAAATCATACTTGTTTTCAAACAAAGATATATTCATCATCAAGTTTCTATTTCTTTGGCCTATCTAGTATATATTTGAAACAAAAGAATTTGCATAAAAGTTGTTTCTTTGGTTTAAGTAAATTATACTACATTACAACGGTTTATAGCCGATGCCATACGAGATATTCAAAAAATAAATGAATAAAATCTTGAAACACATTTATGTTAATATAAAATAGCAGAACCTAAAATCATATTTAAACTTAAAATTTATTAAATAATTCTTTTTTGATTCATTATTTTATTTAATCCTAGTAAGATTAGCTCAACAATGTGGCACTAAGCATTCGAAAGAAAATAATATAGTATAATAATATAAAAATACCTCCACTTAAAGAAGTTTACCTAACAATAGGTCACTCTCGTGAGAGGTTAAATAGAGCTCCTACATAATTTAAGGGAAAAGTACATGTGTAATAAATAACTTACCTTACAATTGTAAAGTTACTATTAAATATCGGGTAATAAAAAAATACCCCATAAGTGTAAAAATACAATTATTTTTGATGTAATAATCATTCGCAAATAATCTAAAATTACATGCATTTTTTGCAGTGTAGCTTAAGGTCATATATCGCGCTGTGACAAGTTTCGGTAGACGCTTTTTCAATTATTAAATACTTAAAAATATAACGTGAAACGTTAGTGGAATTATATTATTTTCATATAGATTCTGTATGAACGGATCTGGGTCCAATACTCATATGAAAATGGTTTTGTCAAAGGAAGGAATATTTTTGCTTTCCATATTTCTTAAACATCAAAATAGACGACAACATCTCTTGTGCGCTTCAGTATTTATTACGTTTGTGTTTTTATTTCGTTTTTCCTTCGTATATCAACCGTGGCCACATCGAGCGACGTCAATATGAAATTTTATGGATAAACTTTTGCGGAAGTCCCTCGACGACTTAGTCACGACATGTACACTTACAGACATACATTTATACACAACGCACACATACGTATATTTTGAGATACAGGTTCGAGGCTATAATCAATGAATGTTCAAGTCACGATCCCGACCCGTGGAAAAACTTTGCTCGTCCCTCCTCTTAAACTCTTCTCACCCTTCGACCAAATCTTCTTTTTTATTGGAAATATTTTGCCTGAATTAAACATGAAACATCCAAAAAGGGATGGTGCTGTTACAGCAGAGATTTATTCCCGAAGATTTATAAGTTTGCCGAGTCGTCCCCACCCCCCAACCACTATTCTCTTACGGATTTTGCACACGCCCACACGCGCGCGGTGCACATGCATCCCTTCATCCCGCCACGTTTCAAGTTCGTCGAGAAGACAACCCATATTTATATATTTTTATCTGTGTAACAAACGCGCCGGGCATAGGAGAGAAGAACAACAGAAGAAAATATGAGATAGCTGTCGAAATGTGGACGTTCGCTAAAGCCTTTACTTATGATTTATGTTGGTTTTCTCTCCGTTCCTGATATAATTCCCAATCTCGGTCTTGCTGATCCCTACCGCCGGTACGAGATGAACATTGCGATGTGCCAGAAACGGATCATTTCCAGGCGAAGTTTCGTTATATGCGAAGAACTGATTCTGTCTCAACTGATGTCAGAACTGAACGGTGAACAAGCAGCGTGGCGTACAAAAAAGCAATTTCAGCTTTTACGATCTTTCAGAAAATAATTTCCGTTGATATATTGTCAGCGCCACTTGTAACATACTAACCCAATATTTTCCCACTTAAATATTGGAAATTGATGTATCCAATATCACGAAAAAAGGACAATTGTTTCCTTCTACATTTGTACATCATCTATAAATATATTATTACAGAACACGAAAGTATGTATTCATCAGTTAATATTTACAAGAAAAAAAAATAAACCATCCCCGATCTTGGGATGAAATACCACACTGCTTAAATTTTTTATAATTTCAGAATCGTGTTAAAATGAAAATCATTGTATTAAAAATGACGCATAAGTCGCACAAACACTTATAGAATACTTATAGAATTTTGATTTCACAAATATTCGCTATAAATTATTTCTCTATTTCCATAGTTTCCCACCATATTTTTTATTGAAACATGGCTTGGGTGTTGCAGATGGTTATTTTCTTGTATATTTCCTTCATTTTATTTTATATACATTTTGCAATTTGTTGTTTCAGATTCTAACCATTAACTTAAATATTAGAAGTCACACAGAGTGGCTAAACAAACGAAAATGCAGCATCTAAAGAATCTATTGCTTTTATTTGCTTTTAATACCTTATTCGATACTCACCTTAGACGATTTGTATATTTTACTATATCATTATATTGTATTAGGAGAGGTTGTGATCTTAAAGACCATAAATCTATTGTAATCTCGTTCATTCCTCGGTTCACTAGTTCTGCCTTTATAACTTTGAGGACGGTTTCCTTACGTAGGGCTTCCTCGATCCTCACAGTAGAAACCTTGTTCTTACCATCGCTTTGACACAAAACATGATATGGAGTATCCTCTCTGTATGGGGTGCAATATGCCTATTTAGTGTACAGTGACCAGTTAACTTTTAATAGTCTTCTTATCAGTAGATAAATTCAGGCTATTATTTTTCTAAGAGCTGTTTTGCTTGTCTTTGCCTTGGTGAGTTTTGCTTCCACGGTTTGGACTAATACAAAGCTAAAAATCTTATATATTATATCTTATTTTTATCTACTCAATCAGGGTGTGGTAACATTTGTAGATCTAGCTATTCCATGTTTGGATTTAATTCCATTGTAGCAATAGCCCCCGTGGTACACAGACAAATCAGTATTTATATGCTACTTAGAGTTTTGACCACTTCTTTCAGCTACGCCTTTGACCACACAACCACAGAGTTTTTTTGTTTATTTTATATGATTTTCTTTTCCGTTACTTATTAACAATAAATGTTCTGTTTTCGTGGTGTGGCGGAAATTTAAAGAAAGGAAATTCTTTTCATTAAACGTTTCGCTATTGTACACAATAGCTTTATCATTTAATTCAATCTCAGGACTGCGACCATAGTTTCACCAACACAAAATTCTGCACCCACCCGAGGCAATGGAGGCCTTGCTGTTCTCAGGATATATAGAATCCAATCAAGTTTTTGATCGAACATTATACTAAGGATATGTCGCTTATTAGACCTATGAAATCTTTCTCCTCCCAGCGTTCTTCTTCTTGTGAATATGACAACTTGCATTTTCTGAGTACGGACTGATAGCGCGCTTGCTTACAAACTGTTTTCGTTCTGCTGCATTCGTTTTTTTAAAACCTTTGAAAACACAATGTATCATTATCACGATTTATTGTTTTTTTTGAGGTATTATTTATGATAGTTACTCTAACCAATTAATAATTATTACAAAGCTCAATGTTGTATATTTGTGGGAATCCTAGAACTAGTATCCTAATGTCACTAATAAAAGTGGAAAAACTATTAAAAAGTTCAAGAATTTAGAATATCGAAATCTCGGTCACAAATTATATCTAATACCATTTTTTGTTTTAATGATAATATACATTTAATTTCTCTTATTTTTTCTTCATATATTTGATGTTCTACACAACCGTTCTTTACTATCATCGACATTTTTTAGCGTATCTTCTACAACCTATTTCAGGAAATTAATGATCTTCACCTGCACCGCCCTTCTACAAATACACGCACGTTTTCTTTAAAAGAAGAAGAGTGCTGCCCGAAGATGTATATACCTTGCACAATCACTACTTCCATAACAGAAGTGTAATAAGTGGCCCTAATGGGCATAACACATAACGACAGACTGGAGCTGCGGTTTCTACGGTCCGGCCGTTGTCCGGTTAAAATGAACCTAAGACCAAATTAATTGCGCCGTGGCAGCCCTGCCCCAAAGAGACCGTTTTTGTTAAACCACCAGGGCTGCTGGATACGGGGATTTAGACGTCAATCGATTTTCTGTAAACCCCCTCCTATACAGGACGTAACGACCGTGAAACGTAACTAAGGTTAGACACTGTTTGATGGAGCTATTAACGGCTAATGTAAATATTTGAATTTTCCTTAGCTTGAATTACTGTGTTTAGATTCAGGAACCACTTGCAATGATCATTGTAGTTTCACAGATTGGGTTTCATAAGGCAAGGAAAGTTTAAGTGAGGATTTTCATATTCCACATTAGGAAATGAAAGGCGTTGTTTCATCTTCGTTTAAGATATCAAATTATATGTTCAACTAGTAACGTCCCGTTATACCGGGTGCTCCCTGGCAGAATTGCTGATATCTTTCTTTAAATAAAACATCGCTTTTTGTATTTTTAGCAGTGTCAAACTATTGTCCATACATGCCCATTTATTTCTTCGTTTTCATGTTTGTGCAGTGGGAAACAATCTATTCAGCAAAAAATACATATTGGCATTGTACCATTGAAAAGCCAGTACTATCACAAATGCGAAATTTAAAATCAAATAATTGAATATTCTTTCACAAAAAAAAAACAAATGACACTGCATACAACCGCTATTGTTAAAAACGCAAAAAATAGAAACGCGTATGAAAAGCACTATTGAAATTAATGTGTTGTAGTTTAAACAAATACAAATACTCTATAAAAACATCAAATAAAAAATATCTAGATACAATTAGAACCGGAAATTGCTGCGAGATCATGTTTTGGAATCATCATTCCAGCGAAAGCACTCAAGGGGAAATAGCACCAGAAACTCGAGTTTCTGCCTTACAGGCATAATCAGCGCCAGTCCGAGTGCAAACCCATTTTCATGGCTATCGCATCTCAAATTTTATACATCATCGCCTGTCAGGCAATGAAGAGTTTAGATGTGCGCTCCCTATGAGACACAAGCCAAACTCTTAATTCCTTGACACACTATGGTAGAGGTGCTGGTATGATCATTCCAGCAATAGACCATGAGCGCCACTATGGTGGCATTTTTCGGTTATAAATACTCGATGTTAAGAATACTAATAGGAACTCTCAAGAAAGTAGACCCCTTTATCACCATGAGGTTCGTTATTATTCTGAGAGCAATACACAACTTTTCAGCAAAAATATGCAAGAGAGTTTTTCAAATGTGAAAACTCATAATTTGTGAAAAATTTGTTGAATTTGTCAATTCTGATCCAACAAATATGTTCTAAATCAAAACAATAAATTGAAGGTCGATCTAAATCGAGACTAAGAGTGAGTTAGCTGTTTGACTAGCGTCCCCCTAGTCGAACAGCTAACTATTTAGAAAAATGTGTGCCATGAATATCAGCATTAACAAAGGTAACGTTTTGCCTTAACAAGGTTCATTAGTGCTACTAAATAATATGATTATATTTATACCAATATTTTCCAAGTCTGAACAATACATGTAAGGTCAACGAAGTATGAGTTTTCATATCTTGAAAACTCCCATAAGTTTAACCCATATACTTGTTGCACGATGCAATCCTGTCACCTAGTAGGATTGGTGATCTTTGATAAAGTAAAGTACGTCTGTTAATGGTGATATTGGAGGCACATATTTTCTGAATCAGAAAAAATAGCTTATGCATCGTGAAGAACATAGTACTGTAAAAAAATATGAGAAATTGTATAACGGGTACTTCTAATAATATTAGTCAGGAAACATTCATGAGCAGGAAATTTCGTCAACCATCGCTTTGATCTTGGTCTACAAATAAGTAATTACATTGTATGAGTTTTGAGTTTTTTTCATAGTCATAAGGACAGAAGGATCGTGTCAGTGGCTAAACTGTTTGCATGTTCGCTGGTTTGACTCCAGGCCAAACTAATGATTTTTAATTGTGGATAAAAATCAGAATAAGCCTTCAGGAATAGGAAGTGTGTAAAGCTGTAGGTCCTGCATCAATGCGATGTTTGTCACGTAAAAAATCCCTGGAAACTCCTTCGGACTTGGCAAAAAATTAGTGGGAATGGTTCGACAACTCGAATAAACCAAACGAACAAACAAGCTCTCTACTTGTGTGTGGTATAAACAAATGCAGGATATCGAAATTAGGAGAAAAATCTAAGGGTTAGGCAAGATAATCGAAATTGGATAATTCGTTTTGAACCCTGTATGTTTCCACAGCTAAGCATTTTGTCTAAAGTATTTTTGTTCCTCTTTGAAAGAATTGTCCGTTTTTAAGCATCACATATGTGGCAGAACTGATTTTTTTTTCATGCTAGGTGTAATATCAATTTTTTCTCCAGAATTTGAATTTCCACTAAGCAAACGCATTAAGAACAATAAATAGATGCTTACAAACTAAAGTCAGCTATTGCTAGATATATGCTGTATATAAAGCTCTGAAGTAGTTATTAGCTACAACGGTGGTCTATTCATTTAAGCATATGTAACTTTTCAGTACTATTTTCTGTTTTCAGATATGAAGATAGACCTAAAAGATAAGAAGATTCCTGACGACATTTATCACAAACTTGTCAAAAGAGGATTTCCCACACAATTTCCATAATTTCTACAATGATGCTCAAAAGGATATTACAATAGATGGAAATTGCTTCTAGGGACAGTAACGTCTAGCTATGTAAATGGCATCCGCTTCTGAATTTCCTCACGAAACTTTATAATCAGAGATACGTGCCTGCTAACTACAAACCTAATATACTGTAACTTACGAAATAAAACAAAATACTACTAATTTATCATTGGAGTCAAAATAAATCCAATTCTACGATAAAATCTTGAAAACCTAGAAACGCAATTAGGATCTAAAAATATATGCGATGTAGCATTGCAGGCGTAAGATTCGCAGGGGCATTATATATACTTATGTACGTAACCATGTAGCACACGTATCATTTACGTTATATGCTCTGGGCGTTTTTCTTGTGAGACCGAAGACGGAACGTTTCGCGAGAGATTACTTCCACAAATCCCGTGGTGGTATTACTGCCATTCGTAACTGCCAGTGGTTGCAATAACTATCAGGGGAACTGAATTTAAATTTCGAGGATCTGTCTCCCAGCAAAAACGTACACACTTAGACTAATGTGATATCGTGACTGATGCGAATTCTCCCTCTCCTTCGCCGTTAATTACTTGCTAGAGGGAAACGGCGATAACTTACTTGTAGCTCTTAGTGGCCTGATGGCTGTGCAAGGTGCCATCGCTTCGCGTTCTTCAAGCCTTGCGCACTTCTGAATCTAATCTGGAATAAGATTTGGGGAGAATGAATTTCGCGTAGCAACGCGTTCCGGTAATTGATGTTTTAATCCTATACCTAAAATGCAACTGATTTCGCAAATGTGCCTTATAAACCTACATATTGGAAGTGTAGAATTTGGTTCCAAATGCGGTAAGTGATATTTATTGCTACGAAACTTGTAGACAATATTTTGAATTTTATAAAGTAAATAACTGTTTAATTTTACCGAACACCATCCAGGGTCATATATAATACTCTCAACAACTTCAGAAATAAACCAGATCTCAAATGATAAGTGGCCGTATCTTTAATGTGATTTTATAGTTATTAATTAGTGATGTTTTTCTATACGTTATATTCAATAAAAGCAATTTCACAAATGAAATATAATTTATTTTGATTATTGTCCAAAACGAATATGTGATGAGGAACGGGTGGAGGATAAATAGTTGCCTATGCTGACGACATAGCTATTATTACAAAGCAAAGAAAAATAATGGCTAAAATGTTAGAGGAAATGGTCAAAGAAGGAGGAAAAATTGGGCCAAAGATAAACCAAAATAAAATAAAAATAATGAAGATTAGCAAAAATCAAAAGTATGGAAGAATAAAGATAGGGGACTATGAATTTGAGCAGGTGGATCAAGTACCTAGGAGTGATGTTATCAAAAGACAGAGACAATAAAATAGAAACTACAGGAAGAAGAGTGATAGTAAATAAAGCTTACCATGCTAATAAAATTTTTTTAAGAAGTAAGCTACTTACAAAGAAAACTAAATTAACAATTTACAAAACATTGATAAGACGGACGATGACGTATGCAGCAGAAACAACGACACTACAAAAAAAGACGAAGAGGACTTAAGAATCGTAGAAAGAAAAATATTGAGAACAATTTTAGGACCTGTGAAGATAGGAGATAATGAGTAAAGAATAAGAAGGAACGATGAAATAGCACAAGAATTGGGAGGTGAGTGAGAAGAATTAAAAGGCAGAGAGTAAAGTGGCTGGGACAAGTGTGGAGAGCAGGATCGGAATCAGTAATATATACGAGGTTGGAGTGGGAACCGGGAGGCAAAAGAGCAAGAGGAAGACCAAAAACACGATGGTTGAAGGAGGTGGAAGAAGATCTGAGAGAGGCCGGATTTGGCAAATGGAAGAAGAAGATAGAGGACAGAAACTTATGGAGACAAATAGTGAGAGCGATTTAGAGGAAGCAAATGGGGATTGATCCACCCCTATCTGAAATGGATCTAGAAAGCTTATATAAGCGGCACAATCCCACAAGGGGTGTTAAGCCTTCATATATATTGTCCAAAACGTTAGAAAGAAATAAACCTTCTACAGATACCCTCAGGTGAGTAGATTCATTTACTATATAAGAACCACTATTATAAAAATTTCAATTATCTCAATTCAGACTAGAACTCTATAAATATGTCGATTTATAAACATAATTAAAATTCAAATTTCCCGCTGTAATTCCCATCATTAGTCAATGCTCCAACTCAATGAACATACAAAACTGACAAGAGATAAAGTTCAAAAAGATCATCAAATCGCTTACTACTGGTACAAACAAATCCTCCAATATAAATTCTGTGTTAAATAAATCATTTCAACTTCGATGAAGTGTACCAAAACGCCAGTAGAATCCTACAGCCACAATTGTCTCGAATGTTGACGTTCAAAACCTCAAGATTAAATTAGGAACAGCTCCAAATTACCAAATAACGGGATACATATCAACTTTGCACCAAACACCTAGTACTATCATCCAAAGTAAGTAAATTACAGCATTTTTAGAATTTCAGATTGCTAATAAAGGAATTTCTACATAAAAGGTTTCTAAATGCTACTATACTCTCAGGAAAATCGAGAAAGGAGACCCTTCTTACATTTGTTTTCAACAAACTCATATTTCCAAGGCAAAACTAACCCGGCAACCCCAAAATAGAAATCGTTTCCTATGATACGACTGAATTAAAATTCCCAAAGTCGAACATTCATTTGAAAGATTCGAATATATCGTCAAAACTATAGCAATAGTAGATTAATTAAATCTAAGCAATCATGTAAGTTATTAGTCAGAATTTTTACATTAATTACATTATTCAATAGATAAAGAAATAATACAATTGTATAAACACAAGTTAAATTGTCAAGCATTCTTTGGGTTTCATAAATCACAATTCATATAAAATAACATAGCATTTATATTTCTCCAATATTTGTACCGCAAGAACTCAAACAAATATCCTTTTCTTTCATTTATTAGAAGCTTATTGTGCTTATTTATGTTTGACCACGCTATTGTAGATCTGTGGAAGAATGGGTATCTCCAAAATAAATAAGAATTTATTCAACTGCTGTCAGTTGTATAATATAGCAAAATAATGTATTAAGATGGGTTTTCAAGTTATCTAAGCTTTTATCTACTATGAATCTAAAATTCTACTTTCCAACAAAAATAAGTAATAGGCAACTATAAACACGCCTACTCATTGTAATCCTGTTCAAAAGAGGAAAAATGTTAGTTTAAATCTTTGCGTTCTGCTTAAACAACGCCTACAGCTGCGCTCACGAACCTTACTCAAAGGGCACTCACGGAACGGCAACACCCATAGCGCCCCAAAAGACGATTTAAATTCAACAAATTCCACCGCTAAATGAAAAATTCATTCGGCACTAACACGAGAAAATTTAAATTCGCCTTTTTTAATCTTTCCGAAGTGATTTAAGAGCGACTGTCGGAGGGATGGCAAACCCATTCGTATGCAAAGTCATGTGTTACACACGTTATCATTCATACAATATTGCGAAATCAGCTATGCGCTCGATGCGAAAGAGAGACAGAAACTGAATTCGTTTAATATTTACTCTAACTAATGGAAGCGCTACAACATATGCGTTAGTGTAATTTAATCTATTCATATTCAGATTTAAATTGCATGTAAAATTGTTGCTGCACCTTTAACACTTAATAGAGGTGTCGCACGATAACGAGCTTTGACATAAATTCGAGCTGCCAGTTTAAACACCATCAATTTTCTCACGAAGATGAAAGAAATTTCAATTATTGGTTTATAGTTTAACAACGCTGAAATTTAAATTAGATTAACCTTTTAAAGGCCGCATGGTATAATACTTCATATGTCTCTTTCATATTCTCAAAAATAATGTCTTATGATCATTAGAATAAATTTTATGTATCATCAGTTGATACAAAAATATAGCATGTTCCCAAAATGGGAACGTTGGCATCTTCCTGTACTATTGGAGCGAGGTACGCTTATACAAAACAACGATAACAATATAAAAGTGTGATAGTATTTTTATTTAAATACTTTACCAATACAAAATTAACAACTATATTACATTATCAAAAACAAGAAAAATTATTTATTTGTATGGTACTGTTCAAAACAAGTAACTTTATGCAAACGCTTTCCGCACTTAGTGCAATGAAGTCTGGTATTTCTTTGGTAAACGACACATCGGCCTTGACTAGTACCTACAGGTATGTGATTTATACCATCGTACCTTATATCCCCAGATACAGAAGCAGATGGTCCACCTTTCCTCTTCCGCTTAATTGAACCAACTTTCAACAAAGCCATTGCAACATCTCGTCGAAATTTCAAGTGTGAAATATATATTCTTGAGGATTTATATGTTGGTAAAATCTGAATGCTGCTACAATACCTAAATTCAATGCGTTGGAGAAAAGATTCCACCACCATTTCTTTGATCTCAATCTAGGTCTATAGCTGGCACATAGGCGATCAGTAAGGTCTACACCTCCCATTCCAGAGTTATATTGCTTGAGAAGATTAGGTTGTACAATCTCCTTCTTATTTTCTTGTTTTACTCGCCTGGTCGTTTTCTGTAGCGGTGAAACTGTGAAATAATTGCTTGCTATAGTGACAACCGAATTATCATTCCACTTCACGCATAAAATAGTACCATCTGATCTGTAATCATACGCACCTCTACTTTCTTTTTTCAAAATGTTTGACGCAATTAGAGGGCATTTATTTGTACGATTTTCTCTGATGGTCCCACAAGCACGAATGTTTCTTTCTGATAAACTTTTGAGAAGGGCGTAGCTAGTAAAAAAGTTGTCAAAATATATGAGATGGTTGTCAGGAATATCAATCACTGATATCATATTATTTACCACTCGTGTACCTAGCGGAGTTGAAGTGTTATCGGTCTTTCCACAATAAATTTCGAAATTATAGGGGTAACCATCATTGCCACAAAGCATCCATATCTTGAAACCAAATCTAATCGGTTTATTTTTTATAAACATTTTAGCCGAGTGATGTCCGTGATACGGTACCATGGCTTCATCAATACTTAGTTGTTTGTGGAAAACCCCGAATTGCTGAAGATTTGCCTTGAGCTTATCATAAAGCACCGATACTTTTGCTACCTTGGAATTGCTGAGATTGTTATTATCAGCAACATGGAGATACCGTTTTATTATTCTAAATCTTTCCCTGCTCATGGTTTTAGCAAATATTGGTGCTTCCATATCTTCTGCCGTTGACCAGTAATCATTTTCAGAAGGCAGATTGTGATAGCCACTAATTAGAAGTAAGCCAAGAAATTGCCGGAGTTCTTCTTCAGATAAGCTGAATAATTGGTGGTTTTTATCTCGCCGGGCATAGAGTTCCGTTTGCTCTCGTATAAAAGCAATAATCTCCGAAGTAAAAAATAAGGAAAATATTTCGTAATATGATTTGCCGCTATGTTCTTCCCCTACTTTAGGAGGTGCACCAACCTCTTTTGTAATTCCAACTCTTTCCGTTTTCCCCCATACACCTATTCTTGGTGCCGCTATTTCTTCTTCTTGTTCAGAAAACTCACTTGCATGCACTTCTATTTCTCCTGGAACATCCTGCGGCAGGTTGCGCATATCCATAACTTCATCGTCATCTATTTCTTCATCGCTTGGAATGATTTGATCTCCGGAGATCGGTGGTAAAATTACTATATCAACTAAGTTTTGAGAGGACGAAGCCTCTATATCTTCAAGAGCATTACTTAGGAATCTGTAGTTTCTAACAGACGATCTAACATGCAATAAACACTTACAATAATTGATTTTGTAACAGCATAAATTATTTGTACATACCCATAGAATTTTTTAGGATCCATTATTGCAAAGATGTATATAAGGGAACTGGTAAATTTACGACCGCACTACGAACGAACCGGGTACAAATAAAATAATTTTTACCCACCTACCCCGGCCAAAAAGCGGAGTATTTTAAGTGGTTGGCGGTTCGTACATATGTAGATAACGGAGAATAAACAGATATGCTTAGGAATAGTGGAAGAGACACAACATGTACAACAATAAAATAAACGGCAAAGCAACTTTACTACCTCACGACGGCCAACGTTCCCAATTTGGGACATACAAACATTTATCATTATTACAGCTATGTTCAAGCAATTATCGTAGAAATGAAATACGCATAGTGATTATTGTGCTACTGTAAAGCTGTAAACTGGATTTTGGAATTTATATTAAATGTATTAAATAATGTGCATGCTATTTTCTGAAAATTGACAAATTGTCTCGAAATGTGTACATTTGATAATTATTTTCATAAAATATTAATAGAAATATGAAAGATGTAAATTGATAAAAATCAACTACGGTTCGTCTTATATGTAAATAAATAACCGGAAATGATTTTCCTATATCCGTTTTCATTCAAAAAAATATAGAAGTTATGTTCCCAAAAAGGGAACGTTGGCTTTAAATGGTTAATTATATCGATTACGAATACCTTAAACAGATTAGATATTATAATGAGGAATGTATAAACGGTGATCCAAGAAAAAAAGATATTTTTTCACATCTAAAACGGCGGTATTTTGTTTCATTCAAAGACACTGGGAATAGTATTAAAATAAAAATATGTCAATATCTATACTACAGCAGAGAAGATACATGTAGCAATGTAAGACAATTACTTCAGCCCAGCACTGTCAAATATAATAGCTGCAAGGATCATTTGCGATCTATTTTCTAGCTGAAATTGTGCATCCTCTTACATATTTAAGCTCTCGTTACTAACATAATGAACTCCACAATTTCCTTCGCTCGTAATTTTACCCAATTACTTCAACAAACTTAAGGTGCGCTTATGATGATCATCATATAGTTACAGAGGTAGAGTAAATATCTCGTTCCTTCAACTGCATTATTAAGTATGAAGCAAGATTACCTAAAATCTCAGGACGGAGGTACAGGTAAATTATTAAGTTAGAAAGGCTGCGTTTAAAACTTGTTCAAACAAATTCTATTTATATTAAGTGATTTGTAGAGCAGATAATCTGTATCTAAATAAAAAGGGCAAAATCACACTAAATCGTACAATCTTCACTTTGCTATATGTTTTTAGAAACAATATCAGTAATGTGAAAAAATGTTCCAGCTGCGTAGTATGCGAAAAACTGCAAAATATTCTGACTTTCTCCAGTTTCTACTTAATAAATGGTGTATCCCAAGGAAGAAGTTACATACTTTTTTGATTTTCTATATTGTGCTTGCCAATGTTACATACGCTAGTAAAACAGTTAACGTTCATTGTACGAATTAAATTTTACTTCGTAGTATTACAAAGTATTTCAAGAAATTCAAAAAGCAGAACTAAATCTCAATTAACCGATGAATTAGTTTGATAGAAAGGTAATTATATGCTTATTATATATGATCTTACCTAATCAGAATTAGAAATATGTAGAAATTTACTCACCTGAAACAAAAAAACAGAATATTAGAGATTGTGATACTTGGATGATAATAAATTCCAGATTTTAATCAACTTCTGCTCTATAACTAGAAGAGTTTAAATATCGCAGATCGCGTATTAATACGGCAACGAGTATTATCGCACACATCCAAAGTAAGTGTTTATTTCAACAGATTAATAATTAAAGTTGTCCCCAAACGCGTCACTCCAAATAAAATTCCTCGAATTAATTTCCATAACTTAGCTTTCCGTTTATTTCCCTACCCGAAAATCTCCAGGCCATCATAAAGTTCCGTAATAATCTTCGAATAATGAAACAGAAAGTGTCCTTAAAACACCTGAAATATCCAGCTTTATGATTATAAATGACGTTAAAATGCGAAACAAAGGGAATACCTAAAGCTGATGGAAATGTCTTCATTTACGAACGCTGGATATTAATATCGCGAATGACGGATTTATTATATTTTTGCGAAGGGACTATTAAACTTTTTAATATTAATACCAGGTTTATAAAGATTCAATCTCTCTCTTCGTATCTGTGTTTATGACACTTCATATTTTTCGCCTCACCTGCTTCCGAAACAAGTTAACTTCTTATGTACTGTGCCAGTGTATAAAAGGGGAATGAGGAATCATCTTCAAATATAGGTACAGAAATTTCATATTTCTTAAAACATTTTGTCTATGCATGTTATAACCTAAGCCAATATTTTTATCATAAGTTATGCATGGACGACTTTGCAGAAGATATTATATTTATCAATTACACCGGTTCGATTTTGAATGCTTTTGAAAACAACTGCTTGGCAGGCGGCTTATTTTTAGACTTGAGTATAGCTTTCGATTCAGTATTATATAAAATTTTAAACAAACTTTACACTTATGAAATCAGAGGTACACCTCATCACTGGTATGCATCATACTTATCTCACCGCTACCAAAAAGTATAAGAGTGTATATCTTCTACACCAATGAAAAGCAGCAGAGGTATAGTTATAATCAGTGAAGCTTTTCTATACGTTATATTAAATAAAGGAACGAATTACAAGTGAAATTAATTTAATTTAATAAGTGCCCAAAATATAACAAATAAATAAACCTTCTATAGATATTCTCAGGTGAGTAAACCAAAAAAAAAAAAAAAACTTCCAAATTTTGTTACAATTGTATTCCATATCGCTAAAAATTACAGTAATATATGCACCAGGCGCAATTTGTAATGAAAAATCACACAAAATTGTGTCTAACGTGTATAAGAATGTGTATTAAAATTTGTAAAAAAAATTGCAACAACAATATAGTCAGTATGGCCATTTTATTTTTAAGAGAGCTTACTACAGTATTGTAATATTTTATAGAACTTCTCTGCGAGACAATTTCTCAAAACAAATAAGACTGAATCCACAAAGTTGTTGTAATTTTTACGCTAAACTATGCAACACTTTGTAATATGCACTCGTAAGTTGTGCTACAAATTATAACACTAAGTAAGAGATTATTTGAGAAACTCTGCCACAGAAAATGGCGATTCGTACTATATTTATTGAGAACGTTTCTACTTGTGTAATGCTAGAATTGGAGGTAAAAAGCTGTTGCGCAGTAAACAATGAAAACTATAAGTTACTAGAAATTGTAGTAATGATTATCACTATAGCATCTAACGCTTTTCACGAAATATATTACTATTTAGTAAGGAAGTGTTGTAAAAATCACTACAATTTTATATATTTATATACTTACGGTGGTAAATACATATGTATGTACTTAGCAAAGCAATAAGAAAATAGAAAGTAATAAAAACAAGAATTTTATTGCAAAATACATTTACTAGACAATACTTTCAACGCAACACATTTTTATTGAAAAAATACTAACTTGGAACACAAACATTTTTTACTGATTTCTTCAATGAACCTGAAATGTCACCTGATCGCATTCTATTGGATACTCAGCACCCAATGCAAACATTATTTTAAAATATGCATCCACAGCTTTTAATGGTGTATCTACTTTATATGTGATATAAAATGCATACGTATGAGTCCGTTACGTTAAGAAGTTCTCCAACTATTATTGGTATCTCGCGTTGGGATATCTAATTTAATAAGATTCAAATGAAACAGGTATTAATAAACAAGTTAATCCTACTCCTATAGGTATATTAGATACCTACAATAATTAATATAATGTATATCTGAAAGTGTATGTTTTGAATTTTCAAACCTAATTATATTAAATTCGACTCCATTATATTCTACTCTTTAATACAAGAACGTTTGGCATACTATTGTGAACAAAGTGTTTATACATTGTAATACATTTTTAAATAATTTGTAGTATTTCATGCTACAGTACTTTAAAACAAAAATATATTACAAATTCATATTGTTGTACTGTTAAAATATACTACACAATGTTAGACACAATAATGTAGTAAGCTGTACGAGAACGGTTTAGGACTGGCTCTCACAATTGTAATAACTATAACTACATTTTTTCAACTACAATATTATAGTAATAATTCTCTATGTACTTTTTTGAGTGTAGATTCATTCACTAGATAAGAAACACTATTATAAAGATTTCTGTTATCTCAATTCAGACTAAGAACTTATATTTGTCGATTTATAAACATAAATAAAATTCAAATTTCCCGCCGAAT
This sequence comes from Cetonia aurata, assembly GCA_949128085.1. Taxonomy (NCBI): domain Eukaryota; kingdom Metazoa; phylum Arthropoda; class Insecta; order Coleoptera; family Scarabaeidae; genus Cetonia; species Cetonia aurata. Next base: position 15,146,937 of record OX421886.1, on the reverse strand, counting down.
TCCCATCAACATTGCTTCCAAAAGAATCAAAACGCCAACTCAATAAACATACAAAACTGACAAATAGCACGCAAATGCAACCATAGACATGATAGACTGCTGATATTGAACTCAAAACTGCCATCAATTGAAATGCGCCATATTGGAATACAGGCGTCATCAATGACGTCGGTACCATGGCGGATATTCAAATAAATAAAGTTAAGGATATCAATAAATTTTAATAGCACTTGGAATTTGTAATAATTAGTAGCATATGTTAGATTTTACCCTATGTATTTTATATGGCATTGTTTTTTTTATTAAAGTTGTGGACAACTTAGACCTATAAACAGTTTCTAAACTTACGATAACATATACTTCATTCGTTGTCAGGTTTAATAAGAGAGAAAAGAAAAAATGTCTTTCAACGCCATATAAAAATACGTAGGAAAAATCTAATACAAGTTTCATAAGATCTTCACGACTTGTCATAATTGTATGTTGTCTTTAAGAGTAAATAATATACTGCGGTAGTTGTTGTATAATTTATTGATGATTAAATAATATTAGTTTACTTAATTCCTTCCTTATTGATTTACCTTGTATTTTTTCTGTAAACTTCTTGGCTAAATTATGAAATCTAATTTTGCTATAAGACGATATTATGGTTTTACTTAAAATTGAAACACGAGTTTCTTCCAGAGGTGACATATCTAACAAATGATGGGATAAACTAGAAAAAATGTTTTGGGGAATGTGAGTTGATAGTAAATAAACAAAAGTCGTTAGGAAATTTTCTTCTTGTGGAATCTTGTTTCCTATCAAGACCATTACTTTTCGAATTGGTTTTCCGGTGAACTGGCAAATATATCGTACCTCCTTTGATGGGCAGATTAGATTTACCTAAGAAATAGTGCAGAAAATTTAAAGAAATATATATGTTATACATTATTTATTTACCTCTACCCTTTGTTTTCAGGAATATCAACTGATTCTAAATAAAAATATACTTTTTTAGATTTTCTTTGTCCGAATTCAATGTTGGAATAACTCCCTCTTTAATTCGCACAATCTGTCCCGCTCTATAAGAATCCTTTTCGAGGAAATGTAATGAACAAACATATGCACGCTTACTTTTGCTGGGATTTATGGTAGTCCCTGTAACAGTAATCCACACAACAATGTTTGGGCATTCTATAAAAAATTATTTCACATAGAAACACCAAGTATTATCATAATTTCAGAATATATTTAAGCTATGGCATTATTCTGCAACTTACATATGAAAAGTTAGTTCTCCGTCATCTTTGTAACTATTGCTTTTGCAGGATTTTACATGACACGATGGCATCACTTTTTTCAGGAAAAACTACCTGGATTAATTATCACATAAGCCCAATTATTAATGCTATAATATGCATACTTACAAATAAATCAAAAATATTCGGTGAATAATTTATAATATTAAGAAATAGTCCGGGAAATAAGAACACAAAGAGAGTAAATAAAACAATCGATCTACAAGGTTAGGTAATTCCAGTAAGACTTGTCAACTTGCATAAAACAAACTTAACGTGGCTTAACGCAAAAACTTCCTATAAAAAACTAACGTAAGCATGACGCTACATGAATCGTGACGCAAGTAATGACGCCTGTATTCCAAGATGTCCTGTCGATTTTTGATGGTGCGCCGTAGCGATGCGCATACGGTTCATAGTCAGGTCTGTGAATGCAACCCACATAATCATGACCAACCTCACATATTCAAAATCACTAGGGTTTACAATTTCAAACATCAACAAAAATCTAACCTTGACAAAAGATGATAAAATCAATATTAAGAAAAGCATGCGCATCACATATGCCAGGCGCCAAGTTTAGGATAAGTTAAGCAGACTTTAAATTCTTATTTCAACAATTTATTGGGGTGAAATCCTATTTAGAAAAAAGCTTATTTTTGCATATTATATAGGCAAACACCTAAAAATTAGTTCAGTGAATTTAGATATGCCCATAAACGACATAAAAAGGAACCAATTATCGCTATTATTCAAGCACAAACAAGTATTAGAACGGATTACTAAACTACCATTTCCCAGCAGTTCACTAGTGCACTAAAGTTGGAGCGAATGTGTGAAAAGTTTTGCACAGTCGAATAAGCTGCATTCGATGCAATAAGTAAAACCTACTCGGAGCGTTGATACAAACCTAATAATCACGTACTAATACAGTTTGTTCGGCTCTCAGAATATAATCGAACAACCGGCGACTCGCTTATATACACCTATGTATAGCTACCGCGGTACGCTCATTAATCTCTCAGATGTAGTTAGTGTTGTCGTCATCGTTTTTGGGAAACGATTGGCGCTATAAGCACAGAAACGGGATGAATGATATCCGGATATATTAACTACCTACGTTTCTGATGTGTACACAAACCAGACAAAGACCGCCAAATGCTGCGACTAATGAGGAAATTACAACGACCTGCATTTCAAACAGGAAACTAGAGTCGTAGCGTCCGAAACGCGTTAATAGTATTAAAAGCAACTCGCATTAACTATTACATGCATGATCAGAATACATTTATCCCTAATACTGAAACGATCAGGTTCGGTAGCGCTAATTGCCGTTAATGCTGTCGGTAATTCTATCCAGGTGAGAGAAGCATGATTTCGTGACTGAGCAAATGTCGGCTAAATTATTTTTGAAGTAGCTGGTATCATATTTTGAGCTAACGTTATCCACGATATATAATTTATCGCAGTGGTGTAGGGCAATACCATTTGTATTATTACTTTTATTTTTACATTTAATGGAATCTGATTCCGCCAATAACTGATTATATCAAAAACTTCAAGCAGTTGGTTAAATTTTATATTTAATTTTAAAGAAACTTTTGCAGACTACTTTTTTTCATATTTGGCAGCGAAGGTGAAAGTAGGTATTTCATTAATATTAAATTACTTTTTTTTTGTCTATACTATCTGATAGAGAAAAATCGATGAAGTAAAAAGCTTTTATTTGAAATATTTTTCCAATTATTCATTTAATAGCTACCCAATTTTGTTGTTGATGTTTGACGTTAAGAAGCGGTGCTCTGGTAAAGATTGTCTTGACCTTTTTTCAACTATTCTTAAAAAGAAAGTCAGTACCGCGGTTTTCATAGCCTTGTCCTTATTAATCTTACAGAAATTATTTAAGCTAAATGTTATGATTAATGTTAATGTATACTTAAAAATAAAAAACCTGCTAACTGCTTTAGTTTTTCTAGGTTCTAAGCGAGTTATGATATATTTACGTGGAGCAACAAATAATGCTGCTATGGGCATGCCCTCGTTTCCCAGATCGGATCGATATATTTAATTACGAAAATGAAGACAAACAACCGAAGCTTTGCGGAAAAAAATTGTATTCCTTGTAATACAATGCAAAAGTAATGATGTGATCTTATGCTGATGTTGTAAGTAATTATAGTTAAATTGGAAATTAAGATGTTTGGTCAATGCAAAGTACATAACATAATCATTGGGTTTATATTTTCCCTACAATATTTGGTAGACACTATACTTCGATCAAACACAGCAATGAGTTTCATCAACAACACTTTATTTATATAATATCTTTATATCTATCTTATTATACCTATATTGAAAAGCGGTGACTCATCTAACATAGAAAATTATCGTCCTATGGCTATATTATCGAATTTTTCTAAAATTTTTGAAATATTACTGTATTCAAAGATCTATCCATTCGTTACAGCTTATATCTCACCGTTCCAACATGGTTTTATGGAAGGTAGGTCAACAATTACTAACTTAGCAATATTCCATCAGTATCTTTCCGGGAAACTGGATTCGGGGAAACAGGTCAACGTGCTGTATACCAACTTCTCAAAACCGTTCGACCGCATTAACCACGCACTCATTTTGCAGAAGTTGTCCGCTTCTGGGTTTACTAGTTCTTTACTACACCTATTTCGTAACTACTTAAACAACATATCTCAGAGCGTTTGTTACAATGGTTATACCTCACAGTCTTACGTCGCAACGTCTGGTACTTCGCAAGGTTCAAACTTGGGTCCTTTGTTGTTCCTAATTCTTATCAATGATCTTCCCGATGTCATTTCTCCTCATAAGCTTTTATTCGCGGACGATCTGAAATTATACCGATGTATCGGTGGCCCTGATGATTGTGCTGCTTTGCAGACAGATTTACATCGGCTTTCCACGTGGTGTGAATCCAATGACCTGCCGCTGAATATAGAAAAATGCCGAATTGTCACTTTTACTTGAAAGCTTAACTTTGTTACATACAACTATAATATAGACACCATCGATCTGACCCGGTCCGAGGTTGTGAAGGACTTAGCTATTTTGTTTGATTGTAAGCTTACCTCCATCAATCACATTCAAACCATCTGTAAGCAGGCGAGGCAGAGCCTAGGATTCGTTATTCGACATAGTCGATGTTTTTCATCACATATTCACATATCTGTCCTAAAATCCTTATGTTTTTCCCTGGTAATATCGCGGTTAGAGTACGGTAGTCTCATATAGGCGCATTTGTACTAGTGTATGTTTTTGTTCAACCTCGTCCATGGCTGTGTCGACTGTCCTGAGCTTTTGGTACAATGTAAATTCTTGGTGCCTCGAGTTTCAACTAGAGCCTCCGCTGCCTTCTATTTGCCGTTAGCTAGAACCAATCTCATGCTTAAATCGCCCGTATATGTCATGTGCAACAACTTTAACAATATTTCCCACCTAAATAATATACATTTCAATAAATAACACGAAATTTGTGAGATTTGCACTTTATTCGTCAGAAAATATACAATACTATAAACTAAAACTACACATGCGCACAGCCTCCTATTTTTACAAACAACCGTTACAAAACATCAGTATTTAAAAAATGTGCCTACGGTTTTTGGCTCTACACAAGCATAATTAAAATCAAAACTAGTAATAACAAATTTAAAATTTTAGAAACAAATACATTTGAAGTCTATAAGAGGAATAAATTTAATAATGGAGAATTTATCATCATTAAGTAAATCATCTGAAAATTTAAGTTTATTAATTTCAACTGCTTCTAATAAATCTAATTTTTTACTCTTGTTTTCTACATGAAGAATTTTAAAATTATTATTAAAACTATGGTTTTCTTTAATTAAATGATTGGAATACGACGAATCATTTTTTTTTATATTTAAATGAGTACAAATGCTCTGAAATACGTTTTTTGAAAGAACGTCCACTCTGTCCAATGTATGTTTTTGTACACGTGCCGCATGTTAATTTATAGACTCCCGACCTACAAAAACGTGTCGTTTTATCTTTATTGTTTTTTATGAACTTCCCTAAATTGTTATTAGTTTTATATGCAATTTTAATATTTTGTTTTTTTAAAAATCTTTCTAAATTATTGGTTTCTTTACCTAAATAAGTTAATGTTTTGTAGTTGTTGTTCTTATTATCTTTTGTAATCGGGTATATTTCTTGTATTGTTTTAGTTCGAATCTTTTTCAAAATTAATTGATCTATTATATTAGGGTCGTAACCATTATTGGTTGCTATCTGTTTTATGATGTTGTATTCGTTGTTGAAATCCTCTATATCCATAGGTATATTCAATAATCTATGTATCATACTGTGGTATGCTGCCAATTTATGTTGTAAAGGATGATTAGATTTATTATGTATAGTTGTGTCTGTGTGTGAGTCTTTATGGTATATAGAAAATTTAAACTGCTTATTACTTCGTTTGATTGTTAAGTCTAAGAAATTAATACTTTTATTTGTCTCTTTTTCTATTGTGAAATTTATGTTTTTATGCAGTGAGTTAATAAAATCCAAGAACGTATTAAGTTGTCTATCCGTACCTGTGTAACAAACTAAAATATCATCCACATATCTATGCCAAAATAATGTGTTTTTAAAAAAACTACTACTAAAAATTAAAGTTTCTAAATTATCCATGAAGATTTCGGCTATTAATGGACTAAGTGGGTTTCCCATAATCAATCCTTCATTACAACTATAAATATTGTCATTAAAAGAAAAATAGTTTTGATTCAAACAGACTGACAATAAATGTAAAATTTCTTCTTTTATAATACGGTTTACTTTATTATTTTCCAACATCATCTTAATTACCAAAATGGATTCATTAGGAGGAACACTTGGGAATAAATTAGTAACATCAAAAGATATCAATTTCGCATCTATTAAAATACATTTCAATAACTTAAACCACCTAAAAATGTCCCTCTCCGAGTACTATGACAGGTTTTGCCCTTAAAGTGTACTTATTCTATTATTATTACCGCCACTTAGATGTAAGATTTTAAACTAAGGTCATTGAAGTGTTCCGAATGTATTCTGACTTATGTAGTATATTTGTTTTATGTCATGTTTTTAGTGTAGTTGTCCTGTAATTGGATTTTATATTCTGTTGGACAAATATACTATTATTATTATTATTTTTATTATAAGATGAAAAGGGTAACACAGTGTTTTATCTTAAATTACTCCAACTATTTCTTACTTCTCAGTGTACTAGAAAGGAATTTTGTTACATTTTATACCTAGTTAAATTGCAACCCAAGAAAGTCGTTGTTGTTCTAGTGACGAAAATCCATTCTTAAAGGCTTTGCTGTTGAATATATAAAGTTATTCGAGACAATATCGTAAATTCTACTAAACGGAAGTAAGATGAACTCTATAAATATGACACTTTTCATAAAATTTATGGTCGACCAGGAAATAGGACCAAGCTCACGATATAACGGATAATATATTTTCATTATAATACTTCCTCCTTTTCCCTGGCTCCCGTGGCGATCAGCTTTAATTTTTAATTCGTCGTCAGATTGGTTTCCCGTTAGCCTCGCAGTCGTGCCGCGGGAGCTAACTCTAGCGAAATCTAATCCGAAAGTATATGAAAAGAGTTGCCCGCTAGCATTATGTAAATCCCTTTACAAGTCATAAACTTTAATGTGTAATATTTTGGCTCAAATTTACTCGACGTCCAAGCCTAGGGCAGCACGGAAACATAACTACAAAATTTCACAGTAATATATGGGTTCTAGTGACAGATTATTGTAGATGTAAAAATGCCAGTTTTTTGAGAAAAAACTGTCGTTTGGACGAGCTTATCCTTTATATGTGAATTAAAAAATTTGTATAATTCCAAATACACAAAGTGGTAGCATCATTTGTGTACAGTATTTTAATGTTACATATAAGCACGTATCCATAACTCCCTATGAGTTGTTAGTACAAATTTATTTTATATACAACTAATAAACAGATTTCAAGCATTTTATACATCTTGGAATACCATATAGAAAGTTAATTGAGTCTCATACAGATTTTTCTGAACACTTTATGAACACCTACTTCTGTAAAATTGTAGACTTTCTGGAAAAAAAAACATCATGGAAACGGAGATTAAAAGTTCCTCTGCTGTATGTAGGTCATGACATTGATATTGCCAGCTTAGTGGCAATATAAATGTCATGACCTACATACAGCAGAGTAAATACAAAAAGCACCGATTCATACTTCAGTACTAGAGCAATAAATATATTACTTATACATTTTTATTTCTGTATATGTTCAAAATGTGCGTTATTGCGCTATAGACACTATTCATAACGGTCATGCAGATTTGCAAACATATTCGAGAATCCAGGTTGTTGCAGATTTCTGAAATCGACACAACCTTCTCACGAAGTGCATTCAAAGTGTGAAAGTGTTCAGCGGTACAAATCCACCCAGAGATTTGTACCGCTGAACACTTTCTCCTTTAACATTCTCAATACGCACGCCTCCGGTGGTGTCAGATCAGAGACATCTGATAGGTAGTTGAAATTAGTTCCCCGGGATATGATATGTCCTTGAAAAGTTACCTGCAGTACTGCTATAGGCTGATGGGTGGTGTGGCATCCTGTTGAAACCACTGTCTTATCAATCAGAGGTTCCTCTCACGACAAAATCTTCTGAAAAAGTCGAATAAACGGCATGAGCACCACGTTCCTATAACGTTCCTGGGTAATGGTAAGAGGTATACTATCATCATCAGCACACCGTCTGCTGACACTGTATAGCGGATCAGGGGAAGCATAACGTCTAGCCTCTCAAAACCAAGAATGCGATTGGTTTGCTAATTGATGTAACCATCCGAGTGAAATGTGACTTTCGTCCGAGAACGCAAAAATCTGGATCTTCGTCCATAATAACCAAAATTCGTCCACATTACATAACTCTGGCAGGCATATCTTAGTTTGTCAATCGTTGTCTAACTTGAATTCGGTACGAACATCCACCTATGTCTTTAAACAATCGGCGAAGCGAGGTATTGCCAATATTCAGTATCAACGCCGTTCGTAGAAGACTTCACTCAGGTGACTCCAATACCTGATTGCGGATACACCCACGATATAACTGTTCTCACAGCTATTGACATACCAGACCTTCCCTTCCGTTGGCCCAATGCACTGCAAGTATCACAAAATTTGTTACCACAGAAAGCATAGCTGCGTTGCTTGGTCCCACTTTATGAAATTGTTCATAATATTGTTCCGCCACTAACTTAAAGCTCGGCCTAACCAGATATAAATTTCCGTACGAGTGAGAATAATGCTTCACAATAAACATTTTTCCTCTACCATGAGACCCATTTTGAACTCTAACCTCACAGCACAATTGTTCTTTGTAAAGTCGATCTGGTATGTCCTTGGCTCTTAATTAGATAAACAAGTAGGAGCCCAGATTGAGATATTTGGGAAGCTTCATCGAACCCTCGACAGTGTTTTAAGCTGGAGTTCTCATTGTATATGCGGACGTAGACCAATGTGATTGCACTCTATGAGAGCGAAGGAATTCTTAAAGTACTTGATTCCATAAGTGTTGACTCAAAATTGCCTGGATATTTAGTTGGATGGGGAAAAGGCATGCAGATGGCACAGTCAAATAAACATAATAGAAAGTATCGTAAAATCAGAAAAAACAACGCCCATTAAACAACGGCTAGATAATAGGATCAAAGAATGGCGCAAAAAAAAAACACAGCGACAAAGATACGCAAAGCGTTCTTAAAGGAACAAAGACCTGACCTCAAAAGACAAGACGTCTGCCAAGATGATTATAAGGCTAATGATCGCAGAATTCTACCACTAGGTTTGGAGAACCTAAAAGCAGCAAACGACATGGATAAGTAAGAGAAAAGTAAAATAAAAAAATCTTTAAAAAACACATGGGATCACTACAGATAATATGCTTGAAAACGAGGTTGGAACACAATTAGAAGAAATTATAATGAACAAATGAAGTTTTGTAGGTAATATTTGCTCATATATGTTTTACATAGTTTCCTAAAAAACAAGCTTCAAGCCGTGCTATTTTCTTCCATGATTTTGTCACGATCTGAAACGTGTTTAATAACAAACTAGTAAAACTTTATGAACTAGTCGAAGAAACTTTACTTTTATCCATCCTTTTACTTTTAGGAGCAATACATGAATAACGCGAACACCAATATGAAGGCAAGGCAAAATAACAGTAACAGCAGGCGTCAGCACAATGTGGAACGCAATCATATATAAATCCGGAAGTAACATTCAGTCATCATTGAAACCCGCGGGAATACGGAACGGTTAAATCATCTCCTGTTCCCAAAGCCATTATGATATGATTTTCAACTTCTGCATATCCTTCCTCTCAGTTGTCTGTACCAATGCACAGATGCCATTAATGTACGGGAAAGCCCAAGCGGCACGAGTTTTATTATTAGGTATTATTTCCGCAATTACCCCACTACAAATGTTACGAAACGCATTACTGTCAGTTTTCTAGTTTTTACGACAATTATACACTGCAAGTGAGACAGTGCATTGCTATTGAATACGACATAAATGCGGATGCATATTCTGTTTCAAATGTTCTGCAATCACATGCAAGGAATCTGAAAGAATCGATTTTTTATCGCAACAAGCAACATTAAATTAAAACTACTGTATACCATGAAAGAAATAATGCAATTAATTTGCAGAAGGTGCAAAACAAAATTTGGTTTACACGGATTTCTGTAATAACATTATTTAAGTAGGTATATGTGAAAGTAAATATCGGTAGTTAAATACATTTCCTTTAATTATATTGCCAATTTATTTCAGTAAGTAATCCTCGATATCACACGAGTCATGTCCATTTATCATAACGCCAATCAAACAAAGACATTTCCTGCGAGAAATAAGAGGTCCCTACTGCCACCTAACCGAGCTAGGACCAAAACTAAGAGTAATATCACATGGCTTCCCATTGTAAATATAGAAGTGCCATGCCGATTTGTGACACCTTTATTAATTGAAAGAACCCGTTGCAGATGTAAAATTAACAGGTCGTGAGGTACCATTCAAGTAAGGTATGGTATTGTACGATTTCGTTGTAATTAAATATTTGTTCCTTTATTTCCTTTTCCAGTTACCTAGATACTCGTAGAATATGCGACGTGTAGTACTGGTGAACGCAGCGTTGAGGATTCCTTTCATAAGAAGAGAGAGCACGTATTAAATTACTTTCCAAGGACGAAATCCTGCCATTATATTCCAACGAAGAATGTAAGTAATTACCTTGATCTAATCGACATTAAATAATGTTAGGTCTAAAAGTAGAATGGCATAGTGGGTCTCTATGTACACAATAGAACGGCCCCTAAATCCAGTAAAGAGAGCCCTAAAGCCCTTTTTAATCTCTGCCACGTGGAAAATAGAATATCTATCTTCCTTCCCTTACGCTGTAAGTTAGCTTGTTGACCATTAGCACCATTACACAATTAGGTTAGTCACACATCTTCCCCAAAAGTGCTTTATATATCAGATTATCGGCTACGATATGGGAAGATGTACTCCTGGCTGTGAAAATCTGCTACCTAAAGCTATAAAATGCAATTATATAATGTAAACTAATTTGCCCTGCTGGTCCGAATACACTATGTATTATGTTCCAAAAATCAACAAACGTAATTCCTCCAAGGAAATTCTAATGATTTCCGATTTAAGTATACACCGAAATAAATACCTATTTTTTACTTATACCAGAAAAACATAGAAATTGAATTATGTATATAGTACCTAATATATAAAGTTCAGTATATATGTATACCCTTATATTCAGGAAGTTGAAAATTAAGATCACTTCGTTTCATAATGTAACAAACAATTAATTATTCTCATGTTTACAAATTTACAGAACAAATTATTATTATCCAAAGTATGTATTTAATCAAATGTATATGATGATAACGTATTGGATCACTTCATTTCTGCCCTGAATAAATATAAACAATCAAACAACCTATGTTTTCCTCATTTCGGATAGCTTTCCGTTTGCGGCAACCTCCTTCAATATTGACTTTTGAATAAACGAAATAAGAAAGAGGACCTTTATTTATACACGGTATTGTGCGGAAAGTGCAGGCACCACGACGTCAAATGCACAGCTACCGCGAGCTGATCTTTTATACGTTTAAAGTTTTGTATTAAATAACACCAGTCGGTACAAACTTCAGAAAGTCATTACATTTTTAAAGTACGTTTTCTTGGAAAGTTTAACAACACGACTGCAGCTACATAATGCTGTAAACGAGTTACCCAGTATTCATGGTGCAATTCACTTCCATTTCTGGTATTTTCTAAAATATATAACCACCAAGATTATTAGAAATTTATACTTACTAAGTATCAGTTCCAGAAGTACGGAATAAATGCTTGATGGAGGGATGAAGTTGCTCTAACAGCATTTTGTGATCACCCACTCTGCTATTAATATCTGTCTAGTAACTGAAATTTATTTGTAATATAATGGACAATATTTTTAAGGAACGTCGGCGTCGTACTGTTTGAAACTTACTCGACGTTGAGATGAAACAGTTTTGATTATGAACACATTCAAGAATCGGGTCCAATACCTTAAAAATAGCTATTAAAGAAGAAGAAATAACTATATTTTCATTAGCTAGGCATCTGTTATAAACTACTTTGAAGAAATAATGCAGTAATGTAAATTTCTAATCCATTATTTATGTTTATTGCATAAAAATCAAAAAAGCTTCTGCTCAGGTCCGTGAAACTCACACAATTTTATCATAAAATAACCGTTAAGTGGTATTTAAATTTTTTCCTTTTTTTTTCAATGGAAGCAAATTGGGAATTTGAAGTTCTTTCAAGCCATCTTGCAGTGGTTCTGAGTGGTCTATTGCGCCTGGTTTTACCAGGCGCAATAGACCACTCAAATTATCTGTATTACTTTGAGCACTCGTTCATAAGTAGAAGCCTTTTAAGACATTGTACTCATGATTTTGAGGTGCTAAACTTTTTCGAAAATGGAATCCCACAAAAACGTAGATATGCCATTGCGATGGAGACAAAATTTTGCTATCCCAGAAAAAATACTCTTTTCACAGAAGGACCTCTCCATTGGGCTTATACCGCTGCAAATTTTTGTTAAATCCACTCGCCTTTCTATCTTTGGTTTGTATATTACACTATGATGTCAGTACACATACAGAAAATGAATTGAAGAGAGAGAACGAAGATAGTGAAGGTACTGACGACCCACACTGTACCAGTAGCCAATTAGACAATGCTTTTTCATTTGATAAATTTGATAAATATATGTTCAGCTACTCCGAAGCAATGGGTGACAAGGATATTTAAGAACATACAAATTTCATGATGGAGAAGAATTTGGAAACTATAAAGTGGAATAGACAACTGACTTATAGGAATTCCAAAAGCACTTGGCAAATTCAGATTTTGTATAGACTGCAAGGAAAACTGAATAAAATGCTGCGAGCCGATTATCTCTTGGTACGCGCTAGTTGCAGTATTGAGTCAAAAATGACAAAAAAAATGTTTTAGCGCCGGCATTAGTAGCAAACGAAATGAATTTGGTATCTGCACAACAAGAAAATAAACACAATGGAAGATTATAAAGAAGACTGAAGAACTATTAAAGCTTCATAGGAATCGTCATCGCAAGACAAGATGTTTTCTAACAGGACACTGTGCCCTCAAAGACCCCAACAGAAAATTGGAATCAACAATGTAGATACCCACTACAGAGTGTATAATAAGATGTCAGAGACCGGATACCACATATTCTATGTGAGTGTGAGGCTCTGGACGTAAAAGGCAGGCAAATTCTAGCAGAAACGATTTTACAGGATACCGAAGATACAGACAAGTATTTATGGTCCCCAAGATATCTTTCCGTGGGGGTTCAATAATGTTCTGAAATGTCATTCCTTACAATGCCCATACAGATCTTGTAGTGATCGTAGAAAGAACATTAAACGTACATCCAGGAGATTCTCGAAGGACATGTCGCACCTTTCGCCCGTTACATAGGCGATATTTCTTTGCTTATGGACGATAAAGTCATATCGCACCGAACCCAGATCGTGAAAGAATACCTAAATGAGGTTGGCATTCAATGTTTAGAGTGGCTAGCGTTTAGTTCCGACTGGAATGGGGCATAACATGTCTGGAATTAGCTTAAAAGACGCACTAGATATCGAAATCCTGCTCCTAAAAACTTGGCTGAGCTGGAAAACGCGACTCCAGAAGAATAAATATTTTTCATATCATCCGAAAACGTTTCATAGAAGTTATTCGAGATAGAGGCAGTAATACATGTGTATTACCGCCTCAAGGTTAATGTTAACCTTGCTAGAAATTCTAACAATCGCAAGCCACAAAATTTTATACAATCATATTTCTGACATTTTCGTCTAAACAAAATGTGATGATTCTCGCAAATTATACTTTTTAGTGCCGCATTAATTTCGTAATTGCTGCTGTGTTGTTTCCTCATTGCTCTTTGCCGCATGAAATAAAACCTAATTTTACAAAAAAAAAAACAAAAGCCTATAATAATTAATCACAATTAATATTAATACGCAGATTGGTACCTACCTCGAAATACTACCGACCAATTACATTAAGGATTAATTGATCGATAGAGAATAGCAGTATTTTACGTCATTTTGTTGTACGACACGTTCGCTCGCTCACCTTGAATTATTACACCTCGTTTACCTATAATTTATGGGCGAACTTAGCCAGAAACAAACTTTGCTATAACTTTTCAACGTCGTATATTGTAGGATGCAATCCTTCGCCCCTAGGCGTTAATATCTACTATCTAACGTGTCATAGTTGGAAGTTTATTTCAACCTCACATATAATTGACACAATTAAAGCTCGTGTACGTAGAGTTGAAGGTACCGTTCAGATAAATCTACCTTAATATTTGAATATTCAAAGCAATTTCGAGATTCCGTTAATGAGAAAGGATGTGGAGTGAAATACCCTAAAGCTATTTACCTCCGTTGCCTGTATAAATTTATAATTTAATTTCCTCAGTAATTTGATCTTGAAAAAATATCTTCACTTGATTCACTTAATTCACTTAATTCTTCCCAGTTTCGAAATATTTTGAGGTTACAATATATGAAAAGATGCCTGGAAATAAACATATATAAATAGTCTTGAATCCTTTGTATCATTCGATGTCGAGTATTTCTTCTTCTTGTCAAGTGTGTATCAACTCTGACCACTTGTTTCTATCTCTTGCTAGTATGCCTGCATCCTGTACTGCCTTTCCTTTCTTTTTGATTCTTTTTGCCACTGCTATATTCTAGTCGTTCTTTGATCTACCTGTAGTTCTTTTCCTGGCCTCCCATATGCATTTCACCGGTATTTATTTCCTCCCATTCCTTTCATGTGCCCCCGCCAGCCTACAATTCAAGTCTTTTCTAATATCTATGTTTCTTAATTTGTCCCTCAATGTCACTCCTTTAACTTTCCTCAAATATTTCATTTCAAGAGCTTCGATCTTACTTTTCATATCTCTTGTCAGTACCCATGACTCAGTTCCGTATATGAGTACTGGTTTGTATACTGCATTAAATATTGCCATTTTCGTTTTCCTTGTAATGATCCTATTACTTCTATCCATATCTTACCTCCCGGTATTCTTCACTGTGACCCTCATATACTGGAAAAGATTTCCTTGTTCTGTTTGCACTCCCTCAATTGATCTTGGGCAACTGCCGTACTCTTTGTTTTTACTGTATTAATGTTAATCCCGTACTTTTTTAGTTTATCATTTCGTGCCAGCAAGTTACTGTGTAAATCCTCCTCTTGTTGTGCCTTAATTACTACATCATCCGCGTACACATATTCTGTTATTAAGACCCTTCACTTTCAATTTCGCTATCTTAAACACAATTTCTTTAGTTTTGGTGCGGTTGCTCTCATAATGCCATCCATGAATATATAAAATAGAATTAGACGCATTACACTTCCTTGTCACCATCCTTCATTCGTTACAAACTGTCGATTCCAAATTTTTGTGTCTTACGTAGTGTTTGTTTACTCTACAGCCTCAATCTCTGTAAAATAAACGGCGGGGAAGTACATATACTCCCACCGTCTCCCACTCTACCTAACAGCGAGGTGTGGCGCTGTAGTACGATAATAGCACGTGTAGACTGATCAGTTATCAGTATTATTAGTTAGTTCAAGTATGTTGGTTGTCTAAGTTTTAAATACATATTTTTGCGCAAAATGCCGCGTTATACTGTGGAGGAGAGAGCTGAGATGATGCGGTGGTATCAAGCGGGCAATTCTTTTCAAAGGGTATGCGACGTGTTTGCAGCTAAATACCCCAACAGGCCTATTCCAAATAAAACCACAATTTTTAAATTAAAAAATAAAACCGACAATACCGGTTCGGTCAAAAATTTAAAAACATCAGTTCCAACTCGCAGAATTTCTAATAATACGTCCGTTTCAATATGTGCTGCAGTTGAAATAAATTCGAATATGTCATCTGGCACTATTTCCAATGATTTAGACATATCCCGTTCTTCCGTTCAACGATTACTGAAAGCAAATGAGTATCACAATTTTAACTATTCTATACACCAACAATTAAATAGAGTAGAAATAAAACTCTACTGCATTTAGCTTACTTAATCATTTTTACCACAGTGACCTGTAAGAGCATGTTCTTTATTTGTAAACTTCTGATGACATTGATTTTTACACAAAATTTACAGTGTGGCGACTGTTATTACTTTGTTACTTGTTAGACTGATTACATTTTGGTTGAGTCATGTATACTTAAATTTTACTCGCGGTTCCGCCTTGCGCCATCAAAATACTGCGCGTTCGTCGTCACAATAAAAGACTATTAACTCTAGTGAAGTAGCTGTTTCTGTGAGTGCGGGGTACCCAGGGTTCCGATCAATATATGTGCAACAATTAAAACAGTTAAAACGTGCTTCTAATCAAGAATTTACTTCAACAACACAGGTACAAATAACAACGAACACTGTACAATGAATAATAGGTGAGTATCAAAAAAACATTTGTATACAAATATAAACATAAACAAGTATTAGCCGCAATGATGCATACGACGAAGCGCTTTTAAATTTGGGCGTGCAACCTTGATTATTTAATTTTGACAGTAATTTAAAGCAAGAAAGATCTATATACCGCGACGGATCACAAAGTACGCGGCCGATTTAAGATACCGGTTACGACGAGACGGTCTGCGTGGTGCCAGAAACTTTGTCGGCAGCAAAATCACAGCTAGGGAGCGATTAGCGTCGTGCTAGAAACTCTGCGGTCTCCGAAATCTCAGCTAGGGGACGGTGCGGTTTATGTTGTACCAGAAACTCTGTCGTCTCCGAAATCACAGCTATGGAGCAGTCTGTGTTGTGCCAGAACTTTGCGTTCAGACCTCCGGTAGACATCTTTTACGTACCAAACATCGTATTGACTATTGCGTCTACAGTTTTACTTCCTATCCAAGAATAGAGTATGTTCTGATTTCTACCTGGAGTTAAAAACCAAACTGTCTCGATCGGGAATCGAACGCGCACTATTAGTAGAGGTTAACCATTCAACTACAGCAGCGGCCACTTGAACCACCCTCGGCATATTTTCAATCGTTTCTATCTTTTCGGGTCAAAATCTATGACTCCTGAATTTTGAGGTATTTAAAAGGGAAGCAGAAATATGTATATTATATCCAACAGTTACTGTCCCAACTGTCATATTTCGTAAATCCTTACCGTATCTATGTCGCATATACATGAATGACTATGTAATTATCACATACATGTTTGGAGATCAAATAAAATTGTAGTCTAAATTTATGTATGCCAGAAAGTTGCGACTTTCCGACATATTTCATCTTCTACTCAAACATAGTTCACGTAGAACTCCCCAGGCGATATCCCCTCGGGTTTCATTTTTCCAGGGTTGACGTCGTTAAATATCAATGCTCATTTTTATTTTAGCAATGATATTCTTACGTCCTATTGCGAATTCTCTAAGAAACAGGCCGATATATTTTGGGGCAAATCGCAGAGAACGTAAATAATTTAAAATAAAGTATTCAGAAAGAAGTACCTACATGCCAACATTTCTATCGGTTTGCATTATCTAGATGTTGAATTTTTAACTTCATGTTTGAGATGGCAGTTTCATGTAGGTACTGCATTCGTTAAAAATGAAATGGCATACAGAGTAAGTCGGAATTATATCTTGACAAATAGAAGAAGTAACGTTCAATAGCCGAAATCTTAAACAATGGGGATACTTTGTTAGTAGATTGTAAATTGGTGAAAAAGAAGACGAAATTCATTTATTATTAGAGAAAAAAAGGTCGAAAAGAAAGTATAGGAAGAAAGTACCTACACACAAAAGGATATTACCAATATGACCAATATTTAGGTAATTACTGAAGGGAGCTACAATGGATTCCCAAAAACTGAAGAACAAATTATCTATGGGTTTCTTTTTCGACCTTCATAGGCGGGTTTATCCCGTAAGGCAACTCGCTCAAAAGACCTATTGTGTCCCAATGAAGTTTTAGCCATCAACAAAAAGATTCACAAACTGGCCGAGAACAAGTTTACTGAAACTGTGTTCGACTAACCGAGGGAACCCTAACTGTCTCCGTCTCTCTCTGTCTGCTGCCGAGCAGTCGACTAGGAGGTGCACAGGATTCTTTTCTACTTTCCCACAGTTTCTGCACAGGGGACAGTCCACTTGCCCCAAGCGGTGCAAGTGTTTCTTCAGTCGCCAGTCAAGACTCCCGTAAGTAGTCTATGGGTTACCTCCACCAAAGTTTCTCCCAAGCCAAAAAGAGAAAGGAGGAGAGGTGGGAGTAGTGGACTCGTTAAAAGCATAGGTTTTATCTAGTGTTGGTGAAAAACGCTACCTTCTAATTCAGCGGAAAGCAGAAGCTCACACCAGAAAGGAAAGGAAAGAGGTAAACTGAAGAAGAGACATAAGCTAGTCCACTACAGGAAGGGTAGTGAAGATAAAAATAATCTCACAAAGAATTAGTAGACCTCGAAGAAACCCAGTAATGGTTAAAGATTGACTATGGAAAAATCCTCTCAAAACAGTAAACTCGACACGTACCTATATAATATATTGCACTTTGTAATGAATCTATCCTTCATATGCAATACGGAATATTTTATTTTCATATTACTGCAAAGGTTTATAGAGTTTCTTAAGATGAAAATATCGCGAGTGGGGGAGTGAATATTATGCCTATGAATTTGCAATTACTAGATTCTGGAAACATTGAAAGTTATATGTAGTTTAAAAGGGCACTAGACGTACCTTTTAATGTAAATATAATCTTTAAAATAACTAACTTGGTTAATGTAGTACAAATAACGAATAAACAGAGGTGTGTTCAGAATAATAATATCCAAGGTTTAGCTAAGGTTTTAACTATTATCGGTACCTCTCAGTGAACTTTTTTAATGAACACGATAGGTCCTTTTTTTCGTTTGAATTAAAAAATTAAGTTGATGGAACCTAACATTACTGCTACATCAAATACGTGCTTATTTAATATTGTCTTAGTATATATGTAATACACATCTGCAGTAAACTTTTTTGGCATATAAGAAATACAATAAATAGAAGGAACCTAATACAAACCGATTGTTTGCTTTTTCTTTTGCGTTGAATAGAAGATATTCTTCCCTTTGCTGCTTATTTCTGCAAAGTTGGAATGACATTTAAAGCAATACCGAGTAAAGAAAATTGTGTTTAACCCTATGCTAGTGAGATTTTTAAACCTGACTGAAATTAATGCTTTATAAAGAGGTTACCAAAGCGCAATGCAATTTTATATTCTAGATATCTCGATATTTTCACACACCGCGTGTCTTCTCTTTATAATAAATTGCGTAAGTACTGCCAATTCGCTTATTTCTGTGAGTAAATTCTCAAATAAAAAGGGACAACCATTTTTGCGCTTTATGCTTCATACCTAATTTAGCCTAGCGAAGCAAAGTTATTTTCTAAATATATGCAATATGATATATCTGTAAGAAAGAGTATAAAATATCAAGTAAAACAGATTAGTAATTCTAGGGTCTGTAAACTGCTGTACATTGAAATGCATATTTTATTCTAGACGGCTGGTCCCAAGTAACCTCGCTATATGTACGTACAATTCCGTGCGAACAGCAACCACACCCGGAAACTGACCGCTCGCTATGTATTTTAAATGGTATGAGGTAAATTTTCACTTGTACTGCGGGCTGAACACAAGTCTGGAATTATTTCGTATTCAGTACCCTTTGATGTTGGTATTCAGTTTTAGCAAATAATGTACGCGTTAGCAAATTTACTTTGTAGGTGCCCCAATGAGGGCCGCCGCGTTCGCATTTGAAACTACACGCGTATATAGTGTATATACGCCACTTCGCGTTGGGCGAATTCGTACGAAACAACTTTTGTCATAACTAATTCTCCCATTCAATACCACGCAACCTACTGAAACTGCAGTTGAAAATTATGTGCTAGATGTTTGATATGCGTTTTGTATGCGCTCCGACTATGTTCCAACTCGGTAGAATGAAGTTGGAGAAATACAATATCGCTTTAAATTGATATTTTCAATATGCACATAAATCACATCAAGTAGGCGTTTCAATATGTTTTAGGAATCAATCGGTTGCGGCGGCATAAATACGAGATTTTTTGTGAATAAATTCCAGCAAGTGCTGGCGAAAAAAATAAACGAAAAACGCTAACAAGCATTGCCAAATAACAATAATCATACACTTGATTTAACAAAGTATTAATTATTATTGTTCAGCTGAACAGTGAGCACTGCTATCATCTGTCTTTGAGCCCTGTTCTTAATAATTAACTAAATAAAAGCATCTGTAATGCAACTCAGGTATTACTGCTTGATATAATATTACTACTAAATTTTTTAACTGGATCACAAGAAAAAAGATCAAAGTCAATACTTATAAATAAGGCCCGAATTCCTATGCAATTGCATATTCTATTAGCTAACATGTATGTACCGAAAAACTATTTTTGGTGGTCACTGCATAAAGTTGCATGTTTAAAACATTTTGAACATATTTCGGGGGAAAACGTTTTCATCTATTTTTTTTTTAATCGCCTGAAGGAAAATTCCGTCCTATAATTTTCGTTGTCTGAAGGTGAAAGCCCAAAACAAAACAAGTTCTACATTAAATAAGGTCATAGATTTGGTATGGAACATGGCTTGAAGCAGCGGTTTTTTGCCCAAAATTTCCTTGAATTCAAGATTGTTGATCATAAAATCGTAGAAATAAGCTATGCTTTAAGGTTAAAAAAGTACATGAATTGCATAAAGCGACCAATATTGGTAACGAAGAAAGCATGCATTCATGCTTCCAATTTCTTTTAAAAAAGTATTGAAAATACAGAAAGGTGAGGAATGGCAATGAATGCAGTTAATCTCTAAGAACCCAAAACCAAATATCCGATGCAAAAGAAAATCTGTTGAGAACCAACTAAAAAAATGTCCTAGAAAAGAATCCCGGCGTGGCTGTTTTAGACAAAATAACTAAAATACTTCATGGAGACATCACGATTGATGTTGAGAAAATTCAACCTATTGCATTAAGTTCTTTTAAATTTACCAGTGTCACATCTGTAGATATCAAAAAATGATCTGCGAAATACAGTGTGGGCCACCACATACGGCGCGCGCTCTATATGGAAAAGCGTAGGATTTTTTTAATTTTTTTTTATTTAGTTGAATGCTAGACCTTTGCATGTACAATTTAAAATTATTATTTTTTTACAATTTTAATGAATTGTATTAAATGTAGTCCTCGGAAAAATGAAATGCTAACCACGAGAAAACTATTCATGTTAGGTATAGGGAACCCTAATATATTGTGAAAGGGAATTAAATTCTACGTTCGATAGTATCATCAGATATAGGGTATTCTATTTAAGATAAGAAAGTTAATTTACTGCAAAAGTCATCAAACTTAAACAAGCGTTTATGAACACTCAGTATAACTGTGTGACTAAAATTCCATTTTATTCCATTGCTTAGCCTCTTAGTTGAATGATGAATGTAAGTAGATGTGTTTAAGTTTGTATTACACAGTAAAAGTCAAACTTAAATTTTGTACTGCAATTTCATAAATTTTAAAATATCTCACAAAACGATGGCTTTAGGAATATGGAGTATTACATAAACTTGCTCTAATTTGGTCTTTAGATTCCAAATATGTCATTATATACAGAGTGTTCCATTTAAAAAAAGGTAACTTTGTTATGAATCTTTTTTCTCGAACACTCTGTATAATTCAAAATAATTTTAAATTGTACATACAAAGGTCTAGCATTCAACTAAATAAAAAGGATTTCAAACAATCCTTTGCTTTTGCAGCCTGTATAAATCTTTATAGAGCGATCTATAAAGATTTATATTTTGACGAAACGCTGCAGTTTCAAAGAATCAAATTTTAAAACGCATACTGATTTTTCTTATAAAATATACTGATTTTTACCCGGAACGATGATTTTTACAATTTTTTGCTCTTTGCTTTTTTACTCTCATTTAAAAAAACATATCTTACTATACTTGATGAAACGAGAAAAAAAATTGTTTTTGTCACAAAATAAATCATTTATTTATTAAATTCGGACCCCCCTCTACTCTATGTGAAGTACTTTATCCTAATTTTCAGCACATAGGTTCAGTCCAAACATGTAAACGGACATGTATTAATTTTTTAATGGACCTATCTGGTAACCCTATATATGTTCTAGTTGTTTGGTTAGATGTCGTTTTACCGGTAATAATCACCCGATTCGCTTCGACAGAACATATTGTTAGTAAATATTCATATTGTTCTGTAGCAGTTTTTAACGGTCTTTCTAATTTATCAGTCATGTTTTAAAATAATCAAATCCCTTATAAACACGGACGATATAAACTAATACAAGTAAACGGACGCGCCGATATAATAGATGAAATCCACTGATACTGTTATTAGTCGGCAATTATCGGCTACGGCCGAGGGTGTACGACTATTTAGCACTATGCATCTTTTTTTAACAAATAACTAATAGCTTGAAGGCTTTCTCTTTCATGTAGATATCAGAGCGCGGTTATAGTTAATAGAGTGTATAACAAGTTGTTTACTACGTTGATATAGTATACTACAGAAAAAGTTATATTCTCTTATGCATCATGTTATTTTTTGTTTTTATAAAATAACATAATGTTACTATTTCTTAACAGAAAGGATACTTGTTTGGTATGAATATCTGCTAAATACGGAATAGTGCAGCAACATATGAATGGGTGTACCTACATATATGTGGGCGACTTATTTGAATATTCCTCCCTTGAAGAAATATAAATATAAATTGACCACAGCTGTATATTCTATTTCAAACAGTACAAGAAGAATGAAGGCAAATATTAAGAAGGACGTTAACATTTTAGAAGACCGATGTTTCAATAACTGACTAACTATAATGAAGCGGGCACTGGCTATATGCTATAGTAATAAAAGAGACAAGCAAAAAATAAATATGGACACAAAGAATGAGAAATTAAAGGCAGTAAACTACAACATATTTAGAATAACAATTACAGAAAATTGTGGAATCAATTAAATATATATATGGAAACTAAACTAACAGATGCAAAAACAATTGCGCCATTGCACTAAATAAACATTAATAAAAAAGCAACATTTAAGAGTCTATTTTCACTTTAGAAAAATATTTCAGAAATATTGGGGAAGAGACGACAAAAAAATCTGTCTAAAATACGACAATAAAAGGAATTTTTAAAAATAATATACAAAAAAGAAAGAACTACAAGGAGTAATAAATCAAACTCATACTGCTTTTACATAAGCTAAAAAATGATGAAATTAAAACTAAAATAAAATTTCACAATGATTACAGAACATGTAAAATATCACACTTGAAAACGAAAAAATATAACCACCAGAAATACGGTCAAACACTAACAATAAAAGCAATAGTTACATATATATAACAATATACGCACTGATACAGATTTTATGTTTTGTGGTTTGTTCAAGTTAATGTGTTTAATGTCGACGCGTGTTTTAAATTGTTATTTAATTATTATTTAAATTAAGTTTTTTTAAAAAAAAATGTGCCCATATGACACACTAGTTTTTCACTAGTTCGAATAATTTACATGTTTTAATTGGAATTACCCAGGACTATGAGATATGTTATTGGCCAAGAGGGAGGAATTTAAACAAGAAATAGTTTGAAAATGGATTAATGTAGAGAATCCGAAACGTAACTTTATTAATGTAAAAAAAAAAAAACCTTACAAGGAAGTGAATAAACACAGATATGTCAAAGAACTAATGCATTGCTGTTTGGAACGACAAAAAACAAAATTATGATAAACGACTAAGAATTTAAACAAAAAAAAAAAAATTCCGCCCTGTAAGTCTTACGCGAATATCTGCTCACCCTATGTATGTAAATGTGTATATACTTATTGTAATAGCTTGTCTGTTGTAAATAAACAAATAAATAGTATTTTAAAACACAAGTGTCACAATGACGTTTATGTAATGTGAGTACAAGTTTGAATCTCTCGCCGCTACGCGGCTCGAGATTCAAAGTACGAGCATTACATGTCATTGTGGCACACGTTTTTTACAGTATTTTTTCTAATTTGCACATTAATCGCCTATATTACGTTCCGGCAAGAGTCCCCCCACCACGGTTAATATCTCATGACAGCACAGTATGCTGCAATAGCCATATCAGCACTGCGCCGTCTTTTGTTTTAGCTTTATTACAGTATCCAATTAGAAAAAAGTATTTTCAACTGTATTCTGCTTGTTTTAATAACGTAAGCTGCGTTGTTTTTTCTTGGATTTGCTATTTGAATAAATAGCGGGGCGTCTTATTTAGCTTAAATTAACTGAGAGCCAACAGTGAGTTCTTGGGGTCTACTTACGTATTACGAACATAATAATAGAGGTATAAGAAACACTTTATTTCAATACAAATGCAGAATCTTGCCACTCTTCCACAAACAATAGGCGTCCCAACGTTCCACATGCTGTAATCCGCCTAGTTTTCTTATATTTATTTGTTACAGCGTTAAATCTGGTCTTCATTAAACGTATCTAATTGGTACATTTAAATAGAACGCCTTCACATACCTATATATACACTTTAATAACGTGGTTGGAATATATCTTAAAATAATCTTTACTGCGTGGAAGAGAGTAAGCCAATTTAGTTGGCAAAATAGGTAACAAAGAACAATAGCAAAGACCTTTAGCCATTGTGAAACTTTAATGTGAAGAGGAGGTGACGAGAAAGCCAGAACTAAAGTTCGCGAAGTTATAACACCTTCACCGAAAAACTTCGAGCAATATTTCAAGCGCGTCGAAAACAACAACATATCTTGGACTCGCAATTAAAGTGAATGCTTATCAAAAGGACAAAGCCGCGCAAAGAACTCTTGTTGCGTTAGAACTAAGTGTAATCTTACCTTATACAACTAAAGATAATTTAGGGTGTCCCTGCGATGGCTGAAACTTCGATTTCAGGCCTGTTTTTTCATTTCAGCAAAAGAAATTAGAAAATGTTTATAAAATGCTGCAGAAATTATAAGTATTTCTGATAATATTTTAGTAATGTGCAAATTTAGCAATACAGTAGCGACATTTTTAAATAAGCTGCATGTGTAGTTCTTACAATGTTTTATATAGCACCAGTATGTAGTTCCATCATCGCAAAGTTATATCTAATTCTAATGTCCCGTAATGGTTCGCCATTGTTTATGTTAACTATAAGTATCCGTCCAGGAAATAAAAAAAGTACAATGAAAAATTATTGGCAATACAGAAGAAATACGATACATCTATGTGAAACAAGTGCGGTCTTATAGGACATAAACACATGTTATACCGATAATAAAACATAACATAACAAAAGAATTGTTCCACATTATCAGTAAGCGCTCGTAATGCTCGCACGTGGGGATAGAACGAAATAAAGTAACGGGTGGTGACTTTTATGGTAGTGTCAAACAATCCTTCACGCAGCCGTAGTCAATTCTTGCTACCCTAACTAGATAAGAGACAACGAAACCACATCGTACATATATAACGCGCGCCTGCAAACAGTGCCAGGCATTGTATAAAGTCTATAGGAGGTACAATACAGTGACGTGCATAAAGATCGTATCCAGCCATGAAGGCAATTCAACAACAACGTATTCACCTCAATCAAATCATGGATAATTTGAACATGTGATTCAGTAGGCGTGCAACTGACGCATTGAGCCCATTATGACATCTAGTAAATATATAATACCTCCACGTCGGGATTGTACCACCGCATACGTCGGTATATAAATCAACCTATTGATTCTATCCGAATCTTTTACATTTTACGGGACAATTTAATGCCGTTATAACGACCGAAAGCATCCAGCCATATTATTGTACAGGTACACGGTTTTAAGCTTCGCGTATACTGCAACGGATTATGTATATTTTTTCGGATCATTTATTTCTTTTTGTCCGTTTAACAAAGCGGCGAGTTGAGAGTATAAAAT
This sequence comes from Cetonia aurata, assembly GCA_949128085.1. Classification (NCBI taxonomy): domain Eukaryota; kingdom Metazoa; phylum Arthropoda; class Insecta; order Coleoptera; family Scarabaeidae; genus Cetonia; species Cetonia aurata. The sequence continues at coordinate 15,120,955 of OX421886.1, read as the reverse complement.
TAGCAGAATTAATAACGGTATTTTCAACTGTCAGAAAGAGATTTATTTGCATTAAAATGGGAGAAAATGGAATATCCACGTGAGTATATCCTCCTAACCGGGATATTCGGCTCGGGGTATTAAATGTAAACGTTTCGCATTTTTATGGGCTCGTTGAAATTTGCTTCTTTGTCCTCTTGATATATTCCTCTACACATTTTTTGTGCATAAATTTATACAAGTATTAAATCAGCCACTAAAGCCCAAAAAACCCTTGAACAACAATTGATCTTCCATCATTGCAAATAAACTACATCCTCTATATATTAAAAAAAAAAACATGTTAAATAAATTGAAATTAGCAAAGAATAGAAATAAGTCTTTGGTAGTTCTGCATGCTCAGAAGCATGGTTTTTAATACAGAGACACTTGAATGAAGTCGTAAAAATTTCAAATTTTTCCATATACTTCTCTGAAAAACCTCTCAGATAAAGTTACATCAAAGTATTCAATCACCTGCGAAACCAGCAACTTCAAATAAACTCTTGGAGGGTAGTGAACACCAAGGTTGACTCTAAGGATCAACAGGTGATGATACCCATGGATGAGAGTTCGTGGATGATACTGCAGGATACCTTTAACTGTAGACTGCATCTCCAATTTTCCTCGGTGATGTTTAGATCCCTGAGGAGAAAGGAGAAGGTAGAGGCTGAAGAAAGGGTGGATACCATCAAGGCGGGATCAGCACAACAGCTAAATCCGGGACTGGGCGGAAGCAAGGGGACTGAGGCAGCTATGGACTCATTACAGTCGTCCGAGACCGTGAGCACCATATCGAATTTTCTGGATACGACATTGGTGGACCTGTTGCGTACTCCACAAATCGAAAAAGGTGACTCGGCATGGCACAACTGTGCCTTGAGAAAAACAGAAAGAGAATAATGGAAAAAATTCTGCCAGGAGGGGGTCCCTGAATATTCCAGAATTCGAAAAGTACTTGCAAAAAGAGGGCCCTGTAAGATTGCGACTCTCAGCAACCCTAACGGCGATAAAGCCGACACAGAAGAGCAAGTCCTCAAGCACCTCTTGGAGGTAGCGGTCTCGGCGGCTGAATGGCTTGTCTGCTCGTCTTTCATCTCGCAGATGCTGGTTCGATTCCAGGGGGACGGTAATTTTTAATTGTAGATAAAAATCAGAGCATGCCTTCTTCTCGTATAAGAGCTAAACCGTAGGTCCCGTGTCAATGCGATATTTGGCACGTAAAAAATGCCTACCCTCGGGTTCGGCAAATTTTCAGTGGGATGGATACAAGACGTTAAATAGATATCAGTGCTTAAAAGTGTCAAGGTGTATTCTACAAACCGAAGCTTCGCCTAGCAACAACATACATAGCTCTTGCACGTGCACTTTCCGGGCTCCAGAGTCGTTCAAACCCAGATAGGGAGGGAATGTATCAGACTGATGTCAGCTCAGATACCTAACTTGACAACACGGAAGCAAGACTGGAACCTTGCGCTGAAAGTTATTCAAATACCTAAAATTCTATGGGCTATCCAATCCTTCAAATCCTTTAAATCGGCTGACAGTGATGGCATCTTCCCGGCCCTGCTACAACAGGGCCTGGAACCGCTCTTCCCAATTCTATATACCCTGCTAAGAGCAACCTGAGCTGTGGGATACACATCAAGCAGCTGGAGAGGGGCCAGCTTGGTCTTGCTATACGGAAGCGAAGTCGTGCCGGCCCATCAGTCCCACCCCATTTCTTCTCAAAACCCTGGAGAAGATAATTGATAGGCACCTAAGGGATTCGGCTCTGGCAAGATTGCCTCCACACGAAAACCAATATGCCTATCAAACAGGAAAATCGTGTGAGCAGGCCATTCATGGACTAACTCGACGAGCAGAAATTGCCTTTGATAACAAAGAAATTGCACCAATTACCTTTGTGGATATCAAAAGCACCTTCGACAGGGCGTCCTTTCTGTTCTAAACGGGCTAAAGCATCATGGGGGCACCATAGATTTTCTTGCCGAGTTGCCTTGTGGAGTAAACCACGTTAAAATTAGTTATGTGTAACATCGCAATTTGCTAATAATGTTTGTTCGGAAAATGTTTTTCTAAAATCTGTTAAAACTCGGAAGTATCTGGAGGTTAATATATGTAGCACCCTTTGTTGATTAGCAGAAACTTTTTGATTTAACGTAGCAGGACAGTGGCTCATCAATCAATTTGGCTGTAATATGCTGTGCACACCTGTCTTTTCAAAAATGCATATGTAATATAAGTTGTGAATAGCTGGGATGTTAACCTTCCAAAAGTTGGCAATGTTATGACTATATAAATACACAGGCTTCCCTGATTGCTTAAAAAAATACATGAAGGAGGAAAAAACTTAACTAACGTTATTGGTACAATTGTGCAATTCTAATTGGTAATAATATCTCTTTTGCCCCATTCGTTAGACCACTAATATGCTTTAAAATACTGTTTACGTTAATGTAATTGGGGTCTCCGTTATATTACAATCTCCATTACACCTACCGACGAAGTGGAATATCCTTATTAAGTAGTGTAACGGGACAACATTAGTTACAAACGCAAAAAATAATAAGGACTCCAATTAAAGCTTGATTTTCTGAAGGAAGTAAAGGGAGGGAATTTTTCTTTGTTAGCCGACCTTGGAAATACCCTGCTTATTGATTTCTTTTCCAATACTTAGAATTTTGTCTCGTTTCTTGAATAGAAGAAAAGTATTGAGTGTATGTGAGTGTTGTTCTCAGGTATTGAACGAGTTTGTGATGAACTAAAAAAACAGCACAGAAAGATGAAAAAACCTCGCATTTATGGCGACAAAAAGGCTAAATTAAAATCCTTACAAGCGTAATCATAATCATTGGATACTACCGAATATAGAGAGCAGACATTAAGCTTCAATTAAGCTCTACATTACTGGAAAACAAGGTCTAAGTAAAATAATATGAATAAAAGAAAACTAATTTACCTAGTAACCACGATTCATACCTTTTGCACTTTAAAAATTTTAGATTTTTAATATTATATCAAATGAAAATGTAAAAAAATAGAATTCTATAAACGAAGATATAATTAATTAATTGTAGAACAAACAAGGAAAGTAAGAGATACAAATACTAATCAAAACTGAGCAAAGTCTAGTAAAAGATCTAGTCCAACAAACCTAAATTAGTCAGAATTAATAAACATTAAGATTATAACAGAAGGAATTCCTTGAAACTGTTATAAAAATTATGAAATAAAGGATTCCGTTTAATTTATTCCTCTTTACATTTAATACATCTGGAAAAGCACACAGCTTTTCCACATTAAGCTCGCCGTTGATCAGTTGTATATTTTCACATTCCCTAGTCATTCCAATTAATATAGATACAAAACTATTAATTAATAGTCTTCCTTTTTTCAACAAGTAAAACGATTGTGGAACATTTACTTTTCACCCGCCAGTGATAATTAAAATGTAAAACGGCGATGTAAGAGAGGTATGGCAATCATCAGTTAATTCCTGCAAACAACTCCAATTAAATAAAATTAGAGGCGGAGAAGTTAAAGTTATTCAGAGTTAATGAGTTGCACTGTTAATACGTTTAGTTTCAAAACCTTTAAATTACGCTGAAGGATAGTAAACTCCATAAAACTAACATCCAGTTTAGAAACTGCCCCAAACTATTTAATTAGGTACAAAAGTTGACCATAACGATATAATCTGATCTACAACTTGTTTATAAATGAGGTACATGCATCTCAAAACAAAATATATTATCATTAAGTTTATAAGCTCAAATATCGTACAATTAATTTCTTTATGTTAACAGGAGTTTGTGGATTAATATGTCAGAGAGTGCTTTTAACTAGCAACTAGCGAGTACAAAGACTAGGAAGAACATGAAAAATTTAAATGTTGCAATATTTAGAATCGCTTTACCTTATTTCAAGTTTGAGAACTTTCTTTGTTACTGCAATTCACTTATTAAAAATAGAATTAAATGGTGACACACGCAGAATTTTTCAAATTAATATAATGGATCAGGTGATTCTACTACATGTGTTGTTATGTGAATTGCTAGTAGCCTCATTTGTATTTAGCGTTTCCAAATTTATTTATTTATAGACATCGCAACAGATAATGTAAAACTGGAATTAAAGTTTTGCAGTCATATATGTATAAAAGAGAATATTTGATGGGGAGTTTTTCGTAGCCGTTACTGTAATTTTTTGTTTTTTCTTTTTTTTTTTTTTTTTTTTTTTCTTGAGGCTTAATTTTAATATAAGAATTAATTAATAAAACTCTTTATTTAACGTTTCGACAATCTAATTTTATTGTCTTCTTCAGAACAAATTTATATAATTCAAAAAATTTTTTTATAAATTTAAGGACAATCACAAAACATTTTAAAAACGTATTTAAAAAAAAATTTTTTTTACATTTTCTTAAAAATATAAAAAAATTTTAATAGTCATTTAAAATTAACTATGCATGGCGAAACAATTTAATGCAAACTGCCGAAGAATTACATTTAAAAAAAAAAAATTTTTTTAAGAAAATGTAAAAATTTTTTTAAAATACGTTTTTAAAATGTGTTGTGTTTGTCCTTAAATTTATAAAAGAAATTTTTGAATTATATAAATTTGTTCTGAAGAAGACAACAATAAAATTAGATTGTCGAAACGTTAAATGAAGAGTTTTATTAATTAATTCTTATATTAAAATTAAGCGGCTAACACAAGAAAAAAAAAAAAAAAAAAAAAAACAAAAAATAAAAGAGAATATGGAATATTTACCAATGTCACCATACTGACTGCTAATTGATTAACAGTTTAATCATTTTTTGGTTTTGTTTTGTCTAAATGTATTGCTACGAAACTTGTAGATATTTTATTATAATTTATAAATTGATTTTTAAAATAATTCAACACTGTTTTATTAACATTTCATACATGCAGCGTCCTCTGTTAAAGTTAAATTTGCTCCACAGATAAGCTATGCCTCAATAAGTAGATGCCTCTGTAGCACACAAGCGAATGAAATCTAACCCTCTACCTGTTTTTGAGTATACCGCATACCAATCGTAATACTAATATATCTTCAGTAAATCTTGGGGCGTGGTGGGGTGTACTGCTCCAGACAAACCTATGATTATCCGCGTAACTGACTTGTGATACTCTTTGCTTCTTAACTAAAAACTGTATTACTTATTCATTCGTGATGTTCTTATATTATGGTGAAAAATAAAACGAGTTAATAAAAAGTAATAATCAATTAATCATTTGCATTCTAGTGATCTGAAGATGGCTTTTAGCCGAAACTAGTTATCAAATAATAAATATTAGATGAACGAAAGAACGAGTTTTATTACTCTATTCTAACTTTCAATTTATTTTTTGTTGACTTTCTGGAACAACAGAATTTGTTAATTTTAGCAAAATTTTCATTACTGTATATACATGGATATAAAATTTCCATGGCCTGCCTATAAAATGAAACGTATGAATTTTATTGACTAAGTTTTGATGCAAATTGAATTTTATTAAATTACATTATCAACTGACAAGCTCGAATTTTAAAATACTTTATTGCCTTTACAAAATCCAGGTTAATAAAATTATGTGCAGTCTATATGTAATTTCGTATTTCATATATAAAGAATCGCATTTGTAATTTACAATAAGTGGTAAAAGTTTTCAATTAATTTGACAATCCCTTAAGCTTATGTAAGTACGCACATTTGGATAAATACCCACACAAATTCGCAACATGTTTGTGCTTTTTAATTAATTTTCATATATCTTAATTAAGTGTATCCGTACTATAACCTATCCAAGCAATTTTCCGTTTTCCCACAACAGCCTCTTTAATTTTTCTTCTTCTTCTTCTTCTTCTTTCTAAATCCGCCGGAAAAAGGGTTACCTACTTCACAGGTTATTCAGCCTAGTTAAAAAATATATCTATTTAAATAGCAAGCTTATCAAGCACAGAATAATACGATAGTCATATTGATCTGTCTATACTCCAAAACTTCAAATTGAACTGTACCTTCATATATTATTCCGAGTTTAAGCTTTAGTATAGTTCTTGCTTATGTAGTACAAATATCTCTTGGTTGCTAGAGAAGGTCAACCGTAACTAATCTCATACGGTTTGAAAAATTGTACAAATAAATTAACTTAGTTGAATCATTTGACAAATTGATGGAAATTCTATTGCCCAGTATGTTTATGTCTATTTCGCAAGTAGTTCGTAGATACTTGTTTTAAAATAGTCCTTAGAAATGTTGTTTCTACAAGATAATTTTTTCCTCTTGTTCGAACAAACAATGTTTACATGTGAGTCCATTACTACATCCTACATTTTATTGAATAAACAAAGCGCTGTTGAACTTTACATTATTACAAATGTTTTTGGCGTTTCTTTTTCTGCTTAATTTACGCAAGTCTGAACAAGTTTATTCAACGATAAATCTTCGTTAAAACTACATGAATCGACAAGCGCTTTTTTATTGTCGTACATTTGCAAGGACTAGGGAAGCAAAATCCGACCATGAAGTTTGGATATCTGGCTCTGGAAGCTGTAACGCAGTGAACATAAAACGCAAAAAGAAAAAAAAATTAGATAATATAAAAGCCATTTTAGAATTCATCATGCTTTTTGTATTATTATGGAGTGCGCGAAGATCGTAAAAGAAAAGAAAATATCCATCCCCGTGTGTTTTTAAATCAACTAGAGTTGCCAGCAGGGATGCAATAAAAGTGGTAAAACAAAAAAGAAAATAAAAAAGGCGTAATGCTGTACCTGTATTTTACAATATTACTATTTCGAGTTGAGCACTAAATATACTTGAATAAAATTAGAAAGGAGGTTAACAAAAATACCAAACATCATTCTATGTAGATACAAGAGGTTGTCATTTAAAAAAATGTTTACTTTTAACTTTTTTGGCAATTTCATATCATACACAATACCTTCCCGCACTATTATTAAAATTTACCAGCTTACATTTCACGCTATTAAAGTATAAAAAATGTCTTTTTGTTTAGATTATTGCACTCTATACATTAAGAACGGAATGACATAATTCAGATGCTTTTCTTCAAACCATTCGCTTCACATCTTTTCAGTTACAGGCAAGTTGAGCTTATCCTTAGTTTTTCGAGCTTCTGTTAAGTTCAGTACTAGGCACACGTTCCTAACGCATCATTAACATGCCTTTTGCGTGTTTTGATGGCAATATTCATATATCGTTAGCATCGCATAAAACTTCTGCTCTAAAAGGCTATACTAGCTTGCACATAAACCGTTCAGATATTCTCCGCCTCTTTTATAAGCTCTTCACTGTCAGCCCGACTTAAACGATCATTTCAACTTCAGTGAAAACTAAATCAAAGGATATTACAATATTTTAAAGTGATCGTTTGGTCTATCTGCAAGTATTGGCTTTATAGTTTGCGACACTTAATATTAAAACTGTTAGTTTTCTTAGAAATTGTTTAGAGTATACGTCTGTGCTATTTATACCGTTTCGTTCAACAAGAGAATTCTCGTATAAGTGGATTTCCTTAGCTACAAATAATACTCTTACATTCTGCCCACACATCGTGCTGAGGCCAGCACCTTAATGAAATTTTAGATGTCCCATATATCACTCAACTTTCATAAGCTTTAGAAAAACTGATTTTAAGTGACCTTAGTAGACTAGCCTTAAATAAAGCAACGCTTTAATCTTGTTTACCTATTGTACATTTTCCTTTCTTTCATATCAAGAGAGGTGGATGCACAAGTCTTTTCCGGTTTTGCTAAGAGAAGGCACCACCGAACAATACGCCACATATAAATTCGACACCACGTCAGTTTATTTGTATGACAATAACCTACAAAAACACATACAAGTTGAGTCTGCCAATTGATAGCATCTCTGTTGTTAAGTGATCATGTCGACGTTTGTGCCTGACAAAGAACATTTGCGGGACGCTTTGCTTTTCCTATTTCATCAAAAGAAAAAGGCAGTGGAAAGTCATCGCTTGCTGGTAGAAAATTATGGTGAATACACTCCATCGATTAGGACATGTGAGACATGGTTTCGACAATTTAAAAGTGGCGATTTTAATGTGAAAGACGGTGCGCGCTCTGGTATACCACAAAAGTGCGAAGACCAGCAATTGCAGGCGTTACTGGACGACGAGAAATTAATTTATTTTGAAAACCCGAAGCGAAGAAAATCGTGGCTGGCACCTGGCGAAGCCGGCCCTTCAGCACCAAGGCCAAATCGCTTCGGCAAGAAGACCAAGCTTTGTGTCTGGTGGGACCAGATCGGTATTGTTTATTATGAACTCTTGAATCCCGGAGAAACCGTTAACGCACAACGCTATCGCCAACAAATGATTAATTTAAATCACGCATTGATCGAAAAACGGCCGTAATGGGCTAGGAGACATGGCAAAGTGATTTTGTTACACGACAATGCGCCGTCTCACACAGCAAAACTAGTGAAAGACACTTTGAAATCGCTTGGATGGGACATCCTTTCGCATCCGCCGTACTCCCCTGACCTGGCGCCATCAGACTATCACCTCTTCGCATCAATGGGGCACGCGCTCGCAGAGCAGCACTTTAGCGATTTCGAGGAAGTTGGAAAGTTGCTTGACGACTGGTTTGCCGCAAAAGACAAACAATTTTTCTGGCAAGGTATTCATAATTTACCTGAAAGACGGGCTAAGTGTGTAGAAGCCGAAGGCCAATATTTCGAATAAACTCAAAATTTATTTCCTTTGAAATTTCTGTGTTTATTTTACCACAAATACCGGAAAAGACTTATACATACTTACTTTATATTATCTTTTGATTCTTTTATTCCAGCACATTTACGTTTTTGCGTTATGGTCTAGTCGTTTTTCGCTATTGAATGAAATAAACTTTTACTATTACTGAACAAGGTCCAATACACTAGATGTCTTAAAAGTTCGGGAACGGTCTTGAGACACACATATCGAATCGAAAAACAAAAAAAAACACGCCTATAATAATTTTCAAAAATCTATCAGAGGGCACCAAACACGATCCTCTGCGCCTACCCCCAGAGGGTGGGACGGTCGGTAACTTTGAAATGTCAAATCGAAATCACCATTTTTTTATTGCAGATTCGGTTTTCACATATCAAACTACGAAAGTTTTGTCTGAAATTTTTTTTTCAATTCTTGATAGATTACGCTAAAATTCACAAGAAATATTTTTTGAGAATTTTGAGATATTTTGGGGTATTTGTGTAAAATCATTTACGGTCTACCTCTTAAAGCAGACATACCTTATTCATTTTGAGATACTTCGAAGTATTTTATATATATATTATTATAGTTGCAAAGAAGTACCGACCGTACAACGTTAGGGAATAAATGTATCGGGTTAGCGGTCTGTTATAACAATTGAAACTCAATTATTCATTCTCAATATTTCGTTATATTTTTATAACTTCATCAGGAGATGCTACAAAACAATGCAAATGCGTAAATTAAAAAAAAAAAGTTATAAAAATATAACGAAATATTGAGAATGAATAATTGAGTTTCAATTGTTATAACAGACCGCTAACCCGATACATTTATTCCCCTTATATTATTATATATATGTATATCGAAGTATAATATTTTAAAACACAAGTGTCACAATGACGTTTATGCTCGTACTTTGAATCTTGTACTCGCATTACAAGTCATTGTGGCACACGTTTTTTACAGTATTTTTTCTAATTTGCACGTTAATCGCCTATATTACGTTCCGGCAAGAGTCCCACTAGAGCGTTAATACCTCATTACGGCACAGTGTGTGGTAATATTCATTTCAGCACTGCGTCGTCGTTTGTTTTAGCTTTATTGCAACATCCAATTAGACAAAAATCATTTACAATCTGCCTCTTGAAGCGGGCGCACCTCATTCGTATTTAGATGGCAACTTGGCAACACTTACTGAACGAGAAAGGATATCTCTTTTAGTGATATTTGGTGGGGTGAGAACAGAACGACGTCCTAGGACGTAAGAGTTAGTTTCAACGAAAACTTTAGAGCTGGGATGATTGGAACATGGGGAGTCGTGTTTGATGGCCTTGAATATATTTTTGAAAATGATTAAAGACGTATGTTTTCGTTTGTCGATTCGATGTGTATTTCTCGAGATATTTGACCGGCATGGAACTTTTGGGAAAGCTGATATGATTGCTCACTGCCGATATAATTGTTTTCATAACCATATAAAATAACCATAGTCATATAGTAATCATATTGAATTAAACAATCGTATGTCCGTCACACAAAGCGGGCGCAGATTGTAAAAGGTAGTCGGCGTTTTAACTCACTTTTTTACAGCATGGGAAACGAAGAGGATACATTTGAGGTTTGCGTATTGTGCAGAAACAATTCAACAGCTGTATATATATATTTTTATTTTTCAGCCAATTAGCATCATACTACATAACCAACGTTTCGGTGTTAAGTCCAAGTCTTAATTAAGCTGGAAATTTAAATGTATTTAGGTACCACAAAGCTAAATACAAATATAATTAAAGTACCTTGATATTGCAATTATGAGAACGAAGTAAAAACAATGAAGTTAACATAGCCGCAATAGGTAATTAAATTCAACATAAAAAGGACAATCTAGAACAAGCGAATGAACTACGTGCACGTAGAATGCAATTATAAGATACAAAAGTTGACAATCAAAACAAATAAGACAGAATATAAATTTTACAGAATAAAATTAAAACAAAATATAAACAGCATAGAGTGAAAACTTGGAAAAGGAATATCCAAAGATAAAAAAATCGGCAACTAAATACAGTACTGATCAAAAATAAGAACGCATATATTTTTCTAAAACTATTATGTATTTATTAATGAATATAATTTCCAATAAAAGTGTCTAGCTAAATAAGTCACCATATCTAGTACATCAGGGCTAGACATGAAATAGTCGCATTATTTAAAGTTAACTTTGTACACAATATTATAATTAAATTTATCTACTTTATGTTTCAGATTTTTTGCAAATATATGTTATACCTAAGGTATGGTGGAACTTCCAGCAGCCAATACTTTTTAGCGTCTAAGGTAAAACAAATTAAGTAGTTTTGAGGGGTAATAAAATAGTAACAGGAATTGAACAGTATATATCATAAAGCTTTAAAAGTAAAGTCTCCAAGATGGTGGCCGTTATTAACAACACACTGTTGGACACAAACTTTTGCACAGATATCAAAAGTCATAAATGCTCAAATCTGGTGACCGTGCATACCACTCTATATCACCCCTCAAAGAGGTCCGGGACAGATTTCTCTCAAAGTTTTCAGTGTATTTCGATCTGTGTGAGCTGTAGCACCATCTTGTTGAAACCACACATATCTCAATCCGTATTCTTCAAAATTCTCTTCTATTCGAAGCTGCAGATAATTGCACAACTTTGCCTTATAATGTTTGTAATTCACCCCTAACACGACGAATTATGATACTGTCACCCTCGGGGTTAGGTTCACCGCAGTAGCGGAAATTTTGTTCATTCACAGCCCCACTGAAGTGAAAATGCCATTTGTCGCTGCTAGAGAAAGCTGCATCGGGAGTGACTGTGCACACATTTGCACAACTGAAGTTGTGTTCGTCCTTCTGTGTTATACATTTCGGTTCCGAATTTTAATCTGTTAATATTTTATTAATTTAACCGCATCAGTTTTTCCTCAGTTTGTTTACGACTTTTACTTAAATTTTTTGCAACCTTTTTATATTTTACACTTCAGTTTTGAACTTGTAATACAATAATAAATTTTCCACCCATGTGCGTCGTTCTTGCCGACATTTTGATCTCTCATGTAAGTTTTTTAAACTTTTGTTTGTTAATTTGTTTTACTGATTGCTTTTCAATTGTAGTAATTCTCCTGAAGAAGGAAATAAACATTTCCGAAATATTGAGTATTAATAAATGACTTTCATTTACTAATTTCTCCATTGCTATATATATACAGTATGTCCCCGGATTGAGTTTACAATAGGTATGATTAATCAAAAATTTTCGAATTGGAATTTCAAATTTAGGGATTCCGCCCTGCTTGGTCTGAAACTTACTCGCGATTTTTTAAAGTCAAGTATGCCTTTACAGTTGAGCAAACACTATTTTAGTTCTAGGTAAATTACCTTTTCCGTTCACAGTATGCCAAAGTATTATTAAGAAAAGTTATTCAGAATGAAAAGTTATCGCGTTATGCATATTTTCAGAATGATCGGCCTACTTTGATAAAATCTAGTATTGCTCAGTATTGCAATTGAAACAGCGATGAGGTGGCTTACTAATTACAAAAACAAAAAACATCGATTACATGTCAAGTATTTATTGTAGTATGACATGTGTCGTTATCTTTCATATGGTTGAAGTAATATCACAAAACTGATTTTCATAGCGAAGTAACTAATGACAATATTTTTACAATAAAATGCTAACGTTAGAACAGAAAATATATTTAGTACAGTGTTATGGACGTGGAAAAAGTCTCCGTTACGTGATTGAAAAATTTAATGAAAAATTTCCGGATATTTATGTATCACGTATGGGTGCTCAGCAGCTTATTAAGAAATTTTTAAGAACTGGCTCAGTACTAAATATAAAGAAAACTAAGAGAATGCATAATGAAGACGATGCCGCTACTCTGCTAATTTTAGATTCGGTACAAAATGATCCAAAATTGTCTTTGAGGAAGCGGTCGCTTCGCTTAGGCATTAGTAAATCACACATACAACGAGTTTTGAAAGACCGCAAGATTTATCCATACAAACCCATTTTTAATCATACTTTGGAACCAGGAGACGAAGCAAAACGTATAGATTTCTGTTTATGGATAGGAAGCAAAATAGCAAGTAATCGTTATTTTTATCGAAACATTTTGTTTTCCGACGAAGCTACATTTTCTACCAATGGAACTGTTTCCTCGCAACATGTTCGATATTGGAGTGACACTAATCCTTTGTTTAGAATTGCAGATCATCGGCAATATTTTGTTAAAGTCAACGTATGGTGTGCTATTTCATATTATGGAATAATCGGACCATATTTTTTTGATAACGTTAACCAGCATACATACTTAAATATGCTAGACAATTTCTTCGATGACGCTTTAGGTGAGTTGCCTCTCAATTAACGGACGTCAATGTATTTCCAACATGATGGTTGTCCGGCGCATTATTCACAAATTGTTGTGAATTGGTTAAACCGTAAATTTGGTCACCGTTGGATAGGTAGGAATGGTCCAGTTTTATGGCCCCCAAGGACCCCAGATTTGACTATTGCCGATTTTTATTTGTGGGGACGTTTAAAACAAGTAGTGTATGCAGAAAATTTACCCAATGATGCCGAGGTATTAAAAAATCGCATAAGAGATGTTATATCCGCCTTACCAATTCAGGAAATCCGGAATAGCTTTAAGTAACTGCGACGGAGGATTGAATTAAGCAGCGACGAAGGTGGAGGGTTAATAGAATAACTTAATACTTGTTTTTGTTATAATAATTTAATTAAAAATTCCTTATATTTGTTGTTTTTGTGATCATTAACCCATCTGAAGGTATGATTGTAGTTTCAATTACAGATTTGTTTTTTTTTTAAGTCAAGCTGACACAACGTTGACACAAAACGAAGTTGAAAATGAAGTTGACACAAAAGGAAACTGAGCAATATTGGATTTTATCAAAGTAGGCCGATCATTCTTAAAATATGCATAACGTCATAGCTTTTAAGAACACTTTGGCATACTGTGAACGGAAAAGGTAGCTTACCTAGAACTAAAATAGTGTTTGCTCAACTGTAAAGGCATACTTGACTTTAAAAAGTCTAAAGTAAACTAAAAATAAGTTTCACACCAAGCAGGGCGGAATCCCAAAATATGAAATTTCAATTCGAAAATTTTTGGTCAATCATACCTATTGTAAACTCAATCCGGGGACATACTGTATATATATTGCTACGAAACTTGTAGATATTTTATTTAAATTTTATTAAATTGATTTTAAATTAACTCAACACTGTTTTATTAACATTCAGACATGCAGCGTCCTCTATTTAAGATAAAAAGACTCCACAGATAAGCTATGCATCAATACCTAGATGCCACTATAGCACACAAGTGAATGAATACCTTCCCCTCTCCCTGTTTTGAGCACACCGCATACCAATCGTTAATTTCTTCAGTAACTCCTGGGGCGTGGGGGGGTGTAGTACTCTAGACAACCTATGATTATTACCTTAAGTTGACTTGTTATAATCTTTGTTTCTTTAATAAGTGCTATTTTAGTTATTTAGTTGTGATGTTATTATGTTATAGTGAATAAAAACAAATTTTTATACATAACTTTGTTTATTTCGAGTTAATAAAAAAATGATGAACAAATTAAGATGAATAATTCTCTCTCTCAGGGTAAGTAAGTAAGTTCAAATACTATTTAAATTATACAAAAATAAGATTCCTTGAATCTTAATCCAAACTAATCTCAATATATCTTGTTCAAATATCAATATTGAATTCAAATCTCCCGCTAACCTCCCGTCATACAATCGTGTATTGTCAAAAACCTTTCTACAACAGCAAACGTTTGTTTACATAAAAGAAAATCCCTAATAAATCACTAACATCAAACACTCTAACCTCAGAATTTATTTACGTTCTGAACGCCGGTTATAAGTTCGAAAGATGAATAAACGCTTACTTTTAAGTTCGATAAATAGCTCCTTTATATTCCTAATACTGATTCCAGTTCTGCAACAATCTTTCTAGCTCCAAACCTGCGCTATCGATGTCTCAGCCACCCAGATTGTTTCGAATTTGGCTCCAGGAATAGAAAATGCGTCCCCTAATTCTTCGAAATTAATGGATTACCATCATTTTTGCACAAAACACACAACACTTCATTCTTGGCAAGTAAATATTTAGTTAAATGACTCTTATAATTATTTAAATTTTGAAATTTCTAGATGTTTTTGAAAATACAACCAACTCAGGAAAATATCGAAAAAGAAGTCCTCCAAAATTGTTTTTAAACAACATTCATATCTCCTAGGCGTTATAGATCCCATTAACGATGAAAGAAAATCGTTTCCAACGATACGACACCTTAAGTGAACCCACGTTCGTACGATCAGCGAAGGAACTTTTACCTAAAAATCCATGGAAACGTGCCCTTTCAAAATTATATACGATATAGTGAGTGTTTAGTTTGAATTTTTACAATTTGTTTACAAAGTAGTTAAATACATAAATTAAAAATACATTTTATTTCAATAACAAACGTTTGTTGCTGTATGTTGTTAGTTAGGTAGGTTAGGTAATTTGATATCATAGCAATATATATATAAGTGGTTGACAATCCTCACGAAATTTCCTTTATTAACTATATATATATATATTCCTGGAAAGCCACACTAATTCTCGATATCTACTATTTTCCTTTTGAATAAACATCTCTTGAATAAACACAATTCTGTGCCCTCATTATTCACGCTGCGAATAATTATTTCCTATCGCACGCTTTCTAGTACTTAACATTCACTGAAGTCGTTTACGAATGACGCACGTACTACAAAAAAGGATAAACACCATGCATGGAAAGTGCCCACGCAATGCTTCGTATTTCCGAACCGCGGTTACTAATTTTATTTCTGATGCGTAATTTATTCCGCGTAAGGGCGAATTGGCGCGGCAAATTCGAACAAGTCCCACTTTACGCTATTCCTAATTCCTTATGCCGTTCTTGTATTATGCTAAACGCGACCTACATAAATACAGAATGCGCTAATAGGTAGAAAGAGGAAACGTGCTCCTCTTAATTTACGAGACGGCTACGGGCATTCCATTTGGTGTTGATACAAATTTATAAGGCGGCCCTAATATACGCATAATATACGCATGTAGTGTTTCGAAAGTAAGGCACTTAATCTTCGTACAGTTTGCAGGTTAAGTTTCTGGGAGAACGTTTACGGAAGTTATTCTCGTCACTGCCTACAATACATAAGTCAACCGATAACACCCAGAAACAATTCCTTTTAATATATTTTTTAAAGCTTACTAAAATATAAGTGTGTTTATCCTCAAATAAATAGTAGTTTACTACTACTATTCCAGAAAAGAAAAAACGTCCCAAACATTTTCTTGAAATGTCATCTTTTATTCTCAGAATATTTTACCTAACTTAAAATGGTTGGTCTAAAAGTATGGTGAAAGCAGCACTGATCACTACTGACTTCTTGTTTTTTGTGTATGTATGTAGGTACTATTTTCAAGAATGTGGATCAGCTCGCCTATATTTTGCTTAACGAATCTTTTTCGTTATCGACCATATTTTGCTTAACGATTCTTTTTTCTGTTCGACTAAAGGGACTCGGTACCTGTATATAAACCGGAACTTGAATTGTTTAGTAAAAGAATCCGAATCGTTAAGAAGAAGTCCCAATTTTACTTATCGTAGTGACTACATATCCGTTTAAGTCTATCGGATGCTTTTTGGATCTGATTACCTCTAAGTACAACATCAATTACATCTGGCAAACTGTTAAGGTCACATATTATATAGGTCACTTGCACATTATCAGAAAATGTTTTATTGTTCACTAGTGGTCGACACCTAACTCAAGGTGAAACAAAATTTCATAATCGACACCTTTCTTCTATGCTCGCTTTTAATAGTGAAATCTTTTGTTAATCTACAATTCCATTTTTTTCAAGAAATTTTACTCAGTTGTTTAAAACGTCAAAATAGTTCTAATTTATTCGTAGATAATATCCAGCACTTATTTAATTAATAAACCGCTGAACAATTTCCCTATTTGCTGGCGAAATAGTGCAATAAATTCCATTCCGATTTATTCGGTTATATTTACATTATAGGTAAGCTAGCAATATCAACAAATCAATATATTCTTCCATACTTAATCCAAAGCGAGTCAAAATCTCCGGATCGTTTTAGTACAGTTCAGTATCTGGATCGTTGCTACTGTCCAGAATGCCATAAAAATATTGAAAACATTTCTTAAACGATATAAAGGATGAAAAGATGAACAAAATAGTCGCATCACTGTTGTAAGTTCAGTGAAGTGATGTAAGATGATATAGATGTCTAGGTAATAAAAACTAGAACTTATTGGATAGAATCATGAACGTCCAATAAAGGAAAATGATTGACAAAGCAATTAAGTTAGATCTGTAGAGCAGATATCACCAAAAACGTTTTTATATTGCCGATAAGTATGTTGTACCGCAACTGAGGAGAAAAATTAGCGCAGCGATTGCCAAAAAAAAACGATTAGGTTCTCTAATATATACAATCTAAGGAAACAATTAGCGCTCATTAGATAACATTAAAAGATGCAAGTATTGATATAAAGCCAAATAATATGCATAATATTGATTTTTAGTAATAATTCGCGCCAATTCTTATAGTTCAATACCTGATTTATTATATTAAATCCTTTCTGTCGTTGATTCCCAGAACTAATGCGAAAAATCGGTTGGCCTCAGTATGTAAATCAAATTAAATTACTTATCATTTGTTATAGTAATACATAAACAAGGATGGGCAAACCCAGTAGTAACTGTGCTCGAAAATTACGGTCAAATACATTACTGGTAATATGAGTCCCATATATAGTAGATTCACATTAATGGGTTTTTAAAACCTTGATGGGATATGAATATGCTGTTATTGATTACAGAAACAACAAGCAGCTTATTGCTCGTAATAGCTTCCATTAATCCGTGTAAAAGAGCAGATTAAGCGCAAATGCGCAAAATATAATCATGAGTAGAAATCGATATCTTAGCAAACATTTATGAAAGTATTAAATTTGTATTACTATTGTTTGTTTGTTATAGAGTGCTATTATTTGGCTAACTATCGATAAATATCGTAAAGAAAACTAGATAATAAAAATAATACTATCTCTACTTTCGTGTCTCCTGCATTTTCTCCCTTCGTCTTGTAATTTTCATATATTCTATGTCATTGATTTGTAACATGCCATTCTGTGGGAAAATCTATTTCAGTATTAATTTTAAGCTGATAATCAATTTATGATGCACACAGTACGTGCATTCAACCACCGTTCACTACCACCAGCGTGACGGCGTTCGAGCTGCGACTTCGGTGCCGGCAAAGCTCTTTGGCACGACCCAGTACCACCCTGAACTGTGTTTTCGGCGCCAGCAAATCCCTCTCGCAAGACACAGCACCAATTTGTACTAAAACCACTGGCGTACCTTCGACTCGTAGATTTTACTCATCGGATAATTAACATTTTACATTTATTTACATTTTCAATTGTATATGTTTGCTTCTTATTGTCAATCATCTGCTTTCTGCTGTCAATGCACAATTCTCGTTGCACATATTTTATCGAAATAAATTCTCAATTAAAAACAAGTTTCAAACCTTTTAATTGTTGCGCACACCTTGATTAGAACCCTGGATACCCCGCACTCACACGAGCAGCAACTATTCTGGGGTAAAATATTATTGTAACGAATTAAAAATTACTCGAAAGTGAAATACGTAGCGAATTATATTGTCTACAGGATTGATTATTGAAACCTTTTTACTAAAATGAAGTATTACCAAGTTCTGGCGATGATAAACTGTAAAAAATTCAATTCTCAAAAATGTTGATAGCTTTACTGCTCCGTTACTATTTATCATACAAAAGAACCGCATGAATTTTGTCTTCTACATATCGGCAAATAACTTATTTTACGCGAAACGCACCAGAAGGAAGTTATAGGGGAGAAGTTAGATACAAGCGCTAATTTTTAAGATTTCTTTAAAGTGATTCAGCAAGTGGAGAAGAACGAGTGCTAAAGCTTCGATTTTACTACCCCAATGCCCTATAGAGCATATTAATAACCTATAACTACCAGAACTTATATATAGGGCAACTCTCCCTCTTACCCGTCCGTCCACTGTATCAAGTTAAGACAATGTCCATAATATTTTGAAATAGTGACTATGAAACACACACTTGAGCTACTACTAATTTATTATATCTGGATAATGTTCAACAACATATTAAACCTTTTGCTAACAATAACTGAATACAACGTTATTATGTTACTAAAAGCAAGGTTAAAACCATTTTGGTCATTGTCTTGCCATACATGAAGCAAGGTTGATTATCTTTCATACAAGCTAGTTCAGCAGTATTACTACAAAATAAATAACTTACAGGTGTAATCCTTGTCCTATATCAGCATTTGTTACGTTGAAGTTTATAACGTAACCTAAATAATCCAACCACCGTTTATTTGGGTTCCGTGATAATACAAATGAAATTATAACTTTGCAGTTTGTGATGAGTATTTATGTGGCCCTGGCCATTATTCATGTACCCTAAATTAATTGAGTTCGGACAGGTGTTATACGGCGTTTCTATGGGTAATGACTTCTACAAGCTGTTTGGTGTGTGAAATTACCGGAAATACATACTTACACATATTAAATGTATTATACACTCCGCCAAAAAAGTATCGCATAAACTAAAAAAGGGCATTTATGAACCAAGATATTTTTATACGTTCACAAAAAGTTTGCCTCGTGTATGTGAACTATAAAAACACTAACAAAATAATGGAACTTAGCGTTTTTACTTTTTTTTTTCTCTAAAAGAACACATTTAGAAAAATGCATATGTGTAAGGTTTGTTTAGTTGTTTATTGAAAGTCTTCCTATACGGACAAATTTTAAAGTGCGAAGTCAGAGTTCTGTACCAACGCTTTTAAAACTAAAATGAGCAATTTAGCTTCAGAACAAGTGGCTGCTATAGTTGCTTTAATCGAAGATGGACGATCTCAAGCATACGTTGCTAATTTGATGAACATCAATCAGTCAAGTGTTTCTAGAGCCGTAGCCAGATATAGGGAAACAGGCATTTACAGTAGAAGACCTGTACCAGGTCGTCCAAGATGTTCTACTCGCCAAGATGACCGCTATTTACTACTACAAGCATTACGTTGAAGACATGTAACTGCGAGACAATTGCAGAACGACTTGGCTAGAGTCAGAAATACTCGTGTGAGTACTCAAACTATTCGGAATAGGTTACGACAGAGTGGATTAAGAGCTAGAGTAGCTGTAACAGCCCCTCGTCTCACTAGGAACCACCGAGTGGCTCGCATAAGGTTTGCCAGAGAACATGTAAATTGGAACATTAATGACTGGGCCAATATACTCTTCACAGATGAGTCAAGATTTGGTCTTTACACCTCAGATAGGCGTATCTCAGTGTACAGACGAGACGGTGAGCGCTATTCGCAGTGTAATATCAGACCTAGACCTAATTTCGCTGGTGGCTCTATTATGGTTTGGGGAGGCATCTGTTTAACAGGTCGTACAGAGTTAGTACCAGTAGACAGAGGTACACTGACTGCCCGCAGGTATATAACGGATATTTTAGAAGAACATGTAGTACCATATGCGCCAATTATAGGACACTAATTCATGTTAATGCACGACCGCATGTTGCAATAATCGTCCAGGAATACCTTAACGATGTTGGTATTCCAGTTTTAGATTGGCCTGCGGTAAGTCCGGCCATGAACCCTATCGAGCACGTGTGGGACCTCCTTCACAGACGGATACGAACCCAAAATGTTGCCCCAGCGGACCTGCATGGACTAGAAAATGCTCTCCGTGACGAGTGGGAGAATTTGGATCAGCCTTATATACAGAGGTTAATCGAATCTCTGCCAAACCGTATGCGAGCGGTCATAAGAGCCAGAGGTGGCAATACTCAGTATTAAAAGCTACTGTTATGACATTTTTCTTTCCAAAATTATAATTTCTTGTTTTAATAAAAATCTCAAGTATGAGTTCTTGTTTTTATTTGGCCTGTATTTTATTTAAACAATCATAGAAATTATATCTTAGAGCGCATTAAAGTATATTTACAACTTTATGCTACAAACAAAGATTATGCGATACTTTTATGATTCAAAACTAAATTATGCGATACTTTTTTGGCGGAGTGTATATAAAATTATTTTATATAGACATCATACTTACAGAGTCGAATAACCTCTAGATATAGTTGAAGAAACATCTACTGATTATAATGGAAAAAGGAACCGGACCATTGACATCAAATGATCCTACGCCACATCAAATAACGACCTTCGGAGCTGTAGAGCTTACCAGTTTAAGAATTTTTGATGACATGACAACGTGGCGTCCTTATTTCTATTGCTAAATTGTTATGCCCTTTGGCATTTGTATAAGGATTAAACTTTATATCTTTATGCAAGATTTTGTAAAAGCTTCCCTTGGATGTGCCTAGAGCAAGTGATTGCCCACACAGATTTTTTGTGAAAGCAGCTGCAACTCGTTCAATATTTGCTAGCGCACAAATCCATCTTCTATGATTTTTTAATGCTTTGCCCAGAATCATCTTTGCGGTAGTAACGAATCCATGCCATGACAGTTCTGCGCGTTGGTGCATTACCACCAGTATCGATACAAAACTGTCATGAAAATGCACGCTGAACTTCTTTTATTGAACCAGCTCCGATATAGCTTTCAACACACATTGTTGTTCTGAATACTCTATCTCTATACTATTGAACATTCTATGTTTGTCACAATTTATAGAACTCTGTTGAAGATGTTATGGTTTGTGACACAGACCATTATGCCTTAAACACAGTACAAATAAGTGTGCTCATTCATTAATATTGAGCATTGACAAAAAAATAGCATAGGTTGATTAGGATCCGTCCTCTCCACCGCGACCCCTAGGCCCTATTGTAGAGCGGATGTTATCTTTAAAATTCATCCAACAAGTTCAACCCCTTAAGATAGCTCAGAATCTTTTTGAAAAAAGGCCTCATCTTTTTCAGGTCTTCTAAAAAAAGTTCAACCTTATACCTGATTCTCGTGGCGGCGGGGCAGTGGCAGAAGATATGCTCAACTGTGTCTTCCTCCTCCAAACACAGCCGTCATTCAGTCTCTTTAGAGACTCCGATTCTGTGTAGGTGCTTCCTGAGATTGCAGTAGCATGTGAAGACATTTTTACGATCAAATTGAAGTAGTTCGTTTATTCTGACATGATTAGATGAAACGCAGTTTTTCGCATGTATCAAACCAGGACGAATGTTCCATTGTTGGAGCATTTTCTGATTTGCCCATACATTGATTTGCCATTTAGCTACCGTAGGTGTTATGCCAACGGCAGGTTCTGGTCACTGATAGAAATGCTCCACAGCACCCTTTTTTGTAAGAGTGTCTGCTTCCTCATAGCCATGAATGAGTGGCCAGGTACCCAGATTAGGGATAATATTAGACGTCCAACTGTATTTAGGATGTATTTTCAGCTCCAGATCAAGCTCGACCTGGATTTACGCACCTCTAGTGCTTTCAGCACCGCCTGATTGTCGCTGAAAATTTTTATTGATTTGTGTCTGATATTTTTATCCAACGATGGCATAGATTGTGCCTGAAAAATCGTGTCTTGTTCAAGATTGTAGTGATTCGAATGTGGTACCTATGATGATATTATTATAATAACTCTTTTATTTAATAAAAATATGTTTGAAGAATCTTTGATATTGGATTATGTATTGTTATCCATGCGTTTACACCGATGTTTACATCCACAATACGTTGTAATATCTATTTTTCGCAACAGATGTGTGAATTCTGAAGCAATAAAAGAAGAAAGGATTGTTTTGTTTAATTTTGTACTTAAGGCAAATGTTACTGTCTAAAAATCGCATCTAGGATGAAATAAATATATTTGGACCATATGTGCTCAAATTTTACTGTTTATTAACCTTTCCTTTGAGATTTTCTTTTAGTTATGTATGTCGCATAAGAAAGGGTTATAAAATTATAATGCAACAAATATTATTAAGATATTTCCTTTACAAAATATACGAATTTATTGTTTTCATTAAATTTACTACTCCGCTTCTATACCGTGCATTTCTAATTTGTACAAACTCTTGTACATTTGTAAATAATGGCTTAAAATATAATGCTTTCGAAGGGTGCACACGTATGTTAGTTCGCGTAAATTCACTCAGAGAAAATAATGGCTTATTCAGCGGAAATACAACGACTCTCTTACCCCGCCAAAAATAATTCGCTGCTATGTTTACGTAGTACATACATACGAAGTGTTATAGACTTAACCATGGTTTTACAAATAGAATTTGTACATTTCTCCGCGGACAAATACATACTCTAAGTAAGACGGTTCAAAACCCCTTGATACAAAACATATTTGTTAATGGATTCCAACTGCAACTATGTATGCATATAGATTGTGTTGCCGAACAATGTTAGAATACTACAGAAACTATTGCATGGATCATTACACTAACGACTCAGCATAAGATAGCAACTCTGTGATGTCGATAATAGCAAGTTATAAATCGAAGCAATTCTAAAAGAAACATATATCATGTGTAGCCTATACTTTGTTCAAATAGAATGTACAATTAACTACATAATATATATTTCCGCTCATAGAGATATATAACATATAGAACACGTCAAATAAAATTTCCTTAAGTAAATTTTGGGTAGCAATAATCTACTCACAATTCTGGACTATTCTCATGTTATAAGTTTATCCTTAATGGCAATTTTAAAAAATAAATAGTCATTATTTTATTTGACAAAAAAAAGAATTTCAAAATAAAAATACTAGCTAAAGTGAGTGCATATAGTTATCTGTAAAAGTACCTTCACATGAATTTCTAGGTGACAATTTGAATAAAGCTCTGATACAAACCTTTTGAATTTTAAATGAACGCTGCGCGTTTCTACGGAATTTCCCAGAAACTACACAATATCTGACACGTTTAAAATTAGATCACTGTCTAATTTAATTTCCAAAGGACATTGCTTTCCGATAACTCACTAGATCTACCTCACCGCAAGTTATACTGATAGTGTCTTGATTTTCATAAGCACGATAAGAGCGATTTTGCTTTATTTATCCTTAACTTCTGGTGCCTTCACAAAAAACCAGTTCTTAACCTCAGCCCCTGCATTAGCTCGTGCAACAGAAAAGGAATAAACAGCAACCTGGTTCCGCAATTACAGTCGATTTTATTTATTTATGTAGCGTAATAATAGAAATGGTTCCAAACTAGACGCTTGAAGGACTCCATGAGCAATATCACTTTACTCCGACCTAACCCCTTTACCGATATTCACATGTAGTCTTTATTTAAAGAGGTATCATCATATTCGATCAAGAATTATATTCCTAAATGTAAGCTTTCCAATATCAAACAAATTATATTGTATTATATGCTAAGAATCCAATGAACGTTATAGGTGGAGGTTAGAATAGAGTAATGAAACTAGTTTCGGCTAAAAGCCATCTTCAGATCACTGGAATGCAAATGATTAATTAGTTATGAAACAGTAATTGTGTTAGAATTTTTTAAAAGTTTTTTAAAATAGAGAAATGAAGAGATAAATACAACTAGTAGATGTAAAAACAAAATTCTACAATTACAAATGACATTTTAAAAATTATTATTATGTATTAAAGTGTACTTACACGTCAAAAAGGTAGAATTGTCGATTATCAGATAAATATTATATAAATAAATATTTCTGTGAAGGGTGGTGAAAGGAATCAAATGGGATTATGTTATTGCTTGTAGTAGGTTTACGGTATATGGCATAAATTTCCTAGATTTACAAATACAAAAACAAAACAACAAATTCCACTATCCCATATACGGTAAACCTACTACAAGCAATAACATAATCACATTTGATTCCTTTCACCACCCTTCACAGAAACAAAACAAAGATTACATAATATACCCCTTACTACAACTGAATATAATAAATAACTTAACATCATAAAACAAATTGCTCACAACAAAAAATTTCAAAATAACACAATAGACAAACTCATCTATAAACATAAAATAAAAACTGATCCACTTTATATAAAAGAAAATAAAAATAACATTTACAGAAAATTTACATACAACAACCTTTCTACATCAATACACAGCCTTTTCAAACCATTTAATATACAATTAGCGTATAAATTACCTCATAATTTACAAAGTATGCTTTGCACACATACAGAAAATAAAGACAAACTACAACGGAATAAAATGCGATGATTGTGCTGCTACTTACATAGGAGAAACTGGCAGGAAATTAGATACCAGAATTAAAGAACACAGGAAACAAAATAACTCAAATTTCTATCAACATTTATTAGAATCTAGACATAAAAGTATCTGTGATGATAACATTACCTTACTTCACAACTGTGATAAAGGTCAAAAATTTAGATTGTTGGAGGCATACCAAATAGAACGACATAAGAAAAAACCTACCATTCACCTTTTAAATGAACAAATAGATTATAATATTAAACCTATGTTTACTTACAATTAGTTGGATTTGACAACCAGATTAACACAACAGTAACATCCCATTTTTAGACAACCTGAATAACTTTTATACACACACACGCAAAACACACACACATTCACAAAACACACACACACATTCACACATACTAAAAAATTTCTAAACAATTTTCACAGTTCATTTTAAATCATTTGTATCATTCTCGTTCTATGTAAAAGTTCCCTTCCCTTTTTCTTATACCTGAATTTATTTAATTTGTTTATATAATTGATGGTGTCCGTTTAGTTTTAATTTTGTTTTCCATGTTTGATGTTTTTTATCTGATAATCGACAATTTTATCTTTTTGACGTGTAAGTACACTTTCATACATACCTAATAATAATTCTTAAAATGTCATTTGTAATTGTAGAATTTTGTTTTTACATCTACTAGTTGTATTTATCTCTTCATTTTAAAAAATTGTAACACAATTACTGTTTCATAACTAATTAATCATTTGCATTGCAGTGATCTGAAGATGGCTTTTAGCCGAAACTAGTTATCAAATAATAATAAATATTAGATGAACGAAAGAACGAGTTTCATTACTCTATTCTAACCTTCAAATTATATTCTGATTAACGCAATCAAAAGCTCTAGACAATTCCATCAGGTACCTAGTAGATCTACTTCTTCAGTATTTAATTTGATTATTACTCTATTCATTTATAGATAGGTTTTTTGATTAAGTGTTTTAGAAATTACCGGAATAAATGCTACAAGTCTGTAATTTATATGGATACATATTAGATGTACCTTTTTTTCGATTAAAATACTAACTTTAACTGAAAGTGTATGTTCGCAAAAACGTGCCGGTTAAAACAAATAGATATCTACTAACGTTTTTAATAAAGATTTGGTAACATCAATGTTGAAATTTCACTGTCGATTAGATAATTCTGGGATTCATAAAAAAAGCAATTCAAATATTATTGCAGTATTTTAAATAATGTTAAATTTCTCAAAAACGTATCTATTTCTCTTTTAAATTGAATTATTTATTTATTTATTTGGTTTCATTGCCAAACAGAAGAAATTCCATTTCAAATATAATAGAAAAGTAACATGCAAATCACTTAAAAATTAATTAAAATAATAATCAACAAATCCAAATGCAGAATACAAAATTTTAACATTACATTCATTCATAAAGTTAGGTGGACACCTTTAGTCCAGGCACTTGAGCTAGGTGCTCATATTTTAACATTACATAGCTAACTAAAATAATATTCAACCAACCTAGGTACATAATACAAAAGTTGAACAATGCATAACTAATTAACTTAAAATAAAATAGAATTAACCTAAATACAAAGTACATACAATTTTAACACTACTTAGTTAACAAACAAAAAAATTAACTAAAAGGAAAAAATTAAATTAAAGAAAAACTAATTATAATGGATATTTTCAGTATATTTGCTGAGGATAGACGACAAAGAAGAGTGATTAATATCGATTTCACAGTGAGACAGTGAGACAGTGAATTGAAGGTAGAACACATTCTAAATAAAGGAGAATTAACTAAAAGGTTAGTTCGCGGTTTACAGCAGTAAAAAGTAGATGGTGCTCTTGCAGAAATGCGGGGGATGCTGAAATTAACAAGGCTTAAAAGAGGAGGTGAGTCAATTTTATTGCGTAGTAAATTAAAAAGGGAAGCAGCATCAGCCTGGGAACGTCGGAGGTCCAAAGAACTGAAGCGATACGTTTCCAAAAATGCATTATGGCTAAAGCCCTGAGGTGGGTAAACGAGGTGATCTTTGTAATAAAGAAATTTCTGGAAACGCCGTTGCACCTGTTCTAACAGACATGCGTGACTACGATAAATAGGTGACCACATCGCCATGGCATACTCGCGCCTAGACCGTACAAATGCATTATAAAGAAATATAATACAATCCCTATTGATAAAATTACGAGAAGTTCTTATAACAAAACCTAACATTTTGAGTGCATCATCACAAGTTTTAACAATGCGATCCTTGAAGGAAAGATTGGAATTGAAGGTTACACCTAAATCCTTAATCAAAGAAGCACGTTCAAGTAAACTGTTGTCAAAGTTGTAAGCATGAATGGTAGTTAACTCTTCGCGTGAAGCTTACAACCTTACATTTAGAAACATTCATATTAAGTTTATTGCCAATACACCAGTCGCGCACAACATCAAGTTGATTTCGAAGAAAGTTACAATCGTCGGTGTTTTCAACAGTAGAATATATTTTCAAATCATCAGCGAACATCAATCTATCACAAGATAGGGACTCACAAAGATCATTAACAAAGATCAGGAACAGAAGAGGGCCTAAATTAGTTCCTTGCGGTACACCTTAACTAGGAAAAAAGAACTCAAATTGATGACCAGCATAATTGACGGAATGTGTTCTTTCCGTAAGTTAAGATGAAAATAAAGATATAAGGCGCGAGGAAAAACCAATGCTATCAAGCTTAAACAACAATAAACGGTGATCAACATGGTCGAAAGCCTTCGAGAAATCGGTAAAAATAACGTCGACTTGTGTGTTAGCATCCAATCTAGTAGTGAGATATTGTGTAAATTTAATAAGATTAGTCACAGTCGACCTCTTATTAACAAAACCGTGTTGATGAGCGGAAATTAAATGATGGATTTGCGGATATATCTGATTATAAAGGCATTTCTCGAAGATTTTTGCCAAGTTGTTAATAATAACAATTGGACGATAATTATCAATAGAGTGTTTGTCTCCTTTCTTCGGAACTGGCGTGAATTATGTAAATATATACCTTCAATAGAAATAACAGATAAGATTTTCTGTACTGCCATTTCGCATTTTGTAAAATTATTTCCAAATATACACGGAGAAAAATGACATTGCAAATCCAACAAAAAAAGTATTGTCCTTACTTTGCAATCGGTTCAAAAATAAATTGGTATTGCAGTTAAGTTTTGTAAGTATATTCCAAAACTTTTGTTTTGTACTACCAACAACACTTTTGCTGGTGTTAAAATATGTTACGGTACAAATAATCGCTTTAGCGATAACATTATAGTTGTAGTTATTTCAGATCTAAAATACAGAACAAGGTGTGCGATGCAGTGAAGTAGATGTAAACACAATTTTTCAAATCAGTACAGTCAAGAAATATTTACATTACACACAATTGTAGTTGACGCAACAGGGCGCCTACGTTGTCGATATTACAATTTGTGATGCGGGAAGTCCCGGCTTGGACAGTAGTATCACGTGATTCTAACCGCGTGTTTCATTGGTCTTACATAGCCTTGAAGAAACAGACTTGTTACCAGGCGAGGTAGACGACGCCATTTAGTTTCGGTTGTGACGTTGTGTTAGCTTATTAGTTTTGTGTAAAAGAACGACAGTGTATTAAAATTGAAGAAAACTGGCTCACTTCTGACGTCTACTGACTCTTAGATATGGATAATTTTGTTACAGAGAAGCTAGCTGAATGGAATATTATGCGTACGAAGTACAGATTGCTAATGATGAGTACATTAAACCTTTCGATAAATTACCTAGTATTTTCCCCTGTTTAAAAGTTGCAATATACGTTGCCTTGAGACATTTGTAAAATAAGACTTAGATACATTTGAAATTTTAATCTTTATTTTTAGTGTTTTAGAATTTATCTTGTTTATTTTTTTTGTTATTTATTAATAAAAAATTGTGTTATCCTATACTGATATTTTATTTAAACCCTCCACAGCTTACATTTAAGGCAGCACCGAATTTGTGTGTGAATCTAGTAAAATATTGTTCGCTTTGAACAGAAATTGCGATTACAAACATCAAAATCAAGTGACAATATAAACGTAGAAAATGATGACTGAAAATCAATTGTTTGTTAAATATCCACAACTTGCTGTTGAAGTTTCAAATTGCTTTGGTAGTGATAAACAATTTTTAATACTGTATTTCACACAATTTTGTTGAAAACACCATATTTTTGTGATTCGTTAAACAACAAGCAACTGGTTGATTGTAACATGTTTTGGGATTATATCCTTCCAAATTTTGTGGCAGTTCTAACAAAGTTTTTCGACAACAAGTTTTAGGTTGTATTGAATAATGGTTGTTGTTGTCATATATTTACCCACAAATTGTTGTTCAATGTGCGTCAATTGGTGCCACCTTAACAATAAATTTTTCTCCGTGTAGGGGATGTTACAAATACCCAGAGCTCTTTCAAACTAAGTCGATTATTATATTTTCAGTCATTATTCCATAGCCACCTAAAACACCTTTGCAGTGATACATGGTTATTTAGTTTAGACAATATAATTTTTATATATAAACTATGGCTGGCTGGCTATTGTGGCTCCTAACATTTTAAGTTTTATCGTATAAACGGTTGTAGTGTCAGGCGTTATCCTTTTATTATTAATTTCGGGAGTAGCACTTCATATTCTCAGTTTTAAGTTTTTTAGTTTCATGGTAGCGTGATATTTTTTAACGGAACACATATTTCTTGATATTATCTGCAAGCAAATTCCTTAATAACCTTAACAAAGGTATCAACAACGTAACAGTTATTTACAACATACATATATAAGATATTACAATTTTATGGAAACTATGTTTATAATATTCAATATATGGGACACCCAATATAGTTAGATGGCCATGATTTAAAAACAAATCAGGAATTCAACAAAACGTCAAATATCTGCTTAAATTTGTTTGTTTTTTTGTAGAGTCCCTTGGCATTTTAGTATTTATTATAGTGGTATTACTATACTCGTTTTTTGGAATTTGTGTTATTTATACATTGATTATTAGTTATTACGTGTTACTTTAGTCTGATTGTCAATTATTTCGTTTACATAAATTTAATAGCAATGCCTTTCAATAATCTATTGCCATTAGTTATAACGTCCTGCCCGGCTACTGAGCTTAATTAATATACAGAAACAGCTCAGGGTATTACCATAATGCCATAGTTAATGCAGATTCACCTAGAACACGTATTTATGCATAACACCTTAGCTGTCAAGCTGCACAAGTTGCCTTTTAACATCGAAAGCATACACGAAACTAAAATACAATAGAAGATTAAAGGAAATCTCTTTTAATGCAACTAATTCAAGATTTTTTCGGCTTATATTTTCAAGATAATAATGAAGGGACAACACTGGCAGTCACATTTTGTCCCCTGATGCTTTGAAGGCACGACCTACCCCAAGTTATAAAATTCATAATTTGGAAAACTGAAAGACACATCTTATTTAAAAATCCATTCAAGTCGAAACACACTAGGCAAATACAAGTAAAATTGCTATGATTTGCATACGTTTTTAACGTGCCGCAAATAATAAATACAGATCCTTTTGATGTTATCAAACATGGTATCTGATTCTCATGCGTAATACCAACTCCATCGTTGTATAAAAGGGGATGTCATAAACAATATCTTGCCCTATTCGTCGATTTCGATACGTATTCAAGAGATTTCAACGTCAGCAAATACTTTTGTGATACGTCTTGAACGTGACCGACCGTCTAGGGAAATCATTCTGCCTTTAAATCCTTCCTTTCGATAAACTTCAGACGTGGAATTTTCCGGTAAAATACTCCCGCATAGCTAATGTTAGAAACTGGAGAACTAGAGAATAAATTAAAAATCAGTTACTGCTAAATGTTGTAAAACGTAGAAATTGCTGATTAGTGAGGATCCAACAACAGTGCTTGCTTAGTCGTTTATCTCTCCAAACATTTTTTTTTCAAACTTACTATATTTATCCCTGGATAATTAAATAATTTACTATAAATGTCCAATTATTCAGATCGATGCTTCTGAAGAAAATGATTGGATCAGAACTTTTTAAGTTATCGTGTAGGAAAGAGGAAGAGCATAATCTGAAGTGTCCGAATCCTTTTAAAGAGTGACAAGCGCAATACGTAGAAAGCTGTGCAATTTCATTTGTTTTCTGTAAAAAACATATCATAAGTAAACCATGCTTCTAGTTTTAAATAAAGTAAGCTTTAAATCTATCATAATTTAAATTCAATAAATAAGAATTTCTATAGTTTTCTATATTTTTTTCTTAAACATGGACCGGTTTTTGTGAGCTCAATCGTTCTTACAATGGTCTATCACATAATATGTCACAAATCCTAAACTATTTTAGCTTCATAATGTGTAGCATTTTCTTTTTTTCGTTTTTAAGATGATTTGTATATAAAATAAAGAAAAAAAACACTTTGATGGAAACTTATTTCCAAGGAGCAATTCTATTTCCATCCACTCATTATTGACCCACATCATATTAAATTAACATACGAACCTGGATTTTAATTGAATTTAAAGCTTTCCACATAAATATTTCAAGATATGTTTGTTTAAAAAGAACTTATTTATCTTATTCGATACTGAGAGCTCAAAGCGGTTTGAAACAATATTGTTTATTTGCGACTAGAAAGTATACAGATGCAATGCATCGCATTTTTACGCGTTTTATAGAACAGCCAATACCTGACAATTTTGCAACAAATTTAATAATAACACAATAGAAGCATTCTAAATACGTATTCCAGTTGCAATTTATTTTTAAATTCAGTCGCTGTTGATAAAATAGACTCAACAACTGTGTTAGGTCGTTAATGATCCACTGGGTACATAACTGTTTTATCCAAGCAACAGCCGGGAGTTCGCATAACATGAATTTAACGTATAAACCGGGATGAGGTAGTGAAATCGACCCTTGGATAGATTTGGCTATTGTTTTTTTTTTTTTCTCTAAAGTAGATTTATTTAAACTTTTATTTATATTATGTCATAATGAATCCCAGAAAATTTGAAATTTACAATGTTAATACGGAGTTGTATATATATAACAGCTCTGCAGGCCTAGTGACCCTTGGCTCCGAGATCTTTCACTCTTCCTTTCCGCCTTTCTCTATCCATTGACTCATTTTGCCAGTCCTTCACTCCCACTGTCCTCAAATCTTTTCTAGTCTCATCCAGCCATTTCATCCGCGGTCTTCCTCTTCTCTTTCTTCCTCCATCGCCACCCTTCAGCACTCGTTTAACCCATCTATCCTCTGTCATCCTGCCTATATATCCCAGCCATCTTGCTCTCTGCATCCTAATTACTTGGGTAATACTTGGTATCTTGTACATTTCTGTTATTTCTCTGTTTGTTCTTCTTCTGAAAATTTCGCGGTCCTTGACTCCTCCATATATCTTTCTGAGAATTCTGCGCTCCCATATTTCTAATTTCTCCTGTTGTTTCTTATTCATAGTCCAAGTTTCGCAGGCGTATGTGACTGTAGGTCTTATTATTGTTTGATACACTCTTATTTTTGTTGTCCTCGATATATCTTTCGATTTGATCACTTTTGCCAACATCCCTGCTGCCTTGCTTCCCTTTGCTATTCTTTTATCTATTTCTTTTTCTTCATCTCCTTTATTAGTTAGTGTAACGCCCAAGTATTCCGTTTGCTCCACCTTTTCTATTTCATAGCTTCTATTTCCACAGCATTTTATTATCAAGTTTGTTTTGTCCATGTCTTTCATGACCATATATTTTGTCTTTTCCACATTGATTTCCAAGCCATATTCTCTTGCTTTTTCTTCAAGTAGCTTGCATGCATGCTGTAGTTCTTTCCTGCTATGAGTACTATATCGTCCGCATATGCCAGACACTGGTGTTCCTAGCCGTATATTAAACCTTTGGTGTTTATCCCGCTTTCCCTTAGGATGATTTCTTGGACTACGTTGAAGAGCGTTGTGGATAATGGATGTCGTAACCCTCTCGAAAACCCTCCTTCCAGTGCTACCTTATTCTGTGTGTTCTTCATTGTCATTTCTACCAGTCTTCTGAGATTTTTGGCATTCGGAGTTTTCGCAACGCATCGTACAACTTGCTTCTCTTTATGGTGTCGTATGCTTGCTTATAATCTATGAACAGCATGTGGAAGCTTAGATTTTGTTCGTAAGCATTCTCTTGGAGTTGTTTCATAATAAAAATTTGGTCTACTGTCGATCTAGCTGCTTTGAATCCTCCCTGGTATTCTCCTACATTTTCATGATGATACGGCTTTTGATTATTTTCGCTAAGACTTTATACGTTACATTCAAGAGAGCTATCCCGTGATAATTCATACACTCTTCTTTGTTGCCCTTGTATTATTACCGCTTTATTCCAATTTCCAGACATTTTTTCCTCTTCCCATATTTGTGTTATCACTCTCCTCGTTTTAGCATTTCTGCAGAGATATTATTCTCCCCTGAAGATTTGTTCCTTTTTAAGCAATCTATGCAGTTCTCCATCTCTTCCTTTGTTGGTATCTTCACGGTTGTCTCTTCCTCTTCAACTTCCTGTTCTTCCTCTATTTCATATTCGCTTTCACTCATTACTTCATCATCTTTGTTTAACAATTCTTCAAAGTACTGCGCGAACCTATTGAGTTTTCCTTCCTTATCTCCTATTAAATACCCTTCGCTATTTTTCAGATAGTATGATGACTTTTGACACTGTCCCTTGCCTCTCTTTATTTCCTGGTAAAAATTCCTTAGTTCTTTGTTTTTGTATGATTCCTCTAATTGCTTCAGTTCCTTTTCTAGTTGATTTCGTTTTGCCCTTCTACAAACGGAGTTGTAGCTTTTCTAAAAATGGTTGAATTGTCACTCAAAATTTATCAAAATGGCATTAAAAAGAAATATTTTTCACTTTCCAGAAACTAACTACAACCCATCTAGTTAGAAATTTCTAACTCTAAAAAGCAAAAATATAATATCCTTCGACTGTTCTATTCTTTGTTTAACATCACTCTCGGATAATCATAGCTCTAATGGGAAAATTTTTGGTGTTAATCAACGTTGTAACTAAGGAAGGTAGTTAAAGTGACATCAAAATGTGAATGAGTAAACCATTTTTTCTCGTAAGGTTTTTAAAACAATTCCGAAAAGTGGAAGTTTAAGTTAGTAGATACTAATGCGTCTTCACTCTACAACAAAAAGAATTGCAACTACTGTGGCTAACTCCACATAGGAGCAAATTTACATTGCTCCGAAACGTAGGTGTTAATATTAAATTACACAACTTTGCTCGATTTTAACTGCTTGTGCGTTTGGACATGAGCGAACTACCGATTTGTGTGGAGTTTTCTAGTAAATAAGTGAATGGTGATTACCTGCTTTTTTTGACAATCCTACCTTATCAAGCTATAACCTATCACCTTTTCCGAATGGCAAATTCAAACGCAAACTGTGCTGGCTCCTACTTGTATAATATCAACGTATTAGAGAAGCCTGTTTTGAATAGAGGACACTTCCTTATTGCCCACTAAATACAGGAGGATCTGTAATTATTTATATTATATTAATTCCATAGGGAATAGTAGACAACATATATTTTAAGTGCCATTTATAAATTTGTATCTTGGCGTTTAATATTCCGTGTTAATATTGACGAAATCATTAAATAAATGACGAAATATTGAGGTCTAGAAAATTTAATTTTATTGAACAAACTGAATATCCAAACAGAGTCCTATTCTTTAACGAGAGCCAGGCGGTATAAACGTTTGTTTTTTATTTATGCCAATAGTGTGATAAACGATTAAATATCTGCGACATGAACCTTAAATAACCGATTGTAATGCATAAAATATTTGAATATTAGGTTATATTCGGTATAATAAATCTATAATTATCTCGGTGAAGTATAGTTTATCATGTACCAATAAATGGTAATGATAAACTGTATTCCAACGTTTTATGTCCCAGACATTGTATCGTTTATTATACTATGTGTAAATTAAGATTAAATATTTATACAACTGTTTTGAAATTATAACTGTTAGTCAACCTTATTATACAAAACATATTGTTTCTTGAGCTGTTACTAGTGATTTCAATTTTCACCCATAGCGGATTTAATAATATATATCTGTACTGTATCTTAACAAAATATTTAATCTCCACAACTACTAAATAAACAAACAGCTAGGGCAAAGCTACTGTTTAACTGTAACTCACAAATTTATATGAATTATACGAAATTTCAAAAGCTCTTCCTTCTAGCCACATATTTTACTTCACTGAAGCTTACCCCGGTTGCTGGCATACAAAATCTGTATGCATATTGTATCCACGTATGTATGTGATGTGTATACATAAATTATAACGTATGTGTACTATTTACTCAATAGAAAACACCAGCAGATGCCTCTCGTGGAAAACTTCCCGGTACGAATTTAAAGGATAAACATTGGAAGCTCTATTAGAATAAATAAGTATACTTTGAACGTGCGAGTAGCTTCAGTTTACATTTTACGTTCGTGAACAACAGATTCGTAGCTGCACGAATTTCCGCATAGGAAATATAAATATATTTGTTCACGTCAATAACGCTCTTCCGAGAAACAAACGTTTTGCTGTTTAATACACCAAATCACTATTCAAGGGCGGGATTTACATATATCAGTTGAGAAATGGGAAAAAGGAAAAGATGATTTTAAAATTGCATCAGCTTCTTTAAAAAGGCAAGTCAGTAATTTGTCACTTCTATAGAAATATTTAAACTGAATCAGAATCCTGGTAAATGCTTAGTTGCAGATCATCTACACCTGTTTTTTTTTGTATTCTGTACCGGAGATTTTTCGTCAAGTGTAGAAAAATCTCGTGGCAAGTAGAATTAGGACGAATTCGTAGCCAGGGCGACTGGGCTTGATAGATAGACCGAAATAGGAATTAAAGCCGGGTCGATCCTGAATTATGGTATACTTACACGCCCGTAACAAACAGCAGTTTTCCGAAACTTTTTACTCTGGCACGGAGAACTTGTTTCCGTTTTATTAATAGCCATTTCAATGGTTATTCCTTCGGCCCTGCCCACATCCTCCTTCGAGATTTTTATTTAGTTAGTCGCAGATATATATCTTTTTAATGCACGCACACAATAGGGCGTGATTTCTACGGAAGTATATGGCTATCTGTACCGGAGACAGGCCGATCTATAAAAGTGATTTATTTTATAGATAGAAACACCGCAGTCTTTACAATCCGTACACATGTAAAAATATTAATTTAAGGACGTAATCGAGATTAGTCGCAATATTAAAGCTTAAATCACGTTGTCTTCGTAATCTTCCTCAATTTAAAATAAGAGTATTTTGAATGTTTTCATTTTATTTACCGCAACTAAAATATATTAAATGTAACTAAAAGAATTAGCATCATAGCATATTTGCATGTTCTATTTGATTGTTCTTGTTTTTCCTATAAGGCACTATACATTATAATGGTTTCGAGTATTATGAATTCATTTCATCTTGAGGTATTCCGCAAGGATCTAATTTGGGGCCTTTGCTTTTTATTTTATATATTAATGATTTATTGCAGGGTATCTCTTTGTACTGGCTTATGCTGACGACATTAAAATTTATACTTCAATGGCTAACTCAGATGACGTTCACGTAAACTTACAAAATAATATCGATTATATGGTAGAATGGTGTAATCAACACAATTTAAAATTAAACATTAGTAAATGCTGCTTTGTCTTGCACACTCGAAAGATTAACCCAATTGCTTCCGCCTACTTGTTAAGTCATGCTGTGTTGCAGAAAGTTGAATCAGTACAAGATCTTAGGGGTACTTTTTGACCATACCATGAACTTTGCATCACAAATAACTAATCTACGCTTATCAACATCGAAAACGTTAGGATTTATCATCCGTTCCTGCAAATCTTTCCGGAGACTCAACTTTTGAGGATATTATACTTTAGTTTGGTTGTAAGCAAGTTGGAGTATGCCTCTCAAGTGTGGTCTTCCCACTACGTCTACCTTCAGCTATCACTTGAGATAATTCAACGGCGTTTTCTTAAGTACCTATCATTTAAAAAAGATGGTGTTTATCCTCAGCGAGGAATTAATTACATGTCTTTATTAGACAGACATTTCATGGATTCTTTAACCTATGCCATGGCGCACGTTTTATTTGGAAATTAGTTCATGGCGTCGTCGATAGCCCTTTTCGTTTTACCTCTTTAG
This sequence comes from Cetonia aurata, assembly GCA_949128085.1. Lineage (NCBI taxonomy): Eukaryota > Metazoa > Arthropoda > Insecta > Coleoptera > Scarabaeidae > Cetonia > Cetonia aurata. The sequence goes on along the minus strand of OX421886.1, from coordinate 15,083,494 downwards.
ATTTCCGCATTCCTAGACTTTCCTTTCGTTCCTCTGTCTCCTTTACTTTACCCCATTCTAAGACGAACTTGTTGCAAGACTCGCCACTGGTTACAATGTGCCGCTCGGGTGATCTGCATTATGAAGACATTTTTTCACAAAAATGTTAATGATTTATAATTTCGATTACTTTAAACTTACTTCTGTATTTTATTTTTTTCATATGTTCTATGTACTTTCGAATATTGTTGTCCTGTAATCGGCAATCTGTTGGACAATAAACGAGTATTATTATTGTTATTATTATCGTAGCTTTCAGGTTTATTCTGCCACGTCAATGTATTTAAGTCGCCAACTCTTACACGGTGGATCCATCGACTAATCTGTACGGGTCTCTCCCAGAGTGGCTGAAGTATGTATTTGGGTCTCCTTTAGATTTCCCAAATAAGCTTCGCCTTCTGCGATCTAGTGCCTCGCAATCGCATAGTATCTCATCGGGTGTCTCCGGTTCTATCCCGCAGAACCTACACTTTGGCTCCCTGTCAAACACTCCAACGTTTTGTTCCCTCATCTCCGGTCATAAAGCCCTTGATAGTGTAGAGCTGTTTCCTGCTGAGCTGCAGCAGTTCTTTAGATCTTTTCCTGCATAGTATCCCTATAAAAGTTTTACCTCCATGTATCTTCCTCCACTATTCTTGTTGCTTCGCCCGGATCCTGTCATCTATGTGTTTCCGGCCATTTGCTTTGTAATCCTGAAGAACGGTTCTGGCCCCTACATGTTCATCTCTGACTCTCTCTTTGCGAGTTCGTTAGCCCTTTCGTTGCCTTAGATCCCTTAATGCCTCGATATTCAAATCAAGCAAGTGCGAGACACTCCGTTACCAGCCAGGTGACACCGGCTTAGTAATGCCTTCAGTGCTGCTGGTCTGCCCGACATGATGCGAATTCGTCTGTTGGTCACCGCTTTCACATTTATTATTTTGCACACTGCATTCACCTCTGTCACAAATACAGAGGCATGCTATCACAATCCCATAATAGCGTGTAGCCTCTTTCTGAGGTTATATACCTGCACCGGTACCATCAGGCGTTTTAGATCCGTCCGTGTACCAGACTAAGTCTTGCTTGTTATTTTCAGGTGAGTACCTAGCTTTCTCCCGCCTGTCTGGTATAGACACCGCGAAGGGACTCCCATACCTATGACTTACCGACATGTGGTCGGTCCGCCTTTCCAAAACCTGCCCTCTCATGTACCAGTGTTGCAACCTGTATGTCCACATTCTTGCTTGCTCCTGGATAATTAGGTGCAGCGGTGGCAAGTCCCGTTATTCCTAAGCAAGCAAATCTTTCCACCTTTCGTGAACCATACCAAAGCCGCATAAGTCGCTGTTGGCTTTACCACCATGGTGTATGACCAATTCAACACGTTTGGTTTCAACCCCCATTTTATCCCTATAAGCATCTGACGAGTGTTAGTGCTGCCAGCGCCTTCTGTGTAATTCTATCCAAATGTTGATTCTAGGTAAGTTTAAAGTCAAGTGTTACTCCAAAGTACTTTACTTCTCCCACGATCTCCACATTAACCCCGTTCAACGCTGGCGGATTTAAACCTTCTTGCTTCTCTCAGAGGGGGTGGTAAACGCCACGATGTTGGTATTGTCGACACTGATATTCCGTCCTTCCAACTCCGTCCATCTACTAACCGTATTCAGAGCATCTTGCATTCGTTCCCTGACCATGGTGTTATGTCAGCCTCGCGCCACGTAGACCAGTGCCCTTTGTCCGTGTTTGTTCAGCGCCACCAGAAGCCCGTCCACAACTAGACACGACAGGAAAGGAGACAGAACCACACTCTGCGGGTAACTCTTAGACACGCGGGCCCGCAAAGTCTTTTCAGCGACCGTAGTTTTAACCGCATTCTCCCTGAGCATAGAGTATATCCAAGCAACACAAGTGGCGTCCAAACCTCTGTTTGTGAGAGCCCTCCTAATAGAATCAATGTGTTGCTGCATGCTCCCTCGGTATCGATGAAGGGCCCCAGTATCACTCCCTTGTTTTGTAATGTGTCCTCCACTAATTGTAAGCTAACTAGCTCGTGAAGTGCTGTTTCTTTCGAAAAACTACTGTCCGGTGAGCATATTGGTCACAATGTAAAGATATTAGTGACCACCGTGATACCTTGTCAAATCAAGCTTAATATATTCCAGCACACTATTTAATTATGCAGATGTAGGTATCCAAATGTAAAAAAATTAAACTCAGAGAACAGTTGCTTAATATAATTCTTAAGAGAATATGCTATGTACCTGGATGACCAAATAACTCGTTTTATAAATGAAAAAGAAACTGTATCCTTCGCAATTTAAAAAACAAAACGTACACAGAAGTAAAATAAATATTGCAAAAATTTAATATTATAGGTACAACTTCGTAAGAAGAATTCATTTAGTGTTAGTTGTTAATGTAAAAACTCTATCGCATAAACGTGCACTTTCATAAATCTTTCTGGGCATAGGTAGGTCAAGGGAGCAAATAGGCACTTTTTAGTTCCAATACGATAGTCAAACAACCCAAATAGCAGTCGTATTCGAATAAGAAAGAAAATTTGAAGAATATCTGAATAAAAAAATAGCTGCGATATACACTCCATATACTATACAAAAGGAGCCGACTTTTGCCCCGACCTCTAGCAAGGATATTAATATTGTTTCAGTTGTGTTCTACAATAAAGTCAGAACGTAGATTAATACCTGATTTACTCACACAACAAAGCTCTCTTATTCTTCTTTTTTATTCGATGGCATTCAAAAGCAACTCTGTTGTCGAGGATACAACGTACCTTTTGTTTGTTTCCATCGTAAATAATTTATCATTGTTTGCGTGGTTGTTTCACCAGCGAGAAATAAAAGGGAAAATCCAGACAATATATAAAACATAAGAGCAACTCGATTTCGTACGTTTTCTTCCTGTACCGGTTTCTCAAAAAGAAAAAGAAGAGAAAAAAGGATTTTATTGATATATGTTTCCACGTCTGCACCGAATACCAAAAATTCTACACGCATAAATATGTTAGTATATATTTTGGATATTTATCTGTACCGTTCAGAAAAAGAAACAGCAAGATGTGAATATTAACACTGGGTGCCTTTAGTCTCTTTAGTTTTCTTGTTATAAAACTTTATTTATATTAAAAACTATAAAAATCTTCAAAAAAGTAAGATATTTATAAAAGTAGATCGCATTACTCTACTAAACAATCATTTAAAATCTTTATTCTTTAAAACATAAGCGGAATCACTGAATGGTACATACGTACTTAATAAGACAGCCTGCATTATACATATAATCATTCGCACAAAGCTACTTCATATTTCACAATTTTGCCAACAAATCCGTTAATTATATTCGCTATAATTATTGACAAACAACCCAAAACAAATAAATTCTACTATACAGGCAGTCACAGTAATTAAATTGGCATTACAATGGTAAGCACCCCAAATTCGTAAGATTAACAGAGATCACAGATAAATGAATTAAACCGTGCCAGTACGCCGATTGTTAAATAACTTTACTAATATCCGTTGATACCGATAAAAGGGTTGATGTTATTACCATTTAATCCCGAATGTTATTTCGCTACCCGAACTATGTATCTCTATACAGTTATTAATATTGCTTTTCATATAATATGTAAAATGTTGTTTACTTTACTAAATGACCGTTACCTTTATTACATTGTAATTGACTTCTTGATTTCCGTGAATTTGATGGTAGTAGGGGAAAATAATTAAATAAAACAAGCTTTATAGTTGTGTGCAAAATGTTATAGAAAGAGTTGAGCGAACGTTTGAAAATTTTATATCACCTTATACGGCAGCCAGCAGTTTAATAATCAATAAATCGCAGGTCGTAACTTCATATTTTCTTTGAACTCTTACTTCGTTAACTTGCCGATAAAGTTTATGGGCACGGTCTAGCGGAGAACTTAAAACATAATACTCTGCTCTTGCACACTTAAGAACCGATACGGGAAACTCAATTAATTAATGGTTACGATTGAAAAAAAAAACAGGACTATAAAGTTGGGCTTCCCTTCTTTCTAAATTTAAAAGTGCTCTAGGTATAGTTTGGCCTCTATATTTTATATTATAATTAAAAACCGTAGATAAACTGAACTCAGCTAGATATAACAAAGAATATAAATAGAACATTTACTTAATGCTAGACAACCTCATTAGCAAAATACCCACGAGGTATGTGTACAGAAGCGGTGGGTTTCGAGATGTCACTTGCATTACTCGCTAAGGTCTCTGTCGACCGCAAGACAGCATCCAAATTATACTATTCCGAATGTAGGAGAGTTACAATAATCCTAACGATTCATTATTTTGGCAATCTTTACAAGAACAGAAATAATAAACCATTTTACAGCAAGCAAATTATAAGTGGGGATAATATTTTATTTTATTTTTGTCACTAACTCTTTTTTTTTTTGTATAACTAATACTTTGGTAAATTCGTTGTTTGAAAAAAAGACACTCTTCTTAAATAACGGTAAGTATCTGCCATATATTTCTTTGGTAGGGATATATGAACAAATGAAACAATTTTTCCTTAGATAAAATACAATTTAAGGTAGCTGTATCCAAATAGAAATTTGAAAGAAACTCTTTTCTAAAAATGGTTTCGTATCTTACAAAAATTATGAAAATGATAACATAAATACTATATGCGCACCTTTAAGTAAAATATTTGGTAACTGTCATAACTATTAGTTTATTACTAAAAACTCTTATATGTATTTAAAATAATGTATTTTACTACCTAAAATATAGCTAGCACGTCAACTACCATGCCCGTTTCTAAAAAGGTCGGCATATATGAACAGAATCAAACTTATTGGACATTTCTCATCTCAATTTATTGTCTATAAAAATACATCATCCAGCTTGCATGAAGTTATAAATTACTTGGGCAGCGTATACATATATTAACACCACAATTAATTTACTCGGAGAGATTCCTTGCAAAGACAACTAATTAGGTCGTTGGAATTCGACATTTAATAGCTATGCTGTCTCTCTCACCTTGCCAAACAAATATAAGATCGGCAGACTTGACTCGCAGCTGCCGTTTTGACAGAATTGATGAATTGAATCGAAATTAGCACAAGGGTCTCGATGTTACAGTTCATTCAGCTGGAGTTCTAGAGTGTTGAAAAGCTGCTGCATAAAACGGAATACTTTGTGTGATAGATTTGAGCTTCTTCTATGTATAAGTATTTACTAATGGACTTAAAATTATCAAGTAACTCTTTAGGTATGTATATATATATAATATTCGAACTTTTCACTTTATTAAAATTGTTAAAAAAAAAACGACAAAAAGAAAACTCCGTAATGTTCTATTTGCATGTAAGATATACTTGAACAATATTCATATATTTAGCTTCAACGAAAATCAATAGTTTTCACTAAAACTACATTTGATATCTCTTACGTTTTACTAACATAAGAAGAAACTGCGGTTCAATTAACCTTTTATTGGTTAACCGAACATGTTTTAATATCATCCTGTGAGATAAAAATTATTGAATCATCAATTAAATTAAGTATCTAATCAAAAATAGTTACATTAAGGACGATAATATTAATTAGCATTAAATGATGTTTGCTGCAATTGTTTTCAATTATGATGTAATATTTTCTTCATAGTAACGATTTATGTTATGTTTTTGTTATCTCTATCCCCTTCAACCCAATGGAAAATATCCCTCTTGCACAGCAATTCAGTTACTGTTTGAATACTTATTCCAATATGGACAGTTTTTTATTGTTGTTTTGTTGTTACGAGAGCCGTTTCTCAATGTCTTCGGTAACAGTGCAGCCTCTTGCCTTCTTGCATTATATCTCCCATTTTCTTTACCCATCAAATTATCTCAGCCAATTTAATATTCTAGTCCCCTGTACAAGTATGTCAAGTCTCTGGTGGTTGAAATAATGATCAGGTTTCATGTTTAGCTTGCCATAAATTGCTTGTTTTTTCGCGTTCAGAACTTCGCATTCACTTAGGATGTGGTACTCGGTCTCTGTCATTCTATTACACAGTCTGCGTTGTATACCTGCTGTGTTAATCCCCATTTTCTGCCCTTGCACAATGTCCTGTTAGAAAATCTGCTACTGTGCGAAGATGATGCCCACTAAGCTATAGTAGTTCTTCACTCTTCTTCTTTGATGGTCCCTTGATAATGGTTTTTCCATGAATTTGCTTAGTTATATTGTCCCAGTGCTGTTTATGTTCCTCTTGGGCCTTGGACTTTTCACCTGCTCCCGTGCTGTGTTCTTGGATACTCCTAGAACAGGTTCTGGGCCAATAAATGAAGCCGAAGTTTCTTCATTTCCAACTCGTCGACTTTTTGTTTCCTTGAATTCCCAAATGATCGGGCATCCACAGCAAAGTAACTTTATTGCGGTCTGGCAGGCTATTCAGTTCTCGAATGCATTTCCAAATCAGACTTGATTGTACTCTGGGGTTCACTAATGCCCTCAGAATCACCTGGCTGTCTGTTGCAGTTTGCCCTGCTAAGAAGCAAATTATGTACTGAAGGCATTAATTAGTTTCATCGTGGAATTACTTCCATTCCTTATTCGTTCAAAGCGCGTTGTTTTCCAGACACAATTTGTCATCGACTGCAGTATATTAAAACGAATTTAACAATTTAATGGAAGATTTCCACTACCTTCAATTTTAACACGAGTGAGAGTAAAAAGCATTAGATAACAATTCTTAAAAGTAAAAGCTCTTCTCCACTTTCTTAAACATTTTGATTTGTCAACAAAACCGATAAATACGCAAACCTTTATATGATGAATTCATTATTGCGAGAATTTAACCTTCTGACAAATTCAAACTATTTATGTTTAAAATGTTTGTAAACGCAATCACGAGTTACCAACTACAATATTATTGAATTATTCATTCAAATATGTAGATATATCCAAATACACATGTCTCAAACGTTGCTGCATTATTCCACATTATATCAATGTATAACGGGCATTCTGATGAGACTATTCAAACTTTGCGCGAACTGAGATCATTTTGCTTACATGGGCAGTGAAGAACAGAGACCTATTAACGTGTACAGAGTTTGATTGCGGAGCAAAACTTACATCGTTGCTATGTGAATTACAATTAACAAGGGCATCTAGTTTGGGTAGTGAAACTTGTGTTTTATGCTACAATATAAACTATAGACGTTAGATTCCTAGAATTTATTCGTTTACAATCTTTAGATAATTCTATATTTAGTTTCTTTTACACTTATTCGTAAACCAGAAGATCACGGTAGCACGCATTAAATTAGTGTTTCTCCTGACGTGAGGAAGAATTAAAAATGCAAATTTATTCCTATATCTACAAAGTTCTATGAGAAGCAATTTTCTTAAATCTGGGTGAGAAAATATTCACAATAATCTTCCAATTTTATCAAAGGTGATGACCAACAAAATAAAAATTAGTATTTTTTTTAAATAAAAATGTTGGAAATATATTGCATGGAATCCTCGTCGACAGATAGTTAATATTTTGATCAAAAGAGATGATTTAAACCGAAAACGCACAACAATTGCGCCATATCATTACGGAGTCCAGATTTATTCGGTTTACTGTATGCGTCAGTAAAAAGCATTATAATTTTGAGATAAAAATTTGTGGAAGACACTATATGTCCCTCGATACAACCTACGAATAATGCTTTCATTATTCACCTGAGATAAACGAGCCACACGGAGAAGAATGACATTGCAAATCCAACAAAAAAAGTACTGTCCTTACATTGCAATCGGTTCAAAAATAAATTGGTATTGCAGTAAAGTTTTGTAAGTATATTCCAAAACTTTTGTTTTGTTCCACCAACAACACTTTTGTTGGTGTTAAAATATTTTACGGTACAAATAAACGCTTTGGCGATAACATTATAGTTGTAGTTATTTCAGATCTAAAATACAGAACAACGTGTGCGAAGAAGTCAAGTAGATGTAAACACAATTTTTCAAACCAGTACAGTCAAGAAATATTTACATTACACACAATTGTAGTTGACGCAACAGGGCGCCTACGTTGTCGATATTACAACTTGTGATGCAGGAAGTCCCGGCATGGACAGTAGTATCACGTGATTCTAACCGCGTGTTTCATTGGTCTTACATAGCCTTGAAAAAACAGACTAGTCTGCTAGTTACCAGGCGGAGTAGACCACGCCATATATTTTCGGTTGTGACGTTGTGTTAGCTTATTAGTTTTGTGTAAAAGATCGACAGTGTATTAAAATTGAAGAAAACTGCACGGAGAAAAATGACATTGCAACTCCAACAAAAAAAGTATTGTCCTTACGTTGCAATCGGTTCAAAAATAAATTGGTATTGCAGTAAAGTTTTGTAAGTATATTCCAAAACTTTTGTTTTGTTCCACCAACAACACTTTTGTTGGTGATAAAATATTTTACGGTACAAATAATCGCTTTGGCCATAACATTATAGTTGTAGTTATTTCAGATCTAAAATACAGAACAACGTGTGCGATGAAGTGAAGTAGATGTAAACACAATTTTTCAAACCAGTACAGTCAAGAAATATTTACATTACACACAATTGTAGTTGAGGCAACAGGGCGCCTACGTGGTCGATATTACAACTTGTGATGCGGGAAGTCCAGGCATGGACAGTAGTATCACGTGATTCTAACCGCGTGTTTCATTGGTCTTACATAGCCTTGAAGAAACAGACTAGTCTGCTAGTTACCAGGCGGAGTAGACCACGCCATATATTTTCGGTTGTGACGTTGTGTTAGCTTATTAGTTTTGTGTAAAAGAACGACAGTGTATTAAAATTGAAGAAAACTGGCTCACTTCTGACGTCTACTGACTCTTAGATATGGATAATTTTGTTACAGAGAAGCTAGCTGAATGGAATATTATGCGTACGAAGTACAGATTGCTAATGATTAGTACATTAAACCTTTCGATAAATTACCTAGTGTTTTCCCCTGTTTAAAAGTTGCAAAACGATCTAGAATATACGTTGCCTTGAGACATTTGTAAAATAAGACTTAGATACATTTGAAATTTTAATCTTCATTTTTAGTGTTTCCCAGTTTTAGAATTTATCTTGTTTATTATTTTTTTAATTATTAATAAAAAAAATGTGTTATCCTATACTGATATTTTATTTAAACCCTCCACAGCTTACATTTAAGACAGCACCGAATTTGTGTGTGAATCTACTAAAATATTGTTCGCTTTGAACAGAAATTGCGATTACAAAAATCAAAATCAAGTGACAATATAAACGTAGAAAATGATGACGGAAAATCAATTGTTTGTTAAATATCCACAACTTGCTGTTGAAGTTTCAAATTGCTTTGGTAGTGATAAAAAATTTTTAATACTGTATTTCACACAATTTTGTTGAAAACACCATATTTTTGTGATTCGTTAAACAACAAGCAACTGGTTGCTTGTAACATGTTTTGGGAATATATCCTTCTAAATTTTGTGGCAGTTCTAACAAAGTTTTTCGACAACAAGTTTTAAGTTGTATTGAATAATGGTTGTTGTTGTCATATATTTACCCACAAATTGTTGTTCAATGTGCGTCAATTGGTGCCACCTTAACAATAAATTTTTCTCCGTGTGGCTCACTTCTGACGTCTACTGACTCTTAGATATGGATAATTTTGTTACAGAGAAGCTAGCTGAATGGAATATTATGCGTACGAAGTACAGATTGTTAATGATGAGTACATTAAACCTTTCGATAAATCACCTAGTGTTTTCCCCTGTTTAAAAGTTGCAAAACGATCTAGAATATACGTTGCCTTGAGACATTTGTAAAATAAGACTTAGATACATTTGAAATTTTAATCTTCATTTTTAGTGTTTCCCAGTTTTAGAATTTATCTTGTTTATTTTTTTTTGTTAATTATTAATAAAAAAATGTGTTATCCTATACTAATATTTTACTTAAACCCTCCACAGCTTACATTTAAGACAGCACCGAATTTGTGTGTGAATCTACTAAAATATTGTTCGCTTTGAACAGAAATTGCGATTACAAAAATCAAAATCAAGTGACACTATAAACGTAGAAAATGATGACGGAAAATCAATTGTTTGTTAAATATCCACAACTTACTGTTGAAGTTTCAAATTGCTTTGGTAGTGATAAACAATTTTTAATACTGAATTTCACACAATTTTGTTGAAAACACCATATTTTTGTGATTCGTTAAACAACAAGCAACTGGTTGATTGTAACATGTTTTGGGATTATATCCTTCCAAATTTTGTGGCAGTTCTAACAAAGTTTTTCGACAACAAGTTTTAGGTTGTATTGAATAATGGTTGTTGTTGTCATATATTTACCCATAAATTGTTGTTCAATGTGCGTCAATTGGTGCCACCTTAACAATAAATTTTTCTCCGTGCATTAAGCTATTAAACGCTGTGGAATATGTATCCAATTTACTTACTATTTATTGCTGCATTTACAAATTGTATGTAGAACTATATATTACCTTTTAACACATTTGCTGATCAATATTAACTAATGTTTTCCAAATAAAGAGAAGGTCTACAGTAGATTGTGTAGAAAATTTGAGCAAGAAGTAGAAATGTATATACTTTGTATCTGCAGAAGTGCCCTGTATGTAAACATACCACGCAATCTATTGCAGTGTAAAAGTATAATCAATATTCTCAAGAAGGGGCAATTTTATTTTATGGTTTCGCAATCTACTTCACAGTAGGAGCTATGTATATTCTTCCATAGCACGAAATGTAGATAGTTGCAAGTAAATAACGATTGTATACTAAACAAAGGTAATAATAATAATAATATTTATTTTGTTGTAAGACACACAAGTGTATAACAGACGTCAAAATAAACAAAATGAAGTAATAATAAAATATAAAAAGTAAAGAAAAGAATAATCATTCTTGAAGGTAGCAAAAAAAAATATCTATGCATATTCTAATATAAATAAAAAAAACATAATAAAATAAAGAAAGAAAATAAATAAATAGTAATTGTAATTAAGTGATGGTTAATTGTAAATATAAATAACTAAGACTCAAAAAACTTGCAAGACAAAACAAAGTAACGGTTACTGAACACAACTAAAGTGAGAAAAAGAACTCAAATCTAGGCTACAATAAAACAAAAAAAACTTAATTATTGCGCAAGGCAAAGAATCATCTAAATTATAGAAAGTGTGCAACAGGAGAAACTTCTGTAAAGCATTGCAAAAGTTTGCAACCGGACAATTTTACGAGGTAGATGATTGTAGACCTTGACTCCCATACCTTTCACCCCTAGACTAGTAATGTTTAGAGTGTATCCTGCAGTATGAAGATAGTCTCTTGCTCTAGTCTGATAGTCATGGTACTCGTCATTAAAGGTAAAACTATCTTTGTTTTTGTGCACATAGCAAGCTAATTCCAATATATAAATACAAATTAAAGGCAATAAATTCAAAGTATGAAATATAGATCTGCAAGATTGGGTGAAATGAGCACCGACAATGGATCTTAGAATAGCTTTTTGCGCTAGAAATACTCTCTTAGCGGCTGTCGATGAACCCCAGGGCAGAATACTATATTGCATCCTGGAAAAGACTTCAGCATAGTAAAGCGTCAGCATACATTGCATTGTAACCTGCGATCTCAAACAGCGAAATACATAACATTGTGTTACGTTCACATAACAGTGTACGTTCCATAACAGATTGGCCTCAAAAGTTATACCAAGGAACTTTACGGAAGCCTTCACCTGCAGATTTGTGCCGCTTAAAGAAATATCTGTAATATCTGTACGCCTGTGTATAGTATGAAAAAACATATACTTCGTTTTTTCTAAGCTTAGTGATAGCTTATTTGTCTCAAACCATTCCGTTAGAGTACACAACAGTATATTTGTAATAAATTCACTATCATCATTGGTAGTAAGTATGGAAATATCATCGGCATACATAGTTAGATAAATATCAGATAGAAAAAGTACAACATCATTCATGTACAAGTTAAACAATACAGGCCCCAAAACGGAGCCTTGTGGAACACCCATCATAACCGGCAAAGCATATGATTGAGCAGTCTCAAACTCTCCAGAGTCCCTAATGTGTTTAATCCTCACAAATTGAATGCGATCGTACAAGTAAGATGCAAACCAGTTTGCTACCGTCCCCCTAACACCACATAGCTGTAATTTCTCAATCAAGTTGTCATATTGTACGCAATCAAAGGCCTTTTGCAAGTCACAAAAGATACCTAGAACGGGTTTTCTCTTTTCAATACACTCCAGTACGTTGTTGTAAAAATTGATGAGAGCAGTGGTTGTCGACTTTCCTTTTGTAAAACCTTGTTGAAATTTGGTCAAGATATGGTGCTTAGTCAAGAAACTGTTAAGCCTATCCAACATACAATATTCAAGGATCTTTGCAATGCAGGAAGTCAATGCCACAGGTCGATAATTGGAGGGTACTTTGGCGTCCCGATAACTATATTAATTAGAAGTGTAAATATAAGTGTTTGCAAATAGCACAGTAAGGCTTTTAAAGTAGGTTCAGGTTTGTGATTAATAAATGTATTTGTTTAATTTAGTCACCAATACGTAGTGTTTACAAAACAAGTATATATAAGGTATGTACACAGAACCTATGAGATGACACACACACGCACATGTGTACATGTGCCAATATACATCGTATAGTACCGTAGTGGTATACGAAAGCGTGTCAGCACGATGCACCCTGCGTTATTGTTGTACAGTTGATAAAAGTATATAAAACCTGCGAGTTTACTAGAAACCTTCGATCCTCGAAATGCTGTCCGAACCAAAATGACGACGAGCATCATTACAGATATATATATCGTCCACGATGTTTTTGCTGTAGCCCAGAACCTGTTCTAGGAAGTCTCAAAAACATAGCGCAAGAGCAGATAATAAGTTTGGCCCGTGAGAATCACGAAGGACACTGAAGCAATACAGCTGTTGCTATTGCTTACAATAAAGTTGAAAATTGAAATCAACACCCACTGCACACTGTGTAATAGATATACTCCGTGCGAATGCGAAACTCTAGAGGTCAAAAATGGAAAAACCAACACAGATCACACGTACAAATTAGTACAAGCAGTGCCAGGATTTTTTAATGACTGGTATGACTTAACATGTTGAAAAGAGACAAGACGCAGCAGTGGTGCCAAAGGTTCCATGTTAGGGTACTACTAATTTTTAGACCGATGCGCCGGTGAGAGAACACTAAAGGCTAGATTATTTTTAAAATTATTTATTTTACAACTAAAAGTACGTTATTATATACAAAGTATACATGTACTTGACATTCTTTCGCAACTTAAACAATATGTAATACAGTATTCCGTTTTTTCTATATCAAGTATATGTTATACAGTATTTGCTATACCACCAATGTCCCTCAGTAAGGTATTATATTACATGTGTATATTTAGATGCATATAAATTCATATATCATCGTACACTCGCTGGTTGCTGGAACTAGTAAGCCGATGTTGGCTAGGCGCGACCGTTAAACATAACGCAATAAGCGCACAACAGTCACCGACTACTATTCGAGCTCGGCGCACCTAGCCCTCTAGTATAGGGAGCCAGCCATGGTCTGTCGTTAGTGCGCTCTCCACGCGTGGCATGGGCAGCGACCATCTCTCGCTGCTCTCGGCCAACACCGCAGTCTGAACTTGGCAGGTCGTCGTTGCCGCGCTGTCCTTTAGGATGCCTGCAGTATCTCGCGCGCATTGCCCACGTCGCCCTTCCTGACGCCGTACCTACGTGCGGCTGTTAGCTCGCGCGCGCTTAAGTTTTCGCAGTTGCGCTACGGTGCGCACAAAATAATTAAAATAAAATATCCTTTAATATGGTCTTAATTTTTAAGCCGTATCTCCCATTTTTGTCATTTCTATCTATAGCTCCAGGTCACTGCTCTGTAGAAAACCATGGTTTTAGCAACAGCATTTTATGTATCTAGTTTTCTATGCTTTGCAATTTATATAATCCTGTCTAGACGTTGTACTGCTACTCGTCATTGTGTAAGCCAATTTCTTATTCCTCTGTCAACTCCAGCATTCTTTCTAGTGCTCATGCAGAATTATTTACAAATGTCAGTTTTATGATGTTACGCGGTCTAGTTCAATTCCAACTGTTTTTCTTTCGATACTCAAATGTCTTATTTTATCGGTGTATATAGAGAGACATGTTATGGATGTTTTGGGAAATTGAAAAACGACGGCGACTCAAATATAGAAAACCCTGCTGATATTAAATTTAAATTAGAAAATCTAACTGAAAAAGAAGTACGTAATATTTGTACAGAAATAGAATATTGCCTGAAAGTAGATAAGTTACCCTTGAAAATCAATACGACCATATATAAAACCGCAATCTTGATACCTACATGTAAGGCTTTAGGACAGGATAAGAGGAGGGAACTGTGTAGTGGAAAATTATTTTAGACAGAAAACTAGAAAAAGAGGTAAAACAGAAAAAAAAAACAATTGTTACAAGCTTGGTTGAGCACCTAAACCTCGCAATATAGAGGATATATCTAAAACTAAATGTAATAGAATTAAAAGATCAGTAGCAGAAGCCAAAAGCAAAACCTGAGCTAACAAGTGCAGAGAACTATAGCAGTATATCGGAGGAGGATAATGTTCTGAAACCATATTCAGAAACAATTAAGAAAAGATGAAAGATCTATAAACGTCTGTGATAAAAATACTGCAAACATAAAGACTTGTTACATGAAGAGCACGCAGATAAATAAGAATGGATTGCACAGTGGTGATTAATCTTCTGTGTCTAAAAGAAGTAATTCATGAGAAACCGCCACCTGAAGAAACGTACATCTACTTTTTCAGCTAAAGCTTATGATAATGTCATGGTGATGAAAATATCTGAAGCTACTGATGGAACAAACATCAACCCCTTGAAACGTTGTTAAGGTTGGAACGAGTTTTATTAAAAATTAAGTAAAATGAAATGTTTGCAAGTCTCTAATCCCTATAAATTTTCATTTAAAACACATAAATGTGCGTTTCATTCAACGTTCTGGTACTTTAAGACCTCATTGTACAAGATAAATATGTTTCAAGAAATAAAAAAGCGGATTTATATATAAACATTGCTATCATATACCATATATTTTGAAACAATTAAATATATAAAAAAAAAATAAAGGGAAAACTGATCAATGAACAACCTCAACGAAAACTTTTGAAGCTTTTTCAAAGTATTTTTATACGTAAATATTTTTTTGCGCCTCCGTCCAGAAACACTGATTTTGCATTACTATAAATCGGCCGGAAGCTTACCATTCTCCGGCCTAGGCCGTCAAAAAAACCACTATTGGTTGGCAACACTATATTTGAATTACTGACATTTCTGTCATTAATTATAGATTCGATGACAGATGACAGAATTTTCGTTACACAATCTCTTAATTAATTCATATTCATTCCAATGCTATTTTCGGAAGATTTTACAGGTAATAAATGGTTAATAACTTCACATACTACCTCTATAATATGAGCTGGGGTCTCCATTGTCCTTATTATTGATGAATATGTATCAAAACTACCAAGAAAATTAAAACGTCAAAACACTAAGGTATCTTAACCCTGATTTCCAATTCAAAATTCATACGTAATAAGTATTGCCAACCTGTACTGTTAACTTCCTAGCGTTAATTTCTTTTATTATTTACAACAAAATTAGGATTTGTCGGCTCAAAAAATAGTATGTAACACACGGCCAGAAACTCTTTTGCGAGTATTCACAAACCGTACTCACACTCGCAAAACTATAGTTTCTGGCCTAGTAATACAAATAACTATTATTATCTAAATCCAGCAATTTTATTTAATAGTGAACGAGAATAAGTGGTGAAACTCATATTTTAGCGAAGATTTTTTGCTAATTTACCAAGTTTTTACAAAAAAAAAACGCAAAATGTGCACTAATGCACCAATTAATCGATTGAATGCAGTTGCAATGCAGACAAATTTGTACAAATGTCGCTATTGACAGACATACATGTTTCGCCTTACCAAGGCTTGTCAATGTCATTTGGAGACAATTGTATGTTACGCTCATAACGTAAATATTCTTTTTCAATATTAATAATAGTGAATGTGAGTTAAAAGATGTGAAACTCATATTTTGGCGAATAATATGTATAATATACAAATGTCGCCAAGTGACACTGACGAGCCTTGGTAAGGCGAAATATGCATGTCTCGCAATAGTAACATTTGTAAAGATTTTTCTGCGTTTCAACTGCATTTAATCGATTTTATTTCAGTTTGGTATTTACATAAACATCAATGACTAACTCTGCGAGTGTATTCTGTTATGTACTTTATTATTAAATAATAGACATTCAAAATCGATTTGATTTCTTGTTGCGTAGAAATAGATAACTAATCCAAAATGGATAGATAACTTGTTCACACTTGTACGTTGGTGCTGACACAGCATTCACACATACATGTACATACACACGTATGTCGTATTCGTTCAATCGATACCCTGCTAGACAGCAATCTACGGCAAACCGAAATGCCTCTTCCTAAATCTAGATACCTTCTCCGCAGCCATAACTTTTCGGATATGTAACCTCTCAACAAGAGATTATTTGGCTCCTCTAACGCTAACCGAATTAAATCTGGGTTATTTATTGATTCCTTTCCCATGCTCGAGCGAGGCTAAAAATTCTCCTGGGGTTCGGCGTTTATTCACATAGGAAATTAAAAAACTGATTGCGTTTGTATCAGGATGCAATCGCGTTTTGGTATGTATAAACGTTACTATGAGCAGCGGCGCCCCAATTTGTTCTTTTTGCTGCTTTAGCGTCGTGATTTACAGATTCCAGTTGTAGCTGCTTTCGAATTAACGCTACATCTACGGATTCAGTAAAAGAGAAATTAAATGAACTTCAGAACCAGCAAAAAGTTCCAGTACTGTGACGCACTTGAGTCAAGAGCGCTAGATTCGATATTAATATAAATTAGAATGATATTCCTTTAAATTTTTTATGTGTAAACTACAAAAGATCGCACTGCATTATGCATAAATAATACTTATATCATTACGAACTTTGAGATGCAAAGTACTTACATGGAGTAGTGTCAAAGTGGTTCTTTTTCATGTTTACCCGAATACTTTTTCCCTCTGATTTTTTATGACTCTTGCAGTACTTATATAAGTTTCGTTTCGCTCTTTCCAGATCTAGTTAATGCTTACTACACATACTTCTTTCTGTTGTTTTTAAATTATGTTAACGTTTATATTTTCTCTGTATCTCTACACATGCTTAAAGTAAATATATTTCAGGAACTAAAACAAATCCTTTCCATTAATTTAACGTAGTAATGTAGCACTCATTAAAATTCTACCGCAAAAGTAATAGCACCAGTGCATCTTTGTGTATTTGAATAAACTTTTATGTGTTTTAAGATAAAAATATTTATTTTAAAAGCTACACGAAATATGCACCTCATTTTGATTTGTACCTACTCGTATTTCAATATATTTCGACTATTATGAAAGCAATAATAACCTTTCTTGAGTTTAATTTATAGAAAGCAACAAATATAAATTGCTAAGAAAAGACCAAAGAATAATTATTATAATTAGTGTATAACATACTTTGGACATTAACTTTACAAGTTCAATATATTTCTATAAGAATACAGTGAACACGCTTTATTAGAAGCATGATGGTCCAGAGTCAACTAAGCAGCGATTCAAATAAACAGCCCTGCAGAGAAATCGTATTATAAAATCCAATAATTGTCTCGTCAGTTTTCTGACAATGAAACACGAATTTTAAATAAAACAATTTTAGCATTGTATATTGCTAAATAACGAATATCATAATATATTGCTATGATATATCATGCTAAACATAACCTATACAGGATCAAACATCAACTATAAAATTATTTATGTAAATGCATTTTGAACTACTTATTTATTTTGTAAATATATGTGAAAATTTAAACTAAAAACTTACTTATCTCGTATCTAATTCAAAAAGGGCAGGTTACCATGGATTTTAAGGAATTAGGTTCCTTCGCTGATTGTTCGAACGTGGGTTTATAATGCTGTATCGTATCGTTGGAAACGATATCTATCATCGTTGCTGGGGTCATTTTTGCCTAGGAGATATTAAGTTGTTGAAAACAAATGTGGGGGACTTCTTTTTCGATTTTTCCTGAGTGTAGTTGCATTTTGAATAATTATCTAGAAATTTTGAATTTGTATCATAATATCAGTCTTTAACTTTAAAATTTACTCACAAGAATGAGAGTATTGCGTATGTAGTGCCAAGATGATGGAAATCCAGTGATTTAGAAGATTTGGGGTGGCGTATTTCTAATCCTGGGGCCGATTGAAGAGTCTCGTTCGAGCCTATTTGCTATGGCATTATTGGAACACTTAATTGGGAGCTGAAATGATTGTTGTGGAGTTGGAATTAGTATTTGGAGTATATTAGAGGAGTTTTTCGTACTTGAAGTAAGCGATTTTATCATCTCTTGAATCTATAACAGGCGTCAAAACCGTAAAGGGAATGTTAGGTTATATTATCGTATGATAACAGTGAATCTAGTGGATTTTTGTGTGTAAGCTTATCGTTTGAGTCTGTGGGTTTAAATTCACGAGCAGTTTAAGTTGGCATTATTTGACAGTACCTCATTTTATGACGGGAATTTAGCGGGAGATTTGAATTCTTTATATGATATTAAAACGAGATATATGAGTTATTAGCTTGGATTAAGATTCCAGAAATCTTATTTTTGTACAATTTAAATAGTAAAGAACTTACTTACCCTGAGGGAATCATTAGAAGATTCATTTCTTTGTTCTCATTTATTTAACTCGAAATAAATAAATTTTGCTATAAAAACATCTCCTTTATTCACTGTAGTATAAGAACATCACGAACGAATAACTGTAGAGGGGTAAATTTCGTATACCTGTGTACTGTAGTGTCATCTTACAATTGGGGCGTAGCATATCTGTGGAGTAAATGATATTTAATAGATGACACTGACTGTATGAAATGAGAATAAAACAGTGTTGAATTAATTTAAAAATGTAATAAAAATTATACAGAATTATCTACAAGCTTCGTAGCAATATGTTCAAACGGACCACCTCGTGCTTCCAAGCATAAATTTACTCTTCTTTTGATATTCTCGAACACATGTTGTAATTGATTTTCATTAATATTTTGCATTTCTTGTTCGATGGCTGCTTGTAATTTCTCCAACTTGTAAGGTCAATTTTGGAATATCTTATTTTCTAAGAATCCAAATAGATAACAGTCTAATGGTGTTAGGTCAGGTGACCGTGGAAGCCACCGTCACCTACTAATTATTCCATCACCGAAACATTATTGTAGATATTCAAACGTATCGTAGGGTACACGAGGTAGTGCTCTATCTTGTTGAAAATAACCTGTTTAGTAGTTCATCATCATGTAATTGGTCAAAAATTTGCGTGCGATACGTTTCACCATTGATGTTGTTATGGAAAAATATTGGGCCAATTATAGGAAGCCTAGAAGTACGAAGTATGGTTACCCATAATTCTGCGGATACTAAGGAGTTTTTATAAAATCATGTGAGTTTCCAGTTGCCCATGTTCTATAATTCAGAGTGTTAATATAGTCTGATAAATGAAACCATCTCTCATCAGACATAAACGTCACATTTAACATACTGTCGTTGCTAATGTGTTTGTTGAACCAGCGAAGATTCATGGGTAATAATTGGCGTGTAACCGTTACTTTGTACGGGTGCATATGTAGATTTTTCACTAAAGCTTTCCTAGCAGTATTGAATGTCGAGCCTAAATTAAAGAACACGTATACATATATCAAAAAACGACTTCTCGAAGGCCTTCGATACTATTAATCATGACTTGATGTCGGTAATATCATCCTATATTGGCTTGATGCCCACTGCTGTTACCTTGCTTCATAACTACCTTATTGGTAGAACTCAATGTGTTCGTGTTGATAATTATACTTCATCGTATCTGCCCATAAGATCTGGCGTCCCGCAAGGATCAATTTTAGGCCCACTTCTGTATACGATATATATATCCAACTTTACTAAATATATAAACAAGTGTAAGTATCATTTTTACGCTGACGATACGCAACTGTATTACTCTTTTCCTGTGCAGGAGACTGATAATGCAGGTTCCTATATTAACTCGGACATTGAAAATTTAAATAGCGCTTCTAGAAAGCACTCTCTTTTCTTGAACCGACCTCATTTTATTTGGCCCTAAAAAGACTAGAACTGATTTGGCGTACCGCTCCAGAATAAAAATCGTCGTTGATGGTAAAAATATTCCATTAAAAAGTACTATTAAAAATTTAGGTGTTTTACTCGATGATAATCTAGATTTTGCTCATCATGTTAATGAATGTGTTAAGAGATCATATGCTGCCCTAAAGGTGATTTACGCTAATAGAGGTTTTTTGTCTCAAAAAATTAAGAAATTACTTTGTGAATCGTTAGTTTTGTCCCATCTGAATTACTGTGATTCTTTATATCATCCTTGTATTACGTCAAACAGTATTCGTAAAATTCAAAAAGTAGAAAATTCTTGTCTCAGATTAATTTTTGGTATTAGCCGTCGCTCGCGTATTTCACATAAGCTGACGGAGATTAAATGGTTAAATATGAAGCATTGCAGGCTTCTTCATACAGCCACGCTGTTTCACTCTGTCATACATTCCCAAAAACCGCCATATCTATACAGGAGAATCACTTTTAGGACTGATGTCCCCAATGTAAACATTCGTTTTAAGGGAACACTAACTCCTCCTATGCACCACTCTGCACAGTTCAAAAAATGTTTTACTAACCGCGTAACCTCTACATATAATTCTATTCCCGTGGATATAAAAAATGAATGCTCCCTACATACTTTTAAAAAGAAATTACGTCAGCACTTATTTACTAAACAGATGGGTTGATGGTTTGCGTGGCCTTTACTTCTTTTGTGATTTGCCGTTTACCTCTGCATTTAGCTCTATTTACATTATTTTCTACGTTTAATTTAGTTTTAGGTTATTTGTTGTTTATATATTAATTATCTGTGGGTTCAGTGGAAGAACAGATGCTGCTATTTGTAGCAGTAACTGAACTGCGCCCTTTTTCCTACTCTTTGTTGATATTGTATGATATTGTTATGTAATTACTTTTGTGAGTACGGAAAATAAAGGTATATTATTATTATTATTATTAAATATATCAAGCAATAATACTTAACAGCTAAGTTGCGAATTCATTTAGTAGGGCTTGCATCAAATCGTTGGACAATTCTATCCCTGTGTTGAGCGAATTCTTTGTAGATTACAATGAGCTCAGGATACTCTTCGTGAAGCTGTTGTATGCATGAATGTAAGGAATAAGTCCAAGACGCATCCTCATGGTGAATGCCACTCCGGAAATGTACTTTTAAAATGAGGCCGTCCTGTTCTAAAAATTAAAAATTAAAGTCAGTTCAGCTTAATTCGGCTTAAAATTTTTACAAAACATACCTGAATGTCAACTCTGATGAACAACTAGCCCTAAAAAGAACTGCTTTATAATAAAAATTGGCACTCGACCCAATTTTAATTAAGGATATTAAAAAAATTGCTTGAAATCAATGTGCTTAAATTTTAATATTGCCTTCACACTAAAAAGACAGTAGGGTTAACAAAAAAATTACACAAAATTTATTCTAGAAAACATCTGTGCGAAGCAATTTCGTTAACTATATACGAAGAGGGACGTTATTCGAAACGACACCACTGTGATAAACCGTTTAAATAAGTTGGACGATATTTTTTCCCGCTGCCATTTACCGTCGACTTTCTCTGCACATTCAAATTTATTACTGGGGAGGCCATTTTTGCGAAAATCTCCTTCCTAAGCGACTGTTTAAAGTTTAGTGCTTAACATTCTTTTATTGTTTCTTAAACAAGGAATGTTTACGGACTGGTGGCTCTTTCTACTGGTCGGGCCGCTGCTAAAGCATTCTTATTGTGCAAGTGGGAATTACCAGGGCAAAAAAATCTCTCATTTGAAATTTGTTATGCGTGAAAATTGCTGTTGTTTGCATAAATTAGATTAAATTAATTTCACCGGCGTCATTATGAGTTCTCTTTCTACGCTCTGTTCCCGACATGTTTTCCAATTAGTGATTTTTGCAATTGCAAGGAAAATAAAACAATCAACCTCTTGCAATGATAAAAATTTTCAGCAAAATTTTACTGCCTTATCTGGAACCACCACTTCTTCCTTAATCCTTAATGACCTACATTCTTTCACTATCCCCTACCCCCAAACATTTTCATTGTTTTGCATATTTTCAAGAAGGTTTGTTACATACACTTTTAGCACATCTTTCAACAAAACTGGGAAAATTTTTTAGTTAGATATTAAATGCATTTACATAAAACATGCTGTATGTACTCCCTCAAAGAGAAGTATTGCCTAAAATACCTTTCGTGTTCCCTAGATACACCTCTAACCCCATGACGGTTTTCATTTTATTGATAGCAATCGTTACATGCATCTATCCATGATAGGCCTTCTCATGGCCTGATCCAGTTTAAGCTGGACTAAATCGACATTTCTCTTCTGAGCAGCGCTAAGTAATTGAGCTCCAAAATAGAGCTTCGTCCAACTCCGAATATCACTCAATAATTGCAGTGTTTCTGCTTCGTTTCATGAGTAATAGATCGATTCTCCAGGTAGCTGTTAATCTTCACTCAGCAATGAGATATTTAAATCAATGATTAAAATCTGAACACTTCAAAATTCCCTTAATGTAATAGCCACCAAGATGAAGTATTGTTGTTAAGTACACACCATCTTAAAGTTAAGAGGAAGTAATTTATGTATACCTCAAGTATATTAGATATCGTACCTCCAAAATGCGTAACTTATATTTTAGCAATTTTAGACAACTGATAAATTTTGAACTGCTGGGTATAAAGCCGAAAATGACACAATAAAAACGCCATACCTAAGGTGATATATAAAATAAATAATAACACGTTCCGAGCAGAGTTACATCACTGATTGTGAGAGATATTCTAATCTGTACACAAAATGGTTACGGAAGAGAGAACCGGAAGTTATCCTCACAGTGATAAATTCAGTCTATATATATATTTCTTTTTCATGGTATGGCAAAAAAGTGTGTTATCCTACAGCAAGATGTATCTATATAAAATAAAGAGAATAAAAATTTGATAACTGTCAGGAGAGATTTATAAGCGAAGCATAAAAAAACCCGATTGGATATTTGTGAAACAAGGGAAAAGATTAGAGATATATTCTTTGTAATTTATCTTTCCTGGAACGCGAAATTTCATTCAAATATAAAATATAAAATATAACCTTTTCAAAATATTTTATTTATGAACTAACGTCATCTCTGATAAAGCTTGCTGCGCTTTGATGCGCAATTGCAATAATAATAATAATAATATAATATATTGTCATAGCTCTAAAACAGAATATGGACATTGTCAATACAATAAATACAATGGATAGAATCCTAAAAGTAATATAAATAAAATATCAATAAATAAAATATAAGTAAATATTTAAATGTAAGCATATTTTAGGATTGAAAATCTAAATATTCCTAAATATCATAACAGTTATTAGCTCTTAGATATTGTTTTAATTTAAATTTGAACTCAGGAATACGGGTTGCAGTTTTTATAGTTTTTGGTAATTTATTATATAGCATCCTTTATATTCAGGACTTAATTCGAAAGCCGCTGTATTGTGCAACGGTACACTTTTATTAACTCTGCTGCGCGTTGTCATGTTTTTTGTAAATGTCTGAGTTCCTTTTAAAATTCTGTTCATTATTTTTTTTAAAACACTAATATTTCATATATGTACAAGGAGGCTAACGGCAGAATACCAAGTTGTTCAAATAGTAAACGGCAAGAAACAAACGACGACACACCCAACATACAACGAATAATTTCTTTTTGAAAGAGAAAAACCTTTCTTGCACCAGCCGCTGCGCCCCAAAAAATAAGTCTATGCCGAAGACGAGACTCCACATACGCAAAATAAAATCGTCGGAGCGAACTTAGACTAACGGTGTTTCTCAAGCATCTAAGCCCGTAAAGTGCTGAAGTGAGTTTACTTATTAACATTTAGCAATGATCATGGAATTTTAAATTGTTATCCACTATCAGACCTAGAAATGTAACATTCTGTCTTTCAGGTATGGATCTATCATTACAAGGCACATATAAACTACACCCGCCCTCTCTGACTGTTAGCGAGAATGTTAAAATCCATGTCTTTTCTCCGTTCAATACTAGGTCGTTATCACTACACCAGTAACTCATGTCATTCACTAATTTTGCGGCTTTTAGCGTTTTCAGTTGAAGATGACTTTAGTATGCAACTAGTATCGTCAGCATATTGTGCCAACGTAAAGTTAGATAACGTTCGGCCTAAATCATTAATATATATAATGAAAAGAGTTGGACCTAGTATTGAACCCTGAGGAATGCCACATTCCAAATTTATGACCGAAGAGTGGTGACTCCTGGTCACATTTGTGCTATCTCTCCCTTTAACATTTACTACCGCTTTTTATTATCTAAAAATGAATGAAATAGGTCGTAAGCAACACCGTATATCCCAAATGATTTTAATTTTTCTAGTAGTAACGAATGATTTACGATATCGAAGGCTCATATATAGGTCAAAGAAAACACCAGTAACCAGACCCCTCCTATCCAAACCCACATAAACACTTTTTAACGCATGCTCTATCGCACAGGATGTATTCTTTCCACCAACAAAACCAAACTGTGAAGGCGAGATTAAGTTATAATAATAAATAATAATAATAATAATAATAATGTATATTCATGTCAGACACAGTACATCAGTGTATATGAATCGTCAAAAAGATAACAGCAATAGATAATATAAAAATTGTACACAATGGAGTGACAATACGAAAAATTATATAAACATACAATAAAACATATGAACGAATCAACAATTAACAAACAGAAATGTGTATATAAGAAAAAAAATAACAAAATGAAGTTTGAAGTGTAAGTCATAGATTTATGATATAAGATAGTCCTCAACTGAATAATAACACCTTCGCATCAGGTAAGTTTTTAACAGTTTTTTAAATTGAGTAGAGTTACGAGCACCTTTTATTTCAGATGGTAGCCTGTTATAAATGGCCTGACCCGCATAAGTTGGTGACTTCTCGAAGCAAGTAGTCCTATGATGATCAGTGCGGAGTAAGTGAGCGTACCTAGTAGAGCAATTATGATCGTTAAAAGTCTGTTTGTTGATATTATTCCGGATGTATTCAGCACACATATAGATATAAATACATGGAAGTGTAAGAATATTTTGACTTTCAAAAACTGGTCTGCAAGATTCGTCATTGCGTAGATTAAAAATTAAACGTAATATTCGTTTTTGTAGAACAAAAACTCGTTTAGAATTCACAGAATTACCCCACAGAACCGTATTGTAAGAAAGGACCGAATAGACTAGAGCATAATAAACGTTCATAATATGCTCCTCATGAAGCACAGTTTTCAGTTTTAAAATCGCATAATAAGCACTGTTCAACCTAGCACACACGTGTTCAACATGAGAGTTCCAAGTTAATTGCTCGTCCAGATAAACACCGAGAAACTTTATATGGTTATTTTTCATTAAATAATCGTTAACACTTTCGAAAATGCTGAAGGCAGAGATATAGGCCTATAATTCTTTGGGTCGTGTTTGTCACCTTTCTTATAAACAGGAAAGATTTTGTTAAGTTTTAATCGATCTGGATACACGCCCTCACTCAAAGACTGGTTTATTAAATATGTTAGCAGCTGTAGTAAATTGCCGCAGACAAGACCCAACAAAAAGCAGTTTAAGATGTGTACGATGATGGGTACATCATCGTAACCAGCCGAATGTTTCCTCGATACTTCCCTGATTATCCGCTCCATTTCGAAACAATCTGTTGGTAATAGAAATAGGTTATGATTCGTGGCACTGGGTACAATCAAGTCATTGTGAATATACGAAGGTTTTATTAGTTAAATTGTTCTTTAAATATTTCTGAGATTTCTGAGTACTTGGGTCTCCTATCATATTTCCACATCTTTCCAGAACTGTAAAACTCTTGCGATTTTCCTTCGTAGCTTTAGTTAATTTATTTATGATAGTCCACGATTGTTTTATTTTGGGATTTTGAAATCATATTATCATAAAATGTTTTTTTTTGTTTGATAAACCAACTTTGCGTATTCTTCTTTATAATTCTGGTATAAACCCAAGATTTGTGGATCATGACTAGTTTTATACATGTCGTGTAGCACTCGTATATATTCACTAAGATTTCTAAGTTCTTTATTATACCAGGTTTTGTCAATTTGTGAATTAATTAAATATCGTTTTAAAGGAAAATGGAAGTTAAAATAATAAAAAAGTATTTGATAAAAAATTTCGAATGCTTCGTTACAACCAACATTATTAGCATATACAGCCTCCCATTTTTTATTGTTCATAGAAGTTTGAAATTGAGATAGCGCGTGTTTGGAATATCGACGCTCGTACACATATTCGGACCTGGTGCTGCATTCTAGATTTATACGCATCAATAAAAACCGATGATCAGATATTAGAGATTCACCTGTCTTACAGTACACTACATTGTGCATTCTATTTGCAAAAATGTTGTCTATCAGGGTACCCGATGCATGCGTTAAACGTGTGTTTTCCCTTACATACAAGATCGAAACATGCAAACACACTAAGAGCATCATTAACTATGTCATTGTTATCATTAAAATTGATATTAAAGTCGCCACATACAAAGACACCACTTACACCAGTACATACCTCATCCAACACATTATAATAATAATATAATAATAATAATAATAATTTCTTAATCCCATTAACCAACAGGTATAGGATACGTACAATTTCCTTACATAAAGAAAAAAGAAAAAACAATAGTAATCTATAAATACCTATATATAAATGTAATAATTGTGAAATTATAGCAACACCATCATACTAAGTATAAGTAAAACAATTGCAATTTTATAATATAAAGAATTCTTCTAAAGAATAGAAAACGTTTCGTTGTAAAAATGATTTTAATTTCGCTTTGAATGCGTGTCTGTCTTGTAATATCTTTATTTCCTCAGGAATTTTGTTAAAAATTTTTATACCCATATACATAGGAGATCTTTCAAAACAGGTAAGGTCATGAGCTGGAATACATAGACAATCCTTATTTCTGGTATTATAAGTATGATAGTCTCTATTTCTAATAAAGCTTTTATCATTACTTTTAACAAATACTGCTACCTCCAGAATATACAAGTTGAAAACTGTAAGTATCTGCAATTGCCTGAAAATAAGTCTACAAGAGCTATATTTAGATATACCCACAATATTTCTCAGTGCCATTTTTTGAATTTTTAGAATTCTATGAGTAAATGTTGATGCACCCCAAAATAAAATCGCATAGGTCATTTTTGACTGAAATATTGCATAATAGTATGTTATCAATACATCTATGCTTACATGTTTGCGTAGACGATATATTGCATAACACACCGAAGACAATTGTGACTCCAAGTTCGTTATGTGTGATTCCCAATTGAGGGATTTTCCAAATGAAGACCGAGAAATTTAGTGTCTGTTACTTGACGTACTGTTTGGGATTTGATGCGTAGTAAATGAGATGTATTAACCTTACTTTTGCCCGGTGTGAAAAAAATAAAAGCAGTTTTCTTGATATTTATATACAATCTGTTATTTTCGAACCACGACATCAGGACATTAATCACGGATTGTGTATTCGTAATTAATGTTTCTAGGCAGGAGTTCGAGACTAAGAGACAAGTATCATCTGCATATGTTACTAATCCATCGTTTGGGATTGTGTCTAATAAATCATTTAAATAAATAACAAATAATAAAGGGCCCAAAACAGATCCCTGAGACACTCCTCTCACACTTGTCAAAGTACTACAAACCGAACCACTAATCTCAACTATTTGCTGCCTATCTGTTACATACGACTCAACAACAAGTTGTACATGTTGCCACGAATCCCAGATCTGTGAAGTTTTATCAAGAGTATAGTATGATCTACCAAGTCAAAGGCTTTGCTTAAATCGATAAACACCCCGATACCTTTGTGTTGCTCGTTGATTTTATTATACAATAACTCCATGAATTGCAAAATAGCTGTCTTTGTAGATCTTCCCTTTAAAAAAACATGTTGTGAAGCGTTAAGTATGTTATTATGTTCTAGAAACGATAATATTCGATCATAAACTATCTTTTTTCAAAAACCTTGGAGATGGATGATATTAACGCGATTGGTCTGTAATTTTGCATTAAGTTTCATTCTCCAGCTTTATATATAGGGATGACTTTTGATATTTTGAGCGATTTAGGAAAAATTCCATCTATTAAAGCTCTATTTCTTAGCACTGTTAGAGGTGTGATTAATAAATCTAATACTTGCTTTAGAAAATTGTTACTGATTTGGTCCATACCAGCAGAGTTTGATGACTTAAGTTGAGTATATACATATTTTCTAAAAAGACATTTATATTACCAGATGGTGACCTATATATAGAAATTACGATGTACTTACCCTGATCCGTGTTATTCGATATGACAGTGTATTCAAAGTCTTTTTCAATAGTATCGATGCTACATTCCACTTGGCACACCTTTAAAAGTATTGCGACAAAAACTACCAGCTAGTTTGTACCTATTTAAGTTATACACTTCTATTTCACCAGGTAGCAGTCAATGCTCCGAAACACAGACCACACTTGGAAACCCCAAATCATGCAATTAGCCTTCTGGTTGAGTTACTTTACTACGAATACTGCGAACATTCAGATGGAATATTTTGTCAATTTTTTGTACTACATTGTTGTTTAACTTTTGATTGATATGTATAGCATTGGCAGCATTGACATCAGATGTTGCGTTGAATTTTAGAAATTTAAATTTTTGCCAAATATTTCGCAGTTATTGTCAACATTCACATAAATCAAGTTGTCATAATTAATGTTAGTCACTACACCACTACGAGAATCAATAAAATGTTCCCCGATATATCTGCATATTTTTTCTTTGCCCCTCGAACCCACATGAAAACCATCTCTAGTTTTGTCATTGGAACTCAGCAAAGCATTTACTTCAATGAAACTGCAACCCGATTTATTATAAGAATTAACAGTATCAAACAACCTGCCATTATGAGAATATATTAGATTGTTCAAAATTCTTCGGTTATTCCAATATGGCGTCGACAAAAATAAAACGTTAGTGTGTCAAAGTCGTTTCTTGGACGAGTTCAGTTCTGAATGAATTGCCAAAACTTAATTTTGGTTTGCTGTAGGTCTGGGTCATAATTGTCTCATATTTTTAACACTTCCTTGGAATCTTCTTCCTCAATTTAACCTATTTTACTGAACAGGGCACACCTACCATATTTTCTACTCTCTACTTCAAATGAGAATCATTTAATACGTAAAACATGTACATAACTATTATTTATAGAATTGAATACTACTTTCTTTTGTACTTCATTTTCTCATATATTGCTAGTATATTGTCACAATACACACAGCATGCATAAAAAATATACGCCCATGCGTGATTTCCCAGAACTAATTGAATGGCAAAAATAGCTTTTTTTAATAATTGCCATGTGTCCTTTTGAAACGAGCTGTGGCGCGATCGTCATACAATATCCCTTTTTTTGAGTAACTACTTTAATTGGAAACCTCCAACGGCATTGCTTTCAGTAATTCGTTCATGTTATGTTACCTTCGTTGAAATTCCGCCCATGTGGAATTAAATCGGAAATAATGTGATTTGTTCATTGTTCATGATTATGCTTGAGGGGTTTCGAAAATATTAATATTCTGCAAAGAGTTTTATACTGCATGTGTTCAGTTGAAATAGAATCAATAATTTAGTAGTTATACGTTTTCTGTGTGTGTGTGCTTGTTTTTATAGAACTCTTTACTCGTTTCGGTAAAACTAAACCATATTAGTTCAAGTAGCTTTCAGCTATAAATGCAAACAAAACTTAAATATCGAAAATAATGGCTTACAGCTTAGATATGTTAGGAAGTTATTTGCACCGGAAAATCCAATAATACTTTAAGCGCGCGTGAAATGCTCGAATTTAATATAATTTATGTCATCCATTGAATAGAACGTGCCAGAATCCCTAAGCCATAAACACGATTTTCACCAATCCGCTGACTGGCAGATCAATTGTTGGATTTCGGGTAGGAAAACGGATGTCGAGGTCAGCGGACACTTTAAGGTCGCAGACGATGAAATTTAATATACGAAACTTAAATGATCTGCCATTACCGAATAAATTAATCGAGGAGGTCTCGCATTTGAAGCCCGGTCGGTGTTTGGGTTGTAATTCGAGTGTTATAATTTGAATATAGACAATTTCCGTAAAATGAATTTATTATTCAATGAATTATTACCGAAATGGGATTTATGTCCTCAAGTGTTAGGTAACAGGTTCAACGATCGGACTAGATTTTCATTAATTATTGACAAATAAGTATTCATAGGATGAGAGTCCACACTAAAGTACTAGAACAAATGCTGTGGGCTATTCCAGAAAATTCGTTATATCTATTCAAATATAAATCTAAAGAAAATATGAAACAAACTTTCATTTTACTAAATATTTAATGACGCTTATTTTATAGAATTCCGGATAAACTTTTATTGTAAGATAAAATTCTTACTATAGGAAGCCAATTCGGTGGTAGGTACATCTGTGTACAAATACACTTTTAAAATTAATGCCTGCCTTGCATTCTTAACCATAAAAGGGGAAATAGACACACGCAGTATAACCAACATAGTCCTGTGCTAATATATACACTAACGGTCAAAATGACTTAAATGTACTTCTAGGTATAACATGTTATTATTATCGCACTAACTAAATTTATCAAAAGTTTAAAAAAGACTATATCAGGAAAAGTCGTAAAAGCACAACGCCGAATGCTTGCCGAATAAAGCTTATCACATAAGCTACAATACGCGAAAAAACAAAAACGGTCAAAATGACCGCTGCCGCTTTTCTAATGTAAAAATCTTAGAAATTTTTTTTGTAGCCATGACTATCTCTAAAAAATGAGGTAGGATACTGAAGCGATAAATTTTAGGGTATAATTTAAAGCGACAGTTTATCCGTGGCATCATAATAACACTCCTATTAATAAACCCAAGGTCAATTTGCCTGTCGGGAAATCAAATTATGTACTTCATAGTTTACTGGCGTACGGTATTATGAAGAAAATTCAAGGGGTGAGTAGTATCTACTTCATTTTATGGCGATTCACCTGCTTAGTCCCGCGTTGACGATTTATATGAGATGGAATTTTGAATAGATTAAAATTCTGCGCGGTCGACGCAGACGCGGCCGCCGAGGGCATTTCTTAATTAAGTTTCGGAGGCCTAATGGTTTTCTTAAACATCGTAATAATAACAACTCATTATCACGGTTTATTGTGTTTGTAAATTGTGTATATTTTAGTAATGGTAAGTCGACGATCTTAGAGATGTGATTACAGCCTTCTTATTTTATTTTGGCAAAATATTTTTATACTGTGGTTATAATATACTAAAGCTGTTGATAAAGTGAAGCAAAATATTCGTAACTTCGTTTTTAAGTAATTAATTGGGAAACGCTGAAACACATCAATTTTATTTTCTTAAAAAGTAGTAGTTGACAAAAGAAATGTTCCCCCAAATCCATAACAAAAGATTCACGCGCGACACTGAAACAGTTTTTAAGATAAAAGTCAAAATCTCAAAATTCGCAACTGCCAAAATTTTGACAAAATTTGCAATATAGCCTAAACTAACGGTCAGAAGCGCACATAACCGTATATCACTGTAAAGGTGTTTTAGGTAGCTATCGAAATAATTAGTAAAAAATATAGCAATCCATTTAAAATAAAAAAGTTGAAAGTAGCTCTGGGAATTTGTAACACTCTGTATATTCGAAAATATTTTTATCATATGCGCATTGATGTGATCATATTGTTTTTGTGCTAAATTTCGCCGACACACTAACGACGCACCCGGTATAGATGCATCTTGAGGCTGATGTGGAGCTGCAAAAACACTCTAAATATGGTTGGGATGGCTAATAATGTATCCCTAATCTGCACACCTGGGCACTCTCCCATTCATGGCTATTAAAAAAAAACAGACACTGTTGGGAAAAAAAAGGTGCTGTGGAGTATTTCCAGATATGAGAACCTGCCATTGAAATACCACCTATGCTAGCAAAACAGCCAATTAATGTATGGGCAATCAGATAGTACTAAAACATTGGAACAATTGTCCTGATTTGGTGAATGTGGAAAAAGTGCATTTCATCTAATTAAGTCAGAAGCAAGGAACTACTTGAATTTGACCGTAAAAAGTAATAGTTTCTGTCTTTACAGGTCACTGCAACTTGGGAAGTACCTACACAGAATTGCCGATTGTGCTTGGAGGACGAAGAGACAGTTGACCACATCTTCTGCCACTGCCCCGCCGCAATAAGCATCAGGTATAACATCTTTGTGGAAGTTGACCTTTCCCTAGAAGACCTGAAAAAGACCTCATTCAAAAAGATTATGCGCTACCTCATGGGCCTTAAATTAGAGATGAACATTAAAGATAACATCCGCACTACAATAGGCCCTAGTGGCCGCAGCGGATGGGACGGTTAGTCTAACCACGTGAACTTAGTGATCTGTGTAAAGACAAATGGAACCATATCTTAACTTAGGCAAAATAGCTAAAAAAGTATTTATAGAAATGTTTTACAACTTACAAGATAGTTCAATTAAACCAAAGCCAACTTTACAAGGCCAAATTATTGGTTATGTATATGTTTATAGTCAAATGTTGCATAATTCAAACATATTTTTGACATGCACTTACTTCGTTAGTTTCAATCGTGCATATCTATTCTTCAGTTTTAGAATTTCAAAGAAAAATATGTTAAGCTTCGACTAAATAATGTTATTTTTAGTTCTTGTTTTACTATTACTTTGTATTATAGTATCGCTACTCGGATTCTAAGATTTTATAATGGCTGATATCATTTAATGGGTGAAAAAAATGAAAGACTAAATAGGATAAACTAAAAGGCTAAAGTGTCAGGCAGCTTTCGCGAAAAATAAAAATGATCTAAACGTGCTAACCACACAACACAGTATACTTTTTAACATCTGATGCACATAACCGTTGTAGGTAGGTGTGCTGTTCAAAATAATATTTCCAGGAAACATTTTCTCAGTTGCCCATTTCAGATGATACTAGCACATGCCTTCGACGAGACAAGGAGTCACTTTGGTGTTCTCATACTTTACAAGAAGAGAAACCATATCCGCGTCCTCTGTGTACTGCCATGCAGACGTGCGCCGTACAGAATTTTCGTGTTCTTTACAATAGCGACTCCGCTTGCGATATAAAAGTACGACAAGTAAGTAAAGGCGAGCGGAACTGAGTTGATGTTCGTTTATCGTTACGGAAGCTCCGGACAGCACCAGGTAGAATTCTGCAAGCATTTCCTGTGTTATCTACACGACGTCGATTTAAATCGGTGCATGCCTAGTGACATCCGAGACTGCTACGGAAATGCAGCACTATCTATTGATTACGTATAAGCCAAAGGGTATCTCAAAGATCTATTCGGTGAATAAGCACGTATATGCAAATGTGTATCTAATTTATTTACCTATATACACATTCATCGTGGACGTAATTTCTCTTAGAGAAGATTAATTAAACGTACAAAAAAATTTAATGGACGAATCTCGTAAAGCATTTAGAGTAAAAAACTTTTTCTTGTGACAAGAATTGGTGAAATTAAATTATTTTCAATTAATAATTAAAGAAAAATTGTTTCTATTTGTAAATATTGGATCAGCAATAAATACTAAAAAAAAAATTATAAAGTTTAGTCATATATTCATTTCACTAGTTTGGGTGGTTTTATTATTCAACTGTTTAGAGAATTATTTTTTTCCTTTAAGATGTTTATGTACACGTCTTGTTCAAACAGTAAAGTTTTAATTACATGAAGTAGAGGACTCCCTAGCAACGTATAAGCTCTACTAGTTTATGAACTCTCCACCAAGATAGTTAACTTACCGTACAAGGGCGTCAAATTACACGTAACGGTACATATTTGACTTGCACACAAGATGATTACAACTTGAAAGGGGTTCAGTGAATTGCGAATGACATACTCGATAAAATTTCTAGAACCTCGCTACACCTACTAAAAGTAGATTTAAATAATTATTTGGATAGTGTAAATCTTAGAAGTCTATTAATAAGATATTTGGACATTTAGAACACCTATACTATGGTAATACAGTGAAATCTCTCTTGAACGCACACCAACGTTACCATAAAAATTTGTTCGTCTAAGGAAAGTGCCCATCCAAAAAAAAAAAAAAAACTTGATAAAATTTATTTTCGAAAAATAGCAATAATCAAGAAAAATACAAGGAAATGAAGTATTTTAAGATGATTTAAAGATTACGAAAGCCATTAGATATTTCTAAAACGATGTTAGTATTCACCTTATTAAGGAACGCATATCCTCCACATTTTTTTTTCCTTTCATCTAAGGATATACTGCAAATTTATTTTTTATGCTATTTCAACGTGCCGCATAACGTCTTTGTAAAAGTTCCTCTACCAATGGTGTTATATGTATATACATTTTTGTTACATATTTGCAAGCTAAAAACGTTTAAAATATGCAAATAAAGGTGATGATATAAAATGTATGTTTCATTTGCACAAAAAACATCTGTACCTAATTTGAAAATTGAATGGGTATTCATGAACTGACTAGCAAAGAAAAGGTCACCTATTTTTCATATTCCAATAGCTTTTTGGATACATTCAACACATTTAATCTACAAGAAAGTAACTTTTAAATTAATACCAAGTATTTGGCATTATTGGAATCGACAGGCTGTTCGATTTAAAACATTAAATTTGTTGTTATTCCGGGTGAAATCGAAAGTGATAAAAAATTATAGAATAGATTGAATAATTGGAAGTTTACAGTAAAAGGTACATTCCGAATTTTATAAGAAAATATCTATAAATATAAAAGTTATGGGTCAGGACCTATGAGCTGGGACACCCGGTATATTCTTTTCTGAAAATATCTTCTTCCCTTCATCCATTCTGCTCGACTCATCCTTCATTTCCAGTTCCAATGGGAGGTACTCATATAACTTTCAACTTCTAAATGGGGATCTCCATTTTTTATTGCAGGTTTTGATTACTCTGAAAAAATACATAGGTAGCTATTCTGCCAAACAGTTTTCGACTTCTGTGGTATTAATTCGTTTATTACGTGCACCTGTTTTTTTTTTTATTGCTTGTCTAATTGTAACATCTCTATATAGTAGAATGTTAAGTAGGGAGAAGGGAACTTCGACTATGTCGATGTGGACCATTAACATCGTTATGACATATACATGTACCCCATGGAAAAATAGTAAGTATATCCTAATAGTACGTATCTATACGAATCTAGTCTAACCTACAACGGTTGACAATTCCATTGAAGATTGCTTTTCCAATTTCACTCATGCATCCGCTCTAACGAGGTAATGTAACAACTACAATGTAGATACACAATAGAGTAAATCGTATGGAAGATAGTCGAGGACTGCATGTGAATTAATTTAACTCCCTCGGTATTTACTGGCTACTTCTCAACGGACTAATCGATGTATTGTATTAGTCCATATAAACTGGGTTATTACGTGTTCTGCGAGCTCTGTTCTGTAGAAATAGTATACGAGATTGGAAACTTGCATTCTGAAGGACGCCCTAAAATATATTCCGATTTTTAAAGCCATTCAATAAAGTTTTAAAACTTTGAAATTTTCACTTTGTGTTTGTTTCTCTATTTAAGATGGTAGTTGCATCATAATTGAAAGTATGTTAGGTGCTGTTGGTGTGTTTTTTTAGAGCTGTTCAGTTTTTTGCAGATTTATGCCCATGTAATCTGCTAGCTAAGTGTTGTAGGTCAAATCTCACACCGGACCTGGTGCAGCAGCTGCATATACACTCCGCCAAAAAAGTATCGCATAAACTAAAAAAGAGCATTTATGAACCAAGATATTTTTATACGTTCACAAAAAGTTTGCCTCGTGTATGTGAACCATAAAAACACTAACAAAATAATGGAACTTAGCGTTTTTACTTTTTTTTTTCTCTAAAAGAACACATTTAGAAAAATGCATATGTGTAAGGTTTGTTCAGTTGTTTATTGAAAGTCTTCCTATACGGACAAATTTTAAAGTGCGAAGTCAGAGTTCTGTACCAACGCTTTTAAAACTAAAATGAGCAATTTAACTTCAGAACAAGTGGCTGCTATAGTTGCTTTAATCGAGGATGGACGATCTCAAGCATACGTTGCTAATTTGATGAACATCAATCAGTCAAGTGTTTCTAGAGCCGTAGCCAGATATAGGGAAACAGGCATTTACAGTAGAAGACCTGTACCAGGTCGTCCAAGATGTTCTACTCGCCAAGATGACCGCTATTTACTACTACAAGCATTACGTCGAAGACATGTAACTGCGAGACAATTGCAGAACGACTTGGCTAGAGTCAGAAATACTCGTGTGAGTACTCAAACTATTCGGAATAGGTTACGACAGAGTGGATTAAGAGCTAGAGTAGCTGTAACAGCCCCTCGTCTCACTAGGAACCACCGAGTGGCTCGCTTAAGGTTTGCCAGAGAACATGTAAATTGGAACTTTAATGACTGGGCCAATATACTCTTCACAGATGAGTTAAGATTTGGTCTTTACACCTCAGATAGGCGTATCTCAGTGTATAGACGAGACGGTGAGCGCTATTCGCAGTGTAATATCAGACCTAGACCTAATTTCGCTGGTGGCTCTATTATGGTTTGGGGAGGCATCTGTTTAACAGGTCGTACAGAGTTAGTACCAGTAGACAGAGGTACACTGACTGCCCACAGGTATATAACGGACATTTTAGAAGAACATGTAGTACCATATGCGCCAATTATAGGAAACGAATTCATGTTAATGCACGATAATGCACGACCGCATGTTGCAATAATCGTCCAGGAATACCTTAACGATGTTGGTATTCCAGTTTTAGATTGGCCTGCGGTAAGTCCGGACATGAACCCTATCGAGCACGTGTGGGACCTCCTTCACAGACGGATACGAACCCAAAATGTTGCCCCAGCGGACCCACTCGTCTCGGAGGGCATTTGCTAGTAAATGCTCTCCGTGACGAGTGGGAGAATTTGGATCAGGCTTATATACGGAGGTTAATGCGTATGCGAGCGGTCATAAGAGCCAGAGGTGGCAATACTCAGTATTAAAAGCTACTGTTATGACATTTTTCTTTCCAAAATTATAATTTCTTGTTTTAATAAAAATCTCAAGTATGAGTTCTTGTTTTTATTTGGCCTGTATTTTATTTAAACAATCATAGAAATTATATCTTAGAGCGCATTAAAGTATATTTACAACTTTATGCTACAAACAAAGATTATGCGATACTTTTATGATTCAAAACTAAATTATGCGATACTTTTTTGGCGGAGTGTATATTATATTTTGTACTAGACGATGTAGGCTAAAAACAATGTTTTTTTTTAATATTTTAGCGGAGATATATGCATATTTGTACATTCTCGTTTGATATTCATTTTATAAATATAACTGACAATAATAGCATTAAAAATTGTGTCTGAAAATATGTCTTGATTTTAAATATTTCATTTTCACATTCAACTTTCAGTATAAAAAAATGTTAACGTATCTACAATAGCTCGTAATTGGGTGAGTTTGTTTGCTTCTTTTGCCATATTTTTTATTGTTTCTTCACCCTTATATGCAATTTCATTAAATAATTAATACCTTCTTAACAATAGAGTTTGAACATTCATAAAATGTAATTATAAAATAAAAAATACTAATTTAAGTAAATAATCTGTAAGTGACTAATGTAAAAAAATTTTTGATTCAAAGTATAGTTGAAAAAGACAGTATATATACTGTCGAAACGTCGGAAATAATGTTTTAATTTCCCCTCCCCGAAGAGCTGCTACAACCACGAAAAATAACCAAGAAGTTATATATACAGCACGGCTAAGAAGTACCAGTAAATAGTGCGTCGTGGCTTTGAACGTGTTGGTTACACAGTGATGCAAAGACAAATAGCATTTATGATTGTAAAGATTCGTTTGTTGAGTAGAAAGTTTGTTGGAAGAGGTAAGCTATTAGTTGTTTTCTGAACTGTTTACTATTAATAGATATTTTAATGTTATCCGGTGTTATGTGGCGTCTGTAAGGAAAGGCATTATCAGAATGAAAACTTAAAATATTTATGAAGACCTGAAACTGGGAAAACTTTCTCCAATGGTTCGTCTAGTAGATATCTTACAAATTGCAATTTCTTAGCCTCGCTAAATATTCTTTCCTCCAGTATATGTATTATATCCTGATTTTTTAGGAAGTCACGATGTGCATAGAGAATAACATAACAATGGTCAGACAGTTATGTATTTCCAGCACTGGTATTTATCTCGAAGGTGGAATTCGTGAATATATTGTTGATAATAGATGCAGAATGATCTGTTGTCCTGGTGAAGTCGTTAACTATTGAGTGCAGACCGTAAATGGCTATAGTATTGATCACAGATTACAGTACTATGCAGTTAACATTCACATTCGCATTAAGATCACTACAGAAATAGAGATAATGGATATCTTTGTAGGCACCAAATGCAGAATAGAAATCTTTCACTTGAACACAAAGAGCACATTCAATTTAAGCTGAAAAGGATTCTCTTGCATTGCAAAATATCGAACTGAAATGTCCGTTAAAATAAAATCGGATATCCCCAATGAAATACCTAAACACGCCACTCACAAGTTCAGAAATGTCACTTTCGCAAGTATATATTCGGTGTCATATAATAAATAGTAGTAGTTCATAATGCACTAAATAGTGGAATAATCGTTTAATCTTGGTTTATAACCAGTTCAGTTAATGTTAAAACGGGGAGTGAAGCGTCGAAATATAGTTTATCATATATGTAGCAATTATTCACATATGATAAACTGTTCTATAACGGGATATTTTAACCTTTATTATAGTATTCAGTATTCTGCAGGAGAGATAGAGATATTCACATGATTCGATTCATCGTCTCTATGTATACTATGTAATGTATGTATGTTAGTCATAATTTAGGTTGTGGAAAATAAGCTTATTATTTCGTTTGTTATCCACAGGCTCATTACCAATGAAATTGGTATATGATTTATTTTACTTGATTATTGCATGAATACTTAGCTTTAACGTACATTGCCACACTATTGGAAAACCATTATCATTACTTTCCCATTCAAATTCATTTATAGTAATAAAGAAATAAGCTTAGCCCAGGGCCTTTTTGTATTTCATTGTATTATATGTAAGTATTGTTTACTACAACCACTTCGACTGCTAAAAATCATACGTATCGATGAGGGAGATCGCTCAAGTTATTTGCGGTGAGCTATAATATATCATATTCGGGATTCTAGTATGGTCAAGCGATGATACACGAATTCACCAAACAATTAAGAGTACGATACAAATAGAGAAATGGAAATGGACGTAAAAACACCGCGGCAGTTGCAATATTACTGTGTTCTTAAAAATAGATCTCTTATTCTATCAACAGATTCTACTCTACTACCTGGACGCTAAGCGTCATTCCTTGACCAAACCTGTATGTGGGTAATTACATTCACTTACAAGAGAACATCGGCGGGTGTCCCCCTCCGATTTCGATGAAACTTAACAGATCGAAAGAGTACCTTAAAATAAGAGACACGTATTTCTTTTTATCGGTGAATCCGCACGATTTTGGGGCACAGCCCCCTCCAAAGTTTGGACGATTTTTCAATTCTTGCAAATATTTCCTAAATTATAACAGATATTAAATTTTCTTCTTAACATAATTTGCAGCATATTGCATGGCCCTAAGGGTGGCGTCGTCCGTATTCGCAAAAAGTTAATAACGGGGGACGGGGTACCCCGTACCCCCCATTTTTTACATTTTTTCTTTTTCTTATTCATCAAAAGAAGGCCGATTTTACATAGAATACGATGATGTATAACAGGTTTAGAAAATTAATAATTGTAAAAATAGAAAAATAATAATAAAGCTTCAAAATTAATAAACTTGTCTATTGATATAAATCAACTGAACTAAGTATAACAGAAAAAGTTTTTATCCTTAACATAATTTCCAGCATAATACATGGTCTCAAGGTAGATATCTTCATAAAAAGCAAATAACGGGGTACGGGGTACGCCATATCCCATTTTTT
The DNA here is from genome assembly GCA_949128085.1 of Cetonia aurata. Taxonomy (NCBI): domain Eukaryota; kingdom Metazoa; phylum Arthropoda; class Insecta; order Coleoptera; family Scarabaeidae; genus Cetonia; species Cetonia aurata. Next base: position 15,042,907 of record OX421886.1, on the reverse strand, counting down.
TAATAATAAGTTTATTCATTATTCATCAAAAAAAGATCGCTTTTACATAGAAAACGGTGATGTATAATAAATTTAGAAAATTAATAATAGTAAAAATAACTCAAAATAAATATATGTACGTGTCCATTGTGATGAATTTGATATGCACTGATCTACGCATACCTGAGTTTAATTAATTATTCAGTCACTTCAGATATAATTGGTTATAAATTTAACGCGATAAGGTATCTGGTGATTAATCATATTATTATATAGATAAAAATAAATCCCCGAATGCATAGTAATTAACCACGAACGTTTAAGTGGTCACGTCTGCATTTAGGGAATAAGTATATAAGACGAGTATTCCAAACGAGAACATTAGAAGTCGTTTTTCGTGCAGTGTAGGTCAGTACCTATAGTTTGGCACAATGGCGATCGTAAATATAGCAAATGTGTTGAACATGTTACTTGCAACGTTTCAAGTTACTAACATCGCAACAATTCCTTTGACACCGCAAGAAAGTGAGTTGCATGACGCCCTGAAAAATATAATTGTATCTGCTCAACAAGACGCCATGTTCTCCTTTTAAGATGTAGCGGGATTAGAGTTTGAAGAATTAGCAGAACCACACGAAGCGCAATTTGTGGAAGAAACAGCAGAAGACGAAGAAGACAATTATGAAGATATTGCATGTGTTCCTGAAGAAGGGGGTAGCGTTATAGACCTAGATTACAAAACTAGAGCTATCGACTACTGGAAAAGTGGTAAATCCAAGCCACGTACTTTGCCAGGTGTCATCCAAAAATTCAAAAAAGTAAAATCGCTACGGCAGTTGCGCAGATGGGAAGAAAGTGTTAATAGAGGGGGCACCCACACGGATAAATTACGGTTTATTACTGAATACGTTCTTACAAAATTTGAAAATAGCATTTTGGATGGAAAAATAATTCACGACATGGATCTTCGACGGTGTGCTTTAGAAGCTAAAGAAGAAATTGGACACGAATCATTTAAAGCAGGATATTGGTGGATATGGCACTTCAAGAAGGTACATAAAATAGTATCACGTAAGATAACAAAATTTATTACTCGTTCTACGCGTACTGATATGGAAAACCTAAGGTTAGTAAGCGATACTTTTATTAATGAAGTCAAACCTTATATCACTGATATTGGCAGAAGCAACGTATACAACGCTGATGAGAGCGGATTTAATCTAGAAGTACATTCCGGTCGTACTTTAGCTGTGAAGGGTGAGAAAACCATTGAAGGTATTGTGCAATCCTTGCACTCTACAACACATAGTTACACCCGTCCCCCGTTATTAACTTTTTGCGAATACGGACGACGCCACCCTTAGGGCCATGGAATATGCTGCAAATTATGTTAAGAAGAAAATTTAATATCTGTTATAATTTAGGAAATATTTGCAAAAATTGAAAAATCGTCCAAACTTTGGAGGGGGCTGTACCCCAAAATCGTGCGGATACGCCGATAAAAAAAATACGTGTCTCTTATTTTAAGGTACTCTTTCGATCTGTTAAGTTTCATCGAAATCGGAGGGGGACACCCGCCGGTGTTCCCTTGTTAGCAAGTGATGCCAATATTGTCAACTTATCAGTCGGTGATGCTTATGGATAAATATTTGGGACACCAAAAATCTACTCGCAGAAAGGAATCTCTTTAATATAACATTGAGGTAAATGTGTTAGGTACAAAGGAAAGAACCTCACATGTAAGATAAAAATCGAAGTATTACGCAATGAAGGAGGGAACATCAAGGAGCATAAAGATACAAAAAAGTAGTAGTACTTCTTATTGTTAGTATTTCCTCTCAGCTTTCATAACATGCAATAATATATATAAGCTATCATCTAGATCGAGAAATATATACATTTTGTTATTATATAATGACAAAATTGAAGAAAGAAAAAATTCTGATTGAATGGTAAATAAAAGAAATTGATTTATGTTTTATATCATGTTGGGATATCCTTCGTATAAGCTTTAACGAAGAAAAAAAAATACAGAGAAAACCAGAGGAACCTAGAAATAATATAAATAAATAAGTCCCGACTCTCTAGTCTCTAAACATGGCAAAATAAACCGAATTATATATATTAGATTATAAGGATACCTTGTACTGTTTGCTTTTTATATACTTCTTATTGAACTGTTTCTTAGACTACTACGTCTTGATGCTGCATAAGGCAGACAAGGCAAGCTAGTTGTTTTCATCTCAGATAATTATACCCTTAAACATTTCATGTTTTAGGTAATTTAATTCCAAACAATCTACGGTTTAGTACTATTCTCACGCAATTTGTATGAATAGTTTTCAAATAATAGTATAAAGTTCTTAGAGTAGCACATAATGGTCAGGATTTTTCCAATCTGGGTCAAGGTAGAGCAAAGCAAAATAATTTCCCCCCAATGTAACATGTATTTTAATTAATGATATGCACACGCAATTCTTCAACTGGCAACATATTTACAGTTTTCGCATTCTTTCATAAAGCGAGAGGTATTTTGCCAATTTCATGCAGAAAGGAACACTTACATCCTATTGGAAAGAGAAATTTAATAACTTGTATGTATGGTGTAGGTAGTTGACTACAAAGTGTGCAAATGTTATTACTGCCGCGCGATATTGAATGCTTTATTCCATGTTCCATATTGATCATGTCACATGCGTCTGTATGAGTTTGGAAATGTATAGCAGTGGACAGAAGACTAAAGATGATTTACATCAACCTTTTTTCGCCTAGCGCCCACTTACTGGATTTTGTATAGATCCCAGCGCCCACTAGTGGGCGCTACCGCCCACGTTGAGAACCACTGATTTACATTATCCTAGTTATAGATAGATAGATAATTTTATTGGTTAAAGTTACAAAAAGTATATAACAAGTCAAAAGAAAAGAAAAAATACTTGTTACTAATTACAATGATATATACCTAATAATAATTATGAAAGTGCCGAGAATAGTAATTATAAGGAAGAAATAATTAATAGTGTTCACAAATAATAATACCATTTCTATAATAATAGAGAGAATAATTATTATAATAGAAATACCTACCAAGAATTACAGAAAGTATGATAATACAAACACAAAGAAATTACGCTGAGCAAATTAAGTAGACAAAATAAAATACTTATTTTATTATATAAATTAGGTAGCAAAGTATTCATCTAAGGAATAAAATAAATTTACAAAAAGAACATTTTTTACTTTGGTTCTAAATATAGTGAACGTTCTGCTATCTCTTATCGTTCGTGGTAATTGATTGTATAATGCAATGCCTAAGCTGTTTGTCCCTAGTCTTGATACATTAAGTCTGCGATTTGTCACATGTAGATCATCTATATATGGCCCTGGTGGCATAATTGTTAATATCATCATTTGTTGGAAATTTGAATTTGTTTTTGTAAGTATAACAACAAGTTTCTAATATGTAGAGGCAAGCAAAATATGTCGTTGTTTAAAAATAGGTCTGCAGGAATCCGTGAAATGTGCACCTGTTATGCTGCGAACTACCGCTTTCTAGGCCTTAAACACCAGTTCTGCTGCAGAAGATGGTTCCCGCAATAGTATACCATACTCCAGACGCGAGATAACTTCAGCATAGTAGAGTGACATAAGGCAGGAAGTCGTTACTTGAGAGCTAAGACAACGGAAAGTGTAGCATTTGCGTGATATTTGATTAGACAGAGTCTGACAATGGGTGAACCATGATAAATCAGAGCTAAGTGTGATGCCTAGGAATTTAACATCAGTAGATTGTGAAAGTACATTGCCATTAATTTCCCAATTTCCAAAATCTCCGTGTCTTTGTCTCGTATGAAGTAGCATAAACTTGGTCTTTTCTAGACTAAAGGATAATTTGTTTTCAGAGAACCAACGCATTAATATCTGTAATAGGTTGTTCGATATGTTCTCTGCATCGCGATCAATTACTAAAGCTGAAATATACTATCAAGTATGCTCAGTAGTTATCAAATAGTAAGAATCTTAGCCTATTTTATAAATAAAACCCAACAGAAATTCACCTTACCACACTTGACGATATTTTGCTGTGTAAATTCCATGGTGTAATTTACGTTTTTCGCCAGTGCCACAGTTAACGGAAATTTCATTGTGCGAATTTAGTCGGTTTAAGGTTATAATGGTGACAATTTCGTTTAATCTCATCTGCTAACTTAAAAGCTGAACTTAAACCACGTTTAAACCGAACACTATTATTGAAAATATTATCCGATTATGCTGAGCCAGGTTCATCAAGTGAACAAGACCATTGGGAATCGAATTTCAAAGATATGCTAGAAGAAGAAAAGAAGATCTACACAGAAACTAATAAACATCGAGTATGATAAGAGAGTTTCAGTAGAAACGCCAGTAATACATTAACGCCAGAAGCTAAAAAAGCAAGAGTCATCAAGAAGAAATAACAGATACAAATGAAAGTTCATCACTTTGATTTATTTCGGTTAGTTTTTCGATGAATCTACAAAACTAGGACTGAACAATATGAGTTTAATTTTTACGAAAATAATTTTGTGTTAGCAAGACAGGCGCGAAATGAGACCTAAATTTTGTTGCGATAGTTTTAGAAACGTGAAGAACTTGCATGTTAGTTATCTAAAGAAACAAATAACTGAGATACTACTTTGTCTTTTCCAAAAGAACTATCACACTGACAAAAGTCAATGCTAGGTTTTCCACTATCACCAAACAACAATGCACAATCTCTCGACGCGCGTTACTGTTAATCATCTCCTGATGATGCTAACTTGGTTAGCGAAACGCGCGTCGAGAGATTGTGCATTGTTGTTTGGTGATAGTGGAAAACCTAGCATTGACTTTTGTCAGTGTGATAGTTATTGTTACACCAAAGGTTCCAAAACCCAATTACTGGATTTTCCAAAAGATGAAATTGTGCTGTATGAAACTGATGTGATAACAGTTTAAAGATTCTATTTTTAACAAAGATTCGAACTGCGACTGCATAGTTGAATTTCAATAATTATTCTTTCACAATTCCTTATTATTCTAATATAAATTATTATATTTTTATTAGAGTTTGATTTCTCATGTATAACCATTAGAAACATAACATTGCCCCCAATATGTTAAAAAAAAAAACTTTATTTTATGCAATAAAACTGCCTTTATCTTCGAAAATGTTCACAAAAATGTCAATTTTTGCCCAATTTTGCTTCACACATGGGAGAAATTATTTGGTTGTGCATTTTCGCACCAACCTTCATATAAAAAGGAAATAATCGAAAATTATTTTTTATAAAAAATATGTCAATTGTAAGACCCTATAATGTAGTATTTTGCATTTTCTTTTAGTTGTTATCTAAAGAACAAAAGACGATATTCAACAAACCTTAATCTTTTTCCAACTTCGCCTCATTTAACGGTAACTAAAATTTATCTGAACTCTTGCATTTTCAACCGCTTTCATTTACGGATGTGTATGTTCCTTACAACTTCTTTCTACGCTCTAATTAGAATTAATTAATTAAGCTTAATAGGTAAGGAATGATGTCTATAATAGCGAGATAAACATTGGATTAGATTATATTCGACTACAGTTGGGGTGGCTATACAGACTTATTTCACTGCGATTCTTTCAGATCTATTGTCATCCTTTTTGTCCTAGAAAGCGCTCTCAAACTTTGCCTCTTTAATTAGTCCTATCATCTTTGAGAATGACTACTTTATGCAGCTATTAGCTGTGGGATTCTCTGTCCCCAATACTAGAAATCATCGCAGCGACACAGCACATTAACTGAGGTTTCTTCCTTCTCTTGGCAGAATCTGCAGAAAGTGTCATCTGCTAGGCCAACAGCATGTGGCTGTTTAGTCTAAAATGACGGATCAATTAGCATTCTGACAGTGTTCTTGTCTTTACTCAACAGTACTTTAGTAAATTCAGGCCTTGGTTTCCCAAGAACTCCTTTGTCTCTCTTTGTCCTTGGTGATTCTTGCCAGCATTCCTACACTTGTTATGCATCATTTTTTTATGGACTTTTTAATTTGCGATTTGGTACTGCCTAAGAAATGGCCAACTCCAATGGATGACTTTGACGAACCACATCTGGTCAGACCTTCCACCGCCTCACTTCCCTTCACGACCGTAATTCCGTCTTGGTTTCTACTACACCTCCTCTGAAATTTACATTGAAATATAATGAGAAAAAAATCATGTGCAGCACAATTCGTTCTGCTTTTATTACTTTTGCATTTGACGGTAAATTATAGAATAAAATCACGTAGTGCTGCGTGGTTTTATGCAAATGTCTGTTTGCTCATGTGGAAACGTTCATAAATTCATTAGTGATATGCATCTTATGCCTAATATACATACATGCAATGTCGATGTGTATGGTAGGAAACATTATTTTCCATCTTTTATGCATCTGTAAGCCGATTGTCTTACATATACAACGCTGAGAATTCAGTCGCGCTTTGTTTTGCTGTTTTCCAGTTGTTTTCTCTAGGTTATGTTTTAAATGTATAAAAGTATGTAAAAATTGAATCAATCTTAAATAATTTTTAATCTTTAATGTTAAGCTTTCGAAAAAAAAAAACACTGCGGAGGTCGGTTTAAAATCCTTTGGCACATCACCAGCAGAAAATGAGCACACGTATTATAAATATCAAAAGGTCATAACTTGGCTGCCTACCAATAACGCGAAATCCACTAAGTATAAAGCGTCATAAATTTTAGTCACCCTCAATATTATATCTTAAAGTATAGCCATGTCAGAATGTTGACTTTCTTTTATAATTAATATAAGTTTAGGAATATCCGCACTGCAATGAAAACTTTTATTACTTACGGATATTACATTGCGAATTTGCAAATGCTGTGTAGATGTTTCGCTCATACTCTTTGGTGGTGACAAATTAACGATTTTAGACACGCAACGAACTTTGGTGGTGGCTTTATAATAACTCTCTGTCAATTGTGAATCGCTGTTCGAATAAAGTATTCGAGATCTTAAACTTGTAAATCCTCGTTCAGAAGTCCTTCATTTACATCTAAGCTTGCCTTCAGTTTATTGTAGTAAGTTTGAATACTGTCAAACTATATCCAGCATTAATTTATTCCTCTTGCAGAATTATATCGACAGCAAACTTTATATTTTAAGAGGATCTAATAACAATATACGTGGTATAACTAATTTTGACGGCTTAACAGGCCCCTCTAATTTATTACATCGTCCTTAATATAAAATCCTTACGCTTCATTACTGTATTACACTCAAGCAGAAGGCCACTATATTCTAGAGTTGCGAAGAGAGCTGCATTCCATTTTCGCGGCGAGAAACTTAATAAAGACCTAACCCATATGTGTGAGCACCCTCACTATTCTCAAATTGGACGTCATATTTCATGCAGGACGACTATACATCATGCAAATAAACTCGCCGCATACATATGTTATGTCAGATTTTATTTCTCTTGCGTGTGTAATATAAAAATTCTTTTCCAGTGGGGAAGCGGGCGTTTCCCTCGGAACCTGTTTTTGCTACTTAGGCGGTTAATGTTCGTTGAAGTAATCAAATTCAAATTTAAGGCGATTTGAAAATAAACACGACTGTATAGATCAAATTGCGATTTGCCGTCGAATTCTAATTTTCACGACTGGAAACGGCGTTCCTTTGTTAGTCCTTCAAAAATGAGAGAGCTCATTAATTACATTCGGGAATGTCAGTTATTTCCCGTCACGCGAAAGGAAGGCGAAAGGTGTCAGATAACGACAGGAACTAATAGGATTGTCTCAATATTGAAAGTCGTGGTGAAAGTACGCAATAATAAATGTTTATATCAAGTAATATAATTACGTATTTTCAAATAACAAACATAAATTTACTACCAAACAAATTTTGACGAAAAACAATAAGTACCTACATTCACCAGGAATTAGTAATTATCCGTAATTTGAACATCTTCATTAAATAGAGTTTTCGTAACATTTTTTTCTTAAATGAAAGATGATACATACATAAAAAAGAAATCGAAAATGATTCCCATTTCGTGCATCTATTTGAATAAAGTTATAACCCGTTCCTATAGATGTATTGAGATGATGCTTTCTTTAATTTCTTTGTAAAAGTTCGATGGTTTTATTACACAAACCATTTGTTCTAATTATTGATATTCATTTTCAGAAATACTTATTAACATATCAAAATTAATTAATTCTTTGCCATTATTTACTTACGCTATGCATTTTCTCAAACATTTTCGCTTAACATTTCTTAATAATCAACTCTTTCTGTAATTAAATTATTGGCTTTCAATACTTGATTGATAAAATTTTAGTGTTGGGCACGGTAGGGCAAAATAACTATCGTTAGCGAGGACCAGACAGGTTCGTGTTAGTTCGTTTCGGCGGAAGGGGTTTGTGTTGCTTACCGGCTTTCCCGAGAGTCGACTAAACACGAGTCTGCCTAGTCTGCGCTAGCGATAGTTAATTTCCCCTACCTTGCCCATTACTATAAAAGTTACAAAAGTGATAAAGCCATCTTGAAGGTAGATTAATTTACAATACAATGAATGCACTTGCAATATTCTCCTTGCACTATTTAATACACATTTGCTACATGTTTATGATATCAATAACAAAAGGGTATTTTTACATCTTTTCTTCCATACGAAATTTTGTCGGTTGGTCATGTGCAAAATTTGTTAAGAATTAAAATATAATTCTATTTTTACAATAGGGCTCTATTGGAAGAAGAATACAGACACAATGTTGCCCGGGAAGTGGAGTTAAATCTTTATGTATTTTCGCAGCTCCTAGTAAACTATGTTCTTCACGTCCATTACTGTACTGAGTATCCACCGAATGGAGACGTCTATTCTGTAATGAGGCGTTTGTTAAAGCAGGTTACATTGTAGTTTTTCCTTTTTTCTAAACATCTAGTTTAGTAGCTTTCCTGACAATAGTTTACATATTTGGTTTGATGATATTACATTGCTACATTCAAAACAACTGAGTCATGGTACCATGTTGTTCCGTATCCTACCTGAATTATATTGTATTATATCATGAAGCACCCATATGGTTCGATTAATCGTGCCATCCTCTGCGGCCTCTAGGGCCTATTGTAGATATTATCTTTAAAGTTCAGACCCTTAAGGTAGCCCAAAATCTTTTTGAATGAGGTCTTTTTCAGGTCTTCTAGGAAAAAATCAATTATCTCGAAGATCGCCTACCTGATTTTCATTGTGGCGAGCCAGTGGCAGAAGATGTGTTCAACTGTCTCCAAACACATTTAGCCTAATCAGAGAATCCGAATCTGTGAAGATGCTTTCTGAGTTTGCAGTGATCTATTCATATAGAAACAATTGTTTTCAAATGCTTACGGTCAACCTCAAGTAGTTCCTTGGTTCTGACATGATTAGACCAAGTATCAGTTGTTCCAATGTTGGAACACCTTCTAACTTGTCAAAATATTCCTGATTAGCTACCGCAGGTACTGCCAGCCTTTGGTCCCTAGAAATACTCCGCAGCACTCCTTTTCGAAAAAGTATCTGCTTCCTCATTTTTGAATAGAATATTCCTGCGTCAACAATCGGCTCTGTTTTCGAACCATTTTTAAACCAGCATGGATTAGCTTTGGGATATCCCCCAGGATTGACTACATATTCTTCAGCAGATCCATAAAGACAACCTTGCCTTGCGAGTAATCTTTCCAGATGTGGATTCTAGGTTAGAGTCTTATCAAATAGGACGCGTAGATATTTTACATTATCTGCAAATTCAAGTTTCACATCTAGGATACTGGGTGGTACCACGTGTTCCGCTCTCCTCTTTCTAGTGAACGGTACCATCGTGGTTTTGTTAGGGTTGATGATCAGGTTTTCCCTGCTGCATATAGTAAAAATCAGCGAGGCGGGCGAACAAGTCAGAATGTTTTTGCCCTTCCTTCTCAAATATCTACCGAACAGCTCTGGTGTTTTCAAGGTCCGTGTTTGGTGATTTCTTACCCTAATTCCACTAGGCTAATTATAATGTGTTCATCTGTAGTGAAAGCAGCAGGAATAATTCGCATAGAATCTCATAGATAATCTCATAAGCACTTCATTCTCTTATCCATGTATGTAATGATTATAATTTGCTTGTCAGGCATCCCCGCAGAGCTAAGTCCCTCCGTCGTGATTTACCAAAGTGAGATTAGAACCCGCGACCCCATGATTGATAGCAAGCGTGCAGATCACTAGACCATCAGCGCTCGATATTCATGTTGATAGGACCTATACGGTTCTAAACAAATAGCTAACAATAAGTATAAATCGAAGGTAGACCCCTACTAAAGCGACAAAATATCAAAATCAATAATGAACTAGATGACTTATTTAACTTGTTTATTGATTGGAGTAGTGATAAATAAGTGTACAAGTTACCAGAGCTACTCTAAATCAACTTAATAATTTAGACCGGAGGAAACGGATACGAGATAAGAAAGTTAAATTCGTACCTTTCCAAAACAACCCGTTTCAGTACACAAAGCCTCGCCTTTTCAGGAAATTCACCGGAAAAGCACTGCTACCGGTAACCAGCAGAATTCAAATGTATATACTTGCAAAGTATCTTCCGGCAAGAGACCGGATCTTTTAGCGACGTCATGTACACCAGGAATTCCCCTCGCAGTACCGTCCTAATGATAAAATGTCACCGCAAATATCGGAATACCGGGGTGAACCAAAACCGTTGGTTTAAGAACCGACCGGATTTGCGTTCCATGTTGGAAGGTAAGTAACATTACTTCTTTTATCTCTGTAGGAATGTATGTGCAAAATGCCTGGATAAAAATAATCGGTTAGAAAGCAAATGAGACGATAATCCAAGTTATCTTGTCACCAACACAGAACAATGCAAAAAATCAACCGTCTTCTGGAAGTTAAAAGGAAATTTCACGAAAATTTGCATATTGTAATTTCTTTTAGACATTATCTTATTCAACTTCTCTTTCTTTTGATAGCTATAATGCGTTTTGCCTCTTTCAGGTGTGTCTAACCTAAGCAGAAACATCTTTATTGTAAATTTCAAACCAGTAATTAACAAAAGAAACACTGCAATACGAACACTGTTAAAGAAAAAAATTCACATCTGCTCGACATGTTACTGTCTCGACAGGATAAACAGGTAAACATAGTCCAGCCTTCTTCTTAATTTCTCCTGCCAATCTACATTTCCATCTTTCCTCGTACATCATCAAGCTTGTTCGATTCTAATCAATAATTCTTTTCTGGTATCAGGCTTTCGTTGTCCGAACACAATAATTTTTACAAATGTACCACAAGTAAAAGTCCATATGGATAAAATTAGGCGGCCAATGCGCGGCACGTTTCGCGCTGCTTATCGGTTTGGAAGCGTTACGCTCGACATATCTGTGGCAAATCAATCACGATGCGCAGAGGGTTCATCTTGTTGGAACCTTATTTGCCGATGTGCATTCAGAAAGACGTTTTCAGGCAGTTACTTAAGCAGTACCGAAAAGCAATGCTAAAAATGGTACTCCTAAATTGCATGTGGGTTTTTCAGTGCTCCAGACATATTCGTTGTGCAAATTAGTGACTGGCTCTGTGATAAGGAAAGTGTAATCGAAATCAAATCCGAATTTTTAAGATTTGCTTAAGGGCATAGTCATTGAGGTTCTGAATCGGCTAGAGATCGTACTGGAACAAACAATTTCGTGTAGCGTAGTGTATATTAATGACTTTGTCTGTCTTGCTACTGTTGTAATTCTGCGAAGACTTATTCGTTTTACTTCGCACAGGACAGCTTCTGTTTGGTTCGGGCAACGAGTCATCTTTCTGTAATTGGATTAGCATAACGCTCTGCATACAATCTCACATCTCCAACAGCACTACCATCGCAGTAACCCTACAAAAAGGCCATATCAGCATATTCTTGATTTGTAAACTGAAATGGCATTTTCCAAAAATTTCAAGAGGGGCACAAATTCCAGTAATTATGATACTCTGAGTTTTGCCACAAGAAGTTACGCGATTCTAATCTCGATTGCACATACATAAGTCGTACACGCTTCGAAATACGTAACTGGTGTAAAATTCCCTATTATACAAAAAGCAATTTTATTTTAGTTGAATTCTCACATGAAGAAAAATGAGAACGGTGGCGAAGCGAAACAAATTTTATGCATTCATTCAACCAATTAACAGGGAGGTATGAATTCAGAATGAATTGCTCGAGATATAGTTCAGAATTAACTATATCTCAAGCAACAAGTTATACTTACTTAATAATAAACGTAATAAAACTAATAAATTTCAGAGTAACACAATAAAGTTTATTGAAAATTGCTTTAAAAGTGTGATATTTCTTGTTTTTATTGAATATATTTCCTAGGTATTTCAAGATGGTAAAACTATATAGGAATGTATTCCACATAATACACGTTTTCCTTCAAATACCCCCAAATTTGAGGGAAAAACGGATTTCTGCTGTCTTAGATGGGCGCCTGCATTCCCTTGTGTCTTGTTCAAAACGCAATAACTGAAGGGTGTAGGAGGAGAGTTTGAAATTTGAAACTTGTTAAGCATAAACCAAGCAAAATAAAATAATAAGCCTTAAACGTGGAAGACTGTAATATGGCAAGTCATTTAATTTGAGCTTTGACACAAGAACACTTCGTCAATTCAACTTACTAAATAAATTCTCAAAGGGATCGTTACTTTTTTGACATCTGTGGTACAAATAGGTACAAAGTTAATATAATAAATAACCATAAGAAATAGGTAAGACGGACTACTAACTTTCTTAATTGCTGTATAATAAATGTTATTTTTTCTTTAGAAAATTTAATGTGTCTAATTATTATTATTATTATTATTATTACTATTGGCCTCGATATGAAAACATCAGCCACATACATTTATTCTTAATATCCTAACTAAACTACCCGAATGAACGACAGGATCGACAAGGACATGTTTCACATCCGGGGCCGATCGGGTGACTCACAACAAGACAATCTAATTAATAACCAATTAATAACCAAAGCCTGGTATATTATCAATGAGTTTAAATTATATCTGTTTACAAAGAATAAAGTTGCAGAATAATGAATGAATGTTATTGCGAATATTAAATAAAATCCACGAAAGTAAATTATCAAAGAACCATAAAATATTAGATATTTTAAAAAAGAAATCATCTGAAATATCTTTACTGTGAAGCATTTAATGATGTATCGATCTTACAACAAAAGCAGTAAATTAAAATACGATTTCGAGTGAATTTTGTGCTACTAAAGCCGCACATGAATTTAACTTTTAGAAATAATATTTTTAAAGTTGGGTAACTTTTCAGGGAGTCACTCATGTAGCCTGGAAAATTTCAAAGGTAGTAAAACTTTATATAAAAGCTCTACAGTTGCAAAATAAAAAGAACAAACGAAAATTTAGAATATGCAGGAGTATTTCTTAGCAAATAAGGTAAATACCGTTAAAATTAAACGCTACGTAGGTGAGTTCATTTAGCCTCTCTGGAATAATACACACCCGAAGGTTCCTCCATTGGTATTTATATCTCTCCACGTTTCATAAGCCGATATTACTTCTTTGATTGCCAAATTCTTCTACTTATACAACTGACAATAAGAAGTTTGATAACTCAAAGTTACTTGCTTTAATTCCTTTCTTTCAAATATAATGTGCTCGCTCTCACGCTATCCGCAGGTCTGTTAATTTACGCACGACGTTTGTCACCGTTTATAACATCTTACAAACATTCTTATGCATTACCGGATTCAATTTTTTAGACAAGGGGCTAATATTATTAGAAAAGACAAACAATCAACACAGACTATAATCTCCAAAGTAAAAGAACTGTGATAGAATGTGGGTAAAATAATCTCTTGTGATCTTATGCTAGTAACAAATGGCACACGGAGAAAAATGACATTGCAAATCCAACAAAAAAAGTATTGTCCTTACATTGCAATCGGTTCAAAAATAAATTGGTATTGCAGTAAAGTTTTGTAAGTATATTCCAAAACTTTTGTTTTGTTCCACCAACAACACTTTTGTTGGTGTTAAAATATTTTACGGTACAAATAATCGCTTTGGCGATAACATTATAGTTGTAGTTATTTCAGATCTAAAATACAGAACAACGTGTGCGATGAAGTGAAGTAGATGTAAACACAATTTTTCAAACCAGTACAGTCAAGAAATATTTATATTACACACAATTGTAGTTGACGCAACAGGGCGCCTACGTTGTCGATATTACAACTTGTGATGCGGGAAGTCCTGGCAAGGACAGTAGTATCACGTGATTCTAACCGCGTGTTTCATTGGTCTTACATAGCCTTGAAGAGCAGACTAGTCTGCTAGTTACCAGGCGGAGTAGACCACGCCATATATTTTCGGTTGTGACGTTGTGTTAGCTTATTAGTTTTGTGTAAAAGAACGACAGTGTATTAAAATTGAAGAAAACTGGCTCACTTCTGACGTCTACTGACTCTTAGATATGGATAATTTTGTTACAGAGAAGCTAGCTGAATGGAATATTATGCGTACGAAGTACAGATTGCTAATGATGAGTACATTAAACCTTTCGATAAATTACCTAGTGTTTTCCCCTGTTTAAAAGTTGCAAAACGATCTAGAATATACGTTGCCTTGAGACATTTGTAAAATAAGACTTAGATACATTTGAAATTTTAATCTTCATTTTTAGTGTTTCCCAGTTTTAGAATTTATCTTGTTTATTTTTTTGTTAATTATTAATAAAAAAATGTGTTATCCTATACTGATATTTTACTTAAACCCTCCACAGCTTACATTTAAGACAGCACCGAATTTGTGTGTGAATCTACTAAAATATTGTTCGCTTTGAACAGAAATTGCGATTACAAAAATCAAAATCAAGTGACACTATAAACGTAGAAAATGATGACGAAAAATCAATTGTTTGTTAAATATCCACAACTTGCTGTTGAAGTTTCAAATTGCTTTGGTAGTGATAAACAATTTTTAATACTGTATTTCACACAATTTTGTTGAAAACACCATATTTTTGTGATTCGTTAAACAACAAGCAACTGGTTGATTGTAACATGTTTTGGGATTATATCCTTCCAAATTTTGTAGCAGTTCTAACAAAGTTTTTCGACAACAAGTTTTAGGTTGTATTGAATAATGGTTGTTGTTGTCATATATTTACCCACAAATTGTTGTTCAATGTGCGTCAATTGGTGCTACCTTAACAATTAATTTTTCTCCGTGCATCCTCGCGCACTACAGGCATTTCTTAACGTGAAGTATACAACTTCACATTAACCGTTGCCTGTTCTGCGTAATGTTCCGCAGCAAATTGGTTCTGTTCTACGAAGACACGCACGTCAGCGTAGTATAGTATAATATTTACACGGGTTAAGGGATTTCTTTTAACGACGCATCAGTTTTGTACCTGCTGGTGTTGGTTTGTATCATCCGATGACCATGCTTGTATCTCGAATACGGTATGGTAATTTAGTACATATTTGTTTGTACTGTATATTAATGATCTACTTCTGCAGATAGAGGGTCCCATTCTTGCATATGCTGATGACATAAAAATCTACTTGGAAATCTCAAAGTCTACTGATATCAACAAACTTCAACATAACTTGGACATATTTACGGAGTGGTGCAAAAGATCTGCATTGAAACTGAATGTTGATAAGTGTTGTGTCGTTACTTATAGTCGTTCACGCGTACCGTATATATCATCGTACTATGTTGATGGTAGCCCTCTAAAACGCAAAACCGATGTTCGAGATCTTGGTGTGTTATTTGATTCAGGGATGACGTTCAAGCCCCACATTTCTGCCGTCTGTACTGAGGCCTACAAAACCTTGGGGTTATAATGCGTATTGCAAAGTACTTTAAGGACATAGCTTTAATTAAATCATTATACTTTGCATATGTTGTAAGCAAAGTTGACACGCAGCCCTGATATGGTACCCTTTATACACATGCGATATACTAGACTTAGAAAAAATTCACCGCAGATTCTTGAAGTTCATATCATTCAAGAGTGATGGTATTTATCCGGATATGGGCACATCCCAAGATTCCATGCTATCGCGTTTTGAAATGGTGCCTCTGAGCGAGCGAAGAGAGATCATCTGTAGAAAATTCTTATTTAAATTAATGACAGATGTCATCGACTGTCCGTTCCTACTAGAACATTTCTCGTTTCTTGTTCCGCGTACCAACTCTAGATACAATTCTACATTCATGATGCCACGCACGAGGACTAATATTCTAAGGCGCGCTCTAGTCTACACACTCTCTAGGATTGGCAACGATGGATGTGAAGATATCTTCAAGTGAATTCATCTTAGATCTTAGATACATCTTAGATACTTCTCTGGAAATGCCCTTAAATATTTTTTTCTATGAAATTCTCTTTTTTTGTTAGCTATACATGCTCCCTGTAATGTATTAAATTAACGCTTCTTATACCTACTTACATAGTACACACAAACAACACTCATATACACACACAGTCACAAAACAACACCTACTTTGTTTACATATATATATGTATAGACCGATGTTTTGATGTAATACTTACTTAGACATCTAGCATAACACAAATTCTATTTTATCTCGTTTATTACTTAGGCATATTGATATTGTAATTATCCTGTTATTGGACCTTAATGGTCTGTTGGGTAATAAAGGTTATTATTATTATTATTATTATTATTTATTGACTGGGCAATAACGCTGTTTACCAGTATTAGAGAAACTGGGTAACATGCAAAATATTTTACCAACCTAGAAATTGTATACATGCTACAAACTCTTTTGATTTTTGTTGCATATAATGGAACTATATTACAATTAATATTCTAATTGATCCTTCGTAATAGAGCGCAATTCCTTTTGAAACTTGCTGAGCTCACTATGGTAATAACGGAATTGGTAATTAGAACTTAAATGAGACTCCTGTATCAAGGGAGACATAGCGCGGAGGTTATCTGGACAGATCTAATCCTGTAATTCTGTTTGTTAGGTACTTCCTCCATCGAATTATGTTGTATTTGGCGAAAAACAAAATGCGAGAGACTAACGCAATTTTGCCGAGGCGCGAGCGACAGGATGCGAACGGAAGTTTAATAACCGCGAAGTAAAAAAGCTGCGTCCTCAAAGAGTCTGCACACCTGCACGTTCGCTGGCAGTTCAATTAGCTTTTGTACCTTGTCAGCTGTTCCGTTACACTTTGAAGGCTTTAAAGGTCTAACGAACTACGAAGTTAGTAAACAAATTCGTTGCCTATTCGATAATTACTCACACTTCGACGGCGTTCTATTGCGAGCGCATGTAATATTAACGCCTTCGAATACTATTGGGGATTTTCGTGGTTCCGGCCGCATAGAGCACAGAACTCTTTAATTGTACACTATTAAATATTACATTCGTTCTCCTAACCGTTTTCAGGTAGCGGAACCCTTACTTAATATCTTAAGAGTAACGCAAAGGGTTTTGCAGAAAGGGATTGCCAAACTGTTTAAGTAACTCTCCAACACACATCTTATTTTACTAGGATTACAGTCCGTTATTAATTTTAACCGTAATAAATTTATTATAGGAGTTTATGAAGGTCCATAGCTTGTTGCATAATCTGTACAATACACATCACGTACAATCTTTCAACTAAAACTCTAGGGACACACATTTTATAAATAGGTAATGCGAAGAAGAATCCAAACTTGGATCGAAATGCCTAACTCTTTTAATGAGTGTGAATATTTAATGAGATAATGCGATCTGTGATCTAATATTGTAAACAACGTTAAAACTATTAAGTGAATATGTGGTGACGTATATAAATAAAAGTTATTAATACCAGACAAAAATTTGTGTGAAAAAAAAGGTAACTCGTACAGATCTGCTGACGGCTTATAATATACCGGGTGTCCAACCTAAAATGCAACGGTCCCTAGCCAATTTATGTAAAATGTTCAAATAAATGTTGCCTCGGATCATATTCTACATATGCTAAAATTAGTTTCGGTAATGGCGCACTTCCGGTTGTACCGGAAGTAGATACTAACTTTATTATTTTAAATGGAACACCCTGTATATTATTGCACTTTTGGATTCCTTGTTAAATTTAAATAACAATATGTTAGGGATACATTGAGGCTAAGTTGTACCGTTTCCGAATTACAAGACGTTTTTCGAAAAAAATTACATTTGCAGTGTCTTCGATGTTTGGAAATACCTCAGGAAATACGAAAGTTAGGAAGATGCGGTTTTCGGTTTTCGCTTAATCATGAAACAGCACATGTCTTTTATTTTAAAATTGTTGCGTTTAAATTACAGCGTTATTAAATAGGGATCTGTAATTTTCGAACTCTAAAATCATGGATAACTTGATTTTTTTAAAATGAACGGTATAGTAATTTTTACATAAATGGATGTAAAATTTCATTTTCTTTCGATTTTATATGGGTATCATTGTGTCGATCTCCCACGGTTTTGGCGATATTCGCAATTTTTCAGTTTCTCACCATAGATACGTTATTACGAAGCGCCGCCGCTGGCCACCTTCCCCTCGCATTTTACCAGGTTTGGGACTGGCAGCAATAATACTGGCATGCTTAGAAAGTGGCCAACAGAATACAATAGGACCACTAGAAACAAGCAAACATAGCAAAGATAAAAGAAAACATAACATTACTGGAATATCAATAAATCAGCACATTATTCAAACTACATACTCTATCCAATGTATGGCGTACGTACACTTCGAGCGTCTTGCTCGCAACAGGCTACACTTTAAACGCTAGGGTTGTCATTCTACAGAGAATTTGTACAACACTATTATACTAAATGTTCAAAATGCTGTCCGTTTTGAGCACTACATAATCGAAATCGCTCTTGCAAACACTTTTGAGCATTTCTGAGTATTTTTGGCGTGACTTCTTGAAACGCTCTTAAAATACGATGGCGCATATCATCAGGGGTTGTTGGTGGCGTCTCATAAACCTTATTTTTAATGAAACCCCATGAGAAGAAATTGCAGCTTGCAACTAATTTTCATCCCTAAGTACGGAGTTATTGCGGTTCCGTTTTGTACGTGCTACGGATCCAGTACTTACAAATCTACCCAGTAACGACTGAAATGCCCTCCTATCTGGATGCTTTCTACATGTGTAAGACTGTGCGTAAACTCTTGGCGCTAACAAAGCTTTTCTGTAACATTAACTGAGAACGAAAACCATATCTACTAATTCTTCTCGAGTAAGCGACATCTTTAATTATTATGTTACCAACACTAATAACGGTTAGATACCTAGTTTGTTTTTCAAGTTTGCGTTAACTTTAAAGATGCCGCTTTAAACATCTCAAGTATCTTTTAGACCATTTTGTTTGTTTCTAGTGGTCCTATTGTGTTCTGTTGGCCAGTTTCTAAGCATGCCAGTATTATTGCTGCCAGTCCCAAACCTGGTAAAATGCGAGGGGAAGGTGGCCAGCGGCGGCGCTTCGTAATACGTATCTATCGTGAGAAACTGAAAAATTGGGAATATCTCCAAAACCGTTGGAGATAGCCAGAATGATACCCGTATAAAATCGAAATAAAATGAAATTTTACATCCATTTATGTAAAAATTGCTACACCGTTCAATTTAAAAAAATCAAGTTATCCATGATTTTAGAGTTCGAAAATTACAGATCCCTATTTAATAACGCTGTAATTTAAACGCAACAATTTTAAATTAAAAGATGTATGCTGTTTCATGGTCAAGCGAAAACCGAAAACCGCGTCTTTCTAACTTTGGTATTTCCTGAGGTATTTCCAAACACCGAAGATACTGCAAATGTCATTTTTCTCGAAAAACGTCATGTAATTCGGAAACGGTACAACTTAGCCTCAATGTATCCCTAACGTATTGTTGTTTAAATTTAACAAGGAATCCAAAAGTGCAATAATATACAGGATATTCCATTTAAAATAATAAAGTTAGTAGTTACTTCCGGTACAACCGGAAGTCCGGCATTTCTGAAACTAATTTTAGCATGTGTAGAATATGATTCGAAGCAACATTTACTTGAAACATTTTTTCAAAAAGACAATAATAAATCGGCGAGGGACTCTTGCATCTTAGGCTGGACACCCGGTATATAATATAAATTCATAGAAGTAGAGAGATGGACCGACGTAGATTAAACCGTTCTCTGCCAGCAATTCAACAATTAAAGTGATTGATTTCTAGTGACGACTCTAAACTGGTTTGGGACTGCATAAGTGCTTTAAACGAGGTGGCCACCTAAACAAAAATGAGACTGGCTTGGGTGCCTTGCCGTAAGAAGTGTGACAAGCAATGAGGTAAATCATCTGGTCAGACAAGGATGTTTATCGCAGTTGGCATTCCTTCGACCTTAGCAAATACAAAGTCCATTAAAGAATAGACACATAATAAATACATAGAGTGGTGGTAAAAGTCAAAAAGACAAAGATAGGCAACAATTCTAAAAGAATTATGGCCTAACTTTACTAAAACCTGATGTCCTAATGAGTGAAGATAACAACACTGTTAATATGTGAATAAGCCTTGTAACTGGTCACTGTAGACTAAATAAGCACATGCACACAATACGTCTGGTAAAGGATGCTACTTGCAATTTCTGCTAACAATAAGACGAAGAGGGAATCTCAACGCATGTTCTGTGACAACTTGCGACGGCTTAGCAAGGACAAGGTTCCTACTGCAGTGGTCGGAGGATCCCAGAGCAGTAAGCATAAAAGAGCCTCCCTCAAAGAGAAGATAAGTCTAATTGAAGAAGCAAAATTGAAGCGCACCTACTAATGATGAAGGCAATCAAAAGAAAGGTCGCGGTGAAACAAGCCTTTATAGGTACCTACTCCAAAAGCAAGTAAAGGAAGAAGAGGTCGAATTAAACGGTACACTTTTTCCACGACCCTTCATTCGTTACGAAAGTTCTTATTTTTTGGACGAAAAAATTTTAAACTTCTTACTTTCGAAACTACTACTACTACTCGAAACCACACACTATTAAAAATTTTTGTGTAATGCACATTTTGTTGTAACATGTGTTAAATCTAGCAGTAAAATATACTATTGGTAAAACCACAAAATTTAAATCGACATTTTGATATTTCGTAAATTTTACGAAAATAAGTGTTGGCAAAAATTTTATCAAGTTTGATACACTCTGTGTGTAATTTTGACATCGTTGTGTGTATCACCCCGTGTATAAGGTGGACGGCTTCAAATTTTCATACAATTTTGTAAATTACGTAATACGAATTTGCGCATTATTTCATTCATACTCCTTTTTCGATTGTTCTGAAAATAAATCCGCCTACGTTTGTTCAGCTTAGTTTACTATTTCTGGTGGCGTAATGAGAAGATCTGAATTACTGTCTAAATTAGAAATCGTGATAAAATTACGGACAGCACAAACTAATGTAGTTTAATAATACAGCGACAGCGAGTAACTAGATACAGGTGAAAATTATTATGTAAATTCCGTCTCTGGAGACGAACGTCAACGTTATGGGGTTATGCATATCTCACTGGTGATGGAAATTAACTTTACCTTACAATATTTAGTAATGAACTATATTTTTATAAAGAAATACTTTTTATACCCAAAAATTCAACCTAGAAAGCAACAGATCAACTTAAAACAATATTAATTAAAAAATTAAATTGGTCTAACAACTGGTTTATTTCCAACACTACGCTTGTAATTATCTTAATACAGCATATCGTGCATGTACAACAAAGGAATGAAAAGGAAACTCAGAACTTCTGTAAAATGGGTAAAACTCTTTATAAAATACCCTACATAAACGATTTCGTAGCAAAAAGGAACAGATGGCATGGAATCGCCGTGAAAAAGCAGTTTAATTTAAAAGCAAATTACGCACTGAATTTAAAAAAGCAAGAAGGCTGGCCGTTAGTAAACAAAATTTCTTTAAAAAAAAAAACCAGTGCTCGAAATGAGCAGAACACGTTGGCTTAAACAAAAACCTGTAAATATAGAAGTATTTACAAAATGAGAAAACTGACGAGGTAATTTACTGCAGAGGGAGGTAAAGCAGCAAAAAAGTGTATACCTGTGTGAAATTCAACAGTCTAATAAGAGTAAATCAATAAACACAGAGTTACATTATTTAAAGTAAAGTCGTATTGTGCTCGCAATTTGCGCAATGGAATTTTAGAATTTATTTTTATGTAAGAAAGCCGAACAGGTATGTTTTCACACTCATCTATTTATTCAGTTATATAAATTTTTATGCAACAATAAAGCAATTTTAAAACGTCTAAAATTCTGAACCATAGCTTCAGTATCTCAAATTTATTGGAATTAGGAGCATGATGCAATGTTTATATCGTGCATACCAGGTTTTATCTATAAAATAATTTAGTTCTATAATATATCTATAATATATATCTTGTTTTTACTGTGCTCTTTTACTCACGTCTAATAGGAGAAAATCACTTTGGACATTAGAATGAAACAACTATAAGCATATATATATTGCTACGAAACTTGTAGATAATTCTTTATAATTTTTATTAAATTTTTAAACTAACTCAATTCCATAGATATGCTACTACCCATATGTTAGATGGCATTAACAGTAAATTTACACTAAATTTACCCCACCACAGAGTTTTGGGTACACCGCAAATCAATCGGATGACTTGAGTACTTATTATTTTCAATCGACCTCGGTACGTGCTAAGGTCATGTCACACCACTGAGCCTCCGATTATTATCTTTATACACATGATATACACTTAAATATCTTTACTGTGACTGTACTAGTTATTCGTTCGTGATGTTCTTATACTACAGTGAATAAAAAAACGTTATTTCAGTGAAATTTATTTATTTCGAGTTAAATAAATCTGATGA
Organism: Cetonia aurata; assembly: GCA_949128085.1. NCBI lineage: Eukaryota > Metazoa > Arthropoda > Insecta > Coleoptera > Scarabaeidae > Cetonia > Cetonia aurata. The sequence continues at coordinate 15,019,972 of OX421886.1, read as the reverse complement.
ACAAAGAAATGAATCTTCTAAAGATTCCCTCAGGGTAAGTAAGTTCTTTACTATCTTAGTTATACAAAACTAAGATTTCTGGAATCTTAATCCAAACTAAAAACTCATATTTCTCGTTTTAATATCATAAATAGAATTCAAATCTCCCGCTAAATTCCCGTGATAAAATCAAGTATTATCACATCAATGCCAACTTAAACCGCTCGTGAAATTAACCAACAGAATCAAATAATAACCTCACAATATCAAATTCACTAGATTCACTGTTATCATACGATAATATAACCTAACATTCCCTTTACGCTCTTGACGCCAGTTATAGATTCAAAAGATGATAAAATCGCTTATTTCAAGTACGAAAACTGCTCTATTATAATCCAAATCATAATTCCAACTCCACAACAATCATTTCAGCTTCCAAATGGTGTTCCAACAATCTCACAGCAAACAGGCTCAAACAAAACTCTTCAATCGGCCCCAGATTAGATAAACGCCACCCCAAATATCGACATCACTGGATTTCTATCATCTTGGCACTACACACGCAATACTCTCACTCTTGTAAGTAAATTTGAGAAGTTATGGACTTATATTGTGATAGAAATTTAAAAATTCAAAAACCAACTACACTCAGGAAAAACCGAAAAAGAAGTCACTCACATTTGTTTTCAACAACTTAATATCTTCTAGGCAAGAAGGACCGCAGCAACGATGATAGATATCGTTTCCAACTATACGATAGCATAAGAAACCCACGTCGAACGTTCAACGAAGGAACACAAATGTCCTAAAAATTCATGGTTTGAATTAGATACGAAATAAGTAAGTTTTTAGTTTAAATTTTAACATACGTTGACAAAATAAATACATAGAAGAAAATACATTTACATAAATAATTTATAGTTGATATTGTGATTCTGTGGGTTTAATTTAGCATGATATTATAGCAATATATATATACCATAAATGTTCCGCATTTGTTAATTTGTTCTTGTTTCTATTGCAATGTTCAATACTAAAAAAAAAAATAATTTCCATTAAAATTCTCTTCCACTACGGGGTTAAACGCATATATAATTAATATGCATTTCCAAAAATATTATTTACTGTTAAAATGCATCCCGAATCATTAGTATAAAGAATTTTATTTGCAAAAGCACAATTTATGCTGCGCTTTGCAGTAATTCAATACCCAATATTCCAGTGTGTCGACATCAATTGTATAACATGTACATACGTCAAATAAATATTTGAAAATAGCTCTATAGTTATCCTATTCCCGGTAAATGTTGTGCATCTTTTTTTTTATAAATTATTTTTGCAACATATACAAGCTTTATCGATTGGAAAACACAGACCTGGAGGTAGGAACTCATACCTCACGTATGGAGCATATAATGTGATCAGTTACAACTCATACAAATTCGCTATGCAGTCTTTACTGCAGTAAATTCTCGCAGGCACTTAACTAATTCAAGAGTATGCGTAAGTAGGTCAGCCACACGTGAATCACCGTGAATTTTGGAGCCAGCCAGCGTCGCGGCGCTAGGGACATCATCCGAAGCATTTGACGTATTTACACCCGAAAGGGTTGGCGTTTCGCATTTGTTTCGTTATTTGCGTCGGTTCACCCTAGACAAATTTATATTTTAGAAGGTGTGTATAGATGAGATGAAGTGGGGTTTACCTGCGCGGTCTACTTTCACTACCACAATCATTACTAATACTCACAGGGTATGACAGCATGATTACAGACGTAGCAGACGAAAACCACCAGAAGGATATTCTCACAGTTGCCACGGCTGCGCATCGTGTGGAAATTGCTTTAGCACCTTATGAGCTGGAACAACAATAGAATTGTTAATTACATATTAAAAATTAAGAGACGTTGTTTATTATTCACTAGATTCGGGTAGAGTGTGCTCTGCCAGACGATATAGTTGGTTTTTCATTTATTTCATTATATCCTGCGAAATTTACGCAGATGAAACATTATGCTTTAATTGGATATTAAAACTTAGCATGAAAGGCAGCGAAAGACTATAGCAATGAAACTTTAGGCCTGTTCATAGATTATTCACAAACTAGTTAGACGCAATTCAATTGGCTAAAAGAAATCCGACAGAGCTTTCTGACTAATTTCACAGTATGTGATTGACTCTGACTAGTCTGTGATTCTTCTATGAACAGGCATAATATAATAATCTATAGTTTTAAAGACAACATTTGGAGAAATTATTCTGCTTCAATCTCGCGCTTAAGTTAAACGTTTTCCTTTGTGATGATGCTGTCCCATATAAAAAGAAGAACGTCTATAAAACCCAACTTCAAAAAAAAATTACAAAAGAAAGCAACGGCACATTCTAATATACACTGACAATGTACTAACAGAAAAATTGTCACCATAGCGGGACTCAGGGTCGCAGAAACAAAAGACATGAAAAGGAAATAGCACCAGAACCGGACTCAAGTCGTCATTAGCGTTACTTTGAGTGCAAACCCACTTTAATTGCTATCACATCTGAAGCGCTTTCCGCGGTTGCCTTCTAAGGAATCAAGAGTTTAAATCTGTGCCTTCTAGGAGATGCAAGTCAGACTCTCAGCCTCAAGACGACTGCAGCTAATAATGCAGTCACCTACAGTGTGTTCCCTATAGGGCGTAGATCTAAACTCTTGATTCCTTAGTAAGCAATTGCGGATACAGCTTGAAATGTGATAGCGATGAAAGTGGGTTTGGTAAGAAGATACTCGAGCCCGTCTCTAGTGCTATTCCACTTTCACTGCTTTTGCTGATATGATGATTCCAACAATGAACCATGAGCCCCCGCCATGGTGTATGAGAACTTGTTGCAGACGTGACTCCACACAAGCGAATTAAAAAAAGACTGTAGTGCTTCTAAATCACAACATTTTCGTAAGTTCCTAAGAGCATAAAAGGATCTGAATATAGATTTCTTTAATCTAGTGTAATGATCGCTGTATTTCAGGTTCAAGCCAACAGAGACACCTAAAAATGCCGCAGATGATACTTCGGGAATTGATCTACCATCGCATTTTACGCAAAGATTACATGGACAAGCTGAATGGCCATTCTTGAAATGAATAAGCTCGTTCTTAGTTTGGTTTAAAGTCAATCCCTGGTTATCACACTATGTAATCATTCTAGTAACTACTAAATTTGCCATGTCTGAAACACGCTCGCGATCACCAGAAATAAGACAACTTGTGTCGTCGGCTACAAACACTGCCCAAGCGTATATTCCAAATCATTCTCGTATAATAGGAATACCGCTGGTCCAAGTATAGAACCCTGTGGTACGCCGCTCGTAGCATCCCAGGTATCCGAATAAAAGTGTTTCAGTATGCCACTACTCTCTTCCAATGATTCTGTACCTGACGAGAAAGATTTAAATAAGCTGTAAGCTACACTTAGACTTCGGCATATATAACATACATGACAAGATACTGTTACACTTTGCATTGCATCGAAAATGACATTGATTTCAATAATTCATTTCGCTTTTTTTAATCATAGACAACATCAGCGATATAAACGTTATTTTGAAGGCAATTTTAAATTCATTCTCTTTACTTTTAATCTGGCAGCTGCAATTACGACTTTAGAAAAACCGTTACGTCACTTAGACTTAAACTCTTAGACGCTTCGTTTTTTTTATGATCCTTTGTGCATCTGTTAACTTTGCTATTGGTTCATCCTTTTTTGTACCTACTTACCGAGCCTTTATAAGGGCTCTGCACGCTATGCGCGCTCTCTGTTCCAGTTCAGTTAATTTGCCGTTGTGACCAATATCAGAATACAGCAACCACGTGCTGTTCTTTTTTACATTAATCTTAACATCAGAAATCAGCAACCACGTGGCCAGTTTTTCTTTTTTTCTTTTTTTTTTTTTATTATTACAATAAAGTTATCGTTACGTTTTGGATCTTTCTTTTTTTTTTATTAATCATTACAGCGACTCCAAGCGTCATACGCGTGTGTACCGCTTTTCTTACTAAGTTGTATCGGGTGGAGCACACACTGCGTCCGCACGCCACGCACACCTGATCGTAACAATAACTAATATCTCGTGCAATTAAAGATAGTTCCTAACTGTAATTTCTAAAAAGCGTAGAAGCTAGATAAACCATTATATGTTGTTACATTATTTGTATATTCAGTCAACCAGTCTTCGGTGGTTACGTTTAAGTTTGTTACAATGGGTGCTTTTCATTAGTTGTTTTTCAGTTCGTATCTGCGTTTGATCAACAATACGAAATTTTAAAATGTTATAAATTTACCTCACATGGCTCTAGAACAAATATGCAGTACTGAAATGCTGGCAATTCAAGCTCATGACAACAATTGTATTAAGGGTGATGGATACTGCAAAAGACAACCCACAAACTCCAATCTAGACAATAAATCCTCTCTTTTTTCACTTAACGGCCGACTTGGTTTACTTCGAGTTCGCGGGGTGAACTAGTTTTTATATCAGGTATAGAAATAACATGAAGTGAACTTGAGAAAGCAACATGGAAAGAAGCACTTCCAATACAGCAGGAGGTCTTTTATAGTGGGGGATATTTCTCAAGTGGAAAATGTTTAATGAAAATAATTGTACCACATTGATCGACAGAGTAAAATAAATTAATACAAATAGGAAACGAAGTGTAATTATCACACTGTCGGGAAATATTACCCAATTTAATTAACAGTGATTCAACTTTGATCTCGTTCCACGCTGTTCCACCTTGGCATGTAAAATAATTGAACACCGCTAGAAAGAAATATGCAAGAAAGAGTGGAAGTAATTAGCGGTAGGCATCTCTGTTTAACGTAAGTCCGGAACTGGGTTTTAGGAGTCTCGCAAATTTGAAAGAATACAGGGCTCTCGTGTCGGGGAGCTGCTTTCATTCTGTAGCGCTTAAAATGCAAAATGTGTTTCTCCCAACGAAAAAGGAAGAAATAGGCTAATGGAAAGATGTGCTGTTAAATGTTTAAGCCGTTTGTGTACTAACGTTGTGGAATCTTCGGGGAATTACGAAGAGGAAGAAATAAAGTCAACCTCAGACGAGTTTTATGTGTTTGGTCGTGATGAAAAGGTTTTCGGGAGAGTAACAATGGATATTGTGTTTGGCGACACGGTGAATACGCTGTTCTACACGTTGTTTTTTTTTTTTTAGATAATGCAGTACAATGGCACATACTTACATAACAAGCCTGCACGCAATACTCGTTGCAGCTTTTATGATAATTAAGAGAACTGGGTTTAATATCACAATAAATGTTGACATTGTAAGATCTACTAAATCAAACTGTCCGAAAAAAACCGAAGCTTTAAAAGAAATTGTAGAAAACACATCTTCTAAGGTGATAAAACGGCTGTATTCGGTCCCAAACATTTAAAATAAATGAAAATAAGTACATTCGAATACAATGTTTTTAGGTAATTACAGATACAGTCCATAACCTTCACTACAAAAATTTCTACAATAATCTTACATTTACTATTTGTGTAGGGGCTACAAAATATTAATTTAATTAAAAAAATTAATACCCTTTAAAAAAAACCTTACTTCAATTTGTAAAACCGCTGTTTAACAGCAAACATAGTTGTATAATTTTTATGCTTACCCATCCTAAATCTTAAAATAAAACACACCACGGCCCACCACTTTATCGTAACAGAAGAGCTAAAACATTTGCAGCCTTATTCATAGTCGGATTTAGTAGCTACTAACATACTACTAAGATCCTACTAAGAAAATCCACATTCATGGTATTTAGTAGCGTACTAAGCTTAGTTGCCAACTAAATCCTTAGTAGCGATTGGGGGTGTGTTTAAGACGCTATTAAATGTAACCAGTTGTATGCATGTTGTATGTTTATGTAAATATATGTCACCGTAGTATTATCTTCTATGTCCAAATTTAATAATGTCGGTAGTTTCAATTTTAAGGAATGTTGCTTCATACATTGATAAGTTCAACAGTTTAGCTCATTTCATTCTTGTCTTACAACAAATTGTGAAGTAATATAATTTCATCCTTAATTATTTTTTTAAATTGCCACTATTTCAACTTAAATAAAAAAAAAGAGAATATAGAACAAATATTGCCTTTTTGGCAATTTTTTGTAAATTGGAAGGATATTGAATCATTTCATGGTACATAGAACACAATAATATTTTTCATCAAGACTACCTTTTCTGTTGCAATAGTCATTGAGTTAAACAAGAAAATTAAACAAAATATACAAATAATATTGGTTTTATTTCAATATTTTAAAAATATATAATAATAAGGAAAAACTGAAAAGTACCATGTTTGCTTTTGACAACGAACACGTTTTGAATGCTTTCCTTGTTTTGAAAGAATAGGCATCTTCGTCACTTTTAAAGTAATAGCAAGTACGATGCTTGCTTGCATTCAATGTTTTTGAAAAGATTTGCTGACAGGCCGGACGTACCTATGAGACTGTACTTTATATATATAATGTATTGTAGTTATAGCAATATGAGTCACAAAAACAAAAAAATAATTAAAGTGTCTTCTAATATAGTTCTGCCTAAAAACATTTCCGTTCTCAACGTCGCGTCGTTGACATGCACTTCATTAAATTGGTTATCTTCTTCAAAATCGTATTCTGAAATAACAATATTAAATACTTACTACCACAATAATATCAACATGAAATTTTACGTTCTATTTCTGGTTGGTTTCTAAAATAACATTATGCAAAATGTCAACAGCAACTATTGCTGCTTTTGTTGTATCAATATTTTTGTACCTGTGCCATCACCATATACACCTTTAGCCAAGTACAGTCGCCAAAACTTGTGTTTCAGGTGAAATAGACAAACCACGATTTACTGTACTTACATTATCACGAATTAGTTTTATAAAAATATTCGCTATATTTTTGGACATTCGATATTTTCTTTTAAATGATTGTTCATTATACATTTCCAAAGGTTTCTGCCTTTCTAAATACAGCTTTGGATTACGAACGAGCCCGAGATGAATTTCTGCTTCTTAAAATTCAACTAATTCATCTTGAATATCAAATAACTCATCAACCATTTACTTTGTACTTAAATATAAGAGATGTTTATAAATGATTGTCAGATTCTGTCAAAATCTTACAAGACATTCATTGCGCATGAACTTGATAATATTTTACCCTGTTGCCACACAGTTTTCTCTACTACCATTCTATTACTTAGTAGCCACCATAAACGCGACTATGAATGGCAATGGTTAATAGGATTCTAATACGATCTTAGTGGCTACTAGCTAGTAGCGTACTAAGACCCTATTAGGGACTCGACAATGAATAAAGCTGTTGAAATTTAATTTAGTATCTACTTTTATAATAAATATCAAAAGATTCTTTATGCAAGAATGACTCGCTCCACTTTTTTGTTTGTTAAAGTAAACAAGCCACCGGGATCGTAATAAAAAATCGTAATGTTTTGCTCACGAATGATAAAAATTGCGATTTGTTGACATTTTTATTTTTCGCGAGTGATATCTTCCGTACCCTGTTGTTATCATTCACAAGTAATATTTTTCCTTGTCCGTAATAATTCGCTCACGAGCGATAAAAATACGATTCGTTTGCATTTTTATCATTCGCGGGTGATATTTTCCGTATCCTGTTGTTATCATTCACAATAGAGATGTGTCGTTCCACTCGAACTCGGTACAAAGAAACTAGTCCGCACATGGAACTAAAAGGAACGAGTCCGCTATATCGTCCGGACTCAAATGTACCTATATTGTCTGTTGGCATCGTTCCTTTAAACCGAGTTCGATCGGAACGAAATTAATTTAACATATACTGAATTCGGTCCACAGTCGGTGTGTTATGATTACCTACATATACAAGGAACTGTTATCGTTATTAAGTGATTTGCTGGCTTGTTTATATGACTTGACTGTAGACTGTGGACGTGTTCTTAAATAAAAATAAAACGTTCTTTGTTTTCTTTTTGACAAGTTACATCTACCATAGTAAATAAAGTCTATATTGGGTTTATTATTTAATACGTAACTTATGCACATGTATAATAGATACGGTATATGTAGATGTAGATTACATTAGATGAATGCTATGTTCGTAATGCGTAACTCTTTATACCGATTTCGGTCGGAACGACATATCTCTGCCTGCGTGTAGCGGCGAGCTGCCGAGTGTATTGTTCAAGGAACCGAATGTACCTATATTTGATTTAGTTCCAAAGGAACGAAAGGAACTAGTCCGTAAACGGAACGACATTGCCCAACACTAATTCACAAGTCATATTTTCCATACCCTGGTATTAACATTACTTTTTCAATTCATTTGTATGCTTAAAATACCTAAAGTTAAGCAAAGTTAATGTAACGATTCCTAATTTGTACCCAAAATTCAACCCGTAAGATGAAGGCAAGGAGATTTCAAGAAGCACCCGTTTAACTAAAGCAAATAATTATGATGATTACTTTTAAACAAATATTAATAATTAAAAGATACGGATTTAAGCACATCACATTTAGCTAACAAAAGCTAAAGTAAGTCCCATTTAATAAATACACCCCCAACATTATGCAAAATCTTTTCTGTTCTGACGAAGCTATTTTTATTTTACATAAAAGTGAATAGATGCCGATATAACTGTAAGTGCAGAAGATCTACATACATTCGTTTTAAATTTATTATAAAAAATAAACTTTTACGATTTCGAATTTGCAAAACGGCATTGTAAAACTGATATACGTTAAAAAAAATAGTTGACATATTCTATGGTTTATCCCAAGGACTTTAATTACATATTCAATCGCAGGTTTTCAGACATTTCGAACGTACTATATGGTTAAAACCAAGTACACTACTAAATTTTACTATAACGACATATGAGAATCGTAGATAAAATTTACAATGAAAATATTCCTAAAACGAATGAATTGGTAAATATTATATATATGCTATAGATTTATTTACTATAGTCAACGCAAGTGCAAGTGTACCAGAAAGAGTTTAATCCTAATGACAGTAATAGCATGTAATAGTATACATAACATTATATTTATATTACTGATTTTAAATGGAGTTATTGATTTTGAATTAATACTAGCACATTTGTTTCCAAAACGAAATCTTGTGGTGCGTACAAACCACTTCACTTTACTGCACTAATATAAATTTCCCTACAAGTTTCTCGTTTATTTCCTAGCCATACATCATTCTCCCCTTGCGTTGGTGATATATTTGTATAATATATAAAAATTCGAGATAGATTTATTAGTTATAAATCTAAACGCCGCTTAATAATCGACGGTTTTACATTGCAAATTTATTACTTGAAGTTATAATAGAAGTACAACGATGAGAGATAGCTTTCTTGTGCAAACCACACTGTCGAGAGTTTATGAACTAGTGAAGGAAAAATAAGTAAGAAAAATAATTTTAAGTATATTTTTCAATAATTATTATTGCCAGTATACATACTACTACTAAGATATGCTGGCAAAAGTATATTATTAGAGCGAACAAACCTTTTCCTCTTGAATGGAATACATATTTGCCCAACTCTTGTTTTAACTAGATATAAATCTGTGACTTGTTCTGCTGAAAATGTGCGCAGACCCAATTTTCTTTCTAATTAAAATCCTTTGTTCTTGTACTATCCATATTCAATTGTCTTATTGTAATTAAAATACATTATCTGTGCTAAATATGGGTTTCAACACTGATGTGTTGAAAAACTAGTTGTTTTGAAGGCAGATAATTTCTCTCTTTTTATATATTAACCAGTCCGAAGTTTATATAAACTAACTGGTACCTACATATCTTTTATGGTACAAAATATAAATGCGTATTCAAGTAGCATATATATACTTTCTGAGACCTACAAATGCAATTACAAAAGTTGGTAATTATCAGTGCTTATGTAATCCTAAATTAATAATGCATTTGTACTTGGATATTATTATTTATAATATTATTTGTAGTTGTATTTATTTACATTTTGCCTGTATCTAGCACAGCTTTAGTACGTGCTAACAATTTTATTCTTAGTATTTTCCCAGTATTTTATAATTTTATATACTTCGGCCCGCTGTACAAAAAACAAGTCGAGCTTTGTGTTCCAATATAGAATTTCACCAAGTGACATTCACCAAGTCTTTTATGTAACAGCCCGGATAAAAAGTTTTTACTTGCTCTCACCCACTTTTAACTTGTTTCCCTACTTACCTGAAAGCTTTCTGCGGTATTCCTAACACATACTTCTCGTTTCTTCCTTTTTTGTTGTAATATTCTGTATGGCTTCTAAGACTACAATATAGCACTATTCTTTAAAATTGAGTATAAATAATACAAGTAGGTAAAAATTAACTTCAAATAGTGTTAAAAGGATGAACGGGTATACTCCCCGTTCTATCAATGTTATTGATGGTTAGAAAAAAAAACTTAAGCTACATTGTGAATTTTCTTAACAGATAATGAGAATATACGGTGAAAACTACGAGGCTAATGGAGACAGTTATGCCCGAGTAATAAATTTCATTATTAACTAATCCTTAAAGCCAGATACTTTAAATCTAAGAAGTTACTAGCAATATTTCAATTCGTAAATGGAACAATAAAAATCAGACAATTAATACATATTGAAGGAGAAGTAGTACTGCATTTGTCCTATAATTCCGGCCCTAAATCAAATCTTCGCACCGTACATACGACTCGCACCAAATTAATTTACTGCACGTTTTATAGTCACATAAATAACAATAAGTATTGGGAGGTGCGTTCATAAAAGTGAAATAGTGGATAGGAGCGATAATTCTGCGGTTAAGCTGACTATAACATTTGATAATGTGAGTTTTATGGTGAAAACACTGATCCTCGAAAAAGGATTTTGTTATTGCGGACATAATTCTGCTTATAGTGGAATTGGTATCTAATGGTCGCAGCTATCCTTATCGTATAAATTTGCCGGGTTATCAACTCGATATAAAAGGTTTTAGGCTTGATTATAGCAGTTAGAATCTCCTATTCAATTAAAAAAGTAAAGCATTAATAGTCTCATAATTAGTAAAAAAGATGTTGTTCGCACAGTATTCACACCGACAAAGGAAGAGACTTTATTTGAAAATGTGTCTTATTTTCAAATAAGTACTAGTAATTAGACCTTGAATTAATAAAACTATAGAAAAAATGCAACGCAATTAAATGCGAAGCTACAAGAGGGACGAGGAAAAGTGTCTGAAATAGGTTATGAGGAAAGTGGAATAACATGAATAAAATAGAAATGGGAGCAAAAGGAGGATACCAGTACAGAAGAAAACAAAACAAGAGATGGTAGCAGAGGAAGTAAATCGCCTCGAAAGTAAAAATAAACAGCCGGGTTGAAATATTAATGGGGTAATAAAAGCGAAAACGTGTTATAAGCAAGATAACTAAAAAGAGAAAAAATCAGGAAAACTGTTAAATTTTTTTTTTAGAATTATTTTATGTACTTTCCTAAATTGAGTCAGACATTTAATCGACTTTGCAGAATTGCAAGAGCAATAAAAAAGAATAGCAAGAACCAATAAAAAGAAATAGCTTCCTCAGATACATTAGAAGTAATTACCAGATTGCTGTAAATCTCACTAGTGCGAATTTTCGAAATACAAGGTAGAGACGAACAAGTATTAATCAAAAGAATTGTCAGTTACAATGAAACCTAGCAGAAAAGCATAATAGATTTGCTAGCACAACGTAGGTAAAAAACCTAGAATATTCTGTAAAAAATTACAAAATAAAATAAATATGTTTTTCTAATTGGATGTTGCAATAAAACTAAAACAAAAGAGGACACAGTGCTGATATGAATATTACCGCACGCTGTGCTGTAATGAGATATTAAGGGCCTAGCGGGGGACTCTTGTCGGAACGTAATACAGGCGATTAATGTGCAAATTAGAAAAAAATAGTGTAAAAAACGTGTGCCACAATGACTTATAATGCTCGTACTTTGAATCTCTCGCCGCTACGCGGCTCGAGATTCAAACTTGTACTCGCATTACATAAATGTCATTGTGACACTAGTGTTTTAAAATACCATAGCTAAACTCACTATGTTTCAGCACCTTGTAAACCACATTCGCAAGTAACACCATCATTATTTAACTTAAATTTTGTTTATAAGAATGCAATAATAAACGTAATATAATCCAGAATAGCCGTCTCGGTGGCTGAATGGCTTGCATGCTCGCCTTTCACCCCGCAGGTGCTGGTTCGATCCCAGGCTGAGGCGGTGATTTTTAATTGTGGATAAAAATCAGAACATGCCTTCCTCTCGGATAGGAAGTAAAGCCGTAGGTCCTGTGCCAATGCGATGTTTGGCACGTAAAAAATCTCTACCGAAGGTTGAAATTCCTTTGGGTTCGGTAAAATTTCAGTGGGGTTGGCACAATACGTCAAATAGATGTCAGTGCTTAGAAGTGTCAAGGTGTATTCCACAACCCGAAGCTTCGCCAAACAACAAACAAACAAACAAACAAACAATAATCCAGAATGTAATTGAATAAATGCTTAATATTATACACAAGCTGTCGCCAGATTAAGTTCAATATGCATAACACATTGGCATACCATGCACAAAAAAAAAGTTGTTCACCCGAGATGAAATTGATAAAATCAAAGTAGGCCAATCTTTCTGAAATTTTGCATAACCACATACCTTTTTATACTGAGCAATATTTCTTAGTAACTCTACTAACAGAAAAGGTACCTACTTTAACCGAAACCAAAATAGTTTTTGCTCAACTGTAAAAACCTTTTTGACATTAAAAATATCGAAAGCAAACTAAAAGTAAGTTCCAGAGCAAGCAGGGCTTATTCCCAAATATGAAATTCTAAATCAATTTTTGTTTTTCTCCATTGTACCTATTGTGAACTCAATCCAGGGATAGCACCTAAGATGCCTCGGACCATAGCTCCCCTATCATATAAGATAGCAAAATTGTGCATAACTATCAACGACATCTTCCTAATGCTCTTCAGTGGCGTGCCGTTTTCCAATGGCTAATCAAACATATGTTTTCTTTATTAAATGGGACACTCTATTCTATAGGGGAGCTATGGTCCGATGCGTCTTAGGTGCTACACCCTGTATATGTATATCAATTGTTTCTGTTCCTATTTTTCTCCATCTCTTGCGATCCTCTACCAATGTCTTCCATCTATTCTTGACTCTCATCCCCTTTGGAACAAATCTGTATCTTTATTTTGTTTGAAAACTGGTTGTTTGTGTGTATTTTTGTGTTTTATATTCATTTACTGAGACTCTTCTATTGTTTATTAAAGATTATCTCCTGTTCTGCTCAGCAGTATTTATAATAATTAATGGTTTGGAAAGGATGCATCAACTTTTACTTTTCCTATGATTGTGCTTTGTCTTTGTTCACCTTTAGCCCATGTGTTCCATTTGTTACTTTTCTGAAATTACATAGCTAAAAATGCGTACGCTGTTCTTATGTAATTTCCCGCAATAATTTTTTAGCCCTTGATAAACTTCACGTCTGAGTTTGAAAAATTAATTTAAAACTAAATCTTAATTTTAATGCTAAGAATAACCGAATCGGTCATTTCCAAAAGACTTTATCTTCATATATAATAAATATGGAGATGTGGCCTTTTTGAAATGATCCATTCAACTATATAATCATCAAAATACATAAATGCGACATTATAATTTCCGCCACCAGTCGAATAACGTCAGATAATGGCAAAATAGTGATTAGACATTAATAGCTTCTCAATTTGATGCACGTGAGGTTTTCTGAAAGGGACCAAATTTAAATATGCATTGGGAAATAAATATTTGCCCACCAAATTACATTTCCAACCACTTCTGCGGCCACTGGGAGAAGTAACAAGTTAGACCAACAATAGATCTACATTTCGCGAAAGGTTCGAAATTTATCCGTAAGTATAAACTAAAATTCGATTACGCAGGGGCAAATAATTGTTTGCAAGAGTTAATTTATCAAACTTAGTTTGGCGAGTTTGCATGGGTCTCGCGAAGTTTTCGGACGTGCATGCAGCAGTTGCTGGAAGTTTAGAGCCTGCAGCGATCGTTTACGCAACACTCTGCATATACGTGATGTAACCATCATTAATTTCAATTTGAGATTACTTCCGAACCCTAAGGACAAATATTTAGCCTTAACAGTAATATTTGCTTAAGCAGTATATTTCGTTATACTCGAACGAACGAAGTAATTAATAGCATACCTACGGCGGTAATAAAATTTTGCTTGTTACGCGTTGCGAATTTATGAGTGTTGGGGTAAGCATCCTTTACCTCCTTGGTACCTATTATTATGCGGTGCTGTAATGAAATGCGCTCATAGGTGTGGTACTAATAAACCGGTTAGAATATGGTTTGCGTCAGCAACCCTTATCCATTCTAATTGCTTGTATTTTACCTATTACACGTCAGCTGAGAGCTAAGTATATACAAATACATAAACAATGCTAACTAGATTAATAATGGATTATGAAATCCTTATACCTACTGTGTACAGGCTTATTGATTAGTACGGTAAAGTCCAGTGTCTTCTATATCCTTTGAGATATCCAGATAAAAATAGAGAGGTTGGTAGCCACCATCATGCTTCATATTTTACAATTAACTAAATGTCAAAGGGCCGTGAATATATCTTTCTTTTTATTTCTGTTCACAAAAAAGATTTGGCACAATCGAAAATATATGCACTTTCCTATTTTTACAACAGCACAATTTTACAGAAACAAATCTCACTTTGACTTTTTACATCACACATTTGTTTATATGTCCGTACTGCAACACTTGAGCTAAATGTTATATAATAACTGTCCCAATAGGTCGTTAAATTTTCGCAGTAAAACTTCCAATAGCTTCTATCTAGGGAAATTAGTTGCTTGCTTGAAAGGAGGACTTTATTACCATATTTTTATGTATTTTTCTCGTCATAAACTGTAAGGTTGTTAAAATTTATAATCGATCTCTCTTGTTTATAGGTTAAGCGACAGTTATACAAACTGAACCGATACCTACTAAAAAGGAAAACGGAGAACTCTAATATTGAGGACTTTTTTATAGATGGTCATATTGAAAATTCCAAACACGTAGTCTTTGTATTTTTAAACTTTACTTTTACGGCAAAAATCTAAGGACAAAGTCATCAAGTCTTAAAATATCAAAGCCAGTTCTTGGGTAAACGAAAAATCTTGATTGTTTGACCATCTGTGACTCTATTCATCTTCTGGGATTTAATTAACTAGAAACATAATAAAAATACAAGCGACAAACAAAACATGTGCATGCTGATCGAATAAAGGTTACAATGTGAAATATTTTATCCCGCAACATTTTTAAAAACATCTTTTACCTCAAATTTATGGACGGCTTGAATAATAACAAAAACAGAAACGGTAAACACTCGACTTGTACGTTATAATTGTGTTTATTAAACATGCAAATGGAGTCTCAGCTTTTATAACTGCTCATGCGAAATTGCATAATTAACAGTGTATTTTCTTTATTTATAAATCAGAGTATTAAATACTGAGAGATTTAATATCTACTATAATTACAGAATACGTATACAGGGTTTTCCACGGTAACCGTTCGTTAGAAGTTTCCGAGGTTAGAAAAAACCTGGAACTCTGAATTTTTGGAATCCGGGGCTATTCAAGATTCTTTTTTTAATTTTTTTTAAAATATTTTCAGTCTCTTACCAATTTCGGTTATACCGGAAGTCGCCATAAACTTTCTTATTTTAAATGGAACACCCTGTACATTATTTCATTTTTAAATGCCTGAGAAGATTTTATGATGAGTTCTAATAGGTTTCCCTATATCTATTTTCAACTGCTACTTAGATATCTTGATTTTTTTGGAAATTTTGAATGATGTAGCGTTATTTGCAACACAGTATCTTTTGCCCATTTTCGACTGGTAATAAACACTTCTAGGGTAGATGGAAGCACAAGAATGACATAGCGAATCGATGCAGAATTAAATTCTGCATTTGATCATCCAATAATATACAGGGTGTTCCATTTGAAGAAAAGAACTTTTTCAACTTTGAAGATTTTGTAATTGGTCATGCAGTTTTGGACATCCTGTATGCGACAAATCAATTGTCAATGTGGATTTCGAAAGTGTCATTCTTGTGCTTCCATCTACCCTAGAAGTGTTTATTACCACTCGAAAATGGGCAAAAGATACTGTGTTGCAAATAACGCTACATCTCTCAAAATTTTCAAAAAAAATCTAGGTATCTAAGTAGCAGTTGAAAATAGGTATAGGGAAACCTATTAGAACTCATCATAAAATTTTCTCAGCAATCTAAAAATGAAATAATATACAGGGTGTTCCATTTAAAATAAGAAAGTTTATGGCGACTTTCGGTATAACCGGAAGTGGTAAGACCCTGAAAATATTTTAAAATGAAAGAGAATCTTGAATAGCCCCGGATTCCAAAAATTCAGAGTTCCAGGTTTTTTCTAACCTCGGAAACTTCTAACGAACGGCTACCGTGGAAAACCCTGTATACGTACAATACCTATATTGATTTTTAATATTAATAAATGGAAAACATCTGGTTTTATTCTCCGCATTTGTAGGTAGTTAAATATAGATTACATTCTGTGTAGTGTGTTACTACTACAAACGCTGTTAGTGCAAAAAGCTGTTATAAAATCGATTATGTTTTTGTTGTGTGTGGTAATCGTGTTTACGGAGACAATGGGTTTATCGTTGCAGTTAAAACTCAATTCAACCTACTTATATGACTAACAAACGATACGTACAAACGTTGTATGCATACTAAACAAAAAAAATAATATTATAGGATATAATTTGATAATCAAAAAATGCTACCATGCTAACAGCATGTGTTCCCTTAAATTTTTGATTACTTGCATAATTCAGTGTATGGTATTTTAAGTCTTTGATTAAGACGAATTGTTTTATGAAGCATTAGTCGCTACAGAAAAGAGCACCTTAAAGGATACGAAATAAAAAGAAATCACGAAATCAGTGATCGGAAAAGCTGGAATCAATCCAATTACAGGGCAGGTTCGGTGAGCTGATCTGATTTACAGAGGGTTCAAGAACCGAGATTTGAACTGGAGCTGTTTACAGTGAGGTGAGAAACCCAATGATCACAATCTCACTAGGAAAATATACCAGCGTTTTTCAAGCAGAGCCATACGCTATATTGCATTGTGCAACAGAAATCAATCACAAGGCTTATAAAAACAAACAGATCTGTATTGCAGACCAGACAGCCAAGCGATACTGAAGGCATTCGTGAACGCCAGGATGCAATCAGGACTGGTTGCGGTATGCATTTAGGAACTGAATAGTCTAGCAAACCGTAATAAGGTTACTGTGGGTGCCGGGGCATCGAAGGAAACAAGAAAGCCAACGAGTTGGCAAGAAGGGGTTATCGGCTTCATTTATAAACCCAGAACCTGTTCTAGGAGTGCCCAAAACACAGTACGGGAGCACCTAGGGAGTTGAGTCCAACACAAATACAAACAAACACTGGAAAATCACAACTTGGGAAAACTTTTGTCAAGGAACCGTCGAAGAAAAAGAGTGAGGAACTGCTAATGTTTAGTATCATCTTCGCATAGTAGCAGGTTTCCTAACAGGGCATTGTGCACTGAAAGGACACTTACAGAAACTGGCGATCAACACCGCAGATACCCAATGCAGACTGTATAATAGAATGACAGAGACCGCAATTTATGGCAAGCCAAAAATGAACCCAAAGGGTTATTTCAATCGGCCAACCAGAAACTTGCACAGACTAGTACAGAGCACCAGGATATTAGACTGGTTGACATAATTTAATGGACAAAGGAAATGAGAGGTATAATACGAAAGACCAAGATGCTGCAATGTTTCCGGCGACTTTATGTTAGACGGCTCTCACAACAACAAAAGAAATGAAGAAACAGTTGCAAAAAATTAGCAATTCTAAAGTAAATTTGGTGTATAGTATTGAAAAAACAGTTTCTCTCTTTATTATTCATATTAAAACTATTTTTAGAAAGAACAACATTTTAAAGCTACAAGAGAATTTTACGGAGCAGCCTTCATTTGCTTATGATGAAACTTCAATATCTTTGTTTCTTTTTATAGTCTTCTGATTTTGCAATTTTGTCCGTCAATATGATGATCAACACTGGAAAACATTAAAAAGAAAACATTAAGCATAGGTATAATCTGCATAGCAGGAGCTTCTAATTTCTTTATTCTCTATCATAATTTTTACTAAAGGGTTATTTTGTTTATTAATAAACGAAACGCAATGCAACATATCTCTGATTTCTACACAGTAAACGTTCTTCCTGTTTTTAAAAGAAAAGACAGGTAGGTGATTAAATATAATGAGAATTAGTCCCTTGAAACCGCGTTATGGCTTACAACCTTCAAAATGTTGTTAACTTTATTTCTTATTTCACCCTCTAAAATTTCATGCGCCTAATAAAATTGCTTCATTACTACCCTGCGAAATGGGAGACGAACGATGAAGCTTTTTATTCAAATTAAACAATATTGTGTTGAAAATGAAACATTTTTCATAAATTGAACGTGTTATCTAGGCTAATAGTAATATCCGATACATAAAGCTTATTATATGTAGTAATGCTCACGTCTCTACGCAAATCGGCCACCCATAAGTCATGCACCAGCTGGTGTTCTCCAAAGCATATCGTGAGGAGTATTGTATACAGTTAAGACACTTGAACACAAAAGACAAATGCAGAATATTATAATAGAATTTTTGATACGAATTGCCCCTTTACGTAGGTTAGACGCAACTTATTAATCAACAAAGACAGTAATTCAATTTCATTCGTGCGTGCAAAATCTGTAATATCGGCAAAATACATGTGCCTAGGTAAAACGTTCGAGTGAATAGATTTTATCGTTCGAAGCGTTCATTCACAATCAACACGTCGGCGCTGGAAGCAGCTCGAATAAAATCGTTGCCCCAATCACGGTGAATTCCAGTTTAAAATTACATGTTGTTTCGCCGTGTACAATATTCCGTTTAATAATAATTGCGTGAGATCACCCGTGATGCTGATGTTTCGGACAAACGGTTCCGAAATAACATCAGCATTGCAGCACTGCTGCGTCCTGTTTCTGTTCTGCATGCGCCCGTGTCATAAATCGCCGAACTTGTGCGGAATGACAATGCAATCTTTTATCCATTCGAATTTGAATCTCATATTAAATAAATAATTGTAAATCGGGAATTGATTAAATCATTAAAACAAATCCAATTTTATGTCTACACATGTCGTTTCATTTATAATAAAATATATCCCTTAATAATATACGACCTGCGAAAGTTTAATCGAAAGTATATATTTATGTTTTAGATAATGACAACCTTGAAAAAATATTATTTGTTCTTATATCTTAAACTTTTTATTTTAGCTGTAAAACGGAGAAGTGCTTTATTACCCGACTGATAGTCTAGTGGCTTGCACACCTGTCTACCAGTCGTGAGGTGCAGGTTTCAAATCTCACTCTGGTCAATAATGATGACCGTTTTTTTTTTCCGGGGTTGTAATGATGATTAGGAGGAAGATTTGTCTGCGTGAGGGTGCCTGATAAGCAGATTAAATGCTTCGGCTTTATCAACTCCCTTCAAAAAATCAAACAACTTCCTACATAAGAAAACTAGTTAAAGTACTAGTTATAAAATTCAGCTTCAATTAAATAAAAAGCAAAAGGCATAGAAAGATGGAGGAAAATAAAAGAAATGTTATCCTCACTGAAGAAAGATTTTCTGAAAAAGATATGCGCAACATTTATTTCAATAATGTCTTAAATTTCTGTTTTAATAAGAAATGTAAGTTTGTAGGGGGAAATCCTTATTTGACACCGTGGCCTGACGTCTACGCTCATAGCGTGGGGGTGTCCCAACAGGGCGTACCTACTAAAACAGTCTTGGTTATTCCTCTGCTTGCGCTGAAACTGCTATTGGCATTGTTGGGATGCAAAAAATGGCCAGCACCGCTCTCTTGCGTCACCGTTCTTCTACTGCTTCTAGCAGGCTGCTCTTAATTCCTTGTTTGTAGTATTTTCTTCCACTTTGTGGCATTTCCGATCATGATTCTCTTTGTTTAATTTCCGGGTTAGTTCCTTCTCTAGCACCGGGCTTTCTTCGACCCATCTGTCACACATCATCACTGTGTGTTCAGGTGTATCGTCTTTAGTACAATCCAGGCACCTGACTTCATTATTCTGAACCGATATAAAAAAAGAGCAAGAATGCCCGTGTCCACTCAGGAACTGGGTTAAAAATTAATATCTAACCCAAGACGTGGGGTTTGCAATAAGGATCTTGGTCCATGTCCCCGATGTTTCCAGCTTATCCCATCTGTTTAGCCACCTTATTGGTGTAGCCTCTCTCTCCTTTATTTTTGTTAGCTTCCAGTTTATCTTCCCTGGACAGGAATATTCTACGCTATTTGTCCGCCACAATGGAGATCGGGAGTGTGACACCTTTGTGTTTTATGTTATCGAAAACTTCTGGCCACGCCGAATTTACATACACAATCTGCGACTGGATGGAGTATATATCTTTCTATTTCCAGGCCATCCCGAATCGTGATTCCAACTTGTACTCGCATTACAACAAACGTCATTGTGACACTTGTGTTTTAACATACTATTTTACAGGAATTTTTCCTTTCACTTTTGTTGCAACTCACATAAGCAAGAAAGGATTCTGAATCAACTCTGGCTGGACCTGAGATGAGTCTGGCAATAACAAAATATGCTGCATCTCCATTCGTAAAAAGTTGTTGGGCAAACACAGCAAACGTATGATGAGAAAACCGCCTTTTGACTGCGGATGTATTAGCTCTTAAACGAACACAGCTCACGAAGATTATGCATCTCTTAACAGCACACGGCTGTTTGAGAAAATTGTTGTGTATATATAGAATAGAGTCTTTGAAGATGAAACTACTTGTAGATTATGTAACGAGGAAGAGGAAACGGTCTTTGATGTTGTATTTAAATCCGTCGTATTAAATTCGCAGAGATTAGAGGCAAGGATATCGCCGACATATCTGCCTACAAAATGAACTTATTTAAAAGTTCCAACTAGTTGCTAAAAGAAAACATGTCATGAGGCGTAAATATTGTGCCATGTCCCTTAATTATTTTCACATTTGCTTAGCAAATTAATCTTGGCTTGCCGTGTATGAATGTTCTGATCCAAATATTAGCTTTGAAGTTTTCTTGAATATTCTTAATTATTAAATTGACAAATGTTTTCCTTTAACAAAAATTTCTGGATATGATCGGAACAAAACTTGGATTGATCAAGAAGTAATTGATGCAAAAGGTACTTTGTTAATCTTGAAACAACTCAGCGCTATTTTTCCAATATTAAAAAATGATTACATTCAGTATTAAATTTTTTATAAAAACTTAACCACTTTGAAAGAAAAAGAATCAAATGACCACTTTATTGTACACTCGAAAAATACTAGTAAGGCCGTATGGTCGATAATCATCAAAAAGAGACCATCTCATTTTCGTGAAGAGCGTCTACCAGATTATTCAATATATAAAGAAAACATCTCAAATATTTTTAACTCACACTTCATTGATTTACCGAAGAAGTTAATGGAAGAATCATTTCCTGCAAGTTCTATTGACATTTCGAGCATTGATAAGTACATGTGTCCCAGTGAGAGCTCGTTTTTTATGCCTGATATTTCTGCTAATGACATTGCTTTAGACATTTTACATTTAAATTCTTCATTTACTACTTCCGACGACCCTATTTGCTCCTATTTATTGAAAATTAGTTACCATAACCTATTGGAACCCTTAGTTTATCTTTATAACCTGGCAATCAACAATGGTGTTTTTCCTGATCAAACCGCTATTTAAGAAAGGAGATTACAATGATTTAGGAAATTACAGACCCATCAGTCTTATCGGCGTTTTCAAAAATATTTGAAAGTATCGTAAATTCTAAATTAATAAACTATTTCCAACGTTTTAACTGATTTTCTTATTATCAGCATGGTTTTCGCAGCAATCGCTCTACTGACACGGCATTATTTAATTTTTTTTAATGAAATTTATAAGAATGTAGATTGTGGGATCCCTTGCCTTGCTATGTCTATTGACCTTTCCAAGGCATTTGATTGTGTAAATCAGTCTATTCTTCTCCATAAATTAGAGCGATACGGGATTCGTGGGATTATGAATAGTTGGTTAAAATCTTTCTTAACTGATAGATGTCAGAAAGTACTATGTCGTAACATTAAATCTGCCTCGTTATTGTGTAACCTTGGGGTTCCTCAAGGATCGGTATTAGGACCTACGCTTTTTCTAATTTATATAAATGACTTTCCTCATTATCTTTCACCATCCATTAAATTATCGATTTATGCGAATGATATTAATGTCGTCCTTTCTCACCTAAGCTTGAGTAATTTATTGGATTTGGCAAGTTCAACTTTTATGACTATACAGAGGTGGATGTCGTTAAACAAACTTATCCTAAACACAAGCAAAACCAATTGTATTTTATTTAAAAGTAGTAGTAAACATCGACTAAACGGTTTGTTTTTAAATAATAGTTTTTTGACGTTTGTACCTTCAGCTAAAGTTTTAGGAGTGATCTTTGATGAAAATTTCAGTTGGCTTTCTCATGTGGATTATATTTGTAACTCTCTTTCTAGCATATGCTATGCTTTATATAACCTACGTAATTCTTGTAGTACTCACATACTAAAAACCTTTTATTTTTCCCATTTTTATTCCAGGATGAAATATAGGTTTATTCACTCTTCTGATGCCCAACGTGTGTTTGTTCTTCAAAAAAGAGCAATTAGAACTATATATGGCTTAGGTAGGCGTGATTCTTGTCGCCTGGTATTTAAAAGTAATAAACTACTAACTTTCTACGATTTATATATATTGGAAGTGGTCTCGTTTGTTCACAAACATTTTTCACATTTTGATCCTAGTATTAATCATTTTCATGATACTAGATTTCGTTCCCTTTTGCTACCGCCCCCACACAGTACTTCCTTTTTTAAAAAAAAATTGTGTTTCATAGGATGTAAGTTATACAATAAACTTTCAGTAGAAATTAAATCTATTTTAAATTATTCTAGTTTTGGTTGCGGGCCAGGGCTTATTTGCTAAATGTAAACTGTTATTCTTGTGATGAATTTCTCAATTCCTGATTTCTTTGTATTATATTTAATTTAGTTTGACTTTTTTCATATCATGTGTTGTACTTTATATGACCATGTGTTGAAAATAAATATATATTCTGGATTCTACTCTAATCATGGGATTTAGTAGCCATGTCAACAGATAAAGCACTTTAATTAGATGTTGTAGGTATTAAAACGTAATTTAATCCACTTAAATTCCCGTGTAAGGCATAGCTGCTGCTGGTAATAAAGCCATCTACACAAAACTGCTTGGTTGCCAATTAATTAAAAAAGAAAAGGTCTAAAAAATTTTAAGACCAAAATTTTACAAAGCCAGGTGGATTTATTTTCCATAATCTAGATGAAAAGTTTTAATTAAATTCTCACTCACTTCCTATCATGCTACCCTGTATAACTTGATCGTTTATTATACAGTAAATTAGGGGTAAGATATTACATACCCAAAGAGTCAATAATGAAATTTTAATTTGCCTTATTACTTGTACATAGATATTTATTTTTTTCTTGCAAAAATATCAAAGAGCGAGTAATTAAGGATACGAGTACAACTTTTCCAACGAACATATGCGTAATACGGAACACGTGTTTTAATAAAAATCCCTTCTCTAGAAATTCTAGAGGAGAACTTGAACGTAGTCTCATTTAAATATTCAATCCTCGCAGCGAAATATCCGAGTCTTGGCAATTTCCAACAGCACTTGAATTGGATTCAATACAAGTGACCTGCGCTATGTAAATAATACGAATGAAAATTCAATGGGGATCGTTTTATTGTGTGAAAGCAGTATGGCTCAATAACAACGTAAAGAATTCGGGCTTCGGAAGTACCGCATTTCGACCTTTTAAGCTCTCGAAAAACAGTATTTGCTTATCTTTAAGTATTTAACTTTTGTTCTGCTTTGGAATTTACTGAAATGCGTAACCAGATTGCCTGAAATAAGTACCGAAATATATAAAGGCCTCATCTGGAAATTAATATCAAACTTATTAGGAAATAAGTCTGGAGATATCAAATAATATGGAGTCGTTTCAAGAGGGCTTGCGAGTATCATCAAATATTTTATTCATTGTATTCGGTTTGACGATTCAATTTCTATAAGTATTATAATTAGGAATTTAATTTTTACATTCAGGAGCAGTTTTACTCGTAACAGTTAAAAATAAAATTATGACAGTGTAAATACAAAGTTTTATTACTTTTAAATATACGTTAAATATAAGCACAATAATTATACTTCATCTTTTAATGTTTTGTACCTAGTCGTATTATTTAATTTTCTTTATTTTTTAATTTCTACTCTATACTAGCTTAGTACTTTAAATGACAGATGTCGCCTTCAAGTAATCATGCTATATATGTTCGCGCCTACAGATATAACTACCGGCTCGGGCTTAAAGCGTTTCTTTCGGAAAAGTGTTTCTATGGGTTGGATGAATTTTATCAGGATTCGTTTGACGGTTAGGCCGTTAACCTACCTGAATATTTGAGTGCACACGCCCACTATGTACTATGTTTATGTTTATGTTTAATGTCTTTCATTATATTTACTAGTTTTTATTACTTATTATTATTACTACTGCTTTTTATTGCTTGACTGTATACTTTTAATGTTTTTATGTGTTCGACACCTTGGGTAATTTGAATAAATACTACTACTACTACTACCAATTTTCTACTAGAATTTTTGAGGTCACACCACACAAGACTGTTCCTGTACTACATCGTCACCTACTCATCACTACACACTTTCAATTTTTCAAATATTACCTCAACCGTTGCTTACGCAACACACTTACCACGACAACATTATCGGAAAATCTCAAAACTAACTGAGTCACCACATTTCTTTCCTACATAAGCAATTGAGGTAGCAAGATTTTTAACGTACCTCTTAAACGTACTACGAAGTCAACAATCATTTTAAAAAATTAAAAATAAATCATCAGCAGGTCCGGATGATGTACCGTACACATTAATCAAGAGAATTTCGGAAACTCTGAGTAAACCATTGACATTTCTGATTAATTTATCTTTTAAAGTTAGAGAATATCCGAAAAAATTAAAAACTGCATGTGTAATACCATTACACAAAAAAGGTTCAAAGTTAAATATAGCTAATTATCGTCGTTTAACAATCGGACCAAGCTTCTCTAAAGTGTTCGAGTATGCTATGCTTGATAGATTGTTGTCACATCTGAACAAGCGTAACCTTTTAACAAATCGGCAACACGGTTATAGAGTAAACTATTCCACCATAACCGCGATACACAGGCTTTATGAGTACGTAGTAAAAAATCTCGATTCGGGTAAACTCACAGTCGGGATATTTTCTGAGTCGCGCCTTTGATTGCGTTGATTATGATATTTTTCTCGAAAAATTAAAAGCTACGGAATTCGCGGAGTTGTGGCCCGATGGTTTGAATCCTACTTGCGTACAATACAGGAACGGTAAGTTCGTCGAGAGAGTTAGGTCTCTTGTTTTGCCAGTAGATAGGGGTGCAGTCCAGAGTAGTGATTTGGGCCCTGTAGTATTTCTTCTTTTTATAAACGATATCCCAGATTTTCTGGCTTATTACAACATTACTATGTACGCTGATGACATTAGCGCCGTAGTCTCCACTTCTAGCATTCAGCAAACAGAACACCAATCAAATACTTTGTTGAATGTTATACTTGGTTCTCTAGTAATAAGTTATCTATAAATAACGAGAAAACCAATTATTTGATATTCCATACAATTCAGAATAAGACACAATATGATTTATATATTTATGTACAAAATGAGGAGATACGTCGTGCCCGCGAAATAAATTTTTTAGGTGTGCATATGGACGAAACACTTTCTTGGGACGTAAAAAAACAGCAAAAACCCTAAATAGTTACTGTTATCAGATACGTAATTTAAAACCGTTAATCGAATTTAGTTCTTTGCTTTCATTCTACTATGCAAACGTGCACAGTAAAGTATCATATGGCATCACAGTTTGGGGAGCATCGTCTGCTAACAGGACTGTATTTTTGGCTCAAAAGCGCATAATTCAATATATGGCTGGAGTTAATTGCACAGAGTCTTGCAGGCGTTATTTTAAAAGATGGAATATTTTACCAATGCCTGCTATCCATATATATATGAACTTTTGAATTTTGTTTATAAAAATGGACGTAATTTTCAGCGAAATGAACAATTCCATGCACATAATACTAGATCAAAGCAGAACTTTCGCGTCCCTAAATATTCCTTAAATATAATGAAAATTTCCCCCAATGTTTTGGGTGTAAAACTATTTAACGTCTTACCTCAGAAGTATCAAAATATAAAGTCGGTCAACACCTTTAAACGGAACATTAAGAACTTTTTATTGTCAGCATGCATATAATCCATCGACGAGTACTTTGACTTATGTACTTCGTGTATATAAACTCAATGTATTAAATTTTATTATTTTATTTTCGACTTATCCTACACATTTTATCTAATGTATACATGATCAAATACATTATTATTATTATTATTATTAGAGAAAAACACTTGAGCGTTTTAACATCTTTAAGTTGGATTTGCTCCTTCAAGTAAATGTTGTAGGGCAGCTCTGTTAATTTCTAATTTATCGTGTATTTAATATGAATATTTTCGAGCATGTTTGACTTATATTCTAACCAGGGCCCGAACCCCGAAAGGGCCCGGTCCTCTCCGCGCTTTTTTTTTACAAGGTCCGATATGCTAAATTGCTTTGCACATAACGTTGGGCCCCTCGGGGCCCGTGGTTTACCTCTCGTTCTTTTACAAGGATCAATGCGCCAAACAGTTTTGTACATAATGTATGTTTATATTTCACTAAATTGGTGCATTTTTTCTCCAACGTTGAGTAATCAAAATAAATCCCAAAGTTACTTTATACGCTTATATTTCGACCCCATAGGTCTTTTTCGGTGGCCACTAATCCTATCAATAAACTATTATACAAATTATAAACCATACACAGTTTACACATTAAAAATTTCGTGTACAATCTAAAAACAATTTTATTTATGTACACGTCTTGCATCAGAGATATCACTTTTACCCAAATGACAAAGACAGCGATACAATAAAATTAAAGAGATTAGTGCCTACAAGATGGTCCTCTAGGCACGATACCTTACATGCACTCCGATTTAATTTTTTAAACATATTGAAAACACTTTCAAAAATTATTTTAACCAGTAAAATAAAAAAAGAAATTGTTGAAGCAAAATCACTTAACAGCTTTTTAGAAAAATTTGAAACTGTTTTTTTAGTGGTGTTTGAAACAAAGATTTTGCAATCCACGGATCTTCTGTCGAAACTACTTCAAAAAAAATCGCAAAGTATTAGTGAAGCTGCAAAATTATTCGAGAATGCCTTACGAAATATGAAGGAACTGCGGGAGCAGTTTCATTGCGTTAAAAGTGAAGCTGGGCAGTTAGCGATAAAATGGGGAATAAGTCCAGTGTTTTCAGAAAAACGGAGGCCTCGCCCAAAATTATTTTTCGACGAAACCAAACATCATTATTGCGTTGAAACTAATGAAGAAAATTTCAGAATAACTGTTTTTTTTGAAAACACTGGATATTTTAATTTTGCAATTAGAAAATCGATCTAAAGGTCTTTGTCACATAAATCAAACATTCAAAATATTAAATAAAGATATATTAATTAACAGTACAGACGATGATTTATTTAAAATGGCACAAAAATTACACACATTATACAAAAATGACATTACAGAAGCAATTTCTGCTCAAATTTTATCTTTTCGACAATGCTTCCGCGAGGAACTAACCCAAATTAATTCGGTAAAGGATCTACTAAAATTTATATTAATTGATAATTGTTCAGTAGTAGCTTTTCTGAAATTGTAACAGCCTGTACGATATTTTTTACTGTTCCTGTAACGGTAGCAACGGCAGAGCGAACGTTTTCAAAATTAAAATTAATAAAAAAATTACTTATGAAATACAATGAGTCAAGACCGGCTATCTAATCTGGCATTCATTTCTATTGAAAATGTGGTAGCAAAAAATTTGAATGTATCCAGTCTGATAACATCTTTTGCCACATCAAAAGCAAGAAAAAAATTTAATGCAAAAATAAATAAAAAAAAAACAAAAAATAGAGTAAATCAATATATTTATATTATAATTTTTTTCTTTGTTTTTCAGCTGTATAATCCCTCTATATTGTTTGTTTTTTGTTTTTAATGTTTTTGATGTGTTCAATAATTATTAAAAAAAAATTATATAAGTATTTTTTTTTTATTTGTGGGGAAGGGAGTTGGGTTAGGGCCCGCACCACAACTGGAACCAGGGCCCGTTCATATGTCGGTACGCCACTGATTCTAACACTATTATTTATAGCACAGAACTGAAGAATGAAATATACAGCATATTTTGTAAATGATCTAAGGTGAGTTGGGGTAACATCCAACGTATTTTTGATTAGTTTGGCATTATTACCAAATATCGTACACAAATAACAACTGAATTTGACGACATTTCAGAAATAACATTATTAACATGTAAGTTACATACTTACGGTAATGGCATTAGGTTTAAATGTAATTAATTCCTCCTAAAAAAGATATTTATATTCGTAATACACGTTTCCGAACTTACCCTAGTAGCGGGGTAACATCGAATAAAGTTGTAGAATTTCCTGTAACTATTTTATAAGTAGATGCTGGGTTAGATTGAATTCTAGATAAACCCCTAATCAATTTGGTATCATTTCTATGAAAAAAATCGTACCTTTGCACTTGTTTTTTATATGAAGGTATTCGAACTTGCCCCACATATTGAAAATTAACAGGAAAATTCACAAATACGAGGAATAATGAATTTTATTCTTAAACCTTGAATTAAAATTAACATAAGTAATTAACAAATATTTGTATTATATGTTTCTACTATAAAAATAAGTTAGAAATAACAAGAAAAAATTTTGATCGATCTTGGCCCGTGCCAAAATGTGAGGGGTAAGATCGAAAATAACAATAAACTGAACTAACTTTTGAGGTTTGGGGTCACTACAGCTAAGTACGGAGTGATCAACTCAAGACGCCCTTTAGTGACAAATTTTTACAGCTGACTAGGGTATTTTACTATTCTATTATTGGCTACCTTGTCGCTTCTTGTTATTGTTTACATACAGTCATTTGTGTTATTTCTGCGTATTTTGTTGTATACATTTTAATTCTTCAATAATTTTGCTATTTTTCTGAAATTGTATTTTTTAATACAGCTCCAGCTCTAATTTTTGTTGTATGCTGGTAAGCATAAAGAATTTTATTTTAATTACAATTAAAAATCTTAATTTCATATTTATCGTAAATGTGTTTCAAGCAAGGAAAACAATGCTGTTTACTGTTGAACAGGATACCTATATTGGGGTTTCCCACTTTCGAAGTGCTATTGAAGGTGAAGATGTTAAACGCAAACGTGAACTAAGAATCGTTACAGAAAATGTGCTTGTTGATATACGAAATACAATGGAAATTCTTCCTAATACTTCTGTAAGGAGATTATCTGTACAAACTGAAATTTTATTAATCAATTGAATGATGAAGAATTGCAATATGGTTATTTTCAACAGGACGGTGCAACTCCTCACACAGCGCAAGCTAATTTGAACTATTTACACGAATTTTATGGAGGTCGACTTATTAGTAGAGACCGCTGGCCAGCCCCCATTCACCAGATTTAACTCCATTGGATTTTTTCCTTTTTGGCCACTTGAAAAATAAGGTGTTTACTAATGTTTTACATACCGTAGAAGATTTAGAAAATTCTATTACGCAAGAAGTAAACAATATATCCCCCGACACTTTACAAAATGTTTTTAACAGCATGAAACGAAGAATCAATTTATGCTTAGAACAGGATAGTGGGCATATTGAACAGCGGTTGTAAATATTAAAATTGTTCACTCCATGCTAATTTGTTCTGTATTGTTAAATCCTCAATACATTATCTGTTTTGTTTAGATTTTATGACTTTATTATCTTATTAGGTGCAATTTTTTACACAATAATAAAGGTTATAACTTAATTTGATGATTTATATACTTGTAATAATATATTGAAAATATTCCAACGTAACCTATAACGTCAAAATGACAGTAGTGTATGAAGCAAGGAGTCGTGTTACCAATTTCTCAGTGTTTCCAACATAAATTTTTCGATCAGCTGAGGGCGTCTTGAGTTGATCACGTTGTATGAATACAGTTTTATTCAGATATGATGATATAAAACAGAACATATTGTTTACTTACCGTTTAGTATAAAATTATATAATCGGGGCAAGTCCGAATCCACTTAAACAGTGTGAAAACAGCAAACAATAAATTTATCGTATTGTAGACGTTTTAAGGTCTTGGCGATTAGCTTAACGCATGCATGAATGAGCTCTCTTGAAAGCTATCTGACGACAACGAGGTCAAGGCGCGTGCGCAGTTGCTACAACCCTCGTTCGACCTTACCCCAACTCACCTTAACAAATTTTAAAAATAGAAGTATCATTAGAAGATATTGCAATAACATCTAAGGACAAAGTATTATTTTTCTGTTGTCACTGTATGTAATAAAAATGTAATATCTGCATTTCTCTGTTGATACAGCGATTCCTCAGGTTAACTTTTGTTCTCCTTTACATAACTCTACCTATCATGACATATAACCAAATAAAAAACAAAGTAATACTTTTACTCTTATCAATTATTTCTTCAGTTGACATTAAACGTTATATACTAGATTGTAGCGCAGTGCAATTTATTAATTGAATAATACGTGGAGAACAAGGAAGTTAATAGGAACTTTGAGAAGTAGAATTCTCTTTTATTTCATAGAATTCATGTATACCCCTAACAAACCAAAACAACAAAAACAATTTACCGCAGTGAAAACCGACGCCTGGCATTATTAGGGTCGATGTTCCAGTGCGCAAACCGCTATACAAATTTTATTAGGCATGTTACACATTGCACCATAACGGGTATTTCAGTAGTAAGTGCTCAAATTTAAATTTCTCGTAATTTTAGGTTGCTTACGGTAGTGCTGAGGCCCACCGCAGTGCATGTATTCATTCAATAATTAATGTAAAACATACCGCTAGTCTATGTTCGTGAATTACTGGAATATTTACAATGTAAAACGATACACTATCTGCTTACATGATATTGATTTGCTGTTTTAATTAATTAATTAACAGGACACAAAATAATTCAACATCGCTGTTAGCGCACATATTTGTACTATAACTAATATGTACGGGATCTGATAGGTTTGGCGATAACAATATCTCAATTAGCTCACACCGACCCTGATTCATTATATTTAGATGTGTAGGTATTGTAAAATAATGAGGAACAATCAGAAAGAATAATAAATGTACACTAAAAATGTACGTACAGATACAGGGCATTTCTTCATACGATTAGAATGAAATGACTTCAAATGCTCTCCCTATGTGCTCTCCTGACATTTCGCAATTTTTTGGTGGTAGCCAAAGTAACTCCTACTTGTTTTTGTCACATTCAGTTATCATTTTTAATGTCGTATTTCTCCGCTTTTCTTGCTTCTGTTTTCAGCTTTAAACACTTATTTTGTACGGCATTAGTTTGCTTATAATCAGTAGGATCGCCCAGATGATTGCTTAAATGTATTTTGTGTACTGGGCATGCGGTTGACTTTCATCTGACAATCGGGTTTAATGGGACAAGCTAATGTAAACTGAATGTGAGCAAACTTTAGCAAATAATTCAGACATGTTCAGGTTTGCTTTAGTGAATATATAAATATGCATATTTTAATTAAATTAGCTCTAATTAACTGAATATTTTAGAGCAAATTAGTTTCTTTAGTCGAAATTTTGAAACCACACAATTGATTAAAGTGGTCGACGTATATTGTAAAAAATAATGTATAATAGAAAAGAATTATTTTCTAGTATCAAAAACCCTTCCCTGATGTTGCTTATAATTTTTCATTTTCCTTGACAGCTCCCGAGTTTCTTTCAGACCCAACCCGGACCCTTTCCTGAATTTTTGTGAAAATTTACCGTAGAGCGAGGCTATGCTAATATCCATAAATTTCTTGTCGGCAAGCAAACTAAACGAGATTACACATGCATAGATTCAGAGAACGGCTTGTCGTTAACGCTAAAATTTTAGTCTACCTAATTTGTGGAGCGCACGTAAACCTGCTAATAAATAAAATCCAGCAGCATTCAATCTATTTTTACGTTAATGTTATACAGAATAAATAAATTAGAATCTCCCTTTCTGTTGAGGCACATACGCGTTATCCCTACTAACTTCAAAAGGCACGAATTTCTTCGGCAACAAAAAATATGCTTTATTTTTAGTTATTTCGCGTGTCTACCAGCAATGTTCTTTTGTGCATGTATTTGAGTATCTTGCCACTACTTAATTCATTTACAAACTAAATTCGCGCACAACTTCCAGCAGAAAGTTCTACCGAAGTTGGTTT
This sequence comes from Cetonia aurata, assembly GCA_949128085.1. Lineage (NCBI taxonomy): Eukaryota > Metazoa > Arthropoda > Insecta > Coleoptera > Scarabaeidae > Cetonia > Cetonia aurata. The sequence goes on along the minus strand of OX421886.1, from coordinate 14,987,205 downwards.
GCGTGTTTGGACCGCAGTTTGGATAGGGCTTCTCAACATCGTTCGCTGTTTATACAGGTGTACGGAATTGTTTTGATTTCTTTAACTGTAATTTGTAAATAAGTGAAGAAAGTAAATTTCCCTACGAAACATTATTAGTATGTATATATGTCGTCTATTCTCGTAGGCCGATTGCAACAAAAGGTATGCTACCTAATTGGCCGCAATGCTGAAACAAGTAAATAAATTACCACCCACGAATGTAAAACAGATTTAGAATTCATTTTCTATGGTGATTTACTTTATTTTAAGAAGACATTCTCTAATTTTACCCTGTTGATTAGAATTTGAATTGAAGACGCTCAAATAAGAAAGTTACTACAGTGAATAATTTATTTCAGATCCCTATTATACCGGGTTTCTCAAAATACTTTTGCAAAAACCAATTGCAGTATTCAAGTCTTCCTGCATGATCGTCTTGGTAAAGATGCTGATGTATCTGGTATTTGTATGAATGATATCTATGTTTATGCAAAATTCTCCGTACCGATGAATCACTAATTTGGCATTCTAGAGCAATTTCTCTAACCGATGCTGTTACATTCGCTTCTACATATGCTAAAACATCAACTTCCTTGTCTCCATTTACTATAAAATGTTCATTCTCATGATCGTCGTTCTCGTTCCGCATTTTTGTTACTAATTTCGGAAAAAATGACGGGAAGGACGACGACGATGGGGCAGCCTCTCCGCATAAAGCTGAGCTGCATCTGTAGAATTTTTTCTACATTCGCCAAAAATAAGTAGCATGTCTATTTTCTCGGATGCAGCAAAATTTGCCATTTTTTAGACTGGTAAGACAGCTTATACTAATCAGGACTTGTCACCTGTCACTATTTGTATAGTGTCAACAAAAATTGTTTTTCGTGGCTATATCGGCTTAAGTACATACCTACGTATGATATCATTATGTATTGCATTATTTTGCGTTTTCACAAAAAATACTTACAATTAGTAAACATTTGATCGGCATATTAAAGTAGGGTATCAAAATGAAGGTACTTCAATGTTCTTTCCTGATGATCTAATGAGCCACCCTGTTCCAATTTGAAAAAAAAAATAATTAAATCATAAAAACTAAATTTCGGACGTACAAATGCGTGTAAAAAACTGTGTATACAGTAAAAACGAAAAACTTTGTTCTTATCATGTTTATGCAGTAACACCTGAGTATTTTAAGAACTGCAAAGTACTCTCATTGAAAAATATAAAAATTTAAAAAAAGAATTCTTTTTATGTCAAGAAATATCAAATTTGATACAGTTGTACTCAAAATATTATCCCGAATCAAAATATCGAAAAATATACAGGTAGATTCATTTAAAAAGCATTTCCGGTAAAACCGAAAGGGACAAAAATTTATTGACTATGTCAAAAAATGTAAATTTATTCCCCGTACTTAATTCCCAAATTTCGTTACTCTATCTCAAATACTTCAGAAGTGATAGGGGCGAGCCACCTCCTGGAAACACCCGGTATATTTTCTGGTAGATATTCTACCTATGTCAACATCGAAACTGGATATACTCTAAGTGAAAACCTTAAATTATATTAGAATCGAACTGAAATTAATCGTAGAAAATAATTAGAGCCTGATGTCAAAATTTAAAAGAAAGTTTTGTACAAGGCAAAGCTATAGAGTATGCTTGTACAATCTGCTTCCATTGTTTTTAACTCTTCTTTTTATTTTTCAACTTCTTATTTGCTTCTCTTCTAAGTCTTCAAACATGGGTTTGCTTTATTTTCTTCCAAGCTTTCCTGTTATCTTTTCTTTTCTGGTTCTCTTAGATCTATTGTTTTCGTTACTTTTTCCTTGTTCATCATTTTCAGTTGCAATGGTAGCTAGTGAGGGAAAGCTAGAGCGCAGCTCCCCCTATTATATTTATTCGAAAGTATTATATTCACCATTATCCATATTTTCTTGCGTTAAAGGGATGTTAGCCCACCAGCCGTTATATTTCTTGTAGGAAGTGTGTTTTAATTCCACGGTGACCTTGCCCGAAAAAAACTGTCCTGCCTGTTCTACCCTATCCAACTACCATTTCTTTGGCCAACATATCCACCATCTTATTACAAGAAGAACCACATAGCACCCAAAACAGTTTAACTCCCTGCAACTTGTTCAAATATCCAACACTAGTGAATATACCATTGTAAACCTTTTCCTTTCTCCAATAGCTGTAAAGCATTTAAGGAGTTTCTATGTATATACTGTACTTAGGGGCTTTCACAATTTCCCTGACTTCGACAGAAAAATTATTTAAGGCTGCATTCAGACAAAAGGATTGCATTACATCATTGCTTTTCAATGAAACATCAAAATGGTATTAAAAAAGATAGTTCGAAATTTAGCCTCATGAGATATTCTGACTTCGTGTAATTTATTGATGATTTGTAATTCCCATTGACTATATATTTTTAAATTAATGTGTGATTTTATCACAAAGGTAAATCATGTTCGTTTTAAATGGTAATTGTTTCTTGAAATAGTAGCATCTAGCCCTAATCGCACGTATAAACGGTAGCCTTATTTTCCACGTACTTTAAATGCGACTAGCGGAAAAAATAAGCGTAGCTTTCGTTTCCAATTTAGCTTCGGAGCGTAGAGTCCTAAGAATGGATAGTTTCTGGATACGTGTAACACAGGGTTATATATGCTAGGAACCAGTAAATGGCAATCGATAACCTCCTAGAATAAGGTGCAGAAAGAGCAATAAGTCCAGGATTGGTCTCCATATATTTCGCAGGGGGAACGTGTCGTCCTTCTTTAAACTCATCTGCCTTGTCGCCGCCCACGGTGTCTTAGAATTCACAAACATTCACCTCCATCTTCCGAGAGCAGTTGTCTTTTCCTTTGTACATAAAGCGGAATCCGTTGATACTGCTTCGGATATTAAATTTTACAATGAAGGCAGTGGTTATAAATTACGATGATTTACAGCTCTCCTTTATTTAATATGAACGTTTAATTTCATCAGTGATTTACTACCCTTCATCTTGTATAATCTCGTCTTGAAAAGTTCATTAAAAATTTACACAGGAAGAGGCGGTCGCAGCTCAGATTAAAATGTCTAATCCCCGATAAAGCCGCTCTAATTTTCAGCGCTAGTGTATTTGCTTATTTACTATAAGGAGAAGGTCTATGACCCAGTAATTAATAGGTAACAGCATAGATGTGTTAATTATATCTTCATTATGTACTTGAGATAGTTTCTCCATAGTATTCATAGCATAGCAAAATTTAGTGTCTTAGAGATGCTATTCAGGTATATAAAATCAAAGAACATACAAAAGGTATGAAACATTCAAACAAGATCTTTCTTGGGTATGACGCTGGCGGGATGTGAAGGATTACTTGCCGCTCCCAAAGCAATTTTTATGCACTTTTAATTATTTCAACTTGTGGAACAAAATTTCGAGCACTGATATTTTTAAGAAACTTTCGTAGTGATAAAGGAAATGAATGATTTTTATATTAGTTTAAGATGAATAACAAGTAAACTAAATATATTATAAAAACTATTAATAAATAACGAAAAACAATTTAACTAACTTAAGCTGTATACAGATACAGCAGAAAGAAACCTATCCCGGGCATCAGAAATCTTGTACCCTACCGCTTTTTTAAATCCACCCACCTTTACACCTTATTCACATCGCGTTTGAACTTTTTCTCATGCGTAAAAGAATCCCCTGGCTGTATCACAAATCTCTCTCATGTATCCCTTGAACCGCAGCACCAACAAAACTTTCTTTGTCATACTAAACCCCCATGGCAAACAAAATGCAAGCCTTTTGCTAAAGGGAATTCTAATTAATATGCTTGTAGATTATGCAGGGTGTGAACTACACATGAATATAAATAAAATAGATTCATCAATTGGCAACAATACTAATATTCAGGTGAAATTAAATGATGTGCAATTAGGATGCAAGACGTCAACAAGGTTTTTAGGTATTACCATAAACGCCAAACTCAGCTGGAATGAGCATTGTGCTGAGCTCGTCAAACGTACTAATGTTCCATGTTTCCAAAGCATTTCACATTGTTTTTTGTTTTTTATACTTTTTATTAATACCAGCACGTTTATTAAACATACTCTTTTAATAAATTTGTTTTAGTGTACAACAGATAAAATAAACATACGATATTTGCAAATTAAGCAATGCAATATTAAAAAAGTCCCTGTTGGAGCGTCATACTTTTTGTATTGGTAATTCAAATTCCAATCTTTCAGTTTTCGGATTATTTTATACGGAATTCGTTGAATTAATACCTATTAAATTCTCTGAAATAGGCGGGTCTCCAGAAACTAACTTTCAATAGGATATTGCTATCTATATACATGAAAGCAGACATGCATTATGGAAAGACTTCTTATGCTTTTTATACGAAAACAAAGTTTTTTTCGTAAGTCATTTGAATTACAGTAAATAAGCCGGCAGTTATATACCTGAATGAATTTCTTTAAGCGTAAGTTGCTGATAAATTTCAAAATAGCTGACGGTCGCGCGAGTTATGAATGAACAGAGTGTACGTCATTTACATTTAAGCTTTAAAACAATGGTTAATTTATGTAGATTTATAGAACGTGTCAATACGAGTTCTTATCTACTCGCGTTCTTTTACGGGTTATACAGAAGTGTTGCTCGCAACTCAGTAAAAAACAATGGAGGCCAAAGAAAAACACATAAACAATAATCTATCAGCATAAAGAATGTGAATTATATGTTCAAAGCAAACAAAGAGTAAAGGATAGTTGAAAAAAAAAATATTTCCTTGCTGACAATATCATCTTAACATAAATATAGACAGCTGCGCCGCCCACAAGAGTGAAATAGAGCAGCGTCCAGCCGGAGGGCGTTAAGCTCCCAGAGGCGTCCGACGACGTCAAACCGCCAAGGTCAAACTCGACAGTACCTAATCGTTAAAGTCATTATAATGCGCTCTTGGCGTTGACGCGTAGCTTTTTCGTCACCTATTAGATATAATTATATATTATTTTTTTTTAAACCTTGGTTACAGGAAGGGTATTCTTCTAGAAGCGACTCAATACATTAGTGTTATTTCATAAGACGAAACAATAACAAAGAATCATTCTAATGCGTTGAAAAATAGTTTCTCTTTTTCTTTGGAAATATCCGCAACACCTTCACAGTCGATTATTAAATACATAAGTTCTAACAGGTATCCAGACGTTAGCCTATTACTTATTAGCTTTCTAAAATAAACTAGGTGCTGTCCGATCTATTAGATCAACATATCTGGCCATATATAATACATTTCTTTTTTTAGTTTCATTATTCTATTCTATTTTTTTTGTGCATATACAGACTGCAGCAGTTCTCTTCTACGTGCTAATATTCTTCTGCACGTCATAATAAACTTATTTCTGAGATGAGTCTAGAGATACTTGCATGAGCTGATTCGCGACCACGATAAGCTGGTGTTCTCAGTTACTCAACCCTACACTGCAAAACGTCTTCATAAAGGACCTTGGCTCGTAAGGAGACTTGTCAGCACATAACTGAAGCATTGGTTCACTAATTCTGTTTGAATTCCAACATTCAGGAACCACTCAAAAGTAACCCTTTCGTTCTTCGATTCCTTCCATATGCCCTGTTATTCCCACAATATATGATCCTAAATTATCTACAAAACAACCTGTATCTCATCATCAGACCGATTTCTTCCAACAATGTCCATGTCGAAAATCCTACAACTTCTGCTTTTTTCAAATTAAAGCGAGCATAAGTCTTCATTATTTCTGCATCAGACGGAACGCAACCGGAAGAGCATCGTTTCATGTAATTCTGCGCGCCCTTGTTATTGACAACAGGAACGCTCTCTGCCCGGCCATTAAACCTTACCATGTGGCTTCCGGAGGCTCTATGCCACTAGGCCACAGGCCCATAAGTAAGTATAAGCGACACCTCGGTAAACAAATCTCATTATTCGGGAATTGAATCCATTCACCCACAGCCCCAGGGTTTTCAACCTCTAGGATACTACAAGTATATCAATCTCGTATGAAGAATAATTTGGATATTTAATTTTGTCGGGTCATTTTGGGGTCCTGTTTTTCAGCCGGACGTGCGATGGTCTACCCTTATCTATTTTCCGTTCAATTATACTGCCACCGTCTTGGTGGTCATAGGAGAGACTCATCTTGTTCTGCATGACCCAATTCTCCACCCGCAGCATTTTCTCTTGTATTCCGATTACTATGTTCGACCACCAAAGTCAGACAATCAGCATAACCAATCTGGGTTCCAGTATCTCCTTTCGCGGTGCATGCCACCTCATTAAAATCTAAGTTCCAAAGGATTAACCAGAAATTCGTTCACAAATAACGAATGAAGATTGAATTTGATTGCTTTTTTGTCGCCTCTTTTCATGTGCCACTATCGTGCTGTGCACAACTTCTATCACCGGATTGGTACGAACCTTGATTCAAAGCTCACAGGTATTAGGTTCCACAGAATGAATTTATTGTTTATTTGAAATCAGCAAACGTAAAAAAAAAACTACAATACATAGATATACAGATTATCAGTACATACATATCACGATGCTATTAATTTAAACTCCACATATTATGTAATCGCTAATGATGTTTTAGATTAAACGTCCCAGATGCTATATCATGCCTCCTCCTAAGATCTCACGTGCATACATCGTTAAACCTTCACACACAACCTAGCAATCAATTAGATTCTTGTTTTAGATAAAGCGTACCATTCGCCACGTACGGGCTATTCATTAGCGCTTTAGTATAATGCTGGATTGCCGGAGGTAACTAGTTAATTTACCATTCAACGCAACAGAAGAGGTGAGTTGATGCTATCTGTATAAGAAGTAATTAACCATAATTTAATTTAGATATGCAATAAGACTTCCGTTCTAACAAGCAACTCGACAAAATGTAAAGACACTTTACAGAGATTAGTAATTCATGAAGAAGTTCTAACCGGAAAACTAAAATGGCTCTTTTCCGAAAGTGTTTTTAAGTTGGTAACTTTTGTTTGTATAAAAACCAAATTAACAAATTGTGTAGGCACGACATTGGACAATACATGACGATTTCTCAGACCAAAATCTATGTCACTAAAATATGCTACACAAATTTTCAGTTAATACATGAGACTTGGAACAATCAAAACTTTCTGTGATAGGGAAGCGGTGTTAAAAGAGTCAGAGGCATATAGACGTTACTCGAACCTGGAGTAGGAGCTACAAAAGCATTCTAAATATTTCGAGAATGGTAAACAAACTATACCTCATCTGGGTACCAAGGCGATCAGTCTAACCAATAAGACCCAAAGTATACAAATCGAAGTATTTTTTAGCTAATAATACTATATTAGAGTGTGCATTTATGTATTTTATACATTAGATGAGATTAGGGTTGGAGGGGCCATACGGATCTATTTCAGATCTTTCCAGATCTATTGTAATCCCGTTTGTCTTAGAAGGCGCTCTCTAACTTTGCCTTCTTAATTAGACCTATCATCTTTGTGAGCGTTTCCTTTATGTGGCCATTCGCTGTGGAGTTCTCCACGCCCAAAACTGAAAACGTTGTCCTCGCCAGACCATCACAGATAGCGTCATTTGCCAGGCCAATGTTCTACATATACCTATTTAGCAATGATCGGTCAGCAGACCTACTATCATTTTGAGAGTCGTTCTGTGTTTATTCAGTAGGTCTTTAGCTCTTTCGGAAATCCAGGCATCTGCTCCTTTAAGAATTGTTTTGCTTGTCTTTATCCTGGTGATTTTTGCCATCACTTCATTCCATTGCAGAAGGAAGGGCCAGCTCCAACGAACGACTGTGTGGCTGAGAACCCAGACCGGTGTTAATTTCCTTTGGGTGCCCACCTCATTTAGGACGCTTACGCATTTTTACATACATTACTCAGTGGTGTCATTTTACAAAATATATGAAGACTGAAAATCTGCTATTGAGATAATTAACCAAAGAATAATTTACATATAGAAAATTAGGTAATAAAAATTTTGAAAACAGATTTATAATAGATGATTATCATAGTAAATTTTAGTAAGCCATACGACGGTTCTAATAAATAGTGATGTATGGATAAATACTGCATTTACTATATTTATATTTTATAGAAATATATAGTAATACATTCTTCTATGTATAGGGATCAGTAAATTAGAATGAGAGATATCCCTTTCTTGTATTTGAAAAATCGTAACAAACAATAGCAATTGGTCTCATAATTTATAAATCAATATGAAAATCTGATATGTTCAAATAATCCCGTTTGTAGACTTCATTAGAACCAGTGGCTGCAAACGTGTATATTAATCTGCTTAGAGTAGACTGACGGTTGTATAGGGAATTGTATTACCCGTTATCCGATTACTTAATGGACCCGCCGCTCAATTAGACTAGAACGTAACTGAGCTGAGTTTTATATCCGACCACTTTATCGAGAACTTAATTACTTAATAACAAGGGTACAGCTGTCACATGAAAATTCGGATTTTAGTATAACTAAGGATGCTTGTTTATTCAGATAATGAAAATAGGCAAACAGGGCAGTAAAAAACTGCGGCCAGAAAGTCGTGGGCTAGAATAAATAACAGGGATGAAATTGCATGCCAAAAAAAAAAGATTCACATGATTCGTTATTAAGAAATTTTACCAAGAGGTATGTGATTCAACCGGAAAGAGATTATAAGCTGTAAAAACTATTGATAATGGAGCTCGAAAGAAGATAAAATTACAGACACCCTTGTCAAAATGATATAACTGAACTAGATGAGAATACGAATGTAGTTGTTCTTGTTTGGACCTCGGTTTGGACTGTTTCCATCGTTTATTGGATTGTGAAAATCCGACGATTCGACATTGGTTCTACTGTCCTCATCAGGTAGCCCTGATAAAGACTGTCATTTGCTAATTCAATAGTTGGAATTGTATATATCTCCAGGGTAAATATAGTATACTGTGTACACACTACTGCATATTGCAATCGCATACTGGCTTCTGCTGGGGATTGGTGTATACTGTCTGGAACCTGTATTTATGTGTAGTATACGGAAACTTATGAGCATGATAGTTTTCTTTTCTATAGTTTTTCCTTTCTTTAGAAGCTGATCATTGACATATTTATTTATTTATTTATTTATTTATTTATTGAGTTAACTTTATGGCATATAATACGTATATATGTACATGCATATACACAGGATATGTAAAAAAAAAATATTCAAAATATAACACGCACACACATCGCTGCCGCTGCGTCCCTCTACTTCGCCTCGAGATTGGATATCCCGGGCTACCGGTATGGAGGGCCTCCTGGTTTTCGTCCGTCGTCTAGTCTGGTTGTGTCTTCTTACTTCGTTCTATTTCGTATAATGTCTTTCACTTTCTTTTTGAACTGTACATATCGGAGTTGTTTTATATTTTTGGGTATAGTGTTGTACATGTTAATTGTTTCGGTTGTTAATATTTGCGTATTAATTTCCAAAATAGATAAATAATAGGTACAATTTAATACTTTGCGTATGTTGCTGTAAGTTGTAGAGGTTAGGTTGCATGATATCATAGCAATATATATATATATATATATGTTTCCCAAGCATGCTCTGCCAATCTTGAATTCTCTGTTTCTCTTTTCCCGCAGATTCATTTGTATTCTTCTATTCTTCTTTTGAGCAGTCTGCTTGTTGCACCAATATAGAAGCGCCCACAATGGAATGCTGTACACACAGTTTTTGGTTCGTTGATGTATGTATGTTGTCCGGTTTCATTCCAGTTTAGTAGTTCTTATCGCCGTTCTGATGTAGTATTGGTTGCCTATTCGTCTGATTTTTTCCTGAATTCCCTTTATGCATACAATTGTGGCGGCGATCTTGACTTCGGTGTCTTGTCCGGTCGCGTTTCTTCTCGAATTTCTTGCGTTAGACAATATATCTTCCAAGTATCCATTCATTTTGAATGTGTCGATGATATTTCGAATTTGCGACAGTTGAATCAACGCATATTAATTTTGCTGTCCCATACAAGCGCCTTGTAATTCCACTTTTTATGTGTGATGTGGTGATTTAATTGATAATGTAGGTACTGCTATTAGGTCGAACGTTAGAATAAACGTTTATAAAATACACAGAACAAACTAAGTTATTTTCTTTTACTTTCAACTAAGTTTTTAGGGTAATTTTTTTCCGTCAAACAATCCTGCATATTTAGATTTTACCTATTTGACAATGAATAATGCATGTAAGGGAAAAAAATGCGCGGACGATACTAATATTTGACAAACGTATTTTGACAATGCATCTTCATAATACCCAGTACGACAGGAATTGCAAACCATTAGTGAATAACAATATCCATCAAATCGAAAAACAATACTGGGAAATAAAAATACTGCGCCAGCATTACGCGTGACGTATTCGTCCCTGAATATAAAATGCTAAAACCTCTGCAGTTTTGCGCTGAAATTGAATTAATGTGATAAGAGCTTCTAAATTCATTAACGACAAATTTTTGTCTGGTATCAATGTTATCTATACCTGCCATTCGCCGGGATTATTTCCACTGATTATCATCAATTCTAACAGCAAGAATGTTTGTAAATCTGCATATAAACTTTTTATTCTATGCATATTATTATGAATTAGTTAGCATTCAAATTAACTATGTAACTATGCAATAAAAAACTATATTGTTTAAAAGGCAATATTAAATTAACTAGAATGCATCATGCATACAATATATTACACGGAGAAAAATGACATTGCAAATCCAACAAAAAAAGTATTGTCCTTACGTTGCAATCGGTTCAAAAATAAATTGGTATTGCAGTAAAGTTTTGTAAGTATATTCCAAAACTTTTGTTTTGTTCCACCAACAACACTTTTGTTGGTGACAACACTTTTGTTGGTGTTAAAATATGTTACGGTACAAATAATCGCTTTGGCGATAACATTATAGTTGTAGTTATTTCAGATCTAAAATACAGAACAAGGTGTGCGATGCAGTGAAGTAGATGTAAACACAATTTTTCAAACCAGTACAGTCAAGAAATATTTACATTACACACAATTGTAGTTGACGTAACAGGGCGCCTACGTTGTCGATATTACAATTTGTGATGCGGGAAGTCCCGGCATGGACAGTAGCATCACGTGATTCTAACCGCGTGTTTCATTGGTCTTACATAGCCTTGAAGAAACAGACTTGTTACCAGGCGAGGTAGACGACGCCATTTAGTTTCGGTTGTGACGTTGTGTTAGCTTATTAGTTTTGTGTAAAAGAACGACAGTGTATTAAAATTGAAGAAAACTGGCTCACTTCTGACGTCTACTGACTCTTAGATATGGATAATTTTGTTACAGAGAAGCTAGCTGAATGGAATATTATGCGTACGAAGTACAGATTGCTAATGATGAGTACATTAAACCTTTCGATAAATTACCTAGTATTTTCCCCTGTTTAAAAGTTGCAAAACGATCTAGAATATACGTTGCCTTGAGACATTTGTAAAATAAGACTTAGATACATTTGAAATTTTAATCTTTATTTTTAGTGTTTCCCAGTTTTAGAATTTATCTTGTTTATTTTTTTTTGTTATTTATTAATAAAAAATTGTATTATCCTATACTGATATTTTATTTAAACCCTCCACAGCTTACATTTAAGGCAGCACCGAATTTGTGTGTGAATCTACTAAAATATTGTTCGCCTTGAACAGAAATTGCGATTACAAACATCAAAATCAAGTGACAATATAAACGTAGAAAATGATGACTGAAAATCAATTGTTTGTTAAATATCCACAACTTGCTGTTGAAGTTTCAAATTGCTTTGGTAGTGATAAACAATTTTTAATACTGTATTTCACACAATTTTGTTGAAAACACCATATTTTTGTGATTCGTTAAACAACAAGCAACTGGTTGATTGTAACATGTTTTGGGAATATATCCTTCCAAATTTTGTGGCAGTTCTAACAAAGTTTTTCGACAACAAGTTTTAAGTTGTATTGAATAATGGTTGTTGTTGTCATATATTTACCCACAAATTGTTGTTCAATGTGCGTCAATTGGTGCCACCTTAACAATAAATTTTTCTCCGTGTAGGTACATAGAATGCCTACTTGCAAATGTATATATAACATTCTGTCGCAAGAAATATGCATCCTTCTTACTTAATTAAAGTAATAAGCATGGGATTCTTCAAAACGTACCGGAACGATTAATTGGTGCTTGTGAAGTTTATTCGCTAATAAAAGTTATTATTGTATTTGGTAATCCTTCTAAAAATATAATTTCCATTAGCTAATTTTTCTACGCGTAAAAATCGTAGGTTTAACATCCTGGCTTCTTAAATATTAAACTAGAAATATAGTTTACACCTTCGTCGATTTGTAGGTAGTAAAATCAGCCTCCATGTTCAATTACACTGTGTGTACTTGATTAGATACAAAGTTCACCAATTAACATGTTAACAAGAACGAGAGTAATTAAGATAAAGTACATCAATTTCCTATCAGTGTAAAAGTGTTTGAACTAGTGCAAACTGCCTTATGAGCAAAAATTCGTATGCTACTGTCAGCGTAAAGAGTATATCTTCAGCTTCCAGCTCGCGAAAAACAGACATGCTTTCTCAATAACGTTTATAACAGTAGTTTCTTAGAACACGACGTGAAAAGTTTTAATTGAAGACGAACTTTTAACTGCAATTACAGCTTTTTCGCCGGCCAATAAGGACTGATTTTTCCGTAGCGGTACATGTAATGAAAATGTTCCTAGTACGAAATGTTTCAAAGTCGTTCGAGCATTAAAAGTAAGTAGAAATTACTATAAAGAACAGGAATGCGATACTACTTCAACCACGGAGTAAACGGGGAAACGCAAGATGGACACATACAGCATAATGTTCGGATTTTACGACTAATGCAAAACCTTCTTGTATATGTATATTTTTAATTTAATTAATAAGCACAGCACACTTCATACGTCGACTTGCGTCTATAACATATTCAAAGGCTTCTTAGAACTCCTAGTGATTTGGTTTTTATTGTGATGAATCTGCATTTGTAAACTAAACATCGTTGAACATTTTGAATTAGCAATTACCACCACCACACACTGCAAATAAGTTGACAACTCAATAACGAATAAATTCATATACATCAACATCAATATTCTTATTTATTTTATAATTTCTGAATATCAATGATAGAACATTAATATATATATATTTTAATATTCTGTTACAATGTATAATTATGACCTGAAGGTATACATATAGAAAATATAAAATGTTGTCCTTAAAATATTGGTACTATAAGAAATAATGAGGATCAATATGAATACAAAGTTCCTCATCCTTAATATTTTTGTACGTAGTGCTGTGTACTGAATGTACCAACAAAAATGCCAAATGAAATTAAAATGAAAAATTAAATTAGCTAGCTCAAATGATAACAATTTTTTTAAGGCGCAAAAGAACAATTAAACTCAGGGTTACTATCATGAAAAGTAAAATGTGGGTGAAAGAAATCTGACTTTCTTTTATACTCCAAAAAAATTTTAAAAGGTTTAATTAAAAATAAAAGAACAGTATTTTGAATGACATAAAAATTCAATAATTTTATTATTTTTTAAAAAAAAAAAGAAAAAAAATTAATTACAAACTTTGCAGAAAAAAAAAACCTTGGACAAAAAGGTCCTGGTCTAAATCAAAACTGCATTTGACTTTAAATTACAAAAGGACAATTCAAAATCTTTTTACAAAGCAACAGAAAACAAAAAGTTCAGGAAGATAATAATTTTTTTTTTCAATTCAATCCACGTGGTCTCAATATTAAAACAACTAAATTAAACGTGGAAAATTCAAGTAATTTATATAAATGAAAAATAAAAGCAAGCACAATGCTTTTATTCACCCAACCCGAGGTGATTAATAAATTATTACAAATCAGAAAAATTAACAACGAATAAAAAAATTAACTCTTTAAACTTAAAATATCTTCCTGCACGTAAAAATAATAACAGATCTTATATCTAAATTGTGTACACAAAAATACAATATCAATTATTATTAAATGAGTTCCGTGATGAACGAAATAAAATCAGACACGTGAATTCAAAACTTGAAATCAATAATCACAAAATGTCAGCAATGAAATACAACTTTATATATCTACTTACTTTCGTATCGATCAAGGAACTGCTCTCACAAGGTTAAACAATCGTATAAGTATAAAAATCTCAGATGCGTGCGATGCAACGCACACAGATCTGTCCGAAAACGGACGAACTCGCAAAACAAAATAATATATATACAATACCAGTGAATGCAAAATGTACACCTGACTGAAATTAATATAAACAACTGAACAATAAAATAAACAAATTAAACAATCCAAAACATTAACTAAATCTTATTTGAAAATAAAACAATTTGAAATTTCTCGCAACATTGACAAACGCTTTCCGGAATGAATAAAAAAGAAACTGAATTTATACAAACCCGGGGTGCCAGACCACAGCAGTAGGTATTGTTTGTCTGATTTACGACAGTTATTTTTAAATGATTTTTGAAGATTATTGATCTATTATGAGAATATGCCTTCTTCTCGAGTGGGAAGCTATACCGTAGGTCCCGTGTCAATGGGATGTTTGGCATCTGAAGTCCTTGCTGAAAGCTAGGGCACCTCTGAGTTGAGCAATTCTTCAGTGGGGATGGTACAAAACATCAATTAGAAACAAATTATCTTAATGTAAACTAGATTTTCCTGTTAACAATGAAACTGTTAATAATAGATTATAGTAATTTCCGGTTTAGATGATATTAAAAAAATTATTTCGTTAGAAATTATATTTAATCCCCAATTGAACCTCGTTAGTGTGCCCTAGAAAGGATAACAATCATTTACTCGGTTGCTAGAAATGCAGCTTATGTAAGAGAATATTCAATTGCGCTTAAAGCATTGTATGCACTTGCATATGCAAGAAGTCTATACAACTACCATTAAGGCTGAGTGCGAAGCCATCGATCACGTAGCAATTTTCTACTTGCCTTGTAAACTGTAGTAGCAGTTGAATAAAAGTGATTAATCATAAGTTCTCGGGACAATGAAATTGCCGCAAAGCGCTAGTAAAGTTGAGATAGTTTTAAAATCGTAATAGGGTCGGTCGAATACGAATACACTTGTAATTTATTATTGTCGTTGTTGATCTAGTTGGAAGTTGTTTCAAAATTTGTGAAGGATAAAGATTACCAGCGAATGTGTATAATTTTGTCTTAATGTTATTGCTTCGGCTCTTAGCCGATGAACTGGAGCTTGGCGTTTTGACAGTGAAGTTTATTGTTCAAGAATGTTATAAAACCTGACCTTGCAGTAAAATAATCTGTAACATTTGTCTAAGCAAATAAACCTTAGACAGCTACGTTATCTTCCATGTATTGTAGAATGCACATGCTTACATTTTTGTGCAAATATATACAAGTATATAGAAATAGAAGAAATTTATTAACTCAAATCAGGCATAATTTTTTTTATTTTAGCTTGAAAAAGATATTAGAGTATATCGAAACGTCGCAATGACGACAAAACTAACATAGATACACCGTATATAGCTCTAGACTTTAATTATTTTATTTAATCTTCTTTAAATTCGACATAGAACATAAACATCATCTTACAAGTTCTTGATTTAACCCCGAATCTTTTGAATGAGGTCTTTTTCAGGTCTTCTAGGGAAGGATCAACCTTCTTCAAAGATGCTCAACTGTCTCTCGTCCTAAAAAACACAGCCGGTACTCAGTGTCCTCAGAGAATCCGATTCTGTGTAGATGCTTTCTGAGTTTGCAATGACCTGTGAAGGCAGAAGCTATTACTTTGACATTTTTACGGTCAAATTCAACTAGTTCCCTGATTAGATGAAATGTTCTATTTCTCATGCACCAAACCAGAACAATTGTTCCAATGTTGGAACACTTTCTGATGTGCTCATACATTAATGGGCTGTTTAGCTACCGTAGATGCTATATCAATCAACGGTTCTGATCCTGGAAATACTCCACAGCACCCTTTCTCGCAAGAGTTTCAGCTTTCTCATTGCCATGAATGAGTGACTGCGCAGGTACCCAGACTAATAATAGATTATTAACGGTCCCCCAGTGCTTTTACAGCTCCAGATCAGCTTTGAGCTGCATTCATGCGCCTGTCACCACCGCCTGACTATCACTGAACAGTCTTATTGATTTATGTCTAATGTTTTTACCCAAAATCTATAACACATCTCAATGGCATAAATTTTGGCCTGAGAAATCATTGTGTGTTGTCCAAGGTTGTAGTATTTTCTTTTTGAATTACGACAGAATATTCCTGTGCCAACACCCTGCTCTGTTTTCGAACCGTGCGTTAACCAGCTGGTATCTGCTTGTGTCACCGTTTCTTCATTGCATCTCCATTCCTCTCTGTTTGGAAAGAAAGTAGTGAAGTATGCATCGTTCATTGGTTTAGTAGACATCATGTGCGATGGAATTCGCAGCATACTGTCAGAAGTAACCGATTCCAGCAGGTTTTGAGCACAACAATGTACAAGGGTGGTCAATCCAGAAGAGTTTTCAATGCCAATGACAGGGAAGAAGACATTGCTTCCGTAATTGCGATACTTGCAATCCTTTGTATGGATGTAAGTCTTGCTGTGGCTCTGGCTTATTGTCCTTTCTGCCACCATGCTGTTACTCCGTAGGCTATGGTTGGGCGTGCTATCATCACAAAAAAGACAATGGGCTTTGGGGATACTCTCCAAGACTTCCCACATACTCTTTGGTAGATCTATAAAGATGACCGCGCCTAGCTTATAAAAATTCCAAATGTGAATGCTAGGTTAGTGTCTTAACAAATAGGACGCCTAGATACTATTACTTAAACAGGTAAAAGTAATAACTATTTAAAATCATACAATAAATTATTTATTTCAACTTGGATGTTCGATAAACTTCACTTATTAATAATAATAATAGCTTCTTTATTACCCAACGGTTTACCATTTACAGGATAAAAATACAAAAGTTCAGTACATACAGACATAATATACAAACAATGAATACTACACAATATAATAATAATATAAGAATTCTCAAACAAGTAAATAGAAAAAAAAACAGAATTTGTAACAAAATGTGAGTGAGAAAAAAAATGAATTTAAATCAATTTAATAGTAAATTATTAATAGAATTATGAAATATGTCCTCATAACACATATCAGCAGAGCGACACATAGTGAATAAAGGGAAATGTTGTAATAAGTTGGTACGAGGAAATGGAAACGTGAAGGTGGGGCAAGAACGAGAGGAAATGCGGGGAACAAAGAAATTTATTTTAGAAACAAGAGAAGGGCAATCAGTCATTCCATGGATTATCTTCCACACTGACTTGGCTCCGTGTGTTTTCCGTCTGCTGTCCAATGTCACACCATGCCTTGTCAAAAGCGAAGGATAGTCTCCTCTCTCCGGGTATGTGTTGTCCAGTTTAAAGGAAAGATATTTTAAAAAGCGACCTTTTCAATAGATAGCTGTAGATAAGTATAGTGTGGTGACCATATAACAGAAGCATACTCAAGTTTGTTAACAACAAAGGTGAAATACAAAGTTTTTACTAGAGATATATTGTTGAAGAATTTCGATGCTCGTAATATAAAACCCAGTGTTTTAGACGCAGCAATGGATAAGTTGGTAATGTGTGGCGCAAACGAAAGACGAGAGTCAAATAAAACACCAAGATCCTTAACAATATGAGAACGTGTTAAGGTGTTGCCGTCTATTTCATATACAGAGTCAAGAAAATTTACTTTCCTGGTATAGCAAACAAATGAACATTTAGTGACATTCAACTTCAATTTAAATTCGGAACACCATTTGGTTATAGTGTCTAGATTTCGTTGTAGGTGCAATACATAATTCCATGTTTTGATGGATAGGTAAGTCTTCAAATCATCAGCGTACGCTAGCACTGGGCAGGATGAGGAATCAAGCAAGTCATTGATAAATAAGACAAATAGAAGGGGCCCTAGATGAGACCCGTGAGGTACTCCTGACGAAGGACAATATTCAGATGACTTATATCCATTGTAAAAAATATAATTGATTCTCTTTGTCAGATAAGATTGTAAAAGCGATGATAATGATAAACTGAATCCGTACATCGACAGTACTTGTAATAAGATACCATGGTCAATGACGTCGAGCGCTTTAGTAAAGTCTGTATATATTACATCAACCTGACATTGAGCATCAAGTTGCTCGCTGATGAATTGCGTAATTGACAATAGATTTGTTACTGTAGACCTACCACGAATAAAACCATGTTGGTACGGAGATATATAAGGTTTTCTGTTATAATATAAGCAAGAGTAAACAATGCTTTCAAAAACTTTCGCAAAATTGGATAAAATAGATATAGATCTATAATTATCTATACATGACTTGTCATATATTTTAAATACTGGAACAACTCTAGCAGATTTCCAAGCTGCAGGAAAAGTACATGAATCAATTGCTAGATTAATTATATATGTTAGAGGTTTACCGAACACAAATCTAGCATCACGCACCAAAAAACTGGGAATGAGGTCATCACCAGCGGTGTTATTAGCAGGGAAAGACGACAATACTTTTATTACCTCTTCGACAGAAATACGATGCAGAGTAAAAGGATTGCGATTGCTATTTTTAAACTCACTAGAGCAAGATGAACTATTAGCATAGACCGAAGAGAATTTACCAGCAAAAGCCTCAACTATATTTTGAGGGGTATCATTATGATATAAAGTGCTAGGTATACCAGTTGTGCCTTGTTTTGCACGAATATATTGGAAGACTTGTTTAGGATTAGATATCATAGACTCATCGACATGATGCTAGTACCTAGAATAGCGGAAGAAATTTCAACTTTGCACAGCGAGCAAAGTCTTTTAAATTCATTAAAAAAATAAAAAAAAAACTCATTCAATAGAACTTGTAGTATCAAACTGCTATTTATTAAAATAGCATGAAACAAAATTTTATTAAAATGAAGGGATAATAAGGTGTCTACAAAAAGCAATTAAAGGAACAAAAATCACTAGAAGAACTATCTATATTACAGAACCAACTTTGTTTTAATAGCATAAACTACAACAGGATTTCCCAACCGGTGTTGTAAAATCCAATAATTAGTGGTCGACAATTAAAGTTAGTTTATACTTACAACAACAAACCTACATAGTTACTTTACATTTTCAACTTTTGTCTACCGGCAAACACAAGACAAATGCTCTTGCGTCTTGGCGAAACTTTAAATTAACAGAGCGGTTAGCGGAACGGAAAGGTCCCTAGACTTCCTGTTAATACCGTCCAACAAGATAACAGTTTCGATAAAATAGGACTAGGGTATTTCTACCGCTACCACTAAAATCTTATTACCGCAAATCGAAATTAGTAGTTTGCCATGTTGAGATTGTGGTTATATAGGAGGTGGGAAAAAGTAAGGGGTAATCTTTAAGAAATACGGATTAACATAACGGGGCATAAAAACAGTTTATAAATCTAGTTGGCGTGTTTCTCCTTCGTGCACGATATGCGGATATACCTGGCGTGGAAATTTAAATTTTTAATAACTAAACGAAGCAGGGAACTCCATCACTACGTTACCTCTGAGACGATGTAAAATGTCGTACCATATTTCAAGGCTAATGTACTATGTTTGATATTGTTCCCTATTCATGCCTTTCGCATCAGTACTTACACCACAAAGGGAATTTGCATAGAATAATCACTGGATATTTTAAACCCTACAACAATGTTGAAGTATGACAGTGAAGAATTGTTTCCAATAAATAAATCCATGAATGTGTGCATAATTATAACCTTAGAAGGAAGGGTACCCAACACACATTTGAAGAATTTAATGAAACTATCATAGTTTTGATACTTTATAGAACTATGTAAAATACCGGTCTCGTTTCAACTGGCAAACAATTTTAGGGCGTGAAATTGACTTTTAAACATCAGGGGCTTCTGATTATTTTGTTCAGTAAGAGCTTAACGAGTGTGCCCCCCAGATCTCCCCCACCATGTTAAACGCTTATATAATAATAATGTATACATAACAACTAACGAAATACTCAGAATTTCATGTTTGTCAAAGATCAATTTTACCACCTAAAACTGTTGGTCAGCTAAAACAGAAACTAATATTTTACATTGTCCTATAAGATCTACAAACCACCCAATTTGCATTAAATTCTGTAAGCACGGGTTGAGTCTTTCGTTTTCAGTAGCTATATTTCGTAGCACAAAGTAACGTTCCGTAATATTTTCAGCATCCTTAAGTTCCGCTATTACAAGCACTGTATAAAATCGAAACGAGCATTACTTGAAAATCGCTTGTTCGTGAACTTTTGCGTATCGTGTGTATTCAATGAGCGCAAGTTCATGATAACTTTATCTCCGTAATGCAATAGAAAATAGGCAAACAAGATATATTATACGAGTTCGCAAATTTCTTCGGAAGCGTTCTTTTATATCGATTGTAATTCGAGATTAAAACTTACTTCCGGATCATTTGTTTTTCCGGAACGGAGAGCGCAAAGTTCAACGTCACACAAACTTAAAATTACAAGCACTTTATTTCACCGGCATTCCGGTGACTAGTTGCCCCGTCTAGGTTTTGTTGCATGCGAAATACACCTACCTCCTGATGCTCTCTTTATAAATTTCTTTCACCTAAGCTGTTCCAGTATATTGCTGTGCTCTCTGTTTTCAGTTCGTTTCTCCGCTGTTTGTTCGCGATGTTCCGTGTCCTGTTTTTATTGTTTACCGCTGTGTTGCGGGATGCTCTTGTAATGGGTTTTTGACAACACAGATGATGGTAATTTAATAAGTATCGATAACGACAGTGTATGGATTTTTGCCAAAGTACACTATTTTACTGTTTATGGAAAAAAAATTAGTGTAGTATATGATTACCCTAACGCGCGCAACGAAAATGGAGACTAAGAAATACACAAAACTAGCGATGAGAACATATAAATAATAAAGTACATACAGCATAATATACATCCACGAAGATTCTTGTAGACCTTGTACTCCATACAAAAGAAAAACGAAGCAAAATTAAGTATCAATACAAAGCATACTTCTCTTAAAACAGATTTAAACACTGAAACTATTAAAAAATTCAAATATTCACTAATGCCTTTTAGACCAACTAAAGCAGAATTTATTAACCAATTAGAAAAGCCAATCCTATTCAAATCTGCTTAAATTGCTTTATGGAATCGATGTAACCATAATTCTTCTCCACTATTACTTTGATCGCAATTTCTTCTAAAGCAACTTCGTTGAAAATTTTAATCCATACTCTAGGAGTTCACGGAGAATACGTAATGAAATGTAAATATAATCGCTCATATTGGCAAAAGTTAGCAACTTTAATCACATCTCTGCATAGAGCATTCAAATCGAACTTTTGTTAGTTCGCCGTAGTGGCGCAGGAGGTGGCTAACCTCCCAAAACAGGTTATCAAGATGATTGATGGCTCTGTTCCGAACTCCCTAATAGAAAAGCGCCAGGAAAAAAATATATATCCATACCTTTACCGATACGAAGGCATCGCTTTATGGGTTTTTGTGCATTGTTTGAAATTTCATTGAAAAGGATTCATTCTCTTTTTGTTTTATCTATTATACAGAGAGCCCGTTGTGGACAAAAGAAAAAGGTAGATAGATGTTGAAGCATGGTAATATTTATTGCCGTTATCGTTTCGAAAAGAAACATCAAACCATGCTATAGTTTAATATTACCTGTTACTAAAATTTTGAAATAAATAGTGGGAGAAAGAAATATTTATTTTGCGTACGAATCTATGTATGAACAAAATGTATTTTCTTTTACGTTAAGACAATTATCGTTCGTCGTTAAAGTAGACCCCAACAAATGACAAACTTTGGATTTCTACAAGGTACCTCAAAAGCAGATGGCTAAATTTATTCTAAATATAATTCCAAAGAAAATGTCTTCATATATCTTTCCCTATGGATTTATTTATGCAATTGGTCTTAGATGTTTGGAGACGTCAAAATAAAAACATAATTAATACTTTTTGATGAAAATCATGATACGTCAATTAATTGTTTAAAACACGGTATCTTTCAGTGATTCAAGTCTTATCTTTGCGATGAGTTTAAAAAAGTTTGGTTTATTTGTTTTCTTAAATGACTATTCCATTTCGTGTTTGAAAATTTAGGTATCATCACAGATGAGAAATTGAAATCTAACGACTATATAAATAAATGTACACAGAAGGCTTACGCTTCCTTAAAATTAATTTATAGTAATAGGTGTGAATAAAAATTTAAAGATGTTGTTGTGTGAGTCGCTGGTGTTGTCATTGTTTAATTATTGCGATGTTTTGTATAGTACTTGTATTGATTCCGTCTGTGGTCGTAAAATTCAGAATATTCAGAATTCATGTTTGAGGCTGGTGTTTGCTATACGCAGGTGTTGTCATGTCAGTCACAAATTGAGGGAAATTAAGTAGTTGAATATGCGCAATCGTAGGTTACTATATTCTGCATGTTTATTTCACAAAATTATAACTACCGGTAAACCTGAGTATGTGTCTAGTAAAATAACTTTCAGAACGGATGTACATAATTTGAGCATCCGATTTAAGGGCACCCTTACACCACCGACACACAGGACTCAATTTTTTAAAAAGTCGTACTCTTATCAAATAACTAGAGTGTACAATGCGATTCCGTTTGATACTAGGCACTCACGGTCTTTGAGGGCATTTAGGGATTCGTTCTCTCGCTCTTTGTTTGACGCACAAGTGGGACAGTGATTCATTACTTAATTAACGATATATTATAAGTACCGTTACAAGGTTTGGTGTTCTTTTTCCTTTTTTGTTTTGTTTTTGTTTTTAGTATGTAGTATTGCAATGGGTCGCATGGATGATTGATTTATAATCGAATGCCATCCCTTTCCTTGGATTACATTAATGGTAAAGAAAATAAATTCATTTTCTGTTATGTTGGCAGGATCTCACTTGTTATATTATTATCATTATTATAATTATTATATTAATACGTAAGGAATAAATAAATAAATAAATTGACCAAAAATATTTCAAAGTAATAGATACGTTGCATAAGAAAATTTTTGGAAAAAAAGTTTATTCTTAGAAGAAATTTATAACGACTATGGCGTTGCCATAATACATGCCGGCACTTTTTGTTTGGCAAGTCGTCTTCGAAAAAAAAGTGCTGCCATGGTGATGCTTATGGTCCATTGAAGAAACCACAATACAAGTAAAAGCAATGGTAGGCAAAAACTCGTCGTTCTATAGTGATACTCCTCATCCATTCCTTGATTCCTACAAAATATCATGAACACTTAAAGATGTGCACTAATTGACCATGAATACTTTTTCAGTTACTTAATTATTTGGGTATTTTACTTTTGCAGTCGCCCTCCCACAACCCATAAGTCAAATATAATTTGTACACAGGTAGGTAACACATGTTTCTGCAAACGTGTTTATTAAAAAAATACTCCCTCCGTCCAGAAATAAGTGTCCGTTTTGATTTTTTTGCTTGTCCAGAAATAAGTGTCCGATTTCTTTTAAAGTTGTATTTTATTGAAACTTAACTACAAATATTGTTACTAACAAACTTTTAGGAATAATTTGAGTTATTTAAGCTTAATTAGTAATATCTTGTACATGTTGATAAAGCTCAAAATCGAAATTTATAGAAACTGGAAGCCTACCAAGTCTTTGTAAATGGTCTTTTCTCATATGAGGCACTTTATAGTTGTTACCACCACTTATTTTCATAATTTTTACCATGCACTGCTGGTGAGTAAGAAAAATCTTATTTAAAGTATCAGGAGTTAATGCAAAAAAGGCGTTTTCAACAGCACGGATCAATTCGTCTACAGTTTTGCAAGCCGATTGTTGCTGCAATGACTGGATTGCACTGAAAAAGCCTAAATCCAAGACGTTGGTGTCGGGACTATTAGCTGGCTGGCATATTATTTTAATTTCAAATCTAGTTCTATTCGCAGCTTCATTAAACTCAATGTCATCAGGAAGAATGTGTGGTTTAGCGTTATCTTGTTGAATGCAAATTCTTTTGCGTGAAGCGCTTCTTGGCCATTTTTGTTGAATGGCGGGTAATAATTTTTCAATAATCATACTCCTGTATTCTTTTCTAGTAACATTAGTAATCACTTTTGTTTCAATCGTTCCAGCTGCGCGATTTTTACTGCTCCGTTTAGCAGGTTCTGAAAAAACAAATGGCCAACTACCAAGTTTTCCATCGAAATTCTTATTTTCGGTATGATTCCAACGTGGATGAGCAACGGCGACTAAAAACATCACCTTTGTGAGGAAACGTTTACTTGTACAGGTCCTGAACGGTTCTTCTTCGTCTTCCACAAGGTAGTATGTGTTAGTTGTTTTGCTGATGTAAAACCATTTTTCGTCTACATTAATCCGATCATACATGTCGATGAATTCGGGTGATTGAACATTTAAACTTTCAGGTTTCAGCATTGACAAACAATACTTGAGTCTTTCAATTTTGTTGGCGTCTGTGAGATAAGGTTTAACTGCATTTGAGTGTCGCCGTAATTTTTCTGACTTGAGTCTATTATGAACTGTAGATTTTGATAAGTTAATAGAGGTAGGCAACGAACGAATTGTACGACGATTATTGAGTGGTAGTCACTTTATTAGCTCTGGGTCGAAACTTTTTGGTTTTCGACCAACGCGTCCTTTCTTACGTGCCCTGACATCTGCTACTTCAGCACCATCGGCTAATGATTTTCGTCCTTGATGCCATATTCGGCTTATAGTTTTCACAGAAATTGTGAATTTATTGGCTGTCGCCTTGATTGAACCTTGCTTCAGTTTATTATTGTCGCTCAATTCAAGTAATGCATGGTAAACCGCTTGTCTTGTGTTTAGAGTCAAATTAGGTCTCTTACCATGATTTCTCGCCAAAATGTTTACCGCATCTGCCATATTTTAGTTAAGCCGGAGATTTATATCAAGTCTTGAGAAAATCTTGTTTTTTGATTGAAAACATAAATTCTTGAAAAACTACAAAACTTTCAAACTGCTGTAAAAAACTTGACATATAAAAATTGTTTTCAAAATAGCAGTTAATTTTTGAAAGCAGCGCCACCTTTCTTTAAATTTTAAAAACAATGAAAATCGGACACTTATTTCTGGACAGAGGGAGTAAATAAATTATTATAAACTATAATATTACCGGCACAATTCTAATTCTGCTGTAGAATAAATATTGGAATAAAATCAGTGATAAAGGTATTTTTTATGGAAATAGAATCCAAGAAGCCCACGATACTGTAGAGCGAAGGATACATCATTTCCAGTTTTTTGGACAAACAGTGATGTGCTTAACAAGTTGTTAATCGAGTTAGGGGTTAAGAATGTTTAAAAAAAGTACCTGCCCACCTGTTTTTCTTTTTTTTACTGAAATTCTAAAGTTTCCCGCTGAAGTTTTGTTTTTTGCTGTTTTTATTTATGATTTTCTTGTTTCAATACTTCTGGTGTGAGTTTCCTTTATCCGCTTTACTTCTAAGAATTCAAAGAAAAAGAAAAGGTATAATAAAACACCCCGAGCAAACGTAAATTCCTTTCACCACTATAAGGATTATTTATTGCGGCAATCAGGCCTCTTCCCCTTCCTGCATTACCACAATCATATTTTTATTTCACATTTTATTCGCCTGAAAAATAGGCCGCCCGAACAATGGATGCGCCTTTATTATGGGATGTAATAGTGAAATGAAAGTGGTTTTTTATCAAAGGCGGAAACTTGTAAAACCGTGACGCTTAAAGGGGAGGCGTTGACTGATACCAACAAATTTCGTGGAATTTTAAATGACGCCGTGAAAAAGAGAATCGCGTTTACACCTATCGGGCTTGTTTGATGTTCCTTCGACAAACTAAGTATTACCAGTTTAAATTATTTTTTGTTTTTTTGAAATTGAATTTCGTCAAAGCAGGGATAGTTGATGGATTAGGCTTATTATGCACTTTGATGTATGTGCGAAATATAATCTGGTGTTAAAATTTTCGTAGCATTATCAAACAATCCTTTGACGAAGGTTCATGCATTTTCATAATTATGAAGAACATAAATATAAAGGTTGTTCTATGTTAAGTGCGCACCTTTGCCGTTATTATTGGAGCTACGAAGTCGGTGAAATGGGCATATTTGTGGGATTTTATGTGGCCATTGTAGTGGTGAAAACAGAAAAACAATTGAACATCGCGTTTTCAAGATATTCACTAAAACTATCTTTTTTTAAATTAAATATCCTGTATATTTCACTGCAGTTCGATTGAAAATTTAACTGTGAACAAAAAAGTTTTAATACAACATTACGAAAAAATAAAGAAGTTATTATGAGATCTTATATGAACCCAGCAGGTACATTAGTATAATTAAAAACAAAGCAACCTAGCTATGAAATAACAAATCGGTTTGTTTATTTAACACCTGTTAGTACTAGCAAAAAAGGTTCTGAAATTAGGTGTATTCTTTTTTTCCCTTTTAAGTTGACTTAAGCTTAGAACTACTCTTTACGAAAAACGAAACCATTCGCCTAGCTGAGTTCAAATATAAAAATGGTGTTCAGTTATTCAGCAGTAGAAACACTGCCGAAACGTCGGACTGGAACAGTTTAATAACCTTTATTCATTTGACACACAAAAAGGTGTATATGAAACGTCATATAATACAATAAACACAAATAAAACAGAAAACAATAAAATTACAAATCCGTTAAGTCGTCACTAGTCGCTGCCATCCGTGCAATACCGTCAAAATACTCTTCGGTTGAATAAATGCAGTTTCGTATGAGAAAGGATTTAATTTCAGATTTAAAGCGTGTTTCCTTTGGAATTGATTTAAGGTTAAATGGTAACCAATTAAAGAGACGTAAACCAAATATGCGAGGTGAATTACCGCCCAACGTTAATGAATACGAAGGTATGTGGAAGTTAACTTAGATCTGGTACTACATTGATGAATCTCATTATTACAAATAAAGTGATTTTTATTTATGTGTATACTAATAGCTCGTATATACAGGGTGGCCCAACTCATACGGCGCGGGCTCTATATAATGATTTTGAATCCTATAAGACAATACATTCGCACAAAACTAGACAATTAAATATTATGACAATTTCACAACACAAATTAACAAAAAAATCTCCGGCATTAATGAGTCTAAAACTCTATAATAGTCTTCCAGGCGAGGTACTGTCAATTGGTTGCTCTAAACTTTTTAAACAGCACGTGAAAGAGTTTGCAATTTTGCAGATAACTATCAGTTGAAGATTAACCCCGAAAAAACTCAACTAATCGTTTTTGGCCCGCAGCGTGCACGGGATATTATTAAAACTAAATTACAGGTTAGATTAGCTTCACATGATGTTCCATTTTCAGATAGCGTCAAAAGTTTAGGAATTTGGCTTGACTCTTCTCTCAAATTTAACTTAAACACAGTTAAATTAGTACAAAAAGCTTTTGCTGCTTTAAAATCTATCTATATTAACCGTCATTTTTTCGACTGCTTCTCTAGATCTTTACTAATCTATCTTTACTCAAAAAGCATAACATGATTTTCGGACAACACGATAGAAGTCGGGCTCATCATAAGGTAACTGACTTCAATTCTTAGAACTTTTATTCAGATCATCATCCTTGAAACTTCAATATTGGAGGGTTTTAATGTATTCCGTTACATTTGGGACAGCCAATATAAGCGTAAGAAAAAAACATCAAATTCTTTCTTTAAAATTTTAATGAAAGAACAAGCATTAAAAGAAGTACAGAGAAGAGGTAGCAAAAAACAAGTAAATATGAAACGAACTTCATTATGCTAGAGTTAGGAATTGTTCTTCGATGCTAAAGCGTAGCCTAGTGAAATTATTATTATTTTTATTATTTAATTGCAATGAAAGATTTGTGGAAGAATAAGAAACTCGCATTTTAAAAATTACGATTTTCCGGTGTAAAAAATCGATGCAAGTGGAAATTGTCCAGAATATTTCATTTAAATTTAAGATTAGTATCTTTTCCAAGCGAATCGCTACACAAAGTTGTACTGGAGCTTCATTGACACATTGACAGAGAAAATGTAGGAGACGAAGATTGCTCGATTCTGAATTACGGAAAGTGGCTGTGCGCTCGAGTTGAAAATATTAAGGGAATATTTCACAAGTCATAACGGAATTACTCCGAATTTCAAATTGTTTGATTCGCTTTCGAAGGTAGTGAATTGTATTTAATATGTATGAATTTTGAAATTCCATGAATATGATTCTTTAAATTTACATATATCTGGATTCTTATAGGTAAGAGTACATATGTATGTACTTGAAATCGCTATGTATGTTAAAACCAATATGGATGCTTTTATAAAAAAAAAAAACGGTAATTTCCATATGTATGACACACGTAATAAAAATGATTTATGTATACCATTACATGATTTATCAACTCATGAGAGATCTCCAGTATATACGGGCATTAGAATATATAACCATTTACCAACTTTCATTAAGAAGATAGTTAGTATTGGATTGTTTAAAACAACTATTGAAATTGATTCAAGATAACGTATTTTATAATTTGTCGAAATTTTTAAGTTTTACACATACGTAGTTTGTTAAATTGTAATTAACGATTTTTTAAATAAGTATTCTTTACTTACGTAACATTTTTTACACGAGCAATTTTTATCAATTCCTTTTCTTTTCAATTTCTTACTTTGTTATGGTGTTTACATATACATATATTGTCTTTTGTTGACTTATCTCATACCTGTAAAGGTCTCTTAGATTAATAAACTATTATTATGCTTAGAATTTGCAGTATTGTTAATAGAAAAATTAAAAGTCGAGGATCTTAAATTCATTTGCTGATGTTAAAAGCTATCAAAGAACAATATTTTGTTTTCTAAGTATTCGAGCCCTTTATGTAATTGAAGTGTTCTCATCTCTTACTTGTTAATTGCACGTCAATATAATGTACTGCTCCGAAACTTGTAGATCAGGGGTGAGCAACTTTTTAATCAACGGGCCAATTTAAATTTAAAAATTTTTTGGCGGGCCGCACATAAAGTAACACTTATTAATCATTTACTAAACTTTATTTATAATAAACATTAGAATAAATTTACTTGACATTTTTAATGAAAAATTTCTCAGTGTTTTTTCGATACAAGCTGATCAATATCAACCGGAATTGTTGAGGTAGCTACACGTACGCAGCTTTCTAGCCGTGCATCACTCAGTCTTGATCGGTGGTCATTTTTGTTTAATTTCATGGTTGAAAATAATTGTTCGCAAACATACGTACTTCCGAACAGAGACATCATTTGCTTTGCATTTTTCGCCAAAAGCGGAAATTTCTCAGGGCTCACATAAGATTTATAAAAATTTTCGATGTTTACTGAGAAGAATACATTTTTTAAATCGGTATTATTCTGCATGTCAGTCACTTCGGGAACTGTATCAACATCGATATTAAATGGCGAGGAAAACATTTTCATGGAAACCGCTGTCTTCTCAGCTTTGAACATTTGGAATTGTAATTGAAATTCATTGATTAAATATGCTGTCTATATATTGTGCGTATTTTTGAGAAGTAGTAACGTTTTATTTTCTTTTTTTTTTCTTCAAAATGTAAAGTAAAATGACATTCTCCCGAAAAGCTGTAAACATTGACTACAATTATGTAACTAATAGTGTAACTCTCCAAAGATATACTGAAATCAAGGATTTAGGGATACTATTTGATTCTAAGTTAACCTTTAACAATCATGTCATTCATATTTATTCTAACTGTTGTAAATTGCTAGAATTTATCATTAGAACTTGCAAAAACTTTGTAAATATTGACACCATCATTACTTTGTATAATTCCGTAATTCGCTCTAGACTCGAATATTGTCGTATAGTTTGGTCACCTATGTATTAAAAATATATTAACTAATCTTTGCAAAAGAGGTTTTTAAAATATTTGTATTTTAAGAGGCACGGCGATACTCCGATTTATCATATGAAACTTTGTTACAACAATTTAATTTTCAAAGCCTTTCTAATCACAGAAAAATTATTACGTTATTACACTTGTACAAGTTGATTCATAATGTTATTGATGATCCGTTGTTCTTGTCACAACTTCATTTTTATATTCCCCGTTTCAAAACTAGAAATTCTATTACCTTTTTAAATAGACAGGCTGCAACAAATTCCTACAAAAACTCTCCTCTATATATGATGTGTTTTCTGTACAATTCATGTAACTACAATTTAGATGTGTTTGGAGACAATTACCACAATTATTTGGCTTCTGTAAAAGAATGTATTTGTTTTACTTTTTAAAATTAATTTAATTAGGCAATTTATTAATTTATTGCACCTTATGTTTTTAGTTGCAATTGTATTTAATTGTATAGATGTGTATATATATATAACCCTATAACTGGATGTTAATCTGTTGGGTTAATAAACGGATTATTATTATTATTATAAAAAAATATGTATTTTTTCATACAATATTACAGTTAAATGTATAGATGCAGGTATAGAAACTTATTATGATTTCTTTCATTAAAATGTCCTCATTCCACATACCGATATCATGCAGTTGCTATTATTTTCCACATTTGAAATCTAGCTCCCTAAGCACTCAGCGTAAACATCCGCGGGAAAGTAGATAAAGGCAATTCCTCTAGTAAATCTCTTTCTAACGACTATACCAGTGGTAACAGTTTACTTACATTGTAATTATACCTCTAACATTAATTACAACACCGTTTCATTAAAGGGAAGGACCCGAATAGTTTCCCGCGTTCTCCTATTCAAATTACCCTTGAAAGGTAAATCCAATCAAAATATGTTGGCGCTGACATTAATATAATTGCCGGGAGGACGCATGCTTTCACTTACACATCATGCGCTAAATTAAACTCATTAAGTAGGGATTGTTGGAACGCCTAGTTAATTTTTAAAGATAATGGGCCGTTAGCTAGCCTAACTGTAAAGTAATTTCGTCTGATGTTACATATTATATGCGTCCATTAACCTTTCCATTATCCTTTTTGTATTTAATTCATTAATTTGATACATAAAGAAGTTTTCGGAATAAGTAAGTAATGTACGGAAATACATGAAGAGTCTCACTAATGGTAAATACGCAAATTAAAAGTAAATTACACGTGTTTTCACTATGTCCGAGACTTAAGAGAATATTTATCAGCTAAGCAATCAATTTATATTATTTATTTATGGGAGAAAAAAGACATAAAAGAAAAGTAATACTAATACGTGCTGTAAATTATCCTTAATTTGGATAAATTGCAGTTGTATCTTCTCTCTACCAAAGCTGTAGGTTTGGCTGCACCTTATCTTACCAACACACTGAAATGCGTTATGGTGAATGGTGATTGTCTGATTTTTTTTTATTCCTTTAAAACCTTTCTACCGTTAGGGGTAAGGTTGTCTGATTTTCAAACAGATAATATTGGCGTACCGCAAGGTTCAATCTTAGGTCCTATGCTGTGTTAGATCTTTATTAATGACATTTCTACTTATAGTCGTGCTATTAATTTTATAGTATATGCGCACAAACGAAAAATCAGACTGATATCTTTTAAATAAAATTGTAATTTTATAGGTCATATTTGTAATTTGTTTGTGATATTTATGAAAGGGACACGGCTAACCTGGGGGTCGTCCCTTTCACACCTGTGAACAACTTCATGATGTAATTTTGTAACTTTTAGGAAAATCATTTTTGTAGTTTAAACTCGAACTCGCGTCGAACCAGGTAAAATACAAGAGTCGGTGAATGAAGTCCTTCAGAAAGCGAGTCCTGTAAAGTCGACTACCAACTTGAATATACTAACAAAACAAGTCGGAGCCTTAGCACATCAATATCCTATTCGTCTTAAAAAAAGCAAACCAGCTTCATGGAGGCAGAATAAAATAGTTAGTCTAGATTGGCAGAAGAGCTTATTTTTCTTTAAAGAATCGTTCTATGACTAACATTTTATTAGCAAGAATCTTAAACATTGTAGTTTAAGATTTTTTTAATAACTTTGAGAATCTGGACCATAATGTTCCTCTAAATATGATATGGAATTCAGATAAAACTTGATAGTTAAAAGAAGTTTTTCCCAAGCAGATGCTAAATCATGTAAACAGAACGTGACACGCTTGTAACAATGGTGGCTTTTGTAAATGCTAATGAGAACTGTCGACTTTGAGACCATTTCTTTATGGTCTTCCCACACTCGTCTTTTTCAATGTAGTTTTCTATCTGTTGCCAGTTGTGGTAACCTACGTTTCTGCATTTTGATTTCTTTGTTCTAGTCAATGACTTGTATGTCTTTACATGCATTATACATACAGATAAAAAAGTATTTTTATATGCTGCACAAACAAAATGAAAACAGTAACTACTTTAAAGAATGATACTAATATTTCAGAAAATAAAAATCTAGCGTATATATTTTGCTTTTATACTCAGAAAAAAAAATAGTAATTCCACTTTACTCCCTCATAGATATAAACGAATAATGATACCATTACTTACAAGCAACCAGTAAGGACTGCGGCCGGTATATCCGACGATAAATTTAACGGTGATAATATCTCTGACCCGTCACACCAATATTCTCTCTCTAAAATCGGCAGTTATCAATTTATTTTTTATGAACCCTTTTCTAAGAAACAAAATCTTTTTATGCCTTTAGTTTGTTTTTAATTAAACTTAAGAGCTTCCTGTAACGTATTTGGTCATAGTCGCAAGGGCAACTACGTTATCCTTGTTTTCCTTCTTTTTGTATGAAGCGTTTTCTGTAAAAGACTTTCCCGAATAACCTCTACATAAATCAGATTCGATAAATTTCGTTATTTATAGCCACGACTACGACGTGTATTTACTTTATGTTTTGAAATTTTATATTTTCCGATCGAGATTCTGTCAGCAGTTGAGTTATAAACTCGATTTCGCAAAAAAAAAGTTTTCAGTTCATAAATAATATACCGAGAATTTTCGTAACACCGTTTCGGCATTAACCACTACAAATAAATTATGAGTTTCGAATAACTTTGATGGGTATAATCAGATGACATAGGTTTTCCGAAAAGACGCCGTGTATTTCCAGGAATTGGGATTTTGACAGAATAATTACGAAACCTGAAAGCGTGTGCTTTAATTATAGGTTTTACAAATCCCGACAGACCTTAATGGAGAAGTAATTCAATATTGATTATGCCATTTCCTTATGCTTAACCTTCAGTTTCGAAATCTATATTACTAAATAAAGTCAATAGCAAATTTGACTCCCAATCACACCATTTCAAACGTGAGAAACGCGTTGTTCAATGATCCAATTTTATTTAAGGTTGGTTCATTAATATTTATTTCTCCAAAATTGTACCAAAAAGCAATATAATTTTAAATTCGTGGGCAGGACACTGTATAAGGTCTTTCAAAGCAAAAGCCTATTCTGAAAAGATGTTAATGTTCGTACAATACCAAAGGCAACTACATCTCTGACTCAACCACTTAATGAACATGGATTTCTGTTTAACATATTTTTATGCTTTAATATTTTCTTCTTCGAATTTTATAGCATCCATGAATTCAGCGTCTAATTTGCTGCAATAGTTCATCTGCTTATCTTGATTGACTATATGTCTATTTACAGTACATACATTTTATAAGGATTAAATGGAATTATTTTCATCATAAATTACTATTCAAGAATCGTTTTTGGAACACTAGAAGGACTAGCTATACTTTGCATGGATTTTTTATTAAGATTTAATGGAATTGGTGTTCTCACCTCTAAACAACTCTAGAGATAAAAGATGCTTTTTGAGTGCATTTTATATCTTGTGTGGTGTTACTTACTTTTGGAAGGCTCTATATAGCTGAAACACTTGGTATGCATTGTCAAAGGCATTTGCTAAATTCATGAAGGCGCCAGCTGTAATATCCTTATTATTAAATAACTGTGCGCTTTCACGGCCGGTGGCGTGCCATTATTGCAAACGTCTGTACCGGGAAGCTATTGAAATACAACCTAAAAAGCAACGTTTCAATTGAGCAAGGTGCAAAGACTTGCATGTATTGCTATAACAGAGGCCATATGGACTACACCTACTGCAACCACGGAGGCCCTTTTGGCATTGTCGCCGCTTCATTTAATGAACCAGGGTGAAGCCAGAATGCATGCGGACAGTTTCGAGAAAAAAGTACTGACCAGAACTATCTATAGATCAGGCCACATAGCAATCACAGAACGTGTGCGGGAAAGCATGTTAGATATGCAAATTGACCCCATAACAAAACGATACTACCTTAAGAAACCACATAGGAGACTGATTAGGAGAAGAGCATAGGAGGCACAGGGCAAATATACCCAGGCGTGAGCATGGCAAGCAATTTATAGGCAAGCTATGCCAGAAAAAATCTAAGAACTACTGCTTTTAAGTAGGAATCAGCTACGGTTAATTGTGAGGTTCATGTCGGGACATGCACTGACAAATGAACACCAATACAAGATAGGAGTGTTCAATGGAGCACTTGAATCCAGACTATGCAAACAGGGGCCAGAGACAAGCAACACATACTATGTAATTGTGAGGCGGTGGCATCAACTGTTTGGGGAAAACAAAGTTGAACTAAAGAGATGCAGACTACTGCATTCTAGGGACCTGTACAGGTCTGTTACAGGCCACTAGTATACTGGAATGGTGTATGTAGCAAGAATAGGTAGAGCACAATAAGCCTTTAGGCTGTAGTATTACACATAGACCATGGTTAGACGTGCATGTAAATAGAAAAAGAGAGCTAGGCTCGACTATTTATCATGTAGCAGCTCTAATCGTAGCACCAGTCATCAGACGAGTACGTTAGCTGCAACATCCTCCGGAAGATGCCAACCGCAGTGTTTAGCGAATACAGGGTGTATACCAAACCAATCACACACATAAACGACTGCGAAGCGTCGAGTCTTTTTACGAGTGAGAAGCGAGAATTAAGATAAATGAATATACAAGGTGTACCGACGATCCTAAACCAGTCACAGGTGTAGACGGGGGTTAGCGGAGAGCGATGTGGTTTAGCCGGTCCTCTGTTGGGGCGTAAGCGGTGTGTTTCAGGTGGAGCCCAGACTTTCTTTTTTCTGCTGAGTTGGAGTGTTAGCGATCATCAAACGACTAATTAATAGGCCGGGTGTACGGGCCCGAATATCTCTTATCCTTACTATTCGCCTTACTTTAAAACTTTTCCTACTGTTTCCTATGTTGACTATTGTACTTATATATAAACTGAAAATTACTCTCTCTCTCTCTTTTACGTAAAACACTATACAACTTTAATTTTAATTTTTCCTATGTTATTACAAATTCACCTTCATACATGAACTACATTTAAGTGCAACAATCTACATCTTCCGCGATATCATGTTATAAAGAGGAACTAACTTTCAAAGTTAAACTTACATCTCTTGCTCTTCGAAAATTATATATAAGAGGAACTAAAAATTAATCAATCTTTTAAAAGCTGTTTAACCCCTTCAAAGTAAATTTCTACATATGAAAACATATCTTTTGTTTATCTGAACTTACTCCCTACAAATAAGTTTTATCAAAGTACGAATTTGGCACACGGAGGCCCTTTTCTTTGTTTTAAGTTTAAAAATTGTTTTTGATATTTTAATTTAATTAAGTTCTAAAAATGAATTCATCTTAAAGCCTATTCCTTCTTCTCGTTTTGCTCCCAGTGCGAAATTTTTGATTACCATTTTGTTATTCTTATGCAAATTGAAGGCAAATTCCTTAACGTAAGGTCTCTCTTTTATCTGTGGCTTCTTCCAGGTTTTTACGCATTATAATTTAAAGCCAGTACTAATAATAATTAAATTTTTCTGGAATATTTATATATATTAAACAAAAATACTTTATAGCTATATCTATTATTTCTAGTTTATATTATTTATTCGTAAAAGTTCTCAAAATACCACATAAACTCAATAAAGTGATATTTAATTCCAGCGCAAAATTTAAACGCCGATTATTTGACGTAGTAGTACACAAGCAAAGCTCACAGGAAAGAGGGTAAATACACAGATACAGCACGCAGCAGGGATCCGAATTTCAGCCGCATCCCCGAAATAATTGAAAATAACTAAAGCAAAACAATTACGTAGATCGCGATCTTCTTTAAGTAATTCAGGCAACCCATAAACCCTAACCTCATTGTCCCATATCCCGGTCGTGGAGAGGATGATAGCGCAAGTTTCTACGCAATCCTTAAGCCTGCTCCTTTAGAATGCGGACGGGTTCCTTGCTCATTGACATTCAAAACAAACTTTACGTATAACAATAAAAATCGATGGGTACAGAAATCGATTACGCCCGAAGGAGTAGGTGGAGAATAAAATAAATCGTTTGGTGATACAGTGGAAGATATACACGTGACGTTCTTATGTGAATACGTCTAGAGCAAACAAAATATGCGAGGGCGTAAACCAAGACTTGCAAGAACAAGAGGTGGTGCAAATGTAAATCGATCGCACTCAGATTTTCTAGGAAAAAAGATGCATACCAGAACTTCTCAGATATATACACATACATTGTAGATACACTATTGAACTATGTAAATGTGTATGAATCCTATCCATTTTCATATTTTTAGTTTTCTTTTTTTTTTCGACACGTCGCGAAATAAAAATAATCAGGAATACGTTGTGAACTGGATTATAAATTACTTCACATATCAATAAAATGCAATTCTACCCATTTATATCTACCATTTTAAATATTAGAAAGTCACAAAATTTATGTTCAAATGATATACACCGTTTTAAAAATTAATAGTTGAAACCAGATGAACAACTTTCTGCATTTATCCAATTTCAAATTATGGTCGAATAATTTATGCGTGAACCCTTTGGTAGGCAATATTTTATTTTTAATTGCTGATTTTAGCTATTTTATAGCTATTATATATATTATATGTAGAATAAAAACAAACCGGGAGTTAAAAATTCCAATAAACGCATTTGAAATTCGTGTTAGGCAAGATTCAGAAAATACAGACATTCAAGAAATGGTATGAGTATTTTTTAAGTGTCATTTAAAAAATGACAGCGTCTATCCAAAAATGAAGCAGAAATGCTATATTGCCATTTGAAAAAAAAATACATGACGTCATAACATTTTCAAGGTCATTGCAAAAACGACACTACTACTATTAAAAGGTAGCTTTTTTAAAACATTAATTAACATGTTTTATGATTTAAAAAAAAAAAAAACGTTAATTACTTTGTTGTTTAGGTGTTTCCAGACTTTTTCGACACACTGTATGTATACAGGGTGCGCCATTAGTGCGTCGGCGAAATTTAGCACAAAAAGTACTAAAGATAGGAAAGTGAGATTTTCTGTATGTATATAGTTGATCAATGCGCATATGGTAGAATCATTGTTAAATATACAGGGTGTTACATATTCCCAGGGCCACTTTCAACTTTTTTATTTTAAATGGATTGCTATATTTTTT
The DNA here is from genome assembly GCA_949128085.1 of Cetonia aurata. NCBI lineage: Eukaryota > Metazoa > Arthropoda > Insecta > Coleoptera > Scarabaeidae > Cetonia > Cetonia aurata. The sequence goes on along the minus strand of OX421886.1, from coordinate 14,949,491 downwards.
AGTTATTATTTCGATAGCCACCTAAAACACCTTTGCAGTGATATATGGTTATGTGCGCTTCTGACTGTTAGTTTAGGCTATATTGCAAATTTTGTCAAAATTTTGGCAGTTGCGAGTTTTGAGATTTTAACTTTTATCTTAAAAACTGTTTAAGTGTCGCGCGTGAATCTTTTGTTATGGATTTGTGGGCTAAGAGTTAGCATGTTTCAAGGTGGTATAACTTAAAAATATATACAGGGTGTTAAATACTTCATGGAACATTTTTCGAAATTCAAACGCTCTTCTTTCGATTTTTTTAAATGGACCCTATATTTTCCAATATAATCAGCAAATTTCTTGTAAAATTGCCTTCAAAATGGTACAAATAACGTAATACTTATTTTCAGTAATTTCGAAGATATTATGGAAAATATGTTTAATAATAGCAATTTACCCCTATTCATTTGTTCTTTTTTATGTAAGTTGTTTAGATTATATATAACGTAACAAAAACAAACCGTACGTGACACAAAATTATTTTATTTTTTACACTTTTAGATATATATAATAATTTTAAATCAAAAGATGCTCAAATATGTCTGTATTCAGTTCCGTGTGTATGGTCTGCCTTACATTTTCAAATATACATATTATCATATTATCCACATTTAACTGAAGAAAAGCATTTCTTATGCGTTTGTGCATGTTGTCTGCCGTTGCATCGGGTATCATGCATATGATGGTTTTTTATAGTAGGCCGTAGAAAAAAATCACAAGGGGTCAATCTGGTGATGCGGTGGCCAACTTAATGAATCCCAATCCGTCTATTAATAAATACCTTATAGGGTGCGCTTTTACAGCACCACCGTAATGTGTGAATGCACAATCGTGGTGGTACCACAATCTCTCCATAAAGTTCCTATGGAGGCCTTCTAGCAGTATTGGTAAATTATTTTAAAAAAAGTTTCTATAAATCTAACAATTTAAGGTATTGTCGAAGAAGAATGGATCCACAACGGTGTTCCCTCATGTCCTGATGAATTTAGGTAAAAAATAGGAACCAGACGATATAATTAACAACTAGATTAAAGTAATACGTAATAACTAATAATCCACAAATTGTTATTCAAATATTATAATAAAATCATAAAACATTGTAAAACGCTATGACACTAAAAATAAACTACAAAAATCAACATTATGTGGACATTTAAGCCGAGATTTCATGTTTCGTTATATTCTTAGCTTTTGTTTGAGAATCATGGCTATTTAACTATAGTATATCCCATATATTGAATATTGTCAACATATTTTCCATAAATTTGTAATATCTTCGAAAATACTGAAAATAAGTGTTACGTTATTGGTACCATTTTCAAGGTAATTTTACGAGGAATTTGCTGCTGAAATTGAAAAATATAAGTTTCATTTAAAAAAATCAAAAGGAACGCGTTTGAATTTTGATAAATGTGCTATGACATATTTAACACCCTGTATATATTTTGACGTTGCGCCACCTTGAAACAAATAAATCGTTAGCCGCCAAATTGATAACCAAAGAATAACGCGCGACACTATAACCGTTTTAAAGATAAAACTTAAAATCTCAGAAGTCGCAACTGTCAAAATTATGACAAAATTTGCAATATAGCCTAAACCAATTGTCAGAAGTGCACATAACTATATATCACTGTAAAAGTGTTGTAGGTAGCTATCGAAATAATTACTAAAAAATATAGCAATCTATTTAAAATAAAAAAAGTTGAAAGTAGTTCTGGGAATTTGTAACACCCTGTATATTTGAAAATATTTTTACCATATGCCCATTGATCAACTATGTATATATACAGAAATTCTCACTTTCCTATCTTTAGTAGTTTTTGTGCTAAATTTCGCCGACACACTAATGGCGCACCCGGTAGTGTGCTCTTGACTTGATGTTTTTACATCTTTTTTTTTTTGTTGATTATTAAATTGTTATAAATATTACTTAAGTTGTTAATATCGCTTTTATAGTTAATAGGGTCATCATGATTTTTTATTTGCCACATTACTTTTGATAATCTTTTATAGTAATTATCTTCAATATATAATATTTTATTTCATCAAATTTATATTTATGGTTGTTATCTATTGCGTGTTTGGCCGTAATGCCGTTGCGTTATATTAATACTATATTTGTGTATTACTATCTCTCTTTTGTTCATAATAACACGATAATCTTTCCGTTATGTTAACAACAACAATAATTGTAACAATTTGGCATCGCAGTTAAATAATTAATGGATGCATGCCTAAGTCAGGCAATTTCCTCAAACGGGAAATAAACTTTCTAAATAGTTAGTAGTAGTAATCCTCCTGCCAACAAATCCATACACTCCTTATCATATCTGATATATTTCTCTGGATTATTTCTCAAATGAATTAAGGAATTATTCTATTTCTGTGAATTCCACACTACACCCTATTGCCAAATTAGGATTACTGTCAGCCTATTAACGACATGTTTGGGAACTGACAATTCTGTTCGAGGAAAATATTGAATTATTTATAAAAATTAAATGCCCGAGCAAAACAAGTCAACTTCTAACTGCGGGCTGATAAGAGAATAAAAATTATACCGTGGATCAGTCTGAGTTTGTATAGATGATATTTATTAGGTACAATTTAACCTTTTTACCACTGCACCTTTACTTCTTTATTGATTGAAATTATTGATTATTTTCGTTATTGTTGAATGCTATAATATATTTCTATTCAGGCGTTTATTGTTAGAAGTTGTGGTGTTTTGATGGCCTTGATACATTTCCTCTATAATCCAAACAATTTCATTTTCTCTCTATCTCTTTCCTATTATTTCTAATGTATATAATTTACAAGCTCAAATTTACAATCGAAATTTGACACTAACAACCTTATAATTTTAAATTAATAAATTTACAATGTCACTATAAATGAAAATTTGAACAAACATAACAAGCTAATATTTTAAAGTGCATGCTTATTACTATATAGTTTTTAATTCTAATAAACTTTTTATAGCAATTTTCAAAATAATGATTGGGAAAATTCTTATTTTTTTTAACAAAGCTCATATATGAGTGAACTAAGTTGATATATGATGATTGTATTTTAGATTCTGTAACTTGCAGAATTTTCTTAAACTATAGCTTGTTTCCTAAAACTAATAATAGAAAAATTTTCCGTACTGTCACAATTGTATTTTATTATTCCACATCATTTAGTTTTGAATAAATAAAGAATGGAAAGAATAATAATTTATATTTATTATTAGCTTTTAGTAATATCCTGGCGTGGTATTTCAACTTAAATTTCCTACATTTCACAATTCTACAATTTCGTGTTATCGGCCAGAAAAATATATCTAATTTGTGGATACCGCAATATGTAATAACAAACCAATATCTCTACCCAGAGCTTTGTTTACTTTTAATTTTATTGTCCTATTGTCTATTGTCCATTAAAAATATGGCCCTTTAACATCGAAATTATAGTACCCTGGAACAGTTATTTTTTGTGGCATATTTTTTTTATGCAGGGTATAATATAAACAGCAACTGTTATTTCAGAGCTCGTTTTTGCAAAAGCTCAATTTTAAGCTCACCTGCGGGTAAATATAAACAAACACTCTATTAATTGTGTTTATCCAACCACTTGGAATTTAATTTCAATTTGGGGTTTCCCGAATTTTTTGCCTGCTTGTACAGTATAAATGTTCTTGTAGCCTATATTGCTCCCGTTGTTCTTTTCCATTCTATAGGTATGTACAATTACAATAGCGTTACAACTATTGAAACGAACTGAAAAGAATGTTAAAAAGGAGTTGATTAAAAACAAGCAAAATATTATGTACAAATTGTTAATTATACGAGATTACATACATATTCAAAAGTCGATGAATATAATACTGGTTAGCTCAAAATAATATACTTAATAATGTAGCCAGAAAAATAGGTAAGTTCCTGCTATGAAAAAAAATACGTAACTTGAATATGTAAATATACTTCAGTATATCAAAATTAAATTTAATAAACAACGGTTGCTATATGGATGAGTCCAACTTCTCGGTGCGAGCTTTTTCATTTGATTCAACCTTTGATTTATTATAAAGCGGTTTCTACATAAGGCAAAAAAGAGATTCGTATGTACGAATATATGTATGTAGAATAGAACCATGGAGAGCCGGGTCTCTTTTATAGGGTCAGTAATTTCGTGAGAAACTGCGAGGAATTAAGGACAGCGACTAAGGAGCAACAGAGGACTGTGTAGTGGGACTTGATTTCATGATCTGAAGGGTCAGCCGGGTCATAAAATTTCCTCAACTCATCACTAAGACGAGTGAAGGAAATAGTGGCAAAGGTACAAAGGTACGGAAAAGTAAATGTTGTTCTCCTGATTTAGAAAAAGAAAACGACAACGCAGATTTAAGGAAGAAGTGGCTAACAATTGTATTTTAGTAACAGAAGATGTAGTTACATCAATTTATTATTTGTAGCAAATGTTACGCTTATATAACATTACACTGATAGAACACAAGAAATAATATCTATAGTGTTCCAGGGGATTGGTGTGATGTAATTTTGATATTAAATAATAACAGGAAAATGTTCGTTTTCCAATCCTTTTTATTGTTTAGTACTAAATAATAACAGGAAAATGTTCGTTTTCCAATCCTTTTTATTGTTTAGTACTAAACAATAAAAAGGATTGGAAAACGAACATTTTCCTGTTATTATTTAATATCAAAATTACAAGAAATAATGTATTTTTTTTCAGGAATCACTTGAGGGAAATGTTTGACAACACTGTATTAGCATACCACTATCATGCCAGCTACAGTAGTACAGTCATTAATAATATCAGAGAAGTAAATTTTGTGTTTTAGAATCTACGCATTTTCTGGAATATGATTTACTCTTCAATGTTAAAATAATACATATTGACAAATAATAAATAAGAGTGTAGTTTAAGAGGATCTCTAATTTTTGAATTTTTTATCTGATTGTAAATGGATGTATCTGTTACAAGCCATAGATCTCTTGCCATGGCAATGTTTGGCACGTAAATTAACCTTACCAGAAATTGGAACACTACCAGATTCGACAAAATATCAGTGAGAATGGTACAGTGCTTCAATAGATGCCAGTGCATAGAAGTGTTAAAATATATTCTACATCTCGAACCTTTGCCCACCAGAAAACAAGCAACCTTTTACTTTCAGAAATTTTAGTATTGATAAGTAAAAACTCGAAAATGTTATTGAGTAAATAAGTAAGTAATAAGTAATTAAGTTGTCCAATGGAAGTCTCCTAATTCTGCTTCCAATAAAAGCACAATTATCACATGCTACTGACGTTTCCTTTTATCAAACCCTATATTTAATTATATCAAATAATTTAGCTCAATTTTTATTTTATTATTACTGTCCCGAGTTTCTTTTATAATTAAACACAGCTAATAAAGTTTGTTATAGTTAGAAGGCCGGACATACATTTCGACTATTACTGTATTTTATTTCTAAAAATATAGATTTTTTGATAATAGAGTAACAACTGATGTTAATATGCCTTTACACACCTAAAAGCTCTAATGTTCCTGAAGTGTATATAATCTCGTTCAACTTTAATTTTAACCATAAAAATGAATCCATTCTCTACAAATAATTAATTTATAAATAGTGATTAACATTGACAAAACCAAAACTCCTAATAGCATACAATAAAAGATAAAATAATAAGATTTGTCCTCTGTAGTATTGTAAAACGGTTCTTAATGCATTTCATCTTGAATTTAATAACAATTACTAGATACGAAGTGAGCGAAAAAATATTTCTTTGATACCTAACGTAAAAATGTAATAGCGTTGTAAAGATCTTCGTATATAAGCGTACCGCAATTAATTTAATGAAATAAAAGGGAAAACGTAGAAGCATACTGCCTTCCGGGGCATTATATTGGTTTCCGTCATGTTATGTTCACTCCCTGGGCATGAAGAAGAGAACAGTGCTAGATAATTGCTTTTATGCGAGAACATCTTCCATTAAATTCGTAGAAGTGTAACTAAGAAAGCATTTCCCGTTTTTCTAAGTACCTCTGAAGATCTCAAGCTGCACAGGAAATTAATTTATAAAGATATGACCTACTTCCAAAAAAAAAAAAAACATTATTTAATTAATATTTGTGTCTATAAAAAATCTCAATATATTTTTAATCAACGAGATTTTGTGGTTTTGCGGTTGTCAAAAATTGTGCAGGGTTTAGAATTTTAGAATTTACTAATAGTCCCCTATGATTCTAGCACGTTAATATTAATGTTTTGAACTATTATCGGCTTTGATTAAGATATACGATACAAAATATCTTAATATTTTATAAATACAGATTTAGCATATGTATCTAGTGGTAATTATTTGTGTTAGTGAATATGAAAAAGCGGTGTTGTAGGTGCTATGCAGGATTTAATATTTTTACAAGTATTTCAATAAATAACCAGTTGATATCATTTAAATAAATAATGTGAAAGTGTAAGGGCATTAAAAAATCTATGCTCTATGAAATTTAGATGATTATTTCAGCAACGGCGAAACACTCAGCGACCCGCCGCAGCGCCTCCGCCAAAACTGTATTTACGCTTCAACAGATCATATCACAATTGTTTCGTATGTTAGTGCAAAGCAGATTATTGACTTTTATTTCCGATACAAATTATTCGATTATTAATCCAATAAATATGGAAAAATATTACAAAAAGAACAACTTTCATCTGTAAATAGGAATATAGTTTACTCAATGCTAAACTAAACACATATTTTGCAAACGTAAATAGGTACTTGAACTAATTCAGAGTGTATAAATGTTATCCAAAAGTTTAAGCAAACACAAAAACAAATAGAAATTTATGCAACCATTCGGTATTGTGATGCTACAAAATCAATGTTTGTATGTTTGCAATTTATTTACCTATGCTTTCGCGTTAAGCGTATGAAACAATACAATTCAAAAGTTTCAGTTAGTAGGTAGTTTGATTAACTTTTTAATTCAATTTGAATATCCGTATTGATATAATCGTAAATGGAAATTCAACTTATGCGCACCGAGGCGTCGGAAACTAAAAGCCTAAATTATTCTTGATTGTAAAATAAAAATTCTGATTTAATTTCCCAAAGTTCTTAAGCTTGTCCTTAAGGAAATTTTATCCTAATAAAGGAAAGCTTTTCAACTTTTTTCTATAGAAGTGGAGGCGTTGGCACTCGGAACAGCTGTTTTTAATATCTTCATTTATACGATTTATACACCATTTTGCATTATGGATAACGCAAAATCTAATTTCTAACTTCACATATTTTTTAGTGCCTGTTATGGGAGTCGTATCAACAAAGTTTTATTGATAAAGAAAATACATTACATTCTCGCTCAATACTGCCGAAAGTATTCCTCTGGGCTTTTGTTCCTCAACACAAACGAAATAAACTTATTTTCAGCGGAAAGCGCGAAATTGGACATAGCGTAGGAAGGAAAAAACAAACTTCTCAAAAAGTTTTGCTCGTTCTGTCAGCGCAAACAAAAAAGCGGAGATGTACCGTATTGCGCCTAAAATAACTTACGTCAATGTTTATCTGATAAACTCCTGCACCTCCATGTGAAACCAGAAAACTATTCGCGCAACAATAATCCATACATGAATAGCACTTCATTTGCAAAAGTTACACAAAACTTGCAATGTCGTGGTTCCCTACAGCTGATATAATCCCTCCCACATTATATTTTACGCAGAACAGAGTTGTCACTTCACACGGGATGAAAAACAAGCCGCGCTCAAAACCGCTCTCGAACTACTTTTGTAAACAGTTCGAAAAGTACTTGAGCAAAGTTGCAAAATCAGTTATTGCGACATATGTATGTCACGTTCAACTCGAATCGTCCTCATCAATCACTCGATGTCCGTTAAATTTATACACGTATGAATGGGAATGTGTGTATGTGTGTCGAACACGCGCGAGTCAGATTAGCGCCGACACTTCAGAGGAACGCAATACACGGGGGCGCAATAAGGACTGTGGGGCGAACGGCTGCGCCCGGGCTGAGCCCCCACCCCTAAATGTGCGCCGCCGCAGGATCAGTACTCAGGATATATTTGCGACGGTTAAACTTCTCTCTTCGTATATTCCGCGCGTATGATTGGAAAAATAGACCGAGAAAAAAGTAACCGGCTAGGATATCTCAATCGCCAAAGATTAACACGTGTCGTCCGTCATCCAGAATGATTTGTTGTTTAATTAATTTTCAGATTACACGGCGGGTATATGAGCTTGCATCGTATCATCACTTCACAGAACAAATAGGCAAGATTAATGAACGCCGGCGAGCACGTAAAAACTTGTATAGTTCGCCGATGCCGGGACATTTTCATAATTAACGAAAACAATTGATGGTCTTCAAATAGACTAACAAATGTACTCTATTTGATAAGTATCATTCCAACTTAAATTTAATCCTTCTTCACTTAGAAAAAAAAAATAAAGCTAAGAATGCACAACCCCCAAAAATCTACGGACTCCCTAAACTAGTCATGGGCTCTTTTCAAAGATTCGTACGATACGACGCTTTAACGGAGATTTAACAAAATTCGTACCGAGGAATTCGTATCACCCGTACCATTTCATACCGTATCGGTACGAACGGTACGAATACGAATTGTACGCGTACTAGACATGAGCATTCGGACTCTTCAAAGATTCGTACGGTACGACTCTTTTACGACCAAGATCGTATCGAGGGATTTGTATCATTTCGTACCGTTTGCCGTCTGTGGTGATAGCAGTACGAATACACATAAAACGTTATTTTGATGCTGTTAGTATGTACTCGACGTATGATGAATAGCACTTACGCCAGTTGTCGCTTTTTTAACCTTTTGTCACTAAAATAGAAAAAGTGAAAACTATAATCACACCAAATTTACATTACAATGAATCGTACGTATGTTCGACGAAAAATATTAGTGGGCGTATATATATATAATGTATGACAGTTACAAGATCTGAAACTCATTAATTTAGCGAAGATATTTGCTAATTTTTCAATTTAGATTTACAAATATCTTCAAATTCGAACACAAATTTGAAATCATATTGACGTAGTCGCGATTTTAGCGCAAATGATCCAATTAATTGACGATAAACACAGAATGCAGAAAAATGTATACAAATGTCGTTATTGACAGACATGTATGTTTCACTGTACCTCAGCTCGTCAGTGTCACTCGACGACATTTGTGATTTAACGTTCAAAGCATTAGTGAGGAAGATATAAAAGTATTACAAGCACATGAACCATATTGAAGAACTTTTGTATCCGTGAAACAGCGCGTCAGGCATGCGTGTTGTTCGTTAAGGTGAGTTTTCTCTAAAATTAAACCCTGTAGCATACACAAACAAACGCCTCCATAATATCAATATATGATCCAACACATATTAACGCGTTATCGATTGCCGAAGCAACTTTTTTTATAAAAACATCAACCGCGTTATTTAGCCATGTTTTATTTGCAAAAATAAATTGCAATTTTTTGAAAAATTACTAACATCAATTGAACTTTGATAATAATATCACGGAGATGACAACAACTATTGGGTTTCAACAGCCTGTCGAGACAGAAGGAGAAATAAAAGACTCTATTTCCAGTCGCTAAGCTTTCGCCATTTAATTAAGGCTTCTTCAGAGTGACATCTACAAATCAAGGAAACAGTGGTGCTAATAACAACATCATCTAATATGTAACTAAATCTAAAAACTTACAGATTAAGTCTGGTAGCTACATTGTTGGAAAAAGTTCTGAAGTTGTATCGTCATAGCGTACAATTAGCATGCCTTCCTCTTTTTCTTATAAAAGTATTGAAAGTAACTAAGTTACGATGTTAAAAGACACTTATCTAAATATCAATATAAAGATTTTTTTCAAATTAATTGCAATTTAATTACAAAGTTACTTTGTTTACATTTCACAACGGACCCGAACAATTAATAGTCGAAAATTTAAAATTCAACACTTAAATTACACAAACCAAAAGGTGTACATGTTAAAATGCTAGCTGCAACTAATAAGGTTAGAAAACGCGGGAAGCGCGCCTTCCCAATAGGGGAAAGATTGGTAACACTGACGGTTGTAACAGTATGTAAATAGGAAGAATAAATAGCAATACTAAGTACGCTTTCGGTAATATTAAATTGTACATTCTGATATAATAGGTGTATTTATAGTTGCATGATCTATTGTATCCATATATATTATATAAGAGTATATATTACTTAGGCCATTCATATCGCTGCGAAAATTGATAGAATGTTCATTTGACTTAATGTAGTACATCTCCAAGAACAGACGTTTATAATAAGAAACTTCATCAGTCAGGACCGATGTGTTATCTATGTTAAATTTATGGTTTCTTATGGTGCAGTGCTCAACTAGTGCAGTCTTAGTTGGATTAGTAGATGCATTTGAGACATCTCTATTATGTTGTTTGAGGCGAGTCTCAAGATATTGTGAAGTCTGACCAATATATACAGCATCACAATCCGAACATGGAATACTGTACACAACATTAGATCTTAACATTAATGGTGTTTTGTCTTTGCATTTCGTGAACATTCTGTTGTTGAACAAATTATAAAAGCCTAATGATACAGTAAGTGAAATGGGAGAGTTGGAATCACATTGTCAAGTAGCTTATCTAGAACAATGCAAGCTATGATGAAGCTGCCCATAGGGGTGCCGAATTTTTGCTTATAGAATTTAGAAGAAAATATAAAGGTTGATGAGTTAAATAGGAATTCAACTAAGTTGAGAAGTTCCTCTTTATTCCTCTTTCTGAATATCAGTATGACCAGAAATCAGTTGCCAATTTTCAGCGACCGTTTGTATAACCAATTCACAAGGAATGTTAGTAAAAAGAGATACTACATCAAGAGAAATCAAAGCGTAGTTATCTGGTAATGTAATGTCGCAAAAATAATAATGCAAAATTAAAGTAAACTCAGCTGAAATTAGCGCATGCTGTATTTTTAACAAACTTCGCAAACATTATAATTTCTAGCTCTAACATTCCGTGTTTAACGTCACACCACTATTAATAATAACTCATCATCAAAATCCGCGCCACTGCCAGATATACTGTTGTTTAAGCCGCTGCCTATTTCGCGCCCCACTTAACTAATGATGACAACTTACCACGGTCCTAGCCGCAGAAACATTAAACCACCCCTTACGTAACGATAGAATTTACAACATTCCAGATTAAAAGTTTTCATTTGCAGGAGCTTAAATGCGTGCGCCCTACCTTCGTGAATATTCAAATTAACGAAAACTCATAAAATTTTAACAATGCACTTTACTTACAAAATAACCACATTAATGTTTCAGCATAAGAGCTGGTGCGCGTTATTGCTGCGGTTGAACGAGTTGTGTGGATTACGGGAGTAACTTTTGATTCGTTTAACTGTGTCCGTTTACGCTATACGCCTTTTAAATTATTATGGCAACGTAGGTAAATGAAAATTTCTAAACGTAATAACTTCGCATTAAACAGGATGATTTTACGCTTGGACAACACGTTGTGTAAATAACAGTACCGATGTTTATACACTGCCGATTTCGTGTAAATAAGCGGCGCGGTCATTATATGAGAAAAACAAGAGTTTGTTTAAGGTAAATATGAAAGATCGTTTATTCGTCAATAAAATTTCCATATAATAAAGGAATATGGTTCCAAACTAAGCTGAAAATCGCGAACTCAATTATTCCTTCGTCTACTCTTACAAGAAATCTGAGGTTTTCAAGGTTGCTGAAAACCTCATGCTTCAGATACAAGTAGATTCAAGGTTGCTGAAGACAACAGACCGGACATATCCACCACTTATCAAGTGCCAACTATAACAACACACCTGGTATGACTATGTTTTTCATACAGTGGTACATATCTTAGGATAGGCAACAGAATTTGCCATTTTGACAACCAAACAGCACTGAGGTATGCGCAAGATGCTATTTCACTATGATTTAAAACAAACCGCAAAATTGAAGAAGTTATATTAGGGCTTTTTTCAAAAATGTCCGTTACTAGAAGTTAATATTATAAGCATTCTAATAATAGGCAGAGCATGCATTCAAGCAGCAATATTATGTGGTGAAGTGAGACGTACTTGGGAAAGAATAAAAAGAAGACCTTGCAAATGGATGGAATAACAAATGAAGCTTGGAGGATTATAATCCACGTTTACCTGATATAATTCTACAGTTAAAATAGCTTCTACAGTCAAGTTTCTGCAACCTCACATAGAATCTCGTTTATTACCGGAGGTGTCTCTCATTGCCAATAGTCAATACCCTTGTTGATGTTGGGACTCCAATTATAGGCTCAACCGGGGCACCTAATAAAAATACTAATAGCTCATACTTTATCCACCTCCGTGGAAGTAGAATTTGAATTTTCTTTGGCACTAATTAGTATAGGTACCATTTATTTTGACTTTCATGCGTGGGTTTACCCCGCAAGGCCAGAATACCTATTGTGCCCCTTAGGTACCATGGTATAAAGATAAACCTAGACGCTTGCCGTATAAATACCCTACATATCGTCCATGGTTACCTTTTTGCCATGGCACATATTAATAATTAGTAGTCGGCACCGAACCACCTTCAACGTAATTATTACTGGTTATAACTTATAATAGCATATGGAGCTGTAGTAACGTGCCCAAATGTGCGGCCAACCTGATGAAATTTACTTCTACCGACGCAATGGGGGTAATCCTAAACCTGCCACTGCTACATATTTATATACAAGGAATTCCTAGGTCTACAAGTACCGATAAGTAAATCACACGGTCTGACCATCAAAACCTACTAAATCAACTTAAGGAAGCACCCCTTATGGGGATGCCAAGTGATGCCAATTGATGATAGTCCAAAAATTCAACCTAGATAGAAAGTATCCATTTATAATTTCAGATAAGAATGATTGGGGGAAAGGCCCTCCAGTAAGGACGGACTAAAACTGGTATGCAGATGGATCTAAAACTGACTCTGGCGTAGAAGCCTGAATATTTGGAGAAGCCCAGAAAGACACTGTTAATAAGCTTCGTCGAGGATGCAACACTGCTGGGGCAGGCTGAGATTGCTGTAATTCATCACTATGTTAAAGAAGTAGAAAGATAGACCAAGTTAATTACAAGGTGTCATTATTTTCCCCGATATTGGGAAAACACTCAAAGCGACTTGTTCCGCAAGTGTTGAGTCTAAGATCTCGCCAGGCGAGTTTCGTCAGTCCAAGGAAGGGATAGCAAAAATTACCAGAACAAAGACAGAGGCCTGATTTTACTAAAATTGTAGCCTAAATAGGCTTATGTATAACATAGGCCTGGCAGATGACGCTGTCTGCAGATCCTCCCAAGAGGAGAAAAACCCCACTCTACGTGCTGTGTCACTGCGATAGCCTGATGAGGACAAGGTTCCTGGCATGGGTGTGTGGAACCCTAATAGCTACATAAAACAGTCGCTCCCAAAAATGATTCTTCTAGTTAAGAGAAAGAAACGTTAAAGACCGCCTTCTAGAATAAAGAAGACCACAATGGATCTGAGAAAGTCTCGATGAAATATGGTATCACCCGGCCTACTAATCAGTCGTTTGATGTCCGTTTACCGCCCCCACTCGGCAGAAAGTAGTAAGCCCGCGCTCTACCTGGAACGCACCACTTACCAACTCGGCAGACCAGCCAGCCCGCAAAAGATTTGTAATTTCTTAATTTTTAAATTATTCTCAATTTTATACTTTTGTTCTTTTTTTTTCAAACGCGCCTGTTTAAAAAAGACTCGACGCTGTGCGTGTCGCTGTCGCTACACTCAACGTTACGCTCCACGTTAAAAAAATTTGCAATTTTCCCAATTTTTGTATTTGTTTTAATTTTGCTTTTTTCTTTTTCAACCGCGTCTCGCTTTAAAAAGGAGTATGTAGTGCAAACGTTGTGTACATATAATTTAAATTTATTTACTCGCTATTTAAATTCACAAATAATATCAAATCAAAAAGACCTCGATAACATCGGAAACTGGGATCGCAGACCAATCTCTACTGAGCAAAGCAACGTTGTGTTCAGCTCATCTACAAAAATTTGTAACGTTTCATCAATTCAGTGAAATCCGAGTGAAATATGCTACCAATATTTACCATACGGTCTGGTTGACTGTCTTTATTTTATGGACCGTATCACTATGAAGCTCCAATCTACAATGTCAACAGACTAATTTTCCTTTGCCGAAACAACATTATCTTAAATGTATCTACAAAAAACCATAAGTATCTAGCGGTTTACTGAAATTGAAATGAAATATCTGACAAACCATAGTGATTCTACTACAATACAATACAGTTACTACAATTGTAAGAGCCAGTCCTGACCCGTTCTCGTACAGCCTACTACATTATTGTGTCTAACATTGTGTAGTATATTTTAACAGTACAACGATATGAATTTGTAATATATTTCTGTTTTAAGGTACTGTAGCATGAAATACTACAAATTATTAAAAAATCTATTACAATGTATAAACGCTCGCAATAGCATGCCAAACTTTCTTGTATTAAAAAGTCGAATATAATGTAGGCGAATTTAGTACAATTAGGTTTGAAAATTCAAACACTTTCATATATACATTATATTAATTATTGTAGGTGCTTGTTTATTAATATCTGTTTCATTCGAATCTTATTAAATTAGATACCCCAACACGTTTTTATTATATTGATTATTGATACAAATATAAATTATGCGCGGAATTGCGAAAACAAAGGTGAATACTGAATAAAAGCAAACAAAAATGTGTTTTGATGCAATCATCCCGCTAATGCGCTAATACGCCATTTTATATTAGTAGATAATATATACATTAATGATGATGGACGCGAAAAGTTATTTACTGAGTTGGGGGTTAGAACCGTTGGTTAGCATTTTTGAAGGTAACACATTGAAATATATCTTGAATACAAAAGTATAGGCGTGTATGTATGTATTTAGCATTAAATTGTTTCTCTTTACATGTGTAGTTACCTATTACTGGTGCTGCTATGTGTTTATATACATCTATTATGTCATAATAACAAATAATTATAATGTTATGAATACACGTTTATTGTTAGCATAACTGTACATGTTCTTTCTATTGTCCATTTATCGCTGGCTTGTACACCTTTTACTGATGTGTAATAATTTCCAGATAGTGCAATTTTCTAACTTTCTGTTACATATAGTTGAAATCGCAATCTACAAAACTTAATTTGTATTTATTTCCAGAATATTAGAATGTAGAGCTACAGTTGCGGGCAGAGAATAACGTGTGTACCAATGTGTTCCAAGTTAGTATCTTTGTCAATAAAAATGTGTTGAAAATGTTGTCTAGTACATGTATCTTTCAATAAAATTCTTGTTTTTATTAATTTCTATTTCCTTATTGCTTTGCTAAGTGCATGCATATGTATTTACCAGCGTAAGTATACACCTATGTAAAACTGTAGTAATTTTTACAGCACTTCCTTACTAAATAGTAATATATTTCGTGAAAAGCGTTAGATGCTATAGTGATAATCATTACTACAATTTCTAGTAACTTATAGTTTTCATTGTTTACTGCGTAACAGCTTTTTATTAGATACCTCGACTATTTCCACAACTAGTACCCACAAAATTTTTCGGAATTTTACTGTATTATTTACTTAAGATGTTTCTGAATAGAACTCCACACGTAAAGGTGACAAAATGAAAAGTTAAAGTATTTAAAAGTAAAAAAGGAAAACAAGATCATCAATACCCATTTTCGGATTGCGTTAGAAAATCTCCAAGCTTACTACGGATAGTAGTTTAATCACCATCCAAAAACGCTAACGGATAGTATTAAAATCTTCACATTAATCCTCCAAATTGCAAATTCAATTAACTGTAACCGGTCACGGTAAATCCAATTTGTCAAAATTAGCTACCTCTTTGGGTATGATCGAGCTGACTCGCAAAGCATGATTAAAACTAGCGGCACTGGATTGCTGTAAATTTCCTCCATGTATGTTATATCATGCGATAAGATCGGGCAAGCCAAACGGAGCAGCATCGCTGCACAAACAGTATCAATCTAAAGCAAACCGCGCCATGGGGAGTGCCTTAAGCGGCTTATGTTTTACAAAGATTAAGTATTCGTGACGAAAGAAACACAGAACTTTAAAACAAAACGCTAATTATAAGACATGCAATTGTTTATTTGTTTTAAAGATGTGTACTCTATGTAGCTAAGCGTAAACCAAGAATAATATATAAATATTTGTAATAACAACGGCTATAGGCATTAAATACAGAAAAAAATGTGGTACACAGACTTGAAATAATCTTTTTCATTAGGAAACTTAGTCAGTCCTCCTACAGCTAAGCTAATTCTTCTAAACTGTCATGGCGATAACGAATTTCTTTTTTAAGCGCTAACACTGTCGGAAATGAAATTAATGGCAAAATTTAATAGTAAAGAAGTATGGAGTCCAGCAGCTGACGTTATTACAAAAATATAAAAGATATGTAACGCAGGAGAGATCAAAGCTCCGTTATATAGTTGGGGCTTTTATTGAATAGAGCATAAAGTAAAAGCCAGGTTACGGCATCCGAGGAAGGAAAGTCTGAAGTTCGAACGAGATGGCTATCAGCGAAAGATTCAGAACGTTTTCAGTCGTTTTACACATACAAATATTTGGCCTGATTCATCGTACAAGTGTTGACCGGGTAGTAATATAATTATAATTAATATGATTTTAAATTAATTTCTATGTAGGTACTTAGCTAATAACAAATCATAAATTGCAATTTTATTTTGGAAAATAACATTACAAGAGAAGCGTATTTGAAGAGAGATATCAATGTGTACATACATAGAGTAGTCAGAAAGGTACGATAAATCAGTGACAAAATACAAGTTTTATTTAGATTTGACGAAAACAACAATAATAATGCTCAAAAACTAGAATAAACTATCCAAAAGTCACTTCATAGGTCCAGAGCCCGTATGTGGGATTACTAGAGATTCTGCTAAAAGGGAGATCTGGACCTGGCTGGACAATGCAAGCACAAACAAATGGAGGACGACAGAAGGTCAACTCCAAGCTAAAGCGCTAATAGGGGATGGGGATGCCAAGTTCTCTGATAACCTACTTAGACGCAGCAAGAAAGAAGTTAAAACCATTACTGGGCTGGTAACTGGACACTGTCTCCTGAAGAAGCATCTTTGCAACACAGGCCGAGTAAGCGAACCGTGGTGCAGAAGATGTGAGCTACAGGAGGAAACGAGTTTACATGTAATCTGCATATGTGAAGAGTTGAAAGCACTCCGGCAGAAACATTTCGAGAAGGGTCTATTGGAGCCCTCGAAGGTTCTCAAGTTCCCATTGGGCAAGATACTGGGCTTTATAGAGAACACCAAGCTGCTCGAGTGGAAGTAAGAGATTTAATAGGGACGATACAATGAGCACCTAGCTCAAGTGCCAGGACTAAAGGTGTCCACCTAACTTTATGAATGAATGAATAGAATAAACTTAACATAATAACTTAACTCACTAAAAAAATAAACACTGAATGATATAATAGTGAATAACAATAAAACAAAAAAGTAAAGTAGCAAAATTAAGATAATAACAAACAATAATAATAATCAAATGACAGAAAACTACATACCAAACAATTCAGTACACCTGCTCAGCAAATACAGCAAATGTGAAAAATTAATATCAGCAGTATTATCAACAATGTTGTTATAGTATGAGCACATCCTATGCAGATGGGATCTGAATAAGGTATTTGTATTAGGAGTTGCCATATAAAAAGTTATGTTAATACGCATTAGATGAGCAGGTATAAAGAAAGCGATTTTATTTAAAAGAGTAGGGGCATCCAATACATTATGAAGTAGGTTAAACAAGAATTTGATATCCTTATGGTTCCGGCGAAGTTCGAGAGGTTGAAGGTTGAATAAGTTTAGCAATGCGCTGTGATCGAAGCCTTGACGGGGGTATTAAGTTTGTATAAGGATACTTCATGAATTTACGCTGAACTTTTTCAAGGATAATGGAATAGGTTTTGCAAAAAGATGTCCAAACAACAGAAGCATATTCAAGCTTTGAACGCACAAAGGCAAAATAAAGCGGAAGTATCAACTCAACAGAACAGAATTGTTTACTAATTCTGATTATGAAACCAAAAGTTTGAGCCGCGGTCGAATAATAGAGTATTAAGATAAATGCTGAAGCTTGTATTGAAATTGAATTTAAGACGCATTGCATATGAGAAGTATATAATTGTGTTGTAGTGCAAATTCTATTATTTCCTGGTTATTGACCAGAAGCGTCGCATATACTATGTATTCCTTTAACAAATCCTAAACAAAGAATTCATATCTGGTGACCTTGCGGGCATGATAGTGGTCCATTTCGTCCGATCCATCTATGTGGAAAGCGTTTGTTCAATCATTCTCTTCCAAATCGTGTATTATGAGCATGCATGTAACACATGTTCATGTTGGCTCTGACATTTAATGAAATGTCATCCAAGACTTCCTCCAAACACATTTACGAAATTCATTTGCATTTAGTCTATTATGGAAGAAATATTTGTCCTACAGTTTGAAGGTGTAGGGTGCCTAAACAAACGTTGACACAATACCATCTATTTTTCCTAAAACCGCACTGGTTATCAGTAAACAGATTATATATTTCAAAATGCTCAACTATTTGACTTCTTAAAACTATATAAAATTTCTTACAATGAATTTGTACTTACGTAAAGCTTTCAATGAACGACCTTAAAAATGTTACTGTATCTAAAATTTGCTCTACAACTAAACATCCTTATATATTATCAGAATAAATAGTGTGCACACTTTCTACAACGAAGTTCTGTTACGACCTCTCAAAAAAATTTGTAGGGTGAGCATCAAAATAGGCCTAAACACTTGTATTTATATTTTAAATAATCTAATTATTTCAAAATCATTTCGTTTGATTACCTTTTTCCTGATTGTATTTCATTCATCCCTGAGAATGCCAAATATCTACCAATTCAATCGAATTTGTAGTAAAGTTACCAATAGTGCGCCGATATCCTTGAACGTGCTCTATACCTTTATCTGCTTCCCCTTTAAATGTTTTGGCAGTTTGGACGTATATCCCCGTTTCCGGCTAGTATTCCGAATACACTCGTATAAACATTTATATATGTGTAGATTCATTAGGTATACTTTGACCAGAGCTTTAGGTTCGGCCCCGGGCAATGTAAGCGGCTTTGTTGCCTTCGACCATTTTAGATTTACACGCCATAAATTTTTGATTCTTTCACTTATCGTCCCCTGTATCAAATATCGGGGAAACTTTCGCACCCGAACTCAATACACTCAATTTGATATTATCTAACCATATGTATTAAAATTAATGGTCTGTTCTATTTGATTCTGGGTACCGCATTATTCCAGTTAAATTTATGGTCAATGTTTACATACGTGTGGTTTTGCATTTTACTCGCTTTGTACAATTGATGCAAATATAACGTAGCTACTACCAAATTCTCTTCTGAATAATAGTTGTTTTTTTAATAGTGCTAAAAAGAATTAAAATTGTGTGTTATTTATTGGGTTTTTCATATATTAAATTGCGTTTCTAAGTTTTTAATACTATCACAAGTAGAACTAGAAACTACGGAAATATTGTTTCTATCTTCGTTGCTTCCCATCTGCCTATAATTTTGTAAGGAATTTAAAGAAATCCTTATATATATAAAGATTCATATACATAAATCCCGTAAATCGGCGAGCTCACACAATAACTTACAATAATACATATTACTTAAAACTACTTAAAATATTAAAAATAATAATTTCGTGGCGATATTACAATAAATTGCACAATAAAAATTTTTTAGAAGTGAACCTTTGTCACAGTTTGCTGTATCTCAGAATTTAAAACAAACCGCATTAGTTCGAGATTATAATCAGTATTGAAAGATAATATTCGTATTTTAAGTACTAACTAGTAACTAGTAACTATTAGAAAAGAAATTTTATAAAACTCATATTTATAGTTAAATATCTAATGTTAAATAAATCATTTATTTATTTAAATATGTCGACCTAAAACTTGATCCATTGCAATACCTTTTAGTCATGTACAAAATACTGGAAACGTTATATTAAAGTTTACAGCGAACGTTATAAATTTAAAAATATCTCTCTACTGCATCATTAAAGCAAACACGGGGTTTGTTCCTTTCTAAAACTGAAATAGTTATTCCTACTCAAAACGTCTCTCTTGCTCTTTCTAGTCCTCCGTAAAGTAGGTGATAATTCTTCCGCTAGAGTGTCACCACGTCCTAGAGATTTTGTAATGCTCCGTCGCCGTATCTAAAGTTAAATAGATAACATTAAATAAACGCAGTTGTTTGCTAGATGTGACGTCTAAGCTAATGTCTAGGGGTTATTAATTTAAGTAAACACTAAAGCTCTCTTAAAAAAAAGCTGCCATCATGCATCTTTGATCCCAAGAAATACAGTGAAATAAATGTTTAAAAAAAAACAAAGAAATGTTTGTCATTTGAAATTTTCTTAATGCAAACAAAGTAAATAAATATGTTCCAAATATATTTCTCTAATTTAAAGATTCCTTTCTGTCGGTGTATGTTGTTTTACACTTATTATGGTGTACTTATTTTATGTAAAACTACATGCTTTCACATTTGAGAATATTATTAAGATCGTTTTTATTTTTATAACCGTGACTCATGCAATTGAGTTTCTGCTAAATTTCGGCACTCGTAATTTCAGAAAAAAAAGGATGCAAGAGTTCTCTTGCGTTAATAAAACTGTACATTAAAAGAATTTGGTGTAATTTAAGTAGACTTACAATACAACCCAAATAAAGAAAATTTAAAGACAGGCAAGGAAACCTGATTCAAAATAATTTAATTAAAAGTGTTTTGTATCGTATCGTCGACTGGGCCACTAGGGCCTATTGTAGAGCGGATGTTATCTTTAAAATTCATTCAACAAGTTCAGACCCTTAAAGCAACTTAGAATCCTTTTGAATGAGGTCTCCGTCAGGTCTCTTAGAGAAAGGTTAACCTTCCCGAAGGTGGCATACCTGATTTTAGCTGCGGCGAGGCATTAGCAGAAGATGTGCTCAACTGTGATTTCGTCCTCCAAAAATACAGCCAGCATTCAGTCTCGTCAGAGAGTCCGAAGCTGTGAAGGTGCATTCTGAGTTTACAGTGAACTGGTGAACTGTAAAACACAAACAATTACTTTGAGTTAAGTTAAAGTTCCAGTAGCTCCTTAGGTCTGACATGATCAAATGAAATTAACTTTTTCATATGTACCAAACCAGGACAATTGTTCCAATATTGGGGTACTTTCCGATGTGCCCCTATATTGATTTGCTGTTTAGCTACCCTGGAAATACTCTGCAGCACCATTTTTGCAAGAGTGTCAGCTTCCTCCCTGTAAGAATTCGAAATTCTGTAATTCTGATTAACAAGATTTAATTTCATTTCTTGAATCTAGCTGTTGATAAGTACCGTGAAATCTGCGGTAGCAGTTTCTTTCCACGGGAAAGACGTTAGTTATTCAAATTTCGCTATCCCGTGGTAATGCATTCACGGTATTCACCTTATCTTTCGCTGGCCTACCTAAAGCCCAGTTTGCTGTATCGGCAAATCCCACGGTACCGTCCGAAAGGGCATTTGAAGTTCAGAAAAATAACCAGAAACGGCATTGATGCGCCCTCTTGTAGAGAGAAGTATAGCGAGCTATCGTCTTAGTACCATGAGCGGGGTGTTAGTCTATATAAACCCTAGCATGGTTGCTAGAGTAGTCAGTTAGTCAGTTTTAAGTTCGTAGAGTCCGAATCAGCTTTTGAAAAGCTCGCGTTCCCCCTCGTTACCGGGCGAATCTAAATTCTAAATTAAATTTTCTTTTTGGATTCTATAAAATCCCCCAAAATTCCGGAAAAACTCGAGTAGGAAGCAAAAGCTTTCCATCGCGAAGTGATTTTGGTGTTAAGTGTTAAAAACCGTTCGTACGAGTCCCTTTGTGTTATAAAAGTGTCCCTTAATATTTGGATTACGAGAAGAATAAGCCCACATCTTGGTTGGTAAGATGAATCAAACTCACGCTTAAAAGAACTAACCGTCGCAAAAGACTAGACCGTATCTCGTTCTCTCTCTCTCTCTCTCTCTCTCTCTCCCTTGATTTATGTTTAATTGTAATTTCTAAAGTTTAGATTACATTTTGTTTTATTTTCATGTTTTTTTTTTTATTATTTTTGTCAATATATTTGTTAAAATAACTAAATGCATCGTTTTCTTTTAATCTAATAATTTGTATCCCCAATAAGTGTTCCGGAGAGGAACCCTCATTTCAGAGAGACAGCGAGAGTGAAGATAAATTTGACAATCTTTAGGCAAGTAACGACCTGTTCCGACCGATCGAGAAATAACACCGTGGTGGAAATATCTTTGGCTAAGTAATCAAACCAACCGCTACCGAACAAAAAGATCATTTCCTCGCGGTGGCTCGTTCGTCAAAAGAGCAGGTTGGGTTATCTGAAAAAACGAGGGGTGTGATTTCGTATCAAACATTTCGAAGCGGACCACCCTATCAGATAAATAACCCGTGGCGTTACATTACCATAAATAATGAGTAAGTGCCCAGATACCCAGATTAGATTAGATATCCCCAAAGATTTCCCACATATTCTTCGGCAGATTCATAAGGATAACCTTGCCTAGCGAGTAACCTTCTCAATATGTGAATTCCAGGTTAGTGTCTTATCCAATAGGACGCCTAGATATTTTACACTATCTGCAAATTCCAGTTTCACACCTTAGATAGTAGGTGGCATAAAATACTCCACCCTCCTCTTCCGAGAGACCGGTACTATCGTGGTTTCGTTCGGGTTAATGCTTAATCACCTGACGGAGAGCTCCTTCTTTCCCGATCCTCTTAAAAGTATTACAATATCATCCGCTTAGGCCTGCACCTCGACTCCAAGCGGTTCAACGATAGCCAACAGGTCGTTCACTAGTAGTGACCAGAGTAGTGGGGATAAAATCCTGCTCTGTGGATATCTCCTGCCCGCCATGACTAAAAGTGTAAATTATAGATCTCACATATTACAAATCAGCTAAGAAAGTCATTCAAATTAAAACTACGGCATTTGTAAAAGTTATGTTAAGATATTGATATCACTAAATCTTCTACAAAAAGTACCACAAATCTGAAAACATAATGGTAACTAGTTATTTAAAAATACAAGTAATAATAAGATTTTGAAAGGGAAATATTTAACTGAAGTATGGAAGCATAAATTCGTGAACACACAAAAATTATTACTTCGTAACAACAGCATCCAACAAAACGTACTTTCCTTGTAAAGTAGTTAGCATAAAATACACAATATTCTAAATCAACTTACAGTTAGTGAATTTCAGACGTTTTCACTCATTCACGAAGTTGGTATTTTTCTTTTTAACGACCCTAGGCAATGCTTACATGTAGATATATGCCATCAAATAATATAATATCGCAGTCATATAGCCAACGACCTAACTTTTTGCAAGCCAACTTTCGCCCTATATGTGCTTATATAGGTATACAAAGAGAAAAAAAAACGAACACCTTAGGGGGTTACGTGTGTGTATAGAATTGACTTTGGCACGATTCTTTTTGCCACCACCCGCAAAAATATGCTGATGCGTTTAGAGATCCTCACAATGGATTTTTTTATTCTCCAGCAAATCCCCTTCGCCTGCTTAGTTCAACGAATTGTCTCCGACTCTCAATTTATTTATTACAATACATGCCCTTGCGTATACGGTTGACAGTCACTGAGAAAACAGATATTTGTCATCCATTGTATTGGATCTTGCTAGCAGACGAAATGGCTTACACCATTAAAGGGATATTTTATTTTGTCTCGAAGTTGACACTCAACTCTTGGTTTTGTTCTAACTTTTACTGTGGCGATAACATCAGTGTACTGAGACCTGTTCTATGTTATTTCCTCTTTTATTCTAAGAACGTAATTTGTTACGACTGACAACTAAAGAAACCCGAATGGTATCTTAATTGATTTTCAATTACACCAGTTGCCCTATTAAGAGTTCTCGTTTGTTATTTGATTGGCACTTAGTTAGCTTTAACTTAAACTGAACGTAGATACAATACAACAATTAATTACATTAATTGAAGTATTAGAAAATCAACAAAGCACTTCTAGTATTTAATTTCAAAAATTGAAGAATCGGTTCATTTGTAAAGTGGTATGGATATATCTGTAAAATTCACCTAGATATACCTAGTAGATGGCCAATGAATAAGAAATCTTTATTCAAATAAATTAACGTATTTTGGCGTATAAAATCAGTTCAAATTGCATGAAAATTGTTGAATCGGTAACTTAACTGCCTAGATGCTAGAAATGCATTCATCAATTAAGTTTAATTGATCGATTAACAAAAGTTGAATGCTGAATAAAGGACGCCCGGTTAATGAATGCCTATACCATTTTGGTTAAATATTGTCTTCTGCTGGAATCAGTTAAATTTCCCGCACATTGTGGATTTCACACTAAGCCCTTCACAAATATAAAAATTACCTCATATTAAATTACAGTGATAGAATAAAAGCATTTCTAATTTCTAATTCATTAGCTACTTACTGTATAATAAATTAATAGTTGCTATTAGTTTGTTTTCTTTCACTGCAATAAATTGGTGTATGTTAAAATATAGCCAAATAAAAGTACTATAATAGAAAAATCCATTTTCGGTAAGTCGAGGAGAGATGGACCTAGAGTAGACATGGACTAGTTGAAATAACACTCGGTATATGCAGCAGATGGTGTTTTAGTCCGAATGACGCGTTAGTAGTTGCACTATATAGCAGTGGGTGAAGCGCGGTTTAATAATTTTGTGTGCCAGAAGAAAAAAGAACCGTTATTGTTTCAATAGGTATCGAAAATTTTTAGTGCAAAAAAGTGCGTTATTGATTCAAGAATCTAAGTTTTTATACGTTTTTTAAGTACTGTACGACATATTAGATCTTTGTGTATGCGCATAAACTCAAATTAACGTTTTCAAGTCGATTATACGGGGCAATTTATGTGGTCCATCTCTCCTCTAAAAGGAGGAGAGATGGATCATATTTTTGGAGGAGTGATGGATTATGAGTTGAGTAATTCTATTTGTGTTTTAGGCATGCCTCACTGTATATAAAAGGAAACCGAATACCAAACCAAGAGGTAATTGGAGTATAGAAGACTTAAAAAACGCAATAAATGCTGTTACAGTAGATCGATGTATGGGTATAAATAAAGCACCAAAATACTTCAATATCCCAAAAACAACGTTGCTGAGGCGAATAAAAAATCGCAATGAGGCAAATGATCGACTACATGAATCAGGTCCAATTCATATGCAACTGAACATAAACTAGTTAATCACATAAAAAAACATGCAAGAAAGGGGGTTTGCACCAACTCGACGGGAAGTTCGACAAATGGCCTATTCCCTTGCGAAAAAAATGGGCCTTCCGTACAAATTTAACAACGAAGAGGGTAAGAACATTTAGACTCACTGAATCTCTTGTTAATTTTTTTTTTTTAGAAATGGCTGGTTATAAATGGCTTCAATCCTTTCTGCGACGAAATCCTGAGATATCTGTCCGTAAAGCCGAAAATGTTTCTGTGGCTCGTTCTGCAGGAATGTCGAAAGAAAGAGTTCTACATTATTTCAAATTATTAGACAAAATTTTGGCAGATAACAATCTCTATGACAAACCAGGGAATATATATAACACAGACGAAACCGGTTTGCAATTGAATACCAGAGCAGGAGTAGTTTTAGCTGCAAAGGGCTCAAGAAATGTAGCAGCTATGAGTTCCGCTGAAAAGGGCGAAACAATTAGTGTGCTGACCTGCTGCAGCGCTGAAGGAGTATTTATTCCTCCATACTGTGTATTCAAAGGTAAAAATAGAAAAGATGAATGGTTAGATGCCACCTGGGTCAGCTATTAATATGTCTGAAAAATCTGCTTATGTAAATTCAGATATTTTTTTCAATTGGCTTAGAACACACTTCTGTCCTCGTAAAATGCCTGGAAAAGTTTTACTAATTGTAGATGGGCATTCCTCCCACACAAATGACGTGGAAATGTTGCAATTTGCCGAAAAGAATTCCATTATTTTATTGTGCCTACCATCTTATACGACGCACTTCTTACAACCACTAGACCGTGCATTCTTCAAGTCATTGAAGTCCCATTTTTACGATGCTTGCAATGGATTTGTAAAAACAAACCCTAGTCGTAAAATAACGAGGCTTCAGTTCGGAGAACTCCTGGGTCAGGCATGGAACAAATCAGCAACGGTTGCAAATGCAACTGCGGCATTTAGTTCAACAGGCATAGTACCTTTTAATCCTGATGCTAATCCTGAGTATGCATTTGTTCAAAATGTTCAAGCAACGTCTCCTGAGCAACCTAACATGCTACAACAGCAAACAGCCACTTTCACATTTCAGCTAGCTGTACCAGATCCATCTCAACCAGCCAATGCAACGCCTTGCAAGGAACCTGGTCCTTCAGAACTACCAATAACTCTATCAACAAATGAACTAGTTGAACAAGGTTCTTCTCAACAAACTCTTAAAGATATTCTCAGTACATCGGCTGGTGAGCAACAAAATTTACTGCAAAGAACTGAACCAGATTCAGCCCAACTCCAAGATGTAATCGAAACACCAGGAAAACTATTACAAAATATTTCGCCTATAACTTCCACAATAGTTAAAGTTCGTTCTCGTGGAAAAAACGTTGCAACTATTCTCAATTCTGTCACAAACATAGAACAGCGCCGAGAACATAATTTAAAAAAGAAGCAGAAGAAAGGAGAGAGAACGCTAAAGCAAATCAGAAAGAAAGTGCAGAAAAAAAAAGCAAACGAAGGAACGCTCGACGAAGATCTTCTTCGTCATCTTCAATACCGTCTGACTATGTCCTAAATGACTCGCCCGAAATAAGTGATGATGAAGATTACGAAAATGAATGTGCTGGCTGCAAAGAGGACTATAGAAAAATTAAGCGCACTGAAGATTGGATCCAGTGTATAATATGTGGCCGGTGGATGCACGAAAGTTGCACCAAGTTTACGAATAAATGTCCTTTATGTGGAAAACATGAGACGAACACAAAATCGATATTAAGTAGATAGTCCATCTAACCTCCTGTGACTGGTTCATCTCTCCTGCACTGTGTAGGCGAGATGGACTTAAAAGTAAAAAGTTAATCTAATTCTTTTCTGAATGAATATGTTTCGAATATTTAGTTTAACGTATATATTTGTATTCCTAACTATATGCAGTTTATATGTTATATTTTTAAAAATATATATGTTTTATAGTTTAAGTTTTACTCAACCTTTTTTAAAATGTGGTCCATCTCTCCTCGACTTACCCTATATACCTCCTTACTGATTGTAAGTAATGGTATTCAATGTTGCATATATTCGCTGCTAATGCATCTATCATGCAAGAATGCAGTAAAGCTGCTCACACTATGAAGTTCGCACGCCTGTAAGAACAAAAGCTGCATATAGAAAATGAAATCAGTATTTCTTCTTACCTTTGTTTCAACCTCTGTTGAGCAAAATCTTTTCTCGCTACTATGGCTCAATTGGTAATGCTTCTATTCTCCATGCTTCACCATCAAATTTAATCCGAAAACCGAAATTTTGAACAACTCCAACACAAATACTATTAAACAGCTAATAAATTTAACTTCCTCATATTTCAAATTAACTGCAAGTGCAGCTGAAGTATGTTATTGACGGTGTAATTTGTTGTAATATTTTGAGCATAGGATATATCTATGCAATACCACCACTGTATGAATTATAAAACAGACTTGAATCGATTTTTTATTGCTGCAAACACGTTATCTAATTCAGATGACATCGCTGATCACGGAAATCCGCTTCCTGTACAAGCAATATACCTCTATTACTTATCATATAGCATAGAAAATCACCAATTAGGGATTCAATCAAAATATAATAAGTGATATCAAAACAAAAACACATGATATTTATAGATGTCATACAGCCGTTACCCGGAAAAATACTTGCAAAGTAGAGCTTGCTCAATTATCACGGTTAGATGAATCTGAAACTCATCCAGTATTTCTTAATAATGAAGTTCTGCTATACAAATGCAAGGAAAGTACAACATTGTGCGCCATATTATAAAACGTAAAATACCTACCTATAAAACAGTTCATCATATGATAATTATCAGTATATGATGAACTGTATTTTAAGGTGATGTCTTTAGGTTTATTATACTAACTATAAGCTAGTTTTAAACGTTAATCAATTTTCTGCATAATAATAATAATAATAATTATTCAAAATTTGTGACGCGGATACTCTATTGCTTATTATACAAAAATAAATCAATCTTTATGATATAGCTTGGGTGAGTTCGTAATGTGTCCCTTTCACCACACTCTAATATTTATATACCCACGCATAATATACTTTACATAGAAACTCAATATACTATTGTGTAGTTGACATGTGATTGCACAATACCAGTTGAGAGTAGTAATTTTTCCCCATTTGTCTAGCTTCTGAATCGGGACCGTTGAAATAAGGTAAACAGCCATTATATGGTGAACCAAGACACATCTGTTCGATGTTTTCATAATATCTAAATATAAATATGCGGTGACAGGAAAAACTTGAACAGGTATTAACTTGTCAGAACAGAACGGATAGAATAACATTTAATATATATTTTCCTTTACTTCAGAAAAATTTGTTTATGTTGATAACAATACGAAGTTTGGAAAATGCAGAAGCGGTTTTTTTACCTTTGGTTTATATTTAAAATGCCTGTGTATTGATACAGTAACAAACATAGAAAATAACTGACGGAGTAACAGATACATAAGTAAACAGATTTAAGTTAAGTATATAACAGTTTAAATTCCTTTCGATTGCTATCTGAATACCACAATTTTTGCATATTTGTCAATGAGTTTTATACCTTCTGTTCTTTATCAACATATTGTTGAACAATGATGAGAGATGCAATTTTAATCTTCAAATACTGCTATGCTTGTTTACCAAAACAACTTTCAACGACAAGATGATCAGCAAGAGCGAATGCAAAAAAAGACAATGCTTGAAGATTATGAAGCTTTCAAATCTGCTTTTGAAAAATGTAACAATGAATCCTCACAACCACCTAATATTAAAGTACAAGCAAGTGGCATGATAAAAACCATGAAAACTTTAGGGACTAGAATTCTACTAGCTTCTTGGAACTACATCCTCATACATACATTTTAATAGGACCAGCAAAAAAAACGCCACAAAACATAAGTACCGACGTATTTTTTGTTGCGAAATTGTATTAGTCATCACTAGGATGCATAAGAATCTGAGAAATAAAATCAATTATTTTGAAGATATGGAGAAAAAATTACAGGTTGCCAGGATTATCAAATTGGTAACAAAAGGCCAAAAAAAGAAAGATACAGGAGTAAATGAGACACAATTTGATGAAAAGGAGGATATCTGATCACATAATGTTTTCATTATAATTATAGACATACTTGTTACAAGGCTAACGAAAAAAATAATTGCATATGAAAAAAATTTGGCTTTGTTCGGATTATTGAAAAAAATGGATCATCTGAAGAAGAAAAGCGTAGCAAGTTAAAATCATATATAAGAACGATCTGGTTATCTTCCTCAGCCTGATATTCACACCTATTCGATATTCAGCAACCAGTCTGAAATGTAAGTAAGTGTAGCATTTCCACGCCAACACTTTTAAAAGCGTTTTGCATAAAACATAAAATCGGAACAACCAGTTGTCAGGCGTAAAGTTTTATGTGCTTTTGACTGTGTTCCAGACCGCAAGCTTTCTACATATTCAACTTGAACCGTCCCTTTAATTCAAACTAGAAAGCAAACCCCACATTATACAAACATATATGTGCACACCCGATAAACAGAAATATTTAAACTAAATTAACTACTTAATGCGGGCGTTTAAATCACAGATCTTTACCATCTCACATCCCCATATATTTGGAAATGGTGTGGGTTTATTTGCATCGGAAACGATCCGCACATAAAAGCGGATGAAGGCAGAAGGTTTCGCCGAGCACATGCTTCATTTAAATGCAAACAAATTAAAACCGAAATGTAAAACTACA
Organism: Cetonia aurata; assembly: GCA_949128085.1. Classification (NCBI taxonomy): domain Eukaryota; kingdom Metazoa; phylum Arthropoda; class Insecta; order Coleoptera; family Scarabaeidae; genus Cetonia; species Cetonia aurata. Next base: position 14,919,148 of record OX421886.1, on the reverse strand, counting down.
TAAAGGATAGTGTTTTATCACGGACCAATTTAACTTTTTAACTTTATGTGGTGTAGGTATTAGTTAGACAAGTTGTTTTAATAAATGGGCACAATATAGATAATCCTCATTTTTTGTTGAACTTGTTTGTGGTTAGATAACAAATGGCATGTGCGCTATAAAAAAAACCTTTAATACGTAGAAAGTAACGTAATATATAATAATAATTTCGGTAGTGATGAGCACCAAGATATACAGAAACAAAAACGCAATAGAAATATTATAATTGTGGCTAAACATAGATTTTATTTCCGTAGGAGAAAGAGGTTTTAACAGCTATACTCCACAAGCCGGAGATTCAATGCGTAAGTTTTTTATTATTTCTCTTCTTTTTGCGAGTTGTTTATCCTCTATAAACATACATACATACAACTAACAGAAAAAAAAAAACTAAGTGATAATAAACATACAATTACAAGTAACATATACACTCTCTATTGTCTATCCCTGTCCGAGGTCCGGCCTTTCTGTCCGCAAAGGACCCCATTGGTGTGAAAAGTATTATTCCTGCGCCTATCCTAAATATACTACTGAATAATAATGGCTAAAACTAGAAAGAAGAAAAGTAATAACACAAACAAAGACTCTGAAAACGATAGCAGTGAAGATGAAGTATCTAACAATAAAATTTACAAAATGCTGCAAGAAACGCAAAAATCAATAGATTTCATGGCTGAGAAATTTGATATAATACAAAAAGAAAATATAGAAATCAAAAAAATATTGAAAAAGAATGAAGAGGAAAAAGAAAAACTAGTGGAAAGAGTAAAATACTTAGAAAATATTACAGATGAAAATGAAAGAAACAACGTAAAAAATAACATTGTAATAAATGGAATAGAGAAACGCGATGAAAAGGAGAACGTGGAAGAAATAGTGAATAAGATTATGGAACACCTAGACATAAAAGCAGAAAACGACATTATCAAATGCTATCGCAAAAGGACAGACAAGGAGAATAGCCCAATAGTTGTGGATCTAAGCACAATGGAATTAAAAAATGAAATACACTCCGCCAAAAAAGTATCGCATAATTTAGTTTTGAATCATAAAAGTATGGCATAATCTTTGTTTGTAGCATAAAGTTGTAAATATACTTTAATGCGCTCTAAGATATAATTTCTATGATTGTTTAAATAAAATACAGGCCAAATAAAAACAAGAACTCATACTTGAGATTTTTATTAAAACAAGAAATTATAATTTTGGAAAGAAAAATGTCATAACAGTAGCTTTTAATACTGAGTATTGCCACCTCTGGCTCTTATGACCGCTCGCATACGGTTTGGCAGAGATTCGATTAACCTCCGTATATAAGCCTGATCCAAATTCTCCCACTCGTCACGGAGAGCATTTTCTAGTCCATGCAGGTCCGCTGGGGCAACATTTTGGGTTCGTATCCGTCTGTGAAGGAGGTCCCACACGTGCTCGATAGGGTTCATGTCCGGACTTACCGCAGGCCAATCTAAAACTGGAATACCAACATCGTTAAGGTATTCCTGGACGATTATTGCAACATGCGGTCGTGCATTATCGTGCATTAACATGAATTCGTTTCCTATAATTGGCGCATATGGTACTACATGTTCTTCTAAAATGTCCGTTATATACCTGTGGGCAGTCAGTGTACATCTGTCTACTGGTACTAACTCTGTACGACCTGTTAAACAGATGCCTCCCCAAACCATAATAGAGCCACCAGCGAAATTAGGTCTAGGTCTGATATTACACTGCGAATAGCGCTCACCGTCTCGTCTGTACACTGAGATACGCCTATCTGAGGTGTAAAGACCAAATCTTGACTCATCTGTGAAGAGTATATTGGCCCAGTCATTAATGTTCCAATTTACATGTTCTCTGGCAAACCTTAAGCGAGCCACTCGGTGGTTCCTAGTGAGACGAGGGGCTGTTACAGCTACTCTAGCTCTTAATCCACTCTGTCGTAACCTATTCCGAATAGTTTGAGTACTCACACGAGTATTTCTGACTCTAGCCAAGTCGTTCTGCAATTGTCTCGCAGTTACATGTCTTCGACGTAATGCTTGTAGTAGTAAATAGCGGTCATCTTGGCGAGTAGAACATCTTGGACGACCTGGTACAGGTCTTCTACTGTAAATGCCTGTTTCCCTATATCTGGCTACGGCTCTAGAAACACTTGACTGATTGATGTTCATCAAATTAGCAACGTATGCTTGAGATCGTCCATCTTCGATTAATGCTGAATATATAATTGAAACGCACTAATAGTTTTAATTTACTTTCACGGTGTTTTACATATCCCTTCATATTGAACTCTTTTTCCTTTGTTATCACTTCAATTCTTTTTCTTACTGATAGTTCTGTATCTACTTTAGTGTTACGTTGATTCATCCAAGTTTGGTTTTACCTTGATTACTCGGCTTAAGATAGTGGTATTTCTTCCTCCACAATTGCTAACTTCATTTTCGAATGTAGTGTGGTCAACTTAATGTGATAAGATGCGCTGATAGTAGTGGAGTCCTAATGGGCTTTGCAGATGTAACCATATTTAATAATAATAATAAATCAATTTATTGATATTGGGATGTAAGTACATGACAAAGAGAAAAAAAGAAATATATTCAGGCTGTTACAGGCTACATATAAATGTACCAACACAGGCACCAATACCAAAGGAGACACTTCAGACTGGGTCTGTTTTTAAAGTGCCCCTATGCATAGTAACTAGCGAACAAACACACAACATGTAGTTAATACAATCCACATTGCTGACCTCGTCTAATTAGGAATTTAAACTGTTTTACACGTATGTTTATCAATTTCCTTACTTGCTTTTGTATCAAGAGTCTGTGTCTGAGAGTAAACCAACAACATTTTCAGCCGCGTAGAATAGTATTTAGGTATGATAGGTTCTTTTTTGAGAAGACTGCAAATGCAAGTGATGCCTTTAAACAAATTTTTGAGCACTCCGTGTGTTTGTTTACCCTACCTATCCGCTGATGACATAAAACTTTCAATTGAGTTCACAAAAATCTCATACCTTTTGATCAATTCAGAATTACAACTGGCTCATGCAAAATCCTTATTCACAAAACCTTAAAACGCAGTCAATATGAGCTAACGCATTAATTTAGTTATTCTGTTCTTTTAGATCCCCAAATACCTTTTCCAAGTAAGAAATCCGAGTCTTCAACCCTATTAAAATATTTGTACTGCTCATCAAATTCTCAAAAACTGCATGTGGCGTACTGTGGTTTCAGAAAAATTATGCAGGTAGTCAAGTTAACGTATACCTCAGAAGTTTTGACACAAAACACAACTCCATGAAAAAAATTACTTCAGTGATATTGTCATTTGGGAATGCCGAAGAAAGGGCTGACAAATGGCCTTGATGAACCTGATCTGGCCAGATCTTCAGGCACCTTATTTCCTTTCACCCCCATGTGGTTGGGAACCCAGGTCAATGTTAGTTTCCTTTGGGTGCCCACCTCATTTAGGGCGTTTACGTAGTCTCATACCGGCTTAGAGTCAACACATGCTGAGTTGATCACTTTAAGTATTGCCTGGCTGTCGGATAACTTAGCGTTGCTTTTACCTGACTCGTACCATTTTTGTACTTCTCTGACACAATAATGAATTGCGGCAACCTCAGCCTAGAACACCGTCGTATCCTTGCTGAAGCTAATCGAAAAAGCGTTTCTGGGCTTCTTTCCATATATTCCGGCTACTACGCCATAATTAGTTTTAGAGCCATGTGCATACCAAAATCCGCTCTTATTGGAGGGCATTTCTCCCAGCCCTCTTATCTGGTATTATAACCTGATACTTCCTATCCAGGTTAAATATCTGATCCATGGGGTCGATCTCATTGCTTCTGTGGCAAACAAACAAGGAAGCCTTTGTACACCACCCAGTGTTTTGGTCAGCCCTGCCTGCCACACTACTGCTCTGTATATTATCATGGGTCTAATTACCCTTGTGCTAAGGTCCCAATTTCGTTCACAGAGCCTTCTGCAGCTGCCTAATAATAATAATAAGAATAATATAATATAATATATATTCACTGTTCTTAGAATACAAAATATATATGAACAGCGTCAAAATAAACAAGAAAACATAGACACAACATCTGTATATGTAAAGTACGTAAATATAAACATATAAGCAACATACAAACATATACACAGTTCAGTGATTACAAGCAGTCCATCCGTAGCTTAAGAAACTCCTCTATACTATAAATAGCGTTTTGAGCTAGAAAGTTCTTAAGCTTCGTTTTAAAAATATTTAAAGGCAGACTCTTAAGTTTGGCGGGAAGGTGATTATAAAGTTTTAGTAGTTGATATTCGACACTTTTTTGCACTTTTGCCCGTTTAGTGTGCGGTTGACTGAAATCCATTTACAGTTCCTCTGGTCGTGTACGCGTGTGCAAGTTCAAACTTCTCAAAGTACTGATTATAATGGCGCTTTACAAATGTTGCACATTCGAGGAGATAAAGTCCAAAAATGGTAAGTATTCGTTGCTCAACAAAAACCGATCTGCAAGCGGGGCAAGACCGAAGACACTGCGGACACATCTTTTTTGCGAAATAAACACTGATTGCGCGTCAACACTGTTTCCCCAAAAGATTATTCCGTAGGATAAATGGGATTGGATGTAGGCATGGTAGGCTGACATCGCCGCCTCCCGGCTCACTGTTGATGCTATGATTTTGAGAGCGTACCTGAAGCTACTTATTTTCTTAATTAGTTGTTGGATATAAGGCTTCCAGTTTAGACGACTGTCCACCAACAACCCCAAAAAGCCAACTTCTTCCGAGGATGTTAATATTTGATTTTGGTACGGTAAGTTGATTGTATCCATTCCTCTATTTGTAAACAATATAGTTTTGGTTTTATCAATATTTTGTTTTAGGTTGTTTTGTGAAAACCAGGTGTCCATCCTGTCCAGTGCATGTGTAACATCTTCGACGAGAGACCCGCCCCTTGGAGCCCTGATAATTAGGAATGTGTCGTCAGCGAATAATAATCTTTATTCATTTGACACACAAAAAGGTGTATATGAAACGTCATATAATACAATAAACACAAATAAAATAGAAAACAATAAAATTACAAATCCGTTAGCCGTCACTAGTCGCTGCCATTCGTGCAATACCTTCAAAATACTCTTCAGTTGAATAAATGCAGTTTCGTATGCGAAAGAATTTAATTTCAGAGTTAAACCGTGTTTCCTTTGGAATTGATTTAAGGTTAAATGATAACCAATTAAAGAGACATAAACCAAATATGCGAGGTGAATTACCGCTCAATTACCGCATACGAAGGTATGTGGAAGTTAAACTTGGATCTGGTATTATATTGATGAATCTCATTATTACAAATAAAGTGATTTTTATTTTTCTATATGTATACTAATAGCTCGTATATATATATTGAACGCAATGGAAGAATTTTCCATTTCTTAAAATACGGCCTGCATGATTGCATATTGCTAATACCAGCCATACACCGAACAATTCTCTTTTGAGCCAAAAAAAACTTTACTACAAATGGGTGATGTTCCCCAGATTGTTATACCATAAAGCAGTCTGCTATGAACATTAGCATAATAATAACACAGCAACCCGTTCATGTTAATAAAATTTCTCAGGTTACGCAGTAGATAACACATGGAATTCAATTTACTAATTAGTTTAAAGCAGTGTGTACGCCATGTAAGTTCATCGTCAATATATAATCCTAAAAACTTAATTGCAGAGTCACGATTTATTTCAACATTATTTGAAAACACATGAGTACTAAACTGCGTCTTATTACGAGCATTGTGAAAAATAAGATATTTTGTTTTGTCCGCATTCAAAAGCAACCTGTTCCGAGCAAACCAATCGTTCATGTTACACAACAATGAATTTACTTTATTTTCACTATCTGGTATATTATCACATGAAACTACTGCACTAGTATCATCCGCATACATAATGACGTCATAATTCGATAGAAAGTCTGCAATATCATTCATATAAATTCAAAATAAAAAAGGTCCCAATACACTACCCTGAGGAACTCCAAGTTCAACCTGTAAGTCAGAAGATTTGATAGGAGTGATAATTAATTCCGACTGATACTGAATTCTAACAAACTGACTCGTACCCACTAAATACGTTTTAAACCACCCCGCAGCAACGCCACGAATGCCATACAACTGCAATTTATTAATTAATAGTTCATCAATCAAATGCACGGCTCAAATCCCAAAAGACACCTATTGGAAACTCACCAGTATCCAAGCCGTCAATAACATGACTATAAAAAGCATGAATAGCCGTCATTGAGGAGTGGTTAACCCGATACCCATGTTGATGCTCTGTTAAAGCCTTTTGTACCTGTCGATGTAGGAAATCAATCTGTTCAACATTGCATATTCAAAGATTTTTGAAAAACTTGAAGAAATCGTAAGGGGCCGATAATTATTAATATCAAACTTAGAACCCTTCTTATGCAGCGGAATAACATAAGATTCTTTTAATTTCTTGGGAAACACACCACATTCAAAAGATAAATTCATTAGAAAAGTTAATGGGGTTATCAAACAAGTAGATACTCGCTTTGCCTAGAATAATAGTTGCGTTATTGCTTGTTTTCTGGATATACAGAGTGATTGTAAATGATTGAGGATGGTTTGAATTTCCCGCTGCACAAAATTTTTGTCACGTTGATTACTTGACGTTTCTTATCAGTGATGTGCCAAATGGGCGATTAATAAGTGATATGATTAAATAAATATTGCGGTGCTTGGGATATAAGAATAAAATTAAATGCATATGCTTTAATTACGTTTTCAATTAATTCAATAATTGTTTCGTCAGTTTTCTGACATGGAAACACGAATTTTAAGTAAAACAATTTTAACAACTGCTAACGAGTCACCCATAATCGTGACAGCTGATTGCTATTTTAGCACTGTAGCCATTTTGAACATGTAAAATACCCTAAAATCTAGAGCGGGAAATTCAAAGCATCCTCAATCATTTAAAATCACTCTGTATATGTTCCATGTCAGTCTTTGTTCAAACAATACCCCAAGGTATTTTACTTCTTTGACATACAGAATCATTACCTAACACTACTGGTTGTAAACCAGTAGTGTAGCATCCCTTTTCTCGTGGACCTGACAACTCGTGTTTTCTTGTCAAACGGTAGTATTTGCTTCACCGAAAACTTCTACATTTCGCGAAGAGCAAAATTATATCTGAAAAGTAGAAGAGCGTTTATTAAATCTTGTACTACTCTGTTGACGACGTCCGCTTCTGCTCTATTGCTTGTAGATAAACGGCTGCTTAATTCATTGAAATGATGAGATGATGACATATGTTTTGTAAACACTTTATTGTGACACTTGTCATACAGAATAGAGAATAGATGGTAACTATGTATATAAAAACAAACATACTCCATCTATAATTTTTTAGAATCAACGTTTATTTTCTTACAAAGTGCGATTAGGGAAGTAATTATAATATAGAACTTCAATAATGATTAATTGTTTCTAAAATAAAAACACTTGGCATAGATATACTACAATAAGGAGCTAAAATCAATACGTACAAGATTAAAAACTTTGGCGCCTGAAACTGCGGGAAGGAAATAGTTCTGCGATTTAAAGTGCTTCCCAACGTCGAGCACATTAAATTTTACGGTTGGCTGTTTCTCTCGGAGAAGAGGTTTCACCTGAGCACGAGACACACGACAGATTTGTTGCACTCCAAAAGGGAATCGATAAGAATTATACACATATGTAGGTTATTGTCGTTACACCGTCGCTGGAAACCGGGTACTTCAATGGAATAAAGAAGGCAGCACCACCGGCGTGGAAAGAACCGTTGACAATAGCGACGCTTTTCTTATTTTCACGTTATTTGGTTATTATTAGATTTGAGCGATACAAGCGGTACCTTACCGATTCGACTTTTATAACATTGTGTGTAGTGCAATTGACAAAGGCACTGCTTCTGTAGCGAAGCAGATGGCACTTCTATGTTCAAACATTTGCAATCTGCTTTTTGTCCTTTTTATTAGCCTCCAAATATCTAGTACGCACAATACTTTACGCCGAAATTAAAAAGTTAACTCATTCAATCATACAAGTCCTATTACAATAAGAACATACGGTAACAGTCAAAGTGAATACGGTTGTTGTTTATTGAGCAGAATAATGCGACATCTTCGTCGCCTGATCTTCTTCTTGAGTTAACAATAACATAACCGTTATAATCCCCACCTTTGTAGTTAGCGCTACAAACAGAAGTTATCTGTTCTCTTAGAATTCCTCTTACACATGTACGTATATGTACGTATGGATGCTCCTACAAGTTGCTTAACATATGTGGAGTTAGATTACGGTTCAAAGGATCCCTCCCCTTTTCGAATTATATTCAATTAATGCGAAGGGAGTTGAATTTAATGTCGTTACACGCGATGGATATATTCATGTCCCCCGGAAAAGTATAGGGAATAGGGTAGCAGAGGATCAGAAATCGTACTGAAAAGAGAAAGAGACAGAGAAGGAGACGAGAGGAGCTGTGAAATTTGACATAGTAGATTTTAAATGATGAAACTCTAAATTAAAAGAACTTACACCAGGTGCTTTAAATTTAATTACAATTCACTCAAATTCGAGCCGTCGTCGATATTATTTCTTACTTTTGATTGAATTATATAACTTTCCCCTGGATTTCTTTAATTTGTTCAGAATGTTTTGTGAAATGGTTCTTAATGTCTTTACGTGTCGAAACACTTTCAACAACCGAAGTGTTGTTTGAACTAATTTCATTCAATTGAATGACATATTGATTTTGTTTTGGGCCAGATGCAAATGAATTTCTTTATGCTGTCACAGCTGTAGTTACGTAACTCACTTTATGATTAATTAATTCTGACATTAGGGATAGATAACATTATAGTATAACACATTTCTATATAATAATAATATCAATTTATTGACATTTGAATATATAATGTACATACATACATAACACATCACACAAATGTCAAAAAGACTAAATCACTGGCGTTCTTCCTTTAGCCTTCCACCACGTCCAAATTTTCATAGGTTTGCCAAAAATACAATTTATTTGCTTCGTTCACGTTCAATTTCTCCAATTTATTTTAATTTCATTTTCCAAAAACCCAAGAATTTTAAAACCAAATATATCGTTCCTGTCATTTTGAAATTGATATGTGACTCAATGTAGTCATGATTTTCATTGATTTGTGTACTTAATGTAGTAGAAAGACGAGAGGTGCCCGTCTGCTAAACCAAAGCTGCGGCGTAAAGCATGGGAGGAAGATCAAAGTCGAATAATAAGGGTCACAGTCTATTTTTTTATGGTAAAAATTTAGAAAAATTAATGTTATTTCTGTAGTCACAAAAATTTGTGAGTTGATTGTCTATACCCTCAACTAACTAACTTGCAACTAAGAACACTAAGAATTAAGTTTTATTCATATGCCTACCTATACTGCATTATAGGGTGTATCTCACGAAAATATGTTTAGTAATACAATTCATTGGTATTCGTGGAATTGCTTATAACTTATTTCAATCGTATTTGTCGGAAAGGGAGGCTAGAGTATCAATGAAATTTGACAAGGACAACATAGTGCAAGTTTTTGAGTCGTCTAATGTCAATATAACATGCGGAGTACCACAAGGCTCCGTTCTAGGGCCCACGTTGTTTTTGATCTACGTAAACGATCTGTTTTCTCATTTGTCATCTTGTACATTGTCCCAATACGCCGATGATACAAGCTGTATCACATCTCACTCTACCCGCGACGGCGTATCTGTCTTAGACGATCTAGTTGCCTCCGAAATGCTTGACTGGTGTAGGAATAACGCTCTTGTCTTGAATGGTGAGAAATCTAGTTTTATGAGATTCAGAACTGTTCTTGATAAAACTGAATCAATGGCTTTGCACATCGGTGGGGAAGTGAAACCGGAATGTAGTGAAGCGGGATTTTTAGGAATAACGGTGGATTCTACTTTACGGTTTGAGCCACACTGTCATGAGTTGGAAGGTAAAATATCGTCAGCAGTATATGCTATACGATCTTTAAAGAATCAAGTAGGCGTACAATGCTTAAAATTATTTTATTTTGCATATGTGGAGACGCGTCTGAGGTATGGAATTGTTTTCTGGGGCAACTCACCTAATGCCAGGCGATTGTTTCTTTTGCAAAAGAAAATTATTAGATCTATGGTTGGGGCATCATTTTCTGAATCATGTCGTCCTTTATTTAAAGAATTTAATATTTTAACGTTAACAGCGCTATACATTTATGAAATCATAATTTTTTACAAAACAAACGAATTAACCTTCACCAAAAATAGTGATATCTACAATAAAATGGAAACACGTTAGGCGCATAATCTTAATATACCCCAACATGGAACAAAGTTGTTTGAGGCTAGTCCGAGATATAAGGCTATTTTACTGTACAATAAGTTACCAGTAAATTTAAAAACCCAGTCAACTTTATCTCAATTCAAAGCTAAACTTCAAGTCATTTTTAAATAATCATTCATTTTATACTTTCGACGAGTACTTAAATATGTAATTTTATATGTAATATTTATTATTTTTTATATTATGGACCATTTTAATTCTAAAGTTTTCTCCTTATATTTATTAACAATTATGTAATTTTTTGACAATGTCTATGTTCCTAAGGACCACGGCAATAAACTCTATTATTATTATTAATAGCGAACTTCCGGTTTGACCAGAAATAGACACTAACTTTGTTATTTTAAATGGAACATACTGTATATTATATTTTTGGAATCCTTGTTAAATTTTTAAACACACATTGGACCTAAGTCGCATGGTTTCTGAATTACATTACGTTTTTTTTTTTTGTTTTTAGAAAAATTACATTTGCAGGGTCTTCAAAATTTGAAAATATCTTCGAAACCACTTCGAAACCCTTCAGAAATGTGCGGGTTTTAGTTTTCGCTTAATCATGAAACAGCATACGCGTTTTAAAAGAAAATATTTAAAATACAGGCTGACTAAATAGGGATCTGTAATTTTTCAGCTCTAAAATCATGGCACGTGGACTTTTGCGGTCATTGTACATACTGTATACTATAGATTTCGGTGTTCAAACCATGTTCTGACCGAAATTCCCTCCTCACTTGTCTCACACATCTCGGGGCTGCTACTGCTGTTGCTCTTGACCTGAAACTGTCAGTTTTGGTTAGTGTATTCAGAAACAAAAAATATATCTACTGTCATAAAGGTCTGACGAATATACATATATAAAATAAATTATCGTACGTTTATTACATTGAGGTTTGTTCAGTGATGAAGTTAGAAAATATGAGTACTATCGTAACAGCGAATCTAAATATTAAACCAAACTTGTTAGAGTGGTAGGTATTAGACATTTACGTAATGATAAAGAGTAATATTCGATGTTTATTGATCGGTACACCCGCAAGGAATACTTGAAAGTATGAAAATATTAACATCCATATGTGAACGAGTGAGTAAACATTGATTCTGCTTTCGAGGTATAAAAGAGGTAGAATAGTGAAAAGCAACAGTAGATATTAGAAATTAGAATAAGAAAATATATGGGCTGCATTTGTGTTTTCTCCACATTTACCTTAAATTATTGTCAGGTCAGAATCTTTATTTGGAAAAGTAACTTCGAAATATTTTGGTTTCGTGTGAAACTTTTTACTAAAAGCTTGTCTGTATTTCTACCAAAGAATCATGCCCTGGATACTATGGTAACTATAATTGGTATATATTGGTAAATATGTTATACTACAGAAATTGTTGTTCAGATGGCGCTGCTAAATATCGTATAACATGCACAGTAATTTACAATCGCTCACAGAACGACTCAGTGGTAAGACCGGCGATTAGACCATATAAATATCTCGTTTTCATACCGGGTGTCCAGCCTAAGATGCAACGGTACCTAGCTGATTTATTATTGTCTTTTTGAAAAAATGTTTCAAATAAATGTTGTCTCGGATCATATTCTTCACATTTTAAAATTAGTTTCAGAAATGGCGAACTTCCGGTTGTACCGGAAGTAACTACTGACGTTATTATTTTAAATGGAACACCCTGTATATTATTGCACTTTTGCATTCCTTGTTAAATTTAAATAACAATACGTTAGGGCTACATTGTACCGTTGTAAAGTTCTTAGCCTGGATGGGGAGCTGTAAGTGCGGGCAAACCCTAGCAGCTTACAGCTGATGTAGGGGGGCACAATATATTGATAGGTCGCGGTGTAATGTTACCCTAATTAGATCTAACCTAATCTAAGTTGTACCGTTTCCGAATTACATGACGTTTTTCGAAAAAAATGACATTTGCAGTGTCTTCGGTGTTTGGAAATACCTCAGGAAATACGAAAGCTAGAAAGATGCCGATTCCGATTTGCTTAACCATGAAACAGCACATGTCTTTTATTTTAAAATTGTTGCGTTTAAATTACAGCGTTATTAAATAGGGATCTGTAATTTTCGAACTCTAAAATCATGGATAACTTGATTTTTTTAAATTGAACGGTATAGCAATTTATACATAAGTGGATGTAAAATTTAATTTTCTTTCGATTTTATATGGGTGTCATTGTGTTAATTTCCAACGGTTTTGGAGATATTCGCAATTTTTCAGTTTCTCACGATAGATACGTATTGCGAAGCGCCGCCGCCGGCCACCTTCCCCTCGCATTTCACCAGGCTTGGGACTGTCAGCAATAATACTGGAATGCTTAGAAAGTGGCCAACATAACACAATAGGACCACTAGAAACAAGCAAACATAGCAAAGATAAAAGAAAATATAACATTACTGGAATATCAATAAATCAGCATACTTTTCAAACTACATTACTCTATCCAATTTATGGCGTACGTGCACTTCGAGCGTCTTGCTCGCAACAAGCTACCCTTTAAACGCTAGTGTTGTCATTGTACAGAGAATTTGTACAACACTACTATATTAAATGTTCAAAATGCTGTCCGTTTTGGCCACTACACAATCGAAATCGCTTTTGCAAATACTTTTGAGCATTTCTGAGTATTTTTGGTGTGACTTCTTGAAACGCTCTTAAAATACGATGGCGCATATCATCAGGGGTTGTTGGTGGCGTCTCATAAACCTTATTTTTAATGAAACCCAATGAGAAGAGTCGCAGCTTGCAACTGATTTTCACCCGTAAGTACGGAGTTATTGCGGTTCCGTTTTGTATGTGCTACGGATCCAGTACTTACAAATCTACCCAGTAGCGACAGAAATGCCCTCCTATCTGGATGCTTTCTACATGGGCAATATTGTGCGTAAACTCTTGACGCTAACAAAGCGTTTCTGTAACATTCAACGAGAACGAAAACTATATCTACTAATTCTTCTCGAGTAAGCGACATTTTTAATTGCTATGTTACCAAACAGTACTCTGAATGTCTGTTCTGACACTTGGAACACTAATAACGGTTAGATACCTAATTTGTTTTTCAAGCTGACGTTGACTTTACAGATGCCGCTTTAAACATCTCAAGTATCTTTTAGACAATTTTGTTTGTTTCAAATGGTCCCATTGTGTTCTGTTTGCCACTTTCTAAGCATGCCAGTACTATTGCTACCAGTCCTAAGCCTGGTGAAATGCGAGGAGAAGGTGGGCGGCGGCGGCGCTTCGCAATACGTATCTATCGTAAGAAACTGAAAAATCGCGAATATTTCCAAAACCGTTGGAAATAGACAGAACGATACCCGTATAAAATCGAAAGAAAATTTAATTTTACATCCATTTATATAAAAATTGCTATACCGTTCAATTTAAAAAAATCAAGTTAGCCATGATTTTAGAGTTTGAAAATTACAGATCCCTATTTAATAACGCTGTAATTTAAACGCAACAACTTTAATATGAAAGACGTGTGCTGTTTCATGGTTAAGCGAAAACCGAAAACCGCATCTTTCTAACTTTCGTATTTCCTGAGGTATTTCCAAACACCGAAGACACTGCAAATGTAATTTCTTTTCGAAGAACGTCATGTAATTCGGAAACGGTACAACTTAGCACCAATATATCCCTAACGTATTGTTATTTAAATTTAACAAGGAATCTAAAAGTGCAATAATATACAGGGTGTTCTATTTAAAATAATAAAGTCAGTATCTACTTCCGGTACAACCGGAACTCCGCCATTATTGAAACTAATTTTAGCATACGTAGAATATAATTCGAGGCAACATTCATTTGAAAAATTTTTTCAAAAAGGCAATAATAAATTGGCTAGGAACCGTTGCATCTTAGGTTGGCCACCCGGTTTATTTCAGATTAATATGGGTTAATAAAGATATAACAAAAACATGTTAATTTCATTTTCTCTAAACTAATAGTAACAAGTATAATGTAAGAATACAATACTGGATCCTGTGATGGGTGGAGACTGTGACTTGAAAACTATAACAAAAATCCAAAAGAAAAGTGAAAAAAATCCCTTACCACAAAAATTAAAAGATACAACTCTAAATACGTATTTCGGCAACTACGTTACCTTCTTCAGTAGAAAACAAGTGAAGAGCAGTGTTAAACGTAGTGTTTTCGGCTAAGGTAAACCTTGGAAGATATGCTCTTCACCAAATCACTAGTGGAATAACACTCAATACTGGATATTAACTCTAATCATATCTGTAAACAAATAATTTCATTCATTTTTCAATAACTTTTCTTTGTAGGAGGCGATTCAAGAAGGTAATTAATAGTATTATAATAAGTGATATTAACAGTTTTGATTTAAATCCGGTATAAAACTCAGTATTAAGTTTTCCACCTTAGTGCGAACTTACTTTAGCTGGATCCTAACGTGCATGTAAATTTGGTAGGTGTTACTCCAGTTAGTGATGGGCAGAATCGAATACTTTTTTTTTAAACTTTTAGAAAAGAGCAAAATAGGATGTTATTTGCATGTTAACATTTGAACGTAATTGACGTGTTTGTAATGTTTTTAAATGTTAAATGGACAATATTTAAATGACAATGTTATATATAAAACAAATTAACGTGCATCTTTCACGATGTTAATTTTATAAATAGTTTTAATATTATAAACATAAGGTAAGATATAAAAGTTTAATTATACTTACAATTAAAAATATAAAACATTATTTATAGGCAACGAGGTTTTGAAAATGGTTCTCACAGGAACCGAAACGTAAACCAAAATATAAATGTATTGTTTATTTATATATATTATATATTATGTCATGCCAAAAAAAAAATAAACCAGATGAATTAATAATAAAAAGTGTTTCCATACGATTGACTTTGTGTGTTGCACTGTATACAATACAGTGCCACGCACAAAATTATATATAACGTATTATCATATCTTCAATATTCGTTCATCATTCGTTCTTTGACAAAAGATATCATATTGTTCACTGTTCACATATAAATTAAGTCACAATGGAGCCAAGAACATTTGTGGGTACATTTTCTTTGATACACTAGGCCGGCACTGGACGCTGTATACCACTCAGATATTTCTCATTGTTTCAAATGTCCTGCAAAAATTCAGTACTTCCGGCACAGTTTTCCACACTTGCATTACCTTTAACTGTTTATCACACAAATCTACTAAAACTGTTTCACAACATGATTAGCATTTGTCTGTAATATTCTTTATTTCAGATGTTTTAACACCTAGTAGCCATATATCAATGGCCACTATATACGTTCATGGGCCTGAAAACATTCTTATGTTTGATTTTTGGGAAGACCCCATTTCTTAAATATGTATTTATAAATAACATTTCAATCAGTCAACAGTTGGGAATAATTCATCCTCGAGTTTCAGAAATAATTGCTCCCAATTAATTAATCCTTTCCGTCGTTGCAGGAACGCCTCCATATATTGTGGTCGCTGAAGCTATAATAATTATTTTATACGTAATCGAATTGTTCTGAATCGAAATCACACTCTTCAGTGAAAATTCGTTTAAAGTGAGGCTGAATTACATTTTACATATTTATAAAAGTTAATTTGTACGAATTCACCTAATCGGCTAATTATACCACGGAATTTTTTCCCATTTAAGTTGTTTACGTTAGTCACCGACGGGTGACCCATCATAATCCGCCCACACATTAATTAGTTCCAATGATCGAGCATCTCGTCCAGAAATACGTGGAGAACGTATTAACTGCGATCTCGACAACATTAAATTTTAGGCGAAAAATAGGGAACCGAGTAATATGTTGAGCTCCGTAAAACCGCCCGCACGTCGAAACACTTCCGACGGCGCACATCGCGATACATTGACGAGACTGGATAGTTGCAGTCGTGGCAGCCATAACTTCCAACATCGCATCTCTAGACCACCATAATTACCTCTATCCGTTTTAACTCCTCTAATTTTACAAATTAAGTTAGAGATAATAAAAAGAGACCTGGCCAATAAACGGGTACACTTTTGTTTTAGAATAATAAGGAGACGAATGACGTGTCCCCGTATGCAGCGCGTCTTGTTATTAAGCACCAGTACCGTGTTATGAGGTTACGAGAGTACATCCGATGTATTAGAAACAAGCAAAGAGAATAAGACGGTCGCAGAAACGAAATGAATTTCAAGTTTGTATAGTTCGGTGTGGGAAATGTGATTGCTGGGTCGTTAATAAATTCTGGCGATATTTTTCAGTCATGTGCGACGGGAGGACGAATACGAGACGAATTCCTGGTGGAAAAGGAGAACGGCAATGGAAAAGCGATTGGTGATAGTAACCGTAATCACTACCGCCGTTATGCTGTCCTTGCTCGTTATATTACTCGTCTTGCATTCAGGTCAGTAAACATCCAGTACCAACAGGCTTCGATGTATAATAGATTTGGGAATCCAAATAGCACATATTTCTAACTTTCTGCGGCATAAATATACAGGCTTACACATAAAACACACACATACTCTTAAAATAAACACGGCAATGCGAGGTTTTGCCCAAACTGCACCACGTTGTGACAAACTTATGTGTGGATGTCTATAGCAAAATATAAATCAGATGTTGTCCATTTTCAATAATGCAGTCTCCTATGCCAGAGACAAAGATGGGTCGCATGTGCTCCAACAACTATGAATTATAATCTACTGATGGCAAACTGCCTTTAGGTCGTCTAAACCCTATATGCTATAGCTATATGGGATATTCCAATTAGTACACAAACGCAACCAGAAGTCAAGAAGTATATTCAGTTTCTCCGACTTTTTATCTAATATATAAACCATTATTAAATTTACCATTGACAAAAGTAGTTGCGTTCTAATATGGAGTTAAGCTAACCCCTTGTTAATTTCAGAGCCAGCTTTTATTGCTGTAAAAAGATCGAAAAGTTGTTAACTACGAGTTGTGTTTGAACGAAAAGCATCTAAATTCAAGACAATTTAAATTTGGTGATATTTTCTTTTTATACAGCCATAATCCCTGCAAAGTCAACGGTTATACTACGCATGTGCATCTCCCGCTCATTCTTCTTACTGCAGTAGGTATTCCCCTACATTCAGTCATTCGTCATAGCCACTCATGGCTCACAACGAATACTGGCGCGAGCGCAGCGGTTGCTTTGGTATTCAATCTACACGCAGCAACGTGTTAATTTTTAGTGACCGTGAAACGTATTGTATTTTTATTATGAAAATGCATAAATTGGAATATGTATTGCTTTGGACACACGTACTTATAAACTCAAAAGGTGTAATGAAAGAGTAAAACAGTAATTTATAGTATCTATTATGTACTTAAAAATAGTCTTTGCTCATGACAAGAAAATCAAAGTAATTCTAATGAACGAAGAACAAAACCCACATAAAGAAATAATAAATTTAACGAAGGAAAAATAAAACTTAATTCTGAGTAAATAATTTTAAAAAATGAAAACTTAAAAGTAACTCTTAATAATAAATTAAATAACTTTTGACACCAGCTCGGTTACTGCTATAGTAATAAATAAAGAAATATAAAATTAGGGTTTGTTCATGACAGTGAAATCAAAGAGATTCTAATGAATTTAGGGCAAAACCCTCAAAAAGAAATAGTAAATTTAATGAAGGACAAATAAAAATTAATTCTGGGTAAATAAATTCCAAAAATAGAAAACTAAACTAAGCCTTAATAATAAGATGAAAAAAAACGTTAATTTTTTAAAAATCATTGAATCTTCAAATGAAACGTTCAAATATGCCCCCATCCTTGGCTAAACAATATCCTAATGTGTTGTAGAAATTCATTCTGACATTCTCCAACATTTCTGGGCTAATTTTGTTTGACGTTTGAACAATATTATTGCGCAACTACTCTACATTAACTGGTCTAACGTCTTCATTGCCATAAATTATTTCTTTTAAATAATCCCAGTAAAAAAAATCGAGGGGAGATAAAATAACCTGGCGACCATTTGATATTTGCAGAATGAGTTCCGATCCACCGGTTAGGAAACTGTTCACTTAAATAGTTTCGGACAGCCACTGCATTATGTGCAGGGCAACCATCTTGCTGAAAGTTTTGCATATTTATGTCGGGAAGTTGCTGTACAGTAGGTAGAATGTGGGTGTTAGGTAATTCTAAATATGCATTTGCGTTCAAATTGCCATTGATAAAAAAGGCCCAATAATATGGTTGTTTAACAAACCTGTCCAAACTTTACTTTTTGCTGTTGCTGACTAGATGAACTTAAATACTATGCTCGTTTTGCTTGACCCAGTATGTTGTCACAGAACAATTGTGACTTCTAACCAAAGGAAAAGAACATTCATCCATAAAGATAATATTGTTTATCAAATTAGCATCTCGGTTAATTAAATCACTTAACTTTTCACAAAATACCATTCGCTTAAATGCGTCGCCGTGAAATAATTGTTGGTGTTTAGAATATTTAAAATTGTGATACCCATTTGCTTTGAGTATTCGCTGAACGGAAGAACGGGATATGTCTAAATCATTGGAAATAGTGCCAGATGACATATTCGAATTTATTTCAACTGCAGCACATACTAAAACGGACGTATTATTAGAAATTCTGCGAGTTGGAACTGATGTTTTTAAATCTTCGACCGAACCGGTATTGTCGGTTTTATTTTTCAATTTAAAAATTGTGGCTTTAATTGGAATAGGCCTGTTGGGGTATTTAGCTGCAAACACGCATACCCTTTGAAAAGAATTGCCAGCGTGATACCACCGCATTATCTCAGCTCTCTCCTCCACAGTATAACGCGGCATTTTGCGCAAAAATATGTATTTAAAACTTAGACAACCAAGTTCAAGTAAGAACTGACTAATAATACTGATCACCGATCAGTCTACACGTGCTATTATCGTACTACAGCGCCACACCTCGCTGTTAGGTAGAGTGGGGGACGGTGGGAGTATATGTACTTCCCCGCCGTTTACTTTGCAGAGATTGAGGCTGTATATACAAGACATTTAAATTGAAACGAGGCAACTCTTTACCTGCTGTGATTTATATGAAATTCCAAAACCTGTCAATTGTCATATCAAAGAGGACAACTTTTCATAAAGGGCCTTACGATTTAAAATCATTCTTAGGGACGCAGAACCCCCCACCCTTAAAATTTGAATAGGGAAGATGCGTCTTTTAACCACTCATTCAAAATGTTTTTTAATTCTCTTTACGGCAACATGTTTTAAACAGTCATTCTATTTTTAATCAATAAACAAAAAGTCCACAATTTGCAACCTGTGTAATAAAACACGATTAGAACAAAATGGCTCTCCCTATGTGCTCTCCTGATATTTAACATTTTTTTTTTGTGGTAACCATTCACTTATCGTTTTTAATGTCATTTTTCTCCACTTTCTTTTGCTTCCGCTTTCAAGTTTAAACATTTATTTTGTACGGGATTAGTTTGCATTTGCAATGTTCAGTGGAATGTTCTTTAGTGGAGTTTACTTTTAGTTTAATCGTGAATTCAGCCTCCATATTGCAAATTGCATCGTGGATATAATTCCTTTAACAATGCACGCATCTTTTAAAGTTCGTTTATGTTTATCCCTGTTTACATTTACCCCAAATAACAATAGACAACCTAAAGGCTATTTGTGGCAAGATTTTGGACATCAACCCAGAGTTTTAAGAATGCAAGTGGGCCAACTTCATTGAATTTAAAACATTGCTTCAGAAAAAATAGACAACATCCTTGATCTGTCCATTTTAGTGGATATAATTTCCTGTGTCACTTCGTAATAAATACATTTATACTGCAGGTGTATCTTTTTACAGTTATGTATGATTTCATACGTATTATTATCATATCATATCATTTATTGACAACTACAATCGAAATACAACTGTCAAAAAGACTATATCACCCTTAGGTGTTATTCCTATAGCCTCGGTCTTCGGGTTGATATTCACCCTTCCAAGCTAATCAATATCCAATCGGGTATATTGGGATACGAATCGCCACCATTGCTTTTGCGAAAAATTTAGACTTTGGATGATTATCGCTTACTGATAATTTTGATGTTGCTTCTGTCAGATCACTTTGACATAGATTCACTTTGGCAAATATTTAGAATACTTTGGAGAAAAAAAATGCTTTACCCATGAAATTCAGATTAAACCGCAGCAAATAGATTACATTTCGCCAGCTCATTTCCAAATTTAAACAAAGCAGGGTGAAATATGTACATACCGGATTGCTTACTACAATTATGTACAAATAATTTGTCGAATTAGCTTCCACACAAATGCACATGTTGTATTGATATATTGATATATTTCAGAGAGATACGTACTGTGCGAAACCCCAAACTGTGTGCGAGCCGCTAACGAATTATTATCGTACGTGGATCGGGAAGCGGATCCCTGCGAGGACTTCTACCAGTTCGCCTGCGGGAATTTTTTCAGAGACACCAATTCGGACGATGATAAATCAAGCAGCATGAAAGAAATAATGGATAATATTCTAATAAATCAAATTAGGGAAATGATCGAGGCGCCCATAAAAAAAGACGACAAGCCGTCCGTTGCGAAGACGAAAGCCTTTTATCGTGGATGCATGAATGAGAGCGGAATCGATTCGCAGGCCCTAAAGATAATGAAAGACATTTTAAAAGATATCGGCGGGTGGCCTACCATCGACACCAATTGGAAAGAAAGCGATTTTGAGTGGAACCGCGCTACCAACAAACTGAGACGAATCGGATACAGTTTTGATATATTTCTCTCTGTGGAAGTGGGTATCAATCGGAACAAACCAGATAAGCATATTGTGGAGGTAAATGACAAACTGTTTTAGTAAATGTTAAGTCTTATATATTTTTTGTTGTTATTCTGAGAGCCATCTGATATAAGGTCTTCTGAAGCACTGCAATTCCTTGGCTTATTGTATTGTATCTCCCATTACTTTTACCCATTAAATTATGCCAGCCAGTGCAATATCCTGGTGCTCTGTACTAGGTCCTGAGTCGTCAATCAAAGTAATCTGCTGGGTTTATATTTAGCTTGGCCAAAATTGCTTGCCTTTTTGCGTCCATAGCCTCGCATTCACCTAGGATGTGATATACAGTATCTGTCTGGTCTTCTATCACACAGTCAGCATTGGATATCTACGACGCTGGTCCTCATCTTCTCTAAGTACCCTTTCAGCGGACAATGTCCTGTGAGGAAACCTGCTACTATGCCAAGATGATTCCTATACTAAGCTTTAGTAGTTCCTCACTCTTCTTCTTTGATTGTTCCTTGATTAAGGTCTTTCCATGAGTTTGCCCGGGTATGTTTTTTTTTCAGTGTTTGGAGTCAACTTTCTAGGAGCCTCAGGGCGTGTATTAAAATTTCATCAAAACTTAGCGTATTTTGAGCATGAGACAATTTCTTTAAAAAAGGGACTGTCATTTTGAATTAAATTATGAATGAAAGAAAATAAAATAGAAAAAAAATCAAGCAATGTACCAGGAAAGGTGGGGTAATTGATAAACTCGGGATCAGTACCTCCGCTACCGATGTTGTCTGGGCGCCACTGGGTTAGTAAAGGGCCTCTAAAGTGTCACCTGGTCTTGCCATAGCCCAGAATAACAATTAGGGAAAGAGAGGGGATGGTATTTGCAATTACAATTACTAAATAATAAAAAAAAGAATGATAATATATAATTAGAAAAATTTATTAAATATTAAATATTGAATGAACGTTATAAAGAAAAAGAAGCAAATTTTTTTAAAATTGACCTAATTTCTTAAATGGAGTACTACAAAAAGCTACCCAATCGATCGAGCATGCACTATTGATACGAATTGTAACTATAGACTCGGTAATTAACATATGAATTCCCAAATCACAAGAGAACACAAGAGATCGATAAAATAACTTTTCTAGGCTCAAAAATCAGCACAAGGCTTATGCCATAAGGCAGTGGAGGCGTAAACTGTTGTTTTTCTTCGGTGATTGGACGTCGATCTGGCCTCAGAGGTGAGAAAAACTTGCGCGGGAGAACTGCAACTTCCTTATATAGACTCGGAACACAACAATCCTCCCTACGATAACGTGAGGTCGAACGCCCAATTAGAGGATGCATAGCAACAAAATGCAAGCAAGTCATTATGCGCAGACGCCATATTTAGAATCGAAAATAATATATGAAAATTATACAGGGCGATAAAAAAGAATCGATACAAATATGAAATTAGGATTTGAACGTGTCACAAACTCCTCACCTGCTCCCGTACAACTTTCTTTGGCACTCCTATAACACATTTTCGGGCTATAATAAAGCAATATAACATATGCCTCTGCTTGAAAAACACTGGCATATTTTCCTAGTGAAACTCGCAGTGATCACTCGTTGTGCTACTCACCTTACTATAAATTCCATCACCAGTCGCATTCTCGGTGCTTGATGCACCTGTAAACCAGATCAATATGCCGAGCCTGCCTCTGCAGTTAGATTGATCTCAGCTTATCCGATCCGTGATTTCCACCCGAAAGCTTCTGTTAAGTCATGTTGTCTGATCTCATCCATGATGGCAATATTGTTGTGTCCCAATCCTGCATATCTGCCACTTGGTCCTCCTTGCAAACTCACATGCCCCATTCTTGCCTCCCTCATTATCACCAAATGGAGAGGAGGTCTAGGAGGCATTCCATTGCCGCTGTAGAAGTACTCCTCACTCTTCTGTAATGCCTAAACAAGCAACTCTCTGTATCTTGCTGAGTTTAGTTACAACAGTTTGCTGTTGTACCTTTACCCACCATACTAGAGATGCATAAGTGATAATGGATCTGACCACTGCAATGTATGTCCAATACATCATATTTGGTCTTAACCTCCATGTTTTTTCCACGGGCTCTTTTAGGCGACATAAGTGTTGTCTCCGGCCTAGTTTGACTTCTTCGCACAACTTTATGTCTTTACTCCGGAAATTTAGTGGTGCTAGATCATCTAACCTATTTCGTAGACGCAAAGGAATCCAATAATGCAACTTGCATCATAATACCAAACCCATACTCTCTATTTATATTCGTTGTATGCTGTTATTATTGACAGTAATTATTTGCGATGTATTAGAAATAAAAATATAGTTTATTTCTCTGCAAGACATACATAAACTTGCATCATTTGCATATTACATACATTTTTGCTCACGTATGCATTATCCGTTACACATCCACATTAGTTCAGGTCAATTATAGTTTACTCAATTACTGCAGGAAACAGTTCGCGTGCTTAGTTACTTGTGTTTAATGTTTAATTGAGTAATTGCTAAAATTGTGCTATTATACATTCGGTTATTCGATTACATCGGTATGCTCGTCGGATGTCCTACAGTTAATTACAGGTATACTTAAGTCCAAACCATAAAAGTGATTGAATCTTTAACTGGGAATTAAACCATTATTAGACGTTTTAGCAATAAACAAGCCATGAACTGCAAATAGTGCAATGCTGAATTCATTACATTCAGGTCCAGTAATTTACGTGTTGCAGGGCAAAATAATTTTGAAACATGAAGCATAACGAATTATTGTAGTCAATTTGTAAAAATGTTGTTTAACAGACATTATACTAGGCAATTCTGGAATAATAACCCAAATTTCAAAACTTGCTTATCTAAACTCAACTATTATTAGAGAATTTGTAAAAAAATATATGGGGCGCTTCAAATATATTTTAAACGAAAATATTAATCTTTAAGCACTTTAAACTTTCAAGCGGTTATCGTTCCACAATATCCTATGTCCATTTTCTTTATAATAATCTTTATAATTCAAGAAAAAAATTTAATTTAGAAATCATTTCCGTTTATATACTATCGCATCATGTCTGAAAAAGTATTTATATACTCCTATAATATAAGGTATGGTACCATGATTTACCGATCCATTAAATTGATCTTGCACAATTTTCTAAAAGGATTTACTGTATTTCTGCACACCAAACGTCTGATCCAGTACCTTCCGATAATTAACTAATCTCTTTATAGATCAGACCCCCAAGATCGCACAGATTGGAGCTGAACGACAGATTCAAGGACCTCTACTTGAGCTACATAACCGATATTAGTGCGATGCTGGGATCTCCGAAAAACCGCGCTGAAAGGGAAGCCAGAGACGTACTGGAATTTCAAGAAGGATTACGTAAAGTATGACCTCTCCATTCGACTAACAGCTGAATTCGTTTAATATCGGATTAAGGAGGCTTTTTTTTCTACCTACTTTTTCATCGACATGACAACATATTGTCCAATTTTAGTTATCATAGTTCTGAAATAATACCTCTAGGGGTTTCCGATCATGATGCACAAATTCTTAAATTTTCAAAGAATGTAAATTCGCAAGATGGGCATACAGTAACTTGTCGTCAGTTTTGTGACAACAATATAGATTTATTAAATCGCGCTTTAAGTGAAGAGACGTGGGCAGATGTTTTCTCCGCTGGTACAGCTAATGCGAAGGCTAATGCTTTCCATTCAACTTTCATGTATCATTTAAATATCTGTATACCAATAATAACAAAAAAGGAAAAACAACCAACGGACAAATTCTGGTTATCGCCAGAATTGAAAATTGAAAAACAAATTTTATTACAATTACATAGTGATCTGAGAAACAATCCCAACCGATTTTAATAAACTTAGCTACAATACTCAAAAAGTAAAATATAATTCTCTATTAATTGAGAGTAAACGTGAATATAATCGTCACCACATAATTAACTCTAATAACTTAAATAAAGCAGTCTGGGATATTGTTAATAACGAGACAGGTCGAACCACAACAAAACGTCACTCTGAAATTAATGTCAACGAAATTAATATTTTTTTTTTGTAAACTTTGCTGAAGAAATTGTTAGTAAACTTCCAATTAATAGAAGTACAGATAATAAGGTTGATAACTATGAATGCACCATATTTCTTCAACCAATTACTGATGGGGATATACTTCGAATTATACAAAAACTAAAAAATAAGAAAACCCTAGATATTTATGATATATCCACAAACCTTATAAACGGATGTGCTATAAATATTTGTAAACCGTTTGCTGGTATTGTTAATACGTGTTTTGTGGAGGGAAGTTTTCCGGACGTTTATAAGGCGGCTAGAGTTTGTCCTATTCATAAAGCAGGTGACGAAAATTTGCCCGATAATTATAGACAAATACACATACTTCCCAGTTTTTCAAAAATAATAGAGTACGTGATTTTAAGTCAATTTAATCACTACATTGAAACTCATAGTATTCTCAGTATGAACCAATATGGATTTAGGAAAGGTAGACGAACATCTGATGCCATCATGGCTCTAGTGGACAATATCCAAGACGCGTATGAAAGCCGTGAAGATTGCATTGGTATATTCACAGACTTATCTAAAGCATTTGACTGCGTCTGTCCAAAAAAACTAATATCTAAACTTAAATCTTATGGAGTCAGAGGAGTAGCTAGTGATTTAATAAAATCATACCTATCTAATAGAACACAAATTGTATCTCTGTGTAATAGAGTAAGTAATCCCTTAGTAATTAAACGTGGGGTTCCACAGGGATCCATATTGGGCCCTTTTTTGTTCATACTTTATGTCAACGACCTACCGATACATATGAGTACTTTAAATAACATGATAGTAACAACAATGTATGCTGATGACACAAACTTTACTCTTCGTACTAGCATTAATCATAATACTGATAAAACTATCAGCAATCAAATTATTTCCCACTCTCAATCTTGGTTTAATGCTAACGATCTTTTTATCAACACAGACAAAACCAAAATTTGTACATTTTCGCTTAGAGAGAAAACTAATTGTAGTAATATAAAATTTTTAGGTATCCATCTTGAGACTAAACTTTCTTGGATTCCACAGATTGATAACATTTGTTCTCGGCTAAATAGTCTAGTTTATGCAATTAGAAAAACAGCAGCTTTTGTTGACAATAACGTGGCGTATAAAGTATATTTTGGGTTATTTCATTCTGTCCTTTCATATGGGATACTAACATGGGGAAATGCTTCTCACTCGCAACTGCAAAGGGTATTTACAGTACAAAAAGCAGCAGTACGTAGCATAGTTCAGGCGAGATTTGACGATCACTGTAAGCCTATATTTCGTATCCTTAAAATTATGACGCTGTTTTCTTTAATAGTTTATGAAAACTTAATATATATTAGAGATACTATCCATAAGCTGTCGTTACATCGAGACATCCATGATCACAACACAAGAGGTAAAGACAAGATAATGGAACATAGATATCGCACAAATAAATCGCGGATTATAGGTATAGCACTATATAATGCCATGCCCCAAAGTTTAGTGGATTTGCCGAGTCCCAAATTTAAAACCAAACTAAAAGAAATTCTAATAGATATGTGCTTATACAGCATTGATGAGTTTGGGGAGAATATTTGTGATCTGGCAACGTGCAGGCAATCGCAGAGCTGACAATTTTAATGTGTATTGTGAATTATTGTATTTATGTTATTTATTGCATTGACGGGTCCATAAATTTTTTGTTTAACGGACGAATAAATTACTTACTTACTTACTTACTTACTTACTCACTTAGTTGACTCCTAAATTAAATCCCTTCAAACCCAATTAGGCAGATTAAGTTCCTAATTTTTAAATTAGTTCGTCAGTTACAATATTGCATTATCATGGTAACACAATTTCGATTACAAATTGTTTTCATCGGATGAGCGTCAAAAATAAACCAATATATATTTAGAATATTCTTATAGTAGTTATAGTTTCGTCAGAATTGTATTTTTTACAATCCCTCACGGTATTTTTATATAGTAATTGATTTGAGGTTAATGCTACAAAGCCTATTCCAAGAATTTTTACTTGCGTAATCTTTACATAGTTTTCAATTTCAATGTACCTTTAATAAAAAGCAGCCATCCTCTAACATATCGTAATCGATATGCCCACCACAACGTGCTCGAAATATATCTAGTAGACCTTCCTAATTACATTTTCATCCTAGTATAAAAGGTATATTGGGTCACACATTTTCCTTTGACGATGGTTTTTGTTTCAATGATGTTTTAATGTTGTTACCAGCTTGCATCATTAACGTCGTTAACGTATACCTCGCCTATCCGATTTCAAAGTTCCCTAGCACATAATTAGGGGCTCTTTGAAATCGAAAGGCTCACATCTAGAAAACTTCCAGGTAATAAAGAGAAGCGAGGAACGCAGTAAGAACGAACATATATTCAGCCCCAGGACGATATCCGATCTGCACTACGAGATCCCTACTGTTCCCTGGTTTGATTACATCAACCAGACGCTGCAATTTCCTGGCGTACAGATCGCCGCCGATGAAGTTATCAATGTGCCCGACATCGTATACATAAAGGAGTTATTAAGCTTACTACGGCGAGCCCAGAAAAGGTAAGATGAGCTCCACGATTTCACCTTTTCACTTCCACGGCAATTATTGAGAATGGTTGCAAATTTATCTTTAGAAATAAGAACAATAAGGGAACCGAAATGGCTTTTACAATCAGTTTCAAAATACATGTTACATGATAGAGCTGTAATTAATTCATCCACTCCATGTCCCCTTGGGAACAATAGTTGTTAATATTATTATTAATCATACTCTAACACTACCTTATACAATTAATTACACGTTTCATAAATAAATCAAATTACACAAAATAATTATATATTAATCCTACACAGGCTATAATTATTATCGGTAAAACATTTCTAAACGATTGAAAAATTTTTTTATTGATTTTTAATATTAGACTTCCAGCATGGAGATAATAATAATAATAATGATAATAATAATAATGGAAATATATTTGGCCCAACATATAAAATCCAAACAGGCATATAAACAAAATAGAACAAAAATGATAATACAATACAGTAAAACAAGAACAAAATAGAAATATACAAAAACATGTTGTTAGTCAATTACAAAACCATGTGTATGGAGAATATTTTGAATTCAAACTCGTTTAATTTTAATTTTTAAAAATGTGAAATTTTATAAAATAATTTTTAAAATGTCCTTGTGATTGTCCTTAAATGTATAAAAATTTGAATTATATAAAACAATTTTCTGAAGAAGACAACAATAAATAGATTGTCGAAACGTTAATGAAGTGTTGATTAAAAAATTTAAATCATTATATAAAAATAAGCCGCTAACTCATGAAAAAAGAAAAAACATAAAATTGCAGTAACGGCTACGAACAAATCACCATCAAATAAGTTTAATAAATATATAAGTTCATACATATGTATGTACATATAGTACATATTTACATACACAACAAGAAAATATACAACAAGAAAAACTTTATCATCGTGAGCTACATATTCATTCATCTTCCTCCAAGTCCAAGTTAGCAGTCGATTGTTTACTTAGATCCGAAGCAAACGATGTTGATGGCTGTGCATTATCGATAGTTTTGTCGACTTTTTCAAAGAACATTGTTATTGGTAGTTGTCGTTTTTGTCTTTTCATTTCAATAAACAAATTCCCCAAAGGTTTCAAGGCGTCTGTTATAGTGCCAGTAATTTTTATACTGCGTTCCAAGGGGCTGAAGGAATGAGGTCGTGTTAGGTGGTAAAAAAACCACTTGAACATTTTTATTTTCTGTGCCTAGTGACACAGGAAGCCCAGGAGTATTGTATAGTATCAGCAGCACTTTAAATGGCAATTCTTCCTCTTCCAAATATCTTTCCACTTCCGCAATAAAGCATTGATGAAACTATTGTGTAAATAGAACAGCCGTAACCCACGCCTTTCGATTTGATTGCCAAAACACAGGCCAAAACAAGTTTAATTGCTTTAAAGCCTGGTGCATTCTTTGCAGTCTTATGAATATAAGTCCGTTGAGGCACTTTTTCCACATAAGACCAGTCTCATCGCAGTTAAAAACTTGCTTAGGATGATAATTCTTTTCTGCAATAATTTGTTTAAATTTTTCTGGAAACAGGGCAGCAGCTACATGATCACCCGACGCAGATTCCTCTGTCATTTTTATATTTTTTAGATTAAACCGAGTTTTAAAGCTATGCAGCCACCCCCTACTTGCTGTGAATGATTTTCCTTCCTCTTCAGTATAATCTTGGGTCTGCATATCTTCATATAAAACCAACACCTTTTGTTGTAGCACTTTGCCATCGATAGGAATATGTTTTCTTGTCATATCTTCCACCCATAAATTTAAGGCATTTTCTACCTTAAGTAACACTTTATTACGTATTGTGGTTGCAACTTTTGCAGTTTAGGGTGCACTAGAAAAACTAGCTCGAATCTTATCTTTGCTTTTTAACACTTCCCGTATCGAAGATTCGTTTTTATTGTATATTTTAGCAACAGTTGCAATAGATTTTTTTTCTATTTCAATCATATTAATGATTTTTATTTTTTCACTAATAGTGAGCATTTCACGTTTTCTTTTTGGTTTAGAAGCCATTTTAAAATGTTTTTCAAATTTATTTGCTTTATTTAAAAACTATTGCTAGCACTGTCTTGTCCGACAATTCGAATAGTACTAAACTCATAGTTAACAGGAGCGTTTATATGTACAAATAAAAGCACGTTCCAACGTGTTTAACTTATGATAGGAGAGCGCCGAATTCAGGGGATGACTCATATATACCACGATATATCGACAAATGCTCCTATAACTTTTAATAAGGCTCGAATGTCTTTATTTGTTTCTGTATTTATTGATATAATGAGTTTTCTGCTCATCATAGGTAAATCGCGGATGACTGAAACCGCGAATACGGAGTCAGCGGATAACGGGGTACTACTGTATATAGTATAATAGTAAATGCTAACATATGGCTTATAATCAAATGCAGTGTGAAATGTTTAAAGTCCTGCGCGAATAAACGATCATCACCCCGGTTTCTCTAAAGTAATTAGTCTTAACCATAAATAGTAAGCTGTCATTGAGGATCTATAACTACAAAATGACGACAAAAGGCATTGGAACTCATAACGCAGTAAGAGCGGCCTACTATGCACAATTCCAGAGTAAACTCACATATGGTATCTTATTCCGGGCTACATTATCCTCCGCCTACAGAGTATTTATTCTTCAGAAGGCTATATACTATTACAACTCTCTGTAAATTAAAAGAGGACGGTAGTTGTTTAAAGTATTTTTAAAAACGAAAAAAATGTATTTGGCAGTCATTTTAATTTTTTTTTGTGGTGCATTATCCTTTATTTACTCTATTACGTTGTTTGCTATAACTTCATTGCATAGTATAAAGGAATCAAGAACTAATCCAAACATAATACTATGCAAGTAGTATTTGAAATTAGTACAAGATCTTATAATTATTGCCTTCGTAGTAATCAAACGTGCCGTATCCTTCAGTCGACGCAATCAATATATTTGCATAAAATCGATGATTAATTTGCCTCCGTCTCAAGGGAAAAAAATTAGCCCGTAACACACTAAAAAACGACAAAATTATACATTAATTGGATTCTGTGGCCTCGGTCACTGAGCAATTTAATTTCACGACAAGACTTTAATAACTTACCCATTGGGAACATTTAACTTTTACCAGGGCGTACTTTCATAATAAAATTGAAAATTCAGTAAATTTCAGGGTGCAGGCCAATTTCTTATCCTGGCGTTTCGTACAGGACTTCGCCGAGTATCTACCGAAACCGTTCCGGAAACGACAACAGGAATACATCGACATGACGAATGGGCACAGAAAAAAGTCTAGATGGGAGTTCTGCCTGAAGGGCATTGAAGATGTGTAAGTATAAATTAGCACCAATAAGTCATAAAATTCAAAGAAAAACTGCGAGATAAAAGAAACGATCCTGTAAATTTAAATAAATCGATTCATGAGCCAGTAGAGGTTCTCACCTTTGTCTATTTGATAGCATTCTATACAACAATTACCACTTTTATTTTGTTAAATTGTCATTTACGTTAGCAACGATGAGAATAAAAACGAAATGATACACTCACACAATTCTTAATTTTTTACTTAAGGATTAACTAATGTTGGCGGTTGAAATTTTAAACTGTAAAATATTTCCAATGGGTCAAATAACGTATGTCACATAAGTTTTGGGAAAATTTTCGTCGGCGTAAAAATAACTGTAAATAACTTGCAATCTAGTAACCATGATAAACATATGTTCATTAATACTCAAACTTGTTATGACATTTCATAGATGTCAAATAATTTGTCCAATTATGTCGTACAAACTTGAAATACGGAAAAGCATTTACAGCCTGGTTGGACATATACCCAAGCAAGAAATTGTAAACAGATTTTGGAATCAAAATATTTCAAAGACAACCATTTATAGAACAATTGCAGAATGTGAACAAGGTATACCATGCCTCAATTTACCAAAGAGCGGACGTCCCAGAATGTTGACCGAAAATCGCGCCAACCGAATCTGTGAAAGTGCAAAAGACCGTGTTGGAACGTCATGCCGAAAGTTATCCGGAAGATTTAATGTTTCTCATGAAACTGTAAGAAGGGTATTGAAAAAAAAGGTCTAAAGTTTCGTAAAAGACGTAAATATCCACGTTATACAGAGGACCAGTTACGAAGAATTCCAATGTGTTGTCGTAGATTACGCCGAACTCATTTTGCAAACAATAAAGTGATCATCATGGACGATGAAAAATGTTATACGTTCTCTCACTCAGAAATGAAAGGCAATGATGGTTTTTATACCGATAATATAGAAAATTGTGCAGATAATGTTAAATACAAAACCAAAAAAAATTTGAAGATAAAATTCTAGTTTGGTGTGCCATATCGAAGAGGAGTTTCACGACCTTATGTTGGGCATGTGAGGGGTGAGGCAGTTAATGCCAACATTTATACCGAAAGATGCCTACCGAAGTTGCTACAGTTTATTACTACGACTCATCCACGTGAAGAAATAATGTTTTGGCCGGACTTAGCAAGTTGCCATTATGCAAGAACGACTAGAACATGGTTAGAAGCTCACAACATACCCTTTCTGCCAAGAGCAGACAATCCGCCAAATGTGCCACAAGCTCGACCCATCGAAGATTCTTGGGGACTATTGACCAGAAAAGTATATGATAATGGGTGGGAAGCTCAAAATGAAGCTCAACTAAGGCGAAGAATATATCAAAAGGTAAGAGAAATTGATATAAACATCGTCCAAAACATGATGGGACAAGTTAGACAAAAACTGCGTGCCATTGAGGACCATGGCCCTTTGTCATTATTTTAATTGTAGTTTTAATTAATTTAGAAATAAGGTAAAATGTTGGTAAAGTGGTCATTTGAATAAATTACGTTACACTTACTTTAAAGAATTTAATTATTTTTCCCAAAACTTATGTGACATACGTTATATGTCCTAATCTTGAAAAAAAAACTAGACTCGGGTCGGTAACTCATGCTTATCTGGCCACTGTCTTTTAAATATTATTCAACCTATCGCCTTATTATAAACGCAACTGAACTTAAAAATTTATTTATTTGATATTATATGGTATAATTTAATACTTTTGGGACGCTCAGTATATAACTTTTATACTTGTAGCAGATGCTAAATATGTATTTTACTTCACTAAAATAATCAGTATTTCAAACATATTCTAAATAATAATTTATTGCATCAATGTATTTGTTCTTCCACAAACACAATACAACTCAATATTTTATCCTATTTGCTATACTGTTTAAGAACGAATAATATTAAAATCTATAGTTATAATAAACTCGATGGAATTATAAGGGTACAGTTTACAGCAGCCAAAAAAAAAACACTAATTAATTTGTCTGTTTTACTTCTGGCGTAATCATTTTCACATCTTACAATCACACGAATTACTGCTTCTAGAATGCCATTCACCCTGAAAGATTTGTACGTGCAAACATTTATAACTCCAGAGATTAAAGAAAACGTGAGGTCAATGACAGAAGTAATAAGAAGAAGATTTGATAAGCGAATAAAAAAGTTTGATTGGTTAGACGAACGCGGAATTGAAAATGCCAAGGAGAAGATAGCCAGCGTAATAAATTTTGTTGCCGACTATGACCATGAGTACGACTCCATAGACTCAGCTTACAGAGATGTGAGTATGATATTACAAGTTGCAGATCAAATTTCTGATAGTAAATGAGAGTATATGAATAATTCTACTGCCTGATAAGATGTTCTAATTAAGATGTCTTGATGATGAACTTGTATAAGAGAAAAAGTTGTCTATTACATTTAATTGAGAACTGAAATTTAATCAAAATAATATCCATGCAGTAATAGTGCTATAATTTTTTTGTGTAAATTCAATCACGGGTACCCTTACTCAAAGGACTTCCAGCGATAGAGTATAAAGCTTGAATTAAATAGATTTCCCTCCATTAACTTTCAGAATAACAGACAGAATAACTCGCCTAGGCTCACTTCCATTGAACGCATAATTCAGAGTATTAACTTTCATTTACCGTTCATTACAAATTACTATCAACTTGAGAATGATTTGATGTTTGATTGAGCAAACAGATAATTAATTATATGGGAACAAAGACGATTGACAATATATGTATGTACCAGTCATAAAAATATAACAAACACTCCAACAGACAAGTGACGGTCCTGCATTCGGTACTTATTCCGATTACATAGGCGACCTTTATCTCATTTTTTTAAAAGACAACAAAATCCAATTATGCGGCGCCCGTTTACCATAATAAAAAAGGCGCAAATTTTCAGGTCGAAATTCATGAGAATAGATTCCTATTATCCCTCCTGCAGCTGGGTAGAATAAAGAAGGATTTGGAATATGGAGCGATAAACGATCTGGTAACTCATGAAAGTGAGGACAAGACCAGAATGTACAATTTTAAGGAGAATAGACTGGGTAAGTCACAATGTTATTTAACATGAAATAATTGTAATAACTTCCCTATATCTTTCCGTAGTGATACCTGTCGACTATCTTCACGGAATATATTACGATATTTACAGACCGAATTACATGAACTACGCGGGTCTAGGTACAATTATTGCTAAGGAATTGTCGAATATGTTTTTGGAAGGGCGTAATTACGATGTTAGAGGAAACCAATTAGAATGGGCATCATCAGAAAGTTTAGTTAATTATTACAAGAAAATTAAATGTTTCGGAAATCAATATATGAACATTTATGTCCCAGATGTTAAGAGAATGGTAAGTTTGTACGTTGTAAACCAATAAAGCAAAATTTTGCTGGCAATTTAGATTACCTTGTGAGTGAGAGTAAGTTAGTAGTTAACTTTGAAGCCGGCTACTATTGATAGTTTACTAGGCTATTTACATTCATCGATATTTCTCAAAGACCACTGATATTTTAAGAATCCCTTAAACTTCTAAGTACCGAATTAGACATTCTTAAAGTACAACTACAGCATTGGTCTTGATAAAACGTAAATCATTCATCCAACAAATATACCGTTTTATTTCATAATAAGAATTTTGAAAAGTTGTTTCAGAGCCCTTCCTTGCTAGCTTGTTTGCTATTTTGTTGCCGGGTATGGTCCGGCTCCCACACCAAAATAACTTCGTTGTGTTTGGCCAGATTCTTATATTTTCCAGGCAATACCAAGCCAGTTTCATCTGATAAGATGCTAACATCTCAGCATATAAATCAGCTGGCACTTGGGCTGTCTCCCAAGTGCCCTTCGGGCACATATCTCTATTGCTAGTATTTCCGTTTCATGTATGGGGGTATATTGCCCTAGTTCCATATATCCATTATGATTCAGAAATTCACTATACAGAGTTTTCCACGGAAGTGGCTGGTTATAAGTTTTCGTAAAACTCCCAATAATTATCTCCAATAGATTTCTTTAAAATACTCGTTTTATTTATTAATGCTTTCAAATCGTCGAATAATATTTTATGTAGTAGGCTATGACTTTGACATTACAATGAATTATTGTTTTCAGTAAAAAAGTGCCGAAAAGTTAGGCTGAAAATAAATGCATCTGATTGCATGGACAGACGTTTTTGAAATGCCCAGATCTTCATAATCGGCAGGTATTAAACCACAGGGTATTTCGAAATATTGAAATACGCTAAACATTAATCTCATTTTCCTCATTCTCAGAAAAGAAGTATATTACAGTTTTTCTTTGACACTTCCAGTTTTTTTTTTAAGTGTTTCAAGTTTTCCGAGTTTCTTTACGTCTATTGGCTGCAAATGGTATGGCATATTAAATTATAGGCATGTTCTTCTCGCAATTCTTTGGCATTCTCCATGAATATGAAATAAATTTAAGATAACCAAATGATAATAAACCCTTTATGACAAACCCCAAATTTTTAAAGCTGAAGAGTTTTGTTAAGTCCGAAAACATCTAACTAGCCACTTCCCTGGCAAACCCTGTATATATACACCAGCTTCAGGACCTGTAATTTTTTTTTGACCCATGTGCATCCCAGATTTGGTTTCAAACCTCGGGTTTTTGTTTTGCTCTCCACTTTTCCCAATCCATGGTAATGAAGGGTTTATCAAAGGAGAGTTTAGGAACCACCTATTTATTATATCAGTACCTATTTCGAAGATAGATACTCTATAGATCGGTATTCTGGCATGCCCCGAAGTATTCTGGGCTCTTCAGTTTCCGTCACACTTCAGTCCCATAATGTAAATATCCAAGAGCGGTAAATTCAGCATGGTTTCCATAGCAGTTGGTGGTGTGCTTTTTGCAGAACTAGTGATACAGAAGCAAGCCTCTCTCTGTATCTTTGCTAGTTTTTTAATTGCTTGCACTGCTGTGTAGTACTGGTCCATCAAATCAAGCAGCCCTAGGCTACCATGGGTCTTAGTGCAGTGAACAACCACCATGCGTAGCTTTAATGCCCTGTTTTTTCAGTTGCTCTGCGACTAATCATCAGTGCCCCTTTATACTTGTTTGCCATCTCTTCAAGTTGTTGGTTCCAGGTTAGCTCCGAGTCAAGGACCACTCTCATATATTTAGCATCTTGACAGAATTGTACCGTTTCATTATAAGGAGTTATTTTCGCAGAATTAACTTTTAGGTTTTCCTATTTACACCGCTCCTCTATTTGCATGAGTTCTAAAATAGTACTTGCATTTTTCTCCATTATGAGTGTTGCAATGTCATCTGCATACCCCTCGGTATAGTATTCTACATTATTTAAGGTTATAAGCAGTTCCTCAATGACAAAATCCCACAGCAGAGGTGACAGAACTCCACCATGCGTGCAACCTTTATAACAATGTACATACTATCTTCCAATTGCAAAATGTGCGATTAAATTTCATTATGAAACTTCTTATCAGTTAATTCTTTTTAATTTCACCAAGACGATAAATTATTACCTAAAGTCATTAAAAACTTTTTCATGATTTAAAGATAGTATTCTGAAGAAATGAGGGCAAAGCAAAAGAAAGATTAATAAAGTATCTAACTTAATACCTAAATGAAAAGTTCGACCTTCCTAGCGCAAACCGCGAATAACATGTGTTCAAGAAGTTTTATGGCATTAAAATTAATACGATAGTTTTTTCCTAACCACCATAATACTGATTTCTTCTACCTAAAATATTTCAATATAAAAAACAACTTGATATAACATCTTAAAAATTTTGAAATATCTAGGAATAATATAGGTACTATGATAAAATTGTACCTGGATTCTTTAATATAAAAACATCTCGACCAAAGTGAATGCAAAGGCATTGAAATCATAATTGACATGAACTGTCGGTTAGTAAATAAAGGTAATATTAAAGACCAATTCCTTAGCAGACAATCTTTTCTCTAAAGAACGCTAAAATCATTACGTTTCAGATAGTCTCAGGACTATTTTAAAGAAGCTCACATACAGCAGCAGCAGTAAATTTTATAAATAGTTACACTATGTTATCTCCTTGCTATGTTTAACAAAGGAATAAGTATGTAGGATATAAAAACTAATATTTTCACAACACGATATACGGATAAGCATAATAAGTCCTTCAATACATTCATCCCAGAATATTAGAAAAGACGTTACCTATCGGACTTCCTCTAATCGGAGAGGACGACGTGCACTTAATGTAAATCCTAACACTTTTACCCCACCGGTCACGATAGCAGCAGAGTGAAATAAAATATGAATACGGGAATGGTGCTGCTTGCTGGAATATCGGAAGAGACAAATTCAAAGTTGCATTCTAACGTATTAGGAGTCAAGCGACTCGAAAATTCTGTGTGCGCATGAATGATGCATTACTTCTGGGATCCGACATTCAAATATATTGACATATATTACATGAGAACGGTAGTTTTTCCAGTTATGATGTTGAAAGTATAGACGATTCTCTCCACGCGCGCCGAATATCGAGACCCAACGCTCCGACACCTTAATATCTATTCGAATATCTGCATCGGTATCGTGAAATTTTGTGACCCCTGAGGGTTCGACTCATACGAACAGTTCCCGCTTATTTATTTATATTGATATGTGAATACAAAACTACATTGTTGGAAGATCAAAGTGGAAACTTATATTAAATGAAAACAATACAGCTGATTGAAGTAATCAAATGTTTCGAGGTACATATTCCAGTCATGCTTGCATACGTATATCAATTTATCCTCTTGAATGTAGTGAATTATAAAAATAACTGGTATGGAAAGGTCTGACGCGTATATAATATACAAGATTGGCCCTAAAACGTTACCTAATAGAACTCCAGATTTGAGGTTTAAACTGAAGTTAAATCATTCATTTTCGTTATGAAATATCTACTAGTTAAGCAAGATTTAGTTAGGTAATAAAAGAGACCTTTCAGTGCCTGTTTGATTTTGTATAATAGCCAGATTTTGTCAACAAAATTGACTAGCATCCAAACGATATACCGTAGTTTTCTCTGTTGACTTTCCTGAACTTCTTTAATTGCGTTTTTAAGCCTAAGAAATTGATACTTGTCAAGCACCACAGAGCCAAATATTTCTCCTAATCATCATTACGACCCCGAAAAACCCAGTTATCGCAATTAACCAAAGTGAGAATTGAACTCGTGATCCCATGACTGATAGCCAAGCATGCAAGCCACTATACTATCAGCTCGTGTTACACTAACTATTCTTCTTATTACTTTTGAAGAAGGAAACTGAAACTCTTGCAATTTTCACAGACACCCAAGATGTCCAATATATGCCATACACTAAATATTTTAAGCCAACTAAACACACTGCGTGATTGTGATTTTAACCGGGTACTATTGTTGGCAATATCCAATTTCCCTAAAATAAAATAGGTTGGTAGTAGTAGTAGTGCTAGAGAAATGAAGGTGAAGAGACGTTAGAGGTTAGATAGAATTGTTGTTATGGTTATTGTATTACATAGACGTAAATTAATAAAAGTGTTTTATTAAGAAAATAAAAGGGAACTTACACTATGATTGTTTCTCAGTTTACATTTAACTTATAATACAGAATTAGTTAAGAAACCAGCCCCATCTGCTTTAGATTTTCGGAAGCTTTATTATAATCTGCAAATACCTATATTTTTCATACAAAAAGCAGAAGTCAATATAAAAACCTCAACTTGTTGAAGTAAAATCCCGTATATTTTTTTGTTGTTTTTCAGAGTATAAAGTAATTTCAGTTTAT
Source organism: Cetonia aurata (assembly GCA_949128085.1). Taxonomy (NCBI): domain Eukaryota; kingdom Metazoa; phylum Arthropoda; class Insecta; order Coleoptera; family Scarabaeidae; genus Cetonia; species Cetonia aurata. The sequence goes on along the minus strand of OX421886.1, from coordinate 14,879,970 downwards.
TCAAAATAGAATGCTGCACTGCAGATTTATTAAGAAAGACCACTGAATATTAAAAGTAGTAAAACGGAATGTTTTCAATTCTTTTATACAAAAAATCAGATTAAATTCAAATGTTAAAATTTAATCTTATGTGCAGACCTACAAGGATGCGAGCATATAAAACAGAATAGTCTTTTTTTCAGGTAAATGAATCCCTACTTCATATAGATGACATAGCGGAAGTGGCTGGTGCAAAATTTGCGTACGACGCGTACGCTTCATGGTCGAGTAATAACGACTTGGAGCCAAATATCCCAGGGCTAAACTTCACACAGGCACAGATTTTCTGGATCACCTCGGCTTTACAGCAGTGCATTAGGGAGACACCTGGAGAAACGGAAAAAATCCTACGGAGCGACAATACGACGCTGAATAGAATAAGAGTGAACGGAGCATTAAGGAATTTAGAGCAGTTCAGTGAGGCTTTTGATTGTCCATTAGGATCCCGGATGAACCCCGAGAAGAAATGTAAAATGTGGTGAAATAATTACGTTTGTAGAATAAAGTAAACCGCTTAAATTTAAGAACATGATGAGTACAATTATAAAACAACCGTAAGTGCATTTTACCATTAGGATAACGTCTTTTGTCCTCTTCCTCTCGCCTCGCATTTTGCGCTCCAGTACACTGGAAATGTAAAAATATTTCAGGTCAAGAAGGAGGACGATCGTGGAATGCGACTTTGAAGTAATACTCAAGGGCTTTTAATTATGAAACGGAAAAAAGAGCAATTCGCCCGCGAATTGTAGTCATCAAAAATTAAATGAATTAGCTGAGCCTTATGTTTTCCTCTTTATGTGAGGATACAATAAGAGAACAGCTTACTCGGAAAATTTTAATACCTTTCATTTGCTTTTTCTCTGCTGAAAATCAAACCTCTTTGCAAAGTACTTTACATTATTTTTTTACCAGCAGAAACCCATTGGTTTAGATTTGTTAGAAATATTCAAATAAGTTGTTTTTTTCGTAAACAGAATCTCATTGACGTACTTTATTTAATTAATTAGAATTTTAATAATAAAATATTATTGTTGTCAGTCTTATTATTAATGTTAATGTACTTCAAATAATTAAATAAATAAAAAGGACTACTGTTTAGGTTATTACTTCCTTACACATGGAAACACTTGGAGCCTACCCATGCACTCAAAAAGAGAGCATTTACGAACTGTTGAAGGCTCATTTCCGTCCACGAAAATCCTCGCGGGCCGGCTCTATCGGATCGTAGGCCAAATAGGCTAAAACGAGAAGATTGAAGGCTGGCCACAGAAATCATGAAACGCGCAAGAATCAAGTAGGCGCTGTGCAGGTTTTTGCCTTTTAAATCTGCTAGCACAGATGGAATATTTCCAGTCCTACTCCAAAGAGATAGAGGTACTGATGCCATATCTCATAAAAATCTTCAAAGTATGTATGTATAGCCTGCGGATGCATTCCAAACGCATGGCAAAAGGTTAGAGTAGTATACCTGCCTAAGATAGGTAAAATACCCGATTAAACGCCAAAATGGTACAGACCAATAAGTCTGTCCTTTTTTACTCAAAACATCTGAAAGGTTGGCGGACAGGTACAGTTGACGAAAATAAAATTAGGACAACTTTATTACTCTAATGTAATTGTAACTTATGTCAATTTGATTTATGACAGGATAACAGGTAAATACACTGCGTGCAAATTCACGAGGAAATATTAGTTTACGAAAAGTTTCCGAAAGATTGACAAAAAGAATAGAGTAGTTCATTTATTTTTCCAAAAAAGAACATCTGTAAAACATCTTTAAATTAAATTAAAGTTTCAACAATACAACCAAATAATAGAAACATTTAAAAATTAATATTTAATAATGGCGCCGTTTTTGCGTATAAGTTCGTTAAATCTTCTATGCAATGAATTGTATAAATTGATACTCTTCAGAGATAGTTTCCCATGCATCATTTAGCACATTTAATAATTCTTCTGAATTTCTGGGTCTAACATTGCGCTTTTCAATGACTTTTACTAAAAACCCCCAAACATTTTCTATTATATTTAAGTCTGGACTTCGACTTGGCCAGTCTAGAACATTTATATTATTTTCTGTAAACCAGTTGGTGACATTATTGGCTTTGTGGATTGGACAATTGTCTTGCTGATATATGTAATCCTGTTGCGGAAAGAAATGGGCGACGGAAGGTAGCATCACATTTTCAAGTATCTGTATGTAAGAATTGGCGTTAAATCTGCCTTCAATATGCCACAAAACACCTGGTCCGTGTATAGATATCCACGCCCACATATTTACCGAAAATCGTCCACTTTTATCATTATTACTAATGTATTTTTCTTCAAAGCGTGTGTTTACACTCTAACTCGGCCACAATTCATTGATTGAAATATTTTCTCATCAGTAAAAATGACATTTCCCCAAAAATCTATATCAAAAACAAAAAATTCCAAAGCAAAACCTAGACGTGCTTCCTTATGTTCTTGTTTGAGAATTAGCTTGCGAGCAGCATAACGACAACGCAACTCCGATTTTCTTACACGACTCTGAGCTGTGCGTAAAGACCCAGGGTAATTACTAGCTGCAACTGCATCAACTACGCTATCGAAAGGATTTTCCCTCAAGTGCATTACCAAAGCATCATCTTGCAAGGGTGTAGAATTTTTAGGTCTTCCCGAACCGGGCTGTCTATTAAGATTTTGTTCGTTTCTCCATTTCTTGAGAATTTTATGCACCGTATTACGATTAATATTATACAATTCTGCAATTCTTCTTATAGACCAACCATTTTCTGCTTTGCTAATTATCCTTGCTTTCGATAAAAGACTTAGCTGCGGCATTTCAACTTTATGACAAATATATGAATTTATATGTCAAACTGACAGACATACCATAAAAATGAAAGTCGCATTTAAGACGCTTACTTTTAGTCAAAATGCGTTATAAAAGTTGTCCTATTTTTTATTTTCGTCAACTGTACATAAGAGATACCGCGCTGAGAGAACAGCCACTCAGTGACTAACCGAGAAAATCCCCGGACATCAGGTCTTAGGGGAACAAAGGCCTGAATTTACTGAAGACCTGCCGAGTAATGACAGGAAGACTGTCAAAATGATAGTAGGTCTGTTGGCCAGTCATTGTAAACTAAATAGAAAGATATATGCATAACACAGCGAGAGGAAAAAGAACTGCTAGTGTCTAGTGCTGGGCGTAAAGAAACCCCTCTCAAGGATGTTAGACCTAATCAAGAAGGTAAAGTTAGATAACATGGGATCACATTTGGTGCATAAATAACTTCTAAATTAATTTCAAAAACATACCACTACATGAAGTTCACAGAGAAAAGTATCACACTCATTGGATTTTACAAAAGTCGATCGAACTACGCTTACCGAATGCAAATTAAATCAGCGACCAAGCAAAGTCACGTTAGGCCTTTAAAAAATCACAACTATAACGATAACCTCATCTTCGGTTCGTGAAGAAAACTATTCTCAGGTGTGATTTGTTATTTAGAGGCGTTTTTCTCTAAACTAAATTTTATACATGGGTACCCTTTCTTATGACATCGCACATCTGAAAATGTATTTATACAAATCCATAAACAGTATAAACACAACAAGGGTGATAATATAGAAATAATGTAAGTAAGTAACTCTTTCTTTATTTCTACAATGGTATTACAGTTTCAGTTACAAAACAAAATACAAAGTAGAAATGGCGTCAGTAAAAAAGAAAGAAAGAAACAGTATATGCATTTAATTTAATGATTCAGAAACTCGTGGATTGTATATGGTTCTACATTACAAAGATATGAGTAAACTGCTCTTTTGAATTTATGTAGGTTAGCCTCTAATTTAATATGATTTGGTAATCTGTTGTGAAACTTTGTACAGTTGTAAGTTATGCCTTTTTCAGTTTTGGTTAGCTTGTGGATAGGTACGTTATAATTTTTTTTATTTCTTGTTTCATATTTGTGCAATTTTTGACTATTTGTGAAAGAGTTTTTATTTTTAAAATTAAAAAGTAGACATTCGTAAGTGTAAATACCATATACTGTTAGTAAGTTATTCCTTTTAAACATACTTCTTAGCGATTGTGTTGCCCTTAGACCCAGCAGTGCACGCACCGCCCGTTTTTGCATAGTAAAAACGCGCCCAACCTCTCATGAGCCTCCCCACACTATAATACCATAGCGCAATATGGAAGCTACATACGCATGATATACGGTCTTCAAAGTTTGGAAAGTGGTCACCTCACCAAGAATCCTTAACGCAAAACATGCACGGCTGAGTCCACCATAAACGCAACTTATCTGGCATTCCCATTTTAATTTATCATCGATTTCTATTCCTAGATGTTTACAGTGTGTGCTTAGGTAATATTTTTGATTGTTTAGGCAAATATGTTTTGGTGTTTCAGTTTGTTCATTATTCTTAAAAGAATACAATTTGTTTTTTTAGAATTCAGTTTTAATCGATTATCTAAAAGCCATTGCTCGATATCCAACATTAATCGCGAGCCAAAGTTGATTAAAGTGGGAAGGTCAACTCCAGAGATTATTGCATTCGTATCATCTGCAAAGTTTATGATTTTTTGATTCTCATAGCGTTGGAAAATATGTCGTTGATAAATATTATGAATAGCAGTGGACCTAATACACTGCCTTGGGGTATACCCAATACCGAGGTTTTGCTGTCAGAATTAAAAGTGCCATCAACGCAATTTATTTGTACTGTCTGCGTCCTATTTGTTAGGTAAGAGGCAAACCAGTTTTCGGACACACCACGCATGCCGTAGTCCCACAGCTTCCGCAGTAGTAGTTCATGAGACACGCTGTCGAATGCCTTTGTTAGGTCAAGAAACAGGCCTATGATTAAGTTATTGCTCTCGTGCATTGCCAATATCCAGGTAGTGAACTCGTAGATTGCAGTAGCAGTGCTTTTACCCAGGAGAAATCCGTGTTGGCCCTGGCTAAATAGATTATTTGACATAAAAAATGAGTGAATCTGTTGGTATACAACTGTCTCTATTATTTTCGAAAAGGTTGTCAAATGACTTATCGGTCTGTAATTGTTGATATCCATTTTGTTACCATGTTTATGCTTTGGTGTAATGATGGCATGTTTTAGTGCCGTGGGAAAAACTCCTTCAGACAGCGAAGAATTTATGATATCACACAGTGGTTCAGAGATTAAGTCAAAGCATTTTTGTATTACTTTCAGTGGTATATCATCGATGCCATAGCTTTGTTTATTACGTAGCTTGTATATGACTTCTTTTAGATCGCTTATCGTTATTGGGTGAAAGTAAAAGGTTTTTGAGTTCATTTTGACTCGATCTGTATAATTATTATTGGTGTTACTAATTGGGTGAAGTGCGCACCCCATAGAAGTGAATAAAGCATTGAAATTATTTGCTAGATCTTTAGAGTTTGTTGAATTATGAACGTATTCTTGCTTTTTTCCAAGTTCCCTATTTACTATTTGCCAGGTTGCCTTAGATTTATTTGGAGCGGAGTTAATTATTGCATCATTCATGCTTTTTTTCTTGTCCAATAACATTTTGTGGTATTCTTTTTTTAGAGTTTGTAAGTATGTTCTGTATTCCGGGTGGTAAGTACAGACTGTTTCAACAATTTGTATAGTATTTTTGAGTTCTAATATTTCTGGGGAGTGAAATTGTACCTTCCTACTGCTAGGTCTAATGCGTTTAAGGGGGAATCATTCATCAAAATAAAGTTTGAAAATGTGTAAGAAGCTGTTGTACTTATCATCTGTTGTTTTATATTGAAGTACTGGTTGAAAGTTCGCATTTGATAGCTCCTGACGGAAGTTTGCTATTGTGTAATCAGTAAATGTTCTCATAAATTTTTTTGTTAGGGTTTTTGTCAATATCGGGATATCTATGTCAGTCAGTAGTGCATAGTGGTCAGAAATGCCAAATTGTAGGGTGTATGATCTAAATTCTAGTGTTTGATTAATTATGACATTGTCTAGGCATGATCGAGAAATATTCGTGATTCTAGTTGGTTTGTCAACAGTACTTTTGGCTCCATAGCTGTGTATGAGAAGCAGAAAATCGTTAGCGTTGTTGCTATCTGATAGTATATTTATATTGAAATCGCCTACAATAATGTAGTTGCATCGCATGTTTATTAAAAGCTCAAAAAGTCGTGAGAAAAGGCTAAAAAATTCACATATAGGTAAATCAGGTGATCGATATATATGCAGATAATTATTAAAGTCTTTTTGTTTCTGAAATATTTGATACAACAACATTCAAAAATATACCTTTGTATGTTAATGTATATTTCCATCTCTGATATAGTGCCGAAAAAATGCCACCAGGCGAGTTCATGTTGCGGTTCTAATTGCGTTTTTCATTTTTTCTTTGACAACTGATATTGTGGAATAAATGTTTTCTAAAGGTTAAGTATATTATAATTGAGCTATACAGTAGCAATTATGCAAACGGTAAATTCGATTCTTAAAATTATTCTATTAGTCAATCTACTTATAAAACTTTGTCCTGAAATAACGAACTGGATACAAAACAAATGTAAAATTTTATGTAAAGGAAGAATCATACTCGCAAATTATGACATATTATTTGTCGTTTGGAACCTAGCTCGGTGGCTTAATTTCCAGTTCTGGGATTTGGGAAGTTTGGTGTGTACGCTTAAAATTAAAGAATTAAAATTTAAATCTCATTTCCTCTTACTTAGAACATTAAGCAAACATTTTGCGAAGAATGTTGGTGCGTATTAAAATCCAAGTCAGCATTATTCTTTCAGGCGGTTGTGTTGTGGAACCTTAGCTCACCTCAAATAAACTATTTATCACGGGGAACGGCGGAGTGTCGTACAATTTGACTTGTTACAACTGTAGACTGTTTGTACAGTTGATGTTTATGCAGTTGGGACTACGAAAATAAAATTCTCTCGACCCTAAAAATTATGCTTGCTAGAAGTACTGAATAAACCAAACTTTTTATATGATTCGTTAATTAAAATTGGGATATGCCTAGTTAAAATTATTAAATACTCGTTATTCCTTAAAATATGCTAAATTTGAATAAAAGGAAAACACAATAAATTATTTCTTCCAAATTTTATTTTGTATTTGTTAATTTATCCTCAAATTCCAATTGCCCCATAATAGTTTTTGTTTTTATTTAAATGCAAATCTTAAAAGGGTTCATACGAAAGAAACTTTGAACGGGCAAGATTCTTCGCGTCGTTTTATCTTGGTTTCCTTAATGTTTTGTTTCCTTCACGTGTCGAAGTTTGAAGATAATAAGAACTTAAAAATACTAAATATTTGTATGATTTAACCTGGATCGCGTCATTGTCGTACATTAAACTAAAATGATTTGCGGATGAAGCTAAGCGAAAGAGGAAATTTACAACTTTTTGTCGGTAATAAGTGACCGGAAAGTTTAAGCAATTAAAATCTACCCTTTTCAAAGTATACTTGTTATGCTTTGAGTTCTTTGAAGCGTTAGCAAGCTTAACGGTTGCAAAATGAGGCCAATTCATAGACGTTATTTGAATGCTTTACACGCACTGTAATAGACTGCAGCAGACAGTAATTATTCTGGTTGTCATGGATAGGAAAACAAAACAATATTGAACATAAATATTCTAGACGTGTAAAAACGTTGTTTGCCACCTTGATTAGCAAATAATTATTATATGTACTAATAAACGCTTAGCATTACTATAGATGCAAATAAATCAAGATAGTCTAAATTTTCACATTTTGAAAATATTTATTTCCATCGGTCAGGTTATCAATCATTAAAATTTGTGTTATAAAACTGTCAACATCAGCAAATTTTATATATTAATAATGTTTATTTAATAGAGGTAAAAGGATGACTACATTGATTTATCCACACATAAGATACACTGCAGAAGCCAAAATTGCTTAAGAAAAAATACCTAGGTGCCAAAATTTCTTTCTTGAGATTGTTGGAAACATCAATAGAGGGTTTCCTGTTGGAAAAACAAACATGAGCTGTCAACGTGGGATACTCGCTTTATAAATCATCTATTATTTCCTAGCATCCTGCTCTTGACTATTACTGTAGGTGTTGCAGTGCTCTTGGCGGAGTTCCTTAATGATATTTAAAAGATGCTATCAATTCAATACGAGAGAAAGGCCTCTCTGCGACACGGTGAAAATTAATGCAAAGTAAACACTTCATTTCTGCACCCGTAGAATAATTGTATTGGTTTTGATATTTTCAGATCAAAATACTTCGGCAAAGTATAAAATTAAAAGCAATCGTTCCTTGTTTATATTGACGAAAGAGGCACCACATGCGAGGTTCCATGTGCAGAAACGACGGCAATTTCATTTGATGTACTCACCCGGGTGGGATTTTTTTTTTTTTTCGAAGCAATTAGCAAAAACGATATCCAATTACTCGTTCCAGTGGCGTCGACACCGGAGTGTAAACATTTAATTGCTTTTGTATGGATACAGTTAAATCAACGTCAGAGGCTCACATCATTCAAACACCACACCGTATTTACATAGAGACCTTGTAGTATATGAAAGACGATCGTTGAAAGGTACTGAACTCCGTGTTGGCAGTCGAGTATTACAATCTCCATGACTATTTATTCTACATGTATGTTTATATGTGAAACGCGTACATCTCTTATATTCGCGGGTTCGCGAATGTTTCAGTCTTTTGTGTGCATTTTACTTGTCATAAATAGAGTTTCACTTTGCATATCAAAACCCATGTCTAATGCCATAACCAGTCTGACACAAACAGTATAACAACAACACATATATCGTCCGCTGGTTTCAATACTTCATCAAAGTATACTACAATAGTATTTCTATTTTCTTTTTTAAAGTAAAAAATTCTGCAATATTTAGAGCGCCTGGACCGCACTGGTTTATTTAATTAGAACCTGAGAGTATTACTTTTCATTTCAAATCAGCTAATTACACTTGGTCGAAATTGCTTTTAAATTTGTCGTTTATATAACAGGCACCAATCATGCATTTTAACAACTAAAATCGAAAGAACACACACAGCGGCAAAATTAACACAATATCAATTTTAATTAACACTAATGACATCTGCTTGCACCATCAACACGAGCTATATACAACAGCAGCCACAATTTATTTTTGATTAAAACGATTCCGCTTTGCGTGTTTTAAAAAGTCTCTGGAGTATATCTCCCAATTAGCGGGCCACGCTGTCATATACGCTAACCAGTGAATATAACCAGACGTAAAAAATTCACATCAATGTCACTATTTATTCGTTTTTTCCTTTTATTTCTTTAGTAATTTTTTCTTTTTATACCTAGTATTATCAAAATGAAAATTATTATTATTGGACTTCAATGTTGGATCAATAAAAGTTACAATGGCGAGGGTAACGAAGTCGCAGGCATCTCATAGTTATACCAAATATTTGTTGCAAAAAATTATTTTTTAGTGAAATATTTAAGTTCTAGTGAACTATTGTAGTACAGTAGTACCTCCATATCCGCGGGGGTTTGGTTCTGTGCTCTTCCTGGGATACTGAAAACCGCGGATAGTAGTGAACGCTTTATTTCCGAATACAATATGAAATACGAAGCAAAGTTAAAACAATGAAACAAGAAAAAATAAGTTATATAATATTTATTTAAAATAAATAGACAATAAATAAATAAATATTTTTGTGCTGTGTAATAAGTTGTACATATAGTACATATTTACATATAGTACATATTTACATACACAACAAGAAAATATACAACAAGAAAAACTTTGTCATCGTGAGCTACATATTCATTCATCTTCCTCCAAGTCCAAGTTAGCAGGTCGATTGTTTACTTAGATCTGAAGCAAACGATGTTGATGGTTGTGCATTATCGATAGTTTTGTCGAATTTTGCAAAGAACATTATTATTGGTAGTTGTCGTTTTTGTCTTTTCATTTCAATAAACAAATCCTCCAAAGGTTTCAAGGCGTCTGTTATAGTGCGAGTAATTTTTATACTGCGTTCCATTATTGGATCATATTCTACTATCTGTTCTTGTAATTTTTGAGCAGTTCAAAATATCGCTGAAAATTTTTCAAGCGTCCATGCTGACGGTTCTTGTTGACCCTCATCCTCATCGTCACTCGCTTCTGGAGAAGATTTCACAAGGTCTACCAATTCCTCGTTGGTGAATACTTGATCCTCTTCGTTTATGTAATCACTGAGTTCCTCTTTGGTTATATCGTTAAATCCTTCTCCATCTATTTTCTGCGCTATGTTAAATATCGTTGTTAGATGTGAATTAATATCATGTGTGTCTTCAGAACTAAGAACGATGTCATTCCACAGATTTTTCCAACATGCTATTATCGTTTCTGACTTTAATTCCTCCATCGCTCCTTTGATAAATAAAATTGCGTCAGCAATTGTAAATGACTTCCAGCATTCCATGAGCCCGATATCAGAACATTCGTTAGCCATTGTATACAGCATTTCGAAAACCTGTCGAATATATATGGCTTTAAAGTATCTAATGACACCTTGATCAAGGGGCTGAAGCAATGAGGTCGTGTTAGGTGGTAAAAAAAACCACTACAACATTTTTATTTTCTGTGCCTAGTGACACAGGATGCCCAGGAGGAAATTACACCACCTCGGCAAGCATGGTAAATATTCTGTTTTCCAAGCAGGTATACATTATCCTGCAATATGCATGGGAAAATGATAGGAAGGCTACTACAAATAAACGGATTTCATGTTATTCTGATAGCCAGGTAGCACTAAGGACTCTATCGAGTCGGTGCTAGAATGAGAGTGCCTCGAAGAACTATGAGAATTGGCGAGATGAAATAGGGTGGAGCTGATTTGGGTGCCAGGACATCAAGGCATCGAAGGCAATGAGAAAGCAAACAAACTCACTCATCAAGAAGCAAACGTGCAACTCAAAGGACCAGAACCGGGTTTGGGAATATGCAGTAGCATGGTCCGAAACCTTATAAGAGACTGGATTGGGGAAGAATATAGCAAACATACCCAGACATGAGCATGGCTAGGAATTGTGGGTAACCCATGCCGGAAAAGAGTGGAAAACTATTACTTGTAAGCAGGAATCAACTAGGTACGTTTAATTGTAGGGATCATTGTGGGAAGTGCTCCGACAAAGGAACACTTACACAAGATAAAGATATTTAATGGAGATCTTGACTGCAGATTATATAGAAAGGAAGCACAGACAACTTAACATATAGCAATTGTGAGGCGCTGGATCACAAGAGATATCAATTGTTTGGGAAACACAAAGTTGAACCAAACATGTAGAGACTATTCCATGCTAGGGATCTATACAGTCCGTTGCAGAGCACTAGTATAGTGGAATGGGTTCTGTAACAAGCACAAGTGGAACACAATAATCCTTTAGGCTGCAGTGTTACACGGAGACCATAGTCAGACGTGCCTGTGGATAAGGGAAAAAGGCTGTTGATGTCATCAATGGTACAAATACTCAAAAGTTCATACAAATATATTAAAAAATAAGTAACACTACATAGAATTGTCGTTACATTTGCATCATAGATGCCGCTGCTAAATTTCCGCTGGCATTTTTGGTACCTATACGATACAAACGATGCTATACAACTATGCAGGATAGGTGAAACTAACTATCGAGGGAAAAAGAAACGCGAGCACTAAATCAGAACTAAGTGAGTTCAGCCCGCCTAAGGAATAAGAGTATTTATGCCACATTCGCGATATGTTTAGTTTACCCCTTCCTTAATTTTACAGCTAAAATTGTTATTTCCACCTTTAAAAAAAAAACCGATGACAATTGTAGCCAAACTTTTTTTTATATAACACTTCATAAAATAAAAACTTTTAATTTAGGAAAAGATCTCTCCGTAAAAATCAACAAGTCTAAACTTTTAATTATTTTAAATATATTTACTGCAAATTATATATTGTTATTAAAAATACCAGGTGCAGTGGATGTACCAGACTCAGACAATATGAGTTCCGCAAAGCTTGTTACGATTACGGTTATTGCACCTACGTGATATACACATCCTAACCGCAATAATAACGTTAACGTTTCTAAAACGTCGTCATGAAAGCTTAGATGGAACCACACACTCAATGTAGGAATCTAGTAAATTCTATTGAGACAGAAAGAAGATGTTTAAGGTGTGTATTTCAGGCTATGGATAGTTTTATTACTCAATATATTAATGACCTCTACAAAATAATCATTTTTAGCCTTTAAAACAATAAACATGTACTTTTGAATGAAAATCATACCTTGAGTAAAACAATTGGAGCATGCACACATAATTTTAGTCCCCAAATGTGTAAAAAAAGCATAAAGTTAAAACGATGTTTTAGAGGTGTATCACGTAGATGACAAGCGCACTTCCTGTCTCCTAAAGAAGGTTTGGGATAATCGAAAGATTTAAGTTTACGCATCAACGGTTCAACATGTTTGGACATTCGGAAATTGAGAGTTCGTCTCGTTTATATTTTTTCTCTGTAGCTAACATTTCAATGTTGAATGGTCCTTTTTGTGGAGTAAGAAAACATCCTGTCAGATCGATTGCTCGGTTGCGTTGTGCCCAAATATAATTATTATGTTTACCAAGCTTCTGAGAAAATGTGGAGAATTCTCGTAAATACATCTATCGCAGTATTTTTTCTTTTACTGTAGGAGATTTCGCGTGTTCGCAAGATAAAAATTTTATAATCTCGAAAAGTGTTTTAAATAGAAAAGAGATTTGCTTCGATAACAAAACCGCATTGGTCGCAATTTTCACTCTGAATAACTGAGCATATCCTATGCCGAAATTTCAGGGATAATACTCCGATTTGATTTTATATTGCAGAATTATCGGAGAAACTATTAAGAACTTCAGTATTGCTACGAAATAGTTGCTTGATTGAAATTCCTTCCTCTAGATGTCGTGCCCGGGATTTTAACCAGAAGATAATGCTAGCACCCATTTGGCCAGAGGTATTTTAAGTGTTTCAGGTGCTTCCCCACTTATGTTCGATTAAAGGTGCCAGGCTAAGATATGCGTGAGCTATTTCGGTCGAAGTAATACGTGCAGGATTAAGGCGTAGGTGGCGAAGTCACATAAATTAACAACCCACCTAAAGACCGAAATGACACCATATTTGTGAAACTAGTTTCTTTAATATTAAAGATAATTCAAGTAATGCATACATCGAAATTTTTAATAATGTATCTTAAATTCTACTGTTTCTCTTTATATTTCTTTTTACATTGACACTGGAAAAAATATATTGGTTCTCCCTTAATATTGCCCGTAGTAATAATTTTTAATTTTCTTTCAAAAAACAGGTACATTTAACGTAATAAAATGTTATATAAAATAGATTATTTTTATCGTGAATAATAAATAACTTTAAATAAATTAAATCCACTTTAATACCCCCAGAAGTAATCTTGTTTCCCCTCATCAAATTATAAGCTATTAGCAAAAGTACTAAATTTCATATTCTGATGGGATTGACTACACTGATTTAGATGGAAAGCACCTCCCCATTCAAATTCTCGCATATAAAGAGGCAGGCCTATTTTTTTCGTCAGTCAACCTCGGGATAAGGAGGGATGTTACGTTTGATTTAGTGTTTCATATAAAAGTTGTTATCATAATAATAACTATGTGTGTCATCTTCGTGACTTATTAAGCAAATTTTCTAAATAGAAGAGTGATTTTACCAATAGAAGAAAACAGTTATTTATTAACGACAGATCTAAGACTCCCAGTACCTGGGAATTTTCTTCGATACGTCAGCCAGCTTTGGACAACATATAAGAAAAGTAGCAGAGAAGGCGGACAACAAGATAGCCACACTTACCAGGCTGATGCCGAATATAGGAGGACCAATAAGCTCCAAGAGAGCCGTATTAGTGGCAGTAGTCCATTCTATATTGCTATACGGAGCACCGGTGTGGGCAAGCGCTCTGAAAGTTAAAAGAAATCAGTTATTGTTACAAAGGGTGCAGCGTAAAATATTAATCAGAGCAGCGGTTGCCTATAGGACTGTATCTGCCATAGCCCTTCAAGCTATTACAGGGATTCCGCCAATTGATTTGCTAGTAGAGGAAAGGAGCTATATCAATGAAAAAAAAAGGAGAGATATCCGCTAAAAACGCAAAGGAAAGAACTTTAAATATGTGGCAGAAAAGATGGCAGGAAAACACACCCAGCGGCAACTGGACCAAAGAGTTGATACCGAATTTACAAACCTGGATTGAGTGTAAACACAGAAGCTAAGATTATTACCTCACGCAAGCTCTGACAGGACACGGGGTATTCCGATTCTTTGTAAATAGGATAGACAAAGCAGCTGGGCCAGAGTGCGTATATTGTGGCGAATTAGATACTGTACAGCATACAATATTCTACTGTCCACAATGGATATCGGCAAGGCAGTTGGCTAACAATAAAGTCGGAAAGGATGTAACTCCACAGAATCTAATAGCTGTGATGGTAGGATCCAAAGAACACTGGGACGCTTTGCAAAAGATGATCAGGACCATAATGGAATAAAAAGAGAAGGATGAGAGGAAAATGCAAAGCAGACAGAGTTGAGAGAGGTTAAACGGTGAAATACTCGGCGATCTCACGAAGTAAATATCTAATAGGATGGTTCCGTGGGATGTGCTAGGAGTCCTTGGGTGGTTTTTAGTGGGTAAACCAGGAGCGTGAAGCTGGAAGTCCAGCACAGAGCACACAGCGTCCATAAAGGATTTTCCACCGACAAAAAAAAAAAAAAAGAAGACTCCCAGGGACATCAGTTCTTAAAAAGTAGGCACTTAATCTGATAAACAATAAACAAATAAAATAGAATATTAAAATCCGGATTAAAATTTTTAGTTATAAGGACTATTAACTTATCTGAACTCCCTTGGGAGGGAATAAATACCTAGTTTTTAATATCAAGTCAAAATCATCCTAGAATATGGAAAGAACTGGCTAGATCGGTGTTCACAAGCATTTTTCTTCAAAACAGCGTTCTCAGACAACTCAGAAAGTAGGTTTTATGTAGGTGAATCCGAAATAAACTAAAATAAATATCGGAATGTTTGAGGACAAAAGTTGGAATGGATATTCAAATCACAAATTGAAATTTTTAAATATCAAAAATTCGTTTCCAACTAGGATATGGGCGAATAGTTAGACAATTAAAAATCATGCATATGGATCCAAATACATGTACATGCACAATTAACATTTTACTTACACTTAACTATTAAACTTTACAATTTTGTCATATATGTCAATTTGATTGATTAATTTAATTTTATAACATAGGGTTGCTAATTTTTCTCATTATATAAACATTTTTTGTAAACAATAGAAATTACCAAGACATTATACAATATATTTTGTAGTTAATCAATTCGACATCCAAAATAGGTATGTTTTCTAATCTGAATATTAATCATAAAGATATTTTAATATAAAAAAATTTAATCTAAATTGTATTGTATGTGATTTAGAAGGTTGTTATATACTGGAGGAAGTGTTAATGAATTTTCTTTTGTATTGAGGTTGTTTTTATGTTTAAAAATGGCTATATTTTCAAGGAAGATTCTTTTTAATTTTAACGTTTTCGAAATTAATTTGGTGACCTTTTTCTCTGATATGAGCGGCTAGAACGCATTTTCTAGGGTTTACTCGGGCGTCACTTCGAGTAAAATGTTAATTGTGCTTGTAATTACCTTGGTTGTGATAAATATCCTTTTAGGTCTGATGAGGGAATAATAAAAAATTCCGAAACGTTACCAGAAATACAAATAGTATTTATTATTAAAACCCTTATTCTGTTATTATAACAGTAAATTACAGAATTAAAATAAACAGGACAAGCCAGTGTCATGAGCGGCTACAGATCCACTAATCTTACCTATATATATATATAATATTTTATTTTATTTTGATGTGTCGACCATCGTTAATATGTTTTTTTTTTATAACTTTCATTACAAGGAAGTGTTAATGTATCTACAATAGAGCCTATTTGTGGTAAGTTTGTTTGCTTCTTTTGCCATATTTCTTATTGTTTCTTCACCCTTACCTCTAATTTCATTAAATAATTAATACTTTCTTAACAATAGAGTTTAAACATTCATAAAATGTAATTATAAAATAAAAAATATCAATTTAAGTAAATAATCTGTAAGTGACTAATGTAAACAATTTTTTATTCAAATTATAGTTGAAAAAGACAGTATATATACTGTCGAAACGTCCGAAATAATGTTTTAATTTCCCCTTACCGAAGAGCCGCTACAACCACGAAAAATAACCAAGAAGTTATATATATAATAAAACAGTTATACAGAGTTGTAAATCTAGTGAAAGTAATTAATAAACAAATTAAATAAATAACCTGTTACAAATATGATCAATGGTATTACATGCAGGACAATTATTAGTAGAGTTATAAGGTTTACTTGAGCTATAATATCACTAAATACGAAATTTCCTATCATTAGTTATGTTATCTATCGTTGTCAGAGCAGTGTGCCACCAATAAAAGTTACAGTAACATTCTAGGCACCCACATGGACGCATAAAAAATAATGTTATTCATCAATGTTATCTACAAATGAAATACATTAGAATTAACTAGCACCTCCAGCAAATTTTAAATCTGAACTCTATCAATCAAATATGAAAATTTTAATTTGTTTTAAGTAAAACTACTTTTATATTACTGCAGTGCATCGGATAATGAAATTTTCGCGTGTTGTAAATTATTATTATGAGATATTTTTATTAGTTTATTTTATTTAAACAACAAATTCTAAGAATTACTTTTTAGTTACGACATTTCATAATATCAAATGCTCAGTTAGTTTATTTCAGACGAATGCCAGCAATTGACATGATTTAAGGTTCTAACATATGACGTTAACAGAGCATGAACCTAAGATGTCAGAGTTTATTCAGTGAGAATGTCAGAATCTACACTAAAGTTTTATTAAGATCGCATAGATTAGCTCCTTCTCTGTCGTTAAAGACTTTAGCCACCTACTCATGCCATTCAACCTGGACTAACAATATAGATTATTTTTTGAACTGATATATGTATATATAATAATACTTCCTAGAACAGAGCACAATCGATTTAAAGTTTTACATCATCTGCAAATTAATTTCCATCGCGTAACCAATGTTCAGTTACATATCACCGAATTCTCAAATGAATCGTAGGTCTGCTGTGCTGGGAGCTGAATGAAATTAAATTCAATAGGATGCATTACGTCAACAAGTTTAATGCACTAATATTCTATTGCAAATATTCAAGGCTGATCTTTCAACGACATCCTATAAAGTGACGACTCGCAGATAATAACGCTTCAAGTATCTACCCTCTCAGGATCTGATCACGTTACAAGCTATTTCAATTAAATTAATTAAAATTTGCCACTAGACTGTTGACGATGTGATATCGAAATTTTAATTAAGCCGCCATTTCACGCTGCAACAGTCACGTATAAAATGGAATTGTGACTTTTTTGCGACTCGGCAAAATATTGTTGCATGTTGTATTTGACAGTTTGTTAAATGTATTACTTAATTTACACAAAAAAAACGCAACCCGCAACGTATACAAACCTATTTTGTTTATTTGTGATGTGCCTAACAATTGCAATAATTACCATGGAGTTTTGAATCTGTTTATAAACTGAATCAGGTTAAAATTGAGGGTATTGACTACAAACGTATATCAACAAATAAATAAAATAATAGTCACCTTAAAAAAACTTTTAATTAAACGTCTAATTAGCTTTGCTGTCAAAGTAAAACAACCAATTTTACTTGCTTCACATCGTTCATGATGTGCAAGTAATTTTTAAAAAAAAAACCTAATTTTTAAGGTTCAAGTCTTCATTAGTTTAGTTTCATAAAAAAATATTTGACAATTTTTTTTATTTTGTTGCAAAAATCAGTACATGTTTATTTTAATTGGAAAATTGTGTGCTTTATATAAAGATTGCTTTGTAAATTGTATGTCAATTATATTTTTTGCGCCTCCGCTCCGGCCAGAAACACTGATTTTGCATTACTATAAATCGGCCGGAAACTTAGCATTCTCCTGCCTAGGCCGTCAAAAATACCACTAAAGGTTGGCAGTGCTATTTGAGTTACCGAAGTGTCAAATTTTCTTTTTTTTCAACAAAATTAAGATTTGTCGGCGCAAAAAATAGTGTGTAACACACGGCCAGAAACTCTTTTGCGAGTATGAGTTGTGGGGCCGAGGCGCCTCGGCCCCACAAACCGTACTCATACTCGCAAAACTACAGTTTCTGGCCTAGTGATACAAATAACTATTTATGGTTAAATGCTATTAATTTCTAGTCAAAAATTTTCTAATTTTATTTAGTCAACTTTAATAGAATTAACTTATAAAGTTTATTATTTCGTGTTTTTTAAGGTATTAAGATTTTTGTGACGTTTAATCCTTTATTTTATTGGATTTTCTTTTCCGTTGCGTCTTAGTAAGGAAATATTGGTTACGTGGTGTGGCGGAATTTAAATGAAAGGGAATGAACTCTTCAAAACATCTTCTACATTTGAACTTTTCGTTAAGGTATACATTAACTTTATCCCTATAACCCTCAAATTTGCAATGAAAATAATTATTTTAGTGTTTGATAAAACTTATATGTTCTAGGATTCTAGGATTACATTATTTAAAATACGAATCCAACTTTAAGGCAACTTAAATTGCATCACAATAATTCTCCTAAAAACTATTCAAATGAAAATGCCTCCACTTGATACATCTCTCACAGTTCTTCATTGCCCCTGCGTTTACACAACAAGAGAAGAAAATATTCCCAATATATCTATCAGAGAAGCGTAAATACATATTAACGTATGAGTACGAAGAAACACCGACGACAACCAATTTACGCAGTACTGCGGCAACTACCTTTAATATTCACATATGCCAACATCTGCTATTGTCATTAGTTTATCCGCAGCCGACTGCATTTCGGAATGGGACCAATTAATGTGCAAATTAATCAACCAATATTAAATTACACCTTGTCGGTTAGGTGTAAAATCGAGCAATTTGAACACAGTGCGGTACCACGCGTTCAATTCGCAAAACGAATAACCGATAAGCAACGTTTTGCTATCACCGAATCGATAAACGATGTATTCCCAAGGTAGCTATAAATTTATTAGTTTTAACGCCCTACTTCGGCAGCAGTTTTGAAACTGATGAAACTATAATAGAGCGATGCCGAGCGTGTATGCGATGAGACACAAAACTTGTACCAGAATTCATAACGATTCTGTTTGCTCCACGGAGTGATGAAATAACTACTATGCATTTCACTCATACCAGAAAGCTGAATATGTTACTTATGCGATCGATTTCACTAAAGTGAATTATACAAACATCCAAAACTCACTGTATATTCAATGAAATATGCATCTAGCTTATGAGAGCTCACAAAGCAATATCAGCTTCTACCAATCTATTGATACTATTTTGCAATGAATTTGTTACAGCTACATACATTTGAATTGTACAAATACCGCATACATCATTATTCATTGTAAAATAATCAATATTCAGGAAAATAAATGAAATTTAATAATTTCTTTTGTAACAATGTGTCACCATCAAAATTCATACTCAGGAAATTTTATTCAAATAATTTTGTAAAGAATAGGTGATCGTATATCTCGCAAAACTTTATTAAAAATTACCTTTTCAAAACAATCATTAACTCTTATATCTCTAAAACAGACAGAGATATAGGTATATGAACACTTATAGCTTTTCGATAAAGAATTGAATTTTACATCGCATAACGTAAAAAATATATTTGATAAAGATTGCTCTTAACACTAATTAAGTAAGAAGATGTAACAAAATATAGATGTCTATTTATAATATCAAAGTTAACTATGGCGACTTCTATTGCAATCAGAAGTGCAACATTGATAAGGTTATCTCTTTTAAATAAATGATAGCTGTTTAAATTCCCTATTAATGAGATTCGCATTGTATCGAAATGTATTGTCTTTTTAATAGTGTTTCTTTCAATAATATTAACTAGTATTTTTTTAAAGTTCGAAAAGCTAGCGTTTACATCATCTGTGTTCAAGACCTCATTCCAAGTCCCATTCCCCAATTCATTTTTTATAGTTTCCGAAGAGCTTTTCGGAAAAAGTCTCTTTGCAATTTTTCCAGAGCTCTTGCTGGTGTAAAGACTCGCAACAGGAAAGCTTACTCTTTGATCGGTGTGGTCAGATAGGGCAGATGTTATCACTTCCGAGTCATATTGCATTATATTTAGAAAGATATTGTCAAGTATCGACCAATTAGTGTCCGTAATTCTTGTAGGAGTGTTTATAGATTGTAGTAAATTGTATGATTTGAAAGTATCTTTAAGTCTGTTAGCATTTTTCGAATCAACTGCTAGATCGATATTGAAATCTCCACTAACTAGTATTTTGTGTTTACTTCTATAGGTTTCAAGGAGGATGGCTTCCAGCCTATAAAAAAATTCATCAATATCCCCCGATGGGAGTCTATAAATATTTATGATTATTTTTAAGTGAGTTGATGACTGCCTCTAGACTTTACTTGTTACAAAAGAAATTTTCTTTCAGATTGCCGAGTTCTTCATGTACAGTGCCAGTCCTGAGAAGGATACAGGAGCCTCCTCCATTCTTGGAAGTTCTGCAGAAGTTAGAAGCTATTTCGTAGCCTTCAATTGATACTGTTTGATGTTTTTCTAGCCAATGTTCAGTTATTGCAATTGCATTTATATTAGTATTAAATTCAGTGATAAAAATTTCCAGGTCATCTGTTTTATTCCTGATGCTCCTTATATTTTGGTGTATTAAAGAGAATAGCGAATCCTTGGTTTCATTAACAGTTGACACCTCAATTACATCTGAAGAGGTGATGCAACTGCCCTCCGAAAATTTCTCGTTCGATACGGCCTAATGATGGTATTGATTGGCCATAAATTAGGATTGAACATATTACAATACATACCTTCTTTTACAGCTACCTTAAAAGCTGCAATTTCGTTATTTTTTATATCTAGTTTATTACATTGTAAAGTGTTTGTATTATTTTCTGCTAGATATGTATTTATTTGTTCTTCAGTAGTTGATTTGACCAATTGTGAAACAAAAATCCATTTGCGGTTTTCTTCTGCCTTTATAACTGTATTCGTTCGTTGACCGCGTGTAGTTTTTGTACTTCTTTTGGTGCTTTTGTGTGATGCCTGTTTTTCGAGATGGGATTCTTTGTTTATCTGTGTGTTTTCGTTTGAATCCGAATTTTTAATGTTTTCATTTTTCATATCAAATGATTCTATCTTCTTTGTAAAATTAGTGTCTTCATGTAGTTTATCTATATCCACTGATACAGGTATAGTTTGGTTTATGGTTTCATTTTGTTTTTCATTTTTATTCTGTATTACCGCTGAATACAACTGCGTCTCCCCCCTCCCCTCCCCAGTGACACCTGTCGGCGACGATCTCGATCGCGTTGTTGGTCCTGTTGAAGTATCCTTCATAGGATTTGTTTGTTTCTTAACTGTTTCATTTGCTTTTAGGTTATTTATGATAGTATTTTGTTTTGCGATTTTTGTTGATTGTTCACTTACTAATGTTGTTAGCGCGTCGAGTTTTCTAGTAATTTCTTCTAATTTTGCCTGTAAATCATTATGATTCACTTGTTTTTTGTTGCAAGAGCACACACCACAATACCACTTTATATTTCTGTAATTGACTTCTAGAAACTTCAATTCAGCGGGTTTATAAGGGCTGCATCCATAGTGGAGGAAATTATTGCATATCTCACTGCATTTGATGATTTTATCGCTTTTATTTTCGAGTTTGAGGTTGCACTTTTCACATCTACCACCGTCTTTGTCCGCCATTATATATTTATATTTATTTATGTATATAATTATATTTTTATATTATGAAAGACCCTGATCTAGATTTACAAGAATCAACCCCGGTGCTTACCGCAAATCTAAATACTAAATCCTTTGATGCTGCTATTTTGATGGATTTCGCTCGAATACGAAGGTCTTATCAATATTTCGAAACATCCTGTACATGTCAGTCTAATAGAATTACTGAATATCCCCAATAAGCGTATTATCTGCGGACGACAGACGCTGTGGCTTTCTGGCCGTTAGCTCACAGCACTATGTATTCATGCAAAGGGCACTTGACTAAATATAAAGTAATTATAATAACTAGATACCATTATCTTTAATTGTTTAGATATACTGCGCCATCCTAACTCAACTGTATTCGCCACTGTCTGTATTGACCGCAACGCAACCCGTTTCTTAGTCCTTTCGGTCGCAGTCGAAGCACAAAATCCAATGATTCCGAGAACACGTCACTTCCCTAACTCATAAAACAATAGTGACGATCCAGGCACGTTTCTCAACTAGAGCAGTAGGATCTCGATTCCGGGGATGCCTCCGCCGCCAGCAGTATACGAGAATGTCGCCCCCCGGGCTATCAGAACCGGCTTCATTGGGTTTAATAGCCTATTGCATGACCATCGCGAGCTAGAGTTAAGAGGTCGTAGCAGCCTACGAGGAACTATTACCGATCCCCGACTTGATGCTCACAGATCCGATCTTTGGTCTCTGTTTCGGCGGTAGAATGAAACAGTATTTGCGTTATCGCCATGATTATTGCCCGGTTCCAAGGTTTTCTCCGCTGGGATGGAAACAAAATGCTCATAATACTGATTTACAAAATCGCAATGTATTTTTGGCAAGGACATATTGGGGTACAAATGCTTGCATTTACAGATCCACGAATAGATACACCACAGATGTTACACATTTGTAATATCGTAGTAAATACATATAACAACCCCAATAACTCTAACATTTATTATTTATCGGCCTAATTGTACAACTAAAAGTAAATAGTGGAAGAAATAACCAAAATCAATAACTTGAGGTTTCAATAATTTAAAAGTACAGATGTTTATGTAGAGGCTTTTAGGAAAAATATAGTTGAATATTCCTCGCTTTTAATGATAATGCAAATTATATCGCTGTAGTAGAATATCTTACTTGTACTACACAGGCTGTATTGGTTATCTGAAGTTTTGATCCCCATTTTCTGCGCACAGTGTGTTCTGTTAGTAAACCTGTTAGTAGGCAAAGATGGTTCCTACAAAGCATTCGTAGTTCTTTACCCTTCTTCTTTCATAGTCCCTTGATAAAGGCCTTTCCAGGCCTTTATCAGTATCCTTTATGTTTCTTATAAACCCAACTCCTTACCTATTCCGTGTTATGCTCTTGGAGATTCCTTGAATAGGTTCTGGGCCTATCAAAGAAGCCGATCATCTCTTTCTTGCTAGCTCGTCGGCTTTTTCGTTTCTTTCAACTGCCGAATGTCCTGGCAGTGACAGTAAAGTAACTTTATTTCGGTCTGTCAAGCTATTCAGTTCTCGAATGCATTCCCAAACCAGTCTTGATTGTATGCTGGGGTTCACTAGTGCCTTCAGTACCGCCTGGCTGTCTGCTACAATGCAGATCCGTTTGTATCTGTAAGCCCTGATTTCTGTTGCACAATACAATGTTGCATATGCCTCTGTTTTAAAGACACTGGCATGTTCTCCTACTGCAATTAGGATCATAACATTCCTTACCTCACTGTGAATTCCGGCTCCAGTCCCATTCTCCGTTTTTTGATCCACTTATAAACCAGATCAGTTCACCGAGCCTGCCTCTGTAGTTGCATTGATTCCAACTTATCCTATTCGTGATTTAGACCTCGGAATTTCTATTAAATAGTTATGGCGAAATCATGTGGTCTGATATTATTCACTAAAGGTTGTCTTCAACATGATGGAGACTATTGGCCCCTTGCAATTTGTGATGACCCTCCGCTATTATCACCAAATGGAGAGGAGAAAGGTCTAGGAAGCATTCCATTGCCGCTATAGGAGTAGTCCTTATAAACACGCAAGCCTCTGTATCATGCTGAGCAAGCATGGCACCAAGATATTTTACTTGCTCAGACAGCTTTATTTCTTCACTCCAGAGTTTTAGAGGTGCTAGATCATCTAACTTTCTCTTTCTCGTTAATGCTTTGTGGTCGTTTCAAAATGCCTAATGTTTAGGCCCTCTTCCTTGATATATTCTTCTACAACTTGTACAGTGTTCTGCATTTTGTCTAGCACTACGTTGTTGAATTTACTCGGGGTCCGAATGACAATATCATCTGCGTATTCCAAAGTTTCATTGCCAGCATTGTCCAGTTTTACTCTTACTTGTCCACAATCAGATTCCAGAGCAAAAGGGACAAGACTCCACTCTACGAACATCCTCTTGCACTCGCGCCACCAGTGTTCCTCCCATGATGGTTATGTAAACTAATCTCGCTTTAAGCATGCAATCTATCCACTTGCAGTTTGTTTCACCGATCTCCTTATTCATTGATGCTTTGGAGATTGATCCTGTGGAAGTATTGTCAAATGCTTCCTGTATATCTAGAAATGTGCACAGAAGTACTTCGTTGGTTTAATGACCATACTCAGCCCTCTGTAAGAGCTGATGTAACGCTGTGTCTGTGGATTTTTCTCCTTGATACATATATTAAGGACTCTAATAACCGAATAACAACTCATGCCAATAGGTGAAATTTTATAATATATGATACGGATTAGTTTTCTGAATTAAATGGGGCTTTTGCCGTAAGTTAAAGAACATTTTAAAATCTCTAAGAAAATGTTAGTTGCTACAAAGTACTCTTATATCTTGTATCATTACAAAATGGACGCAAGAATATTATAATATATAATAGTAATATAATGCCCAACAGTATAGAGGTACCAATAATAGGACAATTACAATGTTTATTAACTAGTGGATATCTAAATACATATATATATCTAACAATAATAATACAAAAAAAAGTAAATATAGTAAATAAATACAAAGAAATGGAAAAGATACATTAAGAACCACAATACAAGTAGCTATCTGTTATTACCCCCCAAAACGCCGCCGGTACTAACATAGCCGGAAAGATTACAACTAGCTGAGTAAGTGGCGTATGAAACAACTAAAAATGTACATACTACAGAGTTTATTAACCCTGCTGCGTCGTTCGGGTCTTTTTTGACCCAGTTGCTGCTTTATTCATCTTCCAAACTTTTGATTATTGTTCTACAGTTTTGGGCTTTTAGTACTTTATTTGTAACAAATATAGCTTCAAGATTTTCTAATTAGCAAGAAAATATTTATTTTATTCTTTTAGTGGTAAAAATTTACACACATAGGTTGTTGGGTCACTTTTGTCTTGTCCTCTTTAACAGCCGAACCAAGTTGAAACTCGAATAATTCCATAACCGCTGTATGTGAGTAATACCAACAAGTTTTGACTTGCAAGTAAATCCCTCCATTATTTTTATCTCACAGTGCTTGTGTATTGTTTAGTGAGTGTTAAACCTTAGTTCTGTGTACATCTTGTGCGTAGTTTTTATTTTTTATTATGACTTCCAAACAATCAAAATTTGTGCCTCCTTTGACACAAAAGCAACTAGAAGAAGCACTTTATGGTTCAGACGACGATATTGTTAGTTTTCAAGATTCATCTGATGGTTGGGTTCCATCTGATGAAGAGGAGTGCTCTGAAATTGAAGATCACGTTTCTGTTTGTTCGGAAAGTGACTCGGATGAGGAAGAACCTAAAATTTCAAATGTGGCATCCGACATTTTGTTATCAAAAGATAAGCAAATTGAATGGTCTACCGAACCTCGTATACAGCAAGGGAGGTTTTCTGCACACAACGTTCTTACAATGACACCTGGCCTTACTAGGTACACCACTTCGAGGGTGAAAGATGAGGTATCTGCTTTTATGCTTTTTTTTCCGCCATCAATTGAAAAATAATTTTAGAAAATTCAAACAGAGAAGGTCGTCGAGTATATGATAAAAATTGACAAAATTTGGATGCGCAAGATTTATATTCCTATATTGGTTTATTAATTTTAGCAGGTGTTTTCAAATCTCACAACGAGTCAACAGAAAGCTTGTGGGATGCTGAAAAAGGTAGAAGTATATTTCGTGCAACAATGTCTTTAGAAAATTTCAAACGAATTTCTAGAATAATAAGATTTGACGATAAACAAACACGAACTGAAAGACGAGCTCGTGATAAATTTGCGGCTATCAGAGAAGTTTGGGACAAATGGGTAGAGATTTTACCAACATTGTTCAATCCAGATTCAAATGTAACCGTTGATGAACAATTGGTTGGATTTAGAGGCAAATGCCCTTTTAGGCAATACATGCCCAGTAAACCTTCTCGATACGGAATAAAATTTTGGGTATTGTGCGATAATAACACATCGTACGTATGGAACATCCAGCCTTACCTAGGGAAACCTCCTGGGGGAACCAGAGAACAAAATCAGGGTATGAGAGTTGTTTTAGATCTATCTTATGGATTGAAAGGTCACAATATTACGTGTGATAATTTTTTTACCTCGTATGAACTCGGACAGCTCCTACTCAAACGAAATATCACAATGATTGGCACAATGAAAAGAAACAAGACTTGTATTCCACCAGAACTACTTCAAACGAAAAATGTACCAAAAATGACTTCAAAGTTTGCATTTACTTCCAATACTTGTTTGGTGTCATACCTTCCAGAAAGAACTAACAAATGTGTTGTATTGCAAAGTACATTACATTCAGAAAAAGCAGTATCAAACCACAATAGTAAAAAGCCTGAAATTATATTAGATTACAATAAAACTAAAGGGGCAGTCGATACCATGGATAAAGCGGTTATGTGTTATACAACAAAAAGAAAAACAAACCGTTGGCCACTTATTGTCTTCTATAATATAATTGACATTAGTTGTTACAATGCATATGTTTTATTTTCAAAAGTAACTAACAGTTGGGGATCAAAAGATTTTCGAAAACGACGACATTTTTTAGAAAATTTGGGCATGTCACTAGTAAAACCGCATATTGAAAGACGAAAGTACTTTCCTAGAACAAAAGCCGCAAGGGATGTTGTGGAAAATATAAAATCTGCTACAATGGTTGTCCAAGAAGAAGAAGAACGTTCAACATCGACCCAACCTAAAAAGAGGGGCAGATGCCATATGTGTAAGAAAACAGACAATAAGTGTTCTAGTTTGTGCTGTAAGTGCGGAAAGTACTGTTGTAAAAAACATTTAGAGCAAATATGTAAGCAGTGTTACAAATAGATAATGTAACTTTTTTATCTTTTATTAACTTCTTCTTTTGTTTTTTTTGTTTATAAAGTTTTTTTTTCTGTTTTTTCCTCTGCTACTGTTCATTTTTATATACCGCATTGTTTACATTCTGTAATAGTTAATTATTAGTTTTTGTCTTGTTATAAGAAGTATTGTTTAATTTTATTTTATTAAATGTTTGCTTTTACGCTAGAAATGTTTATTTGCATGTAAAAAAAAATGTGGTAATTATCCAGCCATATTAACAGAACGGGTCATTTAAGACCCGAGCATCTTATATGTGTAGACAAAACGAACGACGCAGCAGGGTTAAACGAGTTACATGCAAAATGTATAGGAGCCTTGAGCAGTAAATTAGTGTGAGCCTGAGGAAGATAGAATATGTCAGTTTTACGTGCGGATATACGGGGTACGCAAAAATTTTATTTTTCTAGTAAGTACTGACTTTCAACATTATAATGAATCAAGTTATAAACCAATGTCAGGCCAGATTTTACCCTCCTGACATCCAAAGGTTCCATTGCAAAGGTGTGGAGCAGCATATCGTGTGGGAATCCTCTGCAGGGATATTCACCGAAACATCTCGACCAAAGAAATTTAAGAAAACGTCTTTGTACTTGCGCAATGCTATTACTATGTACGTCGTAGACGGGATTCCAAACCACAGACGCATACTCTAAACGTGAGCGAACTAATGAGTAGTACAAGGTCTTCAAGGTCTGCTGGGAGTTATTAAACTGCTTACAGATGCGCAATACAAATCCCAAAATTTTGTTAGCAGATGAGACCATACAGGCAATATGCTCCCTGAAAGAGAGTTCACTATCGAACACAACACCTAACTCCTTTATGCTATTGCATCTATTTAGCGGGACATCAGACACGGTGTAAGAAAACAAAATAGGCAATCTCTTTCGAGTATATGTGACCACATTACACTTGGGTACATTTAGTGTTAAAGTTTATTCAGATTAAGTTGCAAATTATGGCATTCATCAGTAGACTTAACGGAACTGAAAATCTTCACGTCATCGGCAAATAACAAGATTCCGCAATCTATAACATCAGGAAGGTCGTTAATAAATAGTAAGAATAACAGGGGCCCTAAGTTCGATCCTTGAGGGACGCCCGATGTAATAGTGCGACAAGGTGACGAGAAGACATTATAAAAAACAAAGAACGGACGATTAGTTAAATAAGATTGGATTAACATCAGTAAATGATCACTAAACCCAAATAAGTCTAACTTGTGCAGCAGGATCCCGTGGTCAATTCGATCAAAAGCCTTATATTATTTAAGAAATAGATAGGCATTTATGTACTTTGTGATGTGATGATAACTATTGATACCTAAACCTATAGTTTCCTAAT
This sequence comes from Cetonia aurata, assembly GCA_949128085.1. Lineage (NCBI taxonomy): Eukaryota > Metazoa > Arthropoda > Insecta > Coleoptera > Scarabaeidae > Cetonia > Cetonia aurata. The sequence continues at coordinate 14,851,282 of OX421886.1, read as the reverse complement.
AAAAATTTCTCAACAACTTGAAAACGTGATTGTCTTTGTTCCGTAACTGCTTTCATGGAATGCATTTTTATGTAAAACTTTATGTTAGAGTACCTTCCGTTGTTGTTAGGTGCCTTTTTTTATATACAACGCGTTCAACAATGTCTAAACCGTGTATCATTATAAGGCATTTTATCAAAATTAATCCCTATTTCTGTTGAACATGCTCGAGGCTCGTACCTTATGTCACTTTGTGTTTATGTTGACTTGTTTACGTTGTGTGTTTGTGATTAATTTTGCTTTTAAATTAAATAAAAATCCTTGCTTTTATAACGTTGTTTGCTTTTCGTTCAGTTATTGGTAGGTGAATATTTGTCAAAATTGTTTATACTTTAGGATGAATGTTAAAATTGTTAGTACTACACCCAAAAAATGTTTACCATCAAATACCATAGCGTATTTCCGCTAAATTATAAATGCGATGCTTTCCTTATTTCTTTCCCTCTCTCTATATTAATGGAAAGAAAATCAGTATCTTGTGATACTGTATATAATAATAAAACAAAGGGAAACAAAACAATGCCACATCGCACGGAGTTATTGTTTTAGTAATTATTTTCAACGCCTACCTAAATCAATGACACCAAATGTCCTCTGCAGGTTGAACAAGCACCCTATGCGAAAGAAAAGCGTCAATAGCTAGTATAGGTGAAATCTTACAACCAAAAGCAAAGCCAAATACTTTATTTATTAATCAATTATCTCTTTAATTAAGTTATTTCTTGGAGATTTCCTTAATTAATAAAATCAAGAATCAAATAACAAGGTTTCAGTTGGCAGGATTCAATTCGTGATACCTATCTTATTCGTTGAGTAGAAAAATGATATACAGTCACAACCTAACATTTATAAACTTTAATTCATTTGGAGAGTAAGCTTTTACACCACGAAATGTCGAAAATTAACAAGCTTCCTTGAAACCTTTTTGAAAAGGGATCACCATCAATTAAGAACGATCAATAATTCAGAGTTCATGAATTAATTTCCTCGCATTTGACGTCGCGACGCCAGCGATTACCTTTAATCACCTAAAATAACATTCACATAAACTTCTAATAGCCAACAAACTCGGCGACGCACAGTGGTCAATTTGTGAGCGTATTCCGGACATTTGCACAAAATTTGACTTTTTTTGAATTATGCTGAAACGATTATATTATATTTATCTACCTGTTCGCCTACTTCCCTGAAAATTGTGGCAGTTTTCAGTAAACCGGTAATAAGTTATGGTCCGCGAACTAGTGCAAAATTCCATATTTTACATGAGTTGGTATTTAAGGAGAAATTAGTGCGATGTTTAATAGGCCTTGTCTAGCTCACCTAAAGCAATTAGTTGAAATGGTTTTACCAGCAGGTAGTACATTTCTTCCTTTACAATTTACCCTAAATATACTTCGAAATCCGATAAGCCGTAAATTATTCCGACCTAATATATTTATCGTTGCATTTTTCTTGGAATTTTGTAAATAAGCAAGTTTTACGTTATTAAGGACACATCAGGACACTCGAGATTAAATTTATTCTTAATATTCAAAGGCTTAACTATGCCATAAAATCAACTAATCTCTCGGAAACCCTCAGAAAGTGATTACAGACGAAATATAAGGAGAGAGTGCACTTATAAATTCCATTCGCATTTTGGTCACGTACCAAGTAACGTCTCGTGAGTGATATTCTGAGAGCTTATTGTTAATTATTCTGTTGTATTTAGTGTTGTTACAGTTGTGTTATCAGTTGTTGTTAAGTTTTTCTTCGTAAATTTTTGTTAGTGTGTTTTTCGTTATTGTTCAAGCAACAATGGATTTTTCACCGATAACTCGGTTAGATTTGCACAACAAAATGTTGGAATATCCTAGAAAAACTATTACTGACCGAAAAAAACACGTGTTGGAGTACCTTAAAGAACACTTCGCCACTAATGGAGATGAACATGCCACGGAAGTATTAATAACTTTTACAAGGGAAAGTTTTTTCTCGCCGTACCTTAAACGATGGCAGAAGGTTTTCAGCAAGAACGAAGTTTTCTTGGCTCGATATGACGATTGGCTAAGAGAGGAAATTGTATTTCCTGAGCTATTAAAGAATCGCTTAACACCAACTTCGTCCAATACGGAGCCTACTCCAGGGCCCTCGGGTACTCAATCGACTAAGGATTTCAAGCAGTATTCTGAGAGACATAAACGTCGAAAAACCGAACAGTTAAGGGAAGAAACATCGGCAGCTGAACTAAGTTTTGCAACGTCAATGAAATTACGCGACGAGGGTGACCAGGCTGCTGCGAAATTGTTGACCGAAGCTACGACAACAACCCCAACACGTGCTAAACGCATATTTCAGAAATGGACCACTTCCGATCCAGAACAACGGAAATATACTCCAGAAGAAGCGTTAGCTTTAATTTTAGAGCTAAATTTAACCCGGGAACAATACACAAGACTAAAACAATCGGCTGATAGTTGTGGACATGATTTATATCCACCCTATTATAAGGTTTTAGAGGCAAAAAGGGATTTCTACCCAGATGGCATAACCATCACAGAATCTAACTGTGAAGTCCCACTGCAAAGTTTATTGGACAAAACTTGCGAGAGCTTAGTGAAATGCATTTACTCTGCCAGTGACGATTCCCAATCTTTAAAATTAATTTGCAAGTGGGGCTTTGATGGAAGTTCCGGCTACTCAAAATTTAAACAAACATCAGATTTTACTTCCTCTTCAGAACTCCAAGCTGAGGGAAACCTTCTTGTAATGTCGCTTGTGCCGCTCCGGCTTGTCAAGGAAAATAATGAACTTCTCTGGAAAAACCCAAGACCATCCTCTAAACTGTTCTGTAGACCAGTGAAACTACTATGGATAAAGGAAACCGATGAAGTTAGTAGACAGTTAGAACAGGACATGAACAACCAGATTAATAATTTAAGGCCTTGTCAAACTGAACATGGAAAAATATCCTTTACTTTGTTATTGACAATGGTGGATGGCAAGGTTTGCAATGCAATCACTGAGACCACAAGTGCTATGAGGTGTTTCATGTGCAGGGCGACAATATCGGAAATGAATGACATTGACGAACTACGGACAAGGAAAGTACAGAAGGACACACTTAAATTCGGTTTGTCTGTCCTTCATGCATACATTAGGTTTTTCGAATGTTTACTGCACATTTCCTATAGATTGGAAGTGAAAGTGTGGAAAGTAAAGAAAGAAATGAAAGAGGCTGTAGGCAGACGAAAAAAATATATCCAACAGCTATTTCGGGATCGCATGGGTCTCCTTGTGGATGTTCCTAAGCAATCCGCAGGAAATACGAATGACGGAAACACAGCCAGACGCTTTTTCGGCAATCCCACTTTGTCTGCAGAAATTACAGGTATTGATGAGGATCTTATTAAGAGATTTTCCATTATTTTAAGAGCCATTAACAGTGGATATGACATTGATGTAAATAAGTTTGAAACTTACTGTTTTAAGACTTCAGAAAAGTATGTATCTTTATATGGGTGGTACTACATGCCAATTTCAGTGCACAAAATTTTACTGCACGGAACAGCCGTAATCCAAGAGGCTGTGGTGCCAATTGGTGAACTATCTGAAGAAGCCCAAGAAACTAGAAATCGGGACATTCGGCGCTACAGGGAACATCATACTCGAAAAATAAGCTCCCAAAAAGTTAATTATGATCTTTTTCATAGATTGATAGTAAGCTCCGATCCATTTCTTAGTTCCAAAAGGGTTGGGGCAAAATTACATCTACCCAGAGAAATAGATGCGGAGCTTAAAACGCTTTTAATCGTCAACCCTGAAAATGTTGAAACGGAGTTGGAGAACATTTCGTCCGATGATAACTTTTAAATGTTTAACTGTTACTCTTCTTATGTCTGTAGTACTTCTACCATTTACTGTAAAATAATGTAAACATGTGAAATATATAATTTCCACAGTAAAAAATATTTTTTATTATGCTTATCCATGACGAATCGACGTCATTTCAAAAACTTTAAAACTGAAACTTTAATAGTTTAAAAGAAACAACCTGAAAAAGTAATAATTAAAAACTTAAATTTAAAAAAAAAATTTTTTTTTATATTTTCAACTCTTAAAAAGAAAATTAGAGCCGATGTCCGGATTTGCTAGGTATATTGACCACTGTGCGACGGTTGTATTTCGAAAAAGGAAAGAGGAAGAATAACTTATGCTGCACAGCGCATTGATTCGACTAGAGGAAAAGGGGCAATAAGAGCGTGTTGATAACAAAAATTGAGAATGAAGACAAACCGTTAAAATGGAAAAGTTTAAGATGGGATTTAGATAAGCGTTCTTCGAATGTGTTCTTAAGATTACATCTAAAGTATTACGGTTTTTTTTTTTTGCTAGTTATTTTCTGTACCCCCGATACTAATGTCTTCGTTTTATTTTCACATTAGATCGTTACTTAAGTGTATTAAGCCGCTGCAAAATGGGAGGCCTTCCACTCTCCCGGAAAATACGAATACGAATTCTAGCTTAATGCTCGACATCGCAGTGATCAAACGTAGAGAAAACGTTTAATGGAAAACAAGTGATGTTTACGTACATTCATTTTGAGAATCGATACCTTGTGTCTTAATTATGCTATCGCTCTACATATATCCATTAAACCTAAATGAAACTGTACGATTCAAAACGCTTTGCAATATTTAACAGCTGTTAAGGGCTAATTATTGTAGTTTAAAATCAATGTTACCATATACTACCTATACCTGTTCGAAATTGAAACAAAAGTTTTTAAATTTTGATCACGCATTCTATCAGTGCATGTTTACGTTTTTTTTTGGTTTTTTCTTTCAGTGTTTGCCTATTATGCAAAGCACAGATTTCTCTTTAATTAACACATTGTCCGAAATATTTCACAAACATTCATACTCGAATGCGAACACCGGTTGAACTCATTTAGGCAGGAGGGATGTAGTTCGTAACGCGTAATAATTCCCTCAAAAGATTGGAACGCTGTCAAGTGTATATTACGCGTATGGGTTGTACACACAAACACAGAGAAATTTATGTAAAAGCAGAACAGAAATTGAAAATCGAAGGGTGCTTTATGCACGAATATACGTCGAAAAAGGTGACGCACCTTTTTTAGGAAATTTACGATGAAAAATCCAAAAGTAGTCCAAATGATTCAACAGTGGCTTGTTTTCTCTCAACAATATTTAAGTTCATTTTACGAGTGTAGAAAATGCTTAATGCCCTTTTAGTGTGCACTAGTTTACCTTCGTATGCTGATTTTAATTTTGCTCGGGAGCGTCACTACATCTTGCTGACATAGACATTTTCAATTTTCCTAAATCTACAGGGTAGATAATAAGAAAGTGCAGACAATTGTTTCTACAAAACTATATTTAAAAAAGCTTTTTTAATATTATGATTAGCCTTGACTTAGATTTTCCTCTGAGCTTTTGTTTAAATTATAGGGTCGTTGCCGCGCATATCTTCCTCTGGCATATCATCTAAAAAGAAGATTAGGAAATTTCAACGTTCCTAACTGATCTATTTCTTCTTTATAAGCACCTGTCTGTTGAGGCACAATGCTGAACAAGACCAGCAGAATATTATCTAGCAGCCCCCAGCAGATTCACTGGCACGATCTGTGGAACTTGTAGAATTTAATTCCTATCAAATCCATAAGAGGAATGTATGCTGGAAAGCAGGTATTATGTTGTTTTAGTCTTAAATAGAAACTTAGAACTGTATCACCATCATGACACATTATGAGTAAACATCTTTTTTTAAATAGTATCTCGGAAGAAATATGATTATCACCAGAGCAAGATTCGAACCCGTAGCACCCGTAACAGTTGAGACCCTCTGGAATCTGGATTTTAGTTTGGGGAAGGTGAAAATCAGATACACTTACACCGAGCTCGAGCAGTGCAGCAGGCAATATAAGCCATACTGTGCCAGTACTCCCCTAGGATGGAAACTCTGAGTTGGACAAGCGCCGTTGGGCAGTCACATAAGATATGTTCCGATCTCTCGTCTTCTTGGTAACATGCCCAGCACAGCGGTCTGTTAACCAACCCCATGCAGTGCATGTGTTTATTAAGCTTGCAGTGGCCAATCAATAGGCCTACAACTTGGCGTAAGTTACTGCGAGAAAACTGCGGGCATTATCTTGCTTTCTTCGGTGATAGCCTGGGATAGCTTCACATGGTTGATGGCAAGTAATTAGGTATGGATTGCCATCTATTTTCGTGAAGAGTTGCAGTCCATTGCTTTATTAGGGTATTGAGTGTAGCCGACGAAATAGGAAGCGCACGTTCCGCCGTTACAAAGTGGATACGTGAGCTTCAAACCGCCAGCTCATTGGCAGCCTCGTTACTTAGATTTCCTTTATGACTTTTACCCCAGTGTGTGGCATCATCGATAGCGACCGCTTCTAGGGCATTGTGGCACTGAAGTACTAAACCCAAACGGATTCTATGATTATTAAGAACCATAAGAGTAGCCCAACTGTCACTGTAAAGGACAATACGCCGTCCTCTAATGCCCGTTGCTAAAAATTTTCCGTCATCGTGCAAGATCGTCATCGCCTTGGCTTGTAAAACTGTGGCAAAGCTGCCCAGTGCCAAGCTCTAAATTGAGTTAAGGTTCAGACTCCTGTCCCTATTCACGTTCTCGTTTTCAATCCATCTGTATAGATGGGGTTCGAAGACTGTAGTTCGACCTCGGATTCAATAAGAACGCGATAGTGTCTGCTGAAGGCAAACGTGGGAGACACAGCATCCTTCGCGGCACCAAGGAGAGGTGCCTTCGCGACGCCCTCACAAATGATGTTCGCGTAGCTGCGACCGTCCTTCGCTATGCCCAAAAGATCACGGGATCCTAATCTTATAGCCGCCTCCTCCACAAACAAGTCCAGAGGGGGGCACAGAAGTACTTCCATTGCCGCCGAAGGTGTTATGCGCATTGCTTCTGTTACACTGAGACATGCGATACACTGCACATGTAACAGTTCCTCCCTGGCAACAACTCGTCTCACTCTTGGTCACCAGCAGAGAGAGTCATAGGTTAGCAAATGCCTAATTATGGCAGTATACAGCCACAAGGTAATTCTCGGGAAAAGCCCCCAAGCCTTACCCAAGATTAGACGACACTATGAAAACGCCATATATGCTGTTTCGCTTTCTGTTTTAACATGCTTGCCTCAGCTCAGCTTCTTGTCAAACACAACAACCAGAAATTTGATATTGGAGTTGTTCCACTTTCCTTTTGTTGGTAAGGACACCATCTTTGTTTTACCTGGCTTTACAGAGGGGCCATATTAAATATTCTGAGATAGGTATTATATAATTTGTTCTCAACAAAAAAGCACACCTAATTTTTTGGTTTCTAAATAAACTCCACAGAAAATAAAGTTATTTTTTCATCGTTCAATCAATCTATTTCGTTCGACTCTAAATACAAAACGCAAAAATTAAGTTCACTGCGGGACGCGTCGATGCGGCACATTTCCATTGGACATTTTATGAAACATTACAACAGATGTTGTTAATTGTGGGGTTCGATGTACGCTGTAATCATAGTCGAATGCTGAAGAGAGTACGGGAATGCGGACGCATTATTTTAAGAACGCGAAGGGACTGTAATTACACGATCCATTGTTACAGACATTTCCACGGAATACGATAAGAATTTATTCCAGTCGAATTAATAGACGCTTGTGTCTGACAAGAGGGCGTCTGAGTGTTAAAGTTTCATGAACGTTGAGGCGCGCCATCCGTTCGAACCATACACTTTAAAGAATGGAAACCTTGACTGAAGTGTCTACTTTTTTGAGAGAATTTTGTGGTTGGTTTATTTTGAACATCTTACTTATTTGTTATTGTTTCCACCTTATTCAATATTGATGAAGTATTTTTTTGTCGAAACGCAAAAACGACGTATTTCTGCTCGGAAATTCAATATATTTTTCACTATAATACTTAAAAATAAATACGCGCATTTATTTGCAAATCTGCATATTCATTGTGAAAAGAATAGGAAAACCGAATCTTTCAAAGTGACAAAAATAAAGTTGGGGGCGTATAGGAAAATAAGGACACCAATGCTTATTAATAGTTATTGCCTTGGGTCCTCTCTTCTCATACTTTGTATATGATTCCTTTTATGTGTTCAAAGTATTTGTACATCATTAAATTTCTATTTTGATTTGCACATGTCCTCATTTTCCTTTAAAACTAATTATTTTCGTATTACTTCTAATATTTTCTGCCTTGCTTTTTCCTTATTATTTTATTTTTAACATTATGGATACCCATTGGAATATGTTGTTTGTCGTCTCTCTCTCCTTGTATTTCCTTTGACTCATTTCTTTTAACTACTGCGGCAACATTAAATTTAATAAGACTGCCTTGCAGTGAATTCTCTTGCATTGCTACTTTATTAACTTTCAAGATAACCTTTTCATGTTTTACAGAAGTTTTGCTTTTATGCACTCTTAAATCTGCTTAATTTGAAATTTACTTTTAGTTCTTTAAAGACAATTTCAGAATTAATTTAATTGGTCTTAAGTTTAGATTTACTGTTTTCCTCAGTAAGCTGTCATTTATTTCTTATGAACCTTATAGTATTGTTCTCAGTAGACCCCACTGCAGCCGCTAGGGCCTATTATAGAGCGGGTGCACTGCAAAAAATTACAGTAATTTTACTGTAGTAAATCGGAAATATTACATGTAATAACGTTGTGAATTTACTACGATAAATCATGTAAACCTTGTTTTACCTGTTTTTTGCAGGATATTTGAGATGGAAAGAGAAGTTTCGGTAAAATTTATAGTTATTTCATGTACTTTTGAGATGTAATAAAAATGAAAAGAAAAAATACTGTAAAAAACATGTAATATTTTGCGATTGCTACTAAAATTTACTAGAATATTTGGGTAAAATTACCTTCAAATGCACAAAATTCACACGCCGCAATGTGATTGGTTATTGGGTTATTTGCCCGTGCGCGTAGGTAATTCTAGTCAGTTGTTCAAGTAATTATTGGCTCGATCATATCACGTGGCGATGTAAATTGTAGTAAACAATCGTAAGTTGGGGTGATCATTCCTGTTTGTGTGTTCTCTCAAGCATTGTAAAAGAATTAGGTAAGATGCTTTTATAAAAATACTCATTTTAACATATTTTTACATGTGGTTAATACAGCAATTCTTTTTTGCTTTAAATATTTCACCGATTTTACTTATTGTTAGTACTTTGAAGGGTATTCTGATTCATGATGGAACAGACGCCAATATTTAACATAACCTAATGTTTTCATAAATTATTTATTGCTCCATGAATATAAACACAAACTGATTAAAAATTTCAGTATTATTCACGATTCACCGTTAAAATTAAAAGAATTCTAAACTGTTACAGCTTATTTACTTGAAACAAAACCTTTAATACATTACTTTTATAAAGAAATAATGTATTTATATTTATAGTAATTGCATCTCAGGATCTTGCTCCCGGTGTAGAGAACTGTGAAAACCTATGATGCAATTTGTAGGTATATGTTTTTGTATAATGTATGAGACTTTTTAAAGATAACTTGGCTGTAATAATTCAGTAGTCGTTTTTAATGATTATTCATCAATTGGGTGTTGCGATAAGTAAAAATTATATTTATCTTTTCCTTCTTGTAGTGGAATATTTATTCGTGCACAAGCTGTAGGTACCTATTTACTATTTATTAATTTCCTTTGATCTATTTACTGATATATAATAATATAATGGAAGTAACATTTGTTTCTCTTTTTTTGTTTCAGAGCAAAATTCAATGAATTTGATGGCATTTGGTTCGGAAATAGCCATTAAATGTCAGATAAAGGAAATTTATATTTTTTGTTCTACTGAACATTAATAAAATATGTATTTGCTTATTCTTAGTTTTATTCCTATAACTCAACAACATTGACATTGTGCAAGTTCTGAAGCTGCAACAAAATTGTCTAATAACTAAGAATTTTATTGTTTTAGTCCTATAGTAAGCATACTTTGCCTTTAATTAAATTACTATTTATAGTAGCATGTGATATCCATATGTGTATTTGATAACATTACGGAATAGTAGGAATATTAATAGTGATGTCTAAGTAAAATTATACAATTTATATTCCTCAATGTTACCAAATTTATATTGGAATCATCGGAACTCTAAACAGAAACTTAATTCGAGTTACAGTATGCTGTAAAAAGTAATAAGGTTGTAATCAGAATCACTCATGCAAGGGAATTTTCTGTGCAATGTATATTTACACCTGTAATATTCACCTTCTTAGTATTTTTACCTGCCTTGCTTATAAAATTACATGGCAAAATTACTTGACTGTTCAGTAAATATACAATTTATATAAATATTACATATGAATTTTACAGAACAACATTGGAAAAATACATGAGCGTATGAAATTTACTAGTGGATAGAAATTTTACTGTATGAAGTAAATTTACCTGTAATATCGTAGGCAACTTTGTTACCAACGATTTTACATGTAATTTTACTAGAAATTTTTTTACAGTGTGTTATCTTGAAGTTTAACTTAACAACTTTAGCTCCCTAAAGTGACTCATAACCTATTTGAATTCTTTCAAGCCGCCCAAGAAAATGTCAACTGTCCTCATGGTCTTGATCTTTGTACCGACTGGGCAGTATGGCATACAATGTGCTCTAATGTCTCCGCGTCCTCTAAAACATAGCAGGGATTCAGTGTCATCATAGAGTCTAATTTTGTATAGATTCTCTATAGGCTGCAGTGACCTGTAAAATCAAAAACAATTATTTTAGGACATTTACGATCAAATATAAGTAGTTCATTGGTTTTAACATAAAAGGGCGAGACGCATTCTATGGCATGGCACTAAACCAGGAAAATCGCTCCAATATTGACTCGCTTTTTGATTTCCCCAGATATTAATTTAGTTAAGAAACCAATGTGTTTTATCCAAGGGTGCGATAACTTCTGACTGGGACAAAATATCTCTGCCCTATTTTCAATGAACGTATCACATAAATGCCTAATAAACCATACGTGACCACTTACTTTCCAGAGGCGTATACTACGAACGTGTTTAGCATTTACTTATTTGCTATGAAATTGAATTATAAAAACTTTGAACCCAGTTTAAATTCGGTATTCATTGCGCGCCAGTTACAAATTAAATTCATAGTAATTGTAAATGTCTACGAGCTGCACTATAAACTATTTAATGTGTTGCGCTGCAGTAACACCCACGACGAATATTTAATTACGCAAAGCACAGCTTTAAATGCTGAATGACTTGAAAGCCATTTCTTTGCCATTGCGCCGACAGCGGTTTTTAGATTACACAATGTCTCTTGTTGTTGGGTAAATATGTACACTTCGCTAATCCTTCGTTTGCAATTCTTTAACAATTAGGGGGTAAAATGCTTAAGTTGGAATTGAATTATTTTGCGCTGGTAATCTCCACTTTAAGTTAACATAAAACATGAAAACAAAACAATGGGATTTATTCTATTTTAAGTCGCAGTTATTCTTGACTCTAGGCTTTCTTGAGAATATTGAAACCAGCCCCAAAGGGATAACACTGATTTTGACCAAGACAGTTTACCGAAAAATAGGGTCTAAGGCGATATACAAAATGTTTGACATATGTATATCACGGTGGTTAAACCCTTTATCACTTAAGCATCTCTACAATGGTGGACGAGATGCAGCAGCAGACTGCTATAACTGAACTCGGAAAGATACAGAGCTTTGCATGTTTAGGAATAACAGAAGTAATGAGAACTACCCTTGCAGCAGTAGAAGATTGCACCTTAGAACTCCCTCCATTCCTATTGGTGCTAATGTGAAACGAAAACGCGGAAATCTCAGCCTATAAACAGAGTCACAATAATATTATCCTTCAGCAATTAATTTAACTATGGAAACAGTTTTGGCGAACTGATCAGGTTACAGACGGATCAAGAATCGAGAACGGCACTAGAAGTGGCATTTAGGGTGGGTTGAAAAATACAATAATCATTGTGCCACTAGAAAAGCAGGCCACGTCGTTCAAAAAATGCATACGCAATGTTGAATTGTGCAATAGAAATTAGTAAGAAAGCTTTGAAAAACAGCAGATCAATATTGCAACAAACAACAAAGCGATACTGAGACCCCGAAGTGCAATTAAGACTGGTTTGGGAATACGTTTTAGAATTGAATATTTTGTCAGAACCCGTTAGGTCACTTTTTTCTGAGGAAGTCAAAAGAAATGGGAAAGTCGATGAGTTAACAAAGAAAGCAGCCCATAAGATGTCTTAGGAATGTCCAAAAACACTATACGAGGATAGGTAAAGAGTTGGATAGAAGAGATGAACAAAGAATATTGGAACAGTACTACCACGCAAATTCATGGGAAAACCATTGTTAAGGAACGATTCAAGAAGAAAACTAGAGAACTATTAAAACTTAGTATGAATTATCTTCGTCGCAATAGTAGATCTCCTAATAGGACAATGTGCATTACTTACAGACAATTTGGATTAACATTTGAGTTACCCAAATATACCTTGTAATACGACGACCAATATTTCACACCATACGCAATTTCTAACAAGCCAACAAGAAACACAAAAGATTACTTTGATCAACAAGCTGCGCACAAAAAACAAAGCTAAGGTGGGAAGGAACCAGTGGCGGCTCGTCAGGTGAGGCTATAGAGGAGGATGCGCAAAATTTTACTGTACGCACTATAATAGCAAGCGAGGAGGCTAGCCACAGATTTGGCTCCGCACCGATGATTAATGCCATGGCTGAAAGCAATACGTCTCCGTAAGTGCACGTGCACTTTATTCGGCGAATGCGTATGGTTGGAGGCTTGCCGCCGCGGTGAGATCCTACCCGATCGGCATGTTATCGTGCGTTATCCGTCGTAAAACGTTGCTACGCAACTGCCCATGCGACTCCCAGCTCCTAGTACTGATAACTTGAAGCGTTGGGTGAGTTTTGTTAGGTTACGCACACAAAATGGATAAAATGAACGAAATTAGAATTTGCCAAGATATTGTCCACTGGTTGGTAAGAAATTCTTTTAGTTGTTTAAACATAGAGACGAAATTACACATCGTACAAAACATTGAGAAACCACGGCCTAATTTATCTGTAGTATCTAATGACGGCAACCGGCAAAATCGTGGTTTTAGTTCATTAGGGTACACTAAATGTGGTTGGTTAACTGGTTCAATTGAACGGGAAAGATTATTTTGTTGGCCATGTCTATTTTCTTGTAACCAAACCGAAACGTGGTCGAAATTAGGTTATACAGATTTAAAAAATCTACCGCGCGCTATTGAACGGCATTCTAAGTCTAAAGAACACATTTCATCGTTGTGCAAATTTAAATTATTTGCACAAAATATTGCTACTGCTGTAGACAGTGCGCGCAAAGATGCAATTATTGCCTATAATAATGAAGTTAGAGAAAACCGCAAAAGTTTATGAAAATTAATAGACGTAACAATATTTTTAGCATCACAGGATTTAGCTTTTTGGGGGCACAATGAGACTTCAGATTCTTTTAATCGTGGAAATTATAAAGAATTACTCGAACTCTTTAGTAAATATGCACCTAGTTTTAATAAATTTGTTAGTAGTAATATTTTGTCTGGTACATCTAAATCTATACAAAATGATTTAAGAGATTGTATTTCTTTTGTATTAAAACAAGAAATAGATACAGAAATTAAAGAAGCTCCGTTTTTTTTCTTGGCAAGTAGATGAAACCACAGATATTTACTGTAAGTCTCAATTATCAATCATATTACGTTATGTAAAGAGCGGTGAGGTTATTGAAAGATTTCTGGAGTTTTTTGACATATCATTCGGTCGAACAGCTGAAGATTTATTTAGCCTTTTATCAAATAACAGCGAGAAATATGATTTTTAAAAAAAATTAGTCGCTCAAACATCTGATGATGCATCTGTTATGGCAGAGCATTTAAATGGTTTACAAAGTAAAAAAAAAAACAATTGCATCTCAAGCTCTTTTTGTACATTGTCATGCTCATGCCTTAAATTTAGTTTTGAGTAAAGCTTGTAATATAAACAAAGAATGTACAATTTTCTTTTCTAATTTAATTGTTATTGTTTTTAGAGTTTATTTTTTATTTATTATTATTACCTCATCCAGTTTCCTATCCAGGCAAGATTTCACTCTCACCTCTACGTGGTTCTTGCTAGACAATAATTTATATTTTATTTTAATCTACTTTTTTTTCAATTTTTATTCTACACTTACAATGCTACAATAATAACTATAAAAATATAATTTATTGATCGAGAAGGGTTACTTAGGCTACAGTAGCCTCCCTTGAACAAAACGTCACGAGCCGCCACTGGAAGGAACCTATCTTACAAAACCACAATAAGAATATTCAAAAGAAAACAACAAGAACTCGGAGAAAACCGAGGGTAGCAATATCTAATGAAAGAATATGCTCTTTCAATTACTACGTAAGCTTAGAAACATCTGGAAGGGAAATATCAAGTGACATTGACTTAGAAATTAAAAATATCTAAAAAAAAATCTCATTTGCGAAAGAAATTATAGCTCGTTCCTGTTAAATGCAACTTGTTTTAAGCGAATACAGCTTGGAAACTTTAATTGAATCTGTCCTTTATTCCGATTAGTTATATACTTTGTCTAGACGGCAGTCAGTTTCTTTTAATGGGCAATAAAATCCTCCTGAAGTAGCAATAAACGTCGGCGTTCTTAACATTTCCTTTAACTTAAGAAAAGTCCAATAATTACACTGGTACACACTTCACTCACCGACAACTCTTATCGTATCTGGCAAATGTTTACTCGTATCGACGTCTGTTCATAAACAATGGCCAGTAATCAGTAACTACAACTGGTAGTAGCCTACGAAACAGAAGCAATTGCGGTCCACGGACACATCAATTTGGGGAAAACATTTGTTTTATTACTATAGGTGGTGATGTTCCAGATGTTCCCTCTCTTGTAATGCGGTTACATACTCCGCAGAATGTCCCTCTATAATTCAAGCGGATGGAAGCCACGCATAAAATTTTACTACAATGGCCGATTGTAATTTATCGTCAACGTTAAATGACTATTTTGAAAATCCGCAATTTGGATTATTTACGATTGACAGGTTATTCGAGAGACCTATCTAGATTTTTTTTGTTTTCAGTTCATATCTTTACATCGCAGGAACTGACACCTTCTATTATACCTAATTTCGAGACATATACTACCATATGTTTCAAAATATGACACTGATATTTACACTTTATAGTTAGCATTTAACTGTGGACCAATGGAATAAGCGAATTTTTGAACATTTATACATTTAATGTAATTATCGAATGGAGGAGTCATACAGGAGTTTAACTTATTTTTAATTTGTAGGCTCAAAGCGCGAAGTTTTTGCTTCTAGATTACATTAGATTAGGGTTGTGGTAGCTTTGTGACCTTTTCCGATCTATTGTCATTCTCTTTGTCCCAGAAGGCGTCGTCTAGCTTTGCCTTCTTAATTAAACCTAACATCTTTGAGAGCGGCGCCTTTATGTAGCTATTCGCTGTGCGGTTCTCTACTCTAGAAATCTTGTCATCGCAATGGCACAGCACATGAACAGGGATTTCTTCCTCCTGTTGACAGAATCTGAAGATAGTGTCCTCTGCCAGGCCAATTTTATACATATGCCTATTTAATCTACAATGACTAATCAACAAGGCCTACTATCATTTCGATAGTCAAACTAGTTAGACGAGATTCGATTGGCTAAAAGAAATCCGAAACAGTGTTCTGACTGATTTCATAGTGACTAGTTTGTGATTCTTGTATGAACAGGGCTAATAAATTGCGGCGCCTCGAGTCCACAGCACTTAAGTTCGTACCTAGACCTCAGTTACTTTGTTTATAGTTTTAAATTATTAGCAGAGAGGGTCTCATTTTTTTTGGTAAAAACACAATATCTAAATATCTCTGAAACGGGTAGATTTGGCATAGTGGATATGGTCAAATTTATTGTAAATAAGGTATTGTACCATGTCTTCAAAGTAATATGCCCGCTTACCAGTCAGCCTGTATATTATGCACAAAACAATTATAATTTAAATTTATTATTATTTAAATTTAACCAAGCATTTCGCTTCACGCAGTACACTATTTTTATTTATAATTAATTCTTATTACATTTATTAATAGCATCAAAGTCTTTAAGTTAATCTTTAAATTTTGGCATAATATCCACATGCCTATCATAAATTTAATCTGGTATACATTAGGGTATGCAGTAATTTTTAGATTTTGAATTCTTGTGTTGATCATTACGGTAGCAAATCCGACAGTTATTACTTTCTGCTTTAGTTCTATATATAAAACGTGGGATCCGACACAGACTCTTGTGGGATCCTAGCTCTAACTTGTGCGTTTAACCTCTCATCATTTATACTTCTTTGCACTTGTATTATCGTTCATTTCAATAGTTTTATCGTTTTTTTACAACATTAACATTAAACATACTTTTTCGCATGTTTTATAGAAGAATATATTATTTGTGGTTTATTGCACTCACATATTTTATGTTATTTCGATTCAAATGCGTAAGCATTTCTATTTTAAATATTTGTTATTGCACTCACATATTTTATGTTATTTCGATTCAAATGCGTAAGCATTTCTATTTTAAATATATGTTATTACTCAACATTCGATTGTTCATTTCAATATGCGTAAAAATAAAAGTATTTGTGAGTAACAAATATTAGTTTTCCTTTACAATTAACATGTTTAATTTTAAGCTATAATTTTATAGACTTAAAAGTATTAGTATAACGCATTATTCTACGTGTATGTAAAATCCGATATTGTATACCTCAGAGTAATAACATTATTCAGGGAGGTGAAAGGGAGATTATAATTTACATATTCAAATTGTTATTTGGTTTAATAATAGAGGCACGAATATGTTTTGGAATTGCAAAAGTTTCAAAATTCCATTGTTACACAAACGTTACAACCAAATATAGCAGAGACAAATGGTAGCAAGTCAAGGCTGTACAAATTAACAGCATAACTTTTGGACGTGCAAGATAGCAAACTGACAAGGATGTTATGTTTTTATTGAAAAGGGTTCCTGGGATATGATTCCGACTAACTATCTAGAACTGCTGCCGATGTTTGCGAAACGAGAAAAATATTCAGTGAAATAATAATTGTACTGAAACGTTGAAGCAGAACGGTTCCAGGTATATACATTTCTTGTACAAATATTGTAAAAGCTAACACATTATAAATAACAGGTAATCAGTGATATTCACAACTATATTAACACTACAATTAATTTATGAACATGGTTCGCACAATTTCGAGGTACAGCCTGTTCCAAATACTTGTATAATCTTTATCTATTTCCTTGGAAATATCTAGGAAACCAAGCAAGAGTTATTTTATTTTGTTTTAATAGAATAGAATTGAATCACCTATATTTTTTTCGATACGATTTTTTTTTTTTTTTTTTTTGCTTTCATGGGCAGGTTTAACCCCGTGAGGCAGCTCGGCCTTAAGACCTATTGTGCCCCCATGATGTCTTAACCCTCTCGACCTGGTTGTACTTGAACAAACAAGTCCGCAAGTTGGTCGAGAGTTAATTTTCTTATACTGGGTTCGTCCAAACGAGCGACCCCTAGACAGCTCCGTCTCTCCCTGTCCACTGCCGGGCAGTCGGCAAGGAGGTGCACAGGAGTTTCTTCTGCTCTCCCACAGTTTCTACACAGGGGAGAGTCCACTCGCCCCATTCGGTGCAAATGCTTATTTAATGAACAGTGGCCGGTTAGGACTCCCGTAAGAAGTCTCAGTCTGGCCCTGCTCATAGAGACTGCCTTGCGGAGTCTTTCGTCGCCCGGATAAAAACCGAGGATTTTACAGTGTCTCACGCCGACTAGTCCATTCCAATAGGAGCGGTGACTAGCAGCGAGTTGAGATCTGACAAAGGCTTTGATACCGCCATAGGAACTCCCGCACAACGGTTCTGGACCAGTGAACGGTAGACCACTGGCGCCTCTAGCTAGTTTGTCAGCAATTTCGTTGCCTCTAATCCCAGAGTGACTAGGCACCCATCTCAGCGTGATGCTGTGATGCTCCGCCAATTCTTCAAGCTTCCTATGGCACCTCAGTACCACTTCGGAAGCAAATTTGACAGCCTGTAGTGCCCTGAGGGCAGCTTGGCTGTCGGAAAAAATTTCGACCGATCCATTCCCATGCGGGCAGTTTAAGATGCTCTCTGCACAGGTCTGGATGGCTATAACTTCAGCATGGAAGATGGAAGTGGAGCCCCCTAAGCTGATGGCTTCGCCATTCGGTTCTCCATCTCTCCAGATCCCAATGCCTGTGCCGTTCGGCGTCTTCGAGGCATCCACAAACCAGCGATGAGAACATCGCCTCGGTCTGTGAATGTATGCTTTGGAGACCTCACTGTTGGAAATGTCTACGGAGTATTTCCTAGTGAAGCTGAAGACAGGCGGAATCTTGTCCGTCCTAGTGGACAGAGGTACTGTCTGTTCGATGTAGTTGAAAAGGCTGGTATGGTCTCCAGTTTTACCAGAGAAACCTTTACGCCCGCTACATTTTACTCTGTAAGCTGCCAGGGTAGCTTCTGACCGCAACACCAACTGAAGCGGAGGAAGCCCAAGAATGGTCTCCATGGCCGCAGTCGGCGTCGAGGACATGGCTCCCGTGATGCCTAAACAGGCAATCCTTTGGACCTTGCTGAGCGCGTTTACCGCGTAGCCCAGACTAGCCTTATGCCACCAGACTAACGAGGCATAGGTTATGGAGGGTACAATGACCTTCGTGTACAGCCAGTGCATCATTGCCGGTTTTAGCCCCAACGTTTTACCAAACATTCCTCTGCAGGTCCAAAAGGCCTTTGTGGCTTTGTTCGACACTTATTCAAGGTGAGATTTGTACGTCAGTTTTGCGTCCAAAATAACACCTAGGTATTTAACCTCACTAAAGACCACTATCTTCGAGCCGAAGATGGCTGGACACTGTAGTTTTGGAAGTTTCCTCCTCCAAGTAAACGGAACCATTGTCGTCTTCCGAGAGTTTACATTTAACCCTCGATACGATACGCCATACTCCCATGTAAATCCAGATTCTAATGAAGCTTCGAGTGTTACTCAAGGGGGTGCAATTTGACTTTGAAATACGGCCCAAATTTCGTTTATCTTAAATAACTTTTAAACTATAAGAGATAGAAAAAAAGTTGCAATAGCGAACTTCCATTGTTCGCACAATCCTTTCGATTAGCATTTATATACCGGGTGTTGCAAGAAGCACGGAACAATATATTTGTTGTACTGATTTGATCGAATTTCAGAAATTGGTTATAATCACTCAATTTTTCGTCGAATACTGTATACTGTGGTGATTTAAATAATTATACAGGGTGACCACAAAATTATGAATTTTGAGAGTGTAATGAGGTTAATTCTTCGGTAAACATCTTCTATGACATAATATATGAACTTCTTAATCAATGTGTTCCGCCTTACAAGTCTAAAAAAAGGTTTATATAAATACCCAAGAACGATATACAATTAATTTTTCAATACAAAGAATATCATAGAGAACGTAAGATTAATGCTTTTAATATAGACAAATTTAAATTTTTTTCATCGGAATTGAAAATTAAAATTCAAAGCGCATATAAGGACTACTGCAGAAAAGTCTTTCAGAAAAAATCGCAAGTGTGTCTTAAACAATTCTATTGATTTTGTTTTTAATGATTATATATGTATATACTGCAGAAGCTCAAAAAGCCAAAAAAAATTCTTCTTGTATCTCTACTGTTACTACTTTACCCTACATCATATAATGTTAATACTTTCAGTGATTTATGTTCGAAATCTGTATAAGTATTGATAAAATATAAGATGCTGATATCTATGAAGCTTTAAAACAGTTAAAATCTAAAAGATCTATAGGTAGGAGTGGTATTCCCAGTTATACAGTATGTCCCCGGATTGAGTTTACAATAGGTATGATTGACCAAAAATTTTCGAATTGAAATTTCATATTTTGGGATTTCGCCCTGCTTGGTGTGAAACTTATTTTTAGTTTACTTTAGACTTTTTAAAGTCAAGTATGCCTTTACTACCTTTTCCGTTCACAGTATGCCAAAGTGTTCTTAAGAAAAGTTGTTCAGACGGAAAAGCTGTGACGTTATGCATATTTTAAGAATGATTTACTTTGATAAAATCCAATATTGCTCAGTTTCCTCTTGTGTCAACTTCATTTTCAACTTCATTTTGTGTCAACGTTGTGTCAGCTTGACTTAAAAAAAAAACAAATCTGTAATTGAAACTACAATCATACCTTCAGATGGGTTAATGATCACAAAAACAACAAATATAAGGAATTTTTAATTAAATTATTATAACAAAAACAAGTATTAAGTTATTCTATTAACCCTCCACCTCAGTCGCTGCATAATTCAATCCTCCGTCGCAGTTCCTTAAAGCTATTCCGGATTTCCTGAATTGGTAAGGCGGATATAGCATCTCTTATGCGATTTTTTAATACCTCGGCATCATTGGATAAATTTTCTGCATACACTACTTGTTTTAAACGTCCCCACAAATAAAAATCGGCAATAGTCAAATGTGGGCTCCTTGGGGGCCATAAAAGTGGACCATTCCTACCTATTCAACGCTGACCAAATTTACGGTTTAACCAATTCACAACAATTTGTGAATAATCGGCCGGACAACAATCATGTTGGAAATACATCGACGTCCGATAATTGAGAGGCAACTCACCTAAAGCGTCATCGAAGAAATTGTCTAGCATATTTAAGTATGTATACTGGTTAACGTTATCAAAAAAAATATGGTCCTATTATTCCATAATATGAAATAGCACACCATACATTGACTTTAACAAAATATTGCCGATGATTTGCAATTCTAAACAAAGGATTAGTGTCACTCCAATATCGAACATGTTGCGAGGAAACAGTTTCATTGGTAGAAAATGTAGCTTCGTCCGAAAACAAAATGTTTCGATAAAAATAACGATTACTTGCTATTTTGCTTCCTATCCATAAACAGAAATCTAGACGTTTTGCTTCGTCTCCTGGTTCCAAAGTATGATTAAAAATGGGTTTGTATGGATAAATCTTGCGGTCTTTCAAAACTCGTTGTATGTGTGATTTACTAATGCCTAAGCGAAGCGACCGCTTCCTCAAAGACAATTTTGGATCATTTTGTACCGAATCTAAAATTAGCAGAGTAGCGGCATCGTCTTCATTATGCATTCTCTTAGTTTTCTTTACATTTAGTACTGAGCCAGTTCTTAAAAATTTCTTAATAAGCTTCTGAGCACCCTAACGTGATTCATAAATATCCGGAAATTTTTCAATCACGTAACGGAAACTTTTTCCACGTCCATAACCCTGTACTAAATATATTTTCTGTTCTAACGTTAGCATTTTATTGTAAAAATATTGTCATTAGTTACTTCGCTATGAAAATCAGTTTTGTGATATTACTTCAACGATATGAAAGATAACAACACATGTCATACTACAATAAATACTTGACATGTAATCGATGTTTTTTGTTTTTGTAATTAGTAAGCCACCTCATCGCTGTTTCAATTGCAATACTGAGCAATACTGGATTTTATCAAAGTAGGCCGATCATTCTGAAAATATGCATAACGCGATAACTCTTCATTCTGAATAACTTTTCTTAATAACACTTTGGCATACTGTGAACGGAAAAGGTAATTTACCTAGAACTAAAATAGTGTTTGCTCAACTGTAAAGGCATACTTGACTTTAAAAAATCGAGAGTAAATTAAAAAGAAGTTTCAGACCAAGCAGGGCGGAATCCCTAAATTTGAAATTCCAATTCGAAAATTTTTGATTAATCATACCTCTTGTAAACTCAATCCGGGGACATACTGTATATAAATATCGGCACAATTCCTTTCCAGGTAAATTATTATTAAATCTGGCCACATTTCTTCCCTGTCGATATGTCCGAATTATGCATCTTAAATCAAAGTAATCTATTATTTCTTGTTCCATGGTGAAAACAAGAGTATATCCGGGATTTTTACCATGCAAATTCTTGATTTTGTAATTTAGAGTTCGTCGTGGGATTTTGTAGGTTTCTGTGGCTACTTTCGGTGCCATTCCGCTCTTTATGGCACTCAAGCAGGTAGGTACTCACTTGCTCAGGGGTGTAATCGGTGTACCTTCAGGTACCTGGTTTTCTCTGGTGAGTCCATCTCATCGTTTTGACCGGAAACAAAATTGAATAAGGATACTTTTCACCGCGCAGCAAAATAATCCCATATTTGACAAAAAGTTGCAAGTTTTTACAAGTTTTTTTACAGATATTTTACAAAATACTAAATGAATACACTGCACAAAAACTGGTGAACATAAAACCTCACTAAATGAAAATGAAATATATTTATCTTCAAGTGCGCTCAGAGAAATCCACAAGACTAGGATTTTTCCGTACGATCTTGAAGCCCAAAATTGACGTGTCATACCAACTGGTTAAAATATAACACCGCACGCTTTGCTACATGGCCAAAGCTTTAAGCAGAGAGTCACACAGGCGGCCTCTGTTGACTAATGCCTGTACGTGATTAACTATTTTAGTTTTAAGAAATTTGTAACGACTTTGATTCTTTCATGCATTTGACGCAATGCTACTTGTTACGGTGCAAAGTATCCTCACTTTACTGCAATCAATATTTCTTGTCTAACTAAGGAATTTATGTAAATTGGAACTTATTTTCCAGTTTGAGTTCTGGGTATATATAAAATAAATAAAGAAATAAATAACTCCTATTTACACAATGTTACCTGTATTTCTGCATATATGGACGTTTACTTTTGCCCTTATGTTTAGTACCTATTCTATAAAATGAGTTAGAATGCATTTGTTCTATATTATATAATAATGAATGCACTGATTAAATCAATAGAAGATTAATAAGCATTTCAACATAAAATCCATAATTCGAAATAAAGTATGATATTTGTTTTAACATCGGATTGCAGTTTTCGCCCTTGTTTCTGCTTCCGCAATGAGAATTTAAAGAGAACAAAGAGATAAAGAAATTTAATATCTCCTGGCATTTCCATAGAATGAAATCAGACTGACCGTAGCAAAATCTGAGCATATAGACAAATACGTTCAGTCGAATGAAATAAATACAAATTGACCTCAGCCCGTTTTCCACTAGAATCTGATCAATCCCACTAACTGCGAGCAAAATATCTCCCGGATATGAAAATTACACAGAGCGTAGTGGCGAGTCGCTGCTCGTTGAATTATCAATACTTTTTATGCAGGTCTCCTATTATATTAGCTCTGGTAATTTATAGATTTAGTTCCGGTTTAAGAAATTGCCGGGTCATTAATCTCGGACTAGCGCTACGGTAAGCGTCGGAATGAGTGTAAACGGGTGGACGTTTTTGCGAATGCAGACCGCATTCGGCAATGTTTCTTCTCAAAGCGCCTGAGATAAGATTGCCATGAAGCTAAATGACAAATGAACCGCAAAGCTCACAGCTACACTGCTTTACCTCGGCGCCGATCCAGTACTACAAGTACAATACACTGCTGCGGAAAAGAACAAATACTCGCAATCCACTAGAAAATCCCGTGATATAGTGCTATAGTTTCGATAGTTTATTGAAAGAGAGAAACTGATTCGCCATAATAGGAGAACCCTCCTCGATCTAGATTGATTATTTTCTGAGTGCCCGTGAAAATAGAATAAGTACTAGTGTGTAATTAACTATTAATTGCAATTAATTATAGTCAATATAACTGTAAATTATGTAAAAGATATCAAAATACGAAGTTAAGAGGATAATCTCTCAATTCAGGTGTAAGAATATAAAAGAATTTTTACATTCTTCTTTGAACGTTCTGAAAACACCCATTATACTAAAGCAATGAAGTTAAACAGAGTGGTGGGTCGATACAAATTGGCAACAATGCTTGCAGCAATCGTATCAGTACAGTATATTACAAGCCGTAAATATACTGGAAAATATTCACGTTGTCTATTGTCCTATAAGGCGCTCTCTAACCTTGCCTTCTTAATTAGACCCTATCATCTTTGGGAGCGACTCCTATATGTAGCTATTAGCTGTATATCATGGCCGATACAGTTAACGTGTGCCTTGTGTGCTCTTGTATTTTTGCCTAAAATAATTGGTATAATCGCGATATACGCCGCCGGTTTTTGGTAACAGTGTGTACACTAACTTTCTAGTTGTGATTATCTTCGATTTTATAACAAATTTCATTTAGAAAATGTGTTTTTTTGCAATTCTCTTTGAGTGTTGTGTTAATTCGTAGCGTCTGTATTGAGATAAAAACTGGACGAACTTCTTGCCTCCTTGTCGTTGTTTACTGGTGTCTTTCGAGCGGTGCGGCCGCTATGGAGGTTAAATGCGGCGAATGCTCTTCTATCATTGAATCTCAGGATGTTACAGTGGAGTGTTCTGGTCTGTGCAAAGGAATGTTTCACATTAATTGCCTCAATATTACTAAGAAAGACTTTCGATGTATGAGCAATATTATGAATCTGAGATGGTTTTGTAACAATTTTATTTGTTACTTACAATTTTTTACTGACTTATCCGCACAATTTAATGAATTTAAGGCAACAATTAATTCACAACTCGATGATATTAAAAAAGAATTGGTTTCTAGATCGATTTCACCTTCTGAGAACATTAAAACTTACTCTGATGTGGTTAAAGATGTTGTAATAATTAAGCCAAAAGCGAAACAAAATAACTCTACAACAAAGGAAGATATTTGTAAAACTGTAAAGCCTGCCTCGTTAGAAATAGGTAATGTTAAAATAAAGAATATTAAAGATGGTGGTGTGGTAATTAAATGTAAAAATAAGGAGGATTCTATCAAAATTAAAGATGCTGCTGCAAAAAAATTGAAAAAGAAATACAATATCAAAGTTCCGGATTTAATAAACCCGTGCTTGAAGGTCATTGGATTGATGAAGAGTTAGACATAGATGAGCTGAAGTGTTCTATCTTGAAGCAGAATTGTTTCCTCCAACATGAAAATCTGCAGCTCTCCATCAAAGTTTTTAAAATATAAAGACGAAATATATGTGCATAATTGAAGTGGATCCTCTTACATATGAAAAAATTATTGGTGCAGGGCGTCTTAGTATCGGATGGAATATTTTCAAAGTCTTTGAGTATGTAAGTGTATTTCGTTGCTTCAGGCGTGCGGGTTTTGATCATGCAGCTAAGGACTGCGAACGAGATACTATTTGTATTAAGTGTGGTGCGGCGGATCATTCTGTGGACAATTTTGTAATTGACAAATGGTCTTGCCAAAATTGTGTCTCTGCAAATGCTTCTTTGAAGTTAAACTTAGGTACAGATCACTCTCCTTTCAGTGTGTCTTGTCCTTGCTTGCTACGTAAAATAAGTGTTCAAAAAAGAAAAATTAACTTTAATCCAAATGTAATATAGCAACCACAGCGGTGCGTATTGGTTCCAGAATCTGTTTATCAAAATATCCAGTGTATTAAAAATAAATTAGAGCTTCTCCAGGTTTTTTTCGATAAGAATTGTTATGATATAGTATGTTTAGTAGAACACTGGTTAAAATTAAATGAATTAAATGCTATTTCATTTGAGAGGTATTCTGTTTCAGAGTGTTATTGTAGATCTGTTTATAAAAATGGAGGTGTTATTATTTTGTATAATCAATCTAAATTTGTGTCGCAACAATCTTTGATGTTACATGATTTCTGCAAAGAACAAATTTTAGAAGTTAGTGGATCTGCATTTAGAGTATTGGGTAATGTAATTATTAGAGTAGTGTGAGAAGTTAATATCGTTTTTTAACTACGCTAAAATTTTTAGTTCACAGCAGCACGGTTTCCTTAAAAATCTTTCGACTGAAACTGCTATCCTTCAATTCATAAATTTACTATACAATGAAATTAACGATGGTAAAAAATACATTGGTGTGTTTATGGATTTAAGTAGAGCTTTTGACCTGGTTGACCATCATATATTACTTGAGAAACTTTATATCTACAGTGTTCGCGGGAAATTATTACAATGGTTTACTACCTATCTGCTAAATAGGTCACAGGTTGTTGAAATACGCGGATGTAGATCGAATGCTTTGCATATTAAGAGAGGTGTCCCGCAAGGATCTGTTCTGGGGCCCTTGTTATTTGTTGTCTATGTGAACGATCTGCTAACTACAACTGCAAAAGGCAATACTGTGATGTATGCTGACGGCACTACTTTCTTGGTGTCTGATTGTAACAAGAAGGATTTAATTATTGAGGCACAAGAACTCTTGGACAGTTTTCTCAAATGGTTTAAAGATAACAGGCTTCATGTCAACACTAAGAAAACCGTTTTTATAGGTTTTAGTCCTGGCATAGACAAAATAACTGAGTGTGACTTAATTCGTATGAACTCTAAGACAATTGAGCAAATACGGAGTACGAGGTTCTTGGGTGTTGAAATTGATGCGGGTTTAAACTGGGAGGTACATACTAGCGCCTTATGTAAGTCTCTATCATCGGTATGTTACGCCTTATATAGGTTGAGGAATATTACTTGCGTAGAGGTCGCCATTTCCTACTACTACGCCATGTTTCATTCCAGGCTACGGTATGCGATTCTTTGTTGCGGGAGTTCTACCCATAGTAAAAAAGTTTTTAGGTTACAAAAGTTAGCTATCAGGAATATTGCGGGTCTTTCAAGACGTACTTCCTGCCGTGCTTGCTTCAGTTCTTTGCGTATACTTACTCTTACAGCTGTATATATTCTTGAAATTGCGATGTATGTAAAGATTAACTTAGCTACTTTTGAAAAGAATAGTAATTTTCATTTATATGACACCAGAAATAAGGATGCGTTATGTTTTCCAGTACATGATTTAACAACTTTTGAGAGATCACCTGTTTATATGGGTATTAAGATTTATAATAATTTACCTGCGTTCATTAGAGATATAAGCAGTATTTCAGGATTTTAAAAAACAACTTTTAGCTTTCCTTCAAAATAATGTCTTTTACAATTTAAATGAATTTTATGATTTTGTTTGTACTTAGCGTAATTAAAATTATAAATACGTAACTTTGTAATTTGTGGATTTATATTTTTGTTTTGTTTTCTTTTTTTGGCAGACAAGGAATTGTATGTATTTTTCTTTTTTATGTTTATTGCTCTTACTAATGTCTGTTGACCTTATCTCATACCTGTATGGTCTACGAGATCAATAAACTATTATTATTATTATTATGTAGCTATTAGCTGGGGGTTTCTCTATCCCTAGTACTAGAAACCTTGTCCTGGCCAGGTCATCGCAGTGAACTGAGATTTCTTCTTCCTCTTGGCAGGGTCTGCACAGAACGTCGAGTCTTCCTGGCTTTGCTCAGCAGGTCTTTAGTAAACCCAAGCATCTGTTCCCATAAGACCTTTGTCTGCCTTTGTCCTCTTGCCACCATTTCTTGGGCTTGTCATATATGCATTCATTGATGGAATTTGCGGTTTGGTAATGCCGAAATATATATCTGTATATCTATATTAATCACATTGTTTACGTTTACATTCAATCAATCATACACCGTTTGTCAGGTATATTGTACATACTTAGCTTGTAATATACTTTAATAAATATTATGTATATTAAACTGTAGGACAAAAGGCATCAATTTAAGTAGCAAGTGTCCTGCATCGGTCTTTTGTCACTTGTGCAAAGCCTTCGATTGTGTCGATCACCATAAATATATTATTACAATTTTATTATACCGGGTGTTTCTGAGTGGTGGCTCGCCTCTATAATTTCTGAAGTATTTGAGATAGAGAAACGAAATTTGGGAATTAAGCACGGGGCATAAATTTAAATTTTTTGACATAGTCAATAAATTTTTGTCACTTTCGGTTTTACCGCAAACGAGTTTGATTTTCGATTTTTAAATGAGACTACCTGTATATTGTTCGATATTTTGTTTCGGGATAACATTTTGAGTACAACTGTACCAAATTTGATATTTCTTGACATAAAAGGAATTCTTTTTTTAAATTTTTATATTTTTCATCGAGAGTGCTTTGGTGTTCTTAAAATACTCAGGTGTTACTGCATAAACATGGGAAGAAGTTTTTCGTTTTTACTGTATACACAGTTTTTTACGCACATTTGTACGTCCAAATTTAGTTTTGTGGCTGAACCCACAATTCTTTCGCCAATTAAACCTAACCAACAATTAAATCCAAAACGTTCTTGAAAATTACCTACTTCCATTAAATATAAATGTTCTTGAGCTCAGTACCTTCTGTTTTTTCTTATTAAACATGCCTGCATTCGTAAATCGACTTTTGTCTGTATAAAGCATTGCGAATGGAAATCTGTTATTCTCAAAATACTTTTGCAAACACCAAATTGCAGTATTCAAGTCTTCCTGCATGATCGTCTTGGTAAAGATGCTGACGTGTCTGATATTTGTATGAATGATACCTATGTTTATGCAAAATTCTCCATACCGATGAATTACTAATTTGGCATTCTAGAGCAATTTCTCTAACTGATGCTGTTACATTCGCTTCTACATATGCTAAAACATCAACTTCCTTGTCTCCATTTACTATAAAATGTTCATTCTCATGATCGTCGTTCTCGTTCCGCATTTTTGTTACTAATTTCGGAAAAAATGACGGGAAGGATGACGACGATCGGGAAACCTCTCGGCATAAAGCTAGGCTGCATCTGTGGAATTTTGTCTCCATTCGCCAAAAATAAGTAGCTTGTCTATTTTCTCAGATACAGTAAAATTGGCCATTTTTTAGACTGGTAAGACAGCTTATACTAATCAGGACTTGTCACCTGTCACTATTTGTATAGTGTCAACAAAAATTATTTTTCGTGGCTATATCGACTTAAGTGAATACCTACATATATATTATGTATTGCATTATTCTGCGTTTTCACAAAAAATATTGAATAAACATTTGATCGGCATATTAATGTAGGGTATCAAAACGAAAGTACTTCAATTCTCTTTCGTGATTGTCTAATGAGCCACCCTGTTCCCATTTGAAAAAATTAAATTAAATCATAAAAACTAAATTTTGGACGTACAAATGCGTGTAAAAAACTGTGTATACAGTAAAAACGAAAAACTTTATTCTTATCATGTTTATGCAGTAACACCTGAGTATTTTAAGAACTCCAAGCACTCTCAATAAACATTCATAAAAGAATTCTTTTTATGTCAAGAAATATCAAATTTGGTACAGTTGTACTCAAAATGTTATCCCGAATAAAAATATCGAAAAATATACAATATATCGAAAATCAAGGTCATTTCCGGTAAAACCGAAAGTGACAAAAATTTATTAACTATGTCAAAAAATGTAAATTTATGCCCCATACTTAATTCCCAAATTTCGTTTCTCTATCTCAAATACTTCAGAAGTTATAGGGGCGAGCCACCTCCCAGAAACACCCGGTATAATAACATTTACTTGAGTGAGTACTATCCCCAACACGTGCCTAGCCCGTGACATTTGGTGGAGGCGCCGGGTATAGAATATGTAAAGTAATATAAGAGAAAATATCGCGTTGAAATATAGTTTATCTTACAGCAATAATTGGTAGGTATACGACAAACTGCACATGTTTATACATATATTGCTGCACATATTATTTGCAAACATTACGTGCGTAGGTGCAATGATAATAATAATAATAATAATAATAATATGTATGTATTTAAGCCCAACAGATATAAATCCAAGTGGACATTTAACAGCAACATTGATAATACACATAATACACTTACATATTAACTAAAGAATAATAACGACAAAAGAAAATATACCAAAAAGTTAATACATATTATACACCACAGAAAACATCATCACAACGAAGGTCTGCATTCCGTGCACCATGAAGAAGGGGGGCTCTCAACAATATATTAGTTCTAGGTGTGGGCAGGTAAAAAGTGCTGCTTGCTCTTGACGCTAGTCTGGGCACTGAAAACTGAAGCTCAGCGAGAAGATCCGGAGCGTCGATGCGGTTATTAACAAGGTTGATGACCAGTGATGCACTGCTTTGTTGTCGCCTCTCGGAGAGAGATGAAAATGTATGCCTTGCTAATAGTTCTA
Source organism: Cetonia aurata (assembly GCA_949128085.1). NCBI lineage: Eukaryota > Metazoa > Arthropoda > Insecta > Coleoptera > Scarabaeidae > Cetonia > Cetonia aurata. The sequence continues at coordinate 14,821,007 of OX421886.1, read as the reverse complement.
TATATGGTACGTTGCGCTCAGGATATCTGCCATCTATCTTAAAACTTAAATACTTCAAGAATTTCCTTTGCACACGCTCAATTCGGTTTATTTGTGTGTTGTATATCGGGTACCAAACAGTAGAAGCATATTCCAGCTTACTAACAACATAAGCCCAAAAAAGACTCTTGATGGCTGATATATTGCAAAAGTCTCGGGCGGTTCTTATAATAAATCCGAGCGACTTATATGCAGAGTTGGTAGCATTTTGAACATGCTCTGCGAAGGTGAGTTTATCATCAAAAACTACACCAAGGTCTTTCACGGATGTGAGTTTTAAGAGGGAAACCCCGTCAATATTATATGATGAGTGCCAGTAATTTTGTCGTCGAGTGAAAGACACACAGCAACATTTAGGTATGTTGAGTCTTAATTTGTTTGTAGTACACCAGTCATAGATTTTATTTAAATTCTGTTGCAGAAAGTCGATGTCACTATTTGAGGAAACGGTTTGAAAGATCTTTAAATCATCAGCGTATGCCAACACTGGACAGTCCAGAGTAGTAAGTAAATCATTTATGAATAAAATGAATAGTAGTGGTCCTAGGTTGGATCCTTGTGGGACTCCTGAGGTTGACACAAAGCTATAGGATTCGTATCCGTTAAAGTAGACGAAGTTTTGCCTGTCCCTCAAATAAGAGTTTAGGAAGTGAATCAAAGAGTTACCAAATCCGAGTAATGACAGTTTATTCAACAGTAATGAATGGTCAATGGTGTCGAACGCACGACTAAAATCTGTGTAAATAACGTCCATCTGTCCACCATCATCAAGAGTTTCTGCTATTTTTTGACTAATGGTGCATAAGTTAGTCGTTGTTGATCTTCGAGGAACGAAACCGTGCTGACATGGCGAGATGATGGATTTGCATTTAAATGTTAAATTTGTATGGATTACAGATTCAAAAACTTTGGCGAATATTGGAATTATGGAAATCGGTCTGTAATTGGTGACATCTTCCCTGTTGCCTTTCTTTAATATCGGACAAATCCTAGCAATTTTCCAGCGATCAGGAAAGGTTGTAGTTTGCAGTGATAGATTGAAGATCACGCTTAGTGGTTTAGCAAATATACTTGCGCAATCCTTGACAAGGTATGATGGTATACCATCTGCACCAGCTGTGGGTTTGTCTCTTAACTTTTTGATACCTTGTAAAACATCGTCAGGTGTTATTTCCCTTAGAAGTATCAGTGGATTGTTGGACATATGATCATCTATAATATCAGTGGAGTTGCTAGGCAGGAAAACGTCAGCGAAGGACGATGCAAATGCATTGACTATCTCTTGGGGCTCTGAATGATGCATTCAAAGTCGCAACATTTTCTTAAACAGAGGGAATTTATTCAGAAAATTATTTCTGCAACGATTATGGAACGAACGAATAAGGGTTATTACTTTCTTATTTTTCAGTAAAAAATTATCTGCTGTTTTTTAATAATTTTGTGTAAAACACAGAAGCACTTAACGAATGCCAAGAATGTGTTGAAGCTAAAGCTTTTTGAGCTAATTATAACAAATCACATCCGAGCTGGAAACTGCTATATATTTTAATAAAGAGTCTTTCCAAATGGAATATTTAGTTTTGTTTATATAAAGTAATTTATTTCTATTTACTAAAACGTCCACGTAACATAAATGGAAGGTCCAAGTATGTTCTATGCGCAAAGTATAAGAAAAAGAAAATATGTTTGTAACTGTATTTTTCTTTACAGAATAAACAATTATTCAAAATAACGGGTTGATCCTGTTGGCATAAATATTATTCTCTAAGTCTTTCTTTAGCGTAAAATTCCTGTGCAATGTGCACATACAGTTTATGTTTTATAAAATAAAAACAGAAATAATTAAATGTTTTGTATAAACATGTTCCAAGTTTCAGTAATTTTAAAATATTATTGACTAACTTTACCATTCTCTGGGTGCTTTACTTATTTAATATAAATTATAAATACTATCAATTTCTTCATCTAGTTACGACGTAACCATTTATTATAACAAAAAATAGGGCGTATTCTTAATACGGTGTACTTATACAACTTGATAACATAAACACCACTTTTCTTCTGTTTACTTCAAATGGAAGATATCTCCTTGATTTATACTTTTTCATAGCTCAGAACACGTCGCGATACAAATATCCAAAAGTAATGAAATTACCGATACAAATCATCGAAACGATTTGATAATAATTCTGGATCTCATCGACGGCATTGCGAAGTATTCACAGCTCCCAAATCGATATGGGCGGCAGATATTGTTATAGGAAACAGATAGGAGGAGAGAATACACTCGAGATGGGACTTATGCTCTTCTGGAATTGGAATCGATTCCTGTGGATAACCATCTGACTATAAGTGGAAGTGTTTCTAAGTACACTCTGTTGGTGGTGGGTATATATGTATGTGGTACATACAAGAAGTATGTGGCAACTGTACGCTACTAATTCACTAAGATTTATTTGCCCTTTTCGTTTTGCCATTTATAATTCCTTCCTTAACATTGCAAATCAATAAAAAATACAATTTTCTCAGTAGAGCCACAGTTTCTTTTTTTATCAATATTAAAGCTATACACGGTGGCCAGAAAAATGCGGACAAACACCAGGCACACGCAGGCCAAATCTTTGTTTAATTCTGAGTTGACAATCTTAATTGAGAAAAGTAGTACACTGTTTTCTTAAGTCACACGAGTAGCTTAGAAGAATTGTAAATTTGGCAACACCTAGTCAGACAAGTACTGTGACAGTAATCATTTTATTATTTACTATAAATCAGGTAAATACGCAATTCTGGCATTCTGAGCGGGTGCTCCGTCATGCATGTAGAACATGTTGGGTCTCAAATTCAATGGAATATTATCCAGTACTTCTTCTAAAACGTTGTCGTACTGAATTCCATTTAGACGATTTGGAAGAAATATTGGTCCAACAACTCGGAGATTTAAAATCCACAGCCTAACATTTACCGAAAATCTTCTCTGATGTCCAATTTCCCTTACTGCCTTGGGATTTTCGTCCGCCCAAAAATGAAAATTATGGCTATTAAAGACGCCATCTCTCGTAAACAAGCATTCGTCGCTTCAGAGAATATGCAATAACAAGTTGGGCTCTTCTTGAATCCTTTGTAAAACATTGTTACAAAACATTCTTCTGTGCACATTATCGTTTACATACAAAGGCTGCACTTTCCTTGCATGAAACGGACGCAAAAGATTTTGAGATAGTGCTGAGTGCACTGTTGTTTTGCTAGGAATATTCAGTTCCCGAGCTATTTGTCTTGTGCTGGACGTCGAATCTTCGTAAAGAGCATCCAATATTTGCTCTTCTAATTGAACTGTTCGACGCTCTCTAGGTCTACCGCTGTTACGATAATTCGGTATAAAGGTGCCAGTTTCTCTAAGTCGCTGATCCAATCTACGGAACGTGTTGGTGGATGGATGTCGCCGTTGTGGATACCGTATTTGATATTCCTCTTTTGCCAAGTTTGCATTTCCATTGCAAAATCCGAATACCATATACATGTCGGCGTATTCTCCAAAGGTAAACATTGTTCAGTATTAAGAACAGCACAAAATGGTTATCTTATTTCAACAGTCAAATGTCACATGAGAAACGTCAAAAATTGACAACTACTTATTACTTTTAAACAAGCAGCCTTACAGTACCACGTTGCCATATGTACTTTAATTTCAAAAACGCCAATGAAGGAATGTTAAAAATGTAAACCATTGGTATTAATCGATTAGTTACATCAATGCATTTGAGATAATTCCATTTCTAAATTTCACCACAATGATTTTACATAGATAAATTTGACGAATTTTGCTAAATTTTAGCCGTACATCTTAAGGTTTGATGGTCTCGTATGCCTTAAGGAAGGACCGTATAACTTTTTTGGATTAAGATTATCGCCTCAGAATTGAACAAAGAATCGTTCTACCTGACGATTATCCGCCCTTTTCTGGCCACCGTGTATTTACTGAATTTTCCTTATGTCTACATTAAGTATTGCAAATTAATTGAAACGCAGTAACAATCATTTATAATATAATGTTGAATGTTATTGAGGACTAAACAGTAACGATTAAAAACACGGAGCGACTCTTTATTCTACATCGGAAATCTCCGGACTGAAATGCTTATTGACGTATCAATTAATCACCTAATTATGTGTTTTTCCGTTCGTATAAACGTCCGTCTGGGTTTAATTCCCCTGGTGGTATTGTTAATGATGGTAGATAGCATCTATTAGAAGTAGTATCCTTGTAATTGAAATAATCTTATACACATATTTTGCATTCTTTCACTAAAGAGCAATTCACCGCATTAAAACTTTAACATAATCTATACTGCGAGGAAAAGGTTGTCAGTTAATTGAACACTGTTTTTTTTTTTTAAATACGCGCGGTGCCTTCTGTTTCTCAATTCAACATCATACACAAACACAACAGATAATAATATTGAAATTCTTCATTTTTTCAAAGGTGGTTTTATAAAGCTTTTTATAAAGCTGAATATCACACTCACAGAAGAAAATTGTTAACTCAAAAATAGGTATTGAGTTAAAAGTCATTAGGTACATTGATTAAACAGCATATGTTTATAAAGTCTAAGCTTTTCTGGCAACCCCGCAGAGCCAAATCTCCCAACTAATCATCATTACGATCCCGGGAAAAAACGGTTATCGTAATTGAGCAGAGTGAGATTTGAACCCTGAATATCACTAGTGACAGCCAAGCGTGCAAGCCACTAGACTATCAGCCGGAATATATTTATTGCAATCATTTTAAATTATAGAAATAATCTTGTATCTTTTTAAGTTACAAATCATAAGAGCACACTCCACGTATACACGAAATAACTTTCACGCAAAAATATCACGAATTTTGGATTATTCAAATAAATCTAGAACCCCAATTTCGTTGTTTTAAACACTGAAATTTTAACAAGATGGATAACTGTTCAATTTAACCATGCGTGTTGTATTAATTTTACTATTTAATGGTTACATCAATGCGTCGGCATTTACAAATACAATGCAAATGCTTCCTGCCTTGTGGCAGAACGAAATGATTCACACGGAAGAAACAAACCGTGTAAAATGACGAATTAATGACCTATCTCATTAACTAAAACTTATTTTAATATACCGTGAGTGTTTTTTTTATCTCTGAAGGAAGGTGTTTTCTTTTTATTATTTTCTTTTCTTTTCACATCACTGGGGAAAGAAAGACGAATAATAAGAGCAATAAAAAACACCGAAGGGTGAGAGAATCATGATTTTTAAAAATATACTCAAACATATTTTTTCACAACACCGGACTGACAGAATACATTAAAAAATAATGATTTTACCTTAATGCTTCCTTTTCCAGAGTTATTATAAAAACATAAATGTAGTAAACAAAAGGAATCCACTGCCTCTTCCTCCACATCCTTTCCGGCGTTAAAAAATGATACTTTTTTTCAAATCATAAATTTAATAAATAGAAAAAAAATCCCTCCAGCTAGTTTCAAGCTTAATGCCTTGTATAATTCCACGTCACTGCTAATTGTAAGTATTTTTTATCCTTCAATGCTACTATATCGTCTACGCAGCATAACTCTGATACCATTATCACTTTTTTGCTTCTATTCATTGGTGCCAGTTCTCTTGTTTTCTTCTTAGGTAATTTTTACGAAAAGAAGTGTACTTGCATATAACTAACTGTTTGTAGTTGCGATGGCTCGTTCGGTATATATTTCTTTCCTTTTATTGTGTTTTGTCCTATTTGTCATAATTATGATCATGCAAACTCGTTTATTTGGTGAAAATCCAAATAGTCTTGCTTATAGTGTATCTCTTAATTATATTCATAGTCTTCAGTTAAATATATAAGCCTTTGTTTTTGCTACCAAACTGATAAGCCTCAGCTTTCTGTAATCTTAGCAGCTTTCATATCTCTTTCCTTTCGCCTTTGCTGCCCCTAAAGCTCTAATAAAATTAAAAAAGTATGCACGCATCATAAGTTAAAATAATTTAATAAAATTTATCTAATCCTACTAAAAAAGTGACACGAAATCTTTTAGCGATACTAAATAATTCTAAAATCATGATTTTTATAGAATATTGTATTTTTAATTAATAAAATTTATGATTACAGTATTAACCATAATTTTTGGAAAGATGTACTAATGCTCGATATATTAAAACGTAAATAAAACACAAAAACGTTAAGGAGTAAAAAATATGTGTTTTATTTACGTTTTGAAGATGGAGTTTAAACACGTATCCTCCCATTCGATTAATTTCTCGATATATTATAACATTATTGATATTATCCTTAAGCGGTTTATGACTTGTGTTTCCTTTTCCATAAGAAAAACGTATGAAGTACTTAAACTAGAAACCATATTTTACGTAGTTGTAGCCCATATAACTGAAGCAATAAATTACGTGCCGACACCAACAGAAAGTTAAAACACAATAATTTAGCGTTTGTTATTCAAACAATGTACTGTCACAACTAAACGGTGCTACAGTTATTTAACCGCGAGCTACACTGAACTAGAAACTTTTAGTTAATTATCTTAACATAAACTTCCTTAATAAGACTAATAAAATGAGTAGGTAGTGAAATGTTTTATACTTCTTTTTATGTTTAATATAAGTCTTAGTTACACAAGAGGTAGTTGCATCTGAAGTTTAGTGCTTACTAGACCACATTAATACTCAGTACCTTAACTTTACCTATTTCACAATTCGGTTTATTATCTTACACTTTATATTCCCTTACGTTGTAAATTAAAAAGCATATTTATAAAATTGTTGTGGGAAACGTTAAGTAATTAAGCAAGAAATACATAGCACAGAACAATATGGAATGTTTGCAATGTTATAAATAAACTTCAGGACAATACATGTAGGTATATCCACTTAAAAGCAATTTTGGACCATTGTCAACACAAGTAACTATCTCGTTTTTATGTTCAAGAACTGGATCCTAAATTTCTGCCCTCTTCTGATGTTTAACCTTAATTAGTTTGCTTTAAACCATGCGTCCATTGTCTAAAAGTCGGGTGGACCGAGAACCGAACCTTGTGGAACATCGTGTGTAGTTGTTCACCAAGCTAATGTAATTTGCACCCAGGAATCCTCATAAGCTGCCAGACTTTATCTTCTGTTTGATAGATAGGATCTTATTAGATTCAGGACCACACCCTTGAAACGCATTTTCTGTAGAGGTATATCGTGGTGACACTATAGATAGACCCATTAAAGCAAAAGCAGTTGATTCCCTATTATTGAAACCAGTTGTTATTTCCTCCATTATTTGAAAAGTTTTCGTAGATTTAAGAATCTATTTTGATTGTTATGAAAGACATTAAGTTTAGATAAAAATTTGATCATTCGGTTATAATGGATAAAGGTATGGTATCTACGTTAATTCTATTAGACTATAGCCGTGCATTTGACACAATTGATCATTCTTTGCTTTTAGTAGTCTTATCGTCTATAGGTCTGTCAGTTTCAGCAGTTGATTTGTTTCGCACCTACTTGGATGGTAGGAGTCAGTGTGTCAAATTAAATAATAATATTTCGCCAGCTAGGTCTGTGCTTAGAGGTGTACCACAGGGGTCCGTTCTAGGACCACTTTTATATACTATATATACATCATCGTTTCATAAATTTGTGAACACATGTCAGCTGCAGATGTATGCAGATGATACTCAAATGTATCATTCATTTTTTATACCTGAATATCAAACTGAAATACATAAGGTTCAGAGTGATTTGGATGCGTTGGTAGGGTTTTCAGCTCAACATGCTCTTGTTATAAATCCTTCTAAGTCAGCGGTTGTCGTATTTGGTAACAGAAACCATGCGTCTGCTCTACATGATCAGGTTAACATTCGGATTAACGATGTTGTACTGCCTGTAATTAAGGAAGTAAGAAATTGGGGTTTAATTATTGATAGCACACTTAGATTTGACTCACACATCTCTAAATGTATTAAAACTGCATATTTTATGATGTAATGTATATCCGAATGAACGTATATGGTAGGTGAGGTTTAAGTAGTAGTGCGTAGTAAGAACGTAGTTTTTACTACTTAAACCTCACCTGCATATTTTAGTTTAAAGCTTATATATCCTCACAGACAGTACTTAACTGTTGATACCAAACGAAGTTTGTGTGAGGCATTGGTTCTGTCACATTTTAATTACTGCAGTTCTGTATATGGACCATGTCTCACGGTTGCTAATTCTGCTCGCATTCAACGCGTGCAGAATTCTTGTCTGCGCTTGATATTTGGGATTAGAAGGTTCGAGCGAGTGTCCCACAGGTTGCGGGACGTTGGTTGGCTTGATATGTGTGGTCGTCGACTTTTGCGCGCTGCTACATTGTATCATAAAATTATTCTGAACAAGGAGCCTAAAAACTTGTTTAGAAGAGTTAGGTTTCGTACACATGTTCACAACTTAAACATTCGGTTTAAGGGTACGTTGACTCCTCCTGTCCATTCTACAACTTTGTTTGAACGGTCATTTTCTTATAAGATTAGCAATTCTATAATAACATTCCTGAAGAATTTAAAACCTTCAATTTGTCTACATTTAAAAAACAAATGAAAAGGTATCTGTTGAAATTTAATTACGTGTCGTGTGTGCGTGCCATCTGAAGCAATCTCCTTATTCCCTTATTTAACTAATCACATTTCCACTGTTGCCCTTAGATAGCTAGAATTATGTTTGTGTATGTGCATCCAAATATATATTTACCTTAGGTTCATTGCAGAATTTAGATTTAAGTTTAGATTTAGGCAACTTGATCCATTTTCTCAGTTTTACGTAATCCAGGTTCAATGGAAGAACAATTCAACTATTTTAGTTGTAATTGAATTGAATCTTGTGATCTTATTGTTTTGATAATGTTAGGTACATATGTTTCATTTATACGCTGCTTTATATTAATTTTTTAGTATTAATCTAGAGATTTTTAGATAAGGTTAATAGACGCTTCATATTATGATTCTGATTCTATGAATATATATTAATAAATTACTTACTTTCTTTATACGGTAACTGTTTCCATTGTTAAAATCAATGATCGCCACTGTCAAGGCTTAATTTTCTTTTAAAATTTCCTTGCAATATTGTTATTTATATTAGCATTTAAAAAAAAAAAAAGGATGTTGTGCGTTTCGTGCAATGTTAATCGTAAACGATACATGAAATTATAATAATACGTTTATTTTTCCACATGTAATATACAGTTGTAGTTATTAGCTCTCCTTTTAGAGCAAAGTATGTTATATTTAGAATTTACCATATTCCTAGTTTTATTGTTGTAGAGAAGAAATATTTGTGCGCAACTTTAATCTGTGGTATGCAACAATCACAAACAGGTGATTTGATTTGTGTATTTTTGTTAGCTTAATGCCAAATGTGATTTAAGATATTATGGAATTCTCTCCCCGTAGGGAAACACATTCAAATATTCTTTGGAAATTTGTAATTTATTTACATGTACAATAATTGAAGCTGAATGTTTTTTTTTTTTTTTCTTTGTGCGATGTACTCTTATTTATGTATGTATATTATAGTGTTATACTATAAATTATTTCAATAAAGATGTTTATATATATATATACAGGGTTAGTAAAAAGTCCCGGAACGGTCGAATAACTTTGTTATTTGAAAATTATGATTTATGAAATTTGGTATGGGGGTATAGTTAATATAAATGCATTTTATGCAATACAGTTAATATTTTTTTCACTTCCGGTTTAATCGGCAATACGTCCAACTTTTTTTTTTTAAATGGAACGCCCAGATTTTTTTAACACTTTTGAATGCAAAATAAAAAACTACGTTCAGGAAGTATTAAGATGTTTATTTTTATTCACAAGAAAACAGTTCAAAAATTAAAAAAGTGTCCTAATACGGAAAAATCAAGATACCTGTCTATTCAGGTTGCGATTACAATAATTGTTGAAAATGCTCTCCATTTACAATTTGACAAAAATGTAAACGGTCAGTAAAATTTCTTATTGAATTTTGTATTTGTTCTGGAGTGTTGCGATTGGCTTCTTGAACTATTCTCTCTTCCAATTGTTCAAGATTATGGGGACGATTTTTGTACACTTGACATTTCATGTGACCCCAAAAGAAAAAATCTAATGGCGAGAGATCTGGCGAACGTGCTGGCCATTCGATTGCTCCTCTACGTACAGTATTAAACAAAATACGAACCTCTTCAAAAGAACGTTGACGATCACCGTACCCACGCATCATTAATATCTCAATTCGTTCTGATTCAGTAAGTTTTTCTGCCATTTTCAAATGTGTCAATGTTTAAAATAAGTATTTATAGCGATGCAAAAGTTAAAACGCTTTTAAAATTGTCAAATGTGACGGCAAAAAGAATGCAAACACTAAACAACAACTTTTTTCAAAGGTACCTTGATTTTTTTCTGTATTAGGACACTTTTTTAATTTTTTAACTGTTTTCTTGTGAATAAAAATAAACATCTTAATACTTCCTGAACGTAGTTTTTTATTTTGCATTCAAAAATGTTAAAAAAATCTGGGCGTTCCATTTAAAAAAAAAAGTTGGACGTATTGCCGATTAAACCGGAAGTGAAAAAAATATTAACTGTATTGCATAAAATGCATTTATATTAACTATACCCCCATACCAAATTTCAGAAATCATAATTTTCAAATAACAAAGTTATTCGACCGTTCCGGGACTTTTTACTAACCCTGTATATATAAAACTGTTAAAACCGTTGAATAATTTTAGAAAGATTTGCGCATCAATGCAACTGGTCTATTACTATCGAATTCAGTTTTATTTTCCTTTTTTTTGTGAAGGGATTTCATTATTGTCGATTTTAACGCTTCACGAAAAATACCACGTTTAAAACAGATTTTTACAATATGCGTCAGAGGAGCAGCAAGTTCCACAGACTGGGATTTCAATAATGATACAGAAATTGCGTCTGCACTTATTGCTTTTGTGTTATTCAAATTAGGAATAACGACAACTTCATCCGGATCAGTCAAATGTACTTCAAAAAAAGATTTCGTATTTTATACATATTTTACATTTTCTAGGGATATTTTATTGTCACCAATTGCACTGCACAAGAATCTATAAAATAATTAAAGCTTCTTCTTCACAAACATGTTAAATGTGGTTTTCTTGTACATTTACATAGGTACAAAATATATCACACGGTAACTGATCGCATAAATTTGCAACTGCAATGCCCAATTTAATAATATTCGCTGATATATAGGTACATATTATCTGCTTTGCTTAATTATCGCCCAAGAGGTAAAATGAGATCTATTAATGAGTGTTTATTTATCACCGTAGTGCTGTTACAACTAGTTCTGCTAATGCTAACGGAGAGCTAGTGCTGGGTCATTTATATTACGACGTATCTGCGGTTCGAGAGAGCATTTATTTAGTAATGAGTACAAAAAGAAAAGCACACTGCCGGAGGGTACCTTCAACGTAATTAGTTCAATCTAAGACGTTGTAATTTAAGACTAACGACAGGCACTATTATCGATAAAGTTTCCAATTAAAGCAGTGCGAGACATTTTACGCGTTCAATAATAATCGCGATAACGCGAAATTTATAAGCAATGAAATAAATACAAGTAAACATTAAAACTGAGTAACTGGGAACTGATTAAAAGCAAGAAAACAATTGTGTTTTCCTTGGCCGTATAATCTGTCTGTTTTCCACTTCTAAAGGCATTAAGTATTGAAGCTACCTAAGGAAGTAAATTTTCTACTCCAACAAACAAGCAAATTAACTCTGGATAAAATAATATAATGGAGAGCTCAAAAAAAAAAATTGAGACATTTGCGTAGCACTTTTTCAATATTATTCAAGAGATTGGATTTTGATAAATTGTCACAGAGTTTAAATTTATGCTTCATATCTTAATGTATAAAATTTGTACTTGTCTGTATGTTTTCTTCCAATGTCAAATATACATAAATAAAATCTAATTTACAATATTCATGATATCCTCCTACTAATATTAAATTCTATAGAATAATTACTCAAAAATAAATCTTTTTCGAATGATTGATTGCACGTAATTTGTTGTTTGCAACGCCACTCGCAAACTTTTATAAATCTCTGACAATTATAACTTCGCTGTCCTAATTTAAGGACATTAGAAAGTTAATTCCGCAAAATATAATTTATCCGCATCGGCGCTTACGTAAGCCATCGAACAGTAATTAAATTTGCTTAGTTTTCGTTGCCTCTTAGCTACCAAGAAAGATTAAGGGGTTGACGATAGGTGGCGTGAACGGTTTTCGAAGTGACCAGACGTGTCCAGCATTGCATCGGACTTCTTAATTAATTAATCTATTCGTAATTCACTGAACGTTCATTCCGTACACCTTGCATATTAAACGGACCATTAAACGTACAAGCACAGATATCTTGGCTTTCAATTTACTTCAGACGTGTTCCTTTCTACTTACTTAACGTGTATGCTTCGGTCCAAAAACCTACATTTCTTTACAATAATAAATAATTATGCGACTTCTAATTTTTAGCGAGTACTTAAAATCAGTATTTTAACTCTAGTTCCAACAAATATTCCTTAAAGAACTTACACAGCCATAATCCCTGCAAAGTCAACGGTTATACCACGCATGTGCGTCTCCCGCTCATTCTTCTTACTGCAGTAGGTATTCCCCAACATTCAGTCATTCGTTATAGCCACTCATAGCTCACAACGAATACTGGCACGAGCGCAGCGGTTGCTTTGCTATTCAATCTACACGCAGAAATATGTTAATTTTTAGTGACCGTGAAACGTATTGCATTTTTATTATGAAAATGAATAAATTGTAATATGTATTGCTTTCGACACACGTACTTATAAACTCAAAAGGTGTAATGAAAGCGTAAAACAGTAATTTACAGTATCTATTGTGTACTTAAAAATAGTCTTTGGTCATGACAAGAAAATTAAAGTAATTCTAATGAACCAAGAACAAAACCCTCATAAAGAAATAATAAATTCAACGAAGGAAAAATAAAACTTAATTCTGGGTAAATAATTTAAAAAAATTAAAACTTAAAAGTAACTCTTAATAATAAATTAAATAAACTTTAACACCAGCTCGGTTACTATTCTATTCGTAATAGTAATAAATAAAGAAATATAAAATTAGGGTTTGTTCATGACAGGGAAATCAAAGACATTCTAATGAATTTAGGGCAAAACCATCAAAAAGAAATAGTAAATTTAATGAAGGACAAATAAAAATTAATTCTTGGTAAATAAATTTAAAAAATAGAAAACTAAAATAAGTCTTAATAATAAGATGAAATAAACGTTAATTTTTTAAATATCATTGAATCTTCAAACAAAAGGTTCAAATATGCCCCCATCCTTGGCTAAACAATATCCTAATGTGTTGTAGAAATTCATTCTAATATTCTCCAACACTTCTGGGCTGATGTTGTTTGACGTTTGAACAATTTTATTCCGCAAGTGATCTACATTAACTGGTCTAACGTCTTCATTGCCATAAATTATTCCTTTTAAGTAACCCCAGTAAAAGACATCGAGGGGAGATAAATCTGGTGAACGTGGCGGCCATTTGATATTTTCAGAATGAGTTCCGATCCACCGGTTAGGAAACTGTTCACTTAAATAGTTTCCGACAGCCACTGCATTATGTGCAGGGCAACCATCTTGCTGAAAGTAGATGTTTTGCATATTTATGTCGGGAAGTTGCTGTACAGTAGGTAGAATGTGGGTGTTCAGTAATTCTAAATATGCATTTGCATTCAAATTGCCATTGATAAAAAAAAGGCCCAATAATATGGTTGTTTAACAAACCTGCCAAAACATTTACTTTTTGCTGTTGCTGACTAGATGAACTTAAATATCTGTGCTCGTTTTGCTTGGCCCAGTATGTTGTTTTAAATTGTGACTTCTATCCAAAGGAAAAGACGATTCATCCGTAAAGATAATATTGTTTACCAAATTAGCATATCGGTTAATTGTTGGGGTATTTAGCTGCAAACACGTCGCATACTCTTTGAAAAGAATTGCCAGCGTGATACCACCGCATAATCTCAACTCTCTCCTCCACAGTATAACGCGGCATTTTGCGCAAAAATATGTATTTAAAACTTAGACAACCAACTTACTTGAACTGACTAATAATACTGATCACTGATCAGTCTACACGTGCTATTATCGCACTACAGCGCCACACCTCGCTGTTAGGTAGAGTGGGAGACGGTAGCAGTATATGTACTTCCCCGCCGTTTACTTTGCAGAGATGCAGGCGGTATACAGCGTATACAGTAGGTGTTCAATGAATTAGAAATCCATGTTATGTCGCTTGAAGCGCGAGTAAGTACTAAAAATATTTTAATACACAAAATAGCTTAGTAAACAGATTTGAAACAATCCAGATATTAAGATCATTGATAAATGTATTGACTGTTGGGCTGAGTAGTGCTGGTACTGAAAATCATGGGGAATGGAACCAACTGTTAAAAAGGAAAAAACGTATAAGTTTGTAAAATATGATTACTATAAAGAAACTGTTTTTCTGTTGATTTTCAATGAAAAAGTTTTGAATTCATTGGCCACCTGCGGTATACTTATAGCTAATAATTTCTGAAACTATATTTCACTATTCTGTACTCACAAAAAGTATTAAATTCTGCCATCTATGAAGACCAAAATCAACAAAACTTGCTCACGCTCAAAGCATTTCTTTTCATAGAAAGGTCAGTCCTGAATATGTACTATTGGTACGGTTAAATTAATCATCCAAATTCTGAGTCTGTACTGACGATTTTCAAAAACAGAAACAATTGGACAGAAATTCGGAATGGTGCGTACACTTTGTTTTTGGAAAGCCTTCGGTGAATTAAGGACATCAAACCGTATACAACGGATCATTCTTTCCAAAAACCAATGCAAACTATCACGTGCCCACTCAAAGAAGTAATCTTCTGACCACTCACAACATGAAATTGGAGAGTCATTTACCGTACAACCCAGCTTTGGCACTCGATAATTTCTTTCTGTTCCCACACGTAAAGAACAAATTATGTGGTCGACAATTTCCTATGCTAAACGAGTTCTTCACACACATTGTTTTGGAGTTACGATATTTTTCGCGTTTGCAATAAGCATAGAAATATCCTTGCGAATACTATAAACAAACAAGATCTTAAAAATCGATTAAAATGGATAATTTAAAAAAAAATGTTGTTTACCAGTCATCAAATATTGATGTATAATACATATATATTATAATTAATTTAACAAAAAGTTTTGTTTATCAGTCATCAAAGATTGATGTATATAATACATTGGGTTTATCTTAATTTTTCAAAGGCTTTTTTAGAATTTTTGCAAAATTTTCGACGAAATTTAGTACATCCGACAGTGTATGATACATCGGGGTATCGACGATAACTGACCACTCATAGCAGAGATTTGTATGAAAAAATAAGGAAAGATGACGAAAAAATACGTTTTGTTTTTAGTTTTCTTACCATAACATCGGAAAGGCTAGAGCTACAGGGCCGCGCTTGGTCTCCAACGATTCGGAGCGACCAGGAGAACATTTTGCGCTATAGTAGAATAAAATCGGAGCGGTATTTCGTCCGCAAAGTAAATATTTTTAGGTAGAAAATAACGAATTTTAACGATTTTTCGGCATATTTTCGCGAATATCTCGTAAACGGTTGGAAATATCGATGTTTGCTCCCCGGCGTTCGAGTCCCCGTGCGAATACGCGTCGGATAGGCTATGCTAAAACCCTCTAGCGTTAAAAAAAAATTTCAAAACTTTAAACGCTTATATCTTGGAAACGGTTAGAGGTATCGACAAAAGCTCGACGTCATTCGATTCTCCGTTAGAAGGCGCTCCTGATGAGCTATATTAGAGGGCTCTAGCGCGAAATTAATTTTTCAAAACTTTAAACTCGAATATCTCGAAAACGGTCAAAGATATCGACAAAAGCTGGACTCCATTTGATTCCTCGTTAGAATGCACTTCTAAAGGACCCCAAGGAAATGACAAAGAGTAGATTTTATTTTCTAAACTTTAAACATCCATATCTGCGGAACGGTTGGAGATAGGAGGACGGGCGCGGTGCCATTCGATTTCCCCGCGAAAAGACGCTTCTTTTGATGTGTAATACATTCGGTTTATCTCAATTTTTCGACGATTTTTTTTGAATTCTTGCAAAATTTTCGACGAAATTTAATGAAATTCGACGATATCTCTTAAATCGTAACGGATAGCCGAACGCCAATGTCAGATATGGAATCCTCGTCGAAAAGTACGTCCGACAGTGTATGATATGTCGTGGTATCGACGATAGCTGGCTAAATCGTTGACTTGGGGTATATAAAAGATTATTACATAAAAATATATCCGCTGGATTAAAGGTAAGTACTTTCATAAACCCTTTATCTGACGTATCCCGTATTTACGAACATAAATTAAGGGATGTATACGCTAGAGTATCTCTCCACCTTGCTGTTGTTAAATTAGAGTTAGCCGTAATAAAAACACCTTGGTTTCATTATAACTTGGGGAGTTTCGGGCTTTTTCGTCTGCAATTTTTAATACCCATAAGTTTCTCTCGACTCTCCCCGATCAGTTGGGAATTTAATGTAATTACCTTTTAATATGATTCTTCCCGCTTCGTCGAATCGACTTTTCCTCTCCGAAGGAAATGAGAAAATTGACGGGAAAGTCGGCAGCACGCTGTTACGACGATGAGGAAACGATAGCGTATAGAACGAAAAAAAAAAAAAAACTGCGACTCTGAAACATAAACGCTGCTGAAGGGTGGATCTTAATGAAGTTATAATTTTTCTTTTATTGATATTGGACGTCTAAATTTTTTTCCGGTACGTTTATGAGGGTCCATGCCCTGGCGATAAAAAAGACGAAAAATACTGCTTTACATAAAATTTCAGTTAAGGAGCCGCTTGTCCCAACCTTAGAGCAGAGGATAAATGAGTTCCGTATATTGATGAATGCTTTAAGTCTCAGCTAAATGAGGTTTTGTTAGCATTTCAAAGTTCGGATTAACCACAACATGGTCTTACATTTCGCAGCATTATATTATTCTTCCCACACAAATGAAATACAATAAATCATTATTCTTAGGCGAATGAAGATTTAGCTCCAATTAAAAATAACTCAGAAGAGTCACAACTTATCCGTAGTATATTGAAATTATGATAACACTCTTTGCAAATTTAATCCATTCCTATTGAAATAAAACTTTATGAAAGATTATCCAAGCACCAAGACATAATTTCAACATTTTGTTTATCTATGCATGTCTAGCATTACCAACTAATGTGTGCAATATAGGTGAGCACTTTTACAACCTTTACGCTGTGAACGTAAATTTAAAAAGTCCGCAATAGTCGCCCATTTTGTTAACTGTAT
The DNA here is from genome assembly GCA_949128085.1 of Cetonia aurata. NCBI lineage: Eukaryota > Metazoa > Arthropoda > Insecta > Coleoptera > Scarabaeidae > Cetonia > Cetonia aurata. The sequence goes on along the minus strand of OX421886.1, from coordinate 14,803,496 downwards.
ATCTAAACAGTAGCTATAAATTTCTGCCGTGGAAGAAATAGTTACTAGACGGTCACAGATTTATCGCTGCAATTGTAAACTGAGATTAAATTTTTATTTTATACAATCAGTACGGAACAACTCGCAAAAAAGACCAGCGGAACGGAAGCCACATGTAACAAGTTTCGTAAAGGGAAAATAAAGATGGGAAACGGTGAACGGAAGAGAGGATTTAACAAATGTACGCTTTTGTACATTCACTTATAGTGCATGTATCCTAAAGGTACACCTCCTCGCGTAACAGACATGATGTAATAGTTAGTAGATACAGTATTTAATAATTGAAAAAAATTGTACTATGACTAGTATTACGACAATTGCCTACAAGTAGAACAACTAATTGAAATTACCTAGGGTAGCTCCTAAAAAATCAAAGATTTTCTGAATTTGCATACTTTCTTATTACAACACCCAAAAAAAAAACTTGCAAATTTTGTTACAATTAATTGTATTCCATATCGCTACAAATTACAGTAACATATGCACCAGGCGCAATTTGTAATGAAAAGTCACACAAAATTGTGTCTAACGTGTATAAGAATATGTACTACAATTTGAAAAAAAATTCGGGACAACAATATAGTCAGTACAGTGATTTTATTTTTAAGAGAGCTTACTACAATATTGTAATACTTTATACAATTTCTCTGCGGTGACAATTTCTCAAAACAAATAAGACTGAATCCACAAAGTTATTGTAATTTTTACGCTAAACTATGCAACGCTTTGTAACATGCACTCGTAAGGTGTACTGCAAAGTATAACACTAAGTAAAAGAATATTTGAGAAACTCTGTCACAGAAAATGGCGATTCGTACTATATTTATCGAGAACGTTTCTACTTGTGTAATGCTAGAATTTGAGGTAAAAAGCTGTTGCGCAGTGAACAATGAAAACTATAAGTTACTAGAAATTGTAGTAATGATTATCACTACAGCATCTAACGCTTTTCACGAAATATATTACTATTTAGTAAGGAACTGTTGTAAAAATTACTTCAATTTTATATAGGTATGTACTTACGCTGGTAAATGCTGTAGAAATAGAAATTAATAAAAACAAGAATTTTATTGAAAAATACATTTACTAGACAACATTTTCAACATAACACATTTTTACTGAAAAAGATACTAACTTGGAACACAAAATTTTTTTACTGATTTCTTCAATGAAACTGAAATGTCACCTAATCGCATTCTATTGGATACTCAGCACCCAATGCAAACATTATTTTAAAACATGCGACAGCTTTTAATGGTGTATCTACTTTATATTTGATATAAAGTGCATGCGTATGAGTCCGTTACGTTAAGTAAGTTCTCCAACTATTATTGGTATCTCTTGTACTGGAAACTGAAATCTGGCGTTATTCTCTGCCTGCAATTGTAGCTCTACATCCAAGTCAGTAATATTCTGGAAATAAAAACAAATTAAGTTTTGTAGATTGCGATTGTTTATTGCGATTTCAACTATATGTAACAGAAAGTTAGAAAATTGCACTGGAAATTATTACACATCAGTAAAAGGTGTAAAAGCCACCGATATATGGACAATAGAAACAACATGTACAGTTATAACAATAAACGTGTATTAATAATATTATAATTATTTGTTATTATGACATAATAGATTCCAGACAACCCAAGAATTACTATTACATTTACCCTCTATAGGTAATTGTATGTATATAAACACATAGCAGCACCAGTAATAGACAATTACACAGGTAAAGAGAAATAATTTAATGCTAACTACATACATACACGCCTATACTTTCGTATTCAAAATATATTTCAATGTCTTACCTTCAAAAATGCTTACCAAAAAAACCAAAAATGCATCCATCGTCATTAATGTATATATTATCTAATGGACGGAGCACCATAGGACACGACATAAGAACACACAAATCACACGACCACCACCATGTGCGCCTTATTAACGACTAATATAAAATTGCGTATTAGCCGGATGATTTCGGGCACTGCGAAGATCAAAACACGTTTTTGTTTGCTTTTATTCAGTATTCACCTTTGTTTTCGCAATTCCGCACATAATTTATATTTGTATCAACAATCAATACAGTAAAAACGCGTTGGGATATCTAATTTAATAAGATTCAAATGAAACAGATATTAATAAACAAGTTAATCCTACTCCTATAGGTACATTAGATACCTACAATAATTAGGTAATATAATGTATATCTGAAAGTGTTACATTATTTTGAATTTTCAAACCTAATTGTGCTAAATTCGACTACATTATATTCGACTCTTTAATACAAGAAAGTTTGGCATATATTGTATATTATAGTAATAATTCCCTATTTACTTTTTTGAGTGCATACATAGTATCCTAACAGTAAGTGAACGCATACCTACTCCATAATATACTCCATTATTTAGTTACTCTTTTAAGGTACAAACTTTTTCACAGATTAAATATTTTTGATGACTAAAAAAAAATTTTTCAAGACTTTAAGTTTTGGATGCCTTCGCAAAAAATCTTCAAACCTTGAACTCTTTTGAAAAATAAAAATCACAACACAAGTATATATAATTCATTTTACTAAACCTAAATTACACAATTCACTTATATACCTAAAAAAAGAAATCCACTTATAGAATCCTACTTTTACAAATTTATTTTCTATTCGCCGAAGTTAACAAAGCATGCTCACGCGCTCGATGTACCATTTAATGTGGTGCAAATAAAGAGGGGGACTTATGGAAACGCCAAGATCCTTAAGTACATACATACAGCGAATGGTCACAAAGGTCCCACAAGGTCTTCTCTGTGTCAGAGTCCAAAGTGAAAATAAGTAGCTGACAGGCTAGCGAATATAAATACGCATTCACTAACATATACAAAAGTGGTATAAGAAGAGGGAAACGCTCCTGCGCAACTCTTTTGAACTATACTTTCTAAATGTGATGCGAACCCTGAAGTTGTGCGTTTTCCCTAAAGGCACAGTTGATTGAGACCAGTCAGCCGCTACCGACATACATACATACGTGTATAAAAAATAAGGTTGTCGAAGATGTAGTTCAAAAGAAGTAAGGTACAGAAAGAGCCGATCTGATATTAGATATTTCTTATGTACTTTAAGTATAAAGTATTTGGGTAGGTATATCTAATATCTATATTCTATATCCATTTAGTAAAAACGTTCTTCATAATACACACTTTGAAAGTAACTAAAGAAAATAATACCTTCAGAATCAGTAAGTTTAAGGTTGTTATTCTGAATGAAGTGTATTGAAGAAATACTTCCATCCTAAACAATAGAAGTTTGCTTAAATTTCTAAGTAGGACAGTTACTGATTCTTTGCCCATTCGTTGCCTTTGATAACTTGCCCAGAAGATACTGCACATTAAAGTCTATAGTATTTCACAAAATAAGGCTAATGCCCTAATTTAAATTCAGCATTGTATAGATTGAAAGTATTGAATTTCTCTATATGTAGCTTCAGTTGAATGCATTTGAATTTTCCGTACATTAGATTGCTCTTTAACTACTGTAGGTGCGACGCCAATGCTAAGTTCTGGTCCCTAGAGATACTCCGCAGTAACCCTTTTCGCAAAAAGAACGTCTGCTTCCTCTTTGCCATAAATGAGTGAGTGCCAAGCTACTCAGATTAGGCATAGATTATTTGTTAGCCATCTCCACTATATTTAGAGAATTTTTACAGATCCAGATCAGCTGCGAGTTGCATTTATGCCCCTTCAGTGCATTCAGCACACATCTCATTGGCATAGATTTCAGCTTGAAAAACGTTGTGTGTTGTTCAAGATTGTAATATTTCCTAACTGTTGGATTGCGACAGAATATTCCTGTACAAACACCCTACCTGTTTTCGAACCGTTCGTGAACTAGCAGGCGTCTACCTGCGTCACTTTTTTTTTTTTCGTGACATCTCCATTCCTCTCTGATTGGAAAGGAGATAGTGAAGTATGCGTCGGTCATTGGTTGAATACACATCATGTCCGATGGCATTTCCGTCATAGTGTCGGAAGTACCCGCATTCAGCAACTTGCTAACCACACAGATATGAGACTCATTCGCAATGTGCCATAGGCGCAATGTAGTTAATCTGGCCTTCCTTTCCATAACAATGTGCAAGGGTGGTAGAAAAGTTTCCAGTGCCAATAACGGCGATGAAAACATTGCTCCCGTGATTGCCATACTTGCAGTCTTTTGTATGGATGCGAGTTTTGCTGTGACTCTGGCTTGTTGCCCACTCTGCCACCATGCTATCGCTCCATGGGTTATGGTTGGACTATCATCACATAAAGCCAATGGATTAGCTTTGAGGAGGATCGCCCAATATTTCTCACATATTCTTCGGCAGGTACAGATAACCTTGCCTTGCGCGTAATCTTCTCCACATGTTAGTGTCTTATCAAATAGGACACCTAGATATTTTACATTATCTACAAATTCAAGTTTCACACCTTGGATACTGGGTGGTATCAAGTGTTCCACTTTCCTCTTCCTGGTGAACGGTACTACTAGCGGTTTTGTTCGGGTTAATGCACAGACTTTCCCTACTGCACCAGCTATAAATAGCGTTAATCACTTATTGGATGGCTGATCGGCTATACGCCTCGCACCTTGCATAGAGGTCAAGGAATGGCCGGCCACGGCTGACATGTAAATTTGAGTATGTTTCTTTTTTTTTCAAAGATATATTTATAACAAAAATCCCAAAAGCAAGGTGAAAAAATCCCTTACCACAAAATTAATTGGGATTTTTTCACCTTTCTTTTGGGATTTTTGTTATAGTTTTCAAGCCACAGTCTCCACCCATCACAGGAAAGATATATTTACATGACTTTGGGATTTTCTTTCCCCTTATTAATCTTGAGAACTCTTTTGTATATTTCTTATTTTAATATAAAAATAAATATAAGATTTGACCAGACTTGCTTTTAATTATTTAGTCACACACAAAATGATATCCAGTTCTTTCTTCTCTTGTGATTAATACTTTGTATGATTTTCTTGAGAAAAATCGAGCCAAAACGTTAATATGAGCGCATGGATAAACCAAACAACGCGGAATTTTTTATGAGTATAGATTAGTGCTACTATATTTAGCACACCGTTTCTAATTAAATTAAAAACCATAAAAACCAAAAAGAGAGAAAGAGCGATATTTTCTTATCTTTTAAGTTGCTGCATAATGAATTAGTTTTACAATAATTGCATCTGTCTCAAATTTTAAACCCGTTTTGTTAAAAATATTGACAAAATTTAAAGTAAAATTGCACCATAAGTTTTTAAGAAAAAGGACAAGATGCTTTCCCATAAGGATAAAATTGCTAAAATTACTCCCCTTTGCAGAATATTAATTGTAAGTATAGACTCCTTCGTTCGAGATATTAAACATGAAAAGCTCACCCCAACATGTTTTTTTTAAAACATTAACAAAAGAAGCGATGCTGAAAGCAATTTTCATTAATTTGAAATATGTTCGCCTTTCATTTTTACTTCATCAACTACTTTTCTTTATTGCCTAATAAAATTGAGGCATAAAAGTTCAGGTTTATTAAAGGCGTAAATATTATCGCCGGTTCTATCAGTTTCAGGACAAAAATTAAATTTAACTCATCACACTTTCCAAGCTCCATTGCTATCAGCATTGAAAAAGAACTTTAAATAAAAGTGCCAGCCAGAACTTTCGGGTTTCTAACATCGATTACTAATTTAGCCAATTTTGTATACGATTTTTAATGCTTTCCTAATTGGTTTCACTAAGAATTACGGATTATTATTTGATATTATTAGCTTTTTATATATGTAATATGTCTGAAGTACCTAGATATATTTTGAATAATTAAATACTGCATCAAATTTGCTGTGTCAGAAATATCACTTTTCAAAAACAAAAAAGTCACTCTCCGTATGAATCACTCACTCATTCAGTAATTTCATTCTAGGCTGTTGTGGTACTCCTGTGTTTTGAATTTAAAAAGAGCTTATTCAACGAATATTGAAACCGTGTTGATAATCAAACAGACCAATTTTACACACACATTGAATCGCGACTGGTAGATACAGTGCAGGAATTTAACATCACATATCGTCCGGCCTTTATTATACCATCCATTTGTTCGTATTTTAACCAGCTAACATGTGCCGATTGCTTCGGATATAGAAATCGTAGATATTTGTGGAATTAGATATACGTGTTTCATAAGAGAAATCGTTTTATAACTCAATAGATTCGCAGTTTTGGGTTTCTAGAATGATATTTCTCCAGGAAATAATTTCAATCGAATAACATACATTGTCCCAAATGCTTTTACAAATTCGTAATTTTGATTGGTTAATTAATAACCATAATAGTCCATTTTTGTATACTTACTGTTAGTAACTTCAATGTTGAAGCAGTAAGCTATTTTATATTATGTTGAAGTTATTTTAATAATAATAATAATAATAATATTTATTCAAGTCGGACACAGTACAGTGTATATGAACGTCAAAGTTTACAAAAATTAAACAAACAAAATGTAATAACAAAAATTCTACAAAGCAGATTCATTATTGATGACATTTTCATTCTCGCAGAAGTTAATTTACAGTATAATAACATTTACGCAGTAAACATGTTTTTAGGGCGTTTTTAAATTGTTTTATGTTAGGCATATTCTTCAATTCCGTTAGTAACTTATTATATATCACCAGACCCGCATACGACGGTGATCTCTCAAAACAAGAGGTTATATGCTGCTCAGTGCGCAACAAATGGGCTTGCCGCGTTGGATAATTATGACCACTACAGCTATATTTATCCAAGTTATTCTTCGCATATTGAGCAGATTGGTATATATATATATATGCATGGCAACGTCAAGATCCCCTCCCTCACAAAGACCGGTCTGCCTTTGTATTGAAGCTACTAAAAGCCGTTTTCGCCTTTTGATGGGAGTCACTTGACTTGAGCTTTCATATTTAATTCTTCCAGTTTTTTGTTTCCTTTAGACTCGAGTCTAATTTTACTTAAATATGAGTTGCCCAGCCTATTCTTGGTTCGCGTTAAGTGAAACTTCGACGTATCTTTGTCTCAATTGTCTCATTTTATCTGGAAGCAAAGTTGGTTAACTGCAATATTTTCAGGTGATTCTGGATACTTCGGAAATTTTACTATAAATTAATTGACATCCGATACCACAGACTCCTTACTTTTCTTCTTATTGGTTCCTATTACCCTAATAGGTGCTAATACCAGGAATATTATAGCTAGCATCATTGACCTCTTTGGGAGATCTATAGATAAGACGGCAAATTAAATTAAACCACGTCCTTTCAAAGATCCATCTGGAATGCTTTTGCTTTGAGCTTGATTTTTACACAATCTGCACAAGATCATTTACAATATGGGGTGCATATTGTAAGTGATCCAGTGAATGTTTTCTTCGTGAACCGCCAAAAATTGGTGCCTCTACTCGGGGCAATCGTACATGGCAATTCTGGAATCAAATCCATCTGCTTTTGATTTAATTCTTCTAAATGACGTTTATCCTCCCTGCAACTTCCATTTGTAGCATCCCAACATTAGGGTTGGAGAAATAAGCTAAAACTATTACTGGGCTGGTGACTGGACACTGTTCCCTGAAAAAGCATCTATACAACACAGGTCGAGTGGTGCAGAAGATGTGAGGTACAGGAGGAAACGAGTTTACATGTAATCTGCACATGTGACGAGTTGAAAGTACTCCGGCAGAAATATTTTGGGAAGAATGTATTGGGGCCCTCGAAGGTTCTCAAGTTTCCAGTGGGCAAGATACTGGGCTTTATAGAGAACACCAGATTTAATAGGGACGGTACAATGAGCACCTAGCTTAAGTGCCTGGACTAAAGGTGTCCACCCTAACGTTATGAATGAATGAATGAATGAACTTCCATTTTGGTTTCTGCCTACGGTGGTGTTTTAGAGTTTTCGTAAGATCCTTTCTATTTTCGATACTATTCTTATTGGTGGTGGTCTCACTTACATCTCCCACCTTGATTTTGTCTTCTTCATGCGCTCTAGCTTTTGCTTTGCGCTAGATTGGGAGGCCTGTATTTCTAGGTATAGACGCTCTAACAGGTTGTTTTCATCCTGCCCAGATGAAACTTGGTCTCTCAACGGGGTTGATACTCCTCATTTCTCATCTTGGTTGGGGACACGCATTGCTGGAGTTGAATTAACCGTTACAAACTTGTTGTTGATATCTCTTAATAGTTCCTTAAACATACCTATTTCTTCAACTCTCTTCAATAAAAATCGGAAAACCTTCCAATGGGACTGACAACAATCGCCTTTGTGCACGAAACGTTGTGTTTTATAGGCGGTTGATAACAGTTTTCCTTTCGTACATCCAGTAGCCTTCTGGCCGATTTCTATAGATTAGACAATCAGTTGCAGATTCTACCGAAACGACCAGAAAACGTAAATCTATGTTCTGTGCCATTGTCATAGTTTAGCAATCTCTCAGCTTTTGACTACTTGATTCGGAGGACCCTAGAGTAGATAGCCATGTAAAGAAGCTACATTCAAGGATGATGGCCTAGTTAGAAAGACAACATTGATGGACGTCTTCTGGAATAAATTGAATCACAATATATCCGAAAAGGTAAGCATGAAAATAGACCTATATGATCACCTGAAGCTCATTTATCTACTTGTTTTGACACATACTGCCCCTCCTATTATCATAGTTTTGTCTCTCGCCCCCCCCCCCCTCCCTCCCTACTACCAGGAAGATTTCTTATAATGTTGCTTCTAATTGTTACTATCTAGTCTAGGCATTACCAATGAAACTGTCCCTAAACACTCTATCTTAATTAACTGTAATAGACTGTGCTATCAGTGAATAGAAGGAAGTCAGTAAAAACATTGCAATTTATTTGATCTTCCATTCATATTGCTACCATAATTATAACACTAATTATCGTAGACGGTAAATTGTGAACAAAAATTGATTTTAGGAATCGCTTTTATAGGGTTTACGTTCTTCATTCACAGCTTTTGTCTGTGTTACGAGTACGTTATTATATTATAGTTCCTCCACACTTTCAAAGCAGCATTTTTCAATTTTTAAGTCTTTGTTTCATGAAAACTATTGCTTCTTTACCTTCTTTTGGTTTTACAGCGCACCCTACGAAGCGTGACACATGAAAGTGAGAAGCGTGCAAGGAATGTTATATCGTAGGGCATATTTTATCTATATGTGTTTCCCTCAGCTTTGTCACGCTAAAAAAATACTTGTGTTACAACATGTTTAAACATATCTACTATTTTTTTAAGTTAATTTTTTCCTTTGCCGAAAATCAAATTGGGTATCTTCTCCCATCATTTTTCTCCTTTTCCATCCATTCGGAATTTGCCGCGCCAACGCGGAACACGTGAGCCTTCACATTTTATTAATATATAACCCCGTAAATTCCACAAAACACCATATAGAAATTTTAATAGGATTTTATCGAGGTATTTCTAATTTACAGTTATTGGCGGTTTTAAATGCTTGAAGAGGCATGAAAAATGTATGTATGATTTTTCATTTTGCGCATTTTTCGAGTTGTATTCCGATACTATGTATCCGAACATTAATTCCTAAGTTCACAACAATTGATATTTGAAATTTTTAATTTCGCAAACACTATCAATCTTCATTCGCTTTGTTATAAACTCTATGGTCGAAAATTGGATGCTTAATACAATGAAAAAGTAAAACACACAAAAACAAGTGCAGTTTGAATCGCCGCGTAGCGACGAGCGATTCTATGTACGAGTATTACAAGTCATTGTGACAGATGTATTTTTATATACTAGAATAAGTACAACATGTAAATCATGTCTAGATAACTTTATTACAAATCAAAAAGACAAAATTTACTCCAGGGTAGTCAACACAGTTTTTTCGGACCATACAGCTCAGCACGTAAGTATTGAAGTGCAGAGTAACAGTACTGTACCCAAAGTCCAGGTTCGGATTTTTATAAATGAGTACATTAACAATTTTTGTGCCGACTTAAATACAGAACCTTTTATGGAGGTTTACACCTTAGATCAGTGATTCCCAAAGTGGTCTAGGTGGACCCCCAGGGGTCCATGTCCGTGTGTGTGCTTGCAATCTTGCATGAACTTGTTTGATTCTTCACCAATATAAATACGAATGCCACGGATAAACGTTACTCATTTGTTTCCCGAATTTCGAAAAGAATATGTTATTCTTACAGCATGTGGTTGAGTTGAGTAAAAAACTTAGTAGAATAAACTATGGTTTAAGAGTTTTCTCGAAAAATACGACCAGTGAATTGTCTAAATTGTTCTATTTTTCTAACTTTTACAGCCTACTAAGATACGGTAGGTATTATTTTCTGGGGTGGACATGACAGAAATTTATTTTTCATGCACAAAAACGAGCAATCCGCATAATATACAAAATGAAAATTATAGATAGTTGTAGGGGAATTTTCAAAAGAGAAAATTTGTTAACGAGCACAGCTCTTTATGTTTATGAGTGCATAAAATTTACGTGGAAGCACCGTCACTATTTTGAAAGTAGTTTAAAAACAGGGCTCTACCCTACCAGGCATGGACAAACGTTTCTACTTCCACGCCATAAACGTACATCTTATCAAAGGGCAGTTTACTACTCGTGTTTAAAATTATTTAATAAGTTACCTTTGGAAATAACTTCTGTTGTTAGTTATGATGTCATGAAACAAAGACTATATAAATGGCTATGTGATGTAGAACCATATAATTTAGAAGAGTATTATAATAGTACCTACAATGTTTAATATGTATTAATTTTATTTTTTTTATTCGACTTGTTTTCGTGCCCCAGCTTCACGTTATTTGCAATGTATGTTGTTGGTTCATTGAAAATAAATATTATTACTATTATTATTATTATAATAATAATAATAAGTATGGTCAGTCGTGTGTTAGTGTTGTAGTACCTAGGTTATATAATGACTTACCTGTTCCTTTGCGATTCTTCGTCCTTAAAAAGGGAACTTAAAAGACACTTCTTAAGTTAATTATATTTGCTCAAAACGCTTTTTCCATTCATGTCAATCAGGTATTTACTATTTACAATTAAGATATGTACACTGCTTTACTAGGATTTATTCTCCACCGAAAAGCAATTTTTTGCTTGGTGGAATAGCTATTTCTTACTTCATTATATTTTCTATAATTTAATATTTCACACATATTTACTTCTTTCATGACAACAGCTGATTTCAGTTATAGCCATAGAATAATAGCACTTCGCTTTCACTTGAAGTTAGCTACGCTTACATTTCTTCACTTATGTATTCATTTAATTTAATTTCTTTTCAACAGCTTCTACTTTTATTTCTTATTTCATTCACATTGTTTTAATCATCTGCATTTATATGTTTCCAATTCGTTATTTAATGATGTATTGTGTAGCCTACTTTTCATTGCTCTCTTCAATATGTTTTTAGCCGAGTTGCAAACCACTATACATACAGTTGTACGTAAAAGTTTCTTTTTGCAATTTGATACTTTATATTTCTATTATTTATTACCTCACTTGAATGTTTTCCTTTTTTGTGTTAAGATCTGCTTTTTGTTTAATCTGTAGAAATATTATTTATTGTTGTATATAGGTCTTTCATATATAATACGATACTGTTCATATATAGTTCAGTGTAAAATTTAATTTTTATTTTATGGTCTCGGCAAAAATGAAATGATTTGATTTGTTTTTATTTTTTATTTATTGAAAAAGGGAATTAGCTGTTTTACTTACTTTTCCTAATTTAGTGTCTCACTTCAAGGAATTTGTTTTTGTTATATTCAGAAGAAGTGTACCTTATTTACTTTTTTTTTTTATCTGAATTCAGTGTTTCATATATAGGAATTGCTTTATTTTACTCACAAGAAGTGTTTATTTTGTTAATTTCTTAATTTCTTAGAAGTATTTATTTTTTTATCAAATTTTCTAAATTAGAATATGATTTTGTGTTTATATCTTTGATATATGTTACTACTATTGTTATTACTGTTATTGATGATGACTAAATTATTATATAAAAAAAAATTATAGTATTTTTTCTAATGCGCACGTTAATCGCCCATATTACATTCCGGTAAAAGTCCGTTAATAACTCATTACTACAATGCATCGTCGTTTATTTTAACTATTGCAACATCAAATTAGAAAAATACCTTTAACTTAAAAATAGTAGTAAAAATGATATTAACTTAGATCAAACATGTCGCTTTAGATAGTCGATTGGCTTAAAAAATAAAATTATCCCGTTTGTAACCAAATGAAACTTTGCCATTTCTATTCTAGTAAATACAGAATCATAGTGTCGTCCAGTAAACAAAGCTCTAAAATAATTAAGTAGAAAACGAGATACATCCTAATCGACCTTAAATCCTATAATATCATTAAGTTTGCTTGTCGTGACGCCCAGTTGTTCGTCTCCTTTTCCTTATACACAGTTCACTAGTTTTCGATAGGTTGACGTAATGGTTTTTCCGTTCCCGGAGGAACCTTCTTTTTCTGGCCGCACTAGAAAATCAATCGTTTCTTTTCGTCGCCGCTTTTGTACCGACGGACCAGGAGTGGCACGGTCATCTTCAGTCCAAACTGGTCGGGATATTTTTATTAAGGAACATCCGACGAAATCTGGACCGCTGCCGCTTCCTTTCTCCTTCCTTTGAATTTGGCGAGCGCAAAAACGAAAGGACAGTGTGCGCCTCGCTGAAACAAAGCGCACATGTTGAAACGAACAACGTGACCTGAGTTGCTCCTTAGTTTATCAGATTAACTGTGTAGTCTGAAATATTTGCGGGCATGTTTTCTACCCGGAAATAAGAAGAGAGGAAAGTAAGAAATAAAACACGCTTCAAAACATTTTCTTTGCGCGAATTTGATTGGCGCAATCGCGGTTCCAAAAACGTTTTATTAAAATATGTGCTTATATGTGCTTATACGATGGCCTCTTACTTTGTGAGAAATATCTCCATACATGGCGGAGTTTGTATATATCTGAGAAGTGATCTACTGTGCGATGCAATAGAATTTGTATCTACTATGTCTCAGGAAAAAAAATGCGAAACTTGTGGTATACACATACGTAACGAAAATCTAATTATATTGTGTACATATCGTTCTCCAAATACGATTGTTGCTCAGTTTTTAGAAATCCTATCCAATATCCTTACTAAAATACATCAACAATACAATGAGAACGTATCGATTATTCTTACTGGCGATTTGAATATTAATATAGCGGTTGCCAACAAAGACTCTCGTGATCTGTTAAATACTTTACTTACTTTTGACACATTCAATTACCCAGCCTACGAGAATCCAAGGTTTGTCTGCAAGTCCAATTGATAATATATTCACTAATATACACAACTTCACCACTAATGTGCTCACAGTTGGTATATCTGACCATAAAGGCATCAAGTTCAATATCAACAAGCAACAGCTAATAGAGCAAAATTACATTAAATCAAGAATTCTCACACAACAAAATTATGAAATTTTCGGAAACTGTGTAAAATCGCAAAGATGGAATGATTCAATAGCCACAAAGGATGTTAACAAAAAATATGATTTGATCCTCACACAGCTGATTACCAGTGTAAATACAGCCTTTCCTGTAAAAACTAGGCTAATTAGACAAAATAAGCCTAAACATCAAATTAACTTTGATACTGAACTTGGACAAATAAAGGAAACATTAACATTAATTCAAGAAGCATACAATCGCTTAGGTGGTGATGATCTGAAACAGATATTTAACAATTACAAAGAATTTTACCTGAAAAAGCTTAGAGAACAGAAACGAAATAAATATCTCAGTTCCATACATACTTCTGATAACCTACAGAAAGGGATATGGGATGTAATTAAAAAAGAAACTGGCAAATCAAGAACTCTCAAACAAACACCAAATCCAAACGACCTGAACGGATATTTTTGCACTATGGCGGACAAACTTCTCAAGACTAGTACTCAAATCACTACCCAGTTGGAAGCTATAAACATGACGCAACCTAAAAATCGATCCTTTTTTCTGGCACCAGTGACATCTGAGGAAATAAAGGTCATAATTAAAAGAATTAAACCAAAAGACACCCTGGATGTTTACGGAATGAACACAAAGATGTTGAAGATATGTTCAGACTATTTAATTGAACCTCTTACTGACCTTATAAATACATGCTTTCAACAAGCAATAGTACCTGACAATATGAAAATATCCAAAGTTGTGCCCATATATAAGTCTTGTGATCCTAAAAATCCTAGCAACTACAGACCTATTTCTGTCCTACCCGTACTTTCGAAAATCCTTGAGGCTGCTCTTCTGTCCTTCTTGGAGAGAAACGACATACTTACCGAAAACCAATTTGGATTTCGCACGGGGCGATCTACAATGGACGCTATTATGGCTGTTTTAAACTTCATTTGGAGCTCTTTGGAGGATGAGGAGGATGGTATGATGCTGATCTGTGATCTGTCCAAGGCGTTCGATTGCGTGCAGTGCGATATTCTCCTCCAAAAAATTGAAAACTATGGGATTCGTGGTCACATCTCACAATTACTACGCTCTTATCTTGAGGGTCGCAGGCAGATGGTATATCTGAACGGGACCTCCAGCGAGATAGGAAACATCAAACATGGAGTCGCCCAGGGATCTCTGTTGGGTCCTTTGATATTTTCTCTTTTCGTTAACGATCTTCCACAGCATGTGTCAGGTGAAGTAGTACAATATGCTGACGACACAACACTGTTGTACAGAGACTCAAATGATGAACAACTAGAGAGATAGAGTCGTCAGATGCTGTCGGAGGCCAATGTATGGTTTGCGACGAACAAACTTCTACTTAATGAAGAAAAGACGGTTCAATTGTCTTTCACATCTAAACGAAACAGAACACCTAACGACGCTGGCTCAGCGAAACTACTGGGAATAATGCTAGACACCAGATTAACATGGAGAAGTGAAATCGATGCTCTCTCTAAAAAGTTATCCTCTGCACTGTATGCCATACGGAGAATCCGCTCAATCACCAATAAACAAACAGCAATAGTTGCATATCATGCGCTCTTTCATTCTAGAATGACCTACAGCGTTCAACTATGGGGCGAATCTGCGCATGCCAATGATATTTTTATACTACAAAAAAAAGCCGTGCGTGCAATTGAACAAGTTTCGCAAACAACACATTGCAGGCAATTATTTATAAAAAACCAAATAATGTCGCAACCATCAGCGTACATATATAAACAACTGCTTTGCGCAAGACTGCAGCTTACATCCCTAAAAAGAAAAGGAGAGGTTATGTCCCTTCAGTTGCGATCTAAACGACAAACACCACTACCATACCATAGGCTGGTAACAACTTCGGCAAAAAGTAGGCACCTGGAATTGCTAAATAAGCTTCCCGCTTCGTGGACTGGAAAAAGGATCCCGGCTTTCAAGATCCGTATCAAAAAATACTTGTTGGAAAACTGCTTCTATACAGTAACTGAATTTCTAGAGGCGATCAAATTAGTTAGAGATATTTAATTTCTATTAATTTTCAATTAATTCATACATACATATATATGTTTTTTCTCTTCCCACACTTTTACACAAACACACCACATCTCAATCGCACATCGCACTCACACACAACATACACTCCCACAGAATTACACACACATGATATTTTGCATGACGTTACCACTGTATATATTGTATATTGTTGGGTAAAATAAAGTTTATTATTATTATAAAAATTATACCACGAGTATATGCACTGTTTGCTGCTTAATCGTAAAACAATATAATTACAATATATTAAGCATTTTTGCAAGCACGCTTATAAAACTATTTCTGAGGACACGAAGCAAAAATTGGAAATCACAAAATAAAATTACATTTCCGAACACAAACAGATTTATAATTTCTTATCAAAAATTGCTTTCATATTAAAAAAAAATTTCTTTCTTTCTGACAGCTGCTAAAGTTATATTAACTCCCCCATGTAGAACGTTTTCATGCTCATGCTATGTAATATTACCAAAGAACTCTTCTTTTACTGATAAGGTTATATGGCATGAGCATGAAAACGTTCTACATGGGGTAGTTAACATAACTTTAGCAGCTGTCAGAAAGAAATACTGGATACTAAAGGCACGACAGAGGATCAAGAGTATACTTATGAAGTGTTTAAAGTGCAGAAGATTCAAATGTAAACCAGGCAATCAACCCTTTGCTCCATTACCAAGAAGCGAACTTACAATGGTCAACCCCTTTAAAGTGACGGGAGTGGATTTTACTGGACCATTGTACATTGCTGCAAATGATAAAGAGGAAAAGGTTTACATTATGCTTTTCACTTGCGCAATAACATTTGGAATTGGTACCTAATTTGACAGCAGAAAGTTGTACAAGAGCTCTAAGAGGATTTATAGCACACCGAGGCGTGCCGGAAATAATCTATTCTGACAACGCAAAGACATTTCGTCGCCAATCGCAGGAATTAAAAACCTTGTTTACTCTGCTTGATAGTAATAGAATTAAAGAGTTATGCCTGCGTCATAGAATCGAATGGCGATTCAGTGTAGAAAGAGCTGCTTGGTAGGGCGGCTTTTGGGAAAGAATGGTGAAGACCGTCAATGAAGCACTAAAAATAACCTTGGGAAAAGCAAAACTAAGTTATGAAGTGCTTGAAACTGTGCTATCAGAGGTAGAAGCAACAGTAAATTCACGTCCATTGACGTATATTGATGGCGATAGAACACAACTGCTTACCTTAACACCCTCACACTTCCTGATAGGACATTCAAATACTGGGTTTAATATTGACACGAAATTATCACAATTAAATAAAAATGACATTCTGAAACAGTGGAAGCTTCGAGAAGAACTTGCACACAAATTCTGGGCGCGATGGTGCGTGGCTTACGTTCAGCAATTACGTTCTTTTCATCACGTGACGCGAGTGCAATCGAGAGACATAGAAAAGGGAGATGTTGCTTTATTATACGAACAATTCGTCCCTAGATTATTATGGAAGTTAGTGCGAGTGGTGAAGCTGTTCCCTGGAAGAGATGGAAGAATCAGAGCTTGCGAGGTTGAAACCAGCCGTGGCTTCAAACTTCGGAGACCTGTCCAGCAGTTATATCCACTGGAACTGGAACCTACTGGCCCGGGGGAGGATGTAAAAAAGTAGCAATGCAGTCGATCGTTGTCATCGAGACAACAGAGAGAGAGAAGTGGCATAAAAAATTAGATATAGAAAGTTGTGCGTATTTAAATTGACCCGAGTGAGATTTTGAACCCTGGAGCTCACGACTAATAGCCAAGCGTGCAAGCTACTACTATTAGCCGGATATTTTTTTTTTTCTTAATGGGGGTTGGCAAGATATAAAGATGCTATTACGAGAACATCTGTGGTATATTTAAATCGGAAATGTTATTTAATCCTAATTCAAGTAATAAGTCTCCCTGTCCCAGTTCTTTGCAATACAATCTTAATTTTAAAGAATGTATTTAAAGACAGCAACAACAAAGTTTTAACCTTTCTAAAAAATAAATATTAGCAGCAACACTCCACTAATAAGTAAATAAGAACATAATACTTTAATTTCTGGCATCTAGCGTTCATATCCTTTTTTTTTCCAAAACGTTATTTCAAAAGAAATTACCTAATTCTACTTGCACATTAGAAGCGATTAACCACTTCGGTAAAGAAATAATTTGTAAACGTTGTTCAATTTTATTTATAGCTATAATTTGTTAAATAGTTACAAAATGCGGCAATTTAAACGAAGAATATGGGCACCGTACCTAGCTCTAGCACTCGTTCTTAATAGCTGGTAGTCGCGTTTAAAGTCATACCGCAATAATATATGACATAAAATAGTAACTTGCACGAAAAATACCTTCAAATTATAACCGTATAATACACATAAATATACACTGAGGGAAATGAAAAGGTTATTTCAGCAGTTTTTTGTAGTCTTAAATGTCACGCATTAATCTAACCGTTAAATGGTCAAATAAACGCAAAGATGTGTTAAACCAAATACTTTTAAGATTAAAATAACGTTTTAGGTGTAAATTTAACATTAAGACGCATTGCTCGTATTTAAAAAGAAATATGCAATTAGTTAACTGATAAATGGTTAAGTAAACCATATTTTTCTCTCGGTATTAGTATCAGAGATCCGTATAGAGCTGCTAAATATTTTCGCAGTTTATAACAAATTTCGATGGCAGTTCTTATCTAAATGGAATAGTAACAAACTTTACACCCTGGTTCTTTTAAAGACGACATTTAAATTACTTAGTACTTGTTTACATCACCCATAATCATGATTACAAAATCTTTGTTGGACCGCCAACACTTACTAATTTTTCTTTCTACTTTGCAATTTCCTCTTCTCTTCCTCTAATTTTCTATTGTGCCCGAAAAGAGATCGAAATCAACAGGAAACAATGTTGAATAGATACTTATTTTAGTTTTAGAATCTCTCTTCGGCAAAAAGATCATAAACATAAAAAAGCTCCTTCGTGAAAAATATCATAAACTTAGTTTGACTTGCAAAAATGTGTATATTCTTAGTTTTTTCTAATTCTCCTAAACTACTACTATTATATACTACTTACTATTTAAGACATTACAATATAGAATAGATGAGATCCTTAACTCCACCCTATCATCGAGAAGACACAGAGTCAGTGGTCACAAACGAAAACTGCAAACTATTCTGGAATTTCTCTTTTAGTACGAACACCCAAATTGAAGCAAACAAACCTGATCTGGTCATAGTCGATTACAAGATGATGTATGTTGTCGAAATGTCATGTCCGGCAGAAACGAATATTTTTAAAAAGAGAAAGTAACGATGGCAAAATACGCAGAACTATTGGAAGATTTAAAATGCAATTATCGCGAGCTAGAAGTAATTTTTGTCCCGATTGTGGTCGGTGTAATGGGAGGAATTCCTGAAATCAGATTGGTCCACCTGCAAAAAACCAAGTGCATCAAGAAAGTGGCAGCATCACTAATCTATAAAATCCAAAAATTTGTCATCTTGCGATCGCTTCACATTCCGACATCATGAAACCAGAGGTTCGCTAAACGTAACAGGGATCTTGAACAAGAATGAAGATTAGCTCAATCAAAATTTCTTTACGAAGGAAACGAAGTTATCCACATCTGCGGATTATATGTTACTGAACATTCAATAAGAACAAATAAGAGTAGTATTTAATTATAAATTGACTATTATTAGAAGGGTAGCTTTTCCCATAATAGCTCAAAATAGCATTCCATTTTTATTCTTTCCGAGAGGGAATATAAACGATGGTAATAATATGATAACCGCATGAAAGCCGCGGGTGTAGAGACAATGGACTAGAAAACCGAGAAACAGAGAAACAGTGGATGAAAGCCTGTCCAGATAAAAAGTTCCGCGTCGGCCAGGATGTTTATGCATAAAAATACTATTATATTTTCGCCAATGAAATAAACAAAGGGCTGACGGATATTCCCGCGAGGGTCTTCTTCTCACTGAAAGTCCGGAGAATAAATTTCTTGTTTACCCGGAGGAAACAAATGAGCAGGATCGATGATACACGCGTGTTATAAACGAAGCGCGTTCCAAATTAAAGCGGAAAAAAAAAGAACGTACACATCTATCGAAAACAACTCGCAGCTTATAAAAATGCTTTCACTTTTATTAAACAAATTCGTTTCTATCCTGAAGCAATGAAATTGCATCTCGTGAAATGATAGGTTTTCTTTATTGAATTCAGTTTTTGCGAACAAATATAAAAAGGTACAGTGAATGATGGTTGCATACATTCGTGACGAAAGCGCGTAATTCAGCAAAAATTGGTGCTGCGAGTATCTGATGTGAACGTTGTAATGCTGTATTGCAAACAAGAAACTATGATGGGTTATTTACATGCCTTATATATGAAAATATATATCAACTCATTGCAAGCTATTTTAGAGTAAAATTCACCTGAGTTGGTGGATGCGCGACAGCAAGAGGGCGTCATCAATGATGCGAGACACACCCCAAGGAATAAGGAAAGTGGGTATAATTTGTACTCGAGAATATAGCTACTCCCACTATCTTCAACGATTCGTACATAAATCATAATTCAGTATGTACACCGTCCATTCGCTAGGCTTTACACGCCGCTTCGAGACGGAGCTTCGTTACCGTAGTAAAATTTGCACCTTTTCTTTTTCTAAGCCCTGTATTTGATCTCTTCAGTTTCTTCTTAGTTTCCCGCTTCCGTTTTTCATTGCGCTTCTTGTTACCATTATGTTTCTTTTTTATTTTTCCAGTGTCGTTTCTTGCTATCTTATTTGTATAATCTATGCGTTTTTAGTCCCTTCCCATTTTATTTTTCCTGCTATTCTTTTTACGTGTTTCGCCTCAGCCACGTTTATCTTTGCTTCGTTCTTCTTTGGCAATGTCCACTATGTCGTTATTTTGTATTTTCTGTTTTCTTTTTAGATTAATGTCTTTGTTATGTTAATTTATGATCGTTATTTTGTTTACCATTGTCACGTTTTCTATTTCTTTCGTCCAGATGCTATCTAGTTTCTGCATTTTATTTTTGGAATTAATAATAATAATAATATATTTTTATTTGACACGGAAGTGCATATAATAAGTCATACATTTACAGCTTACATAATTAATTATTCTGGAAGTTAACAACAGCAAATGAACAAGGAAAAGTATAATAATAATAATATGCATAAAAGCAAACATCGTCCTTGTGGAATTAAGCGAAAAATTCATTTAGGGAATAAAAAAGTTTCTCTAGCAGATAAATTCGCAGATTATGTCTAAACATTCCGTATGTTCTACTCTCTTTTATCCTTGTAGGTAATCTATTAAAAATGTTGATACCCATATTGAACGTCCCAGAAGAAGTCATAGCCATAGTGTATTGTGGTGCACGAAAGTTGCGGTTTTCACGAGTGTTATATTGATGAAAATCAGAATTAGTGGGAATAGAATCCTTAATATTAAAAATATAACAGCAAGTTTCCAACATGTAAATGCAGGCTAAAGGCAACATGTTGTATTTTCTAAATAATGGTCTACAAGAGTCGGTATGACGTGCACCGTCTATACAACGAACAATGGCTTTTTGAGCTATAAAAACTTGTCGTGCGCTAGGAGAAGAACCCCACATCAATATACCATACTGCACTCTAGAATATATTTCCGCATAGTATAAAGAAACAAGACAGGCGACAGATATTTGCAGACGAAGGCATCTGAAAGCGTAAGTTTTTTGGTGTAATTTCTTAGTTAATTCAACGCAGTGCTCTTTCCAACTTAAGTTTGCATCAATGTTTACTCCTAGAAATTTTATTGAAGCGCAGGATGTTATGGGATGATCTTTCAATGTTAAGTTAAGACTATCAACTCTTCTCTGTCGCGCATGGAATAGCATATGTTTAGTCTTTTCAAGACTGAGCGATAATTTGTTACAAGAGACCCATTCATACAGAGTGTTGAATAAAGAATTTGCTAACTGATTAGTAGCATTTTGAGTTGAATTCGGTGCAGCAAGTATTGAAATATCGTCTGCGTAGATGGTTATATAAAAATCTGATAAGAATAAAACAATATCGTTAATATATATGCTGAATAAGGCTGGACCTAACACAGAGCCTTGCACCACACCACACTGTAGGGAAAGCCACTGCGATCTGTAAACCACCGACTCACCACTCGGAGTTTTAAAATTTAACTTGACAAATTGAGTTCTGCCATCGAAATATGACGCAAACCATTCGGCGGCATTGCCACGTATACCATATAACATTAATTTATTCAAAAGTTTATCATATTGCACGCAATCAAACGCCTTTTGCAAATCGCAGAAAAAACCCATAGCGACCCTGTGCTTTTCTATTATGTCCAAAATATGGCAATAGAACTCGATATGTGCCGAAGAAGTAGACCTATTCTTCCTAAAACCAAGTTGGTTGTTATTGATAATTTGATGTTTATGTGTATAAGAATTTAGTCTGTTCAGCATGCAATATTTAAGGATTTTAGATACAACTGAAGTTAAAGCTATTGGTCTATAGTTTGAGATCGCAGTGGTCTCCCCTTTTTTAAATACAGGGACAATTGCGCATTTTTTTAAAACATCAGGAAAAACTCCTACAGTAAAGGAGTAATTTATTAAATACACTAGAACCTCAATAAGATACAACTTGAATTCCTTTATTATAGCCGGAGCAAGTTCATCAGGCCCAACCGAAAATTTGTTTTTTAACTTAGACATTACATCAGAGATCTCAAGCGGTGTACAGGCAGAGAGAAACATTGAATTAGGCAAATTTTTAATCTTATTATGTAAATTGACTGGTGTAAGTTGAGATATCACTTGTTGTGGTATCGTTTGAAAGTAAGTATTGAATTTATTTGCGATAATATGAGGGTTATCAAGTAATACACCATTTTCATTAATAATAATGTTACTTTGCGTTTTATGACATACCGTGTTAGTGGTTCTCTTGACTACATCCCACATTGCCTTGTTGCGATTTGATGAAAGAAGTATGTATTCACTATTAAAATTAATTTTTGTAGCTGCTACTAAGTTTTTGTGTTCATCGATCATATCATCTACGCATAAAGACTGCTCATTTTTCTTTGGTTTTAGAGCATTGTGTATTGTGTCTATTCATTATATTTATACGTTTGGTGTGCATTTTAATTCGTTTAATAAGTTTATCCGTAATCACTATAACAATTAGCATTAAAAAGACTAACAAAGAATTCTAAATTAAGTTCTGCTATCGCCATCTAATTCTGAGATTGTGGCCAGTTATTTCAGTTTGAATTACAAGGGCTTATCCGAAGTTTGCTTTAACTTTAGCGGCTTTACCAGCCGTTAAAGTTGAATTTAATCGTAACCAAATATTTTATGAGTACATATACGTTAGACAGAGGATTTCAGCTAAATCTGAAATGGTCCGAGAAAATGACAATCAGCAATAAAATTTCTAGAGAGTCTTGATAAAGGAATAAGCATCCAAATACCGTTAGCAATCTGCACTACAATCTTAATCTTATAATCATATTTATTGCGCTATTTGTTCACGACTAAAAATAACATATTTTATTGTTTACAGATATTTCCAATTCAGCTATAATTTAAATATAGTGTAATATAATAATAATAATAATAATAATAAATAATAATAGTCTTTTATTTCTATAACATGCTTCATGTTACATTAGCAGGACAGAAACAAGTCAAAGACAGAAAAAAATTAATTTAAATAATATAACATTACACCATAAAGGTTCAATTTGTTTCAATTATATTGCATAAACTCCAACCATAAATTAAGGACAAAAAAGCATACGAACCATTCCAATCGATTGGACGGAATATTGAACGTTCAAAATTTAATTTGTGAAGATCCGGGTTATTGAATGAATTTACAATGAAATTGAAACCAGAAACTAAATTATAGATTTGCTTTATACGCAAACATGTGTATAAATGAATCACGATATATGATTAAACTACAGAATATTGCACTTTAATATACATTTATAATTAACCGAATTCAAACATTTGCGATAGACGCAAACTCGTCATTCAGAACAGCTACCTAGATAATATACATACATGCGTGTATTTAGGTATACGTATTGATAAATACTAATAATTGCAGATGCACTTGCACAAAATATCTATCAAGTTTCAGTTATAAAAGAGATATATAGCAAATACTTCTACAATTACGAAATCAAATTGATGGGAGTAATGTTTTCAATAGTCTTATCTATCGCACCTGGCGAACAAAATATTGTTGGTTAGCGTTGCGTCTTCATGGTGTTCATTTTTCTTTGTGGGAGCCTTCTGACATGAAGTCTCCAGACACATTAAAGCCTCTTGGCTTTTTATATTTAATCTCCCATTTCTTTTACCTATTAAGTCATACCAGCCATTCCAATATTCAGATAGGCGGTACTAATTTATACAGATCCAGTTGACTGAAATATTTCTTTGAGTTCGTTCTTGACTTACAAAAAATAACAATCAATTTTGAGTCCAAAATCTCACGTTCACACAGAACATGTCATCCTATTACACAATCTGCAGATAGGCAAAATATCCCAATTTTTTGTAGATGCCCTTTCAGTGCATAATGTCGTGTTAGGAGTCCTTCCTATTAACAAAAAGTTTTAGTAGTTCTCCACTCTTTTTATGGTCCCTTGGTATAGGTCTTCCCATGAATTTGCCTAATTGGATTGTTCCAATATTCTTCGTGTTTCTCTAAGACCTAACATATTACCTACCCTTCGATTGTGGTTTTTTGGACACTCTTAGTATAGGCTCTAGGTGCATTTTTTCATGTTCGTTTGGTAAAGTGACTTTATCGCGGTTGTATTCACAAATCACAAGTCTTGATTGCTAACCTGAGCGAGCAAGGGAAAAGATATTGGTTTCTGGTCATAGATAGGAACTCTAGAGTCTTCACTCTTGCTCGTACAGGCTCATATCATTAGGATTCTTTTTTCTCGACATATACCTTTAAATGAGGTTCCTTCCTTTCATTGTATGATGCTATATAGAACCGTTGGTTTTTAAAAGTCCTCTCTTTGTTTCTGTTACACATGTTTCTGCTTGAAAAGCAGTAAATATTGCTGTGTACTGAAAGTACCAACAAAAATGAAAAATGAAATTTAAAATGAAAAATTAAATTAGCTAGCTCAAATGATAACAATTTTTTACAATGCGCAAAAGAACAATTAAACTCAGGGTTACTATCATGAAAAGTAAAATGTGGGTGAAAGAAATCTGACTTTCTTTAATACTCCAAAAATTTTAAAAGGTTTAATTAAAAATAAAAGAACACTATTTTTTTGAATGACATACAAATTCAATAATTTTATTATTTTTTAAAAAAACAGAAAAAAAAATTTATTACAAACTTTGCAGAAAAAAGGACAAAAAGGTCCTGGTCTAAATTAAAACTGCTTTTGACTTTAAATTACAAAAGAATAATTCAAAATCCTTTTACAAAGCAACAGAAAACAGAAAGTTCAGGAAGATAATACTTTTTTTTCAATTCAATCCACGTGGTCTCAATATTAAAATTAAATTACACGTGGAAAATTCAAGTAATTTATATAAATGAAAAATAAAAGCAAGCACAATGCTTTTATTCACCCAACCCGAGGTGATTAATAAATAATTACAAATCAGAAAAATTTACAACGAACAAAAAAGTTAACTCTTTAAACTTAAAATATCTTCCTGCACGTAAAAATAATAATAGATCTTATATCTAAATTGTGTACAGAAAAATACAATATCAATTATTATAAAATGAGTTCCGTGATGAATGAAATAAAATCAGAAACGTGAATTCAAAACTTGAAATCAATAATCACAAAATGTCAGCAATGAAATACAACTTTATATATCTACTTACTTTCGTATCGATCCAGGAACTGAACTCACAAGGTTAAACAATCGTATAAGTATAAAAATCTCCGATGCGTGCGACGCAACGCACACAGATCTGTCCGCAAACGGACGAACTCGCAAAACAAAACAATATATATACAATACCAGTGAACGCAAAATGTACACCTGACTGAAATTAATACATATAAACAACTGAACAATAAAATACATTAACTTAAACAATCCAAAACATTAACTGTAGTATATTCCGAGTGGTTAAGGCCAAAACACTGAGTTCAGTAACACTAATTAATTATTTATTACTTAGTAGTACATTGGAAAAATATGCACGTTACAATCATATGGTTAAACTCTGAATGCGGACAATACATGTATGTGACAACGCCTAGTTGGTTGCCAACATTATACATACCAACTTATATTAAATTTACTACATTAACTAAATCTTATTTGAAAATAAAACAATTTGAAATTTCTCGCAACATTGACAAACGCTTAACGGAATGAACAAAAAAAAACTGAATTTACAAAAACCCGGGGTGCCAGACCACAGCAATATGTTCGCAGTGAAATGGTCCAAGTTTTCAATCCTTGGTCCGTCTGTGGATTAATTTATCTAGCCTATCTCTGTAGTGAGATTGATTTGCGTCTATTCACTCAAGATTTCTGTTAAATAGATACATATGTATGATCACATGATTGCTATGTGATCATATTTCATTCCTCGTGTATATATAAAACCTTAATTTTGAAGTTTTGTATCTAAAAGGGCACCTTATATAAAAAGTTATATGAACGTAAGTTTTAGATATTTTTATCTAGTGTATTTTGGTGTTTGTGGATGTAGGTTAACTTTCGGAAAAGAATTCTTTCGAAAGTTGAAATTTACAATCAGCACTCCAAGGAGGCATATGCAAGAAAAGTTTGAGAACCCTTTCAGAATTTCTTAGATGAAAACTTTTTTACCAGACTAGCGGTAATTTATAAAATTTGATTACTGCAATATAATGAAAATGGTTGGAAAAGACAAAAACTAATAATAAATACCACTTATCCTAACAAATGAATCAATCAATAAATTTAAATCGTTGAATCAATATTGTAAAAACAATATTATTTTAGTTGAGGCTACTCCCATAATATAAATATGTATATTTGTAAATTGCAAAGACTTGTGTATTTCAGCAGAAACAGAATTCCCTTTGAAAAAAACAGCACGCAGTGCAAAAGATATTCATTAGCTTTGCTTGTTTTAAACTAGAGACAATATGCACGTTGAAGACGGTGTAATACATCCTTTTGTACATGCTAAAAATCCAGTAAAAAATTGTAGTACATTACAAATAATCAACTTTTAACAAACAGTAACTACTGGATTCGTTTGAGTACGGGAAACAAAACCCATTGCTGAACAAGACGCTGTGCGAATCGTTTTATTATTATTACTGCAGTGATATGGAAGAACGGCATTCACGGTAACTTAAAATAAAAAAATGAAAAATAGGAGCTGTTGTACCTACTAACTAAAACTTCTATGAGAGAGTTCATGTAGAAAGTAATTAACAAAAAATTGTTTAAATATAAAAAGTAGATTTGAACTATTAGCATTTCAAGAAACAGATTATATTAAAATATGTACTTTGTGAATGCATACTCAAATATTCGACAAGACAAAAGCTTCGGAAACAAATAGAAAATTGGTTGTTCTGAGCAGCACAAACGGAAAAAGAAACGGTTCTGATCCTTATATGATCTCAAAGCAGGCAAACTAAGTATGTTGCAAATTGCAGGAAGCTTACAAAACCAATTTGATAACGTTAGCAACTCATGCATTCGTAATAGCTTACAGTGAACTGCAGACAGGATGCTGGGGTTATTTCATTCAACCTATGCACGTATGTACGTATCACGTACAGCAATGTAACTGTTTAATTTGCTGGTAATAACTTCTAGAAATTGCTCTCATCGTCAAGCAACCGAACGCAGCATGGTAATTCTGTACGAAACGGATTTAATAGACGTGGGAAATTGTCACGACAAATTCTAATAATGAGTTATACACTACAAAATCGTACCACAAAACTAACAACATTACACAGATTAAATTGTTTGCTTTATAGCTGCACAGTACGTTATGAACCTCTCTAATGCTCTCATATCGTTCCACAATAATAGCACCAATAGCGTGCATAGTCTACTATAATTCCCTGGTAGGATATCAACGCTAAGCGAGATTTAAATGCACAAAACTTGCGTTATCTGCATTGTCGGCGTGTCGTTGAAAAACTCTCGAGTAATTTTTAAATTCCTCATCTTATATGCAATAGTAGATAGAATATGTACTACATATGTGAACTTGCATTGTCAAATACTCGTATATGACTAACAATTTTTATTAAATATTTACAGGGAGTTTCGCTCGTGTAGGTCATATTCAGAAATATTGTTACCTAAAATTTTCGGCACCGAAAGTGACCGAGTGAAATCAAAAAGAAAACCAAAAAGTTGTTGCCCTACCACTTTACAAACCTTAGACTCAGTGGGTTGATAGTTGACAATCATGCAGGGTGCCAGCCGGCTCGTCGGCGAGGGAGTGGGTTGAACGAACAAACCCAAGATGGAACAAAAATTTCGGCGCCACCTGCTTAGGTTTACTTACCCTGTCATGCCCCCTAGATAAGCAGGAATCCAAGGTGTTAACGAGTACCAAGGGGTAAAGCAGTTTGCAAGTCAATACAAAAAAAAAAACAAAGATAGATTTAAATGTAACTCAGATAAACGTTTATTGCAAATATTGAATAAAATAAAATGAATAAGCAATTTTAAATACAGAAAAAGTTATGACAAAAAGCCCTACGTTAGGACTCCAACACCGAACGCTATGGCCAACGCAATCAGTTTCACATCAATAATATAAAGGAAAATCTTATCCTAAGAATTAAAGTTAAATTTTGAAAAGTTTTAGAGTTACCAAATAATAGAATTTATTGAAACAAAGTTAAAAATTTTGAATTAAATATACCAGCGGTGAATAAACCACCCTGTACATCACATGCCGATAATTAATCGGTTGATGTTATAATATTAAGTAAAGAGTTAATCTGTTACACTGTTTCAATTATACCCTCCGATCTATAATATACAAAATTTCTAGAATTGTTGACTAAAGCATTAAAACATTAAAGAAAAAAAGAAGCTAATTGATCGGGGTAGTTATTTAATAATGAACATTTTATTCGCAGAAAGAGTTTAGTAATAAAGAAAAATATAACGTGCAACTTAGCTTGTCCCTCAAACGGTTGTTACGGGGCCTGGATGTGATGTCCTATCCGATGGAATCGTGACACGGGCTCGACTCGATAAGCAAACGAAAGCGGGAGGTCCGTTGAATTCCCCAAGGGCGGTGCAGGAACAAAGAAAGCCGCAGAAAATCTCAGCCAAGCGTGGGTATTCGGATCCTCACTTGAAACGACGTTGAAATTCCAAAACTCCAAAAATAATACGACGATAAAACCTCGGTAGTAACGGGCTTTTCCAATGTAGCGAAGAAAATTCAAAATGGCGTTGCTGACGCGTGGGTTCTCAAATTATCTCGAATTAATCGAATCCATCAGCCGTGGTAATCACAACAATTCCACACCAAACATAAGCGAAGATACGGCCGATGATTATTTTCGGTAAACTTCCATTTAAATCCACATAAGTGAGAAAATATCCGAAATTCCAAAAACAGGAAGAATTTACTCTTGAGAACACGTCTTACACCATTACCAAGATCAAAACGAAGATGATGCCGGAAACAGGAAACCAAGCGGGAGAATACGTCACACAACCAATCGGAAAATAGGAAAATAAAATTTGAAAACTGACAACGGACAAGAGGTGCCATCTAACGTCGAAAAGATGTGAACACAAAATATGAAGATCTAACAGAAAGCAAACAATAGAAAATCGATGCCTAGAAATCTATAAACGGATGAATGTGATACAGACAGAACTAACCTTAAAAAATTAAACAACTGTCAAAACATAGAGAATGATTTCCTAAGATAAACACAGAAACAAGGACCGAAATTAAATACAACACTACAAAATCTGAAGGTGACTGAAATTAAAGAATCTCAAATTCTAGCAATCATGAAAACACAAATTGAAAGAACCAAAATGAAACGATAACGATACCCGATGAGGAGAAACAAAACATAGAAGCAACTCTGAAATTAGAAGGCAGAAAGAAAAGGAAATAAAAAATACGAAAGCTTGTCGAAAAGACTGGCCGAGTACTACACAAGGTAGGTGAAGAAAAAAAACCGTAACAATATGTAGTAAAATAATTTGTTAGTGGTACACAGATGAATATATTACCATTGGAAAATTAATGCAAACATTTCTCTTACTACGGAAAACAGTCCATGTAGTTGTTATTTTTTGAAATTCGAAAGTCCGGAAAGCGTGAGGTTGGCTCTTGATTTTCACAGTCGATTCTGTGTAAATGTGTTGGTGATGAATAACTCATGACAGTAGATAACCAAAACGTTTTAAACCAAGCCAATTGCCAACTTATATACGTAATTTCACTACAAGTTATGCAGTGCCTCCTTATTTTAAGTAAGGACAGAATTGTAACTTTTTTTATATTTTGTTTAGCAAAATATTAACCACATTATTATTATACTATATTTCATCCTGGCCCGAGAAAAAAAGCACCGCTATTTAGAGGTACGTCCAAGTATATAAATTATTTATGTATATGTATATACCTCATTTTCGTTCCGAACGATTTTTCTATGTCTAAGAAGTTATTCTACTCTCACAATATCTAAATCTGTAGTCTGCATCATTCCTTTCACGTTCCCCTCTTTTCGTATTCGTCTCTAGGGAACCCCCTCAAGGAGTAACCCTGACGACGCCGCTGTAGGCTAGCAGGCGTTTCTCGCTTATAGGCTAATTGTTATTTAACGGTTTGCTAAATATGCTAAGGATATGAGAGTTAAATTAACTGAGTTATATTGCTGTTTTTACCCTACGGCACGTAAATGTTTTTATATGTCATATAGGGAGTGAGGGTTTTGCGCGACTAATTGCCAAATTTATGTTTGCGTTTTTATTACACTTTTACTACCCCTTGTAACATTCTAACCGGCCGTTTGTATCGCTAGATTGCGATTTAAATTGGTGCCTACATTAAACGGTAGATGTAATTACCGTGATAACGATTATGATACAAAATGATTACGTTCGTACGTGGGTTTGAAATACACGAGACTAAAAAAAAAAGGGAGAACACCTTCTGCCCAAAAAACTCGTATGCAAAATGGTGCTTACAGGAATGCTTTTGCACAGAAACAAGAAAACGCTTCAAATACGCAGAACAGTTGTTTGTAAGTTATAACCTCTTCGAGTATCAAAAGTCTTGCCTCTTCTTCTTAAACTCCTTTCTCTTAATTCCAACGCATGCATTCAAAAATTGTGCGATGCAGATTATCTTTGCCAGAATCCTCGTACGGATAAACAGCACTATCTACTCATTCCCAGTTGTGAACTAAGTGAAATATTCTATCCATGCTCATCTTCCCGGATCTTGATATCCCATTGTCTCTGCCAAAGTCGTCTGCTATTATTCTGTTCTATGATAAATAAACTTCTGCCATCAAATCAATCGGTATCACTCCAGACATTAATAAAACACTGCCTCCAAAACCGTCCAACAAATGCTTGCTATTCCTGTACTTTTCCTAGTCCAATACCTCCAGCCAAGTCTTCCTCCCATAGAGTAAACCCATTTGTTTGCAAACAAGCTTTCCTAGTTGAAGATGGTCCGTCAAACATTTGCCATCAACCT
Source organism: Cetonia aurata (assembly GCA_949128085.1). NCBI lineage: Eukaryota > Metazoa > Arthropoda > Insecta > Coleoptera > Scarabaeidae > Cetonia > Cetonia aurata. The sequence continues at coordinate 14,772,120 of OX421886.1, read as the reverse complement.
GATTAAAAAAGGAAGAATGTGTGCTGTTGTGTTAGGTACAAAGCATATATACTCCCAAAAAGTCATTCTATTGTCTAGAGCAGTGATTCCCAACGCGGTCCAGGTGGACCCCCAGGGGTCCACGGGAAACTCGACGGGGGTCTACGTTGGCGTGACAAAAAAGTGGGGGTTCACAATTCGTAAGCGGGGGTCCACGAAAATTTATCTGGTTGCGATAGTGAAGAACTAAAATGTTGCCTCGAGTTCACCGATCAATGTAGGCAGATAATATTTTATGAAGCTCAGCGACTGTTACTTGTAAAAACTTGCATATTCCATATTCAGTACAACTTGTCGAGACTTGCAAAGCGCTGCCGCTGCCGCCGTCCGCAGTGCTTGTTCAGACGTGCAAAGGGACGAAGTACGACTTGTGGTGGTGTGCTTGCAATCTTGCATGAACTTGTTTGATTCTTCACCAATATAAATACGAATGCCACGGATAAACTCATTTGTTTCCCGAATTTCGCAAAGAAAAGTAAGGTAAAGTGAATCGATGTTAGAGGTAACTGCAATTCACTGTGTCATCCACCGACAACACCTAGTCGCGGAAAATGTGAGTGCGAAATTGCGCCAATCGCTTCAATTTGTGATTAATGCAGTTAACAAAATAAGAAGTAATGCATTGAATACGCGTTTATTTGCACAATTGTGCGATGAAAATGATGAAGACGTCCAACGATTGCTCTTACATACTGAAGTACGCTGGTTGTCGAAAGGTGCATGTTTAACAAGATTTTCCTCACTTTTTGAATCAGTTTTAGAGTTTCTGGAAAGTAAAGATCCAGATTTAAAAGAAAACCTAATCAATTTGAAAGCAGACATCGCGTATTTGACAGATTTGTTCAAAAAAATTAATGACATTAACTTACAATTACAAGGGGACAGCCTCAATTTAATAAAAACAAAGGGTGTAATTTCAGCTTTTCTTGGAAAATTGAAATTTATGAAGCAAAATATTAGTCGGCGCGAATTTTCCCAGTTTCCAAACTTGTCACAGGTAGAATGCCTTGATGAGGATATTCACACATACGTTCAACATTTAATTGCCCTGCATGATGACTTTAAAATCAGATTTGAAGATATTCTGACGATGGAAATACCACCATGGATCATAAATCCACTTGATGAAACGGAAGTGGAGAATGTCATATTACAAGAGGAACTACTCGAGCTTAGCAGTAATGAGGAACTGAAGGTGAAATTTAAAAGAGGGTATCAAACAGTTTCGCTGCAGGCAGAAATACCCGAAAAATATCCTGGACTGTGGGGAATTGCGAGAAAGCTTTTGATAGCGTTTCCTTCGTCATATCTTGTCGACAAAAGTTTTAGTGTCGTTACAAACCTTTTAACAGAAAAAAGGAGCAGATTGAATATCACAGAACGGGGAGATTTGCGGTTATTCCTAACAAAACTGAAGCCAAATATTGATAATTTGCTGTCAATCCATCAAGTACATCCCTCCCACTAAAATTATGACTATTTTGTGATTGTCATTGTAGAAGTTACGTTACGTTATTAATATTTAATTTTAATTATATTACGACTGTTATCATATTACAATATTTGGATAAATACAACACAAGGAAATATACTATTTTTCATTTTATTTTTACCACTCCGAATGGGGAGTTTTCGAAATAAAATATGTGAGAATTGATTGGTTTCTTGTGCTGTATCACTTTTTTGATTGGCTAACTTTTTTGACATCCACTCACAGCACAATCAATTAATTAATTAACCAATAACACAGCCGCAACGCAAATTTCCATAGTTAGATCTAATCTTCACATTTTTTGTCGAGTTTTGGGAATATGGTAGAAATGTAGCTGCAGGGGGTCCACCGGAACCGGCAAAACTTTCAAAGTGGTCTATGAGAAAAAAAAGTTTGGGAGCCTCTGGTGTAGAGCGAGCACCTTTTATTTATTTATTGTTTTTATTTATTTATTTATTCCTAGAGATGTAAACAATTACATATAGGAATCAACATTTTTTTTATATACTCTAGTAATTTATTAAAAATTCTCGGTCGAATACGATGTGGAGCATATGGAGTTTATTTTATATTTTGGAAGAGATACGTGTAGTAAGTCCTTCCTTCGTGCATTTTTAATGTGTATGTTTCCATTAAAAATAAAACTACTGAATTTTAATAATAAGGCTACCAAAGGTAACAGTTTATATTTCTCAAAGAGCGGCTTGCAACAGCAAAAATTGTTTGCTGCAGCGATACAACGCAAAATGCATTTTTGCACTGCGAAAACATCAGAAAGGATAGTGGAATTGATTCACAAGCACACGCCGTATCTCAGTCTTGAGTCTACCGGAGAATAATAAATATAAACTAATTGCTCAACGTGAAGAGCAGTTTGTAAGATATGAAACATATAAGTTAGGAAACTGAGTTTGCTAATTAGGTTTTCACAGTTAGTTTCCAGTTAAGATGTTGGTCAAAATATAAGTCAAAAAACTTACATCCTACTGCGGATTCTAATATCTTATCCTCAATGGTCACCATAACTGACGAAATTATCAGAGCAAAATTAAGCGCATGCGACTTAAGGTAAAGGTCTAGGTCATTAACGTACAGAATGAAAAGAATAGGGCCTATGATTGAGCTGTGTGGAACACCCATGCTGGTTGCTAACGTCTCCGAGTTAACAGTGCTTCCGAACATTCAAAAAGAACTTGATCCAGTCAGAAGCAACACCTCTGATTCCATAATCACAATTTGCCGAATGGTGACTTATTAAGTGTTGTGTACGATATAAAATTCCTCTATGTCTATCTGAACGAGCAATAGACCTGGAACTATCATATTGACCATGTGTGTGCAAAGTTAAACGGCGCTTACTAGGCAATTTTAATGCAGAAAACTATTCTTTATAAGGAACATATTATCAACGTATGCTATGCTTTTGTGTAGTCGGTGCTTTCAAATAATACTGCTCTGTGGGGTAATTCTGCGAACTCCAAAACGAGTTTTTATTTAATAAAAACGAATATTACGTTAAATTTTTCAGTTATGCAATGACGAATCTTGCAGACCAGTCTTTGAAAGGGAAAAAATTCTAACACTGCCGTGTATATACATACATACAATAAATGCGCCGAATATGTCTGGAATAATATAAATAAACAAAACATCAGTGAGCATAATTATACCACAAGGTTTGCCAACTTACTTTGCACTTATCAACACTTGACTACATGTTTCGAGAAGTCACCAACTTATGCGGGTCATCTTCAAAAAGCTGCCACTGCAAATAAAAAAATGCACGAGATGCAAGTGAGTATAAAAAAAAACCTATTAAAAACTTACCTTCCGCTGGAGTGTTATTACTCAGTTGGAGACTATTATATTTCATAAAATGGAACTTACCCAATCAATTTTCTTACTAATTTATTTAATATCTTTTGTATATAGATAGTCATATCTTGTTTATTGTTGATTTTTATTCAACCCTACGTTGGTCGCGCGGTTGACAGTTGTCACCCACCTAGTTTCATTGGAGTGCCGCCCAATTTTAAAAACAAAATTTTGCGACGCCGCTTTAAGTACCTCTGACTCATTATTCGACCAACTCCCTTTTTGTGTTTCAGTCGTTTTGTAGGTGTCGGTCAGAACATATCGACGATTGAAGTGTATCGGTTGACAAGTGTCACCCACGCGACTATTTACGTGACAATAGGCAATATTCTCCTAGTGAGTAACTTACCATTGATGAGCAGTTACTTGCCTTCAGAAGTCGCTGCTCTTTCAGACAATACATCCCAAATAAGCCCAGCAAATATGAATGCTTTGGTAGATGCCCGAACGGCTTATACAGTCAAACTAGAAACGTACGTTGGTTTGCAACCGCCAGGACCATACAGGCTAAGCAATAATACTAGGGATATTGTTGTGCGAATGGCCAGTTCAGGGCACCTCCAGAAATATAACTGGAGATAATTGATTCACCAGCATCCCACTAGCTAATGACTTACTAAATGAAAAAAAATTGACATATACTGTGACAATAAGAAAAAACAAAAGAGAAATTCCAAAAGAATTCTTGCCAAACAAGGAAAGAAAAGAATACACATCACTTTTTGGCTTTCAAATGCACCATACTTTCATATTGTCCTACAAGAAACAAGGCAGTTTTGATGACCGTGTCTGGCGAGGCACTCCAGGCCATTACCGGGACTATCCCAATTGACCTCATGGTCTTTGAAAGGAGACTTATGTTCGCCCACACTGGCGAGAACAAGCTGGAGGCCAGATCCAGAGCCAGACAACGCTCATGCGAATCGTGGCAGAGCAGATGGGAGAGTGGGACCAATAGGGCTCAATGGACTAAGAAGTTAATACCCAGGCTCGGCCCCTGGTTAGCGTGTAAACATAGGCGCCTTGATTATTATCTGACGCAGGCCTTGAGTGGGCATGGATGCTATAGAGCTTACGCCAAGCGCTTTGGGAAGGACGGCACCGACGAGTGCATGTACTGTGGCAACAACGACACTGTGGAACACACCCTTTTTGCTTGCGCTAGGTGGAGCGCGGCCAGACTTGCGACATTCTGCGACTTGGGATTGGAGCTGACTCCAACTAACATGGTTCCTATCATGATTGAAAGTCCAGAGCAGTGGTCAAAGATCCAGTTTTTGGTGAGGACCATTATGAGCGGTGAGGAAAAGGATGAATACCTAAGACAGGAAGCAGTACGTAGCGTCCGAGGGAAGTTTGCCCTATGCCGCTGGCACTCTGATGTTATGTTTTTCCAACGGTTCCAGAGTGTCCAGAGAAGGCAAAGAAGGGGTTTTAGTCGGAGCAGCGCCCGACACTACCGGAGCACAGTGAACCCGTGCTCTGGTGCCAAGCGGTTTCCCCTCACCAAAAAAAAAAAAAAAAAAAAAAAAAAAAGAGCATAACAAAACTAAGTACACACATACATACATACAACACACACATACAAGTAACTCCTTAATGACATGTGCAAGCCATACACAGGAGACAAAGTCTCAATTGTTCCACATCATGATAGCTGCATGAATCATGAAGCGGGCGAGATGCAAAAACCAGAGATTATAACTTTTTATAATTGTACCAAAGTAGGTGTTGATTTAGTTGATCAACTTTGCCAAAAAAATAACGTAGCAAGAAGTACGAGGCGCTGGCCCATGGTGGTATTCTACAATTTATTGAATATCGCTGCAATAAACGTCCTCTGCATTTTTCTTGTAATAATAATATTAAGGGTAAATTGAGCAAACCCAGTTTATTCAAGCCGCGGTATGGGAAATGATAAAGCCCCAAATACAGAGAAGAGCACAAATATTACAAGTTCCAAGAGAAATTCGTCGAAGAGCTAGGGTTCTAGGGGAACAACCATCTACATCGAACGCTCCGGAGGAACCACGGCAGGGATCTAGAGAACGTTATTTTTACTGTGGACGAGCTCGTGATAAAACAACAAGGAAATGGTGTGTAAAATGTAAAAACTGGGCGTGCAATGATCGTCTCAAAGAAATTTGCATTAGTTGTTGTGAAAATGAAAGAGAATGGTAAAATAAAGTATTTTGTAAATATATTACATTCTTTTAGTTTTGTATGGAAATTTTTGTTTTACTACGTATATTATTTTGTGTTTGAAGCACTCTTTGGACCTTACAAATAAATAATTTCTGAAAAATATTGCTCTAAGCATTCGATTTTAGGTGGTTGACATACGTCACCCACGCGACCAAACTTGAGACGAAACGTGATGCGACTAACGTAGGGTTAAATTTAACTTTAGGTCGTATAAGTTCTAGTACTTTTTTACTTTAAATTGAATGTTTCTTTAGGAATTTCTAACAAAAATACCTACTATATTCCATTTAAAAAACACTCAATATAGTATGTACGCGTCCCATCATTACAGCAACTTCTAGCAAGACGCACAAATTATTATCGAATTCCTAAAATAAATCCAGAGCGTCCGCTTGTTAATTTCAACATCTTCCTAGTGTATTTGGAAGAAAATTAAAGATTAATATCAGTTTAAAGCTTACCGAGTTTTCTTTTGTTTTGTTAAAATATGCGCATATCTAATTAGTGCAGAGAGAGATGCCAATCGCGAAATGCGATCTTTGTTCCCGTTACGTATTATGCTAGAATCTGTTCGGGGCAAAGGCGCTGCAAGAGGTCCAGCGAAGTTGGAAGGAAAACGGAACAAAATCGACTCCATGAATTCATAATACTTTTATCTGATTTGAAATTTGTACGACTCAAATTGAATTTTAAATAATGTAATATCTGTCCGGCACGTTCTTGCTATTTTGCGGATGAGGGCGTATAGTAGAAATCACACGAGTTAGACCTATTCACACCGAACCCTTACATAATGGAAAGAGAATGATTAAAGGGGCGATATACGATTTTAATGGGCTGGTTTGCCCAACGGATATATTTCAACTTAAAGAGATTAAAATATTTCATATTTGTTTTTCTCTTTAAATTTCATGTACTGATACTATAGCAATAAATTTGAACAGATATTAACTGTAAACCAAGATAAGAGTTTATACCATCACATTTACATCATATTAATTATAATAATGATAAATAAAATTTGTCATGCTGCACTACTCCTGTTTAAATTTATAATAAAAGTCCAGATGAAAGATATATCAACAAGGATATCACCAAACGCCTCTAAAGAACTCGGTGACAATTACGTAGATAATACAACCAATGCTAAACTTCCAGCAGCAGATTACGAAACACATAAATAAATAATCTGTGACTGAATGGAATTTTATTAAATACATACCAGAATAATTTGGTTTGTCAATGAAATATAAAGTATAAGCATAAAAAGTTAATAATTTTTTCCCTCCTCCGTAAAAATATAGAACCAGAACACATTTTGCTTTATTAGCTTGAATTTCCTAGAACTGCAATGTACAATTTTGCCACAGAAACCTTTAATTTTATAATAGAAATCGAGATGAAAGGAAACCCTGACGCAGATATCAAAAACTCATTGGAAAAGAAATATGAAACTCCTTCAAAGAATTCTGTTGGCAATTACGTAATACTCGGAAGATTAGAGTTCCAGGAGGAGAGTGGAAAAACAAATAGTCTGAGACTAGAGGAAACCTTATTGTATACAGAGTAGGATAACTTGATTTGACCAGCAACCATGAAGTTTTGAGAATAAGAAGCTAATATAATTTTACCTTTAAACATAAAAATGTGGAACATATTTTGCACTGTTAGTTTGAAAATTGCTATTAATTATAAAGGTATTAGAACAAGAAAATATGAGCTCCTTAACTTGTAACGATTTATTGAGTTTACTGAATTGTGACGCTATTGTATTCGTTAGTACGAACTACGCATTTCAGTATCAATACTAAATGTGACGAACGAGAATATTAAATTAAGTACCTTCGCTAGTTCACTTCTTTTTTAAGCAGTATTATGAGGAATCTGCTCCATCGAAAATAACCATTCGTCGATGGTTTGCCGAGTTAACACATGGCTGTATGCCCTCCTGTTCGCGGCCTCTTTTGCACCTCTACAATCGATGTTTGAAGGAGAAAGTTTTTCCCCGAGCATGGAAGACTCAGTGTCTAGTACTAATAAGTGAGGACAAAGGCGATCCAACCACGACATCGTGACACTAGTCACACTAGACGTCAAGAACGTTTTTAATAGTGTTAGATGGGATGTCATTCTTGATGCTTTGGAGAACCATTTTCGTATACCACGCTATCTCTTGCGAATTATACGGAGCTATCTAAAGGATAGAGAATTAAGATATGAGACAGTGGAACCCGCTCAGGGGTGGATCTTAGGATCGGATTTGTGAAATGTCTCTTATGACGATATTCTCCGCATAGAAATGCGTACACGCGCCTACTTGATCCACTATGCTGATGACATCGCGACTGTGATAATTGACATAGAGGACGCCTAAAGCAGACTCAACCAAGTTATGAGAAGAGTCATGACTTGCATGGGTGATCATGAGCTAGAACTGGCTACACAGAAAACAGTAATTGTTCTCTTACCAGAACGAAGAATCCCTCTGAAAATCGTATTAAAGATAAACATGTAGGCGATAACAGCTTCGAGAGTGGTGAGATTTTTAGGCGTGCATATGAATAGCCGAATGACATTCTTAGATCACTAACAAGGCGGACCAAATAGTAAATTCACTTAGTCGGCTGATGGACCTAGATGGACTCACAGATTGACCGCGGATCTGTCAATTTCGTTAAAAAGAAAACACGGAGAGATTTACTATTATATTACGCAACTGCTGTCAGGGCATGGATATTTCCGCGAATATTTATGCAAAATGGAAAAAGTGGAAAATGCCACCTGTACAGGCTGTTTTGAAACATCGTTTAAAGATTTTAAGGGCATGTAGTACGTTCGAAAATAAGGTTAAAAGTCATAATAAACATATGTTCACAAATCGACCGTTTACGAGATAACAGCGAGTGTTCCTAGTAGTACATGGATATAACATATCCCAGTAAACAGGTGCTTATCAGCTATTGTTTTATGACAGTTTAATTTGACGTTTTGTGCAATTTGTAGCAATTACAATGGTTGCGTATTCTAATGCTGAAATGAGCGATATGGTGTTCATGTACGGTCGTGCTAATGGGAATTCTTTACAAGCACGTCGCTTCTATGCTGAAACGTTTCCTGATCGCCAACTGCCTTCGCATGTGATGTTTCAGACGGTGTTTCAACGACTAAGAGAAACTGGTTCGTTTGAGAAGCGGTCTTCTGATACTGGACGGCAGAGATTAGCATGTACTCCACAGATAGAAGATCAAATTTTGAATATTATTGATGAAAATCCCGAAACTAGTGTTAGAAGAATTTCGACTCAAGTGGGTGTAAACAGCAATCTTGTTTGGAGAACTCTTCATGGGCAACTTCTATACCCCTACCATATCCAACGGGTACAAGCCCTTACTGCTCCGGATTATCAAGCGAGAAGGGCTTTCTGTGAGTGGTTTTTGCGAACAGCTGCTGATCGGCCAGATTTCGCTGATAACATCCTTTTCACTGATGAAGCTGATTTTACTAAAAATGGAATATTTAATTTCCACAACAATCACGTTTGGTGTGACGAGAATCCTCATGCTACCGTTGAAGTTCGGCACCAGCAACGTTTCTCTCTAAACATCTGGTTAGGCATGATAGGGAAACAGTTGTTAGGACCGATTGTTTTGCCACAACGCTTAACAGGTCCTGCATACCTCGAGTTCTTGGAAAATACTTTACCTGAACTTTTGGAAGATTTACCTATAAATCTAAGACTGAACCTCTGGTTTATGCAAGATGGAGCTCCACCGCACTTTACGCGTGCTGTTAGGGAACATCTTAACAATGAATTTCCTGGGAGATGGATAGGGCGAGCAGGTCCCATTGCTTGGCCTCCAAGGTCTCCCGATCTAAACCCGTTGGACTTTAGTATAGGGTTATTTGAAAAGTTTAGTGTACGCAACACCGGTAAACGATCTTTCAGAGTTGCGCCAACGAATAGAACACTGTTGCCAGATAATACGAGAAAAACCCTTGTTTTTTGAAAGAGTGCGCGCTTCCTTTGAAAGCAGATGTAGATCCTGTGTCGAAATGGAAGGACGTCATTTTGAACATCTTCTTTAGTTATAATCTATTTTATGTTAAAATACAATAACATCTTAATAAAAACCGATAAAGCAAACTTATTCTGCATTTGCGATAAAATCGCTGTTATCTCGTAAACAGTTAATTTGTGGACATATCTATCACACTGACAAAAGTCAATGCTAGGTTTTTCCACTATCACCAAACAACAATGCACAATCTCTCGACGCGCGTTTCGCTAACCAAGTTAGCATCATCAGGAGATGATGTCGCGCGTCGAGAGATTGTGCATTGTTGTTTGGTGATAGTGGAAAAACCTAGCATTGACTTTTGTCAGTGTGATAGTTATTGTTACACCAAAGGTTCCAAAACCCAATTACTGGATTGTGGACATATGTTTATTATGACTTTTAACCTTATTTTCGATCGTACTACATGCCCTTAAATACTTTAAACGATGTTTCAAAACACCCTGTATATACGGGGACAGCAAATTCGATGATGTTCATCATACATTCTTCGAATGTGCAAGATGAGATTACATAGAGACGACCTAGAAGAAGAAATGGGGCAATTGAGACCAGATTATACAAATAATGTTATGAAATCGGGACCCGATGCATAGTATCTACGTTTTCCTTAAAGTGGTGCTAATAATAAAAAAGCAGGACATGGATAGGCCATAAATAAGGGTCACCACCTCGATGAAATGTGAATAACGATACCTAGGTGGAAAACTGCACGAATTAAGCATCGAATTGCTTCTCTGCCCAACGTATTTTCCAGATATGACTCCTATCAAAGCCATATCTATATTTCGTGTTTTGGCAGTACATCTGTGGCAGTTGATTTAAGTGTTTAGGTATTCGTTTTTATGATTTTACAACAGCTTTTATAGATAGTTTTCCTAGATCTATTAAATTTTTATGCCTTTTTATGCCTAGTTTTTTACATACTGAAAAAAGTATTGCAACTGTATTAAAAGCTTACAGAAATGCGACAAATTATTAAGATTCTTTATTAAAATACTATTTATCACGCATTTAAATTAAGAGTTTTATTTTCTACTCACCTTATTTTGATTATTCGCAAAAAATATAGGTGTCTAATATATCTGAGCATATCTGAATATGGAGTAAAAGGAATTTAATAAATTAAAGTAAGGTTTTACAGACCGTCAACATAAAAATAGTTATCTAATATAAGAGCAAGCTAATACGATCTGCTTGTGACAATAAAATAGTTTTGATAACGGTATTAAAGTCATTTCGAGGGAATCTCGTAACAGTATTCTAGCTTATCTAAAGGAGCTAATCTACTTTCGAAGTAATGGTACTAAAACTTGCTCTGGTGTTAAGTACTTAATCCCCCCGTCAGTATTACTTTCTCATTTAAGCGACAGTTGAAAGGAAAATATACCTACCTATCTACCGTGCGCTGCATACATTCATTAAATGAGCGGCAAAGTTCTTAAATCACAAAATTTCATCGGGATAACGGCTAGGTAAAACGGTAGAATAGAGCGCTCGGCATTCTATGCAACGAAAGCGCTTGCTTTAAAGAACAAATATCAAAACTGGTAGCGCGCAGCTGCTTGAAATTCATAATAAATTCAGGAGATCGACAAAAATAGTAAGAGAAAATAAAATCAAACTAGCGATAAACTGGTTGGACGCGATAATTTGTAAAATATTTCCGTTAAGACTGCGGTGTCGACGCAGATTTTGATCTTAATGGTAACGTAGGTGCACGTTCTTCCTACATACTGGTAAAATTATGAAAATAATTTTCAACTTCCTTATCGAATTTGAGGAACATCAGTGTTCGTTACCTTAGTATTTTATTGAACGACATAAATGTAATGTAGTCTTGCGTTTATTTATTCTGTTATTCACATGTTTCAGAACTCCGTTAGTCTCTGTCGTTATACAGTCAGATTTAACTACATAAATAATAATAATAATAATAATAATAAACGGTCTTTATTTCTTCAAACACAACAACGTACTTACATATATGGAGTATAACTTAACGAGGAAACAGGGCGAAATTCAGACGAATCTGTTTTTCAATTTAACCCTACATAACCAAAAAAAGAAAAAGCAAAACACATATTTCAAGCACACGAGATGACATACAATTTTAATCTAAATAAGTACATAATTAGAAATGTATGGAGCTATACAGTGAGCGCGCAGCCACCAATCTAACATAGACCAGACTGAAAAGCAAATGGGTGATTAAAGTATCGCTTCTTAAACATGTAACACGAACCACTACCTTTAACAAATCGAGGAGTATTATTGTAGATATTTGCGATCTGATACGAGTAACTCTTTTTAAAGAATTGGTGTGCATGGGCCGGCGGTGTTAAAGTTCCTTTAAATCTAGTAATTGGGTTTTGGAACCTTTGGTGTAACAATAACTATCACCAAATGTTTGGTGATAGTGGAAAAACCTAGCATTGACTTTGTCAGTGTGATAGTTCCTTTAAATCTGATGTTCAACGTATGAACATCAGTCCTAAAAATTATTTTATTATAAAGAGAGGGTGGCTTTTCCGAGTGTATAATTTTATAAAACAGACAAGCAGCATGAAGTATGCGACGATTTTTCATATTTAACCACCTGACATCCCTTAACTTGTGACTAATGTGTTCCCGTCGACGAATACCATAGATTAGACGCAAGCAGGAGTTTCGAACTTTCTGTATTTTTTGCACGGTGATTGAACTTAATAACGGAGAATAAATTACAACGCAATAATTAAAATGAGACAAAACTAACGTTTCACAAAGCATTTTCTTTATTTTTTGAGTTAAAAACATTCTGCTGCCATAAATTAATCTGAGACTGTTGTAAGCTTTTTGAGTGCATTTATTAATATATTCATTGAACTTTAATTCCTCGTCTATTATCAGTCCCAACCTCTTCACCGAACTTTTGCAAGTTAGTTGAACATTGTTAATACTTATATTAATATTTGGTAGTAACTTGGCTTTTTGATTTACCGGCGCGAATAATATTATTTCCGATTTAACAGGATTTATTGTAAGAGAATGTCGCTGTGCCGAGTCAACAAGACATTTCAGATCTTGATTAATATTCGCACAAGCTGTGCGAACATTCGTAGGTGTAAACGAACAATAAAGCTGCGTGTCATCTGCATAAAAGTGGGACTTACAAAATTTTATATTATTTTTAAAGTAACTGGTATAAACAGTAAACAGAAGCGGTCCTAAAACTGACCCTTGTGGAACACCGGATGTTACATGTTGAAATTCAGATGAGTCGTCATTGACTACAACAACTTGGACTCTGTTCGCAAGGCATGACATTAACAGCTGTATAGCAAGATCCTCCAATCCCACATAGTGCAAAATAGATGCAAGCAAGCTGTGATTAATTGTGTCAAATGCTTTGGAAAAGTCTAAGAGACACAGAATAGTGGCTTTTCCCTTATCCAATTCCGAAATGATATCATCTATAATTGTGAGTAATGCAGTTGTACAACTAAACCCAAATCGAAAACCTGACTGGGTCTCAGGTATGATATTATTTTTATAAACAAATTTCTGTAATTGTTCAGTTAATATCATTTCAGTGATCTTTGACAAAATTGGTAATATACTGATTGGTCTAAGATCGGAAAACGTAAGAGGATTACGGATTTTGGGCAATGGCCTAACAATAGCCCGTTGCCATGATATCGGAAACACACCTTCTGTGATACAAAAATTAATGATATGAGTTAAATAAGGGGTTATATGAGGACAAACCAATTTAATGAGTTGCACATTTAGACCATCAATGTCCACGGCACTACTTTTAATTGAATTGATAGCCCTGAGTACATCTACATCACTCACCGTCACAAAACTAAATCTAAAATTTGCCATTCTGTTATCATTATAAAATTTGAGGAGGCCATCATGAAATGGAAGAGTGGGAATAGAATTTATGAAGTGATTGTTTATTTCATTCGGGTGACACAAGGAATCAGGAATAGAGAGTGATTTATTAGTGGAGATGCCAACCGCCCTCAAGGCATTCCAAACACCATCAGAGCCACCATGTAATAAATATATAATAATAAAACTGAATCATACGGACGATTAAAAATATTAAAGTAGATATATTTTTTTATTACGTATGGTGACAGCAAAATAATTTACAAACAATTTAGCACCGTCTTATGCGAATCAGCCAATACAAGTTATTATTGCCTATAACAGTATTAATTATTAGTATACAGGATTTTCCACGGAAGTGAATAGTTAGAAATTTTGGGGCTTAACGAAGCTCTTCAGATTTAAAAATTTGGAGTTCGTCATAGTTTGGTATGTACTTTCTTTCTAAAATATTTCAAAGTTACCTACACTTTCGATTAACCGGAAGTCGCCATGAATTTGAAGACCCTGTATATTGTTACATTTTTGAATTCAGCATAAAATTATATGACCATTACAACTAGAGTTCCCTATACCTATCTTCAACTGTTTCTACGATATTACGATTTTTGTGAAAATTTTGACATTTACACCGTGATATATAATTTATAATTTTTAACCTGCTTTATGTACTTGGGGCCCTATGTAATTTAACATGTACATAAATGATCTCTTTCACAAGCAGAACTGTGATGTCTTAGCATATGCTGACGACTTTAAAATATATACAATCGTAACTTGTAAAAATAACTGCCAAAAGCTACAGCGGGCCTTATGCATAATAAATGATTGGTGTCAAAAGAATAACATTACACTTAATGTTAATAAGTGTGCCATTGTTTCGTGCAGTAGATGTTTAAATGCTATAACTTACGATTACAACTGCGATTACCAATCAATACCGAAGGTTTACACAATTCGCGACCTCGGAGTACTTTTCGACAGTAAGCTAACGTTTTCTGAACACCTTAGAACTACATGTGCATCTGCATCTAAAATGCTTGGTTTTCTTATAAGATCTTGTAGGCACTTTATGTACCCAGAAACTTTGACTACGCTATATTGGTCGTTAGTGTGAAGTAAATTGGAATACGCATCCGTGGTGTGGTATCATTGATACACTTACCAGCAAATGACTGTTGAACGAGTTCAGAAACGATTTCTAAAATACTTGAATTATCGAATTGATGGAATATATCCAGACAGAGGTTCGGATTACGTTGGCTTACTGACGCGCCATAATTTTGAATCTTTGTCTGACCGCCATGATGTACACAGTTGCAATTTTTTATGTAATTTACCTTATTATAAGCTTGACTCCCCAGACCTATTGTCCCAAATTAACTTCTCAGTCCCTACACTGAGAGAAATAGATAGTACTCTTTAACATAAATATAGTATACTTTAATATATTTTATAGCTCCTATAGGGACAATCATATTTTATATTACCGGTGACAATATCTGTATAGTAAATATCTGTGAATACTTTTTATTAACTCGTATGGTAAAGTGTACTATATTTGTATTATTAATTTGAGCATACATGTTAGTAAATGTGAAAAAAATGTCTAGTAGCGCTGACTATATTTGATAATAACTGTTAACAATGAAAACTATAATAAGTATAGTTTAATAATTTTTAATTATAATTAATTAATATAATTTGATTAGCCGGTGACAGCCGGGCGAATTGCCGTCGTATCGGGCAGGATTGCGGGAATCAGACCGGGCCGTGTACTGTAGAGTACTACCGGTATTGAAGCGCCTCGTAATTCTCGTCTGTGGGCGATTGTCCACAGTACTTTTTACACGACGTTAACCATGTATAAGCATCATATAGATATTACGCAGCCACATTTACCGATCACAATTTACATTGAGTATGAATTTCAAAGATTATGAAACAAGCGTAGCGCCATCTTTACGACAAAAGCTGTAGTATCACATATTTATGTAGCTAAACCAATTATGAGTATTATGATATTCCTACTATATAGATATAAAACTATACAGCATTCATTTCATTCCATCTCATTATTAATGCCGTTTTCAATAATCAAAGTAAGGTGACTGTTGCAAGCACCTAACCTAACCTAAATAAACACAACACAGTAAATTTGCTACACCTGTTATTATAACTGTCTTCACTACATTATATGCAATTTATTATATTCACTTGTTGTAAAATATTGTAAAACATTTCACTATATTTTGTAGAAGATTGTCACACAATATTTTTAAACAATTTTATTGCTTTTTTTGTAACCGTGATATAGGAAAATGCAACGCCGTTGTTCTAAAATTTTGCACAATAGTAGGAATTCTTACTACAATTTCCGTCAAACAGTGAAGTGTAAATATTACAACATGGATTTTTCTCTGTGCAGACACAAACATGCACCGACACGAATACGTACACCTGTATCACACGTACATAACACGTGTGAGTCGCAATACAGCTTATTGGTCGATTTCTTCGGTAAAGATCGACAATGAATAGAGCAAGGGGTGGGAAGAGCGTTACGAACATTTATGTTAGAAATTGAATATGCATCGAATACCTGGTAACATCCAGATTTTACCTCTTACTATAAGCATGGTAACATCTGGTTATTTTACTCTTAATACCCCACATATTGTCGTTTTGACAATAATTATGTTACTAATTAACATAAAGAGATTTACTATCTAATTTCTACAATCCATTTTTCTCAGTGTAGCAGTCATAGAACCAGGTCCATTTTACCATTACATATTCCTAGATCTAACACCAATGTCCATCGCAAATCTCCCGTTGTTCATATGTCAAGAAACTATAATAGATTTTGTACGTCATGATTCTGCTCCGCAGAGGTTAATCAAGAAAAATCCAAATATATGAACGTATGCAAGAGTGAAAAAAGGAACAGCAAAAGAAGTATAAAAATTGGAAGTTATAATATGGAGGAAATAGACAGTTTCAAGTATTTAGGAATTCCAATAAATAATAAGAACAATAGAAAGAAAGAAATAGACCAAAGGGATACAAGGCATACTATAGATAAAAAATGTTAATGAACAACAAGTCGCTCAGCAAAAAAACGAAATTAAGAATATATAAAACTACAATAAGACGGGTCGTAATGTATGCAGCAGAAAATATATGTATGTCAAGCAAAGATGAAGAAAACTTAAAAATTTTGGAAAGAAGGATAATAAGGAAAATATTTGGAGGAAAGAGAATAGACCAAGAACATTACAGAAGATTGAAAAACCAAGAGATTGATGAAATACTAGAGAAACAGAATATAGTAAAAATAATAAAATCAAAAAGAATAAGATGGTATGGGCATATAAATCGTATGTGTGACAACGCAATAGTTAAAAGAATAACAAAATGGAAATCGCACTCAAGAAGAAGAAGACGACCTAAGCTAAAATGGGAAGAACAGGTAATCATCGACATAGGAAGTATGAAAATTACAAGATGGAGAGAGAAAATGCAGGACAGGCGAGGGTGGAGGAGAGTAGTAGAAGAAGAATCTAAATTAGTTACCGTAACTAGTGATTTTCAACGCTTTTGACCACCCATATCCTGAAAACGGTTGAGAATTGGAACTATGCTGACTGGAAGTGTTTTGCTAATTTTGATACAAGGAATAACCCTATGAAGTTATGCAACTCAACGAGAAGATATATATACATATCTACAGGTATGCTAATTTTAAAGTTGTAAATCCATTTTTTTTCAAATAGAACATCCGATATATTTCAACATTATTTGATGCAGAATTAAATTCTGCACCGATTTGCTGTAACATTCACTATACCTATCTTCAATAGTTTTCTTTAAAATACTCGTTCTATTTGTTAATGCTTTCAAATCGTCGAATAATATTTTACGTAGTAGACTTCATTGCATTGACTTCACATTAAATTATTGTTTTCCGTAAATAATATATGTGTAGATCTTCTTGGTTTTTAAAGTCATGTAGTTAAACAACTATTAGAGTGAGTAAGACGTTTCGGTTTATTAATAAAACCTTAATCATTTACATTTTTAAAAATTAATAATGTAGAAAATAAAATTTTGATGTATAAAAATATATAACATTTTTTGTTTTATTGATAAAATCAGTTTGTTTTTTGTTTTAATTTGAAAGAGTTTTGAAATGTTTTATATAAAGATTATTTTGTGAATTGTGTCAGTTGTATTAGTTATCGTAGGTTATGGTTAAATATGAAAAACGTTACTAAATTTTTATTAAAATTTCATTTATAGAATAAGTTATAAAGTTTAGTGAAAAATTGTGTGTCAGTTTTATCATTTATAGAATTATTATGTTTATAAATTTGGATTATTTCAAGTATAGTTCGTGCTTTATAGTTTTGTTCTTGGTTTAGGATTGATCCATTGTTAAAATCAAATGTATGATTTTGTGTTATTTCATCTTTTTTTAAAGCTGTAAGATTTTTGTTATATTTGTGTCCGTTTATTCTATTTTCTAAATATTGCATAGTTTCACCGATATATACACCATTACAATTTTGACAATTTATTTTATATACTAGGTATATGTGATGTTTTATTTTTTTCAGTTTCGATTTTAATTTTGTGTAAATTTGATTTTGTATTTTATTATTATTTTGATTTGCTATTTTAAAATTATAAGGTTTGATAATTTGATTAATTTTTTCAGAAAGATTTTTTACATAAGGAATTTTTATGTATTTTATAAATGTTTGACTATTATTTATAGTTTTTGTTGATTTATTATAAAAACGGAATATTCTTTGTTTAAATATTTTATTGATAAGATGATTTGGATAATTATTTTGTTTTAGAATAGTTTTTGCTTTATTAATGGTATCATTTCGAAAAATTGGACTGGTTAAATTTATAGCTCTATCAGCTAAACTAATAATAACACTATTTTTTTGCGAGATTGGTTGTGATGATTTAAAATTTAGATAACGTCCAGACCATGTAGGTTTGGTATACCATTTATTTAAAATTTCATTATTGTTTTTTATCAGTTCAATATCTAAAAATGTAATGCTGTTGTTTTCTTCGATTTCGACTGTAAATTTTAATCTAGGGTGATACGAATTAAATTTTTCTAATAATTTTGTTATATTTTTCTCTTCTAATGCTGTTATACAGTCATCAACATATCTTTTGAAAAATTTTTTTTTTCAAAGGATATGTTAATGATATATAACAAAAATCTTACAGCTTTAAAAAACATGAAATAACACAAAATCATACATTTGATTTTAACAATGTATCAATCCTAAACCAAGAACAAAACTATAAAGCACGAACTATACTTGAAATAATCGAAATTTATAAACATAATAATTCCATAAATGATAAAACTGACACACAATTTTTCACTAAACTTTATAACTTAATTCTATAAATGAAATTTTAATAATAATTTAGTAACGTTTTTCATATTTAACCATAAACATAACTAATACAACTGACACAATTCACAAAACAATCTTTATATAAAACATTTCAAAACTCTTTCAAATTAAAACAAAAACCAAACTGATTTTATCAATAAAACAAAAAATGTTATATATTTTTATACATCAAAATTTTATTTTCTACATTATTAATTTTTTAAAATGTAAATGATTAAGGTTTTATTAATAAACCGAAACGTCTTACTCACTCTAATAGTTGTTTAACTATATGACTTTAAAAACCAAGAAGATCTACACATATATATTTAAAAAGTCAAGAACATTTGGAAGAGACCGTAAATAATATTGTTATAATATTGTTTATTGTATGTTTAAGTGATAAGTGCATATTATTGTGTAATTGTGAATCACGCTGGATATCAAAAAGAAACACTGCAATACTAAATGTGGTTTTATAATTTCTATATCAACATCCTTCATTGGTAAAAGATGCCATATTTGAATTTAGAAGTGGATTACATGAATTTTATTAACTAACAAGGGTTTCTCATGCGACATGTTTAGTATCGTAAATGAACTTATTGTAAATTTACAAAGTGTAAACATAAATATTTTCATATTTCAAGAGAAAGTAGAAGCAATATTTGGGCAATTGAGTATATGGAAACAACAAGTTTTCAGACAAGTAAATTTAAAATTTATCAAAACTTTTAGAAAATCATCCCGAAATCAATGTACAGCTAAACACGCCTTCTGCATCAATTCAAGAACATCCCTTCGGGTTAATAAAAAAAATTTCCGACAAAACATGCCAAAGATTTATAAATTAGAAATCCATTCACAGTAAACATAAAAAAGTGCAGAAACATTTGAATTAAATAGACGAGAAGTCAATATTTTAATTTAAACATATTGTGATACTGACCTGAAAGAAAGATTTGAGTTGAAGGAGAATATAAAATTGTGAATGCTAATGTTATTCGTAACAAAATATTTTAGCAAAATTGGATTTTTTATACTAGTTTTCTTTTAAACAAGAGGATGTTGTACCAAATATGGAAGAAATTAATTTTTTTTCCTCCTAATTTATAGGTTTTATTACAAAATGTAATTACACTCATTTATTTAATATAAATTAATTATTTATCTTAAAAGATAAATCTGATAACAACAATAGTCAAAAACTACTCAAAATACTCAAAACGGTGACACTGAAATTGCACTACGCTGGACGTACGTTTCAATAGCAAAGCTATCATCATCAGCAGCAAAATGAAACGGTCCAGTTGTTGCTTACAAATCATATTTTGTTACGCATATTAGTGTAGGTCGAGAAAATAATTTCAGAAGATACCGGTCCGCACTATGAAAAGGTTTAGGAGCGCTGTCTTAACTTATATTAATAATAGGAACCGTGAACGTCTAAGTAAAATACAAAGCCCTCTATGGCAACATAACAGCATTAAATTACTGACGACAATATAACACACATGGAACACCCTTCATTTATGCATGCGCTTTATTCCTATTATAAGCAAATGCATCACACATATCTAGTAAGTTTCATCGTCAGTAAATACGTAACAAATTTCAAACAATACACTACAAAGCATTCGTAATACTTCATCTAATTTTCCCTTTAGCTCGCAACGTACGCTGCATATTTAGTTAGCTGTTAGGTCAGAGTGTAAACCGCAACTTGATATATTATGTTGGAGTCTTGTACCAAGGTAGTGGGTACGTACACATATAAATAGATCAATTTACTTTACGCTTTCTATCTCGCTTTAAACGGGAAGTTTTATGGGTCATTGCTGCGTACACAATGCCGACAATGGAGCCCTTAAAGCGCCGTTTATACACAGGCACATAATAACTGTAAAGTAAGTCAACGCGTCCCTTGCATTCGAAAAAGCTCAGTAAAGTTGGCGGAACAGTAGATAAACCGTAAATACGACACTTACATTGTTCTGGAAAAGATACGGAGCGCTAACGGTTATTATTTCCTATGTGCGAACCGGCGAAACTACTTTTGAAAGTTCGCCACGTTCTGCTATAAAAAATATATGGTTCAAAACACACCTAATCATCTGCAGAGATCTGTCAAAGCGTGAAGGGACCCAACGTGGTAGATACGAAACCTTTTATAGCGAGCTTAAAAAAGAAACATTTACTCTCGTCATATTTATTGCACCACAGTAGATAAAATGATAATTTTAAACAGTATTTGATAGCAATCATAAAAAACTCTATGAAACTGTCTTGACTAAATTAGCATATTGCCAAGAAGTCGTATTTATTTAGCAGATTAACGAGAAATTACGTATGAAAAAAGGTTTTAAATATATATTATTCACTTTATACTGTCCCTAAACTTCAATATCCAAAAATATACGGGTGATCTCATTTCAGAATAGAAATGCTAAGTACATTAAAGCATCGATTATCTAAGACATATCGAGTGGGAGTGTTCGGATAACTAATTTTTCGAATATCCGATAATTTACAACAAATATTAGTTCCACTATCATTGGAGTTATATGAAACAAACAAACAGGTATATAAAACACAAAGCCGAGTATAATGTATGTTACAAATAATAATAATAATAATCCTAATTAGTCAAAAAACTCTGTGTAAGGTAGAAGAAGTGGCTAATAAGACAATTGCGGATGTAATCAAATGGCTGGAGAATAAGAGGCTGAAGATCGCGCCGGAAAAAACTGAAGCCGTACTCCTGGTTAGAGGGAGGAAAGAAAAGGTCCTGAACATCAGAGTAGGCACCGCAGTGGTTACATGCCAGAACTCCATCAAATACCTGGGAATCCACTTCGACGCCGATATGGGGATGGGCACCCATATCAGGAGGACCGCAGAAAAAGCCACGAGAGTAATTGCCGACTTGGACTGTATCATGCCGCGGGAGGGAGGACGCCGACTCCTGGCGTCGGTAGCCCAGTCAGTCTTTCTTTATGGCGCTCCAGTTTGGTTTCAGGCGCTGGAAAAAGAAACCCACAGAAAGGCCCTGCTTGCGGTGCAGCGTAAGCTAGCGATAAAGATCACCGGGGCTTACAGAACCACCTCAACAAAGGCGCTGTTAACCCTAGCCCGAACCCCGCCAATCGAGCTAATGGCAAAGAATAGATGTGAGACGGAGCTGCGGAAGCTGGATAGGAGGATGGCCACGGAGCAACTCCTAAACCGTTGGCAAAAGTACTGGGAGCAGGATGACGGCAAGGCAGGATGGACCAAAACGCTGATAAGGGATGTCAGAACTTGGTACGAACGGAAGCATGGCGAGGTGTCATACCATCTGACGCAACTCTTGACAGGGCATGGACCGTTTCTGACATACCTTTACAGATTTAAACTCAGCGCCACGGAAGATTGCCAGTACTGTGGAGAGAGGGATACAGTTGAACATACCTTCTTTGTATGCGTGAGGTGGCGGCAGCTCAGGCAGTATCTTTACGACCTGGTGGGCACCCTAACCCCCGAAAATCTAGTTGACACCATGCTTCAGTCGAAGGAAGCTTGGAAATACATCAATAACACGGCCCAAAAGATCCTTACCTTTAAGGAGAGAGAGATGCGCGTAGAGAAACCCTGAGACCCCCAACGCTATGTGCCCGAACAGCTGCGCGGATGCCCCTCCCCCCCCCCCTCTGAAGTAATGTCCCAACAGTCCCAGGGGGGTGCTAGGACCACACCGCCGAACGAGGGGGGTTTTTTTAGTCGGTAGGAATCCGACATACCCCGGCGACACGGGCCGCCGGAAGTCTTTTGAAGATTTTTCCCCTCTCTCGCTAAAAAAAAAAAAATAATAATAATAATATATATTTCACCTCATAATGCTTACAGAGCGTAAGAGATCGTCAACAGTACAAAAAGATAATGATAAAAAAATGTATAAATGTAATAATAAAAGCTAACATATATGTAAATAAGACAATAATACAAAAAAACAAAAAACACAAACAGATTTATGTCTCATTAAAATATATTTTTTCTGTGAAAAAGTCACTGACGTTATAAAATATTTTGTTACTTAGACATTTTTTTAGTGCATCTTTAAATTTTTTGGGTGGCAAGTTTTTTACTTCCACTGGTAAGTGGTTATATATCTTTAAGCATTGAAATAAACATTGTATTTTGCTCAATTCGGTTTTAGGTGGCAAGAGATATGATTTGGCTGTACCGCTAGTGTTATGACCATGCACCAACTCGTATTTAGCGAAGAGGTCGGCGTAGTTGGTATGCGTAAAAACCGCACTTTCTAGTATATAGGGCGATGGTAAGGTTAAGATGTTGTAGTCCCTAAAGACATTTCTACACGAGTCTCTTGGCTTTAGACCAAATACAGCCCGTAGACAAGCCTTTTGCGCCACAAAAACACTAGCCACGTCTACCGCCCGTCCCCAAAACACAACACCGTACCTTAGCCTTGAGTGCACACTAGCATAGTACAACTGGAGACCCGCATCACAACCCAGATTGAGAGATATCACTTTCAGTGCATAACACAAGCCACTCAGCTTCGAAACCATGAGGCCGACATGGGATCCCCAAGACAGGCCGCCGTCCACCCGCAGTCCCAGAAAGGCGGTCTCTTTCGCACAGGTAAGTTCCCCACCTAAATGTTGGATATTCACATCAAGATCAATGATGCGGTTAAATATCATGAGCTGCGTTTTAGAGATATTTAATTTAAAGTTATTTTGTTGAAACCACTCAATAGTTATACTTGTTAAAATAAACGTACAGTTTAGAAAAATAATCCCAAGGTTTAACAATAGGGCCTCATGATATTCTTATGGAGGACCTCAAAAAGATTTTATTCACCAAGATTTTGACTACCTAAAGGGCATAACATTCGCTCTACAGCAGGCCCTAGCTTAGGACGTGTATGCATATTACATAAATACTGCTATTCTTATGATGCCAAAATCACCTATAATGTTGTTTTGATTTCGAATCAAAACATGCGCACTACGTGTATAATATAAGTAATTTCTATATTCGCAGTTCGATTTTTTTGCCAATTATTATATTATGTTAATCAAATTTTGATGATGAAGAAACCATTTTTCGTAGATTTGTAATTATGTGATAAAATTTGGGTTAAACTGGAACACATGATTCTGGCACTACCAAAAAACAATGCTATAAATTATATAAGCAAATAAAATATAAAAGATTGCTATATTAATTGCCAGTTGATGAAAAAGGAGACCATTTTGTAGTTTCGCATAGTGTTGGGCAAGGTAGGGGAAAATAATTATCCTCGCTAACGATAATTATTTCCCCTACCTTGCCCAACAATAGTTTCGCATACATTGCAAGTATAATATTTCTATTTAAGACTGAACTATAGTGTATGGCCGGTTGCCTGTTTTTCGCTGTTCTCTGGTAAAGGATTACGCAAAAACAGATAACTCATTTTTCTTTTTAACGTATTGCTGTGGTCTGGCAACCCGGTTTGCGTAAATTCAGTTTCTTTTTCTCGTTAATTCCGTTAAGAGTTTTTCAATGTTGCGAGAAATTTCAAATTGTTTTATTTTATATAAGAGAGTTAGTGTTTTAGATTGTTTAATTTATTTATTTTATTGTTCAGTTGTTTATTTTAATTTCATTCATCTGTACATTTTGCTTTCACGGGTATTGTATATATTATTTTGTTTTTGCGAGTCTGTTTGCGGACAGCTCGTGGTGCGTTGTTTTCGCACGCATCGGAGACTTTTATATATATACGGTTGTATGAACCGTGCAAGGGCAGTTCCCTGATAACACGTGTAAGTAGAGTTATATATAAATTTGTATTTCATTTCTGCCATTTTGAGATTTTTACTTTCAAGCATTGAATTCACATTTTTGAATTAATATCGTTAATCATGGAATAATAATTGATATTGTATTTTTGTGTACACAATTTAGATATAGGATCTGTTATTATTTTTACGTGCAGGAAGATAGTTTAAGTTTAAAAGAGTAATTTTTTTTAGTTCGTTGTTAATTTTTCTGTTTTGTAATTATTTATTAATCACCGCGGGTTGGGTGAATAATAGCATTGTGCTTGCTTCTAATTTTCATTTATTTAAATTACTGGAATTTTTCCACGTGTAATTTAGTTGTTTTAATTTTGAGACCACGTGGATTGATTTGCAGAAATTTATTATCTTCCTGAACTTTTTTGTTTTCTTTTGCTTAGTAAAAGGATTTTGAATTGTCCGTTTGTAATTTAAAGCCAGCAGTTTTATTTCGACCAGGATCTTACGTCCAAGGTTTTTTTCTACAAAGTTTGTATTTAACATTTTTTTTTCTTTTTTTTTATAACATAAAATTATAGAATTTTTATATCATTCAAAATTATTGTTCTTTTATTTTTAATTAAACCTTTTAAATTGTTTTTTTGGAGTATTAATGAAAGTCAGTTTTCTTTTAACCCACAATTTTCTTTTTAAAATTGAAACCCTGTTTTTAATCGTTCTTTTGCGCCTTAATAAAATTGTTATCATTTGAGCTAGCTAATTTAATTTTTCATTGTAAAAATTTCATTTTTACATTTTTGTTGGCACTTTCAGTACACAGCAGTATGTTTTTCGAGCATTCAGTGCCGAACTACATATACGTTTCTATTCAGGCGATTAATTTTAAAAAAAAAATGAAATTTTAGCTATTGCAACAATAATGGATCCAAGGTTTACGCGAATCCACTTTAAGGGTCCAGTCTCAGTGGCAGTATCAGCAGCGCTTGCTAAGATATCACGTTATATATAACCTGAATACAAATCAGAATTACCTGAAAAAGAGCAAGAACCTTCAAGAGGGCGTGATATTAGGCCTGTTCATGATGATATAATTAAATCTTCTATCGAAACAGGAAGTTTACCTTGAACAAGTGGGATTCCAGCGGAATTAAAGCAGTATTTGGATCAAAATAATTTACCCAAACATCAGAACCCAATAGCTTATTGGGAAAATGTTAAAATGGCATTTCTGCATCTATATAAATTTGCTATGAACTTTTTGTCAATTATTGGAACGCCTCAGTGAAAAATAATCGATGCATCAAATCGATACTTTTATGTCAAAAGTCCCATCACTAAATTATATCCCCAGCGAAGCTGGATCATCAAAAGTTCGAGCTATGGAAAAACTAGTATTGTCATGCAAAACTTTAAAATAGCAACGAACACGGTGAAGTGTATTTTGTTTAAACATTACATCAGTTTAGATAAAAAGAAACAGATCTGGATAAGGGGATATAACCGCCGATAGGATCCAAGTAAATACGGGCTATGTGTATTGTAACATAAATTCTACATAAGAGTCCCGAACAAGACATCACTTCACGCAGGCACAGCTCAAAGAGATCGAGGTCAGAGACAACAATAGACAATTTCCCCGCAGCCAAAGGAGAGTCGTCATGATTTTTCCTTTTCATTCCTCTGTGTCGCCGTTTCCCGATCTGTCGGACGAACGCAGAGAGCGGAGTACTACGTATCGGCCTCTGATACGTTGTTTGAATTTCCAATGATCCTATCTTTGCGGTCGTCTCCGAACCTCGTGGATTTGTTTCTTTTTTTAATCTTTCGCGTCGACAATCATAGCAAATGCGCTACAAAGGTCCCTGCAGTGTCACGTAGCTGCAAGTAATTGTCGCGAGTTTTGAAAAATATGAATATTTATCGTTCACGTATACCGACCACGTTTATTGTGACTGTTGTGTTTCGATACACTACGTGACGCGTATTTTTTAAATATAGGAATTGAAAATCATAAATTCTAGAAAACTGTATTCTTAGAATGGAAATAACTTTGTATATATTTAAGCCTCTTGGAAATATGATATCTTATATCATTCCAATGACTTGAGTATGGAAGCTTTTATCAACATCAATGCAATATTTCTTTTTATCGCTATCAGTATTTTTTCAACATTTTAAACATTCTGTAATGATAATAATAATAATTGATTGAAATATACAAATCGGCCGATCTGCTATTACAATTTGTCAAAGAACATGAGCTCCATAGCAGAGAGAGCGGCAGCAAAACTGGGGAGAAAACTTAAATTTACTAAAACGAGAAATCACAGAAGAAAAGCATATGCAACAACACCTAGAGAAAGTTATGCGCAGTGTATATTATAAAAACAACGAAAAGTTAAACTTATCAAAACAACTTACCTTCGCATTTCTGGGTTCCCCAGGGCTATATTCCGAAACCGAGGGATACGTCATGACCTGTCAGGATGGTGTGTTTCTAAATCTAACTTACCGCAGAGAAATTATGGGAGACCAGATTCCTTCCACCAACGGCAGAACCTGTACCTATTCACCTAAAACAATTATGCACCTACTTACCCCGTGCAAAAGATATGCTCCAAATATGCACATACATAGGCAGACACGATAATGCTTTGAAAGTGGTACACTACCATATGAGACATGTTCAACTTGTTCTTTTCGCCGTTCCTAAAACGGCTGTCACATTTGGAGATTTTTCCTCAGGTTTTGCTGCAATAATCTGAAAGTGATTTTTTAAATTTATCAGCAGAGATGCTAATCACAGTCAGTCTTCCACGTGCTGATTCAATGTAATTTTTGAATCCAAGAAAAATAAATAGTTTCTGAATGACTGATATGTCATTGCAAATTACTACCTTCCATATTGTGCAGACATACTGGCGCATCCTTTGGCAGATATTATTAATAAATCATTGCAAAACGGCATCTTTCCAAAATTGTTAAAATTTACCCTTACAAAGCCAATAACAAAAGCGGAGATAAGGGAGACATTCAAAACTATAGACCCATAGCATTGATATCAAACATATCAAAAATATTTGAAAAAATTATGCTAAAAAGGATTATTGATTTTGCTCAGGTGCACAGTATTTTCAGCAATAATGAAAATGGTTATCTGAAAGGCCGTTCCACCACTCGAGCCATGTTCCAACTACTACAGGAAATAACAGATGTACTAAATCAAAAAGATTCAGCAGTATGTATCCTAATGGACTTAACGAAAGCGTTTGACTGTGTACACCATCAACAGCTGCTTGACAAACTTGACTTGATGGGTTTCAGAGGTGTTGCATCGGAGTGGATCAGGTCATACTTATCAAATAGGTACCAAAGCGTAGTAGCTGCCAATGAATCCGGAGAAGAATTGAGATCTGTATGGAAGGAAATACGAATAGGTGTCCCACAAGGATCAATTTTAGGACCGATACTATTTCTGCTCTACTTAGACGATTTGCCGGATGTCACTGAGAATTTGACACTTATGTATGCGGATGATACTTCCGCGCTGGTACGAAGTAATGAAACGCAGAGCTTACTGACAAAATTAGGAAACACGATGGCCACGTATAAAAATTGGTTTACAGAAAATAATCTTGCATTAAATATAAAGAAAACAAAATTTCTAAAATTTGGCAATAGTGAGGATATACTTGTCAATGTTGAGAGTGAAAACCTTAGCTATTCGGATCAGGCTACATTCTTGGGTGTAACTGTGGACAATGACTTGAGTTGGGGACGTCACGTGGAGGCCCTTGCTGGCAAGTTGTGCACCCAGTGTTATGCACTAAAATCGATAACAAAAAGTGTGAGTGTGGAGGCCGCGATGTTGGTGTACTATGCTTGTGTGTTTTCCAGACTAAATTATGGAGTGATCTTTTGGGGCAATTCGTTTGAGGCGAGCAGGATCTTCATTCTACAAAAGAGATGTTTAAGATCAATATACAGTCTCAACCAAAGAGACTCTTGTGTGAATATATTTAAAACTTATCAAATATTAACTTTGCCATCATTATATATACTAGAATATGCTGTCTTTGTTAAAACACATTATATAGACTTTTTTAAACAATATGAATTACAACATGTATATAAAACGAGAGGTACTTACCATAAGACACTGCCATTCACTCATTTATCAAAAATCCAAAAAAACGTTTTTCATCAGTGTATAAAAATCTTTAATCACATACCAGATTCCTTAAAAAGCTTACCTGATGTACAATTCAAAAAATTATTAACACGTTATTTCACTGGTAAGGCATTCTATAATGTAAATGAATTCTTTTACGAAGAGGTCCAATGATGTCACTTGTTACCTTTTACTTGTAATATAAGAATGTTTTTAATATGTTGATTTTTTATGTGTATTATATATATACAGGGTTAGTAAAAAGTCCCGGAACGGTCGAATAACTTTGTTATTTGAAAATTATGATTTCTGAAATTTGGTATGGGGGTATAGTTAATATAAATGCATTTTATGCAATACAGTTAATATTTTTTTCACTTCCGGTTTAATCGGCAATACGTCCAATTTCTTTTTTTTAAATGGAACGCCCAGATTTTTTTAACACTTTTGAATGCAAAATAAAAAACTACGTTCAGGAAGTATTAAGATGTTTATTTTTATTCACAAGAAAACAGTTAAAAAATTAAAAAAGTGTCCTAATACAGAAAAATCAAGATACCTGTCTATTCAGGTTGCGATTTCAATAATTGTTCAAAATGCTCTCCATTTACAATTTGACAAAAATGTAAACGGTCAGTAAAATTTCTTATTGAATTTTGTATTTGTTCTGGAGTGATGCGATTGGCTTCTTGAACTATTCTCTCTTCCAATTGTTCAAGATTATGGGGACGATTTTTGTACACTTGACATTTCATGTGACCCCAAAAGAAAAAATCTAACGGCGAGAGATCTGGCGAACGTGCTGGCCATTCGATTGCTCCTCTACGTCCGATCCAACGTCCCGGAAAAATTTCATTCAAATAATCGCGGACATTATGGGCAAAATGGGGGGGGGGGGAGAGCTCCATCTTGTTGAAACCAAAAATGTGCATTAGGGTGATCACCTATGTTTGCATTTGGAAAGAGGGCCGCAAGTGCTGGAACAACCTCATTTCGCAATAAATTTAAGTAGACGTTGCCAGTTAAATTTCCTCTTATAAAAAATGGTCCTATGATGTTGTTTCCAACAAGACCAGCCCAGACATTCACCTTTTGAGGACGCTGTGTATGGACTTTTTCAATCCAATGCGGATTTTCAATTGACCAGTAGCGACAATTATGTGTGTTCACAGTGCCGTCGAGACAAAACGTTGCCTCATCTGAAAAAATGATGTGATCTAAAACATTAGGCTGCTGCTCGATCAATTCCGTCATTGTTTCGTAAAATTGTAGTCTACGATCTCGATCATCTTCAGTTAACTCATGGACGGGATACATTTTATAGGCTTTCATTCTTGCTGATTGAGATTAAGAATCGTATGAGCAGATTTTTGAGAGGTCTCATGAATTTGACCTAATTCTGTTGTGGACACGTGATGATTTTCTTCCACTGTAAGTAACACATTCAAACTAGTTTCTTCATCTGTTGCTGTTAATGGACGTCCCCTTATAGGTAAATCCTTCACCTGACGAAAGACTTCAAACTTTTGAATTGTTCGGCATACCGTACTTTTACTATCTGACGATCCGGATAAACAGTATTAAACAAAATACGAACCTCTTCAAAAGAACGTTGACGATCACCGTACCCACGCATCATTAATATCTCAATTCGTTCTGATTCAGTAAGTTTTTCTGCCATTTTCAAATGTGTCAATGTTTAAAATAAGTAAATTTATAGCGATGCAAAAGTTAAAACGCTTTTAAAATTGTCAAATGTGACGGCAAAAAGAATGCAAACACTAAACAACAACTTTTTTCAAAGGTACCTTGATTTTTCTGTATTAGGACACTTTTTTAATTTTTTAACTGTTTTCTTGTGAATAAAAATAAACATCTTAATACTTCCTGACGTAGTTTTTTATTTTGCATTCAAAAGTGTTAAAAAAATCTGGGCGTTCCATTTAAAAAAAAAAGTTGGACGTATTGCCGATTAAACCGGAAGTGAAAAAAATATTAACTGTATTGCATAAAATGCATTTATATTAACTATACCCCCATACCAAATTTCAGAAATCATAATTTTCAAATAACAAAGTTATTCGATCGTTCCGGGACTTTTTACTAACCCTGTATATATATATATGTATCATACTTTAATGTGTTATGAATGTTCCTTATAGACTTAATTTTTTTATTATTGACATGTTGTACACATATATGTATTACGGAACAAATAAATATTATCATTATCATATGTGGAAATTGAAAACCTGCCCAATATGGTGCATGAACAAAAATCGACAAAATTCATATGTAAGTTAGGAACCATTCTTGCTGTGGCTTATTCTGAAGAGTTGTTCAAAATTCAAATCATGTTTTATGACACACACAGTTTTATACATATAGGATAGTTTTTCTGGTTGTAAATATTTTTTAAAGAACCGCTCGAGAGCACGTTCATTTACTTTGATCTCTATTGTAGTTTAAAAAAAGTTCAGTTTCTTTTGGAAAAGAGAGGAATACTCGAAAACCCAACTTTTCAGTTTTCAGTCATTCTATTAATTTATTAATTTTTAGATACTACCTTAAAAGCAAAATAATCATGGATTAGTGTTGAATTAGTATCTACACAGGTATAATTGTGACTATTTTCAGACAAAATATATTTTGAGATAGAAAAAGTATTTCGAAGAAAACTTGGATTATACAGCAGATTTCGAAAGCACTAGAAAATATCCCTGAAGGAATATAATTTCCATTCATTTAATCCTCCCCACGTTTAGTAACCTTAACATTTAAATAAGAACAGTATTTAATTAATATAAATACACAGCAATTTAAGCGAGTTTGTTTGAATTTTGAAAAGCGTTGGAAACTTGTAGCTAACACAAACCTTAACTAATCACCTCCAAATCGTAGGATACTCTCATTTATTTTATTTTTGCATTTCTATCGCAAATTTTAAGCGAAAATTGTGTTTATTATTTGCTTGCCTAAATATATGCGTGAGAATTTTGTAAGCGAAAGTAATTTTTTATACATTTCTTCGATTAAAAAAATTTTGTCTTTGAACTTAAGTTATGATTTACATTATATATTTTTAAATAAAGTAGATATAAATTTGTTAGTGTAAAGTTTGAATCTATATATTTCTAGATTATTCCAAACTTCTAGTACATGCAGTATGCAGTTATATATCATTTTATTTTTAACAACATTAAAATGTTATCTTTTAACCCTCTCGATTGCGAATTAAAACAGTTGAAGAAACAAATCTGAAATTTACTAGGATGCAATTATTATTTTTTTGAAAATTTTTATGCAAGTTTCACATAGTGTTTTCATTTAGAGACATCACATGAACCTAATGCAGTATCGATCTATTTCGTCGAAAGAAAAAAACATCAAATGTTATTGTTTTTCACTTAATGTATATTTTATATCTATGTACCAAAACGATATCCAAACCGGTATCACCGCATATTATCGAGAAACAATAATAATAATAAGAAATACACTTCTACACGGTTTTGATGGCTCACCTGAAAAAACAATTAAACACAATAAAAGAAATGTATTTAATTCAAGATACAGGAGACATATTATATTGAAAGATATCGGGATATCTATCAATGAGGACAATGTGATAAGAAATCATCAAAACAATTCAAGCTACAAAGAAAAAAAATCAAAATAGGTTGTCCTTACTTGAGGACGTACTAAGCGAAATGGTTAAACCATTACAAAAACTTAATTTAAGTTAAATTAACTAGCGTTAAGGTGGATCAAATCTTTCGTGCTTTCCCTCGCTTCCGACGGACTTGTCATGATTAAGAGTTAACTATCTATGTTTACCTTTTGTCGGTCTTGAGGATTACGATCGGGCAATATGAAATGGGGAACGTGCTTATACCTAATTGACTCAAACGGTGAACAAACTGATTGCTTAAAAATAGAGTACATGTGTTTTACTTCTTCCTTTTCGCATCTAGTTGTTCATAAATACAATAGCGTATAAAAATAACACCAGTGTCTGTTCCTTTATGTTTGCTTTTATAATTTTGAAAAACAAACAAAACTCTATATTCATGTCTCGCAAGGAAGCAGCACATTATCTCTGTTTCCGGCATCAGAAGCAGACACTTCTCTTCTATCAAACAGCAATATAAGTACCATAAAGACTTGAAATTATATAATATTATTCGTTTTATGGAATATGTACTCAAATGTAGACCTCCGGAATGTGTAATTAAACCGCATAGACGTTATAATTTGTCAAAGCTTACGTATTGAACCTACTTGTCAGTTACGACCATTTTGTAAACAAATTTCAGTGTTTTTGGTATTTTCTAACCAATCTTTTACCCGCACGGTTTTTATGATTAACCCTTCATTAGGCGCGTCTGCTTGCGACATATAAGAAATGCATAGGCATAGGTCTGCTGGACCTATGCGCGACTAATGAAGGGTTAAAGAAGAAGCAAGCAGAAATATAGAAGAAAATAAATTTTACCTAATAATTCAGTTTCTTTGCCGCTATTATTAAGTAATAACTCAAAATAGTGCAAAATTTATCAAAAACATAATAAACAAACAAGTGTCTGGCCTATACATTATATATCTGCCCTATACATTGTATTACAATGTAAACTAGCTCTGACAAATGTGAAGAAAAAGTTTCGGCAAGCCTGGTTTAACATATGAAATCCAAACTAGATTTACAGTTAAAATTCGTTAATTTTTTTAAATGTACTATGTATTGGGAAGTACTATAATACCCAGTGCATTTTACTTTACTAAGAAAACAAAACATTAAGAAATAAAAAAAATAACTTTAATTTACCCGGCACCTCCACCAATTTTTCTTCTGCTGACAATAAGACAAAATTACAACCAAAATAAAGTATTATGGAAACGCATGTTATGATTTCTAATTTGAGGAAAATAAACGTTTATGTTTTAAGCAGTCCTTTAGGGAGAATAGCTCTGGAAGTTAGGTTCCCTAAGTTAGTGCACCTTCAACAAGAATCTATCTAAAAGGCAAGAAATAAATATGTAAATAAATAAATAACCATGCATCTTTAGGCATAAAAAACATGTGATTAGTCAATACTACATATAGTATACATAGATTTTCTTGTTGCTCTGTTACCTACCATAGAATAGAGAATATACAGTGTTGGTTATTAGGGCTTGTGGAATTAAAAATACAATTTCTAATAACGCAGTTTTATTAACACGATCTTACTACTAAGAACATCGACGAATAACTAACTAAAAAACTAACTCTGTTAGGTAAACCGTACGGGCAGGTATATTGGAGAGAGCGTGAGTCATAAGCTCGAACAAAGAAAATGCACTCTCCTACGATGAGATCATCATCGATAGGGTTCTTACAAAGAAGTTGATTTGTTTTTCTTTTGTGCTACTATTTCCAATATACAGAAATTTCACTCGGGTGATTAAATGGATAAATGTATATCCTTTTCCAATCAGTTCCTGGCATTTTCCTTTTGGCGCATTACGTATTACTACTTTCTGTAGCGAATTTCTCAATTTTTAGCGTCCAAAATAATTGCATCGTATTGACAAAAACAAAAAATATAGCTAGTCGTGATCATAGGAAATAGTATTCGCGTGAAGTTCCATTACTTGATTTGTTTGGTTTTCATCTGCAATCAGAATCATCCGTTTTTTAATTCTAAAACTGTGACCATTTTAATTAGCAACGAAAGCGTATCGTAGTGGTATATTAAAACTGGTTTCATAACAGATGCTTTAAAGCACGAATTTCAGTTTAAAAAGCAATTTTTTTTATTATTAAATGAGTGCTTTATTTATTATGAAAATATGTTTTTATGGTATTTACATAGATACGTCTTTTTATAAAAAAATACATATTGTGTACGAAATTATGTACGGACATTAGAAACGGTAATTGTAAATCCCAAATGAAACGTTCATTCAATTATTTTGCATTGCTTCATCTGCTGTTTTAATATAGTATTCTAGAGATCAGTAATAGATATGTTGCTTTTGAATAAATCTTGAGCTTCACGCAGTTCGTTTTAAAAGGGGAATAGATAAATATCTTACAGGCCACATTTCAATTGCTCCTTCTTTGCTTTTATCACTTTTTATTTTATCAAGGTAGATAACGCTCTAAATTCAATAATTTAACTCACCATATAGGTACAATATTAACGAAATTAGCAACGGTTCACACTTAACTTAAGGTACACTAAAGATCTATAAACTTACTACTCATTAAATATAAATAGTTGATAGAGAAATATATAAATATACGAAGTATTTAGTGATACTCTGACAAAGTGTTGAACAAGTCAAAAATATAATACAAATGTAAAACTAACAATATAGTAGGTATCCCAATTGATAATACAAATAGATAGGAGTAAACAAAAAAATAAAAACAAAGTCTAAATATCAAGACACATTACATTTGAGCTTGCTGGTTTCATTACACTTCAGCTCATGCGGTAAGTGATTGTACACTTTAATACCCCGAGTTGTTACAGTTTACAAATGTTTGTAAACTAACATTTCGCTTGTATGTGAAGGTATTAAACCAATTGATTTTATACTGCGAGTATTGTGCGTACAAGTCAACTCTTGATTTTTAGAAAATTCATGGTTTTTATGGGCAAAAATTGCACATTTCAGTATGTATATCGCGAGCAAGGTATGTATCTTTCGGTCTTTAAATAGGTTTCTGCATGCAGTTCTAGAATGCAGCCCAAAAACACTTCGCATACAGGATTTCTGAATTATAAAGATTATGTCAAGGTACAAAGATGCACACCAGAATATCAAACATTTAAAATAATCAACATGGTTCTCACAGTTGATTTGGCTATCAATGTTCAGTCCAAGGAAATTGATGTTGTCACAGGTGGTTTAAACGCAAATTTATGAAGATCCTTTTTGAAATAATTAAAACTTCTCAATTTTGTCTCCTCTACTTTCAACACCATGGTTTTCGGGCGAGGTGCGTAGTGCTGAATATTTTCCCGATGACTACGTAGTTTTCAAATGTGATCGTCGATTTCAGGAGGTTGGTCGTTCACGGGGTGGTGGTACTTTGTTGGGTATTAGAGCTGGCATCGACGTTCTCAACTTACATATGGAAACTACATTTCAGGACTTTCCTCTTGTTGACACTGTTGGTGTTAAGTGTAGTGTTAAGTTCAGTGTATTTTACGTTATAGTTTTATACATTCCCCCTAATATTACTGTAGTGGAATCTGAAGAATTCTTTGAATTATTTGATCAGTATCTACATATCTGGTCTTCAAAATGTTATCATTATGGGTGATTTTAACTGTAATCAATTTGCTTTTGCTAGTACTTCCGATACTAAAACTAACATACTAAAATCCTCTTTGGATACATTTAATTTAAATCAATTTAATAGTGTGTATAACGTTGACAATAAGTTACTAGATTTAGTTATCTCCAACCTGAGATGTGAGGTTTTACACGACACTTCTCCCTTTGTAAGAGAAGATCATTACCATCTAGCTATAATTGTAAATTTTTCTATAAAATCAACTGCTACACGTAATTTTAAAACCAAAAACAATAAGTCAACAACTTCAAGAGGGCTAATTTTCCAGATATGTACAACTCGTTCTCTCACATAGAATGAAATGCCTTAGATAATATCTCTGATGCGAACACTATGTGTGATGTATTTTATGATGCTCTTTATTCTGTGTTTAATCAATAATGTATCCCATAAATATCTCATAAATAACACCATAGTGTTGTCTGTAGTAAACCATGTCGCAAATTCACTTAGTGTTGAAGTTACTTCATTTTCTAGGCTTATTATCGTTCTAACAATGACAGACCTATCATCAGCATATAACATGGTTTCATACTGTAATACCTGTGAAAGATCATCTGCATAAATAGAAATAATAGCGAACCCAATATTGAACCTTAGGGTACTCCCCGCATTGTTCTTAGTTAGTCAGAATACATTAGCTACGCAGTATTTTACATCAATGCTCTCCACTTTTTGCTATCGATTACTTAAGCAAGAATTTATTAGTTACAGCGTGATGCCTCTTATTTCCAGTATTTCCATCTTTTGAAGCAATTTGCTCCAACAGACGCTGCCAAAACCCTTCATCAAGTCCAAAAAAAGTCATTTCATCTTGGTTAATTTCCGCCATTATGTCGCACATGGTTTTGTATATTGCCCTGTTTTGTACTTCTCCTTTTGACATGTCCATTCCGCATGAAGGGGATAACGTTGTCTTTTTCACTGAAAGAATAAATTTTGTAATATACAATTCTCTCAAAAATGTTGGATATATTTGATAAAATGGATATAGGCCTTGATAAGCCTAGTAGGAATTTTATCGTGTCCAACTGACTGGTTGTGAGTACCCTTCAAACTCAGTATAACACTGTGTATTTCAGCTGAGGACGTGGGTACTAGAAACAATACAACTATCTACAAGGTATGTGTTTATACATTACAGTTTTTGTTGGTTTAGTTTAGTTTCTATTAATATGAACTTAATATATAAGAAACAAATTACGTAGTGTTAACTCAAATAAAAACTTTTGGAAATATTTATTCAATAGATATCGAATTGACGTTGTTTATAGAGTTACACAATCTTCATCATCTTTCGACACCATAGCAAATATTTTACTTCCATCAGAGAGAAAATAAAATCTTTCTTGTGCCGATGGAGCTGCCACCAACGACATCCATTAACATTTAGGAAGAGAAACATAGGAAAGAACAGAGGAATGACGATTTAATATACTTTACGGTCCATCTCGACGGCTAGCGGACGTGTACACATATGATATACATGCGTGTCCGGACAAAACGTCCGACAGAAAATAAAAGAAAAATATATTTTCCGCGCGACTCTTATAATTCTCCGGGGAATGTGCCGGGGAATCGTTTTCAATTCCATGGCACGCGTTCAGGTGTTAAGGCGTCTCATCATGTAGCGGTCGCAATTTTCGCGATATTGGAACTAGCGGTAACCATGGCGACAGCGAAAGAGGTCGGGACTAATCAGGATTGAGTAGGGCCGGGAAAAATGTATGTAACTCAGTGACCGTTCAGTCAAAGTCAGAAACGCGCTCACGGAAGACTTACCCTTAATAATGGACCTCTGCTTCGGTCTGCCCTTATGTAACTAACTTTCTACGTGGAGAAGCCCCCCTGTCTCTGTTAATATGTTTTATGCGTACGTTTCGATTATCGTTGCTTATGTGCTGACGGCGATTTTAACTGAATATCTTCAGCGGACTCTAAAAAAATCTATTCACAGATCTCATCGCATAAATCACTCGGAGACGTCGTAAACAACTTTTTGTAAACAAAACATATTTAACTGAAAATAAGCTAATTCGCAACTTGATCTGAAAAAAAACTTTATCGCCGTGCCCTGGTGATTTACGATTGCTGGCTTACTTGTGCGACATATCAGATGAGAGAAAAAACTAAAAGATAACATCAAACATATTTTACATAGCAATTAATCATGTTCCAACTAGTCATAGACCCCTACTTTCTATTTCTGTAAAGTACAAAACTTAGTCAAAGTAAAACATGCTTATTAAAAAGCTTATAATCAAAATAAATATGTCGGGAATTTAATATAACCTCCTTGGAATTTTAAGAGTTAAAGAAAATTAAAGGCCCAGATTATACATGCTGTCTCTGAAATAAGAGTACAAAATATTAAAAATGGGAAACCC
This sequence comes from Cetonia aurata, assembly GCA_949128085.1. NCBI lineage: Eukaryota > Metazoa > Arthropoda > Insecta > Coleoptera > Scarabaeidae > Cetonia > Cetonia aurata. The sequence goes on along the minus strand of OX421886.1, from coordinate 14,733,418 downwards.
AAATTATACTGAATAAGTATCCAAAAATTCGTACGCCAATTGCAATATCGAACATACAATTAAAAACTCATTGAAACGTCACGAATGTGCCGCCCATGGATCCACTATCTGTGTTTATACTATATCTTAAGGTCATTTGTAAATACAGCTGTGATATACAGATAATCATTGTATGCAGCTGATACGAGTCAACGACTCCAATATTATTACGTACGCGAAATTTAAAGCAAATTTCAAAGAAGATATTGAAAGTAAAATGTGGAATCTATTAATGAATAACTCTATTCACTTGCGCGTAATCTGATCAATGACAGCTGTCTGAAATAAACATCATTGTAAAAAGTTGATATTTGATGTGACGAAGGTAATGTGCGTAATTATTTCTTTTTTTCTCTTTCATAATCAATTTTTGGTTCTGAAAATAACCGATTTGCAAACCGGCGAAACAGGAGAAGTGTTAAATAAAATGTTCCGAAATGTGATACGGGTGTAACAAGTTTCTTCGAAAAATGCGGTGTGCCGTACTGTGTGACACCCCCACTTGCCCTGCAGCATCACGTGTACTTACACCTGCATTTCTGTTCACAATATCCAGCAATTCTTCTTCGGCTCGTAAAATTCGACGTGGTCTTTCACGTCCGCGACCTTCGTAATTTGGTAGCAATCGACCAGTTTCTCTTAATCTAAACACGGTATCCTTTATACACGTGTAAGACGGGGTTCTACGATTGGGGTATCGCTGCCGGTAGATACGTAGAGTTCTTCGACAACTTCCTCCTGCTTCGCCGTAGACATAAATCATATCGAACAACTCGCGTGTGGTAAAAGCCATATCCGATGTGTTCATGCGTAAGGATCCAGACAGACTGAGACTCGGAGCGTAGTTATACGTCGCGTGTTGCCTGCCCTACCTTCGTTGGTTAGAAGTGTAGTGTCTCAAATACCAGTGGCGTGACGGATATTTAATAAATATCTTTGCCATTTTTTTCCTCACGTATGCGTGGGAATTTTGGAAAAATTAATTTAGATAAAAGGTGTAATAAAATTAGGGCTTCCCATTTTTAATACGTTGTACTCTTATTTCAGGGACACCCTGTATAGGTACGGACAGAACATGTATTCATAATTTCTAACTTTCATTTTCTGTTCCTGTCAAAATACAAAACATAATCAAAACAGAACATCCTCATTAGAAAACTTATATTCAGAAACAGAATAAATATATGGAGCAACTTCCTTTGAAGAAATCTTGAATCTCAAGAGGTAATGAAAGGACTAAAATATATAGGTAGCGATATTAAAACAAACGTATATTCTATAACAAAAGTATACCTCAAGGTATTGTATCATTTATGTGAATAATTTACATAATTATGTATATAATATACAGAGAATATGACAGCAGGTGGTGTGCCTTGGTGACGATTGACGTGAAGAACGCGTTCAATACCGCTAGTCACAGCTTAATCATAAAATGAATTACGTGCAAGAAACGTCTCAAAGTACCTGATTAATTAATATCCAGTTATCTACGGGACCGAAGAATAACGATCGCACGAGGAGTGGACCTGGATACTACCTCAGGTGTCCCGCAGGGTTCGGTGCTGGAGCGGACCCTGTGGAAGGTGCTGTATGATAGTATGTTGGGCCTGGAACTCGTTACGGATGCTACAACGATCGCTTTTGCGGACGATATTGCCCTGATCGTGAGGGCAAACGACGTGATGAGGTCCTCATAAGTAGAGTTAATGAATGTCTGGAACAAATCAGCGCCTGGATGGGGGACCAGAGGCTGGCCCTAGCGCCAGAAAAAAACTGAGGCTGTGCTGGTCAAAGGAAGAAGGAGACGAGAGCATGTAGTCTTCACATTAAACGGGACGACTGTGACCCCTAAGAAAGCAATAAAATATCTTGGTGTGACATTCGACGACAGAGGCAGTTTCAGGTCGCACGTCATCCGTGTAGCAGAAAGAGCGGAGAAAAAGCTGACCAGCCTCATCCGATTGATGCCAAATATGGGAGATCCGAGTAGCGCGAGGAGAGTGATACTGTGCTCTGCGATTCACAATATCTTGCTGTATGGCGCCTCCATATGGTCCCAGGCCATGGCTAAGAAGAAGTACCGGGATGTCCTTGAGAGGGTGCAGAGGCGTATGCTCCTGAGGGTTGCGTCTGCTTATAGGACGGCGTCGGAGGAAGCTCTGCAGGTGGTTGCCGGGGTCGTGCCCATAGACCTGCAGATCCAGGCTAGGAAAGGGGTACAGACAGAGGAGAGGATTGCGACGTTTCAGCAGTGGCAGGCCCGCTGGAATAAAAACACCAGAAAGGCTCAGTGGACCAAGAGATTGATCCCTAACATCGCGGACTGGTGTTAGTGCGGCCACAAACGCTTGGACTACCACCTTACACAAGTGCTGACTGGCCACGGGGTCTTTAGAGCCTACGCTAAGCGATTTTGCAAAGATAACGAAGACGACTGCAGTTATTGTGGGGAAATCGACACGGCGGAACACACCATCTTTCTGTGTCCGAGCGCCTCCCTCCACATCGGCGTAGAGATAAGGCCTGACAACATGGTGACCATAATGACGAGCTGTGAAAGGAAATGACGGATTATGCACAACATGATCGTGGAAATCATGAAAACAAAGGAGGCCGAAGAGCTGGCTAGACAGGGAGTGCTGCGTATCTAGAGGAGATAGTTGGACACCCTTACGTTACTGATGATGATGCTCCGGCGGTTCCGGTTACGTAAATCTGGGAGAAATATATATTGGAAGGTTTTTAGTGGGTAGAAAGACTCTGAAGTCCCACACTATCAGACTATAGAACCAGGTCTTGCGTGCATAAAGCATTTTCAAAAAAACATATATGTATATACAGAGAATATCAATCGATTCGTACAGTGAACACGATGCTAATAGAAACTTATATTTTTCTAAAACTCCAGTACAATAAAGGGATACCTCAAGGTTCTGTCTCGAGTCCTTTCATCTTCATCATTATCAGGCCCACAGTTCTAACTATTTTTGTCTTGGTCATTTATGTAAACAATTTACATTACTACAGATGTACAGAAAATTTCAAACATTATGTATGTAACCGATACGACAGCTATTTGTACAGTATTTTGCGGTTATGGAGGCTGCTGATCATTATATATTTAGCAGGATGGTGGAATGGTATCTAAATCACTTAAAATGAATATTGGAAAAAAGTAAAAAAAAAAATAAAAAAAATACACGACGAAAAATGAAGAAATGTTTGCAACTTACAACGACAGAATCATAGCGATAAATGCTATACGATAAATAAAATTATTGGCTGTGATACTAGACAAATGAGTTAAGGTGAGAAAGTCGTGTTGAAGGGGCAAGCCGATATTATTGGGAGTACTTACAAAATTTTATATATCGTTGATGTTGACACCCTCAAACCAATATACTTTGATCACATTCAATCTAGACTCTCACGTAGTATTATTCTTGGGGAATCTTTTGTCTACTTAGAACAAATTTTCATGATGCAATTAAAAAATCATTAGATGATATAAGTAAAACAAACCAACTCTATTTAAACAATTAAACATATCCACTCCATCGATGAATTTGTATGGAACCATCTAAAGTCTTTAGTTTACACTACTCCAGTGCAAGTATTGTATGAGATATTAGATAATTGTTGGGTATAACTCAATAAGAAACGGCCCTGTTGTTTTTGAAAGAGTTCCTTAATCAATGAAAAGAAGATTAGATGCTTGCATCCTAGCTGGAGGTAGTCGTTTTCTAGTTTTCGTAATAAACTGTTATTCTCGCCCTGTATCTTCGAAACAAAGCGACTTCTCAAAAATCATCAAAGGACAAAATATTCTTATAATAGTCCAGGAAATAATCCCTACAATTTTTGCCGTATGTTTAATAAACACTCTGTATATAGAGATTAGTATTTTTTTTATAGTAATAGGCACCCTTATTATTGCAACCGTGACTTGCTGCAAAGCATTATGATAACTAGACATTCCATCTTTCAGTGACGAGTCATAAACTTGTTCTTTATCACAGAGGAGCTTTTTACAAATTAGTAGATACTTAGAATACCCTTCTTCGCCTCATCCAACAAAAGAAAGGAATTAATCATATGTAAAAACAGTATATTTCTAGACGTTTTCTGATCAAAATTTCTATGAATTCATGTCTAATATATGTATACATCCATTTGCATTTATTTTGTAATAATTGATGACATTTATCTCAAATAAAGAGTATTATTATATGGCACGGACCATATAACTAACAATAACTTCAAAGTTTTAACGAAGACAGAAATTCTAATGGATATATCTACTAATAAACTGGTGTTCAAGGACAATTTTATTTATTAATTCGATGTAGATTTAATAAAATCTGGAGTAATTGAAATGTCTACATGCTTCTGAATTTGAACGTATAGATTAGTCACATAATAGATAAATTAAAAAACAGTGTCGAATTAGTATTTTAAAACACAAGTGTCATAATGACGTTTATGTAATGCGAGTACAAGTTTGAATCTCGAGCCGCGTAGCGGCAAGAGATTCAAAGTACGAGCATTACATGTCATTGTGGCACACGTTTTTTACAGTATTTTTTCTAATTTGCACATTAATCGTCTATATTACGTTCCGGCAAAAGTCCCCCCCCACCCACGTTAATATCTCATTACAGCACAGTATGCTGTAATAGCCATATCAGCACTGCGTCGTCTTTTGTTTTAGCTTTATTACAACACCCGATTAGAAAAAAGCATTTACAGCCTGGTTGGACATGTACCCAAGCAAGAAATTGTAAACATATTTTGGAATCAAACTATTTCAAAGACAACCATTTATAGAACAATTGCAGAATGTGAACAAGGTATACCATGCCTCAATTTACCAAAAAGCGGACGTCCCAGAATGTTGACCGAAAATCGCGCCAACCGAATCTTTGAAAGTGCAAAAGACCGCGTTGGAACGTCATGCCGAAAGTTATCCAGAAGATTTAATGTTTCTCATGAAACTGTAAGAAGGGTATTGAAAAAAAAGGCCTAAAGTTTCGTAAAAGACGTAAATGTCCACGTTATACAGAGGACCAGTTACGAGGAATTCCAATGTGTTGTCGTAGATTACGCCGAACTCATTTTGCAAACAATAAAGTGATCATCATGAACGATGAAAAATATTTTACGTTCTCTCACTCAGGAATGAAAGGCAATGATGGTTTTTATACCGATAATATAGAAAATTGTGCAGATAATGTTAAATACAAAACCAAAAAAAAATTTGAAGATAAAATTCTAGTTTGGTGTGCCATATCGAAGAGAGGAGTTTCACGACCTTATGTAGGGCATGTGAGGGGTGAGGCAGTTAATGCCAACATTTATACTGAAAGATGCCTACCGAAGTTGCTACAGTTTATTACTACGACTCATCCACGTGAAGAAATAATGTTTTGGCCGGACTTAGCAAGTTGCCATTATGCAAGAACGACTAGAACATGGTTAGAAGCTCACAACATACCCTTTGTGCCAAGAGCAGACAATCCGCCAAATGTGCCACAAGCTCGACCCATCGAAGATTTTTGGGGACTATTGACCAGAAAAGTATATGATAATAGGTGGGAAGCTCAAAATGAAGCTCAACTAAGGCGAAGAATATATCAAAAGATAAGAGAAATTGATATGAACATCGTCCAAAACATGATGGGACAAGTTAGACAAAAACTGCGTGCCATTGAGGACCATGGCCCTTTGTCATTATTTTAATTATAGTTTTAATTAATTTAAATATAAGGTAAAATGCTGGTAAAGTGGTCATTTGAATAAATTACGTTACAGTTACTTTAAAGAATTTAATTATTTTCCCCAAAACTTATGTGACATACGTTATTTACGGAAAACTTATTCAGCCTGGCTTTGCAATAATTTATACCGTCATCTTTAATGAATTATTTATACCGCAGTAGAGCAACGTAAGTTCCTAGTTCTTATGCATTCTTAATTTTTCATTAATATTTCAACGGTTCATTATTCTACACCACATGCTTTTTCTATAATGAAGTTGGCTTAACCGTGGGCAAACTTTTAATAGAATGCATCGTCTAGTGAAATAGTATCCACTGTGAAAACCAACTCCGTAGAAAAGAGCCATGGTATCTGTTCAAGGTATACAGCACAAAGCCTGATTAATGTACTATCGCATGCAAATAATCTTAATTTCAATTTTAGAACATTGCTCTTACTGAATTTCAGATCTTTCTTTTAAATTACTAACTTGTTAATTTCTGCATGCAATTTTGATATCAAAACAACTAATTGAAATTTACAATAACGGGCGAGGTATCCACAACAACGTTTGCGATTTGGGAAAGGATTTTGTAATACCAAGTGGGGCATAAAATTGCGCAGCAGGAACCAAAAGCTTCGATATGCACGAAAGAAGCAGAAAGTAGCTAATCAAGAAACAATGAAAAGTAATAGATTAAGAATGTGTGTTGGTGTTAATTGGAGTGTTTCCATCGTCCATTGGATTTTTTAAATCCGACGTTTCGGCAGTGGTTCTCCTGCCGTCACCAAGGTAGCTCTGATGAGGACTAGTGCTTGCTAATTCCATGATTTTCGGTGGAATTATACGTAATCTCCTCGAAATATAATACACGAAAATTAATACACCACTTATGGAATACACAATTTTATTTCTTTTAGGTTATCTTTATAAACTTATTATGTCTTCCTTCTTCCATGTGAAAAAACGTGAAAAAACAAAGTCCACTATAACGTATCAACTAACTAATTCAAATCAAAATATAGAAAATACATAAATACCTACACTAAACTCCATAATTTGCACCGATTTATGACACAACAAAACGTTTAAAATATTATAATATTAGCGCAATTGTTAGCATCCGCAGTTGCCGAGGGTAAACGGAAGAGATTCATGGCGCAATTAAACGAGCTGGATGTTATAAAAGTTTGTTATTAGGCTTTTGTCATGATGAAATATTCAGATTTAATTTATTCGTTTTTCAACTTCATGCCAAGTGCTATCAGTTAATTTGAGTTGGGATTATTATTTCGAAGTAACATTAAAAGTTTCGTGTAGAATTTTATCTTGCTTTTAAACATACAGCTGTTTTGGAATGGTAGAAAAGAGACGTATGTATTAGTTATTATAGATCTGCATAGAAAAATGAACTTACTTCTTCGGACAATCCCGATAATATGCAACATTTTTAAAATCAACAGATGCAATACTGGAAACTATATGCACAACAAATAGACTTACAAACAACAACAATGTTTGTCCAAGAGTTCACGTTTAAGTTCAGGCCCTTACGGTATTTCATTGTCAATCTTCATCTTCAGATCATGCTGTGAAATAAGAGCCTTACCAAAGATGTTATACCTAATTCTGATGGCGGCTGGACAGTCTTTGTATGCTATAAACACATACCAATAGGAAAACTTAATTCCCTCTCTTCGCAATCATCTTAAGAACTGTAGCATTTTTTCTCTGCTCTTTATTGCTAAGAAAAACAGATCTGCTTCAAACATACAAAAAAAAAAATAGAGTGTTCTGTAGGTTTTGGTAGAATGTTTGACAATATAGTAAATATGAATTTATTTATTTTTTTACAATGCATGCTCGTCATAAATTTAATTATTTACCAAACATACTGTCGATAAATGAACAAAATATTTCAGTAATCCATAAAACTTCCAAAACTATACTTTTCCATAAATAATTTTGCAAGTCATTAATCAAATACACATTTTATTATTATTTATTCTGCACTACATACTGCATATTAAATAAAGGTATTAACGAACTGCATAATTTAACGCTAAAACTTTGTCAGCACCCACAGGGGCTACAACTACTTGGAAAAGGGAATCAACAGTTTTGCACAGTTTCCGATTAATATATAAATACGTACATATTATAACTAAACATAATATTACAACATAAAATCAATATAATTTATTTATATATCACATCCCTCTAGATGTGAAAATATATTCCTACAAGATACAAGTTGCCCTTAAAGTTTCAACTAAATGTAAAGTTAAAGTAAACTAAAATAAAATGTACCAACAAAATACGCAAAAAAAGGTTAATAAACCCAGCCAGGAGGAGGAATACTTCCACCGTTATTAAAAATCCGTCTGTGTATGTAAAAAATATATGAAAGCCCTAAGGCAGGTACTGAATAATCAGATCGCCATTTACTGATTTACAGACAAACAAACAACAGTAAAACGTTAGGTATATAGAATAAATCTAAAATAAACTCTTTAATTAATTTTATAGAATTCGTTCATGGTTAACAATTTTATTACAATATTACTGTTTGTGGTTTTGGTGTAAAAACATATGCTTTTTACATATATTCCAACACACAGTCATTAATTAAACATGTCTGCAGCAGGTATACATTCGACCGAATTCTGATATTAATTTTTATGGTTAACAAACAAATTTTACATATTAAAGGAAGTCAATATAAAATTTTGAAATCATTATATGATATTTTTGGAACGATATGTCTGGTTCTACAAGCAAGCGCACTAGAAACTGACAATCTAAATATATTAAACACGACTAATACTAATTTATATCTAACCACTCATTCAATTAGAGAAAAAGGAAGCAGACACTCTTGCAGGAAAGAATGTTACAAAGCTACTTTAGGAATCAGAACTTCTTATTGGCATAGTTAAACAGAGGGATTAATTTCTGGCCAAACCTGAAAGAGCTTCAATATTGAAAGAAGTGTTCTGGTTTGGTACATGTTAAACCAAGAAATTTCCTGAAGTTGATCGTAGGAGTATGAAAGTACGGTTAGAGGTTGAGTAAGCAGTATGTAATCTTTGTGATCAGAAGGCTGACTTTTCTATGGAAGTTCTGAACTTGTTGGATGAAATCTGGGATAGAATCTATTCGACAATAGATCCAAGTGGCCACAGTTTATGAAGCGGTTAATGCGGATGGTATCCTTTTTAGCAGTTCTGATTTTCTAAACACTTAAAGATTTTTAGACTTACTGTAAAGTATAAGCTTTAAATAAGAAATGTTGCTGATTTATGCTGATACAAAAAACTAATACAAAAAACAAGTTCACTTTACTACACCAGAACATACAGAGCATTAGAAATAAAACAAATGCATTAGTAATTTTTCTTGAAGACTTAAATACAGAGGTTGATGTTTTGGCTATTACGGAACATTGGTTGAGACCACTCGAAACAGTTCCAGTGGATGGCTATGAAACTGTATCAATGTTTTGTAGGACATCACATTTTCACGGAGGTTCTTGTATAATGGTAAAAGAGGGAACGGAGTACATGGAGCTTGAGGATCTGAAAAACAAAAGCATTGAGTTAATATTAGAATGTAGCGCAATAAAATTAAATAAAATAAAAACAACAGTAATTAATATCTATCGGCCACCGAACGGTAATTTTGATGAATTCCTTATTGGTCTGGACGATGTGCTGCAGAATGTTACCCATTCTGAGCGAGTACTGCTTTGTGGTGATTTCAACATAAATTTTAATGAATTAGAAAGCATCAACATGAAAAAATTGACAGATATAACGAGGTCTTATGGCTTGACTCAAACCATTACTGAACCGACAAGAGTTACTAAACAGACAAGCACTACAATCGACAACATATTCACTAGTGATACTGAATACGAGGTAAAAGTGGTAGTGTATAATATCAATATCTCATGACCAAATACCAATTCCAAATACACCCAAGGTACAAAAACGCTTCATCACTAATGAGCAATTAATACAAATTAGAAGCACATTAGAAAAAATGAACTGGTCATCCATAATAAATGAAGTGAACGACGTAGATAACTGTTATGAACGTTTTCTAATAAGGCTCCAGAACGCAATCAAAAATAACTCCCAGAAAAAGTGTTGTATCTCAAACACTAAAAAGAAAAACTGGTTAACAGAGGAGATTAGAGTACTATCAGGAATAAAAAGGCAGATGTATGAGGGAAAGTTGCAACAAAGAATTACAGAAGCAACATACAAGTCATTCTGTCAAGTACTAAAGAAAAAAGTGGAAGTGGCGAAGAAAAATGCTTACTTAAATGATATAACCAACTCACGAAATAAAGTAAAAACTACTTGGAATGTTATAAACGACATAAGGGGCAAACAGAAAAAGACAAGTTTTGACACAGCCGCATTCACAGATAGAAATGACGATGCCATTAATACTTTGACAGATATGAATACTTATTTTATCAACTCAAGCCATGACAGTAACGGAACCGGAATAAAAAACGCTACTAAAAGACCATTAATAAAAAAAAGTACCCAATACTTTTTCTCTATTTTTGACTGATCCGGCAGAGGTGTTGCGTATCATTCAAAATCTGAACAATACATCAGCTGTGGGCGACGATGAAGTACCAGTAAGAGTACTGAAATTTTGTGCAAGTGCTCTGTCTGTTCCCTTGGCGCACGTAATTAATACGTCTTTCAAGACGGGAAAATACCCATAACAGTGCGTTCAAGCGAACTTGGAAAATGGCGAGCGAATAAGATCTGGGTGGGGTCGTTGTGTCTCTGGTGTACCGCAGGGTACTATCCTGGCCCCTATTCTATTTTTACTATACGTAAATGACATGCCGGGGAATGTTCAGTGTTTAACGGTGCAATACGCGGATGATACCTCATGTGTGATAAAAACAAACTCTTTGCAACAAAATGTAACAGAGTTAGAAAATACTATAAACTCACTAAACGAATGGATGACTGATCACAACCTCCTGATGAATATTAATAAAACACAAATAATAAATTTTAACAACAATATTGAAAATATAGAAATGTGGTGTCCTTCCTTGGGATGAAGCTGGACTCTCGTTTATCCTGGAATAGTCACATCGAATATCTCGCATCTAGACTGGCTGGTTTTTGTTATTGTCTTCGGGTCATATCGCGCTGTGTTTGCCTTGAAGCTGCACTTACGTTAGTGCATATAATGCATACATAAACTCCCGTTTGACGTATGGTGTAATTTTCTGGGGCAATTCTGTCGGCATGGAACGTATATTCAAGCTACAAAAAACAAGTGTTAGGGCTGTTTTTAATCTAAGGAACAGATATAGTTGCAAATCATATTTTATAAACAATAATTTACTTACCTTGCCATGTTTATATATCCTAGAATGTGCATTATTTGTTAAAGCTAATTATGCAGACTTTTTTCATAAGTATGAGCTACACCACACTCACAATACTAGGAGTACTGTGACTCCACATCTTTTGGCGCCTCAGACACACTTATCAAAAGTACGAAGGAATGCTCTACACTATTGCATCAGGATACATAATCATATACCAGACAATATAAAAGCGTTTCCTTATGCTTTGTATAAGAAAAAATTAAAAGAAAACCTAATTTGTAACGCCTATTACACCATAAATGATTTCTTGTCAAATCAATTTAATTAAATGTTCATGCTGTTTTGATTCACATTTTGACTCTTTTGTTTTAACATGTGTGTACATTGTTTTTTCTTTTCGTTTGTTACTTGCTTTGCTGTTTTTTGACATTTTTTATTCATCTTTTGCAAAATTAAATGAAATACATTATTATTATTATAATTAAGAATAATGTAACGTTTCTCGTATGTTAAATTGATTTATTTACGAACTTAGTTTATTTAAAAATTAAATAAAGTCAAAGAAAACACTCAAACTAAATAATTAAATTAGTCACTAATTACTATTAAAAAACTTAAATAACTATTCACTTATTTACCTTCACTAATTATTTTTATTCGTTTTCCCCGTGCACGGCCCTTCGATTTGACCGCCTTCACTATCTTGAATCAACTAACTAGTCAATCGCTGCAGGGTATTTAAATCACGCGCGACCACTTCTAGAAACTTCTTGTGCCGCCTCAGCGCTTCTCGCATTAATCTCGATTCTTCTACGTATCGGTTGTATACAGAAAAACGCCCTCTGATGTTTCGAGCGTGAACTTCGTTGTTCAATTCATTGTCCGTTAGCGTCATCTATAAATACTCATTGGCAATAGAATTTAGACCAGCGCGCGTAACAATAATAATTAACTAGACAACATTTTATGGTCGATTACGGTTAAGCAGAACCTTTTTTGTGAGTATAAACATTTTGTTTTTCTATTTATATGGTTTTTTTGTAGTTCCAATGTTCCATATCTCTTACACATTCAAATTTTCACTGTAGCGAAGAGTATAAATTATATTTTATTTTGCCAAAATTACATGCATACATTATTCAATACCTAAAATACTACAATAATATATCGCGCTCAGATATAATTTGTTAAGGAAAGAAGACAGGTATTGTATTGTGTACGCCTTGCCTACACAAAAGATGACGACCCGCAAGTTATATAAATTATTATTACTCTAGTTCCAGAAAAAAAAATGTTTTTTCTTCTCATGAAAATGGGCGCGAATTGAAGGTTATAATAATGAAAAAGTTCAGCAGTATTTACGCACGTTTCAATAAATTTCTATCTTACAACCGTAATCCTTACAGCTATGCAAGATTGTAAAAAATGTAATGTTTATTCCTAGACAGTTTTTGTTTCATTTAGCTTAGAATCCACAAAATTAGATATACAGAGTGGCTATCTTCTAGTGATCGGTGGATATAGCAGTACCAGCTGGTCGACTGGAAGTGGCAGGGGCTACATTGCAGTCTTATTGTGTTAAATTGTATTCGTCTGAAAGATATTTAAAAATGTTCGCAAAACATTTATGGCATTATAGGAGGCGGATATTGTCGTCTGCAGAAATAAATAATTGCCAAGTATAATGATTATTAGATTCTAAAGCATCAAATAATTAAGGCAGTTCATCATAATTGCAATTCTTAATAAAGGGAATAATATTTTTCGATCACTGTAAAATTTTGAACTCAACTAGGTACAATAAAACATGGAAAATATATAAAAATAATAGTAAATAGATGGCTACACCCTTGCTAGTTTCGTAAATTGTGTAAGTATCAGTGAAATGTGTTTAGGGAAAATACGAGAACAGTTAATTGGAACAAAATTTTTGACGTAAACAGGATGCATGCGAAGATTCTAAAAATTATTTTGCATTTAATCTTGGCGGCAACTACAAAAATCAAATTGTATTAAAGTTCATCTCTGCGCAAACCGAAAAAGTAGCGGCATCTTTGTCGCAAACCATGAAAGGTATTATCTTTCGGGATGAGTATGCACTCCATCGCGGATTACGATGGCACTGCATTTTGAAGTGCAAGATTGCGATATAACAGTATGTTGATATGTAGTTGCACTCAGCATAGACGTCAGAATTATCTAAAGTGTTGGACAAAGAATATGTGTAAGATAAAGATGCAATAAGTCATATTTTCGCCACTGCTATAGTACAGTAGAATGTTGCATATACCTACTCTTTTCTGTTCTAGGAAACGTAAACCATGTTTGCCTTTCTTTGGTCCTTTACTTTAGCCTATCGAACACTTGCTGGTGTTTAGATGATATGTAGTAGTTATAGGTGCATGCATTCTTTATAGAATTAGAAAAATATTAAAGATTAATAATAAATGTGACGCAATATTTACCATACACACACAAGAAATCATTAAATGAATGAAAATAAGTGTCTTTTCATGAAAAAAAAAACAAAAATGAAAATAAATTTACAAGACTACATAACAGCAAAAAAAAACAGACTCCTGTAAACATATGATACAATTTACAGAACAGAATTACCCGGTAGAAATTTAAAAACGTGCTGAGTGCTTCTAACAATAATGTAAACAACGTTGATGTGCGTAGACCGGAGAAGTCGACGTATAAAAATGAGCATAATTCAGAAACCAACCGCCTGGCAAACATGTAATCTTAATATCGAAATTTCTTCAGACGCCGCAATAAATATCGCACTTTAGTATCATAAAAGTTGACGATTTGAGGAAGCAAATTTTATAAGATAGGAACGCGAAAGGCGAGAAACAAAAGGAGGAACTAGGGTAAAAAACTGGAATAAGAAGAACCAGAACACAGAAGACGGGATCCGACTGTAAATTCGTGCTTTGTGGCGAGTTAAAAGGAATTTATTATTGCTAGGAGCAGATCAGACGTGCTATATCACTTTGTATGCTTTTTTTATGTATTCGGTGGTATATTCTTTTCTAAATTTCGTATTAGTTTATTTTAGGATATAAAGCAAAGAAAAATGAATGAAAATTGAAAATAGTTAAGCGGATAATCGAATGGATATCCTAATACAGAAATACTTAAACAATAATTATGTTATAAAGATAGTTAATGCATCCATACAAAGCCAATTGATGAGTAATTCTAATTTTATTATATTAATTTTAATTTATACTACCTTTTAAACCAATGCGTGCATATTACTACAATTATCATGAAGTTATTTTACCAATGTATTATACATTTATCAATTAAGAATACACACGCACTGAAACATTAAACGAGTATTCTTGTCACGTACAAAACTTCCTTTGTTTCCCTCTAGGACATTTACAGAATGAGCCAAAAGTTCTATCGGAAATTATCCCATTTGGCGGTCAAATATAACCCCGAAAGTCCAAGTAAAATAGTTAATTAACATGATCGAGTAAAGTCTTTTGTTTGTTCAACAGGAGAATTGAAGAGCGAGATTAAGGAAGCTTCCTTTTAATTTTTAAATACTCACCTTTATGCAAACATACTGAGTCATGATTTGTGTAATTAATTATACATATATTATGAAGGCGATTCTTTTGGTTGGCTACAAACAAGTAATTAAATTAGGTTACCAAAATAGATACCGTACTTCTGCAGCGTTGGGGAACAAATTGCTAACAACATAACATCAAGACACACGCATGAAGAATTTTTGTCGAACATAAAACTGAATAATGCCAACTCGTTCTTTCTTGCACCAATTACTCCAAAAGAAGTGGAAAGTACCCTTGTAAACTTGAAGGGCAAAGACGCTAGAGATATTTATGGAATGTCCACTAACTTACTAAAAATGTTAGGGAAGGAATTAAGCTGTCCACTTGCTTTAATTTTTAACAAATGTCAAGAACAAGGAGTGTTCCCTCACTCATTAAAAAAAAGGAAAAGTGTCTCCAATACACAAAGCAGGAGATTATGACAAATGTGAAAATTATCGCCCAATTTGTATCTTACCTGCGATCTCGAAAATATTGGAATCCGCCATAGCAAGCCGGTTGGTGGATTACTTTGAGGGGAAGAACTACCTGACGCCGGAGCAGCATGGGTTCAGGAAGGGATATTCGACAGCTACGGGAGTGTCCCAGATGGTGCAGCTGATATATGATGCTTTTGATTCTGGTACATGTGCTGAAATGACGCTACTCGATCTAACCAAGGCCTTTGACTCAGTAGATCACGACATCCTTATACACAAACTTGAATATTACGGGGTAAGGGGTGTACCGCTCAAGCTGTTGGAATCCTACCTTGCTGATAGAATCCAACTAACATTCTGGAATGGCCGGGATTCGAGTCCTAGCAGCATTGGATGTGGGGTTCCACAGGGATCAATACTGGGGCCGCTACTATCTCTATCAACGATCTACCATACAGCATCAACAGCGCGGATATATGTCTGTACGCAGACGACACTTCCCTTTTAGTGCTCTGAAAAATCCCAGACAGCGGTCAATATGGCCGAGAAATGGTTTTCTGCAAACAAATTAAAAGTAAACCTCGCAAAAACGGAGTGCCTAACGTTTTCCACCAAAGTTAACTCAACGGCGGAAGCTAAATTCCTAGGTATCACCATCGATAAATATGAGGTGGCATCGGCACATTGACTGCTTGTCTAACAGACTGTCCTCTGTGTTGTACGCAATAAAGCGAGTGAAACAAGTGGCGCCTCATGAAGCCGCAAGAACAACTTATTTCTCCTACTTCCACTCCCTCTTATCGTATGGTATACAGTTTTGGGGAATGGCGGCAGGTGCGCATAGAATTTTTGTTCTACAGAAACGTGCGATTCGATTACTGTGCAGCCTAGAATACAATGGAACATGCAGAAACTACTTCCGAAATGAAAGCATACTTACCTTGTATTCTACCTACATCTTATCTGCCGTCACTTATGTACACAACAACAAACATCTTTTTAGCCTAAACAGTTGTCACCACGAACACCATACGCCTATGAGGCAAAATGTGAGAACGCCTTACCATCGATTGACTTGCACCCAAAAATCAGTTGGCTATTGGGGTACAAAACTCTTCAACCACTTGCCCCTCAACATAAAGAAACTACCATCGGCAAGCTTTAAAAAGCAAGTGAAGAGGGTGTTAATTGAAAGAGAGTGTTACAGTGTGGAGGAATTCCTGGACTCGAGAGCGAACTAGTTGTCCTATTTCTTGCTGTTCCTGAGCACCTACATAAATGTTTTGTTTGTCTAGTATTTGTCTATTTTATGTTTGTTTGTTATATATATTACATTTGTATTACATTAGTTATGTTTATGTTTATATTTATATTTATATTTTAATTTAATTTTAATCTAATTTTAGTAGTGACAAGTGTATTTACTCTACACATATACAAATGCAACCACAGATTCTGTAATGGTACTATTGCAAATATATTATATTATTATTAATGATTGTTGTGTGGGTTCACAGTTCTCTTTCGAAAATTCAAAAGACTCATATTCTGTTGTGTAATGCATTATGTACAAATTTGTTATAAATGGAAAATAGCGATCAAAATACAAACGAAGAACAATAGTGTAATAAACGTATTAATCTTGCAAAGACTTTGATTGCTACATTTTTAAAGTCCCATTTCAGCTTTTCATCTATATACAGTTCGAGGAACTTAGCACTAGATGCTCTGAGCAAATACCAGTAAAACGTAGAGCCTCTGTTTTATCTCTGTTTAGCTTTAGTTTATTACTAGCGGATCACTTATAAGAATTGTAAATAATAAAGGTCCGCGTATAGATTCTTGTGGCACGCCAAAAGTAGCTTATGTGACTCTTGACATATTATTCTTCAATTCGACAGTTTGAAACCTATCTGTCAGATATGACTTAAGTATATAGCATATGTTGTGAACTTCTGGCACCCTTGTAATATAATTTGTCAATATATCTCGATCCGCTGAGACAAAGATCTAACAGTTGCAATTGAATCGTCATAACTGTCACATACATTTATAATGTTAAAAACAAAAACAACGATAGAGCCTTCGTGTTGGAAATAAGATGAATAGGTGTTCAACTCATTTGAACTTATTGAAGTCCTTTGTACGGATGTTCTTGTAAACAACCTTTGAATGCATTGATTAACATTCTGCAGGAAATCGTGCTATAAAACCATAACGCTCTTATCTACTATGACGAATCTTTACGGGTCTAATAAAAGATAGAAGAGAGAATCGTATGTATCGGCAGTTAATCGAGATCTAGGCTGGAAACATAAAAGTTCCCAAAGGGCTATCAGGTATAAAACCTCAAAATTACACTTTATTGCCGAGCGTCTTAATCGAATGCGATTCCCAGAATAACCCGACTACGTATGTGTGGGTGGTTTTCATTGTTGAACGTACCGGCTTAATTCCGATCTCAACGGTAAAACATCCTTTAAGACTACGTAAAATACATATAGAATCCGTTCTACTTGTTCCCTTTTTATGTTGGGAGGGATGTACGCATTAAGGACCAGTTCCTGGACGTTTTAATCGTATTAACGACCCTAAAGATTAACGGTCTAACGGTAAATCACATCAACTGCAAGTGAAAATATGGTGAATATATTTTGAAATCCCAATTTCTTTTTACGTCCGTAGAGGATAATAGAATAAAAATAAACCGGCATTAGGGAAAGGTTTCCATTATGGAGATGACGCATTTCACATGGCAGCCATGTTGTATTTGCTGTTTTGATTAATGTATTACTAACGTTTACAAATTATTCAAATTCTTGATCAAAATTCAAGTTCCGCTGCAGCTGCTTTAGGTGCGTCTATTTAAAGGACAATTGAACACGTTGTTGAAACTTGAAAAGAAGTATCTCTCATTGCTATACTGAGATCTGTTTGGATCAAAATATTATCAATTTGGTTGTAAATAAATACTTTCCAACTAACAACAACAATTTATATAAATAAACTTATTGTTAATTATGTATTATTGTTATTAATTAGTATTGTTCTTGCGTGGTGGTAAAAGGGTTTATTTTATTACATTTATTGCATACTAGTATACCGGGTGTCCACACTTAAGTGTGCACTATTGATAACTTTGTTATCTTTGGAGGTACAGAATCGGTCAAATGGACAAAGTAGTTGTATTTTTTATGGCGCTAACAATTGTGAAAACAGAAAAACAATTGAGCGTCGCGTTCTCTAGATATTCGTCCAAAATTTTTTTTTTAACGGAACGCCCTATATATTTTTTTGCAATTTAAAAGAAAATTCCAAACTGAACAAAAAAGTCTTAGTACACTATTATAAAAAAATATCAAATAAAATAGTTATTGAGAAATCTTTATCTTTGTTTTGTTTGTATGAAATCGATATACCCATGGAAAATTAAAGCGTCACATTGTTTAGTAGCTGTCAAATTATTTATATTTGTTGTTGTTAAAGTTACTGTGCGGAAAAAGTACTGTTTTTACAATTTTTTCAACCGTAACAATGACATTTACTCATTTGGAAAAGTGTGATATGTTGGAGTTGTACTTGCTGTTTAACAAAAATTCAGATGAGCGCTAGAACGTTACATTCAGCAATTTCCTGACCGTGATGTACCAGACCGTCGCTATTTTTTAAAACTTTATCGAAGATTAAGAAGCAACGAAACAATTTTTATAAAGAAGAGGAAAAAAAATGATTTTATATTATCACAAGAGATAGAAATAAATGTGTTGGCATATTTTCAGGTACATCCAAATAATTCTGTAAGGGCTTTGTCCAGAGAATCAGGTATTTCTCGTAGCACGATCCATAAAATTCTGAAAAAATATAAATATGTTCCCTTTAAATATTAGCCTGTTCAAACTCTACTTTTGGGCGATTATCAAAGACGATTAACTTTTGCTCAATGGTTTATCAATGCTTTTGAAGAAAATCACAATTTCTTTAGCCACATTTTATGGAGTGATGAATCTAACTTTTCTAATCGCGGGATGTTCAATAAAAGAAATAATTATTACTGGAGTCGTGAAAACCCATTTGCTGTTTATCCTTGTAATCCCCAACACCGATTTAGTTTAAATGTTTGATGTGGTATAATCGGATCCCGAATTGTTGGACCATTTTTCTATCGGGGTTCTTTAACAGAAGAAAGATATGTGGCATTATTGACAGAAATTTTAGAAAATTTTCTGGATGAATTAAATTTGGTAAACAGACAGATTATTTACTTTCAACAAGGTGGAGCGCCCGCACATAATCACCGTGACACAAGTGAGTTATTAGAAAGATTATTTGGAAATAGATGGATTGGCACAAATGGTTCTATTCAGTGGCCCGCGCGTTCACCTGACATGACGCCATTACATTTCTTCTTGTGGGGAGCAGTAAAAAATCAAGTGTACAAACATAGATATACAACAGTGGACGAACTTCAGGAAAGAATTTCCAACATCATTGACGACATCGACGGTAGGACAATTTTAGGAGCTACTCGTAATGTTCACAGAAGATTGATAAAATGTATTGAAATGGAAGGAGGTGTCTTTAAGTATTTAATTTGAGTAATTTTCTTGACTATTTTTGTATTTATTTTTATTTGTTTATTAAATTAAACGCTTTAATGAATGCGACGCTTTAATTTTCCATAGGTAGGTATATCAATTTCATGCCAACAAAGCAAAGATAAAGATTTCTCAGTAACTACTTTATTTAACATTTTTTTATAATAGTGTACTAAGACTTTTTTGTTCAGTTTGGAATTGTCTTCTAAATTGCAAAAAAATATACAGGGCGTTCCCCAAAAAAAAAAAATTTTGGACGAATATATAGGGAGCGCGACGCTCAATTGTTTTTCTGTTTTCACAATTGTTACCGCCATAAAAAATAGTACTACTTTGTCCATTTGACCGAATCTGTACCTCCAAAGATAACAAAGTTCATCAATAGTGCACACTTAAGTGTGGACACACGGTATAAGATGACCTTGCATATTATTGTGAATCATCGATCCAAAGGTATATCACGCGAGACCCAAATTCTACCTGAGTATTGTTAACAAAGAATGTGAATCATAACTAGATGTAAAGAAATTGTAAAGAGTTCCAGTTTGAATATAGTTCTTGAGCAGACTGGTCGTGTCATTATTTTACATTATACAGTTGAAGAAAATACAAGTTTTGGTGAAACCCCAAGGCCTTTTTATTCAGTTATTATAATTCTTTCTACTTTATTTAAAGGAATAACCAGAAAAAGTTTTTCTTTAGCAATACATGTTTCTTGAGTATGAAACAATATTTTTTCCGCAAGAAAGCATGCCTAAAACTTACTTCTTTACTATTAGGAAGCTCGTGCCAACCCAGTGGTTGGCATAGCACCAGGGCGACACTTACACTACTTATATATTTTAAACTTCATCTGTGGTAATTTGATAGAGCTACAGAAGATTAGTTCGGTGATATGTAACTAATTTTTTGCATTGTCACAACGATACAAATCGCCAAGAATTAAAGATCACTGAAACTTCAAGGGTGGATATGAACCCTTAAACATGAAATTGTCATTTGTTATACTACGTGCGATTCGTTTAAGTTTCCTGTTTGGAAATTAAAATGTGTGACAACCTGTATAAATATATATATGTTACATTAGTATAACTTCCAAGAATACAACACAATGCACACACCCTCATTTAAGAAAAAGAAAAGAATGTCGATGATTCGAGAAGGGAGTGTTTAACGTTTCTGATCCCTGAGGTAATTTTGAAGCGAGCATCGAAACGACAGCGTCCCAAGTCATATCTCAGATTAGAGAGGGTAGAGAATTGCAATTATCTCGGTTCGATTCATCCCGCGACTTTTTCGCTTTTAAATCTCGAAGAGCTCGGGCCAATTAAATGACAAAATTTACATAAATTTACTCCTCCGAGAACTGAGAACTGAAATGTCTGCGTTTTATTGAATTTTAAATTTTTATGCGAAATTCAGCAGGACCGAGTTTCTCTCCGACTTTAAACAGTATTCAATACGGATATTGCTATATAGGCATTCAACGTTTTATTGCGAAAATCAACTTGGAAAGTATCGAAGATGCGCTATTAACCCCCCAACAGAATGATATTTAAGCACCTATAAGGTAAATATAAAAAAGTAACTAGAATGGCTGAGCATTAATCAAAATTGTCAAATATATTATGGATTACGGTTTCTAACCTATAAATATTAAAGAAACTGCTATGTACAATTGTTTATAAATTAATCATTTTAGTGTGCTAATAGATATAATTAAAGTCATGTTAAAATGCTAGACGTGCTTTACAAACGTTAACGAACTACGCTATTACTCAAATTTACACATATGCGTAGATATAGTGTAGCTGAAGTACTTTTCTGTACAAATATTTACAGTCAAATTAATAAAGCATCTTCTACTCTGAGATGCCGCATTGCAGTTTCGGTTAGACAATAAATTATCTAATTATAAATTGTGCAGCACAACAGGCAACCATGACCACCGCTAATAAATTACACTGAAAATTTAAGAAGATTTTAATGAAAATATGAGCAGTTTATGCAAGTAGCGGTTTCATGTTTCTGTACTTTACCAATTACAATATACCGCCTGTTTAAAGGTTTCGCCACGCTGCTGTTACTTTTGTTATTATTACTTCTACAATTCCGGTTAAATTATGAAGCATTCAGTGTTTTTAATCCTGATTAAAGTGCAATTAAGAACAAAATCAAATAAAGCGTTTTGAGTTAATTAGAAAATTATCATTGGTGATTGATCTAGTACTAATCGTAGATAAGTATTGGAGAATGTTGTCCAAACACGAAATAGAAATGTAGTTGAACGAACACTTATAGAACTACATATTTTTAAATCAAGGTAACTATTAAAATTATTTATTAGGTGGTGAGGGATCAGTCTGTATGGTTTCATATGGGCGAACCCAGCAGCAGGCTAAGCGCAACTTAGTCCTTCTAGGCAAAGCCTCTTCCTGCTGCCGATCGCAGTGCGGGGTATAATTTACCCCACCCTACTCAAGGTACCACTGTATAAGCAGAACACTGCGGTCTAGACTAGTAAAGGTCGAAAAACAATCTCCTGACCGAGCTGTCGTGTCGTGGCAAACGGTCTGCACCAGGAAAAACGGCGCCGGTCGCTGAGTCTGCCTTGCTTACAACATGCGACCGTCACATCATGTCCTTTGGGGTATGGGGGCCTAGACTTAACTGCACGGGCCGAGAGGAGACAACCTCAACCAAGAAAAACCTAAATCCTAAGGTTGTGGCCGAGCCGAAAGGATGCCTTAACATGGATCCCAGGGCCCCCTGTGGAACCAGCAAAGATTCTGCACCGACTTCAGGTGCAGAATCAAAAAATCCAAATGAGCTCTTGGAGGGTGGTGAACACCAAGGTTGACCCTAAGGGTCAGCAGGTGGTTATCGCCATGGATGAGAGCTCATGGAAAATACTGCAGGATACATTTAATTGTAGACTGCATCTCCAATTTTCCTCGGTAGCGTTTCGTCTACTGGGAAAAAAGGAGAAGACAGAGGCTGAAGAGATGGATACCGCCCAGGCGGGACCATCTCAACAGCCAAATCTGAGACCGGGTGGGAGCGGGGGGGCTGGGGTGGCTGTGGGTTCACCGCAGTCGTCCGGAACCGCGAGCACCATTACGGATCTCCTGGACACGACGCTGGTGGACTGGATGATGGAGACTCAGCAGGACAGGAATCTTAACATTCCTGAGACTGTTGCAGATCAACCTCCATCATTGTAAAGCGGCTTCCGCCGTCCTGCAAGCTTTTGTGGTAAGTAAAAACATTGACATTGCTATTATACAAGAGCCCTGGATCACTAAGGGCAAAGTGGGGGGCTTGGGGATCAGGTGGTGGACACTGACCCACGGCGCCGGCCCCGGCCCCAGAGCCTGCTTGCTTGTTAAAAACAGCATAAACTGCTTGGGGATCTTAGGGATTCGGCTCTGGCAAGTTTGCCTCTACACGAGTACCAGTATGCCTACCAAACAGGAAAATCGTGTAAGCAGGCCATTCATGAGCTAGCTCGACGAGCAGAAATAGCATTTAGAAACAAAGAAATTGCATTGGCTACCTTTCTGGCCATCGAGGGCGCCTTCGACAGGGCGTCCTTTCGGTCGATGGAAAGGGCGCTTCAAAAATGGAAAGTCGAGCCAACTGTGAGGAGGTGGATCGGCTCTATGCTAAGAGACAGAATGGTTCATGTTTCGCAGAACCTTTGCAATGTAGAGGCAACCGTGGCAGCTGGCTGCCCGCAGGGTGGAGTGCTGTCGCCCTTGCTATGGTGCCTCGTAAAGGTTTCTCTGGCAAAACTGGAGACAATACCAGCATTTTCAACTACATCGAACAGACAGTACCTCTGTCCACTAGGGCGGACAAGATTCCGCCCGTCTTCAGCTTCACTAGGAAATACTCCGTAGATATTTCCAACAGTGAGATCTCCAAAGCATACATTCACAGACCGAGGCGATGTTCTCATCGCTGGTTTGTGGATGCCACGAAGACGCCGAATGGCACAGGCATTGAGATGTGGAGAGATGGAGAACCGAATGGCGAAGCCATCAGCTTAGGGGGCCCCACTTCCATCTTCCATGCTGAAGTTATAGCCATCCAGACCTGCGCAGAGAGCATCTTAAACTGCCCGCATGGGAATGGATCGGTCGAAATTTTCTCCGACAGCCAAGCTGCCCTCAGGGCACTACAGGCTGCCAAATTTGCTGCCAAAGTGGTACTGAGGGCCATAGGAACGGTCGATTGGACGAACCCAGTATAAGCAAATTAACTCTCGACCCACTTGCGGACCTGTTTGGTCGAGTACAACCAGGTCGACAGGGTTAAGACATCATGAGGGCACAATAGGTTTTATGGCCGAGTTGCCTCACGGGGTTAAACTTGCCCATGAAAGCCAAGAAAAAAAAAACAATTTATCTTTTATAACAAGGGTTAAAGAAATTATAACGTTGTCGTAATGGAAAAAGACAATAAATTTGTTGAACCGTTTTGCAACAGATTAGGTATTTAAACCAGCCGAAGTATCCGACAAAAAACTTATTAAGTTTAATGTTTATTATGTTTCACTAAGGATCCATTACAAATACTTTTATTTTTTCAGCCATAATAGTATTTTTCTTTGTCTCGTCTTTTAAATTATCACGAGCAAAATATCCTCAAAAATTATAGAAATTTATAAAAAAAAAATATAATGGCAAAGGTTTATGTATATGGTATACCATCAAAAAAGAATAAATAAAACTTATGGAAGCATTAAATAAAACCTAATTAAACCGAAGCTATAGAACATTAATAATAAGAGAACAAGCGGTGGTCGGCCAAAATCTTTGAATAGACTGTAGTCATACTGTAATGCATTATGCATTAGGCAAGAGAATTAAAATGGGATACTTCTGGCAGTAACATACATAAATAATGAATTTCTACAACACTAAATATGAGCAAATACAATGTAGATACCTCGCAACTTTGCTCTTTTCAACCCTTAGGTACCAAAAGTTTATTTTCAATTCAATGTATATTTTATTTGTTTTTTCCACGTTGCCCCGAAGAGCTTCATTTGTAGATTCTGGCTAATTGAAAGTAATTAAAAATTTACGAAAACCAGTGGCGGTTCGTATATATAACTTTCTTTTTCGAGTGTGAAAAAAGGCTGCTTTTGGTGTCGGCATCAGGATGCGTCTTCATGAAGTAGCGTTGGAGGAACTGCAACAAACAACTGATCTTCTTTCATTATTGATATACTTGCAAGATCGTAAGTACTGATGAAAAATGAATGCCTAGATATCAATTAGTATCTTACTGTGCAATATGTAATGTATGTAAAATATAGGTTTTAAAATTACCTATTTGAAGAGAATATAAAAAATAAAGTATGAAAAAGGCTAACTGTATTATATATATTGTGCATTCGAAAATTGGTAGAAGAAATCATTAATGTTATACTAAGCGTATAATAGTTATGTGCTTGTTTAGTTGCTATACCTAAAGGCTTTCTTAACCATAAAGCAAATGCATAGATAGGTGTAAGATAATATTTTAAGTATAAATAGACAAGTTGAATAATACATTCATAACCTCTACTTCAGCGTAGCAATATGACTGCAATAAACAATATCTAAAACCATTTACTTTAACATTACGGTAATACACAAACTACAAATATGTTTTATATATCCTGTCGAGGAATATTAAAGTATTTTACACAATTAGGTGTATTGTGTGTTTGTATATGCACAAACTTATATGTTTCAACATTTGTAAATTATGAAAATGCAGCTGTAGGTCACCCACAGTAGTAAGAATGTATTATTTAACCACTAGATTTATTTTGAATTAGTCACTTACCTAAATATGCCTATAGATAAAAGAACCACTGGCACCTGCCACTTCCGTGCGTCCTATGTATCTATGTACCTACAAATTGAACCCATACAATTGAACATGCTCGCATTGTAAGTACGTATTCCTAAGTAAATTTCTTAACTGTGGTAAAATCACCAAATAATTTAGTAAGAACCCCTGGGAAAACATAAAAATTTTAGTATATTACGTTTTTACGTGGGAATTTTACCTACAAATGAAAAATCCTGGCCGATATGTGGGAAATTTCCTAAAGCATAGGTAATTTTACTAAAAAACAGAAAATTACTCAGTTTTTGGTGATTTTCCCCCAAATGGTACTGGAATTTTTGGGAGGAATCCTGGTAAATTTACTAAAATTTTTTTGCTGTGTACTTTAAAAATGTGGGGGTTGCAAATTTTGTGAATACCAATACCTTTTACTATGTATGCTTTATTAAGAATTATTTTTCCTAGGGTACTTACAAAGGAATAAGAAAAAGTCTTTTAAAACTCACTACACACTCATTAGCTTATATAACGTTTTCTTTATTCATGTGCGCAATTTTATAGTTGTTGCCTCCTGAGGCCGTCATGGTTGACTCCATGTAGTTTTGTAGTGTCAAGAATGCGTTATTTGATTTTTCTTTAGTTATTGCGTCGAAGGCACTTTCAACACAATCTATTAATTCATCCGTAATTTTTAACGATACTCGGTGCTGCAAAGACTGAATAGTATTGAAGAAGCCAAGGTCTAAAACATTCAAATCATGACTATTCGGTGGCTGTGATTTGAATTTAATACACCGTCCATCTCTTGATCCTTCGGCTAGCAATTCCGCATCGTTGTCACAAGAATGCGGTTTTGCATTATCTTATTGAACGTAAATTGTCTTGGCTTTATGCGCTTTTGGAAATTTGGATCTAATGACTGGTGAAACGTTATCGATAATTATCTTTTGTATTCTGCTACGTTAATAGATTCGCTGTTTTTGGTCACTATTTTTCCTCTTGCCCGGTTCTTGCTGTTTCTTTATAAACAAAAGGCCTATTTTGCCGTTGAAATATTGTTTTCTGGCACTGCCATACCGTGGTCTGGCGTCTCTAGCCGTAAACATAACTTTAGTTATGAACCGTTAGCTTTTACACTGCCTCTCGGATTCTGCTTCGTCAAGCGTGATGTAGTACGACCTTTTAACTTGCGATAAGTAAAAACACTTTTCGTCTATATGTACGTCGATTTGATTTAACCTTCGACAAACAGAACTCTAGTCTCTTTCTTTTATTACAGTCTGTCAGTAGTGGCTTCACTGTTGAAGATATTCTTTTAAGTGTCGTCCTTCTTTGAAAATGCGAAAAACAGTCGATTTTAGAATGTTAATTGCAAACGACACACTCCGAATCGTGCCACGGCGATTAAGTGGAGTTTCTTTGATTTTATCCAAATTCGCCGAGTAATTCTTGCGCTTTCGACCACAATTCCTTTTTCTGGAAGCCACATTGGCACAAATATTTCCTTCGCTGTACTGTTCCTTCCCCTATTTCAAATACGCGTAACAGTTAGTCGGGAAACATCCCGACTTTCCTTGCAGCTCGACCCAATAACACAGCGCTTCAATTTGTTGTCGGTTTTGTGTTGTAACAAGAACTGTAAAATTCCAGTAACTTTTTCATACGTTAATTGCTTCGTCTTTACGTCTCTTTTGTACATTTCGTGATAAATATCTCCCATAGCTTTAACACAAAAATTATTTGTGATTGTCTGACAGATTGACATTTCTCAACTGACGCAAGCGCAACAACTGAACTGTTTTTAAACGTAGCCACCTAATACTTTATTAGAAACACCGCATGTAGATTATTTTATATTAAATGGATAGAAACTCGATCATTTCCTTAATCCGTACATTTTAGAAAAATATATACCATAATTAGGGACAAAGGGAGTATGTATTTACCTTTTTGAGTTAATTAGAGCGAATAAACACATACCTACATATTATTTTAGATTTCATTAATTGCATGTTCCAAATGAATATTATGTATAGGCTGTAAATCATTTAGAATAGAACGACTAATGTATTATGTGTTCGATATTAACATTTTTCTCTCTCTCTTTCTCTTTTCGAACGTCATTATGAAAATCTTTTAAAATGGTAGAGAAAAACAACGAAACAGAACTTTCGGAAATAAATCGTGAACCGCATACTGAAACTTTTAGCTTTTTATTATCATTTTATTATTAGTAGACAGTTAAAAGTTTCCTTTGTGCGCCCTCAACGTCGAATAATATAGAATCAATATTCACATAGAGCGGAGGAAAAGAATTTTGCGAATCATTTATTGGAACGCAAGAGAACTTTAAGCAGATCTATTTAGTAGCATAAAGTCTGCGATTTTCTGTATATTAAATTTATGCGGTATTTTTCATCGTTTAGTTGGGTATGAGTCAATGTTTAAAATGAATCTCTGTTGAGTATATTTTCAAATCTAATTAAAAAACCAATATACCTTCCTAAGTTGCTAAAATGCGTACATGCAATATTATTTTTGCATATAGCAAATTATATTTGATAACTAGTAGAAAAGCAGAAGCCTCAAAATGATAGCAGCTTTTTCAAGTGTACCGGAATAAATCGACCGAGAGGAAAGTCAACATAACGTCAACCTCCAATTTCGGTTCATATTAAATTTAGTACATGAAGGGCACGACCTCGCGTCGTTCGGGATTATGTAATTATTTACATTCCAATAGAAAGCAAATCTTTTCCGATTCCATATAAAGTAATCGTGCGAACGATTTTTTTCCCTCGCAATCCCTTTGATCCGTCAGCAGAAATAATAAATTCAAAAAAAATTATTTTAAAAATCGCTCAGCCAGTCAATCCGTATGATGCGCCTTATCTGCGGCACGATGCGTTTCTACGTGATATTTTTTTATAGTGTCAGTTACTCTTTCGGCGATTTCGCAGACCCTCGTCTAAGTGAATTTTCACAGTGATATAAAATTCCCCCTTTTGTGCCGCACCCCTGGCGCTATACATAGCCTCCCAAACACTCTACCGGGTTGTCTGGAATAATGGAATGTCAATAGGCAAACAAAAAATGAAATAAATGACCGTAGAGACCTGCATTGGTATTCAATCCCAGCATCTCAACACAACTAAAACCATCACCTTGGGGAGAACACAAACACGAAACAGCTTCCGAAATTGACCTTCCGACCTTATTTTTTTGTTTTTTTTTTTGTTAAACTTCTGGATTATAAACAGGTGTTTTATGATAGAATAATACACTATAAACCATATTACAGGTTTATTTTGTTGACACTAATCATTATATAGTGATCATATTAACCGTCATAAATACACGTCAATAAAGATAAATACATTTAATTATGTCATATGTTTCATAATAACATTACACTCCACAAGTAACGTTTATTTCATTTTTTAATAGTTATTTTGTATACTATATATACTATAAATTCTTAAATTAATTAATAAAGCGAATAAAGGCCCATGTCGCATTTTACACATTCCGCATAGTCTTCATACAGTGAACAGCAGCACATCTACGTCGATTGCAAGAAGAAACTAAGTGTCCAATGCCATCTAAACGTAGCTCATCAGAAATTCTTGTAGAAATACTACTAATTTTCGAAGTAGATGGTCTACCAGCCCCAACAGGTAAGTTTCTAAATAGTGCTTGACAATTTCACGGCGAAATTCTAATTGAGAGATACTGCTACCACTTTTTCTCATTATCATGATAGCATCCATCATCCATGTAAACAAGGGCCAGCACCATTTTGTTTCCTCTAATTCCTATTCTATAGTCTGATATTTTCATCCATACGATCGGTTCCACCCATAATTTTATTATAATTCATTATCAATGCTGGTTGACTTATTCGGATTTTTTTTTCGGTGTAACTATATGGCGTTGTAGTACTAAGAGGTTGTAAACCGTGACAGGTGGAAGTAATTGTTACCACAGAATTATCAACCCATTTTACAACAGTGATGTTTTCGTCAACGCAGCTTTTCTGTTCATGTTCCCCTATTTTCTTTTTTAAAAACTTTTGAAAGAGTTAGAGCACATTCCTTTGCAAGTCTATTTTCTCTAATAGTAAACAGATTATCAAAGTATAATTTAATTGGTAGATTTTTAATTCACTCGGGTAGTTCATCTAACATTTGAACTAATGGTGCAGCAGCTTTACCAAATTCTTTTGCGTAGTGGTTATTTCCTTTCGGATAAACTGTTTACAATTGTACCTTCCATAACATACTACCATACATTCATCAAAATTCATGTGTTCTTTTGGCTGGTACAGTCTCAGAAATCGCGTTTGGAACTTATTCATTAGTGGTCTCAACTTCCACATCTTATCAAATTTGTCACATTGTTATCCGCAAAATGGATAAATCAGCATATTTCTAAAAATCGATCTCTTCTCATACTGTTAAATACAAGTTCGTTTCTAGTATCTTGAGATGCCTCCCAGAAAGGCCGTTTAGTAGGAACAGTGATATACCCTTATAGATATAAAATTGCTACAAACACTTTTATTTCTTCTTGTGAGATATGTGGATCTCTGCAATTTTTAAAAAGAGCATATTTTGAGGATTCGCTGGCTATGTACGATTTCTTCATCAAATATTAGCTGAAAAGTTTCTACTGATGTCATGCCGCGATAGCTAGAGTATTTTTGTTCAGGGATCATTACCATACTGTATACAAGCAATTGTTTCACTTTTAAACACAATACATATGTAAACCAACACGCACTTACCGAAAACGGATATCAACGGCCGCGTTCGCGTCAATATCTGTACTTGCACTCGGTTCCACTGCACACACAAAACTAACGAATCCCCAAAAGCCCAAAATAATATTCTAAATGCATATCTAGCAGGTATAAACCCCGCCTCCTAGCCTCGTGAGCGAAAAGTTCGCCTTATCTGTGTAGTAAATGTTATAAACTTTTTTTGCCGCTAAGTGTTTGCCGTGATCATAAGAACAAGCACGGTGCTAAGCGGTTAAATAAACAAAACACGTATTTCTTCCACTCAATGTTTTTCAAGATATATGGCTGAATAAAATGAAAGACCGAATTTTCTTAATGCTGACATATTTTTACATACCTATATGTACATATACAGAAATGAAAATAAAAAGCTATGCGAAAATAAATAATTTTTTTTGCCTTATTGGAAGGTAGATTTTGCAAAAAAAAAACACTAGTTCTTTCCCTATATCCATCTACGACTTAATTAATCGATCTTTACTTGAAATTATCCACACTATTATTGAATAATAGATTTTCACTGCTTCCTAAGCCTACTGCGCGTAAATGATATCAGACCACATGATTTCGACATACAGTGGGCGCTGTTTTAACCGGCATTCTAAGAACCGGCACGTTCTATTAACCGGCATCGGCCGAGCGACGCATGATTTCCGTCGCGATTCGAGCGCTAACCGGGGGAAAGTAGCCGTCATTGAACTCGGCTGTGTACGCCATTTTCTTTCTTAGTTAGCATCTCCTGTGTCTAACAACACAACGTTCAGTACTTAGTCTCCAGTATTTCCCAGTTTTACCTGTTCTTATTTATATTCGCTTAGTATTAACGTGAGTATTAATGAGTGAGCAGTAACTTTAAGTGATTTTTTAATCTACATATAAATATATTTACAAATTATTCAAAATGTTTTCCAAACCTACAACAAGTTCGAATGCCAAAGAGTCTGTGAAGCGCAAACGTGTTGTTCTTACAATAGAGCAAAAACTAGAGATTCTTAATCGTGTAGAAAAGAGTGAGAATAGAAATTTCATTATGCGTGACTTTAATATTGGTTCATCGACAATTTACGATATAAAAAAACAAAAAGATGATCTGTTGAAGTTTGCTGCTCAGGCTGTAACTTCTAAACATACAGAAGTAAGACGTACATTGAAGAAACCCAAACTTGAAGTTTTAGATAATGCCTTGTTCACCTGGTTTCGTGCAAAAAGGTCAGAAGGTAAGCCAGTGACGGGACATATGTTAATTGTAAAAGTTAAACAGTATCACTGTCACATGAATATGGAAAGTGCTTGTGTATTTTCTGATGGTTGGCTTCAAAAATTTAAAATCCGGTATGGAATTAGGCGATTAGATGTAGCTGGGGAGAGCAAATCAGCGGACGAAAATGCAGCTCAATAGTATAAAAACACATTTGTATCTCAAAGAAAATTAACCCGTTGTCAAGTATACAATGCTGATGAAACCGGTCTGCTATGGAGATGTTTGCCAACGTCTACCCTGGCAAGCGGAGACGAAAAATGCGCTAAGGGGTTTAAAAAAAAATAAAGACGACTGACTGTTATGCTTTGTGCGAACGCCGCTGCTGACCACCAGATAACGCTGTTCGTAATTGGAAAATATAAAAAGCCTATAGAGCTCTTAAAACCTGCCACTTCATTACGACGCCCAAAGAAATGCATGGATGAATAGTGAGTTGTTTAAGGACTGGTTTTTCCACCATTTCGTTCCTGAAGTCAAGGAGAACTTTAAAAAACGTGGGATGCCAGAAGATAGCAGAGCTCTTTTGTTGTTGGATAACTGCACCGCTCATCCTGCAGCTCTTGAATTAATTTCCGGTAATATCAAAGTCGAGTTTTTGCCACCTAACGTCACTGCCTTGATTCAACCAATTGATCAAGGTGTTATTCAAAACTTTAAGTGTCACTATAGAGCAGTGCTCCGCAACCGCTGTGCCGCGGCACACTTGTGTGCCACGAAGCCACTTTAGGTGTGCCGCGGTGCAATATATTTTTTAGAAGAAAGAAAAAAATAAATCCAGAATTAAAAGAGATGTTATGAAAGTTAAAAAGCGCAATCTATTGAAAATGAAAATTACCTCTACGACAGTACCTCAAACTAATAATTTTGAAGTACAGATATCCCGCCATCCTGCGCGTAGTGTGATTGCGCTACGAAAACTTCCGTACACAAATTTCAAATTTACCAGCAACCGTTGACACTATTGTACTATATTGTGGTAATAGTTTATGTAAAATAAGCCAGTTGAAGTTTGAATGTCGTTGAATGTTTCATGATATCGCTATTCGTTTTGTCTTACTTATTATAATACTTTCATATCTACATCGATAATTTTGTTTATATTGATTACACACCATTTTTGTAGTGGGCAAGTTTATAAAAAGAGAACGCCCAGCATCACCAACAAATGAACCCAACACGAGCAGTGTTGCAAAAAAATGTTTGGTAAAAGGCAGTACAACGAAAATTACATTCAGTATGGATTCGCATGATGTAGCGATGAAACGGCTCCAAAACCAGAGTGTGTAATTTGCGGAAAACAACTTTCTAAGAAAGCAATGGTCCCAAGCAAACTAATTCGCCATCTAAGGTCAAAACATTTCGCATACGCGAATAAGAATAAACAATATTTTCAGCGAATTTTGAATAAAAATTTAAAGCAGATGCAATATATGCGGCTTTCTGTCGCAGTTCCTGGAAAAGCGTTAGAAGCTAGTACCATGTTGTAAAATTAATTGCACGCAGAAAAAGCCACATAGTATTGGGGAAACGCTTATAAAGCCAGTATGCATGGAAATCGTTCGATTAATACTAGGGTCTAATGATGTTAATGAAGTGAGTAAAGTTTCATTGTCAGCTGATACAGTCAAGAAGTGATATTTTATGAACACTGGTAATTTTTCCCTACAAATCGA
This sequence comes from Cetonia aurata, assembly GCA_949128085.1. Taxonomy (NCBI): domain Eukaryota; kingdom Metazoa; phylum Arthropoda; class Insecta; order Coleoptera; family Scarabaeidae; genus Cetonia; species Cetonia aurata. The sequence goes on along the minus strand of OX421886.1, from coordinate 14,700,055 downwards.
CGAAACAACAGATATTAAAAAGCGAGCACAAATAGTAAGTATTGTACGTTTCGTTGATGAGGATTCAATAACGGAGCATTACTTATTCAGCAAAGATTTTCCGGAGCGGGCTACCAGGGAGGAAATTTTCCGATTTTTTTTTTGATTTCGTCGAAAGTTACAGTATTCATGGAGTAAATGTATTAGTGTATCCACAGATGGCGCTGCAGCAATGATGGGCAATAAAAAGGGATTGATCTCCTTGTAAAGCAACAAAATGCAACGGTGCAAATTATCCATTGTTGCATACATCAAGAAGCACTGATGGTCAAGATTTTGCCAGCAGAACTATGCATGAGTGCGTCAACATAATAAATATCATTAAAGCCTTAAATTCGCGAATCTTTGAAGCGCTTTGCCAAGAGATGGGACGGATTATCAGTCCCTATTGTTTTATACCGAAGTGCATTGGTTATCCAGAGGCAAAGTTACTCAATTTATGTTGGATCAAAACATCTGTACCAACTATTGAAAGACAATCAGTGGATGACCAAACTTGCATGGTTGACATATTCGAGCACCTGAATGAACTCTTTAAAAAAATGCAAGGCTGAGTTGAAAATTTGTTAACATGCTCTGACAAATTAAACGCATTTAAACAGAAACTTGAACTCTGGCAAATGGAACTAACCAGATTGCAGCTGGACATCAGCAGTATATAGCAGATTTGACTCAACAACATATAACATTGTTGCAACAGAAATTTGAGCAATATTTCTCTGTAGAAAATTGGTTTAAGTGACGGTTTTATTAGTAACATTATTTAATACACTTTTAAAATTAAATAAAATATTCTTTATTGTTTGCAGCTCTTTCAATTACATATAAATAAAGTCAATATACCAAATGAAAGCTAAATAAATGCTAGTTCTTTGTTTTCTTTTTGTATTCATTTATGGTGTGCCGCAAAAATACTATGAATGGTTTAGGTATGCCGAGGTTGACAAAAGGTTGCGGAGCACTGCTATAGAGGTTCGTTTGTACGAAATCTCTTAAACTCTGACTGTGACGTGAAAGATTTCCAAAAACAATTTAATATAAAAGATGCGATTTATGCAACCGCATTGTCATGGATACAAGTCAAGCAAATGACCATACAACGGTGTTGGCGCAAGCTTTGGCCGATGGACGAGGTGCCAGAAGAAGATTTGAATATTACAAACAATTCTGATGGTGAAAATGCTGTGCTAGATTTATTACATTGTTACGGTTTTTTTCTTCACCTACCTTGTGTAGTACTCGGCCAGTCTTTTCGACAAGCTTTCGTATTTTTTTTTTCCTTTTCTTTCTGCCCTCTACTTCAGAGTTGCTTTTACGTCTGGTTTTCTACGACGTTACCTTCATCGAATCATTTTGGTCCTTTCATTTGTGTTTTCTTGATTGCTAGAATTTGAGAATCTTTAGTTCTTCACCTTCAGATTTTGTTTTGTATCACTTAATTTCGGTCCTGGTTTGTGTTTATTTTTCATTCCAGTAAATCATTCTCTATGTTTTGACAGTTGTTCAATTTTTAAGGTTAGTTCTGTCTGTATCACATTCATCCGTTTATAGATTTCTAGGCATCGATTTTCTATTGATTGCTTTCTGTTAGATCTTCATATTTTGTGTTCACATCTTTTCGACGTTAGATGGCACCTCTTGTCCGTTGTCAGTTTTCAAATTTTAATTTCCTATTTTCCGATTGGTTGTGTGACGTATTCTCCCGCTTGGTTTCCTGTTTCCGGCATCATCTTCGTTTTGATCTTGGTAATGGTGTAAGACGTGTTCTCAAGAGTAAATTCTTCCTGTTTTTGGAACTTCGGATATTTTCTCACCTATGTGGATTTAAATGGAAGTTTACCGAAAATAATCATCGGCCGTATCTTCGCTTATGTTTGGTGTGGAATTGTTGTGATTACCACGGCTGATGGATTCGATTTATTCGAGATAATTTGAGAACCCACGCGTCTGCAACGCCATTTTGAAATTTTCTTCGCTACATTGGAAAAGCCCGTTACTACCGAGGTTTTATCGCCGTATTATTTTTGGAGTTTTGGAATTTCAACGTCGTTTCACGTGAGGATCCGAATACCCACGCTTGGCTGAGATTTTCTGCGGCTTTCTTTGTTCCTGCACCGCCCTTGGGGAATTCAACGGACCTCCCGCTTTCGTTTGCTTATCGAGTCGAGCCCGTGTCACGATTTCTTCGGATAGGACATCACATCCAAGCCCGTAACAACCGTTTGAGGGACAAGCTAAGTTGCACGTTATTTTTTTTATTACTAAATTCTATCTGCGAATAAAACGTTCTTTCTTAAATAACTACCTCGATCAATTAGCTTCTTTTTTTTTAATGTTCTAATGTTTTAGTCAATAATTCTAGAAATTTTGTAAATTATAGATCGGAGGGTATAATTGAAACAGTGTAACAGATTAACTCTTTACTTAATATTATAACATCAACCGATTAATTATCGGCATGTGATGTACAGGGTGGTTTATTCACCGCTGGTACAAATAATTCAACATTTTTAACTTTGTTTCAATAAATTCTATTATTTGGTAACTCTAAAACTTTTCAAAATTTAATTTTAATTCGTAGGATAAGATTTTCCTTTATATTATTGATGTGAAACTGATTGCGTTGGCCATAGCGTTCGGTGTTGGAGTCCTATCGTAGGGCTATTTGTTTTAATTCTTTTTCTGTATTTAAAATTGCATATTCATTTCATTTAACTTTTAATTGCAATAAACGTTTATCTGAGTTACTTTTAAATCTATCTTTGTTTTTTTGTGTATTGACTTGCAAACTGCTTTACCCCTTGGTACTCGTTAACACCTTGGATTCCTGCTTATCTAGGGGGCATGACAGGGTAAGTAAACCTAAGCAGGTGGCGCCGAAATTTTTGTTCCATCTTGGGTTTGTTCGTTCAACCCACTCCCTCGCCGACGAGCCGGCTGGCACCCTGCATGATTGTCAACTATCAACCCACTGAGTCTAAGGTTTGTAAGGTGGTAGCGCAACAACTTTTTGGTTTTCTTTTTGGATTTCACTCGGTCACTTTCGGTGCCGAAAAATTAGGCAACAACATGAGGCACAAAACAACCCTTTCGTCGATGTGCCCGTGGAGGAGATTCAAGAATGGATTGACATAGGCAAAGATGTGCCAGTGATTGAAGAACTTAGTGACGAACAAATTATAGAAAGTGTTTTGAATCCACAAAAAATTCCAGTTTTAGACGTGGTATCTGAGGATGAAGAAGAAGCCACTCAAAATGCGTGGAAAGAGGCGACCGATGCATTAAATACATTCATAGGATTCGCCGAATCTAATAAAACTTTCAACTCCACGGAACTTATTAATTTGTGTGTGATCCGAAATGACTTTTTGAAAAAGAAAAACGAATCACGGAAGCAACTTGATATTAGATACTTTTTCAAGAAGTAAATACACATTTATATATGTAAGTACAGAATATTGTTCATTATGTAAGGTTATCCAATAAATGTTTGTTATTTTGTACTCCGTGGTTTTTCGTACCCTGCATTTCCTTATTTATATTGTCATAGTCTGCATAAGGCTAGTATGTACCGTCCATTATCACGTAAGTACGTAACCCGACTCGCTCGATTAACCGGCAAAATCAATTATCCGGCATGGCCGTCGTCCCAAATGTGCCGGTTAAAAGAGCTTCTACTGTACCTATTTAACAGAAATTTGGAGGTGGAAATCCCAAATCGGATAAGCTGGAATCAATTCAACTACAGAGACAGGCTTGGTGAACTGATCTGGTTTACGGACGGATCAAAAGCCAAGATTGGGACTGGATATGCAATTTACAGTGAGGTGACAAATACAATGATCACAATTTCACTAGGAAAATATGCCAGATAATGCCAACATGTTGGTACAAATATTTTAATTTTTAAATTTAGAAAGAACAATCTCAGTTTTTTTCAAGACATTATACTATTTTAAACAAATAAAATATCATTATAAACATAGGTATAAATTATAAATAATCAAAATTTATGGAAAACGTGTTCAAAACAGGTGTTTCGCTCATTCTGATTTCCTAAATTCAAATGAGGTGACTGTTGATTTGAAATCTTCAACAAATCTTCTTTAAAATACCTGCATAAATATTATTCTCGCTGACAGCAATTAATACACCCTTCTCGAACTATTTACATACATTATATTTACATAATTTGCGAGGTTCGTATCATTGAACATGGTAAGATTGAAGTATACATATTTAATGATTGATGTTCGGGAGGATATATTACACACAAGTATACAAATAAAGATCGTATGTATTCATATGTTTCGCCAGCTATCAATATCGTTTGCGTTTATTTTGAAGTTACGATGCAAACTTTCCTAACCGCAACTTTAACCTAATTAGGAATTTAATTTGTGCTGGTTAAGTAAACCATAACTGAAAAACATTTTCTCTGCATGCATTAGATATCTGTAAATATATGCTCAGCTAACAACACACTTATAGGGAGACAGTTTTGAGCATCGATATGTTCAGGATGTTATTTTTTTCTAAAAGAACACCTTTAATATTCAATGCAGAGTAATTTACACATTTACAATTACAATTTAAATCTTAAATAAAGATCATTACGAAGTCCCATATTAATGGTGGGATTCTATGCATATCTGTAATGTCAAGTACGTTAGTATATATGTTTATATAAAAGCTATATTTAAATGTTTCATGAGTATAAGAGAGACAGCAATGATCGCTGATGTTCTTTGTTTTCTTGCTTTAAAGTCGTTTCATTTTCAAACAAGGAACTGTACTCTATCCAGTTTTGTTTTATTGTCCCCTTTGTTCCACTAACAGTAAATTGCCTGTCATCATCCTTACATCTCAGAACACTTCATTTCTACGTCAAACTTTAGATTGAGCGGCTCGAAAAAGAAGAAAAACTTGGACCGGATTGTCTGGCCAAAGCGCGCATCTGGTTCCTCTTCGATCCTTGTTCTCGGAAGCGATGATATTACCCGCGCTACCGAAACAGAGTTATAACTTTTAATACATTTCTCCGAAATAGAAAACATAATCAGATGAAAATCAAACTGTCAAGAGACGGACGCTTAATTCGCGCAACTCTGTTGTACCGTCTGAGAAAGAAAGGGGCCTCGGAAAGAATTTAGACACTGGAATGGCTTCCCGAAGACGTAAAAAATTTATGTTCAAAATTGAAAATCGATGCGGACCTCGTTTTACTCGAAATCAAGTCAGCAGGAGTCTTTTTACGTTCGAGATCTTCCGTGATGATCTCAAAATAGAATTGAACTGATACTACAGTTAATTTAATGAATATATTTTCCTTTTATATGCGTTTATAGTTTTAAAATTCCAGTTTAACAATTTCATCCTTTCCAAAATTCAAACGATGGTTTTAGATTTATGTTTTAGTAAAAAAAAATAATGAAAGCTATGGCAAGTAGTAACAAAGAATAAACAGGAAAAGTCCAAGAGGGAGTGAAAAGAGGAAAACAGCAATCCTGGAAAGAATGTGAGGAAAAATTATAACGATATAAGTAAGATGACCAAAAGCTATTTTACGGAAGGCTGAAAATGAAAAGGAAAGGTGCACAAAATAGAAATGCCTACGCAAATAATATCGGCAAACGGAAATATTTTGATGGAAGAATAGGATATAATAAATAAATAGAAGGAGTATTTCAAACTAACAATATATAGAGCAACAAAGTAGGTATATCAGAAGAACAAGATAACAAAAAGTCTGTAACCAGAATCAAATAAATATATAATATAATTCAACAATAAATAACTGGCAGCAAATATGAATAATAAAATATGCGATTTTATAGATATTCAAAAAGCCTTTAATATTAACATCTCAAATAAGGAAGGATGGAATAGCCTTAGAAAGGAGTAGACAAAAGTTTGAGAAAGGCCATAGCAATTATACATCCGAAAACAAAAATTACTTAAGAACAAGGTGCATAATGTCAGAACAGTTGTGAACCAATGAAGGATTAAGACAAGATGAAGTGCTGAGTCCGGTGCTTTTCAACATAATATTTCATAATGTCTTAAAAGTTATTAAAGCAATAACTAAGATACTAAGAACATGCAGATAGTGTTATATTCAAATAATATTTGCAAAAAATGAAGACTTTCAAACAAACTTAAATCTTTAGAACACAGAATTGAAGAAGAGATATCTGAAAATAAACAGGATGGTGCCAATGTAGGTAAAATCGATTCAAGAGTTAAAATTGAAATTGATGGAATTGATTGGAAGAATCTTTTTGAATGTGGTCTTTTTCAGGTCTTCTAGGGAGACGCCAAAGAACGCATACTTCATACATTTTCGTCGCGGCAGGACAATGGCAGAAGATGTGCTCGACTATGTGTTCGTCCTTCAAACACCGCTGATATTAAGTTTCATGAAAGAGTCCAATTCTGTGTAGATGATTTCTGACTTTTGCAGTTACCTGCAAAAACAGAAACAATTATTACTTTGACAGTTTTTCAGTCAGGTTCAAGTAGCTAGTTCCTTAGTTCTGTCATGATCACGTGAAATGCACTTTTCCGCATACTAAGCAGAAGTTATATCGAAAATCAAACGGATACAACGACAGTATTATACCTAATCTATGGTGTTAAAATATCAACCACGCTCAAATTCATAATTCTACTTACGTATATATTAGTCGGACTACTGCAATAATAACTTTGTAACAAAAGAAAAACACGAGATCTATAACGATCTTCATAGTACGTTCCACCCACAAACTATGCCCTGTCGCGAAAAAGAAACTTTGGCAATAACGCCTTCCGCCGAAACGGTGTAAAGAAATGACAAAGTGTTCCTATTCCCGACGACATTATCTCGGCCTCGGTTGGCTCGTAAAAATGACCTGCCCCTTTTAACGTCGCGACTAACACCCATATTCATATGTCACCCCATCGCAGACGCTGTTCGTTTTCAACCCCCAAAATAAGATCTCGATGACGTATACTGGAACAGCCACCTTACAACGTGACTTGCGTACATCACGACTCGAGTGAAAACGTTTTATGAGTGTCTCCCGCGGTGTGTCCCCATTGATCCTGTCTCTTTAGTACGAAGCACTACTTTATTTCGTCCTAAGAATTTTGAATTGTTTATCGCCGACTTCGTTTCTTCTTTAGTTTTGGCCGCGCACACTACAAAGCTTTTTAAGGCCCCTTTATTATATTTTTATTTCTGTTATGAGTCTGTTCAGATCGCCCGTTCTGAAGGGTACTTAGATTGGCGCGCTTGCGCAAACATGGTTTCTATCTGACAAAGTATTTACAACAAACGTATGGTTTCAGTATATGGTTCTGTGTATCAATAACTTGTTTTGCTTTGATTGATTTTATTAAGAAGTTAAGTTAAGTTTAATAATAAATTGTAAATTAAATTTTTAATATCGTTCTATTCAACAATTATTAGCAGCATAATATTAACAAAAACTGTGATAAAATTAGAGCACGCTGTATTTTCAAACTGGTTTTATAGTAGACGCATGCGCATTGTAAGTGCAATGGTTTACCTACCAGTACTACCAATCCAAGCTCGATTCTTTGAGTTTTATTATTAAATTAAATAAAAAATCAAGTCGCTGCATTAGTATATTTTGTTTTTGCTATTTTTATACTGTTCAATACTACATCCCGCTATATAAGATTACCGAATACGTAATTATTTCCTAATTTTACGCAGATTTTATTGCTTTTCTTACTTCTACTTTTCTTATTTTTGTACCTTCTACAGTTAAAGCAAAGAATGTTTTCTAAAAAAAAATTACACCATGTTGCATATCTACGTAATGTAGGTTCATAATGAAAGAATATTTTCTAAAGTATCGAAATTACGTGTTACAATAATCTAATAGTTTGGGGCAATATAATGAAGAAGCCCACAAACTTAAATGGGCATCATGCAGCATAGAGCCGTTTCAGATATCAAAGCAAATCGGTGTTTAAACAAAGAATGGTTTTTCGACACATTGAGTTCAAGAACCTACTTAGATAATTTTATTTTTGCAATAAAGCATGCTACACTTGTAATCAAACAAGCATCGTAAGTTTCTACAGGTCTCGCACTGAGAATTGGCGGAAGGCACGTCCTCACGCGCATCCACGTCATCAGTTCGAGGAAACAGGCCGAGCGGCAGCAATAACTGCCGTACTAGAGATATATATTGCAATAAAAACTGAATTAGGGCTTTTAAACAAGTTATAACGTAATGTCCATATTTCTCCCGGGTGTGTCTCACACCATTGAGCAGGCCCTGTTGCTACAGCAGTGCTACAGTTTATTTTTGCACAAGCTGTACCTACTACAAATCTGAAACTGACTGAACTACCGATTTTACTACTTACACTTGCGATATTGTTGAGAGCAGGCTTATACACCGTTGCGTGAAAGAATTACGATAACATCTTCCTCTGTTCAACATTAAAAAGGACGAGTCAATACACCACAAACATATGGATGTTTTTTAAATTATTAAATTATTTTTTGAACGGCACTGGGGGGCCAGGGTGCTTCATCGAAGTTAAGATACCCCTCTCTTTTATTAGTGTTTAAATTCATGTTTTTTAAAAATGTTTTGAACGATGAAATTATATATATTTTTTAATAGCAGGAGTATTGGAGTATGATTTGTTTTTAAAAAGAGTAAATTAATTTTTATCACAACAAAAAAAAACTTGAATAATCCTCTCTCCACAAAGTGAAAAAAAATTATTTAATAATTTAAAAAAATCAATTTCCTGCTTTTCAACAAAAAATAACTAAATGCTTTAATAGATTTTTAATGTCTTCTCTCTGCCCTGTGCACCGGGGTGAGTGGTTCACTTTTTTTTTATGATTTCATTTATTTTTCTTCACACCACCAATCATTTAAAAAAAAGTCAACCACCCCCACCCCGGTATTAAAAGAAAATATTGTTGTCATTTAGAACATTTTTAATTCACCCTATATCTCAAGTATTGTAGAAAAAAAAATAATTATAAAAAAAATCATCCGCTGGAAAGAAATGTAGAAAAACCGTGTATTGTAACACTATTTTACGCACTACACTACAAATAGTACACACAAAACTGTTTATTTATTTATTTAGCAGTACATAAATACATTACTAGATGGGATCGTACCTTTGCGAGCACTGCACAGGAAACCTAAAGATCACGCTCACCTCACTTAGCTGTAAATCTTTTTAAATACAAAAATATTGATTACGATATTTTATTTTCTATCTGTATTATTTAAATTTATTCTATAAATGGTGGTTGTTTTTACATTAGAAACCGAATTATGAAATAGGCACTGCAACGATATGCTGCATTTCAAAACCGATCGGAATTCTTATGATCTCTCATGTGTGAAGATTCTTTCACATTAATCTATGAAAAGATGAAATAAGGGAGAAAGCCTATAAAAATCAAGGACGCAATGTAAATTATCTTTTATTGTTTGATATGGAATATACAGAAACTAAAACTACAATTTCTATACAATATATGAACTAAGTATAATTAAATAAATACTTCATTGTGTTTACTGTATATGTGTCTGTATATGAACTGTTTTGAGCATGGGAATGACTGTTTATAATTGTACTATTTACTTTATAATTCAACTAAAAAAAAAATGGGAAGTTTGCGTAACATTTGGCACTAAAATTATCAACACAACACATATAACATCAATAAAATCTATAGCCTAATTGCTACATCGTTACTACGGATAAATCAATTAACAAATACATAATAAAATATTTAACTTAATTTTAGTTTGTATGATATGTATTCTAAAAGTAATATTTACAAATGTGGATAGCACCGTCATGAGAAATAAAAAGAAAAGGAGGTAGTTCAATTAGGATAATGGAAACTAAAACAAAAAACTTCAAACCTATATATACTTACAACTATGACCTCGACATATACTATAATAAAACAGCATTAACATTTCAAACCCATAATACTAAAATTAACACCGAAAAACTATGATATATAATCGAAATATGGATTTATGCAATTATAAAATTTAAAAATCATCAAAGTTTTTGAAACATCATCTTCTTTAAATACAATATTCATCCAAAAATATACGAGGGGTCGTAGCATTTACTATTCTTATTCTAGACAATATATACACAACAGTTACGTCGCAAATGATTATCGACGGGAATTGTACACATATGTGGTATATAACATGAAAACAACTGGTTTGATTTTCGAAATTGCAATAAAAAATTATATTACATATTTAAACTTTAAACATCTTAAAAGCTTAGATGTAAACTAACGAATTGAAAGTTACCATTGTGAAATATTTAACCAAAATTAATACCTATTAACTTTTATTCCAGTAATTTCGAGAAATAAGTATTAATCATAGATATGGCAGTTTTAAGGAAGCTCAACAATATAAATAATTTAGACATTTTATCGGCTACGCTTTCCTACTGGAAGAATAGATTTTTCTTTTGCTTGGAAACGCTTGGGCACCATTGAACCAAATAGTATTATCAATCAAAGTCCTAGAAAAAGTTAAAAAACATCGCAAAAAATAGAAAGATGTATATTAAAAAAGATAGATATAGATCTCTAAGCTATTGTTATAGCAGTCGCCACGAGTGATGGCGAGGAGTAGGGATGCGCTGTAGACGCTTTTAAAAGCGTGCACGCCCACTTAAATCCGTTGTGCCCGTGTACTGCTGCGCGAACCTACTCCCACCGCTCGCCATCACTTGTGGCGACTGCTATACATATGAAATTAATGCATGAAAATGTCCAAAGTAGAACGGTAATAGAACACTTGGACTAACCTCAGAATTAAGTCTGTGCAAAGCATAGCAAATGGAAGACAATTTTTTAAATGCAGTGTCAATATGTTTATTCTATCTCCAGTTGGACTATGTATCGTGACTGCGACAGACTTGTTTCATTATATTTAGGGCCGGTATTTGAATCTCCTAATAAAATTCCTAATATAAGTTATTAGCTGAATAACTGAAATATCTATGAAACTCAATAAAGATATGGGACGATAATTAGAGATTAATTACTCAGTACCAGCCTTAAGTAACGGTTTTATTTTCCAGGTTAATTCATCGGGACATTTATCTTTTATCACTGAAGTGTTAATATGTGTTAGCGCAACCACAATCTCATTTATACCTGCAGACGGTTCTTTTAGACGGTTTATGATAGCAGGAAATTAAATACAACTATCAACATTTTAGATTTTTCAGATTGAGAAAACCGTTTATAAGGCAAAAAATAATAACATTTTTATTGGTTGGCAAACTGTTCTTATTCCAGGCCAAGAAAATATTCATCTAGGTGCAGCGACTTTGGATATTTCACGATGGTAACATTATAAAACGAATTTCAACAATAAATACATCTCTTTTCACTTTGTGCAATCGTACATACAACCACTATTACAAACATAATAATGCTCTGGACAGTATAACCTTCATCGTTTTTTTTTTTCTTTTTGGCACGTCGGTATCTGCTAAATTTAATGACAATTTATGATGCTAAATCAACGCTAAGATAATTTCTAACTTATAGATAATTTGTACTGCTGAAACAGATTCGATCTTGATAAATAAATAGTTCTGTTACACAATACCAAAAACAGGAACGTTGTTTACTAGGAGCGATAAAACAATGATTGTACAGGCAAGAGTGGTAACTAAAGCACGTTAGCTGCCAAGTGCCAGGTACTAACAACGTTGCAGGTACGATGATTTTACGTTTACTCCTAAAATGAATATAAAAAATATACTATACTGCGGATTCCCGGCCGTCTCTAACGCCGACGAGTGAGACAAATTGCATAAGCTGCGCCCAAGTACTTACACACAAATTATATACTGTTCTCCTTTGTTAGACTGAGAAATGCTTCGTTTTCTATATGCATAACGTTGTTATAATTCTGATATTTTCCTTGCAAAACTACTCTCTCCATGACACACGACGCAGATAATCGAGCTTCAGCATCGTGGTCCCAACATTCTTCCATTGTATCGCAGAGAGCTGCCAAGCCCTAAATTAATGAATATTTATTATTTTTATATTTGATTACTTAGTAGTCATAGATGAATTGATGGATCATTCAATGTATTATTTTTTATTTCGATTTTGGGTAGTTATTTTTTGTCTGCCCACGCGCATATAAAATCCACTTCACCAAATGGTGGAATGTAAATCGAAACCGAATCTATCTACGTTTTAGGTTGAAAAAGAACAGTGTCGCACAACAGTGTGGGGTTTTTTTCTCTCCCCTGCCAAAAAGACGAAATACTATACAAAAAATAACCCCTGGATTATTTGGTGTTAGCTCACACTGAGTGTAATTTGCATATTAAATAATTAACTGATAAAGTAAATAATATTGCTTTAGTTACTTCATTTAGAAACAATTTTTTTATTAGCCGAATTGCTAAGAAAACAAATCCAAAGATTTAAAATTAAATATTCCGCCGAAAAAGTGAAAAGTTTGTTTTATTGTTAGTATTTTTTCTTTAAATGTAATCTCAAACGATTTTTAATCCTGTTTATTTCCAAGAGCACGAAGCCACCTGCATAAGACCGCACTACTTCACTTAAATTTTATTGGCTACGATATGTGTGTAGGCGGAAAAGGGGCGGTACCAATTGAATAAATTCCGAAAATATTAGTTTGCTATCAAATATACATAGTAGAACACTCCCCATACGAGTGAACTATCAATTCATCTATTGTAATATGAACCAACCGGGTGATTTCTCCAAGTTTGTGGTATTGTAGGTCGCACTTTTCTCTGTACAACAGACTCTTGCATATCTTCCAAACTTGGATGCTGACCTACTTCTTCTTCAAATGGCAAACGATATTCAGGCACGAGACCTTCTTGCGCGGTGCATCTGGACACCACTTCCCACAATACCAAACCACATGCGTACATGTCGATACGTAGAAAAGCATCCGGTATGAAATTTATAGCGCCCTCTAGTACTTCCGGTGCCATATATCGTCTCGTGCCAACCTGTCCGTGAGTATCCCCACACGATTTTCCAGGCTCAAAAACTAGAGCTAACCCGAAATCCGCAAGACATACTGACAGATTAGCTTTTAGCAGCACGTTTTTGCTTTTAAAATCGCGATGGGCAATCGACGGTTTTGCTTTCATTCCGTTTTTTTCAAGTATTTCCTCGTGCAAATGCATGAGGCCTAAGATTAAATACATTTAAAAAATAATTATAAATATTTGAAAGTGTAATACCTTTAGCCATAGTTTCTACAACGGTGCATAATTGAGACCAACTTAATGTATGAGCTTTTAAAAAGTCACATAATGATCCCCGATCATGGTAATCAGTTATTAACCAATAGTCAACTTGCATATCCAAACGCTTTTCAGCTCCAATAAAATGGAGTATATTAGGATGGTCCATATGTGGCAACTTATAAATTTCTTGTTCTGTTATCCATGATTGTTTGTCCTAAAAGATGTCTATTTCGTTAGCTGTTTTGGCATTAGAAATCAAAAATTATAAAAACAAACTTAATGGAGAATCATTTACCTGCACAGGGAATATCTTAACTGCTACTTCTTCCGTTTTATACATTGCTTTCCAAACAGCGCCAAATCGTCCCCTAGCCTTAATTTCTACTAATTGAATCGGCCGCAAACCGGAAAATGACATTGGCGGCGTTGTTAAGGCAGGATCCTCGCCAGGTAACTACAAGATATAATAGAAATATACTATCTCAATCTACAGGTTTCAAGAAGCTATTACTTCATTAAATGCAGGTTTTCGTCTCTTAAAACACCACAATAAAATTAGGGATAAAATGCATATGAGAGAAACACATGCGATTCCAATAATTATTTTGTAGGGTACTTCTTCTTTAGGCAATGGCTCATGAGCTGAAAAAAAAATATAGATATAAACATCCAACCATAAATAGATACAGTGTGCACGCAGTTGACATGTCGATGGATTAGTTATTGAAAAATAATTTATCATTGTGGTATTTATTAATCATTATTTTATAAAATTCCGTATGCGGGTAATGATCATCGGGAAAAATTCGGCAAGATCGGTATTTATCACTACAAAAAATCTTTTCAACCATTGTTGCACTAATATCAAAACCGCCAAGAATTTGTCGAAACGACAAAAAGATTTAATTCTACCAAAGCGCATATTTGAATTAATAATCGTTTTACACTCCTATACTTGTTTCTAGTATTTATTAGAAAAATGGTGGTTCAAAACTTCGACTCCTGTTGCGAATATTACTTATGTTAGGAATATGGCTCTCGCAATAGGTAATTACAGATAAATCTGTTGTTATTCTTATAAATTCTTTCTGCCCTGGCCACTTTTAAATTGGTCGGTACGTCACCCACCCAGATCGCATTTGTATGTTGCTATTGCAGATGTTTGATATCTGCTCTCGATATTCGAAATGATGGAAAATGTGTGCCAGACAAATTTTCCCCTATATCCATGTGTAAGATAAAGATACAGTGAGCCAAAAAACTCGCTTATTCTAACAAACGGAAACCATCTAGCCGTTCTTTCGTTGTGTACTTTCCCCATCGTCAGGTCGCGTGTGTTCACTCGGTGTATAAAATGTTATGGAAGGAAGAATAGTTGGGGACCAAATGGATACAGGAAATGGGGATCTGGAGGAATTAAGCTAATGAGTCAAATTAAATCATAGGACAATTTTGGAAACAAACAAATATATGCAAAATAACCAAAGACCTTCAAATATGTTTTTCAACAAGTAAATTGAGGTACTTACATAAGGGTGGCTTGGTAGGCTCTGGATCCCATGTAAAGTTTTGATTGCACAAATTTCCTTCGCAACAGCAAAATAGCAATTGTTTTGCTGGAGTATGCGACTTAGCAACACATTCTGATCTATTGTAACAATCTTCATTATTCAAAAAACAACCCTGAAAAAAAAACGAGATCGCTTATTCAAAACTTTACTTTTACAAAATAACCAGTCTAACATAACAACACTGCTTTGCATAACTTTATATCCTATATTCATTAACAATAATTAGATTTATTAGTTTGTTTTTGACCAAATTTTAGCACATGCAAGATCTGCCAATGTGTGCAATATGCTTAAACTAATATTTTATTTTTTTTAAATAAAGCTGCACTCCCTTGGTTTCAACAGGAATTAAAATTAAAATGTTTCCAACTCTTGCCATATTCAGCATAATGAGTACCATTTTCTAATGTTATAATACCTTGCCTTTTCTTAGCAGATCCTATATTCAGAATAACTATAATAAGCTGCAATAACTGCATTTCTCAAGAATTTGCTCCAACAATTGTTGCCTCCCTGTTGTAAAAGGAGAGGCCCACCACTTTTACTATATGAATGATTATAATTTTGAAAGCTGTCTGCGCTGTAAATATTTTATTGATTGGAAGTTTTTTAGATTCCTATTAATTTGACATGTAGAATTAATAACTTTAGCTTTGTTAAGCAATTTGCTATAAAAAAAACTATAATAGAAAGTACAAATCTTTCTTATAAAAATGCAAATGATACATAGAAACACTTAGATGATAATAATCACAAGTTTCCATATCACTATAAATACCACTGCTCCAATAAAATTTCTTTATGAGCATCAACAACATCTCGAAAATATATATTGCAGAAAAGATAGATATGTATATAATTTTTTAAACAGAAGGTAACCTGTCGCTATTATGTAATGTAACCAATCTCAGCTACCTGCTAACAAGTGACAACCCTCACGCCATTTCATTTTACCAAACAATAAAGTTCTAGTTATAATTCTTTCATATACGGAATCCACATTAAAAATGTAAAGAGTAAAACATACATAGAAAACCTAAGTAAAAATAAAAATACCCTTACCTTCATGTTTATTGTTACATTCCCATTGTTTTCTATCTTCCATAGCACAAAACAGTGACTTCTTTTACCTTCTGAAGGCACTGCGCATTCCGTAACTATGGGGTCGGTACATTTGTTGCTCTCGCAAAATTCACACGTCAAAGCTTGTTTGTTAATTAGAACACTAGCGATCACTGATGAATGAATTAAATAATCTACAAACAGATAATAAATATAGAAACATGTATGTAAATCACAATGTTGTAAATCACAGTACCTTCTACTAAAATATAAAATAAAAAATATACATTATTTAACTTTACACCCATATTGATCCGATATAACACTAAAACACGGTTGAAAATATTTTACTTATATTTTTTGCGTTTTAAATGATCCAAATCCAAACAAAACTTATCCCAGGTCAAGAACAAACCCAGGTATACATAACGTGAAATTCATCTAAAATCAGAGTAACCAACTGTACAAATCATAATAATTAATGGGTCGCTTTTTAACTAATAATTTATTTAACATTGCCATGTACACAAAAATATCTTATTCACGAAATTCTACGAGTACCTGAACCAATATCCATTTTCAATAGTTTATAAGTTAACGTAAAACTATAAAAGCCTAAATACTCAGGAAATAACTCATTACTTCTTTATAAAGGCGTATTATAAATACCCTAATAAATTAAATATCACTATCACATTGATGTCTGCAATCCATTAAACTTTAAACAAATAACACTTTTAATCAACTTGGACAGCGCTAAACGCATATTTCACATTTGAAGAATGGAATTTGCACCAAAATACAGGTAAGATATTTTCGTCACTTCAACACTCATTTATTTTGTGCGTTCAGTCGCTCCTAGCGAAGTACTGACATAAGGTTTGTTTTGGTTCTCACTTCTGCCAATTCTATTTCGTCAAAGCAGTAGACCAACGCAGGTAATGACAATGTCGTGTAGCACGT